>JAEIGN010000750.1:285000-2737500 GCA_018903745.1 Drosophila repleta | reverse complement strand
GCTCAATTCAATTTCTCGTCTGTTTATGGCTTAAGCAAATAAGCCTCGAGTTCGATTTATGCTTATCAAATATTTGCGCCCGACTCGACTCATTTGGCCTTAATGCAATTCTACCATTTTCATTCATATGAAAATTCACATTTTATTCATGCTATTATTTTACTACTATTTCCATTGCGAGCTGCTGAGCTGCTAAGTTGACTATTTTATTGAGAAATAGAGAGAGAGAGAGAAAAGTGTGATTATCTGTATTTACCTGACTTATACCTATGTTCACTTCAATTGAGTGTAATGCAAGCCGACTCACACTGATCGCCTCATAAGGCCTATGCCTATTCGTCTGCATATCTCAAAAGAGCAGGCTCTACGCCTGCGCAGCATTGAAGCCTACTGCTGAATGCCCATCTTCAACTTCTTCTTGAGATTCAACTAATTAGATCTATATAGTAATTTTGCTTTTAATACTCACTTCTTGTTCCCTTTCACAATGTGAAATTCATCTCAGCATAGTTCACGCTCGTTGCTCACCTCAGCCTTCACTCTCTCTCTCTCTCTCCCTCCACACTTCCATCTTCACTCTGAGGAAATTTGATTATATTTTAGACAATTTATATATAACTGATATGTATAGGGAGAAGTCTTGACTGAACACTCACTGCGCACTGGAGCTCCTAAGTTCTCTCTATCTCTCTCTCTCTTGGAAGCTCTCTCGCAGCACTCCTTCATCTTCACTTTACTTTCACATGCAATTTTCTTTGGTTTTTTCTAGTTTTCTTCTAGCTTTCCTTCAGCTCAAGAATTCTTAAACTCGACATTTAGCTGCTCACCTCACGTGTTCACTTAATTGCGTTCATCGTGTTGCCAACTTGTCTGATTTGCTCATGCAAATGCAGCTAACCGAACGCCGCCTCCTCCTCCTCCTCCTGCTCCGCCCCGCCCCGCCCACTGCGTCAATTGTCGGCTCTAAGTCATGAATTGTTTTTCTTTTCTTTTCCAATATTTCAAGTCTGTCAGGCTGTCTGTCTGTGTGTCTGTTTCTTTGTTTGTCTGTTTTGCGAGTGTCACTTCACATTTGCTGCCTGCAGAACTTAAAGGCAAATCTTTTGAATACGCTAACTAAGGGTATGATAACTTCCTAAGACATTGTGTAACGCATAGTTGATGACTATAGAGTAGAGCAGTGTTGTATATAGCATATATATTCTTGATAAATTCGAAGAGAGCTGCTGTTATAGCCAACTATATCTCAATGTATCTCCCTCTGCTCCTTCTCTCTGCCTCTGCCTGACTAGCTTGAAGGCTGCGCCTGCCTTCGTCCTACAGAACAGTGACAGGCCGTGGATCTGCCTTACTCTATGCATTATATACTATATATATACTATATGTATCATATATATAGTTAGGTATCCAAAATTTATCGTAGTTTATAAAGACTTCTACCTGGTTTGGTTCACACATCAAATCGAGTCTCTGGCTTGAGCTACCCTTCGCATAGTTCTCCTTTGCCTCTCTACATTATCACAGCCTTAAGCTTATCTCGTTTAGTTAGTATTTATGAATTTAGATCAAGTTTCATATATAATAAACGCTTTCGGCTCAGGTTTTGAGAAACAGCAAGTGCTTCGCTTCTATTCTAAATCTGGGTTTGGGCTTAGCTTCGATGAGTGCAATTTCAAATCAGTTTCAAATCGTTTCAGACTTGAATTCTGTAATTGATTAGCCAAGTCAAGTGTATTCACGCTTCGGCCAGGTGCAGGGTGGATCAGATATCTTGTTTTTGTTTTTAATCGATACATTTTGTGCTTTTAACTGAAAGAGTTTCTCGTCTTCGTCTTTTGTGCTTTACACTTTGTGCTGGGCTCCCTTTTGGGCTTGTAAAACAATGACAGGGACAAATTTGTGCGCTTGGCAAACAGACAGCGGACGGCAGGACAATGGACGGCTGAGACAAAGACACGGACGTGGGCTAAGGCTTCGGGCTGGTGCTGGGCCTGGGCCTGGGCCTGGGTCTGGGTCTGGGACATCCTTTAAGTGTCAATACAAATATAAATCAATGTTGGCAGCCCAAAAGGTAGCCTCTAAGCAAACAGTTGGCATTTGTTGTTGCTGCTGAAAAGTGTGTGAGCAGCTTTGGCTCGCTCAGCGAGTGAGAAGGGTATATTGGCTTGGAGTTAGTCTACATGTTACTCTTCTCTCTCTTATATGGACACTTAAAAGACTTTACATAGGAAAACAGATCTATGCGCTGAGTCCTTTAAATGCACCTAGTCAACTGCCTGTTAGATCTACAGCTTAGCTCATACACTGACTGGGATTGCCATGCCCTAGCTCAACTGTTAGTTCCATAATACGATTTCCTCTGCTGATAGTTATAGCCGTATAGTGTAGCCCGTCTATACCTCTTGAGAGTCTTGCCTTTGTGTGAACGAGCATCGTTTAGTCGCTTACGCCCGCTTGCTAGGCTCTCACTTGATTTTGCTCGGCCAGGCAATCAATTTTAACAAGCGCAAACACTTTTCCCTTTGCCACTTCCCACTTGCCGCTTCATACATCTTTTTGCTGCTGTCTGGCAACGCTGTGCGCTCTAACATGCATGTCTAAAATTTACTAGCCACTTTCTTGGCGCTGCATGTCAAATGCTTAACTAATTGCCATTATTGATATCAACCAAGCGAGAGAGAGAGAGAGAGAGAGAGAGAGGGGGAGGCAGAGCAGCCCAGCCTGAGATTTGTGTTGCTTAACAAGTTCTTTCTGCTTGCTGCCTTTCTCGCATTTCATTTGCAATCCAGCCGACTTACACCCACGCAAAGTAGTGGGTGGGAAGTACCTTCAATTCGTGGCCGTTGCCACTGACAGCCAACGTGTGCTTCCCGTTTTAATTAGAGAGAAAATTGCGGGACTCGCGCAAAAAAGATTACAGACTTTTTTTCTCTCCCTTTTTTTTTTTTTCCATCCTCGGCGTATAGACTTCGGCTTTGTTGCTGCGCGGCGGCGGCAGCAGTTGTTCAATTTAATGCAACCAGGCAAGAAGCGGCGCAAAATAAATAACCAAGAGTTAAAATTAACAACACAACAAGAAAACGACAGCAGAATGTAATATGAAAAACTTGCCAAGTCTGCGGTCTGAGCTGAGCTCTGGCTGCTCTGGCTGCTCTGGCTGCTCTGGGCGCGCATCAAGTTATTAACGCCAGCTTTAAAAAAAAAAATTAGCGCAGAGAGCAGAAGGGCTTAGCTGAGCTGCTGATGTGAGAGGGCTGATTGAAACTATTTATAACTCGATTGATTGACATTACTTCTGCTCTCAGCTGGCAACTCTGGCTGGGCCGAGCTGAGTAGTCCGGGAGAAATCGGAGTCCACTTTGCAGCTGTTGTTTTTGGGAGTGAGTGTCAAGTGAGCTATAGAGTTTATTTTGATACGATTGCGTTAGCTGGCGTGCGAGAATAATTATTGTGAAAAAGTTGATTTTCGTTCACAAAATGGATTCCTTGGGCAACAATCGCTATCAGCTGCTGTTCATTGACGACGAGGCCAGCGACCTCTGCGTTGGCCAGAAGAACCTCCGCGGCTCGCAGGGCTCGAGCTCGAAGCTCAAGGCCGGCAAGCTGGCGGGCATGCAGGGCAAGAAGGCGGCCAACCAGGCCAAGGGCAACGGCTCCAAGGCCGATCGCGGCCAGAAGCTAATCTACAAGAAGTCCAACATGGAGCTGCAGCAGCAGCAGCTGGGACTGCAGCGCCAGCAGCAGCACGTGCATCTCCACAAGCAGATGCAGCATCAACAGCAGCAGCAGCAGCCGCAGCAGCAGCAGCAGCAGCAGCAGCCGGAGCCGTCACAGACGCAGCGCCACTACAGGGAGCGCGCCGTCGTGAGCCGCATCATCAGCAACAGCAGCAAGGCTGGCAACTACGGCTACGGCCGTCTCTACAAGAGCAAGTTCGATCGTCACTCGGGCTCCGACAAGACGGGCATCAAGGCCGTGGTCAAGCGCAATGGCGGCGGCGCCCACAACTGGGGCTCGGTCATCAAGGACATCGAGGAGCAGAGCAGCGCCATGAAGAATCCCACTTTGATGGACAAGGACGATTCGTTCGCCGATCAGCAGCATCGTCAGCTGCAGCAGTCCCAGCAGCACCAGCTGCTGCTACTCCAGCAGCAGCAACAGCAGCAGCAGCAGCAGGCCGAGAATGGCCCCGAGGAGGACGATACCAAGTACATCACCGTCGAGGAGTGGCGCGCGATGCGCGTCGAGCGCGCCAAGCCCATCTACAACATACGCAAGGCCGGCGAGGGCGAGGTGGCCCAGCCGGACTGGAAGGAGATGACCGTCTTGCCGAAGAAGAAGCCGATGAAGGTGGACGCCGACTCGGGACTGGAGTACGACGCTTCGCTCTATCCGCAGCGCGTTGGCCGGCTGCAGCGCGTCATGAACATCGAGTTCAAGTTCAAGGACGATCGCCGCCGCAGCGGCTACCTCAGCGGCTGGGTGGGCGGACGCTCGCTGAACAAGTCCGCCTCGCAGAGCGTCTCTGACCCGATCAACATGAATGACGAGGCCGAGTTCCCCACTCTCGGTTGATGCGACTCGCATGCAATCGACCTACCTATCACGTTAACATCGAATCACTCTCCCCAACAATCAATGACCAGCCGAGCACTCAAACACCACCACACACACCCTCCATCAATCAATCAGTCACTCAACCCATCAATCAAGCAACAAAGCAAGATAGCAAGCAAGCAAGCAAGCAAGCAACTATGCAGGCACACACTCGACCATTGCAAATTCAATAGGGCACTCACACCAGGAACACACACACCAGGACCTTCCAGGACATCCAACACATCCCACATCCAGCGCATACACCGATCCACACCGATCCACATACTCACCCACCATCCACCTTGTTTTTCTGCGACATTTAGCAAGCTGACGCGTTCGTTAAATTCTTTTCGTTTTCCCTTTTGGCCATCTTGTATTCAAATCCAATCACCATAAGAGCCACAAAAATTTGTTAAAATTTTGATTGAAATAATGTAATTTGTACGGATACGCGATCCAATGTCGTGCTGCATCACGTGCAAGCACTTGGCGCGATCAATAAAATGTAAGCAACGGAGTTGGTCTGCAAATGTGCGTCAATCAGGCTGATCAATCAGCCAAATATTCTACTCAAGTTGTCAATCAATCAGCCATTCAGCCAGCAGCCAAGCCTATCAATCAGTCAGTCAGGCAAGTCATTCTATCAATCTGATGACTATCAGTTGGCAGCCTTAAATTTCCATAGTAGTCAATCAGTCAATCAGTCAATCAGTTAGTCGAGCATAAGAATCAATCAAAACATTTGGCAGTTGCATCGTTCTATCAATAGCCTGTCAATCAGCCTGTCATCGGACAGTTTAACGGGTCAGTCAGCCAATCAATCAATCAATCAAAGCTCAGTTAAGTGTGGCAATCAATCAGCCAGTCAGTCAAGTCTTCATCTATCAATCTGATCAGCCAATTAAGCAACTAACTTGGTCAGCAGTCTATAGCTTATACTGTGCGTCAATCAATCAGTCAGTCATCAGCCCATTAAACACTCAACTAGATCTTCCGCTTATCAATAAAGTTCCGCAACCTAAACAGTTTAGTCCATCAATCAAGAAGTCATCACTCCCTATGACCCTCTTTACAGGGTATTCAGCAGCTGCTGCTGCCCGTCTTTAATCGAATGCAAATCGATTAGCCCAAATTCGGTTTCTGCACTTGGCTTTCGCTGCTTGCGGGACTCGGCTTCTTCGCTCTTATAAATTGCTCATAACTTAAGCAGCTCCTGCTGCCCTTGGCCACGCCCCCTGCCCCCTCCCTCCCTGCGCCGGCTGTTAACTTTAACTGCAACTTGTAAAAATTAGTTGCTGCTGCTGCTGCTGCTGCTGCTGCAGTTGCCGCTGCGTTTCATATTTTTCATAATTAAAGTGCAAATAAAAACTAGCAGGAAAACAAACAATTGCAATTAAATGTTTTCTTTTTCGCTCCTCGCTGCTGCTGCTGCTGCTGCTGCTGCTGCTGCTGCTGCTGTTGCTATTGTAGCTGCAATACCCTGTAAACAATTGAGATGCTTAATAAAGCATGTGGGAGGCACCCGCATAAGCAGCTTGCGCCCGCAAATCTGCGTGAGGCTTGGATGAAGCTCTTCATAAGATCAATCCTGGCTGAGCCTGTGCGACTGGCAACTGTTTAGGATTGCATTAAAGGCTATTTAGCTTGACAAAGTTTTCAATGAGTGAATGGAAACTTTCAATGTTATTAATGCCTATTAGCTTGGTTAGGAGATGTACGTCAGAATAGGTTCAATGGGTTGGAAGAGGCTCAAACTGGCTCAGCTCGGAACTGGCTTAACGCTCTCATCTCTAGTAATCATTCACTGGCTGAGCAGCTTGTAAGCTTAAGCACCTTCAATGAAAT
Source organism: Drosophila repleta (assembly GCA_018903745.1). Classification (NCBI taxonomy): domain Eukaryota; kingdom Metazoa; phylum Arthropoda; class Insecta; order Diptera; family Drosophilidae; genus Drosophila; species Drosophila repleta. The sequence goes on along the minus strand of JAEIGN010000750.1, from coordinate 2,731,056 downwards.
ATCTTCTATTTGTGTTTGGAACCAGTTCATAGTATGAACTTTATACCATTCCAGCTTGAAGGTTCAGCTCCCTCACATACTCAACTCTCGAGCTTGTTCCTGACGAGAGATCTTAACGAGTAGCTTGAAAGCTGTTCGACACGCTCAATAGAATTTTGGTATTTCATCAAGCCGCTTTCAGCTACATCAGTTCTGAACTGGTTCAGCTATGAACAGGCTCATTTTCTGTGGGAACTTTAAGCTAAGTTCAACTTCAAACTAAAAAAAAAAAACAAATCTCTTAAGCCATCTTCGCTGCAAGTTTCACAGAGCTGAGATTATTTTGCAGGGCATGCAGCTAGTCGTGCATGCCCGGCGCTGCAACTTAGCTGCTGTTTGCTATTTTTACTGTCTTTTGCTGTATTTTTTTTGTAGCCGTCGCTGCTCGCGGGCTCATAATTCACTTTTTATTATCTCGTATTTTATGGCTGAGCATGAAGCGCACTAGAGCGTTAGAGTAGGAGAGATGCACACACATCATATATATATATATAGAGAGAGAGAGAGAGAGAGGGAGAGGAAGATATATGTACATATATATATATCTGTCTGTTGGCTTATAAGTGTTGCAGCACTGCCACGCCCCCGCGCCCTGCGCTAAGCCCCCGCATTTGTATCGTTTAATTCATTTAGTTTTTGCCTTTTAGCGCTTTATTTGCTTAATTGCTCTGCGAGTGTGTGTGTGCGAGTGTGTGTGTGTGTGTGTGTGTGTTTGTTTGTGTCTGTGTTTGTCGATTATGTACTTAAATACACACACAGATGAGTGCATTACGCAATTACTTCAGCTGGCAAACAACAGCCAGCCGAAGCAGCAGCAGCGGCGGCGGCAGCTGCTGAAATTAATCAAAATATGAAACAATTCAAACAGCTGCATTCGCCAGCCAGGCCAGGCCACGCCCGCCCACACACGCTGCCGCCCCCTTAAGCTGAGTTTGACAGCAATTTGCATTTGCCAGCATATGCTTAAAGTACACACACCAACACACACACTCACACACACACACACACACACACTCACACACACACACACACACACCAACACACACACGCACAATCGCTAAGTTTGCGTTTAACTAAATGTAAACATTTTAGCGGCAGCTGCTCTGTCGGCGTCGCAGCTGGCTGCGCTGCTAGCAAACATGAATTCATTAGACGTTATACACACACTCACACACACACACACACACACACACGCACCGTGTCACCAGCTTCATTTCAGCATTTATGTGAAAATATTTTCGATTATTCTTAGCGGGGGCAGCTAAGGCCTCTGGCTCCTGCCCCGCCGCCTGAAAGTATGCTGTGATTTTTGGCATACAACCGCACACACACACACCCACACACACTTGCACAAATCGATATATGTAACTCATGCGATCATAAAATGTGTATAAAAGCAGAAGAAGAGAAAACAACAGCAGCAGCAGCAGCAGAGGCAGAGGCAGAGGCAGAGGCTGAGCTGGGAGGCAGAGGCAGTGGCAGCTCGTCGAGTGTGAGAGATTTATGGTATATGTTAATGTAAAGCATTCGCAAGGGGCGCAAAAGTCGTCGTCTCCTATTTTGTAACACCCCCTGCCCCTCCCACCAGCTCACCCCTCCCCCCTCCACCTTGAGAGTATATTTTCGCGCTCAACTCAATTTCAAGGAAAATGTTTTTCGAAAACTGTTTCAAAATGCGATTTATGCCGTCATCAAAAAAGAAGAAGCAGAAATAAATAATATCGAGTATAAAATGACAGAAATGAAATTTGCCAGCAACAAAATTGATATGAGCAAAGAAGCTCAAGTGTGCACAGTTTACTGTACACAGTGAGCGCTGCCTACGAAGACTCGAGTGAAATCGCCTAATGCGTGTGGAGTCGAGTGGAGGCGCAAGTGAACGACTAGCAGATGCCGGGTATATAGGGGTTTGTGAAGGCTCATGTAATAGGCAGAGCGAGGACACAAGGCAGACTGAGTGTAGACTATATATAAAGTAGATCTAGACATAGTCCGATTGGTCATCGCTCAGCATGGCAAGCGTGCATCTGTCGATTATCTGGGTAGGGTGCAGGGTATCTTCCAGCCGAAAGCAGGGTGTCTTGGGTATATAAAAAGGTATGCAACAAGCATAAGGAGGCGTGCCATATGCATTCTTGATCGAGACGACGAGCTGAGTCCCGCCCACTTAGCCACACTGTTTCCTACGTAGGCATAACAGATGCATAGAATGCTTGAAGTGCAGACAGCAGGGTATCTGCCCAGTCGAGCATGCGCGTCTAGCTCAATCAGCCTCGACTCACCCGCCTTACAGGGTATTTATTTTGTTGTCTGTTTTATGGGCCAATTCGCATTGTTGCGAGTCCAAGTCGCTCGCCTCCCCAATCTTGTAATTGTTACAGTCCGGGCCATAAAAATACAAACTTTTGCCTGCTGCTGCTCATTTCAATTTTTATTGACTTGTTGTTCGACTGGCTGCCTCTCTATGGCCATGGCTATGGCGCTTTATTTATTTGCTTTAATGGCTAATGCGTATTCGATGCGATTCTCTCTCTCTCTCTCTCTCTCTCTCTCCCTCTCTCTCTCTCTCTTGCTCTCTTGCTCTGGCTGGCCTTTGTTATGTGTGGCTCGTTATTTGATTTCGTTTCTCGATTTGCCATTTTGAATTCACTTCATTGAATTGTTAATTTTATCGCCACACACACTCACACACACACACACACACACACACACACACAAACACACACTCTTTTTCTCTTGTTGTTCTTTCTTGATTGTCATTGGCAGCGTCGTCTATGGGCTGCATTTCATTTGAGGTTATTACAGGCCATACAGGCCATATATCCTGACTGCCTGCCTGCCTGCCTGACTGCCTGGCTGCCTGTATACTGCCACGCCCACGCTGGCACACCTCGGCACCTATTGAGCCTGCGCTCAGCCTCCTTGTTTATCATTTGGCAATATTACATTTTATTGCCCAGCGTATTACATGCGCGCAACGGGCTCTGTTTGCCACAATATGCGTCCAATATGTTTGATTACGTGGCACAAACGCGAGGCAGCGAGTCAGCGAGTCAGCGAGGGCTGCCCGAACAGTTGTCCTTTACTTGAATATGCAATAAGAATTAGTAAAAGTATTTGATTCGCTTCTGGGCTGCTGCTCGGATTGGCTTCCTTCCCAGAAGCAAACAGACCTCACTGAGTCTCCTCCTTCACTTCTCTCTCTCTCTCTCTCTCTCTGTCTCTCTTTCTCTTACATTCATCACACATTTGCAAGGCTTCGAGCTGCCCTCGTACAAATATGCCATGGGGCCTTTGGCTAGATAAAAGTTTAATATTTGATTATAATTTTTTGTTGTTTATGCTTTAATTTTGATTTTTAATATATGAATATTAAAATTGAGTAACACACACATGCGTGTGTGTGTGTGTGTGTGTGTGTGCTTGTATGTGTGTGTGTGTGTTAGCTGTTAGCTTTTGGGTAGAGGATATTACAAGCAGCTCGCTAAGGACACGTTACACTCCCTGCCTCTCTCTCCCTCCCCCTCTCTCTCTGCCTCTCTCTCAGCTCCTTTTCTTCTCTCTGAGTGGGTTTTTACTTGATTCTTTTTGCAGTGCAAAAAATTTGCATTTCATGCAGTAAATTCAATATTATCCTTTATGATTTTCCTGCAAGTGTGTGTGTGTGTGTGTGTCCTTTTTATGTGCTCCTTCAGCTACTGCGTGGCATATCATGTGCACATTTGTGCCTTGGCATATCAGAGCGAAGCCAAGCCACACACACACGCACACACTCACACAGGACATGCACGAACTAAAGGACTAAGGGCTGGGGATGGCTGCTGGGGGCTGGGGGCGTGGCAGTGGTAGTGGCAGCAGCCGTCGCGACTGTCATTTGGCTGATAGACAAGGCTGACTTCCTGCTTTGCCTGGCAGACTGTGCTCGCTCGCCCTCGCCCTCGCCCTCGCCCTCTCCCGCTCCGTCTCCGTCGTCCCACTGTATGTCTCGCTGGCTGGCAAAAACATAAACGAAATATCCTTTAGCTGGCGCGACTCGTCCTGGCTCCAGTCGAAATGGCTTCAAGTGCTTTTGCTGATTTCGGAAATTGGTTTGCATTAGAAATCACTTAAGCGCATAAAGTGCTGTGAGTTATTGCCGCAGGATGTGACCAGGACACTCGTCCTGCAACTGGCAACTGCCAGCAGCCAGCAGCCAACATTCGAAACCAACTCGTCAAGCCTTGCCCGCAAATTAATTAAAATGAAATTTTTGCATTTCTTCAACTGAACTGGCCACGGCACACCTGGACGGGACTCGACTGGGCTGGGCGTGGCACCTGCCCGTGCCCCTGCCACTGCCACTGCCACTGCCCCTGCCCACGCTTCAAGGAGCTCCTTGCGCATTTCAGAAATTAAGACATTTTTGGCTCATGAACTTCAAGGGAAAAACATAACCTGGTCGCACGCTTCAGTAGCCAGCCAACTTAGCAGCGTGTCGAGCAGGCGGAGAGCGAGGGGCTGGGAGGGAGCCTGAATAGGAGGCTAGAGACGTCTGTGGTCTACAACTTCTTGGCAACATTTTGCACAGCCAGCTGGGCCGTACAGTGGTGCGGCGCGGATTCTCGCCAACTGCTGCCCGTGTAACAAGCTTTTTCTCTCAATCCTTGCCCGTGCAACTTATTTAGCCTTTAATAATCTACCCATTTTTGTAGCTCTCTCAGTCAGTCAGTTTTACTTTTTAGTTAGCTTCCCCGGGCGGAATCCTTGGCTCAGCCTGTCGCTGGGCATCTGCGCTCAGTTTGTGGTCTTAGTTGCTTAAGCTCTCCTCCCGCAGCAGGCGCTATTCGTATTAGCCTGTAATAGACTCCTTTCTCCTACGTTCTCTCATTAGATTGGTTTTTCTGGACTATCTCTGTCAGCTCATACGCAGCACGCTTGCAGCTCTAGGTTGTCTTCTCTTAGACGTCTTCATAGTTTCATTTATCACCAGCTATTTCCACTCTCTTCCATCAGCGACTTCTTATTGCTTTTCCCATGGATGGATCCCTCGGAGAAATCCGTTTCCGTTGTCTCCGACCTGTCTCGTTTCGCCTGATGTTTATTCGCCTAATAAGTTTTCACTTTAAGCCCCGTTTGTGGCTCGGTTACCTTCAAACTTTCAGTTATATTTTCATTTTATGAGTTCCATTTAAGCTCTGACATGTTCGCGCCGCCTGCTGTGCTCGCGCTCCACATCGCTTGCCCAGTCCTTGTCCTCGTTTTCATTACTTTCGCGCGCTGCGTTGCTAATTTTCTTCATTAAACGCTCGAGCATTTAAGCACAACATAGCGGTTAAATGCTGCTCAGCGTATCCAGGCAGCATCTAGAACAACAGCAACAACAATAGATGCAGCCAGCAGCAATTATGTCGGGCACGTCAAAGTCTCGACCAGGCACGTAAATGACATTGTAAACGTCTTTAGTTCACTTTACACAGCAGCAGGTCCGAGACTTCGCATTCCAATTACAGTTGCTCCACGTGTAAATGCGAAGATCGCAGATAGACAGCTGCATGCTGTTCATTTTGGGCTCGGTTCATGAGCCTGTTCAGCTGAGTTAGTTCACTTAAAGAGAGCTTCATGCTAAGCCCGAGGCCCGAGCAATTGACTCATGGGAACTGGGCATACGAACAAGATTGTCGAGCAAAGATGAGCTTCTAGACAAGGATCAAGGATACGGTGACGACAATATGGAAGGCATATGTATATGATAAACTTGTCAAAGTGATGTGAGCTTCCAGTCAGTTTTTAGCTCAGGCTTTTAATGGGAGGGAGCTGAGGCTATGACTATAATATCCAGATGAAGTAGAACTCAATGAGAGTTTCGGGATAAGCTAGGATAGCTTAAGATAGCTCTTGTCTTTATATATATACATTATATGTATGCTTTAATATATGACAAGTCACATGTGCCCTTCATCAGCCTCTCTCCAGGGTATTTACAGTACGACGTGCTGCAGAAATCACAATTTTTGAGCTCATGACAGAAATGTGTGTTTGGCCGTCCTTCGGCTGCACTAATGAAAGAGTTTTCTTAATAAAATCGAAAAGTTTCACTAAAAAATTCATGAGTTTGTGCAAGTGATAAAAGTGTGCAAAAAAAAAGACAAGTGGCAGTGCGCGCCTGACGATGATTGACTAGAAAATACCCTGCAAGCTGATCTATGCCGGGCAGGTGTAGAGGTCGATGCTAGCAGTCGATAAATATCGATTGTTTTAGAAATTAGAGACCCGCCTTAAGGGGAAACTTCATTCTATTGGAAAGCTAAACTTAGTCAACTGAAATCCGAGCGGTTGCCTAACAAAATGTACAGGGTATATCATAAAAAAATGTTATGTAAATGAGGTTTATTTACAGGGCTGCAACTATCCAAAATTAGGCCGCGGGAAGCAGCTTTCGCTGGCAACTTTGCGTAAGCAGATACCATGCCAGCGCCGGCCCCTGCCACGCCCAGGCTCTTCAGCTGAAGGATGCGTGTGTGTGTGTGTGTGGCTGTGTGGCTGTGTGGGTGGTGGTGGGTGTGTGGCTTTCGAAGGCTGGCAAAGTTGTGCGAAGTTGTCGATATCAGATTACGCATACGCCACGTTGTCGCTCGTCAGAGCAGCAAAATTTAACGAGCAAGAAAATCACTCCTAGCTGACAAGAGGCAGGTGAGGAGTGAGCGAGGGAGGGTGGAGGCTGGAGGCTGGAGGCTGGTGTTGCTGCAGCTGAGTGCAAGCGTGCAACAAGATGCTTAATGCCACAATCGACGACAGACCCGACGTCCTACAGGATCCCTCGACTTATAATTTCATTTGTGTTGACTAAAAGTTTAAAGGCAGCAGAGGCAGAGGCAGAGGCAGCGGCGGCTGTAACTGTGGCTGCGGCAAGCTCTGCTGAGTGCCTCATAGCTTAACTGTTGCAGCATTGCTGTCACATAGATCCACCCCAGACACCACCCACCAGCGCTCCACTCCTCCTCCCGCTGCAACATTGCAACATGGCAGCGGCCGCAATCCCGTCGAGCGTTGTTGCCAACTTTGTCCATTAAAACAAACTTTTCGGCAGGTGAGCGCATCGATGGCTTTTGGCTGCTGCCACGCCCCCCGCCCCCCAAAACACCGAACACACCCGCACCCTCGGCCGGCCCTGCCCTGCCCGCATTATTTAGCTCACAAACTGATACGCCGAATGCAGCCAACCAATTTTGTAATGTGAATTTAATGTCAGTTTTGCGACAGGTGCGTTACCAGGTCACGCCCTAAAGGGGCAGCCAGGCCATACCTGTGTGTGCGTGTGTGTGTGTGTTTGTTGTGCCGTTGGCCAAGTGGATTTTCGCTTTCCAGCCAAAAGCTTTCAGCTTTCAGTCACTGTGTGTGTGTGTGTGTGTGTTTTTGGCTTAATGCATTGCATTTGCAGTTATTGGCAAAGTTTTGCTGCGGCTTTTGCCCAGCAGCGAAGCGAAAGGGACGCGAGAGCGAGCGGGAGAGACAGACAGAGAGAGAGAGAGAGAGAGAGAGAGAGAGAGAGAGAGAGAGAGAGATGCGAGTTGCAAGTTAGTGAAATTGGTTGGCCAACAGCACCGACAACAGCATTAAACAAATTGCAGCCTCAACTCCATTCAGCCGCATGCAAAAAGGCTCAAAGCCCAATCCCCACCCCCACCCCCACCCAATCCCAGTGTAGCCCCAACTTCAGGTTCGAACTCCAGCATGGTCACCTTTTTGCTGGCCCCACAACGCCGGCAGCCAGAGACAGCCGCATCTAATTAATGAGCAGCAGCTAAAAGGCGCTTGCCCCGGACAGCTTGACGGAGAGCTGGACATTTAAGCAGACTCTTGTTAAGACTAAAACCATTTCGAGTATCATGATAAATGGTATGAATGAAAGCCAGCTGAATGGAGCTTAGTGGCCAGGCAATTGGTCTGACCTGATACCCTGTAAGCGAAGGCCAGCTGAGAGGATAGCCAAAGACTGCATGGGAATACAGATGACAGATATAGATGACAGAGATAAAAGAGCTATAAGTTTACTGACAGCCTTTCTTTGCAATTCTCATGCATTCTTATCGGACAGCAGAAGATTGCTATTCATATATAGCTGAACCCAATCAACTGTTTCGAAATTGAAGTACACACAGGTATTTTAGAGTGCTGCCCTTCTAGGTGATTCTCACGAATTCAATCAACCTAATTGTGTGTGTATGTGGAGAGCGAATGCTGATGAACTGAGTGAGAGCAGAGAGTCTCTAATGAATTATTATTAATTATTGAATGGGGAGAAAATCCAAAAATGGATAGCAGTTCGAGTTAAGCTAAGTTAAGCGATGCTATATATGTATGTGTGTGTGTGTATATATATATGAGATCTGTGATGTGAGTGAGCTCTAATTGAGGTGTGGTGCGGACGTGGGCGGGGCAGGGTAGGCAAATGCATTGGCAAAAACAAACCAGGCGAAATGTGGGTCAAGTCGCAAAGCTGAAAGTCAAATAGAGCGCAAGCTGGATGAGTGCTGTAAATGAGTGTGTGTGCGTGTGTGTGTGCGTGTGTGTGCGTGTGTGTGTGACAGACTACTTAACACACACTGCTGGAGCTGGGGAAGGCGCTCAAATTCTGGCCGAAACCAAATTTGATTGTCAACTGGAGCAGGCAGGAGACAATGGAGACGGAGGGGTAGGGGGAGGGGGAGAGGTATGAGCTGAGCGGGGCAGCAAATACCGACGCACTTGAGCTCACAAATAATACCGTTAGTTAACATTTGAGTAGCAAACAAAGCAGACACACACACACACACACACACACAGACACACAGACACAGCTGACGACACTGAGATGTAAACTAGCAAGCGAAAGGAAAGGCAAAAGATCTATAAGTGCGTGTGCGAGTGTGTGTGCTTGGCAATAAATGTCTCTTGCGGCCAGTGGTAACAGAAAAAAGAAAGAAAACTGTGAAGCTGTCGATGATGCATGCAGACTGACTAGCCAATACCCTGTTAAGTGTTTGCCAGAAGTAAAAGCTTGAAACTCGCTATGAGTTAAAAGCTACTTGAAAGCTGTTCATTGTGTGCTTGGTATTTCGGTTTACAGGGTGTTTGTATAACATATATACCCTAACAATAACGTATTGTATACTAGTTGATAAGAGCTGGCAAACATAGCAAGTTGACTCCAAGCTAATATGCCCTTCGTATCGAGAGGTGCTTCATGCAGCCCATCAACTCAGCAGCAAATGCATTCAATTTACAGGGTATTTGGCTGTCATAGCCAGCCCAAGCCACAGTCTGCCCTATATACATTTATTTCATGCCACATGACACGTGATGCATATGCCCTTCGTCTGTCCTGCTTACAGGGTATACACAGTTGCTGCTTAAGTGACACAAAATGCAAATACGCCAGCGACAAAGTCACAGATGGAGAGTTGACAGGCTGACTGAAGCCAAAGCCTAAGCTACAATCTGCGTGTGCGTGTGTGTGTGTGTGTGTGTGGTTAGCGGGGCCAAGGAAATGCGTAGACATTGGCTGCCAAAGTCACTTGACAAGCTTCACGGCTTAAGGTTATTTGCACGACGACACTCCTCGCCCTGGCTCGCCCTGCCCGCATTCGTATGATATCCACTCGACGATTGTTGGGCCACCCACGCGCAACCACCCAGGCACTCGTACTCCACCGCGAGCCACTTGTGGAGGGGCTGGCAGAAGTGGCGTCCATGTGACTGATATGTGGCATTGGTAGCCGGCTTAAGATGAAATGTAAACACAAACAGAAGCTCACTCATGTGGCCGGAGAACTTCAAGATGCCACGCCCACACACACACATACCCAGAGATACACACAGATGCGTAGACAGTTTGGGCCTTATGCTCCAGAGCCAAACTGCGGCTGCTGCCTCTCCCTCCCCTTCGCATTGTTAAATTATGCGTACGGCTGGCGGCACAATTTCTGGCCCTTTTCCCGCTAGTTTTGTTTGACAATTTGGCAGCTCGTAAAACGCAGCGTCGAAAGCATCAAAAGCTCATCTGCCCGCTGTCGCTGCTGCTGCTGCTGCTGCTGCTGCTGCATCATCTAAATCAACTCGCAGTCAAAAGGTTTCGCATCGAAATCCATATCCGCTTCCGTTTCCGGCTCCGCTTCCAGTTTGCGCTTTCATTTTTGGGTCACGTCACAGTCGCCAACTGCTGCCCCATAAAAATAACCGAAAATGTGACCCGTCGATCGTGACCAGTTGACAATCGAATATACCCATTCCGCTCCAGGGCTGTAAACTCTGACTCTCTGCTCGTCGCGCAACAGATGCTCAAATCAGTTTTTGATATAGCCACAGAATGACATTTCGCGAAGCTGGCAAAGATCTCAGCTAGAAATGATATATGTAGGTGACAGATGGGTATCTGATGATTGATCTGATAGGAACTATTTGATGGACTAAGAAGATGATGTAGACATTGAAGATGTCCTTTAGAAGAGAGGATACTAAATAGCTGACTCAATAGATGGTTGCCTGATTGATGGCTTGACTGACTGATGTATTGATTGTGAGTCTGACTGACTTACTAAATGATTTATTGGCTAATTGATTGATGTCCACAACTGATTGATTGGTTGATGGGCTGACTCTTTGTATAAACGAATGGTTGACTGACTGAAGAATGCATTGTTAACCTAACCTGATTGGCTCATAAAATGATTGAGATATATATGACTGACTGACAAAATGCTTGATTGATAGACTGACTGACTGAATGATTGACTGACTCTTCTGCTAATGATTGATTTACTTACTAAAAGTTAGGCAGAATGACTTTTATATGACTGACTGACTGATTGATTGGCTGACTTAGTCAATGATTGACTGACTGTCTGACTGACTGTCTGACTGACTGTCTGTCTGACTGTCTGACTGACTGTCTGACTGACTGTCTGAATGACTGTCTGACTGATTGTCTGACTGACTGTCTGACTGACTGTTTGTTTGACTGTCTGACTGACTGTCTGACTGACTGTCTGACTGACTGTCTGCCTGTTTGTTTGACTGTTTGTTTGACCCCACCGCCGCCTTCGACTCCTTCAGCCCACAGCTCGAACCAGCACAGAGTTTTGCATGTCAAGCCAAGTGGCCTTTGAAGCAAGTTAAGTTTGCTGTCTGACTACAAATAATTTGGTGTGCCAGGCAGCACATGCTGCTCGCTCGAGGCCCCCCAAGCAATCATGCTCATAATACTCTCTGCCATATTGTTGACATTGGGAAACACTCTTTTTGACTACCTGAAGCGACTGTCTGTCGGAATTATACAACACTTGCGAAAATGCTAAAAGCAAATTCTATTTGACATTTAACTTTACTTAATATATATATATATAAATGTTATACATACTGTATTTATATATATATAGATATTTCTCTCCTTTGGCTTTCCAGCACGTTCGCTGTGATTCCCCCAGCATTTCCATTTGCTTCTTTAGTTTGCATAAGACGTTCGGTTCTCTGGCGCCCCTTTCTGGTCTCTTTTTTGGTTTACTTAGGTATTTAACATTTAGTATTCTTATGCTTATGGCAGCCCGTGCTCCTGTTTGTTGCTGTTCCGGTTGCCCGGACAAGCCATTAAAAGGTATAGGCTGCATGCGCCTATCGCAGCCACCTTCTGGTCTGGTCTGGTCTGGTTTGGTCTGCCTGCCCCCCGGCACGTCAATTCAATACGTTTAAAAGTTCATTTGCTGTTTAGCTTGGTCATTATGTGCCTGCCGGCTGTCCGCCGCACAGACAGCCGGACTGGCTGGCCGGACTGGCTGGCCGGCTGGCCGTTCGGCCTCTCGGTCTGGGCCTTTGTCGGCTGGGCCATTAAATGGGCACTCAATGTGTTTGTCTAACTTGCCATTTGCGATGATAATAATGTCGTATGGCCGTTACATTGATGTTGCTTGGCTGCCCCCGTTACGGCCGAGCAAACGAACAACCGACAGCCGGACAACCCGTCGAATTGTACGGCCGGACAGTGTTCTGTTGTAGCTACTCATTGTCATGTCATGCCCTAACCCAAGGCACATGCATTCCTCCACCACGAGCGAGATGGACTGCTTAGCTGAAGCATTTCTATCCATTTAGCTGCAGTTGTCCTAAGATAACTGATTGGTTGGCTCAAGTTGAGCATACGTGAAGATTGCAAGCATTGGGTAACTAACTTAAGGAGATTCTTCAAGTCCAAGTTCAGTCTGAGCTCAGCTCTCAGCATACTCGGACTGGGCTAAAGCAACTTTCAGCAGAGGCTTCTTCTCTTGAGTCAGATGTTTAGCTCAAGAGAATGTCTTTCCCGATTCCCTTTTACCTCAACTTCCATTCAAGCCAAGTGCAGGGTATCTGGAGTGCGGCTAGTTGAGCTCTGACCACAGCTCTTGCTGTTGTTGTTGGCTATCGATATATATTTCCAAATCGTTTGGCTTGGCGTTTTGATTTCGTTATCAGTTTTTATGTTTATAAGTGCGACACACACCCCATACGTGACTCGCCCTCTCTCTCTCTCTCTCTCTCTCTCTCTCTCTGTCTCTCTGTGTGTGTGAGTTGTCTGGGTTTTATTTGTGCGCTGTTTGGTCAATTGGAAAACATTTCGTAGCAGACTTTTTGGCGCCCGCCTCGCAAAAACTCTGCTCGACGGGCGGTCGCCAAACTGATGACGTCCATGAAAATCGGCTGCGATTGTTGTTGTCAGTGGTTGTTGTTGTTGTTGCTGTTGTTGTTGTTGTTGTTGTTGTTGTTGTTGTTGTTGTTGCTGTTGCTGTTGCTGTTGCTTTTGTTGTCAGTTGCTGCTGCTCGGCATAATGGCGTCGTTATTATTTTGGCATTAAAAAGAATTAATACGCTTCAATGGACTCTCAACGTAAATAGATCGTTAGGCAGCGCGCCAACAACAGGCAGCATTTCTTTACTTTGCCTTTGCCTTTGCCACGCCCACTGCCCACATTTGCCTCTAGCTGTATGTGTGTGTGTGTGTGTGCTTTGCCAGCTCTTTATCAATGCACGCTTTGCTAGTTTTGCTAGCTTTTCACTTTGCTTTGTCACGCAATCGAGAACAATTTTTGGCACTTCACATGCAAAAAAAAAAAGCAGCTTACACACACACTCACACACACACACACTTTGGCTTTGTGAAGTGGCTCTCGCTGGGCGAAATGGGCCACCAAACACTTGACCAGGCTTCAACTGCGCCCGCACACCTCGCATCACTCTCAATAAACTTGCATTGTTTGCTATTGCCCTCTCTCTCTCTCTCTCTCTCTCTCTGTCTCTGCCTCTTCCGCTCTCTTTAATGGCATTGCTTTGAATATTTCATATTTTGTAAGTGAATTGTTTTTTATTTTTATTATTTTTTTATGCAATTGTTGCAGTTTTTTATCCCTTTTTTTGTATTTATTTTATTTTTTGCATATTCTCGCTGCGAGCTTCGTCATTTTGCACATTGTAGCTGCTGTTTGCATAGAGCTAACTTTGCCCTATCTCAATCCTATTTTGTGCCGGTTCATGGCTTATCATTTAGTCAGATTATGCATCGTTTTTTGAGATTGATTTTACACAATTTTATTTACATTTATGCATAAAATATTAATTTTAAACAAATGTAAAGCTTTGAAATTGCACTTTTTTGTATCAATTTTTTAAAAGGCCTTTCGAGGGATTTTACTATACTTTTTATTATATTTTTTATATTATAATCGGTTAAAATTTATAGTAACTGAACTGATTTTTTCTATGCTTTGTTCTCTCTCATAAAGATTCTATTCAAATTTTCGTAAATATTCAGAATTTCTTTTGCTGCATTCCTGAAATAGTTTCTGTAAGAATTTGTACTTCATATGAAAATAAACCTAATGAAGTTACGCATTCCAACCAGCGTCTCTCACTTAGCTTACCTCAAAGCCGATATGCCCACTTTAAACGGTAAATCGAACCATCGTAAGTGCTTAAATGCGACATTTAATGACTCGCAGTCTTGGCTGTGGCCCGAGGAGCCAGCTGGCACCTGAATGCTCTGCTGCGCTTTCATACCTCTTAAATTCAGCCTCATGCAAATGTCTCGTCCATCTCCATAACAATTATGTGCATAACTGTTATGCAATGATAGCCATATCGGCTGTTGAGAAAAGCATTCCATATTTTTGTAGCAGGTATACATATACATATATATATATATATATGTATATATATATTTGACTATAGTAATGATTTTGATTATCATATGAAGGAGAGAGGCTGGTCGTGGGTGGGTGGGTGTTCATAAGTGCTTTAAACATTTTTGTGGCATCAGCATTATATAAATATATTTGAATTAGGATAGGAATGTGGCCCAGCTGCTGGGCCCCGGCAGCATTTCAATTTAGTTGCACGCAAATATTTAGATTATTTGCAATGCTTCAATTCAAATGCAAACATACGTACGTACGTCCAGTGGGCGGGTAATCGAGGCCGGGGCGTGCGCCGCCGATGAGCAGATGCATAAATCCCAGCCCCCGACACATACATGGTAAATGTATTCAATTGCTGTCAGTGCATATCACTGGCACATATAAAATGGCCTGTCACAGATACATGTTTTGATTTTGCACATTTCATGTGTCCTTAAATGAAATACCCTGCAAAATCGTGAAGGTGGGGTATACAGGCTGACAGCGAATATCAACTGTAATAGAAATAGCAAAGGAACCTTAGCAGAAGTGTAAGCATATCTAGAGTATATACCTCGCTCTCTCCTCTCTCTCTCTCTCTCTCTCTCTCTCTCTCACACTATCTACCTCTTTCTCACTCTCTGTATATACATACCTCGAACCAGTACAACAATCACTATTTCTTTACTATATTTCAACTGCATCTAACTTGAGTAGAGGGTATCTGTAAGTCGTGTCGCTTTATTTCTTCATTTTGCGTTCATTGTTTTGAGCTTAAAATATTCACATATTTGCATTAATTTACAATAATTGAAGCCTCAATAAAGCGCAGCCATTAAGCCAAACACAAAGAGATTTTACTGCATTTATGTCGAAATAATATTACCTGAGACATTGCACAAATAGTTGACACGCCCATCGGCCAGTCGATTGAGCCGTTCATTGTGCTGGACGTCAATTAATATTCAAATGTGAGCTTCATAATGCGAGCGTATCACATCTAATTAGAGAATTAGAATCATAGAGGTAGAGATAGAAATAGAGATTGAGATAGAGATTGAGATAGGGATAGAGATAGGGATAGAGATAGAGATGCAGATAGAGATAGAGATAGAAATACAGATACAGATACAGATACAGATACAGATACAGATACAGATACAGATACAGATACAGATACAGATACAGATACAGATACAGATACAGATAGAGATACAGATACAGATACATATACAGATAGAGATACAGATACAGATACAGATACAGATACAGATACAGATAGAGATAGAGAGACAGAGAGAGATAATGCTGACATTATATTTCGCATTAGTTTTAAGCTTCATTTCAATAGAGATCCATTAGCAAAATCAGCCCCAGCACCAGCAGCAACAATGCTAACAACAACACTAACAGCAACAACAACACTAACAGCAGCAACAGCAACTACGTCAACATTTTTGCGATTGTCAACATTTTGAGTAGCAATTTGCCACGCCCATGCGCCCATGCGCCCAAACGCCTTTAGTTATGCCCGCATACAGATGCCTGCATGTAGCACACTTTGAGTAATGCGTTTCCAGCCAACTGATTGCCACTCCAGTTGCAACAGTTGCTGCTGCTGCTGCTGCTTCTGCTGCTACTGCTGCTGCTCTCGACGTTGTTGTTAGATATTCTGCGTGAAATGCGTTTGATGCAATACCATGCTCAGGCGCCCCCTCGCCCCCCACCCACCCACGCCCTGTGCCAAAATGATGAATTGAAACTACTGCAACAACCACAGCATGTACTGGCCGCATGATGCGGGCTACATTGCTGCCAGTGATTACCATTACCAACTGTTGTCGTCGTTTTATATGTTGCTGCTGCTGCTGTTGCTGCTACTGGAATTGGCAATGCCGGTTACAGCTCGGGCTGTAGCTGCGGCTAAGGTTTGGCCTTCAGTTGTTGCCAGTTTCCTTTTTTGAAATCATAAATTTCACTACAACAACAACAACAACAAGCAGCAGCAGCAACTGCATCAGCAGCATCAGCAGCAACACAAGCGCTTTGCATTTTGTTGCGGCTGCTGAAAAATGTTCAAAAGAGCCAAGCAGAATCCCTGGCTAATGAACACGGCACACACACACATGCCTAAAGAGAGCGAGACAGAGAGAGAGAGAGAGAGAGAGAGAGAGAGAGAGAGTGTGAGAGGGAGAGTTTATGGCTTGTGCAGCACTCAGTGCATTTGGCAATTATGAAATGCACTCACAAATGTCTCTGCGAGCGTGTCTGTGTGTGTGTCTGTGTGTGTGTGCGGAAAATTTAGAGCAAACGTAAAATTTGCAATTAAATGCCAAAGTAGCATGAAATGCCACGCCCAGCTCAGCCCAGCTAGACGGACATGCTGGGCCAAAAAAAAAAAAACTAGGAATCAAGAAAGGCAGGAGACAAAACGAGGAAGAGAAAGGGAGAGGGAGATGTTGGCAGGAGCTGAGAGAAAGAGTAGGTAAACAGAGACAGGCGAGAGCGAGAGGGAGAGACAAAGAGGCTGGGGCAGAGGCGGCGCCAGGCAGGCAGAAGGTAGAGTAATAGAGCGCCAAAGAATGGGGTCAGTTGTGCTTCAAAATTTTGTGCGTTGTCACATTTTTGGTGTAGCAGCAGCAGCAACATCCACAGCTGCAGCTGCAGCAAGAACGAGCAACAAACGTAAAGTTAACTGCGAACCGAAAAAGAAATAAAATGAAAATTTGCTGTGCACATTGCGTATACGCGACGTTGGACACGACGCAATAATGCCACGGAAATGCATTAAAAACAGCAGCAGCAGCAGCAACAACACGCAAAAACAACAGCAGCAACAGCAACAGGGATATACAAACAATAAAAAAAAAACAACAACAACAACAAAAGCGACAAGAAAATGACAGAAGGTTTCGATTATATAAAGCCAGCCAAATGGACGCAGCGTGTATGGGAATCAGTTTGTGTCTGTGCTGGGGGCAGGGGAGGGGAGGGGCGGGGTGCCCAGGAAGTGGCGCAAGTTGACTGACACTGCGAAGCATTTCGTTGACCCCGCCAGCAACAACAGTAACAACAACAACAACAACGACAACAACAACTAGCAACAGAACTTAATGGACGAGCGTTGGGGGCGGGAGTATTTGCCCGGTTGTTGGTTAAAGATTCACAAACATGACAAATGATAAATGGGCAAAAGGATACGCAATGCGCCATGTCCAGGACACACACACACACACACACACACACAGCTGCAGAGCTGACAGAAACATTGAGCCAGATCCAGATTTCGCAAATATCAAATGCTAACAATTGAAGCCCAATGCAAGAGGGTAGCATGTGCTGCAGCCAAACTTTGTGGCTAATCGAAAAGCGAGAAGCGAACACAATCGGAGTATGAATGAACTGAGTGTGTCAACTGTAATATATGCATAATGTGTGAATATATATGCCCTGCGCAGCTGTAAGTACAGGGTATTCAAGGTGTTTAGCAGCACTTCAGCAGAGTATATTACCCCATTTGCTCAGACTGAAGGCTTATCTAGCAACTTTCGAATTGCAGCTGAGAACGACGTCTGGCTGAAACTATATATGTATATGGAATCAGTCACATATAACCACTCTAAAGAGCCAGTCAACATCATATTTAATTTATATTCGGATCGGAACACAAATGTAATGGATCAAATCAACCTTTAGATATCAAAAAGGACATGAGTCAATCGATCAATCAAGAAAAACCAAAGCAAGGAGAGAACTGACTAAAGCAAAATCTTGTTTTTTATATCATTAGAAGTGACTCTAACTAATCAAAAGAGATGTCTGTTATATAAGTACTTAAACTGACTTGGGTCAATCAGTCAATCAAGATAAGTTTAGTTTGAGCGAGAGATGACTAAACCAAATTCCCATTCATATATCATTTGAGTAAATAGATTTCAGCTACTCCACAGTGATTTGTCTTACTTTCAGGAATACATTTCCAATGAGTGCCATAAAGGACTTAAGTCAATCAATCAATCAAGATCAATCAGTTCAAAGCAACGTCAATCAAAATTCCATTGAGGTAAACATATTCGATCCACTCCAAAGATATTTATGTATCTGTAAAAGAAAACATTGAAGTTCCGTGGAAGACTTGAGTCAATCAGTCAATCAAATTTGATTGAATGTGTGTGATCTGAATAAAGAGAGTATCTAAACTAAGTTAAGTATCCATCAAATGCTCAGTCACATATGATATCTACACTCTAAAGAGATTCTGCCCACAGACATATGATTGCTCCCCAGCATAAAGAGATTCTCTTTAAAATTCTCATCGTCGCCCCCTGCGATATTTGCTGCGAGTCTATTTTCTTTTAATTAGCAATTTCGTTGCTCATAAATATTCACGACTTTCAAGTTATTTCGCTTTAATGGCTCCGCGTGAAATTTCTTTTCCATTGAACAGCGACTGGACGCGGCGCTATAAACATATTTAGCAACTGTTCGACCATCACAATGAGTGGCATTCAGTAGTGACACGCCCACACCGCCCAATTCACATGGATGATCGCAAAAATTAATTGATTTAAACAATTCGAAACGATTTGCGCATTAAAACTCGAATGGCCAGCAAATCAAATTGAAATGCCAAACGGACGTTCCGTTTCGCATTCGCATTCGCATCCGTGTTCACATTGAACGTATCCGTAGCTGTGACTGTGACAGTCACTGTGACTGCGAGTGTGACTGCGAGTGTGACTGCAAGTGTGACTCTGTGTGTGTGCTGCTGTCTGTGTCTGTGTCCGTTGCTATGAAACTCTCGGCATGAATTTAATTTTGATTTTTATTTGGCTTTTTATTCGGTTTTTAAACGTCGAACGATTTAATTGAATCGCACGCGACCCAGTTACCCAACCAAACACCCTCCCTACCTCCCTCCCTCCCTCTGTCTCTCCTCTCCCTGTGATTATGCAAAGTGGCGCCCAACGCGGGGCCTTCGATGTGTTTGCTAATTTTATCGCTTCTCTCGCTCGTGGGTGGCTGGATGGATTCAAAAGGGGGGAGAGGACGTTCAACTGGACTTGCCCTTTTCGTGTAGCTGCAAATTGAAGTCGTTCGGCAAACATATCCTTGGCAACATGTAGCCAATATTGGTGGCACATCCAGACACAGCTTCAAAGATGCCACAAACACACACACACACAAACAGAGAGACACACACACACACACCTTGTGGCTTGACCCGTTCGCTCTCGCTCGCTCGCACAGTCTGTGCCATTGGCATCTTAAAGTCATTTAGACACTTGGGCAGCGACAGAGCGACGGAGTCGAGTGGTGGTCTGAGCCAGCCTCTTCAGCTGGCTTCATATTTCAGGCTCAATTTCCGACAATATTTCCATCTCTGGGATATCAACTTAAAGTTCTTGTTGATTTGCCCAATTAAAAGCGTTCACTTAAGTGGCTTGCCCAAACAGCTCGAGGTTTCCGTTTAATTATGGCCACAAAAACAATGTAAAATTTTGAGCGCCATCAAGCCATAGACTCGCATCAAATCTCAGAGAAAAACGGAGAACTTTAAGAGAGATTAACGGTGAGTTAGTCTCTGATTTGAGGCAGTCGCAGCTTTAAGTCTCGCTTTCAGGGCTAGCTTCAATCGCGTTAATTAGCGCCGTTGACCCACTTTCAGGCCAAGATGATTGATGGATTTGTGTGCTTTGGCGTTTGGGGCTCGCTGCCATTTAGATTGGCATTTAAATATTGCATTCGTGTTTAATAATTGAATTCAATTATGCGCCTGGCTGGGCAATAAATTTTGCACAAATGTGACCAAGCGTTGACCCAATCAATCACACAATCAATCAATCAATCACTCTCAAAAAGGAGAACGTAAACAATTCATCAATTATAAATTTCAGTTTGCCAAATGTAGTTTTATTTACACGATAGAATACCCTATGAGGACTATATATGGGTATAGGGATGAGGGAATGGGTGATATAGGATATAAGAGGGAGGAGGTAAGAGATAGGAAATGGGATTTAGGAGATAGGAAATAGGAGATAGGAAATAGGAGATGGGAGATAGGGGATAGGAGATAGGAGATGGGAGATATTAGATAGGAGATGGGAGATATTAGATAGGAGATATTAGATAGGAGATAGGAGATGGGAGATAGGATATAGGAGATAGGAGATAGGAGATGGGAGATAGGTGATAGGAGATAAGAGATATTAGATAGGAGATAGATGTGGGATGTAGGATATAGGAGATGGGAGATATTAGATAGGAGATATTTGATAGGAGATAGGAGATGGGAGATAGGAGATAAGAGATAGCATAGAGATAGTGATAGTGATGGGAATATAGATGTAGATAGGACCCATTCAACATAAAATGTAATTCGGCTCAGCCACGCGGTAAATTGGGAATCAAAATTTATCGAGCTGTTGTTGGATTTGTGGATTACGTTGTTGTTGTTGTTGTTGTTGCTGCTTTGATTCTTGTTTTTTGGTTGCGGTTTAATGCAATTTTTTGATCAACACCAGCAGCAGCAACAGCAAATGTAAATGCGAGTGGGCTGAATGTGGGCGTGGCAATGCAGAGTGTGACATTCGTGAGGAGGGAGGGAGGGAGCGAGGCTGGTGTGTGTTTGAGGTGCAGTAAAATTCAGTTGATGATCAAATGCGTTGCATGTGCCCGAATGTCGCTGGCAAAATGTCAATTAAAATTTGCACAAATTCAGAGAGTGAGAGAGAGAGAGAGAGAGAGAGGGAGAGAGAGAGAGGGAGCATGTGTGTGTGTGTGTGAGTTAATTTGATTTTAATTATGTAACACTGGCTGTGGCTGAGGTTGCGCTCCTGGCTGCCGCTGTTATTGTTTCGGTTTGTTTCGTTTGCGGTTAATCAGCTGCCCGCGGCATTAATATTTTGATTGCCACATGCCGCAGCAGCTGCAACGGCAGCGGCGGCGGCGGCAGCGGCGGCGGCGGCTGAAGCCAGCTAAGTGTTGCAGGCAGCCACAGAAATTGACAATTAAAAATAATTTGAAATGCAGACGCAAAAACGTGCAGCGACAATAAAACGAGCGCATTTCATTAAAATTTCAAGTCAACTCAACTGTGCCACACATAACAGGCTGACAGCCACGCCCACCACACACAGCGAATATGCGAATATGAAAGCGACAGCAATTTAAAATTAGTAAATGTTAAAGCAAAGCAACAAAGCAGAGAGAGAGAGAGAGAGAGAGAGAGAGAGAGAGAGAGAGGGAGCAGGAGTTGCCTCGAGGGGCAAAGGGTTGAGTGTGCGCCAGGCTAGCTGAGGTTTGGCTAAATGGGAGCAACACGAGCTGGTCTGCAATTAAAAACAAGCGAATGTCTGCCAGCGCCAAGCGAGCAGCAGCCGAAATACCCTGTAAAAAAGGAAGGAAAATAATAAACTTGCTAGAAGTAACAGAGCTGAGAACTTGAAATTGAATTAATTTAAATAAAAATTGAATTTGAATAAAATAAAAATGAAAATACAATTTTAAATAATTTAAAGTTTGCAAAAATAAATAAAAATATTAAAAATATTAAAAATTAAATTAAATTTAAATGAAACTCAAATTAAATTATAATTTAAAATTATATATGCTCTACTTAAAATTTATATTTTATCATTATTATATATTATATACTTTTAACTTAACATTAAAACTAATGAAAACTTCAACATAAAATTCATTTAAAAATAGTTTTAATTCGGCATATTAAGAATAAGTAATTTATTATAATAATTAAAATAAATTAACAAACCTAAAAATAAAATAATTAAATGAAATTAAAGTCTTCACAGCTCGGGGCACACTACGCACTTACCCAACACTGCTCGGCTCACATCGCTTATAATTTGATATTTTTCTGGATGCAGCATAATTAAGGGGTATCTTTTGGTGGAGAGGGTGGCAGCTGGAGCGCTTGTTCCCGGGCATTGTTGTCTGTCTGTGTGAAACTCGAAACGTGCAACTAAACTGCAGCGTTTTACAGGCAACTTGCCGCACTGGCCGCACGGTCATGCCCCCCACTGGGTAAGCCCCACCCGCTCCGCTGTTTATAGGCTGCCAACACCCTCTGGTCGCTTCCTCCGCCACGCTATGTTCGTGTTGGGCCCACTTTATGGGCCTTAAAGCGTGCGGGCCAAGCCGCTTAAGTGGGCTGTTAAGGGCTTGTTAATTTTATTGATACCAACGCCCGATCGAATGTTGCCAGCCATCCTCCCGCTCCGTAAGATAAGGAGACGGAAGTCGGGTGGCTGGCAGCAATGGGAGCAAGTGGTGCATTGGCACTCGACGTTGACATGCTCGACACATGTTGCGGCCAAGCAGAGCCCCCAAGGATGTGTACCAATTTATGTGTGTGTGGTGAGTGTGTATGTGTGAGTGTGTGGCCTGCATTGGCATGCAAGAACCACACCAGCTGACCTACTGCAGTCCAAGCCAAGCGTAGCCCAAAAGTCAAAGGCAAAGTTGGCCACTGAGCAAATTGAGCTGAAAATTTCATCAAATTAAGATATGTTAACGCCAGACTGTAGGAGTGAGAGAGGGAGAAGTGTGGGAAGCTCAAGATGAAAACGAGGTCGATTGCGCCATTAACGAACAAGGCCACAGAATATATATATATGAAAATCTCATTAAAATAAATAAATTTATCCGGAATTTATAATTACAAATTGTTATTGATATTATTATCGGCATTATTGTTCTTATTGCTGCAAATGGAAAATAAATATATGTTGGTTCTTCTGGAGACATATGATACTCTGGTATCTCTGTAGAGAGTCATCTGAATGTATATCTCATAGATCAGCATCCACATTATATGTATATCTGTAATATTTGATAGCCGCAACTACTTACCTCCCAGCGCTGCAAAGAAGTCCGCATTGATAAGAGAATAAAAGTGCTTGCTTAATATCTTGAATTTCAGTTTATTCATTATTCCAATCGCTGGTAGATCCTAGCATATACATATATATGCATACACACATACATATATAGGTCAGATTATAGCTTAGTAGCCTTTAGTAGTTACCTTCCGATCTGTTCAGCTTTTACTGTTCCGCGCTCAAGCGAGCTAATCTTTTGGCTAACTGGGCTATGCATATATACACACGCACATATATATATGTATATATATATATATGTATCGAGTGTACATATACATATAGTATATGAATTTTTGGCATACCTTACATACACATACACATTCATATCAATTATCAATTTAATGCATAACTTAAGTTAAATAACAATCACATTTACTTATTCTGTTTTTCTTTTTCTTCTCATTTTCCATTTACTTTTCTTTTCGATTTTGGTTTTGGCTTTTTCTTAGTGAAAAACAAAAAAAAAAAATAGATTCCGGCACTTGCCTAAATATTAATTTCTATTTGGGATTATTTAAGTATATATCATATATCATTTAATCAGTTTTATATATTTGAATTATCTTTAGGTTAATGCTGTGCCTGCTCCTTAAAACCGCGAATTGTCAATAAAACAATTGAAAAACAATCGAGAGATAACAAAAAACTTAAAAAACTTTTCGTTCGTTCGTTCGTTCGTTCGTTTGTGGAACCGATCGGAACCGACCTATATAACTTGCCATATCCTTTGGGTATTGCATATATAATTCTCTACTTGTAAAAAAAAAAAAACAAACACGTACCACTTGCAGTGCACGCATTTCTCTTAATTTTCTTTGATTTATTTATCATTTATCTTTAGTTCTATAATATTTCTTCTTCTTCTTCTTCTTCTGTATAATCTTGAGTTTTCTTTTCTTTTTTTCCGTAATAAATGTTTTTACGTCTATTTATTTTGAGAGTTATCTTTTGCTTGTATTGTATAATTGTTTACGTTGATTTCTATAATTTACGATCTTTTTCGGAGTATTCAATTGTTTATCTTAGGTTTACTTAGTACATCCATACATATATATATATAGTTCATGCTTTGTTCTGAATTTGAAGTCCTCTGTTTTGTTTTTTGTTTGTAGTTTTGTTTTGTTTTTTTTTTTTTGTTTTTGTTTTGTGTTTTACCATAAAGAAAACTATTAGCTAGTCGCTAGTTGTTCAAAGAGTACACAAGTTGCTCGCGTATCGTATTTGTATAAGTAAAGTTCTTATATATTGTATAAATTGTTATTGTAAATTGTGTTCGCTTCTCTTGTTCTATATAAATTTCGGCACATTTGATTACGTTTCACAAAGAAAATTGAAAATAAATGTCAATAAATATCGGAGTACGAGACTGTAGATGCGCTCTGCACGCATCGTCACACCTGCTTGTGTCTATCTGTGCCAAATGTATATTGATTCGAAGAAATACTTTAATGTAAACCGCTTACACTTGGAATCGATGGCATACCGAGTTCGACAGTGCTGTTGCTAATAGAAGCTGAAATAATAGGACTCATTAGCAGAACTATTCCAGTTGAGGGGCTTAGATCGAGCTTAGCTTGCATACCAAAAATCCACTGCTGTGCTGCTTGCAGAAGCTGAGTTCCCTGGGTTATCTCGAGAAGTAGTAGAGCATTCCTATATAACTTTTGCATTTAGTGAGCTTGACTTAAGTTTCAGCTGTAGCCCCAAACTCAAAGCTGTGCTGCTTGCAGAAGCTGAGTTCCCTGGGTTATCTCGAGAAGTAGTAGAGCATTCCTATATAACTTTTGCATTTAGTGAGCTTGACTTAAGTTTCAGCTGTAGCCCCAAACTCAAAGCTGTGCTGCTTGCAGAAGCTGAGTTCCCTGGGTTATCTCGAGAAGTAGTGGAGCATGCTTATATAGCTTTTGCATTTACTAAGTTCGATTTGAGTTTAAGCTGTAGCCCGAAACTCAAAGCTGTGCTGCTTGCAGAAGCTGAGTTCGCAGGGTTAGCTCGAAAAATAGTAGAGCCTTACAGTTCAACTTCTGAATTTATAGGGTTTGGTATAAGTTTGAGTTGTAGCCCGAAACTCAAAGCTGTGCTGCTTGCAGAAGCTGAGTTCGCTGGGTTATCTCGAGAAGTAGTGGAGCATTCTTATATAACTTTTGCATTTATTGAGGTTGATATAAGTTTGAGTTGTAGCCCGAAACTCGAAGCTGTGCTGCTTGCAGAAGCTGAGTTCGCTGGGCTAGCTAGGGTCAATTGATGGCGTACTCAATTGAAATTTGAGATGTGCTTCATTGAGATACTAACTAGTGCGCACATTAAATTTGATAGCACTCGCTCTGGTAGAAGCTGGGTTCCCCCGGCTAGTTGCCATAGTCAAATGCTGTTGTAATTGGCGAAAATGATGAATAGGCGCAGCAAACTCGATAGCTCCATCCAGTACAAAAGCAGAGCTCACATGGCAATTGGCCCTGATAATAGCGTGCGCAATCAGTAAATAGCTGAGCAATTTGTGTGCAAACAATTGAAATGTATTATTTATGCATTCTCTAATTGTGTTTCGGGTATTTCGTATTGTATTGTTTCTATGGTGGGGCAGAGAGAGAAAGGGGGTGGGGGTGGTGGGGTGGCGGGGGTAGGGGAGAGGGTTACTCTATGTTTTATTTGGCTTATTTGTTAGTTATTTGTAGATAGACATTGAAATAGCTGTAGCCGCAAATAGACAAACAATTAATTATGTTTTATTTGTAATATTAATCGCATTTGAATTCTTCTTAAATATTATTTTTCGCATTTTCTTATGTTTTTCAATTTTTGTTTTTTTTTTTCTTTTATCAATATTTGAAAAATCAACAAACAGTTAAGTGGAAAATTGAAATTCTTTTAGCATTTTTATTTTATTTCTAGTATTTTTCATTTTTCATTTTTCCATTTTCTTTTTCTTTTTTTCTGTGGTTATTTTATGCTGCCTAACGCTTAGTCTAGCCTAAACATTTGACACACGTGTGTGGGCGTGGGTGGGGCCACACACCCACCGCTTGCAAAAAAAAAACACAACACCACTTCGATCGAGTTTCTAAATAGCTTAGATATTAGTATATATTGAGTACTCTTGCATAGCATACCTTTTTCTGCTTCTGCTTCTGCTTCTCCGTTCGTCTCCTCCTCCTCCTTCTTCTTTTCATTTCTTTTTGACTTCTGCTTCTGCGTCTTCTTAACTGCCATTGACGTCGACGGCCACGGGCTGCGGCACCGCATGTATGCCATTGGCGAGGCTGCCAGCGCACAATGTCGCACCGCTGGGGGAGGCGGGTGGCGAGGCTGGCGGCGTCAATGTCGATGGCTGCTCCTGCTCGTTGCCAGCCCCGTTGGCTGCGGTGGTGCTGGGTGGTGTGCACATCTTGCCATTGGCCAGCTTCAGCTGTTGCTCCACCACTTGCTTCTGCTCCTGCAACTCTGGCCTCTCAAGCTCGCTTGGCTTCTCCTTCACCTCGACCTTTTCCTCCTCCTCATCCTCCTTCTCCTCGTCCTTCTCCTTCTCCTGGTCCTTCTGGTGTCCATTTCCAATTGCTGTCTCGTTGAGCGGTGGCGGTGGTGGCGGCAATGAATCCAATTGAGTCGACTCCATCAGCGTAAAATCATTGAGCTCTTTAATCTCCTCGGTCGAGGGCGGCGCCGGCAGGCTCATCAAGCTGTCATAGCTGTTCTCTGGCTCCTCCTTCACCTGCTGCCCCTTGGCCTCATCCACACGCACAGTCACCACCTCGGTTTCGTTTACATTTCCAAATTCAGCTGGTGCTGGCACCGGTTGCTCCAGTTCCTCCAGTTGCTCCTGCTGTTCCTGTTGCACCACTTGCTTCTGTTGCTCCGGTTGCTTCTGTTGCTCCTGCTGCTCCACTTGCGGTGCATTGTCAGTGCCAAGCTCCAGCTGAGAGCTAAGTATCATGGGCGCGTTGTTGGCGTAGCCGGGCTGCTCGATGACATAGAGCTCCTGGTTGCCGTAGGAGTAGCGTTTGTTCGAGTCGCTCGAGGAGGTGGAGCTCAGGTCGGACTGGGAGAGGCCCGTTTGGGACTGAATGGGTGGGTGGCGGTCAATGTCGTGGTCCTCGTCAGGCAGCAGCTGCTCCTCCTCGATGAGCTGCAAGCCGACAGCTGCTCCAACTCCGACTGCAGCTGGTGGCTGGTTGGCAAAGTCGCTGGGTGGTGCGTGGATCTGGACCTGTTCGTGGCTGGGCGGCAAGCTGCGGTCCTCGAGCGCCGACAGCTTGTTGCTAGTATCGAAGGGCAGCTCGGTGATGTCTACGCCAGCGGCGGGGCTGTCCGGCGGCTGTTTCGAGTCAATGCCGCGTGCCACCTCCACCACGAAGACCCCGTCCTTGTCCGTGTGCATCTTCGTCTCGCGGGCGTTGCGTGAAATGTCCTGGATGGCGGTGGGAAGAGACAGAGAGAAAATAGCGACAAATCAGCCACGGAGCGCCAGCAGTAGGACAATACTTGCAACGGACACAGACACAGGTACAGACACAGTGTGAGTGAGAGCAAGACAAAGGGAAGAGCAGAGAAGTGTTCGAGCTGAAGATGGAAGGAGTGCTAAATGCTTGACAGCAGTGGCCAGGAGACAAATCGAGTGGCTGCCAAGCGGAAAGTGCCGAAAATTGCATTTGCATATGCTTTGCCCTATGACAAATTTACACCTTACGCAGAGCAAGACAGAAAGGCAGAGAGAGAGAGAGAGAGAGAGAGGATAGGGTATAAAGGACAGAGATAGAGATAGAGAGAGAGAGAGAGATAGTGCTTTATACAGGTGCGACAGGGCTGGGCTGCCTGACAAATAACTAGCACTCGACTGCAGTCAGAGTGTGGCAAAGGAGCCCAAAGGACGACAAGACAACAATTTGCAGTTAACTCATAGAGACTGCTCGACTAGTAGTTACCCTATACTAACAAAAGAATTGAGTTTGCAGATAACTTTACTTTCAAATATGAGATTATGACTATACGAAGTTTTCACTGTAAGAATAATACCCTGCAAACAGAGGCATTTTAATGGGTATTTCTATGATCTGACAGAAACTATTTGTATATTCGAAATAAACTTGCAAAAGATCTTTCAATCTAATTTATCTATATATAATATTATATATCTTGGATAGAAATATGCCTTCCTCTTGCTCAAGTCAAACTACCCTTCAAGCGATTTTCATTATGTACAGGGTATACTGGGCAAACAAGGGGTATAACTGGGACAGGTTTATATAAAACGATGTCAGCCAAAGGATTTCCCCACAGATGCACCAGCTGCACTTGCGCAGGATCGATCACAGTCAAGAGTCGAGAGGGCGCGGAGGGGGGGGGAGGGAGATGAAGAGTTTAAGTTTTGAAATTGAACAGGGGTAAACATACGCTTAGCACAGTTTTTAAGGCTATGGACTGAGAGCTGTCTCTTTCGCGCTCAATGAGCAGCTTGATTGATGCCCAGTTTCCACTGGTCTACTCGAGAGTTGATTGATGAGGCAGGAGCTAGGTATAGGTTGGCCTGATAATCAGCTAATGATGTGCGGCTGCTCATGCATCAGGTGACAGGGAAGAAGACACAACATCTAAGGAATGAGGCTGTCTTTGAGAGACACTGACTGAGATGGAGAGAGAGAGAGAGAGAGAGGGGCAGCTGTATATACAATGAGCTACGCGAGAGCGAAAGAGACAGTCAACTATATCTAGTTACCAGCTAAAGTACAACATTAAGGCACGGTTAGGCAGGCAATATCAACAATACAACATCAACAACAATAACAACAACAACAACAACATCAATCAATCAATCAATCAATCGAGCACTCAATACTACGACAAAGACGCAGATAATGATACACAGAAAGAAGTAGAAGGAGAGAGAGAGAGAGAGAGAGAGAGAGAGAGAGAGAGAGGGACAGAGACACACAACAAAGACATTCATAGAGTAGATGCGGCTCTGGAGATGCACACTGAATCCGCAGTAAGAGTTCCGGAACTAGCTACAAAAACCTATGCTGAGTGAATAATGAACTAGTTCCGTAAAGAGTTAAGTCAAATGAACTAATTCAAGACATCAAAATCAAAGTGAATTATTACTTTACATTAATATTTTACGAGAATAATGAGTTTTAGTAAACAGTTCACTGAACTAGTTCAAATACAAAAGAACTGACTCAAACTGCTCATGATCTTTATTATTGATTTATTGAAAAAGCTTAAAGAACTAGTCTGTAGTTAGGAATGAACTAGTTCACATGGCGAACAACTCTTGCTGCGATCAAGTGCACATCCCATGCTACTCCTTTGCGGCATTGGTGCGAGTAAAAGAGACGACAACAGGCAAGACATGACAGGCAGTTGAGCAGCCTAACAGCTGTTAAGTAACAGAGAGCTGTTAGCTAACAGCCGGTCGAGCTGCTCACAGTTGAACTTACGTGTCGCTCTTCGGTGACGACAATTAGATGATTATCTTTGAGCGTCATCTTAGTGACGGAACCGCTGAACGCGAACGCGGCGCCAGCGATTGTGGGCGTGACAGCGCCCGTCGATGGGGGCGTCAGAATATCGGGGCTCGTCTCAAACTGAAACTCAATGCACTGCACGCCGCTGGCCAGCGCCAGCGACATGGAACGAATGAGCGATGCATTCGCATTGAGACTCAGTTCCGGATTCGAATTTCGACCTGGCATTGCCTGTTGATTGCTCTGCTGCGACGTGGGCGACGAGAAGGTGGCGACCGACGGGGACGACGACGACGACGACAACGACTGCAAAGTAACAGAGTGCTCAGTATGTCTTCTTTTGTTTTGTTTTGTTTTTTTTGGTTGACACACACACACACACAGAGAGAGAGAGAGAGAGAGGGAGAGAGAGGGACAGTCTCTCTCCCCCACACAGACAAAGCAGAGAGAAGCCAAACTTGAATTAGTTTTGCGAGTTGCCGCAACTATTTGAATGCATTTCAATTACGTTCTGGAAATGTTCACAAATTTACGCAACATTTTTGCCATTGTTTAAAGGTTGGCTGTTGGGCGGTGGGCCGGGGGCGGTGGGCGTGGCGGTGCCACCTAAAAGTTGGCAACACTTGACGGCATTTGCCTCCGAATTGCGAATTGCAAGTTAAGTTTTTCGTGGCGCTGCGCCTTTCATCAAGCACTTCGTCAGCAGCTGGCTGTTGCGCCTTCATCATCGTCATCTTGTTATGCTGCCTCATCATCATCATCACCATCATCACCAACATCATCATCATCATCATCATGAAGAGCAGCTAGTTGGGCACTTACCTCATGCTTAGAGTCCTGGCCGTGGCCCTGCTCGCTGTCATCGCCAGCGGCACTTGAATTCGCATTCTTGTTCAGCAAATAACTGCGAAAAGAAAAGACAACACGACGAAACAGACACAAAAGAGAGAGAGAGAGAGAGAAAGTTAATATGAGCAAGAGATAAAGATAAGTCAGTAAAATCCTATGCATATAGAATGTGCAGTTGGATTGCACAACACAATTTGTTGTCTACTTTGCGTGGCAATCATAAATGTTGGCCTTAGTGCTGCCAGTTTGCTCAAAGAGCGAGACAGCCAGTGCTGCCCAGTATAGAGCACTCGCCTTTCAGCATAATAGACTACATAATGATGCTTGTTGCGCACAAATAATATTTGATTGATAGGCAGAAAAACTCTACTCGAGCTCGAGAGCTATAGAATTTTAGGAGGAGTCGAAGAGACTCTGAGTAGAGACAGCCCAGCTGTCACTTTGGAGTGCTGCCCATTGACTTGAAACTCTACTTCTGTTCTCGTTGCAGAGGAAAGGCGCTGCAGCTCACACGAAAGCATCGAAGTGATTGTCACTTTTAGTAAAGTGCAAAAAAGCTGCGGATAACACGCACAGTGTGTGAACAATGGAAGCCATAGAGTGGTGCCCATCTGGTGTGCAGCATTTATGAGACAAGGCACGCAGGAACACGTAGCAAAGATTAATGCTCAAAAACCTGCCACTCAGGAAACCTTTCAAGCGAGATTACCATATGCAACAAAAAACAAAAAAAAGTGCTGCAACAAAAAACAAAAAAAAGTGCTGCCCATTAGCTGCAGAAAGCTTCGATGCAGCGCTCCCAACACGAGCTGTCGGCGCTGAGCAATGTGTGAGGATTTGTAAATCGATTGATTCTATGCAAACTATTTGAAGCTTCCTAATTTACAGCAGTTTATTGCTATCCACAACAACTCTGACATCCCACTTAAGTGCTGCCCATCTGCCCGAGAAGTGCTGACAGCCAAAGTATCAGGCGAAGGAAAAAAAACCGAGCTTATGACACACACACACCTCAGAGCTAAGTGCTTTGGAAAATGCATGAAAAACAAGCGCAGCCGAAGGT
Source organism: Drosophila repleta (assembly GCA_018903745.1). Taxonomy (NCBI): domain Eukaryota; kingdom Metazoa; phylum Arthropoda; class Insecta; order Diptera; family Drosophilidae; genus Drosophila; species Drosophila repleta. Next base: position 2,699,585 of record JAEIGN010000750.1, on the reverse strand, counting down.
GTGTGTGTGTGTGTGTGTGTGTGTGAGCTGCACATGAGTAATAGAAAATGTTGTTTACATCCCTAATCTACGTGCCCAGCCCCATCCCCAGCCCCCACTTAGGCCACCCCAGCCCCTGCCGGGCATCCTTCAGCCCTTGGCATACTTGAGAGACCTTCGCATTTTACTCTCGTTTTTAATGCGTTCTTTTTTTCCTTTCTTACTTTCTGTTTTTTTTTTCCTTTCCAAACATTTGTACAAATTGTCGCACATACACCAAACCACACACACACACACACACGCACACTCACGCACAACTAATTTCTCGTCTCGACAGTTTATTGTGCAATTTCCTTTCTCAGCCAAACACATGCGCGCCTCAGCTCCCTGGCCCCTGCGTGTGACCACAGTTGGTAGCTTGAAAAAACATAAGCACACTTCATTGGGCTATGCTCGACTAGCGGATACCCTGTAAGTGTCCAAGCGCTGAGAAAGAGCTGCAAGCTCTGTCATACTACTTATAGATATGACAGAGAGGCAGAGTCAAAGAGAGAGAGTGAGAGGGAGAGAGAGTGAGAGAGTTATCGATTACAAATTGTAGCACACACATATCAAATTTCAAGTCCTAATCAGAGTCATATACCCTGCCTCCTCGCCCATATTCGATGTGTTCAAGGCATAAAAAAGGCAGGCAAAAATTTATTTCCGTTGCGCATTTGTCGACTTTCATCTCGTGCGGCACCTTTTTGTGGCGACTGCCAACTGGCAACTGGCAACTGGTTTGCGGTTGCCATTTTGACGTTTTATGCGTTTGCTTTGGGGCCTGCAGCAAGGCGAGAGGTGCCGCCGTCGCCTTGTTAGCTTCAATGCCACTTGCCATCTTCATCATCTTCACTTGTCTCTCCCTCTCTCTCCCCCTCCCCCTCTCTCTCTCTCTCTCTCTCTGTCTCAGTCTATCCTTGTTGGGGGCCACTTCCGCTTCCGGCGCTGTCTGTCGACGCGCCAGCCGTTGATTTGTGGCGCCTTTAGATTTTCGGGGCAGCTTTCATCTTAACGCCCCGCCCCCGCCCCAAGCCCCCCTTCACACAGTTCCTGTTCCTGCCGATGCTGTTTCAGTTTCTCTGCCACGCATGGCCTTCATTTTGTTTGGCATTTAGTGCCCGCATATAAAAAGCAACGGCAACAAATTCCCATTTACGTGGCATGCTCGAGATTTATGTGTATCGCAGGAGGCTGTGCGCGGCTGCCAGCTGTAGCTGTGGCTGTGGCTGTGGCTGTGCCTGGGACAGGGGCAGCAGGCAGCAGGCAGCAGGTCCTGCTTGAAAGGATGTTGCGTGCTGACATTGCGTCACACCCAAGTCCTGGCTAAGTCACAGATTTGCTCCGAGAAATAAAATGCCAGAATGAAGCTGATAAATGCGATTTGCCACGCCTACCCCAGCACAGCCCAACTCCCATGTGTATTATGCTTATTTCTATGCTGGCTGTGCAAGGCTGTCGCTCTCAGACATGTGGGTATTAGTCAAGCCAAGCTGCTGCTGCTGCCAGGTAACCCTTTTGCCACTTTCAAAGCAACTGCAGCTGGCTCGCCCTCCCCTCCACCCACCCCTCCTGCTCCTCCTCCCTTGTTTTTTTGTGTAATAAACAGCGCTGCGGATTAGTAGGTAGTTTCGCCTGCAGCTTTGCGTTGTCTTTGCCGCGCGTGCTTATTGCAGCAATTGCCACCATTTGGCTTTCAATATCACCACCCCCACCCCCTACAGCCCTACAGCCCTTGGCCCACCCCTTTGCCTGTCAGCTCTTTCAGTTTCATTGAGCATTCGCAATTATTTTCGAGTTTCATGCGCGTTGCAGCTGAGCAACTTTTTCCCTAAGAATTTCCAATGGAAATTTCCCGCGAAAAGCTGACACATTGCAGGAGTCTGGGCACTGCCGTAAAAAGCTTTTCAATGTGTGGTTCCTGGGCTTATAAAATACACATTCAGTCGCCGCTGAGACGAGAGCTCTAATGTGATGCTCTCTGCTTAGTGGTGATGGCACGACTAATCCTACGATGCATAGTAATCGATTATTTTATTGTAAATGTATCGGACAATGGGCTTCGATGAATAGCTCAAATAATTACTTTGCTGGAAAATTCTTACTCAAGACCCGATTGCAGGGGAAAAGGCGGACTACGGAGCAGTTGCTCGGAACTAGTGCTGTTCCTCAATTCAATATTGTAATCGATAAATAATCGATTAATGCATTTATGTTGCCATCACTACTCCTTAGACCTACATAGACAAGTTGTCATTTACTCACCGCACGGCGCAGTACATGGAGGTCAGCAGTCCGGCGGGCAGCACGACTATGATGAGGCCCATCGAGACGGCAAAGAGATTGAGAAAACCTTTAGGGACAGAAAGGAAAGTTAGTTAACAGTCGACCCGATAGTCAGGCCTTTGTTAGTTGCGGCTCACCATCGTAGTTGCCCAGCGGCTCGTCGGAGAGTGCCGTGGCGTTGCCCATGCGCTCGCCATGCAGCAGTGGCGCCATGGCGGAGGCAGCGCCCGACTTGGTGCCTCTGATGCTCTCGTTGTGCAGCTGGAGCGTGGCGTTGAGCAGCTCGGCGATGGGCAGCTCGTCGCGATGCAAGTGGCTGAAGCCGTGGCTGAGCGTCTGCTGGCTGAGACCGTGCTGGGCCTGGTCTGGGTCCTGCTGCTGCAGCCGATGCGTCGGGCTCTCGAAGGGATAGGAGCCCTCGACGCCGTCGAAGCCGCCGCCGGCGCCGTCGTCGATCAGATCGCCGCCGTACTGAATGGAGCTCTCGATGACGTCCGGATCATTGGACAGACCCAGCCCGTTGCTCTCGATGTCGTTCTCGTAGATGCTGCGCCCCTGGCCCATCAGCTCGCCCGGCATGTAGTCGATCTCCTTGAGCTCTATCTGCGGCGGCAGCTCCCCGATGACGGGCACCCCGATGGCCAGATCGGGCAGCACCGCTGGCTGGATGATGATGTCCGGCTGCTGGGAGCTGAGCACTTGCGGTGCCACCGACTGCTGCTCCACCTCGATCACCGACTCGCCCACGTAGGTCACGTCGAGCGGCGGTGCGCCGTCCGAGCCGGAGCTGGGGCTGCGCAAAATCTTCAGCGCGTCGGCCGTGTGCTGCTGCGGCGAGAGTATGATGTCCTCCTCGTATCGGGATGTGACTGCGAAGCTGCGCTGCGACTGCGATTGCGACTGAGACTGCGACTGCGACTGATCCTGCCTGTAGCTGGCGGGAAAGAATTGATTCTCGAACTGAAGCTTGCGCTGCTGCTGGTCGCTGCTGGAGCTGGCCGTGGGCAGGGACTCGCCCACCTTGACCTCCGTGTTCGATATGTAGAAGATCGTGTCGGAGTCCCGATCGATGCTCGGCTTGCGCGGCAGCGGCGGCGGCGGCGGCGGTGGTGGCGGCCTAGGCAAGCCACCGCGATCGCCACCCTTCGTGTCCGCCATGAACAGCTCGTCGGCCGCGTCCTGCGGCGGGCGCACAGCCGGCGGCGGTGCGTCCGAGTGGTAAGGATAGCCGAACATGGAGCTCAGATTCAAGTGCTCCGCGCTGGCGCTCGAAATATTCTCGGTGCTGTTGTCAATGATCTCCACGACGAGTATCTCGTCGTTGGGCTTGCCGGCCTTCGAGTCGCTGATCGCCGGCTGGCGGTAGGAGAACTCCAGATCCTCGCTCTCGTTGCCGAAGGCCTCCGACACGTTGATGTGGATCTCGATCGCAGCTGGCTCCGGCTTGCCCACGCCCACGCCCACGCCCTGGCCCTGGCCCTGGCTGGTCTGGCCCATGCCGGAGGCAGGCTGGGTGGAGACGTCGGCGCGATCGATTACGTACTGGGTGAAGCGCTCCTGGACCATGGGCGAGCTGGGTGGCTTGGTGGTGCCAACCACCGCCGGCTCCAGCGGCATCGGGTAGTAGCCCTGCGTGTCGCGGAAGTTCGTGGAGGCCACGATCGAGTCGACTGTCGAGTCGTAGACCTCGATTTGTATGTCGGATATCTTGGACTCGGTGCGCGGTGGTGGTGCCAGCACCGCTGAGCCAGCCACAGTGATCTCAGCAGCTGCCGTGGGCAAGCGGGTGGTGTTGCTCTGCACCTCGGGCACCTGAAAGACGGTCGTTGACAGCACGGACTGCGTGTGTGGTGCCGCCGGCAGGGTGGTTGTCGTGGTGGTTGCCGGTCGCTGCGAACTGCTCTCCACATTCGACTCGAGCAGGGCAGTGGGTGCCAGAATCTCCACAATGCGTCCCTCGCGCAGCTGCTGCTCAATGGTGTCGTCGTGCGGTGGTCGCTGTTGCTCCCCTTGGTGGTTCGGCGCCAGTGGTTTCTTCAAAGGATGAGCCACGCTAAACGTTTTCTCGCCCATAAAAATGGGTCCCAAATAGCCATTCGGAACGGGCAAGAGCTCGGGCTCTGTGCTGGTTTCGAGAGTGGTTGGCCTGGTGGTGCTGCTGGTGGTGCTGGTGGTGTCTATTTCCATCTTCTGGGTGCTTGTTGCTGTTGCCGTTGCAAAATGTTGCTGCTGCAGCTGCTTCTTCTTGGTCAGCTTGAGTCCATCGTGTCCACTGCCGATTGGTGGTGCGGCGGTCATTTCCAAGTCCAGCAGTCGCACCACCGCATCCACCGACTGTGTCGGCTGGTGCGAGCTCAACACGGTGTTTGTTGTTGTTGTTGTTGTGGTTGTGGTTGGCGCTGCGGTGGTTATTGACTGGCTGTTTGCATTAGCAACTGTTGCTGCTGCTGTTGTTGCTGATGTTGTGTTGCTGGTGCGCTGATGCTGCTGCTGCTCATGCTTTGTAGTCGCCATCAGAGTGGGCGTGTCGCCCGCAACACCAAACTGCAAACGTTGCGCCGCTGTGCCACTTGCCGTGGCAGCAACTGTTGCTGCTTGCGCTTGGCCATTGCTGCTGCCGCCGACCAGCAGCAATATTAACCACAGGCCGATAGCTGCCTGCAGGCCACGCCCACTGCAGCTACGTGCAGCAACTGCCATGTTGCGGTTGCTGCTGCTGCTGCTGTTGCTGTTGTTGCTGTGGTTGCTGCTGTTGCTCTTTGCTGTTGCTGTTGTCGCTGTTGTTGCTGTTATTTTGATTATGCTTTGTGCTTGGCTCTCGTGTTTTCTTATGTAAATTTAGCTTTGATTTCGTTGCTGCTGCTGCTGTTGCGGCTGCAACTGTTGCTGCTGCTGCTGCTGCTGTTGCTGCTGTTGCTGTTGCCTTTGGCACTTAATTTCCTCCTTTACTGTTGCTGTCGCTGTTGGCACTTGGCATTGTCGTGTTGCACTTCAGGCTGCTCGGCATCTTCGTCTTCGTCTTCATCAACATCTTCAGCAATCCGCGCAGCCGTCGCAGCTGTCGCCGCTTTCATTCATTCGCTCAATATGCTGTTGGAGTCGCTCTCGCTTGAGTGGTTGCTGTGGCTCTTACTGTTGCTGTTGTTGCTGCTGCGGCCATTTTCTGCGGCTGCAGCGCCGCGGCTTTACTTTGGACTCTGCTACAACTGCTGCGGTTGCTGCTGCTGCTGCTGCTGTTGTTGCTGTTGTTGCTCGTGTTGCCGGCGGGCGTCGTTCTCTTTGTTGGCACACAAATTTCAAGATACAAATAAAATATATATATATATATATATATGGGTCTATATATAAGGAAATAAAGGCATAAAATAAAAAATGGTCTGCTGCTTTTAGCACTTAACGCGGCGCGTTTCGCCTGCTGCTTCGTATTTTTCTTTCTCCTTTTTTTCTTCTATTTATTTTTTCCTCTTCTTTATTTTCTCTGTTCTCGCCTTTGCTCTGCGCTTCGAATGAGTTCTGCTTGAGTGGAAATGAAATTTAAAATAACGAAATATGCTACAACAACAAGAGAATTGCTCCCGTTGCTGCTCCCGTTGCTGCTGCTGCTGTTGCAGTTGCTGGCAATGAAATAAAAAGTAATGCAACGACGCGCCAAAGTATGCTATGAAAAGCAGCAAAAGAAGATGAAGACGAAGAAAAGTCGAGTGTAGCGCACAAAGGCGAACTTAAAATAACGACCATAAATAAAGCCTGTAAATTGAGTTGGAAACTCCACAAAACGCTTTCTCTCACATTTCGCCAATCAAACTAATTCTATTATACAGCCATACAGCTCACTATCTAGGTAAGGTTAGCCAGCGGTACGGTGGCTGGTTGCTTCTAGGCGCCAGCTTATCACATCTGCTATATCATTATAACATCTGTTGCTAAAATCTAGCTTAGCTCAGTCTGAACTTGGGTAGCTAGACAAGGCTTTAGTTCCCAGCTACAAAATAGTTTTTCTCAAGTTTTGATTATACTTTGTTCGCATTCTCCACTTTCGTCTTGGCGAACGTAAAGTGGAACAGGCTTTGACCGTTTAAGACTTAAGTGGACCCTAAACACTGAAATGCCCATTCAGATCTTAACGTTTCAGCGGCGCGAGTGCGACAATTCTGTATTGGAACGGAAAGCAACTTGAGCACTTCTGATTGAAAGCCCATGAAAAGCGTGAGTGAAAACGAAGATTAGTTGCCATAGCAATTACACGAAAGTTTGCTTACTCTTGAGGCGCCTTCTGATGCCGTGCACAAAGTGAGTCGCAGTCAGACAGGCAAGGCCAAGGAGCAAGGAGCAAGGAGCAACGAGCAAGGCAAGACACATTTCCATGAATTGGAAAACATCTAGAGTGTGGCCAAACGCCAGAAAGTCTTTAACTGTTCCTCGACTGTTCTAGGCCGCTCCCGTGCCCCACACAAAGTCTTTAAGAAATTGCCTAAAAATACTAAATGGAAAATCCAATTTGCAGAAATTTTATAGGAAAAAAAAAATAGTTTTTGGTTATTGTGAAAATAAAACAGAAACTAAAGTCAAGCGGATCTCTGAGCTGACGAGAATATTTGATTTACGTGTCGTTAGGCAAGAAACAATAATTTTGAATGCCACGACAAAGGAAATTCACATTTTCACAGTTTCACGGGCAGAGAGAAAATCGAAAGATGAAATGCGAGCTGGCTTGAGAGTGTGTGAAGTTATTTGTTTAGAGCCAGAGCGAGGGTGTGGCGAGTGGGGGAGAGAAATTGAAAATGAAAACAAAATATGCCATAGAAATACGAATTTTCCAATTTTCTCGTTTGCTGTGCGCCGCAAGTGGAGCGAGGGAACTTTTTATTGCCTTTTGTCTTTGGTTGTAAACCCGAAAATGCGATGCAAATTAAATATAAAGCCTGCCAAATGATTCGATTTCGGGCTTCAACCCTTGGCCCCGGCCAGCCGGCGCAACCTCAAGCAAAAGGTTGCGGTTAGCTCCATGCTCTGAGCCCCAAACAGCCGACCCATCAGCACTCGGGATGATGCTGAGCGAACGCACAATGTTGGGGCCACAATCGACAGAGAGCCTAAGCAAATGCCAGCCGCCTAACGCTATGCACTTTGCCCATTTACAAAACCGCAAAATCAACTGCAAAGCAACAGCAGCAGCAGCAGCAACAACAACAGCCGAAAATGTTCTTTATGTTTATTTGATAAGAGGAAGGTGAACATGAAGTGTGTTTTACTTACCGGCAAAAGATGCTGCCTCTGCCTCTGCCTCAGCTGCTGCTGCTGCTGCTGTTGTTCTCCTTCCTCGCCTTCTCTTCCTCTTCGTTTTGGTCTTCTTCTACTTCTATTTTCGTTTTGGGCCCCGCAAGGTAATCCAAGGGTCCTTGCGCAGCCTTTGAGTCTCGCTCGCTTGCGTGCCAATCACAATCACACACTCAGTTCACAATAGTTTTGCTTAGCACTGGAACAAAAATAAGTAATTGCTGGTGTGAAAACTGGCTCAGACTTGGCTTTTGGCCAGCTGCAACACGCGACACGCCCGGCAACACAGCGGAAGCTGCACCAGCAGCAACGCCAATGCCAACGCCAACGGCAACGGCAACAGCAGCAACAAAACACACAAAAAACGCGCGCGAAAACTAATAAATTTACTCAAAAACAAAAAGTGTAATTAATTCAAAATATTTTCCAAATATTTAACAAATTTTTATTTTATTTTTCATTTTCGAGTTCTTTCCAATTTTTAAATTTTTTGCTATTTTTATAATTTTAAAATTTCTCAATTAAAATTTAATGAATTTCATTGTCAATTCTTTTTTTCAAATATTTCAAATATTTCTTTTCAAATATTTTAAAACTTTTCCAATTCTTTTCCAGCATCTAAACTTTTTTTAATCTTCACAATATTTTTGTAATCATTTTAAACTTTTCTAAATTTCTAACATTTTTTTCAGCATTCAAAATAATTCTTAGATTTTTTCAAAACTTTTTTTCAGGCTCTCAAAATATTTTCAATATTTTTTTTTAACTTCTCTTTTTATACGTTAAACATTTGAAAAAGTTTTCTTTTTTTCAAATTTATTTTATTTCATTTGATTTGGTTCTTAAAAAAAAATAATGAGGAAGCGGAATGGGTTAAGGTGGGGTAGGTAAGTGCGGGCTGGTGGTGCTGTGGTTGAGGAGTTTTATCTCACGGCTGTTGTTTTCTAGTATGATTTGTTGGCGCTTGGCTTATCCGTTGCTTGGCGTTGCCGCTGCTGCGTCCTTTAGCTTCGAAAACCGCACGCAAACTGCGCAAATCGCATCGCATCCTTTGGTCTAAAAGGACGACTGGCCGAGCGATTCGCCGTCTTCGCCGATTCACAGCTGTTGACGGCGACGCCGCTCGACGTCGACAGCGAAGCATCATTTGGCAGCTGCGCACGCGACGCCTGGTTGCTGTCTCGGCTAACTGCAATGTGACCAGACTCCAGCCCATGCAATACATTGCATTCACATAAAAGTTGGATACAAACAAATTTAAAAAAAATTTACAAACTTTAGAAACAAATTCTCAACTCAGACTTAACTCTTTCTATATATTTTTTGTGTGAATTTTCTAATATATTCTTCAGTTTTTGGTTTTTTTGAAATCCTGGCCAGTCTGGCAACGCTCCGTCTTTTAGCGTGTGCACAGCTCAGTCCCTTTCCAGTCTACACTTTAACTTCTTGTAGAGTTTCGTTAGCTTTAGCTGTGGTGAAAAGTTTTTAGCATACTGAACGAAGCTTGGCTTGTGTCTTAGCTAAGGCAAAGCTTTTCATAACAAAGTTGTGCTTCTTAAAGCTTCAAGCCTAAAAGTTGGCCAAGGCGAAAGTTTAGGTACATGGCATAACAGCCATTTCAAATAGCTCCAGTTCTCCCGCTATTTTCTCTCTCTCTCTCTCTTCTATATATAAGTAGGTCGAGCTCTCTCTCTCTCTCTTCTGTCTATAAGTAGGCCGAGCTCCCTCTCTCTCTTTCTCTCTGAGTATCTTCAACTCCCGCGCGAAATCCCACTCTCACTCTATCTGTGTCTCTCTCTTGTTTTCTCTCTCACTTACTCTTTAGCTCTCATTCTCTGTCTTCCTCTCCCTTTCCCTTAGTTTTTCTATCTCTCTTTCTCACTCTCTCTCCCTCTTTCTTCCTTACTCTCACTCTCTCCCAATTCTATCTCTTTCTCTCACTCTGCCTCTCTCTCGCACTCGCACTTCTCTTCCTTTCTCTGTCTTTCTTTCCCTCCCAGCACCTCTCCCTCTCCCCCCTCTCTCTCTCTGTCGCTTTCTACCTTTTAGCATTCCATTCGTAATCGTAGATTTCTGTCACTCACATGGAATCTATTTATATTTTGCAAAATTCCTCATTGATTCCCGTTGTGTGGCTCTCAGCCTGCTGCTTCTACCTGTTACAGGTATGCCCAGCTCACCCTCTCCTCCCTCTCTTCTCTCTCGCTCTCTCTCTCTCTCTCTCTCTCTCTATGTCTCTATAGCTGTCATTCTTTCTGCTTTTGATCCCCTTGATCCATTTGATAATGCAGCCCGCACGATAATTCCCATAAATAATTCGCGTTTGGATTATGTAAACCTCTTTCGGGCCGCTCTTTTGCGCCACACTGAACCTGGTTGTGGTTGTTGTTGTTGTTGTTGCTAGTGGTGGCTGTTGTTGTTGTTGTTGTCTACGCTGTGGAATTCGAGGCAGCCGCCAGAGGCGACACTCCCAACACGAGCAACATCGACAACAACTGTCGAGCGCCGGTGGCAACGTCTCCATCTCCAGAAACCACACCGCACCACCGACTGCTTCTTCTTCTTCTTCTTCTTGTCTGTCAACTATTGTGTGTGCGTGTGTGCGCCCTGTGGCTGACAGCCTTTGCTTCAGCAATTTGGCAAATGCTTGGTAACGCATTTGCACCACCTGCGCACCACCTCCGCACCACCTGCGCAGCGCAGTGCGCACTGCCAGCTTAATTGACTTTTTACATAGAAACACACAAAATATATTATGGAGAATGACCTCAAAGCAATTCCATTGGATTCATTTTATATCATTTCATATTTTTTTTAGTATTTTTTGTATTTTTTGGCGCAACGCTTTCTTCTGCAGCTGCCGTTAGACTTGGTCGAGGCCAGTCGCATTTATGGAGCGTAATGAGCATTATTCGGAGAAGCCGTTAAAATACCAGACAAACAGACCCACACACTGCGAGTGGTGCCAAAGTTTGATTTGTAGAGGAAAACTTGGGGCAAGAAAAGGGCTGAGACGGAGTTCAAAGAGTCTAAGCCGTAGGCTAAGACCCTAGAAGAGTCTATTGCCAAAAATTGGATAAGAAAAAGGAGGGTAAGCCTCTAGCTTCATTTTCTCTCTTTCCCTTTTACTGTTAGCTTAGAGACTAAAGCTGAGACCAAGAGAGGCAGGAAAGTCTAAGGAAACTAAGGAGTTCCAGGTTGAAAGCCAAGAAATGGGACACAGAAGACTCAGAGACTAACAGAGACTGAGAGACAGAGACGCTGAGAGACAGGTATATATATAGAGTACAGATAGTACCTATGGAAAGAAAACTAAGAGTAAAGCCTTAGCTGAAGTAGCAGCTTGAGCAGAAGGCAAAGCAGGAGCTGAGGTTAAGAACAAAGGGTCAAAGTTGAAGGCTGAGGGGATGGGTAAGGTAGAAGCCAAGGCGGTGAGTAAGAAGATAAAGAAGATAATGCATAGGTAAAAACCAGACTGAGACTAAGACGAAAACAAATGCAAAGTCATAGGCAGAGGCAGAGGCAGAGGTGGAAGCTAAGCAGAAGTCAGCTGAGTTTGAGTCTGAGGTTAGGGCTAACTTAGAAGCTAATGACAAAGCCTTGAGGCTTCCACTTAGACCAGAATCTGAGCTGCAAGCTGAAGTCTATTATGAGACTCGAAAGTTAATTGCCTGGCTAAGGCAAACAGTAAGGCGGTGCACTAGCCCAGAGGTTGAGGCTGAGGCTGCGGCTGACACTAAGACCGAACGCTACTGGCTGAGCTATTGACAGCAGCAGCGCTGACACAGAGACTCGGGCTGGCTGCTCTCATTGTTTTCCACATAGCCGAAGGCGCCATCGATCACACACGGCTGGGCGACCGCACCACCGCACCACCAAGCGCGCACTTTGCTGCGTAACGGCTCATTTTAATGTGCGCCGCACACTTGACGCACAGCTTGGCTGAGCTCCAGCTCCAACTCCAACTCCAACTGCGACTCTCCGTGGCCTCTCCACGCTTCGGCATGCACCGCTGAGAGGAGCCAATTGGCTGGGGCGACACGTTGACAACTGGCGTCGATTTATGCGCCATGCTTTTCCACGAGTTTTCCCGCTGCGCGTGCCTGCCATGCCAAATGCTGTAAATTCTCTCTTCATTTGCCATTTACCATTTACCATTTTCCATTCGCCGATCACCGATCGCCGATTGCCAATCGAAACCGAAACGGTAAACGCGGCCCGCAGTCGCCGTCCAACGGCTTCGGCTTCGACGGGCCAGTCAAAGTCCAACTGGACGCCGTTGTCAAGGCTCATCCATCAGCATTTGCTTGGCCCACGAGCACAGCCCCAAGCGCTATGCTAAGCCAACTCTACGGCCCAAACGCCAAACGCAGCCCACTTGACCAATCATCCAGTCAGCCCGCCCCGACTAGGTCAGGCAACAGCAGCTGACAAAACGGCTGCTGCAGCAACTTCCAATTGCCATATGCCGCGTTCCGGTTCCAGTTGAAACCTTTAAGAATATGCCATCAAAGAGGACTTCGATCGTAGCTTAAATATAGAGCGGAACGAAATGGAGAAATGGGAAAAGAATAAATGAAGAAAATATATCTCCGCATATATCAGACTTTCCTCATCTCACTTCCTCTCTCTCTCTCTCTCTCTCTCTCTCTCTCTTTCCTCTCTCAGTTGCTCTCTTCCTCTCCTTTCCTTATCTCTCTCTTGTCCTATGCTTCATTTATCTATATTATATGCTCGCTGTATCTTTCTCTCTCTCTCTTTCTCTCACTATCTTTGCCTTCCTCTCACTCTCTCTCTCAGACTTATTCTCTCGTTCACTGTCTCCTGCTGATTATCTCTCTCTCTTTCTCCCTGACTCTCTCTCTCTCTGTGTCCCCTCTCTCTCTCTCTCTCTTATTCTATTCCCTAATCTGTCTCTCTGCCTTCTCCTCACTCTTTTTCACCTTCTGCCTTCTTCTAACTCTGTCCCTCTCTCTCTCTCTCTCTCTCTCTCTCTCTTTCACCTTCCCTCGCTCATTCTACTCCTTCCTCTCTCTCTCTTCCTCTCTGTCTCTCTCTCTCTCTCTATCTCCCTCTTTATATAGCTCTCACAATCTATCCTTTACTTTCTCTCTCTCTCTCTCTCTCTCTCTCTCTGTCATTCTATTCCTTAATCTGTCTCTCTGCCTTCTCCTCACTCTCTTGCTCCTTCTGCCTTCTTCTAACTCTGTTTCCCTCTCTCTCCCTCTCTGTCTCTCTCTCTCTCTCTCTCTCTCTCTCTCTCTCTCTCGCTATCTCTCTCACACCCTTCAACACTTTTCCCATTTAATTATTAAACATTCCATATATTTACTTGCTGTCTCTCCTCACATACAAATCACACACAAAAATATTCTTCTCTCCCATTTATCACTTTCCTTTTTTCATTACATGTTCATCCGTCCGTTTCACTTTCTGCCACTCGCCACTCGCCACTTGACAATTAAAAGTTCCTCTTTGGCTTTTGATCATTTTCCATATATCATATTCCTAACTCATCTGCCACTGCACTGCACTGCACTGTCCTCCCTCGCACCCCTCTACATCCAAAGCTGTTTCAATATACTATATATATGCATATAAAATCGGTTTATTTCGTCAATTTCCATGCACAACAAGCTCAAAGAAACGTGTGAAAAATGCGATTGGGATCGTTAGCATTTAGTTTTATGGCACGCTTATGCATACGATTTCATGTGATGAGATGAATTTGTGTGTTTTGTGCTTTGCCAGTTGCCTGTTGGATGTTGGATGTTGTATGTTGGGTGTTGGGTGGGGGGATTGGCTTGCTTCAATTTATGGCATATGCGATAAGAAACTTTCGCATTTTTGGGATTTTTCTGTCGAAGTGCAACAAGCGATTTGGTTGTTTGTGAATCGTTGTTGTTGTTGTCTTTGCCGTGGCTCAATAAAGTTTATGACTAAGCTTTGACCAATGCCTCGATAACTCGCTGACCGGGCGGCGGGTAGGCGTGGCCCGTTGGGCTGTTTCATGGAGTTGATTGAATCATCGTTTAGCAAGCGGCATCAATTTCAGTTTCAATTTCACTTTCATTTCATCTTCTTCTGCTTCTTCCTCTGCTTCTACGCATGCGTTGCTCAATTTCTTTTCATGGGCAGCCGCCACGCCCCTTGTTTCACTTTCTTTTGACTCATGCAGCGCCTCTGATTCAGTTTACGTGGGTGACAACATCCGCAGCGTGAGCGAGGCAGAGAGACAGAGAAAGAGAGAGAGAGAGAGAGAGAGAGAGTGAGAAGCACAGAGAGCGACGCTAGTTGGGTAGACAATGCCCTAGCTCTGTGCCTGCTTCTATATACGTTTTCTGTTTTGTTCCCCTAACTTCACATCGATTTCATCATCTGCCAGCTGTTGGACATCCGTCCGTCCCACCGCACCCCCCTTCCCCTTCCTCCTTTCCTCCTCTCTGAACACACACAATTAATGTGCATTATTGTCGACCCAAAAATAAAACGGTAAAAAACATATCTAGAGACGTAAGAAAACAAGAAGAGGAGTAAATAAATATGTATTTCTTTGGAGCTGTTACAGTAGAAATTGTTGAGCAAATATTTTGCCTGGCCAAAAGAAATGAAAGGAAAAATACAACAACAGCAACAACAACAGCAACAGCAACTGAAACCTGTCGTGAAATTGAGAAAATTGTTTTTGGGCTGCTTTTTTTTTGGACTGTGTGTATTTACACAGTTGTTGTTGTTGTTGCTGTTGCTGCTGCTGGGCAATGTTTTCGTTTTCATTATGGTTCGCGTTCGCATTGCCAGCGCATGACTCAAAGGCCAAAGCCAAAAACAAAAAGCTCAATGCACAGCATACGTCAGCTCAGAGTGGTCGACTAGCAAATACCCTGCCGAAGACAAACGAATGGCATAGAGAGTTGACATGAGTTGAAGGCTGATGAAGCTTGCCAATATTATTGTTATATATATTTGTATTTGTCGGAGACTTAGAAAGATAAGCGATAAGCTTTAGGAGTAGTTTATGTTAATGGCATCACCTTGAGAGTATTCTATGTTAAGAAGCATTTTCAGTATTGAGAAGGCGAAAGGCGAGGTCCGAGCGAGATGGCGATATGGACTGAGTGTGGCGTAAGCTCTGTATGTGTATTGGAGACACGTGCTCAATGTTGGATTGAGATTCAGTGAAGACAGAAGCTTGCGACTCGCTACGCCTTGAAAGGAAGATAATATGGATAAGGCAATCACTACACCTTCTCCTACATATATATAAATATTATTTGATGGGAAACTGTTAACACTCTCTACTATTTATATTAATTTATTTTTAGGTATTTTATTTATTTTTATATTTTATTTAAAATTAAAAAAATTATAAAAAAATGTTTATTTAAGTTTAGCTTTTCTTTCACTTTCGCAAATAAGTGCAACACACCCCTTGAGCTGCGCTATGTACAGGGTATGGTAAACAAAGTGTTTGGCTGCAGCGAAATTCAGCAGCGAGAGAGAAAAAAATAACTTTCTTTCATCCGTGGGCTCAATTCTGGCGACAGTCACGTTCCTTGGCTGCCCTGAATTGTTGTTCCGCCCCGAGTTCATTCGCCGTTCAATTGCTATTGTTGTTGGCTGAGCAAGTGGTCAAGTGGTTGGCCGGCCAGCCGAATGCCTGCCTGCCTGCCTGCCTGGCCACAGAAATCATAATTTGCTAATAAATTTTCATTTCCATGTCGCGTCGTCGTCTTCATTTTAGTAAAGTGAAAGTTCGTCCCCTGTGCCCCGGTCCCTCCTGCCCTGCCCGTAGCTCGATCCCTACCTCATGCGCGCTCAGCCCTCTTGCAGTGGTGCCAAACGCCGAAAGCTGCGCTGGTCAGTTACCTTTGCTGCGAAGTCGCTAGGAAAAAAACTGTTGGACGGAGTAAAACAAAAGACTTAGAACACAAACTTGCCGTTGTTGATATTGGCATTTCCGCTCGTTGATTTGCTCTGCTCATAAAAAGCAGCATACATCAGCCTTTTAAGCACGCCAACGTATTTATCATGAGCCAAGCAGGCGATTCTCCATTTTAGCTCTTCCGTTCGCACTTAGCCTGGCCTCAAGTGAGCGCGGCATCTATTAGAGTTTGATAAATTTCATGGGTAGTTGGGTCACAGATGAAGCTTCAAATTCGTGGAAATTGGAGGGGGAATCTTTGATGGCAGACTATAATTAGCTATGGGGCTCATATATCAAGCTGGGGCTACAGGGTATACTCTAGTCGAGCATGCCCATTCATTATCTTTCTGCTCTGCTGCTATTAGCCAATCAAGTATGGCTAAGACAGCATTATTTATTATTTATAAACTTAAGTACAGGGTATTCTCTAGTCGATCATTCTGCATATTCCTTTCTCTACTTTAAATTCTTTAGTCAAATATTTATGTTGTTAAATTAGAATTATGATAAAAGTCATATAAGTCCAGAAGAGTATTTTGCAGGGTATTCTTTAGTCAGGCAAGCTCGCTTTATCTATTGATTAGCAAGTGTTGAATATGGAATGTTAGTTATAATGTCAGCCTAGCAACAATAGATTAGACTGCATAAAATGTTTACAGGGTATGCCGAAGTTTAGCAATTGCTAAGCTCTTGCTGAGCTTCACACGTTGTTCTTGTTGCTGACTTGAAATACACATAAAACTATGGCACATTGTCCGTCGTAATCTGCAGTTGAAGATTTCACTCTCGCTTTCCGTTTCGAAAAGAAGTCGAAAAGAAATGAAAAACAAGCTGAGGTAGATGAAGAAGAAGAAGAAGTGAAGCATTTCTTTAGCTGAAAAAAAAGACTCAGCGTCGAATCGTCGAATTGTCGGAATTGAACGGAAACTAGTTTTGCGGTCTGCTCTGACAGTTAGTTTCACTTTTATTAAGTAATTTGAACGGACGGCAACCGCAGCAGCGGCACTTGTCAATTGCTCAGAGATAAAGACATATATATATATATATACATATATATATTATATATATATACACTTCGGATACGCGGATGCGGAATGCTGCCAAAGATACAGCAGCAATTGAAGAAAGCACGCGGCAAATGGCAAACGAAACAATTAAACGTCGGCCACGCAGAGACGGGGGCAAGACTCTCTCAAAGGGGGGCGGCCTCTACCCGCTGCGTGCGTGTGCGAGAACTTAAGTCTCTTGGCTGCACATTTGGCACACTAAAAAATGCCATCGCATTTAAATCAGGGCAGCAAAGCGCAGAGGCTGTGGCCCCCCTCAGAGTCATTAAGCGTACGTGCACTAGAGATAAATATCATCAGCATAGATTGAACCAATTTCAGGCCAGAGTAAATTTCTATGTGTCTTGCCCTTGTGCACTCTGCAGCCTCGCCCCCCCAGTCACCTCTCTCTCTCTCTCTCTCTCTAGCTATCTCGTTTACTCTCTTCTGTCACAGCTACGCCGCGAACCACATCAAAGCGATTTTGCCGTTACAACTCTCGTTTTCCAGCACTTTCTTTCAGCGTCATCAAGAGCCCAATCTTAACTCTTCGATCTGCAATCGCAGTTTTTTTTTTCGGCATTCTAAGCGAAAGTTTTTTTTTCCTTTTCGTAGTTTTTAAAGCCTACTCGACTCATAATTTATAGAGCATAATGGAACCGTTTTTGCGCACATTATAAACAAAATATCTAAATATCTGATCTTAAGCCCAATTATACACAACTTTTTCTTTGATGTGTGCAAGAAGAAAAGCGCTAGATGGCTGTGTGGCTATGGATGGATGGAGTATGTGTCATATATGGGAGTTATAGAAGATGAGATTAGATCAGATAAGATCTTTACGAGCAATAGCAGCTCGATATAGAGATTGGTAAGCAGAGCTGAGACCTGGAAGACTCTACCCCACCTGATTCACACTCTACCCCAAGCCTATCACATATCAGAGATTATCTGCTGAGATCTTCCGATATTGACATTCTTTCATCTGCAATTTTGGGCTTCTATTCAGAAAAAAAAAAACCAACAAAAAGGTAGACAAATTTCTTTTAGCTAATTGTAGATTTAGCTTTTCACCATTCCCTCATAATTTATGGAGCATATTACGTTGGGGACCCCACGAAAAAGTTATTTTTCTCACGCATTTGTCATGATGATGATTTCTTGTTGCTGTTGCTGTTGTTGTTGTTTGTTTTCGTTTTTGTTTTGTTTTTGCTGCGCTGGGCTGAGCTGAGCTGAGCTGCTCCCCCTTTCAGTTTTTCCAGTTTCCAGTTGTTGCCACTTGTTCGGCGTGTTTTTGCCTCAGTTTTAATGAGCGGGTCATCAAGGCGACATTTGGCCATGTCGTAAATTATATTTACTGCATTTCGCATATAATCACAAACACACACACACGCACACACACACGCACACTCTTACCAATTGTCACTTGCACAATGTTTTTTTTTTTCTTCAGGTTTCATTTTCATTTTTTCACATGTGTATTTTGTGGCATTTGCAGCTTTTGTTTATCGCTCCACAGCCACAGCGAGCCCTTCGAAATCTGGCTAGTCCAATTTTTGCGTGCGGCTTGTAAAGCCAGAGACCTGGCCATATAGAAGTGAAATCTCTTAGAGGCAAAGATAAGATTGGCTTGGCTAAGACTTGGTATTCTAGCTATTCAGCTATCGCATTCAAGGATAGGTCTAAGTCGATAGTCTTTTATCGATATATGAGGCCAGCTGATTATGTTTTTAATCGATACTGATTGCATTGCCTTTTATAGCTGACCAATATCTTAGCCTGATTGCTTGCTCTTCCATCTCAGATCCCAGGGCTCATCTCATGGATGCCTCTAGGACATGAAGTAGTTTCTGTAGAGCATCCGCTGTGCGTTGCATTGGCTTCATTTCTGTCTTCATTTTCATCTCCATTTCGGCTTTTATTGATATTGCAATGATAAGAGTTGCTGCTAGTTAGTGCAATTGTTGGTGCCGTCGCTGTTGCTGTTGCTGTTGCCGTTGCTGCATTGTTGTCGCCGTTGTCTGTTTGTCTTTCCCAGCATTTAGGGCCTTCGAGACGTATGCGCAATTGCAGCTGGGAATGGACTGGCTGGCAGAGGAGTCAGCCTGGGCGGGGCTGGGTGCGAAACACGTTGACATTTTGGCAACGGGATATTTTGCATTTGACCTTGCGGCCCAGCTTCAGCTGCAGCTTTCACGGCTGCCGATGCGGAAATGTTGCAATCACTATTGCTGCTGCTGCTGCTCCGGCTGCTGCTCCTCCAGCTGGCTGCACTGGCTGCACTTCCAGGCCATTCGTCACACGTCTCGATTCGCTGACAACTTGCAATCCTCGCCGCAGCAACAGCAGCAGCAGCAGCTAATCATAATTTTAGCCAATTTAGCAACGAGCGACAAGTGTTTTCTGTTGCTGCTGCTGCTGCTGCTGCTGCTGCTACTGTGCAGTGACTTTCTCCCGACCTCGTTTAGTTCGACGCGATTCCGATTCCGATTCCTAAAATAAATTATTGACACACAAATTGTTGTCGCTGTCGCTGCTGATGTTGACGTCGCTGTCGCTGTCGCTGTTGCTGTTGCTGTCGCTTGACGTGCGTCTATTGACCCGCAGCAACAGCAGCGCCGAAAAAGCAGCTTTTAGAAACTCTTTTGCCCATGTTGTTGCTGCTGCTTTTTGGCCAGGCCATAATCATAAGTTCCAAGTAGGCAGCCAGCAACCTAAGCTAAGCGTGAATACTCTCCACGCACGCTCACACACACACGCGCAATACCAAATTTATTTGCATATTTCTTTGCATACCTCGCAAACAGGGTTGCAGTAGAAAGCATATTCGAAACTTTACAGGGTATCCAAATCGAGTTGCAGATCTCAAAGTTCTCTTTCTTTCCCAATTTAGGGTATTAATTAGTCGTGCACACTCTCTAAACAAGATATTTCACAGTCCACGACGTGTTTAACTTCAATCAGTGTAGATTGATTCCACATATAGGGTATGTGCCGAGTCAATCATACTTTATACTTACTACAGAGTATTCTTTAGTCGTTCACACCCGTTAAAAAGGTATTTCTTAGTCCGTCGCTTAACAACAACTCATCTCATCAGTTCAAGCAGTGTCATATGTTACAGGGTATTAGCTAGTCTTGCATACTCTGTATATGAATATATTTATGAACACTCAACAATGGTCTGAGTCAAAGTTTGAACTTCACCCCTCCCTCCCCCTCCAGCATACCCTGTGTCTGCTGCTCTCTGCTCGCTACAGGGTATCGCGCCGTTGTGTACACCCCGCAGAGTGCACTTGCTTTGATTTCATACATTTTTCAAGCAACGCTGAACGCGCAAGGGAATCATGGACCGGAGAGGGGGGCGTGCCGAGGAGCCATATGGGGGCACGGGTCACTGGGCAATGCGTGGAATGCGTTAATTGCCCGGCCAGTTGGCCAGAAACCAAGCCAGAAAAAGAAATATAAAAGTCCAAACACAAAAACGAAATGAAAAGAAAAGAAAAGAAAAACAAACAGTTAGGCTGCAGAGCTTGAAGCTCGGTCAGATCGCATCAGGTGTTGGCAGTCCAATAACTCAGCTCTGGGCCCAAGCACTTACCAGCCTAACGAACCATAAATTCTAACTAGGCACAGCAACAACAACAATAACAGCAGCAACAACAACAACCATTTGGCAACGAAAGTGCTTACAAAAATTGCACGAAAAATTTCTAAAATGAGGTAAAAAATATTTTCATTCCAGCAAATTGAATTAAACGAAATGAAAGTTTGGCATCGAGCCGGCCGATCAGCACGTAGCCAACATCAATAAAATTGTCAAATTGGCAAGAGCCGTGGCGCACATAGGGGTTAAACGGCTGGCTGGCACTTTCTGGGGCGTGGCCCACGTGCCCGGCATGAACAAGTACCTAGGCGAGGAAAAAACAAAAGACTGAGGCAACGAACTTGCGCAGAACCAACTGCTGGCCAGTTTCCTGACCAGCCAAAGAACTGCAGCAATGATTCGGGCCAGACACCGAG
Source organism: Drosophila repleta (assembly GCA_018903745.1). Classification (NCBI taxonomy): domain Eukaryota; kingdom Metazoa; phylum Arthropoda; class Insecta; order Diptera; family Drosophilidae; genus Drosophila; species Drosophila repleta. Next base: position 2,679,011 of record JAEIGN010000750.1, on the reverse strand, counting down.
TCGGGGCCAAAGACAAAGGTAAAGCCAAAGCCTAAGCCCCAGTCAGTGATCTTAGCTAATGCCTCAACATGTGGCAAGTTGCATCGAGTTTGCAAGCTGAACAACTAGCGAAATGGGCGAGGGCTGACTATGGGGAGAATATACATATATCAAGTTAAACTTATGTGCAGAATATAAAAATATATTATTTTTGGTGGCTCATGAAAAATAAACTTTCATTAGCGATTATTTATCGATAACTATCGCTGAAAATCAATGTAGTTGCTGCTAAGTTATATAGAAATAAATTAATATTTTTATTTAATATGTGAAAATAATTTAAAAAATACATAAAGCCAGATATTTATAAATATTTATTATACTAATTGTAAATTTGTATTATGTAACGATAAACAAAGTTATCGATAATTATTGAAAAATTAATTAAACAGAAGCAATCTCTGTTTGCAACTTACTTTCCGTTTCAGCTAGAGGAACTTTTCATTGAGCGCTCTAAATTCCAAGAGCAAATATATTTAAAAAAAATAAATAATAAATTATAACACAGAATATGCCAGTTTCTATGCCATCATATAGCAAAGAAGTCGATTATATCATAAGCCAAACAATGAGTCGAGACGAGTCGATAACAAAGGCAAACTTGGAGTAAACAAACTGCAAAAGAAATCTACAAAATGTTAAATATATGAATATCTTATGTATATGGTATATATTATATATTATACATATATTTATATTTATTTATTTCTGGGTTAGGGCATACGCAAGGCGTTGTCTTTGATTCTTGAATGTGATTTATGTATTCGTCGTAAGAAAAACAAAAGCTAACAAAACAAAAAAAAAAAAACGGAAAAAGAAAAGAAAACTACAAAAAATGTCATCTTTTTGTTCGAAATGAAATGAGTTGCTGTTACAGTTGCTTGGCCCATTATTAAGTATGACACAACCAACAGCCAACAACCAACAGCCAACAGCCAGCCACAGCAACAACAACCACTGCAAATTTTAAGTCAATCTAGACTCCAACGCAACTGGCAGATTTGTCCAGCCGGCCGGTGGCTCAGCAGCAGCACTCTGCACCACTTGTTGCCTACCTTATTTTTTATGATATTTCTGCAATGTTTTGTTTATTGTTGTCGCTGTCGCACGCAATTGTTGCTGCTGCCGCTGTGCTTGTTTATGTAACACTGTTGAATTCTGCGCTGGGCAGGCATTTCACTTGGGTGGTTTGCCTGCTCGAGTGCCGCCGTCCAAAGCCCCAAATGTTTGCAAATACTTACAACTGTAACAGGCAGCTCGAGTGGTGCAGTGGTTGCTGCTGCTGCTACTGCTGCTGTGTAGGGCCTAGACAAAAACAATAATAACATTTTTACTTTCGTTTCATTTCACTTGAATGTGCTTTGTGCAACAATTGCTCTTTAAAGTGCAGTCACTTTTGGGCTTAGCCCCACTTTTGATCCGTAAACTGTTTAAGTAATAGCCACATTGAGCTGGCCCCGCTTTAGCGTACGCCCAGCCACTGCGAAGCTGATGCTGTGAATTTCAATTTTCAATTTGGATTTTGGCATTTGGAATTTGGCAACCCAAAACGCTTGCCACATTGTGGGCGCACCGTGGTGCAAAAGCGAGAGTCCACAGCAATTTGGCTGTGAAAAGTGCCAACCACTTAAAGTTAAATTAGCTCTTTAAGCCTCTTTCTCTGCCTATCTCTCTCTCTCTCTCTCTCTCTCTGTGTGTAGCCATTACAGACTGCAGGGTATCTTCTAGTCGTGCACTTCCGCCTCACTCCCCATCTCTGCTTCTTATTGAGTAATTGGCTTATACCAAACCATTCAAAATTCATATTGAACTCCTCATCAGGTTCTCAACACTGTCCGCTGTCTATTCAGCATTGTTCAACACTATATTCATAGAATCGATCTTTATATATACACTCTATATGCTAGAGTTCTTTCTTGCATTGTTCGCAGTGATGGAAGCTGGCTCGAGCTTAATCCACAATCTATTTTGAATGCAGCACAAAGTAATTCACAATAGTTTCGATGAGTGCTTTACCCCCACCACGAAATGGAAATGTAAATGGAGCAGACATTGTAAGCCCATTTTTTTCCCCAAAGCATTTGGCTCGTGGCAGTGCAGTCAGTGGAGCTGCAGGGCAGCTGCTGCACATGCAGAAGAAGAAGAAGAATCAGAAGATGAAGACAATCAAGAAGAAGCAGAAGCAGATCTAGAAGCAGAAGCAACGCTACGTCTGGTAGTTGGAGTTGGAGTCGGGAGCTGTTAGGCAGCGACTCAGAACATTAATCTTCAGACTTTGCTCGAAATTAAAAATAATAAAGCACTAAATAGAAAATGAAGCGAGGATTGGCTGAAAGAGGGGGGAACTAGAGAGTCTCTTCCTCTCCCCCTCTCTCTCTGCTGCCAGTGAGAAGAGAGAGAGAGAGAGAGAGAGAGAGAGGAGTCAAAAACGGGGCTTACTCTTAATTGAGCATCGTGAACGCAAATGCAGCAATTCGTTGTGCTTGGCCGGCTGCGGCAGCGTCGAGTGGCACACGCTGGGGCAGAGGCAGAGGCAGGAGTTGGGGCAAAGGCATGGAGAGCGCTTGTAGTGGGTCTTGGTTAACATTCTTGGCCAAAAGATGTTGCGTGATTTCCTGGGTGGGCGTCGATGGGCGCACGTGGCGGCGGACTGTAGACAAGCACAGTGACCACTGACCACTCGCCACTGAGCAGCAGCACCACCACCACCAGCACCAGCACCATCAACAGTATACCAAGCGTAACAATTGGGCGGTGGCACCACCAGCCCATCAACAGTACCCGCCCCCAACTCCCCTGCCACTTGGCTGCTACAAGACGTTTCCTCATTGTCCAATTAAATGGATCTGCAGTCATAGACACAGTTTGATTAGTTAACTGTTAACTGGGCATTCAGTGTGCCTAACCTCAACCTCAGCTAGAATCAGCTCTGAACTGAAGGCAGACCTATTCCATTGTTCGATTCCATGAAAAACCTTTATTAAATGCCCCAAAAGCGAATTTTAAACAGAGGAATATGTGTATGGGAGATGCAGAAGAACAAGCTGAAATGAGGTTAGGAACGGTTGGAATTGAAATGCATTGAAATTGTAATGACCCAAGATGAAGAAGAACATTTTGAGAAAGCTATGAGGAATTAGGGAACACAGTAGGTGGCTCCGCTTGCCACTTGAGGTGAGGAACGCATGGAATGGAACACAGGCATTTATCTTAAAGTCTTAATAATAGACTTAAAGATATAGCGTGAGTTTATCTTAGCCTTATTGTAGAAAGTTGAGCATAATGTGCAACAGATGGCGCCACTCACTAGCTCAGACTAGGAACGAATGGAATCGGACTACTTCCAGTCAATCATGGTTACCCCACAAATTAGATAAGTAAGCTGTGATCTTAAGCTGAGCCAACTAAACCTTCTTCAACATAGTTCAGCATCTCGCACAACAGGTGGCGCCACTGCACGGAATGAGGCGAATGAAGAACAACTTTGTTGTCGAACTTTAACACTGAAATGGAGCAGCTGCTGCGCCCAGTTCTATTGGCAGTTGGACAACTTGATGAGTGGCTGCTGGCTAAACAAAATGTTGCAATCAGCGAGGCAGTTGTTGTGGTTGTTGTTGTCGTTGTCATCACTTGCGGCAACGTTGTCATTGTCTATTTTTTGTTTACTTTTTTATATTTTTGTCTCGCTGCAGCAGCAGCATTTTAAACTGGGTTAAAAGCACAAGCGACACGCAAAAATGTGATGACAATTCGCCAAGCGAGCGACTCGAGATACGAGAGCCGAGAGTCGAGAGCCGAGAGCTGAGCAAGAGGCAAAACTCACTTGCTCAACTCAAATCATGATGTGGTTCATTCCTGTTATTAGAACAGATCCAGCAGAACAGAACAGAACAGAGTAGCGCAGCGCAGAGCGGAGCAGCCCATAAACTAGACTAAGCTAAGCTACTTGGCACATTAGCTCAATCGAATGACAGATGATCTCTGAAGGGGGAATGAGTCGGCGCTTTGAGAGCAGTTCATTACAGAGTTGCTTATATGGAGTAGCTGGAGTTGTTGAAGAAGAAGAAGAAGGTGAAGTACTTTGCTGTAGCTTGTAAAACTAACATAGGCATACATATGGCTGGCTAGTTAACTGCCTGGCAAAGCTCATTGCAAATGATTGTTCCAATGTGCTGACTAGAGAGCGTATTAGGTAATAGATGATTTTAAGAAAAGAAATAAACTAGCATATATACATATGTATCTCCCTTGTAAACTGGCTGGTAAACTGCATTGCAAACTAAAAGAGGACCTAACTAAAGCTTGACTCGAAAATGTATAGCCAACTTGTATACCACATACAATATATGTTATATATATATACCACCTGGTAAAGTTCATGGCAATTGACCTAACTAATATTTCAGACAATTACGTTGCCCACATGAAATGTATGCAAAATGTAGCTCTAGTCAGCTATAGGCTACAAAGCGAAGAGCTCTCTGAGACTAACTCTCAATCTGAACTGTAAATGTTACAGACAGCAGATAAGAATATATCTGCTATAGATATATCTCTACCACCTGCCTCTGGTTCGCAGCGCTAATGCTCAGCTGAGGCTTTCAGCTAGTGGAAGCGCCGCTGATCTAGTTAGGCTCCGCTTGTCTTATATCTAAGTCTTAATCGGTGCGCTTAAAGTTCTTAGCAGCTGCCACAAAAGGCGCTGCCGAAAAGCAGCCACAGAAATCAGTTTGTGTATAAGGCCATGCAGCATGTTTGGCAACATGTTTTGGGTTGTTTTAGCGGGCGGTTTAAGCGGGCAGCTGGCCCACATACGAAAAAAATTGTGCGTTGGCCGAACCGGGATTTGTGGCACGATCCAATTTGCGGCATCGATGGCTGCTGCTCCAATTTGCTGACCATTTGGCATAGTTAGAGCCGCTGTTGTGGCATGCAAATGCTTGTGCAACGGCATCCCAGCGTGCGGCTGGCAGCATCTGCAAGAGTCCAAGAATTATTCGAGCTGCGGCTGCAATTTGGTGCACTTGGCGAGCTGCTGCCACAGTTGCATAACCTGTATTAGTTGTTATTACCGTTTTGTGGCATCCACGGCAACTTTCCTGGCCAGCAATTTGCCATTGATCGATAGACGCGACGCAAACGCATCGAAAGCCCTAAGCTTCGTGACTCGCAAGCTTTGCCACTTGCCAAAACAAAAAACAAAAACAAAAACGAAAAAAAAGCGCAGCAAGTGGCAGCGCAGCTGACCTGCAGTCGGTGCCAGGCTCACAGCTTACAGCTTACAGCTTACAAGACGCAGCGCGCGTCGGCGCAAACTTTCAGTTGCTTTCGAGCTGCACAAGACGACGGTTGGTTATTTTTTGTCGACCAGGCGGCAGTTGCCCAAACAGAGAGAGCGAGCGAGCGAGAGAGTCGAGAGAGAGAGAGAGAGAGCGAAACGTGAAAAGTGAAAGAAAACGTCTTCAGCTTCGGCTTCGGCTTCGGCTTCGGTTGCGCGTGCGTCGTTTCGTCTTGCAAGAGTGAGAGCGAGAGAGAGAGAGAGAGAGAGCGAGGGAGAGCGCGTGCGCTGAGAGCAGCAGGCGAAGTCGCTTTAAGCTCGACTTCGACTTCGACTTCGGCTTCGGCCACGAATTCAGTTGCCGTGCAGAACGCGAAGCGAACGCAACGAACGCGGCTGTTCGATCACAATTTCAATATATATATTTTTTTCTTGTTCTTCCATTTGGTAAACGAATTTCAAACGCGTCTAACGGTCTGACGGGCCTAACGGTACGCGCCAAGTGATCTACAAATTGTGCTCATTCAATTGCAAATTCTTTTTTTTTCCAAATATTTCTATTTGTTTTTTTTTGTAATTTTTTTTGCTGTGTGCCAAGGATAAGCGAGTCGAGCGCGAACTGACACACTTTCGAGGCGCGCACCTGTTTGCCCAAATCGCCAGCTCAGCTCCGACTCACTCCCGTTCTTCTTACTCTCCCCGTGCAGGCAATGTTGAAACATTCATAACTTTTACGAGTTTCGCGCAAAGAAAATACAATAACAACAAATCAGTGTGAAAAGCAATTGCAAATTCTGAGAAGAAGAAAAGTTTACACAAAAAAAAAACACAAACACAAACACAAAAAAAACAAAGCAAAGCGAAGAGGACGAGGCGGCAACAGCTGAAGATCAACAAGTGAGCGACAAAATGCAACGCACGCAGTCGCTGCCGCTGCCGCTGCTGCTGCTGCTGCTGTTAACGTCAGCGCAGGCGCAGGCGCAGAATATAGGTGAGTGTGTCAAGCGAAAGACGAAGAGGCGAACAGACGAAAAGCCGAGAAGCGCCGCAACCCAGAAGCAGCTGCCAAGACGCAAAATAACAAAAACAAAAACTAAAAAAAAAAACTAAAAAAATACCAAACAAATTTTCTCTGGCTGCTGCTCTTGGCTTCATCTTTTTGGTGGGGGGCGCTGAAAAAGTCAATTTTTTTGCATACACTTTTGTCGCTCAGTTTTTGTTTTCTTATTTCCGGTTCTGCTCGAAACAAAAGCTTGTGCACCGTTTTTTCCCACGTTCATAAAGCGAGCAGTAGCAACAACAACAACAACCAGAGTCCAGTCCCAGTGCCGGCAACTGGTCAAGTTGCTGCTGCTCGCTTTATATCGGTCAGCTTTTGTGCTCGTTAATTGTTTCGTGGGATACGCGCGACAAATGAAACGAAGAAACGTCCAAAACTGCTCCCAACTCTCATATGCATAATGCAAGTACAGTGAGCACACGCTAAGATGAACTTCAGTTTAGAAGAAGTGCTAAAGAGTTAGAGGCCGGGTCAGAGGTAAAGATGTCTCTATGCCTGAGCATCCGAACCATTTGCTGCACTTGTTCGCCTTAGCCAGTCTGCACTGTGTCTCTTTGGCTAGTGGGCGTGTCCGGCAGCAATGTTGAGCGCAGGAAACGGATGTTTGTTTGGGTCAGCAGCCGAGCCGAGCTGAGCAACCAAATGTGTCACAAGCAAAAGAGAAGGAAAAAAAACAAAAGACTTAGGCAACAAACTTGCTGTTGCTGTTGCTGGTGCTGCACGTGGCAGCGTCACCTGCCTGCCTGCCTGACAGGCAACCAGCGCAACCTGTTGTGCCGTTCTTGTCTCCAATTACCAAACCGAGCCGCTGCACGTGGCAGCGGATTGAGTTACAGTTACAGCTGCAGAGCGTGTGTGCGGTGGGTGGGGGGATGGTTGAGCCAGACGCCTTGAACTTGAGAACAAAGAACAGCTTACGAATGCCTTTAACTTTTACTGTTATCCCAAAAAGACATTTTTCTTCGTTTTCTTTTCATTTCTTTTGTTTTGTTTTCGTCTGTTTTGTTTTGTTTTGTTTTTGGAGGCTCGTAACGAGTCCATTAAAGCATAACTCAATCGCTGTCGCCTCATAAAAGGAAGGCGGAGCAAGGAGAAGCTTGCAGCGAACGCGAACTGTCCCAAAAATTCAAATCTTATCAGCGCAGCCGAAATGCCGTTAGGCGGTGGGAAATGCTTTGTCAGAGATGAATTTAAATTACAAATCAAAAACAAGAGACGGAAAAGCGAGACGGAAAGAAAATGCTAAAGCAATCAACAAGAGACCAAAAGAAAAGCCACAGAAAGAAAGATGGATAGAAAAAAGAGTGAGGCTAATAACAACAACAACAACAACAACTACAACAACTACAACAATAACAAATTGTACAAGATATTAAAATAAAATTTACGAGCAGCCAAAAAAATTTCACAACAACAAAAAAGACTTTGAGTTTGTTGTTTTTGTATTTGCCTCAAATGGGAAAGTTTCTAATATATATACAAATATATATATATATATATAGTAGTAGTAGTAGTAATACCTCTATATGCATCTAGTTTTTTCTCAGCACAATTGTATTTCATATTGTTGACAATAAGAAAAGTAAAAGTGCAAACAGAGTGAAGTGAAAAGGCGAAAAAAGAGGCAGATTGTGGCAGCGGCTGAGAGCGAGGAGGTGGCTGCATTACGTACGTGCCTTCCCTTCCACATTAGACGATGGGTTGACTGGGCTGCTGCTGCTGGGTCGGCACGATAATGGCCAGGGCTGCTGTACCCACCACGGCGCATGATCATCATTAAATTGCATTGCGGAAGCTGCGCGATTTTAATTGCAGTGCGAAAAGCGAGAAGCGAAGCTCGCATCTAACCAATGCAAAGATACATAACTCACAAGAGCTATTATGTTGATGCCCCATGTCGATGCCACGGCTCATTTGTGCAACACACACACACACACACATACACACACGCATGCCCGCCCATCATCATCTTTTGTCGAGGCGTGGCACATTGTGCGCGCATGCGTGCAACCATCAGCTCTGTTTTTGCATTATTAATATTATTTCTGCGGTGCCCCAAACGAGGCGGCGGCTGCCCGTTTGCCCTTACATAAGCGCGGCCGAACAACAAACTGGCCCAACAAGGAAGTCAAAACAAACAGAGTTGAGGAAGCCAAAGAGGCGGCTGCCGTAGGCGTGTATCACGCACTTCAGCCAGACAAACCGCACTTGCATCTCCCAGTCTCTCTCTGTCTCCCTCTCTCTCTCGCTGTTGCGGCCACCGCAACCCAGACGTGTGTTGGGGATAAGCCTCAGACCAGATGTTAAAGTATCCTTTGCCTCACACCCATTACCAACAAGTTGGCTTACATAAGCCAGCCGCGTTATGCAATCCACAAACGAGCATACGCAGAAGTATTAACTATCTTTTTAACATGTTCACAACTTACTATTTGTTAGGCCATCAGATTTTTATCTCCCACTCTCATTCAGTTCAATGGTCACCGAGGATTTCTAAGGTCTTGCTCAAACAGTTCCCGAGTTCCTTGAGAACATTCATTGTATTAGTTGAATATATCAAGTATTATCTGCTTTTAAATAGGTTTATAGTGAAAGTTTACTATATCATGTCAAGGAATATTTGCATGCCAAATTTCGTAACTCTAGCTCAAACAGATCCCAAGTTCCCAAAGAACATTTTTGATAATCTCGAATACTATTTGTATACCAATAAGCTTATAATACTACTTAGCAACGTCTTTTTATATACTACACATACAACGAATTTCATAACTCTAGCTCAAACAGATCCTGAGTTCCTTGAGCACACTATTGATAATCTCGAGTATTATCAGTTTCGTAATAAGCTAAGAGCACTACTTAGCAACATCTGTTTATTTAGTATTCACATAACAATTTTTATAACTCTAGCTCAAATAGATCCTGAGTTCCTTGAGCCAATCTCGAGTATTATCACTGTCCCAATAAGCGTATAGGACTAGTTAACTAAAACTCTTTATACGCCATTTACATTTAACCAATTAAATAGCTCTAACTTGAAGCGATCCTCAGTTCCATGAGAACGAGCTCACGTTTAGCTCACTTTGCTCGTTAACCTTGCACAACACTTCAATGCTTCTCTAGCGGGAGTTACGTTAATCAGCGCTTAATGAATTTGATTAGTGTTTTCATTGATAATGAGCTCATTTGGGGAGTGCGACAAAGTGTCGAGGGCAAACGCTTTGCGCAATTGTCGCGCACTTGCTCCATGGGCTGGCTCTCAATACTCGCGCATGTTCAACATCGCAACTTTACGCAATTTCGGTTTTTGAATAAATTTCAGGTGCAATCTTCAGACGCCTTGGCACGTAGCGAGGGAGTGGGGCACGCTCTATGTGTGTGGAGTGTGGAGAGTGGAGTGGGGCAAGTGTGGAATGAAAATGGAAATGAGGCACTGCACAACTTGCGCAAGCTGCAAAGTGGCCTTGCCAGAGACTCCGCTGGAGAAAAAAGACGTCACTTAGTTAGCTGACATTTTGTGTGGGTCGCTGATTGATACGAACTCTCAGAGCGAGAGAGAGAGAGAGAGAGTGAGTGGGCTCAGACTCACAGAGACTTACAGATCTATAGATAGAGGATTAGCAAAACAATCTGGTTCACTCAAATAAACTTCAGCTGGAGAAGTGGCTCACAAAAGTCGTTCAAACGATCGAAAAATCAAAAAATCAGAAGACTCGCAGATCAAAAGATCGAAAGGTCGCATTACCTTTTCTTAGTATTCTCTCCTCACACCTGAAAGCAAGACAATCAGTGAGAAGTTACAACAATCAAAGCTGGACTTAATGGAACTCCGATCACTGATCAAAGGAATCACGATCGGGCCACGAGCGAGACAAAAGCCGTGCATAGAAATGCTTCAATAAATGAAAACTCGAGCAGTTGTACAAGAGTTGTCTTTGTTCAAGCAGATCAAAGATCACCAACGATCAATCTTATGCAACGATCTTGAGCCTTAACAAGATTATATAATAATAATATTTTATTATGATATATGCCAAGTTTATAGAATGTAAAACTGTTGTAGATATAGATCTAGATCTGGATACTGTGAGAGAAAAGTTTGTAGAATTGATAGAAGATAGAAGAGGAGTGCCAATGACAGAGCTCTCGATAAACACATAAAGTTTTCATTATTGACTTCAGAATCTATATAGTATAAATATATATATAGGTTTTGTGATCATCAGCTTTGTAGACTTTTATAGCTGCCATATAATATATATTTGCCTGATTATCAAGCAGATATATGCTATAAAGCTGCACTTACGTCAACCCACTAAAGCAGAAGCTTCAATGCATATATGTGACTATATATATATATATGTATAAGATATATATAGACTCGACTTTATGCATTTGCTTTGGCATTCCGCTGAGTTTTAGGTTTTATTTTTCGTATTTTTGTGGGGTGCAGCTCATTTGTATGGAATGCTCATTATAGCCATATGAAATATCAGCTGCAGTTGAATATTTATTTTGATGAACAAACACGCACACACACACACACAGACAGACAGACAGACAGAGGCAGTGGCAGTGACATATACACACGCATGCATAGTAAAAACTTTCGCGTTCGTTGCCTAAGTCATTCGTTTGGCGCTGTGCGAAGAAATTGTAATGTGTGTCGCAGTGAAATGCGCGGAAAGTGAAACTAAGCATCTAATAAATAAATGAAATTGTTTGCTATTAGTAGCGCATTTAAATGACAACAACAGCAGCAACAGTTGCTGTTGCTGCTCCAGCAACAACAGCAACAACAACCAGCCGTGCCAGCAACATGAAAGCTAAAAGGCAAAAAAGGTGTAGCTAATGTCTGGACGACAGAATTTATGCGCTTTTTAATTTAATTAATTGTAATGAATGTGTGTGTAGTCAGTGTTGTTGTTGCTGTTGTTGCTGCTGTTGCTGCTGTTGTTGTTGGCATTTTGAAATAAGCTGGCAACAATTGGCCCGCTGGCTGAGTGGCACCTGATTCATGACTCGTTTCGCAGCCATCAATGCCACAAGGCGAACGCCATCGAAATTGTTATAAATAATTGCCTTTTGTTAATAACTTTAAATGCTCGCTGTGCGTGTGTGTGTGTGTGTGTGTGTCTGAGTGTGTGTGCGTTTCGTCACTGGCCCACTAAAAGCGAAGCGAACTGTTGCAATTGCCATAAAATCGACTGCCAAACGCGTTGCAGCTACAAATTGAACTTGAAGCTGAAGTTGAAGCACAGCAGCTGCCTACAATTATCAAATATATATATATAGATACTATATATATACTGAGTTGAGCTTGTATTTAAAGCCAAAGAAATCTTTCTTCGTTTACCCTAAGAAATTTGAGTCCAAGCTAAAAGCATTGCACAAAGGCTTAGCCTAGCTCAGCTAGACATAAAGAGAGAGAGAGAGAGAGAGACAAAAGGCATGAATACTTGAATACTTAGGAGTATGCTCGACTAGCTTATACCCGGCATTTACTGTTTATTGGTTTGAACTTAGTCTATTGAACTGCCTCCTTCCACACAGCTCTAGGACCTAAGACTCTAGGACTTCAGCATACCTTTTATGAACTTTTATAGCTTTATATTTATTATTATATTTATCTATAATATTTTTGTAATGATTTAGACTTGAATCTCCATTTCAACATCTCACTCTCTAGTTTTCTGCTAGTTCTAGTTTTTTGTTTATATTTTTTTAAAGACTATCAAAGCCCATTTCAGCCAGAGAGCTTCGAATTTGGCCAGAGCCGAGTTCGCTCGTTTGTTGGTTCGCTTTGCTTAAGATCTTTCGATATCGCAACTTTCACAGCAACAGGTAGCAAAAAAAAACACAAAAATAAATTATATATTTATATACATATATATAAACAATGCGAAGGCAGCGCCCACACACACACACAGCCAGAAGAATGTTGGGCCGCACTTGTTGTGGGTGAAAGCCAAGCCCATGCCACACAGCATCACACACACACACACAGGGAGAGTCACACACATGTGACTCTTATAGATATGGCCATAACTTGATCAGGCATAAGCCACTTGATTTTGCACCACTGTGCAGCAGCAGCAACAGCAACAGCTGCTGCTTGAGCAACTCTGGCAATAACAATAACAATTGCCATAGATTAGCGCCTGAATAGCACGTTGCCTTAAGAAGTGCATGAGAAGGTATATAACTATAGAGCTATAGATGTGTGAGTGTGTGTGTGTGTGTGCATTAATATATATCCATGTGCATGTGCATGTGCCCAGCTAATTGCATACATGCTCTTGCACTTGGACTCTAGCTAATGCATGGCTAATGCTGAGCAATTGCTCTTGCGCCGCAACAGCATCATCGGCATCATCATCATCATCATCATCATCATGTTCATAATGTGTTAGCAAGTTCAATGGCCGTTGGCTTAGCCACAGCAATCGGAAGTGTGGATGACGCTGCGCTTCCAATCAATAAACGCGCCAGCAGCACTTGCCACACATGAGCAATTGTTGCTGCTGCTGTTATGGGGCGTTTAGGCTGCTGTCTGTTCAGCTGCAGCCAGCCAGCCAGCTAGTTGTTGTTGTTGTTGTTGTTGATTTCATAATGTTTGCTGTTGCTGCCAGCGGCAACTGTCTAGCGGTAAATAGCGAGCGAATGGAATGCCAGCAGCAGCAGCAGCAGCAGCATGTGGACACAAAAACTAAAGCGCCAACAACAACAGCAACAACAGCAGCAGCAGCAGCAGCAGCAATGAAGGCAGCAAAAATAACATTTATTTTATAATCAAGGCACGCCAGCAACAGCAGAACAGCAACAACAACAGCGACTAAAGTGAAATTTTCATAATAATTCGAAACGCCGTCCGCTGACTGCTAAACTGCTTCTAATTTTCACTTCAAGGCGTTGCCAGCTGCTGCTGTTGTTGTTGTTGCTGTTGATGTTGCTGTTCATTTGCATAGCGCGCGTTGACAAAAAGTTTTTACTTTATGAACTTTGCTATGGAGAAAGGCCAACAACAGCAGCAACAACAACAAATACATTTATGTTGCTGCTGCTTTTATTATTGTTATTCTTAATGCCTTTGCTTGACTCTTATGCAAATTATTTGTCCAAGCCAAGCCAGTTCCACAGGCAACTTCACATATGTTGCTCTTGCTGCTGCTGCTGCTGCTGCTGCTCTTTCCCACATTTAGGAAAGAAAACACACAAAAAAAAAGTTGTGCGGCGGCTGCCAAAACAAAACCACAAAAATGCCAGCAAAAAAAGGCAACAAAAATCAAGAGTTAACCAAAAAAAGAATTCAAGCAGCAGCAGCAACAACAACAACATAAAAAATCTTTGCGGCGTGTGCAACAAATTAGGCACAAACCAAAAATAAATGCAAAAAAAGCTAAGAGCAACATCTAATGATATATTGCTGGTGCGCAGCAGCAACAACAAAGCGGCACACACAGAGCAACTGCAACGAGAACGATTCTCAACAACAACAACAACACACACACACATACAGACGCAGCGCACGAGCCGTGAAGTGAGCTGAGTTGAGTTGAGCTGAGCTTAGATATTGCTGCCGTGTGCTGTTGCTGTTGCTGCTGCTGCTGCCGCCTAGCTGGCCTGGCTGCCATTGCAGGTGTTTTCGCAGCTGCTGCTGTCAAGCACACACACGCGTGCATTTGGGCTCGTCTTGACCCAGTTTGCGTCAGAGAAGGACGAGTGCAGGCAGCAGCCGCCACAGCCGCAGCAACAGTTGCTGCTGCCAACACCTTTCTTTCCGCGCTTGCACATTGATTTGTTGGCTTGACGTGGAATGCGGTCAACTGGCAAACGAGCTGCGAGCAGAACCAACACAGCATCAGCGACAGCAACAGCAGCGAGCTTTGGTCAATGTCGCAGCCAATTGTTGCCGTTGCTTGGCCTTGCTTTGCTGCCTTAGCGGCAATCAAGCGTTTCCTTTGGCGGCAAAAGTGCCGCAAAATCGTATCGAACCTGTTATATGCATATCCCTCTCTCTCTCTCTCGCTCTCTGATGTTCTGTCTGGGCTCTACTTTCGAGCGAGACCTTGTCAACAGTTGGGGCGCAGGTGAAAGATGTTGCTGCTGTGCTCGATGCTGTCATTGTCTATTGCTGCTGCTGTTGCTGCTGCTGTGGTTCTTAGTCTGTGCGTTTTATATAACTGTTTAAGCATGAAAAGTTTATTGTTGTTGTCTGCGTCTGGCCGCCTATGTTGCTGCTGTTGCTGTGCGTACCGTTACATAAATGCCTAGAGCCAGCAGCAACAACAATGAAGCAGAAGTCGGCGAGAAGTCAAGACAAGTCAGCGCATGTTTATTTAATGCGCTTAACAGCTTTTAGCCGGACAACGACTCTTAGACATGCTACAAAGTGACTAGCCCTCTCGCTCTCTCGCTCTGTTCTCGATTGATGTCTCAATTCTGAACTTGAGCGGAAGTACAAATCAAAAGACTTAGGCAACGAACTTGCAATTACTTGCATTGCACAGACACACAGATACACACACACACACACAGACTGAGACAGAGAGCAACTAAAGGCAATTGCGAAATGGTTTTTTAACGAGCTGCTGCTAATTTTTTTGCCCGCCAGCAACCAAATGCAGCTGCAGCAACAGCAACAACAACAGCGGCAGCAGCAACAACTTCTAACTGGGTCAGGCAGCGTCTGCTTCAAGAAGCAACTTAAATGAAATTCTCGAAAACCGGCCAAGTGAAGCAACGCGCCAATTTATGTAAATCCAAAACCAATCAGCCTCAAACGGCAACAACAGCAACAGCAGCGGCAACAGCATCGTCATCATTATGATCATTATGAGCGCTGATAGTCTAACGGTTTAAACCGTTTCTGATTTGACAAACAACAACGAAGTGGAATCCAAAGATGAAGCGCGCAGCTTAGCTGTGCCTCACAAAATTGTTTTCCACATACCCTAGAGACTAGCCAAAAGGGTATGCCACACACCGGGCCTCTCGAGTGTCAGACTTGCGACCCTTGACCCAATGTTCTTATATAACTTTAATATTTAATAGAGAAAAGAAAAACTGAAAATCCACAAGTGAAATTCCGAGTGTTAACTGCATTGGTTAGCCAAGCAGAAGAGTTGTCTTAGCTGTGACCATAATTAGGCCAATGAAAGAAGAGAAACAGGTTTGCCAGACTGTCTATATAAGATGTGGTATTATATAAATTGAAAGCCAGAGATAATGATGGGAATGATAATGATAAAGATAATAACAATGATAATAATGAAATGATAATGATATTAGTAAAATGGATAATGATAATGATATAATGGCAGATAATGGGATTAGCAATGAGCATGGCAATAGAAAGGACAATGATAATGACAAGGAATGATAATGATCATGATGAGGGCAATGATAATGAAAATTGGAATGAATATGATATGAATATTGTGACTCATGATAATGACAACGATAAAAATATTAATAATGATAATTATAATGATGTTGATAATGATAATGATGATGATAATAATAATGATAATGATAATGATGATGATAATAATACTGATAATGATAAAAATATTGATAATGATAATGATAATATTGATGATGATTATTATTGTAATAATAATGATAATAGTGATAATAATGATGATAGTAATAATAATAATGATAATGAACAGCACAATGATAATGACAATAATGAGGAAAATTATAATAAAAAGTTGACAATAATGATGATTATTATAATGATTATCATAATAGTAAGAGAAGTTTTGATGATTATGATAATGACAATAATAATGAAATTGCCAATGATATGATCAATATCGATAATTGATCATTTGCCTAGGCCAATTCCTCTTCCAGGGCATCTGGCAGCCGTGCATGCCTCACTCTAGACAACTGCTCTTTTATGCAGCGGCAAGGCGAGCGCGCGCAGCTCAGCACGATATCTTAAAAATTAGTTGGCCCATGAATCATTGCGGCTTACGGGCAAAGCGCTGCAGCCGCTGCCCGAATCTGCTGCTGGCTTCAGCCGACTGCGCCGCGCTGCCCAGAAAAGAAAAGGGAAAACCATTGTAATGGGCGCATCTTTTTGGACATGCTGCGCATTTCACTTGCCGCCGCCGTTGCTGCTGTTGGTGCTGTGTATTGCTGTCTGGTGGCTGTTGGCTGTTGCTGCTGAACTATCTCAATTGGGTCATCAGCCAAGGCAAATGTTTGCTTTCCTTTGGCCGCACTTGCACTTTTCAATTTCGTAATTGAAGCCAGCAGAGAAGAAACTGATGATAAAGAGAAGCAGCAGCAGAAGAAGAAGAAGAAGAAGCAGCAGCTGAGGCAGCGGAACTGAAACTTTTTGTGCTGCTTCTGCAGCAGCAACTGAAGCGTGGGCGTTAAGCAATCAGCGCATGACGCGACCTACTGCAAGTCGCACAGCAGTTGCCCTCAGTACACCATCTCTCCCCTCTCTCTCTCTCTCTCTCTCTCTCTTGCTCTATCCATAAGTGACCCCCTATCTTATTAGCCCGCGAGCAGTGTATGACGCGGGGCGTGGTCAAACGAGCTGACAAATTCACACGCAAAGCGAAGACAGCGGCCAGAAAATATGCTAATTGCGAGGCAGCGACAGCTCCACTTACCCCTAACCCCCAGCCCCTGGCCCTGGCCCAGCTCCAGCTCCAGCTCCAGCCCCACTCTTTAGGCAATTAGGCTGCATTTCTCTTATTGCTGCTGAAATTTAGCGACCCATACGCAAATTGTTGTCGCGAATTGCAGTGCCCATTTGGCTGCAAATAGAAAGCGTCGTGCAAGCAGCAATTAGCTTATGAAGCGAGCCCCAGCGGAGGGTGGGGTAGGGGGGGGGAGGGGATGGACGGATAAATGGCTCAAGCCAAGCAGCTGCTTATTAAAGTTCAGCATTTAGATTCAGAAATGCAGTCGGCTGAGTCGTCAGCTCAGGCTGAAAGCTCAAATGAACTAGTTCTTTAGTTCAATTTGCAGCTGAACCAGTTCATAGTTCATCATAGCTGCTATTAGGAAATCTAGTTCCTTAGTTCATATACCCAAATGAACTAGTTCATTAGCAATTTTTCTTATTCCACACCGTACCGCAAAGCGTCACAGCTCTCAAGCAGTTCTTTCCCAAATGAACTAGTTCTTTTGCACGCATGCTTGCCAAACTAAAGGCCTGGCAAACTCTGGACTCCTTAGCCAAGACCTTTTGCCAAAACCTTAACAAGTTTTTCGAAATATCATGTTTGGTTCAACTAAACTAGTTCTTTGTTCTAGCTCCGCTTAGGTAGTCTGAACTTGGAGTGGGGTTCGCCAAGAGCTAACTGCATTGGCTGACTGAGTCATACAACTGGTTGCGTTTCACACAGTTTGTGAGCACAGTTCATTGAACTAGTTCCACAGTTCACACTAATTGACTGATCAACGTGCAATTCAATTCACATGCAATTAACATTTCACCTGCGAAAAGAGCAACAACAATGGCAACAGCCACAGACACACACAAACCGCACACCCTTTACGCCCCTCTGGGGCCACACCACCACCCCCCCCCTCCTCCTCGGCGCCCATGTTCTGGTGCATTGTTTGTGGCCTTGCTGACCCGGCTGGACGGTGCGAAGCTTTCGCTTTTTATTTGTGTTTCTCTTCGCTCGATGAATGCTTTTTATCTGTAATTTGTTTAGCCGACTGCCCAAAGACCAACCCCTTAACATTACCACCCCCCCTTCCCCTCCCCCTCCCCGCTCCCTAACTGAACACACACACACACGCACAGCAACTTCTTTTGGGTTCGATATTGTTGCTGCTGGCCAATTTGTAGCAGCAACAGCAACAGCCACAGCCACAGCTGGCTCTAACTGTTATATTTTTATGGCTCATTATTATTGTTAACGTGATTAACATTATTATGACGTTTATTGTGTTTATTATGAATAATATGCGTTGATTTTTATTGCATTTACGAAAAACTCGAAAGAAAAACGTGGAAAGAAAAAAAATACTGCTGCTGTTGCTGCTGCTGTTGTTGCTGCTGCTGCTGCTGCTGCGTCTTTTGTTTTCTACAAATTGCTCTTGTTGTCACTGCCCACTAGAGTATGTATGTATGTGTGTGTGTGTGTGAGTGTATATATATAGCTATAGCTTTATATGCGGGGTATCACTTTCACTAGGCTGGCGCACGTAGAAAGCCAAATGAAAGCAAAGGCAACAAACGAAAAGCAAACAACAACAACAACAACCAAAAAAAGCTGACAACAAAACGTTGCACGTTGCGGCAGGTAACAACAACAACAACAACAGCAATAGCTAGCCCTATGTAGCACGTCTTTATATATATATATATATGCATATACTCTTATATATCTGCTCACAATTTCCATGCTTGGCTGACGCCTTGGCTCAACCTTTTTCCTACCTCACATCGGGAAGCAGTTCACCAGCTGCAGCCTCAGTTCCAGTTCGAGTTCGAGTTCCAGTTCCAATTTCTTTGCGCGTTTTTTGTTTTTGTTTTCGGTTCGTTTGAGCGCACAGCGTGGGAGTTACAGTGAAGCCTGGCTGTGTAACTGAAACTGAAATTGAAAATTAATTCATGAACTTGATTTCTTAATGTTGTCTCTCTCTCTCTCACACTCTCTTTGTCTCTCTCTGTTGCTCTGTTCATTTTCCGCTATATTTTGCTTTTTGTTTAATAAATTTAAATTTGGCTGCACTGATTCGATTAGTGCCGCCAGCAACAAGCAACCAGCAACAAACAACAGGCAACAAGCAACAGGCAACAGACAGCTAGGGGAGGCAGGCAACGGGCAACCGTTATGATGAAATTGCTCGACATTGATTGTATAAGCAGCGGCTGTCTGCCACTTGCAACTGGCCACAGCACGCCAGCAACAATTGCTGTTGCTGTTGCTGCAGCTGCTTGGAAAGTTGCATTGGTCAAATGATGCTGCAGTTATTCGAGCATTTATGGCATGACTGAATGCCCAAGACTGTGCACAGTCCATAAAGCAAGCGCTGCCTAATGAGCTGCCAGCTGTGTGCAGCATGAAATGACATACACAACAGCAACAACAGCAACAACAGCAACAACACTGCTCAGAACATCAGCTCGCTGTCTGCATCGGTTGAATGATAATGTTTAGCTTGGAATTTGCAGTCGACACGACAGCAACAACTAACTGACTCACATATGGAGCAGCAACAGCAACCAGCAACAGCAGCAACATCATGATCTATGGCCAGCGGTCAGCAGCAATTCAAAGCCGAATGATGAACAGACGCCTCAGACGTCATGACATGCAAATGCGTCTGGGAACTAACTAAATTGAAAATATAATCACTGAATAGCAGCAGCAGCAGCAGCAGCAGCAACACAAGCAACACAAGCAACAGCAACAGCAACAACTCAGCAGCAACAATTGCCAGATATTTTGCATACGTTACGTTGTTTGCAAATCTCACAGATTTCAAGATATTCAGGCGGGCGACTGCTTGCCAATGAAAGGTTTTTATTAATTAAAAGCAACAACAACAACAACAACAATGGCCATTATATCTTAGCTTAAAACACTTGAGACTAAGATTAATTGCCATTCAGCATTCAATTCAATTGAGCTGAAAACTCTTTCAGCCAGAGCTGCCCACTTGGGGCAGGTGGAATTCAGCTGGCATATTTTAGATTGTGATTAAACTTAAGCAGCTTTATATAGGCTAACTTATGTCATACATTCAAATAGATACAACTTTTAAGGCAACTATGCTGGCATATACTCCTTACCTTAGACTCATAGACTCATTTCCACTACTTCAAGTGAAAATTCCCCTAAAACAGACTCAGATATATACCTTGACAGCATATATAGTAAATATTTGATAGATCAGCAAAGAAACTTTTCAAGCATCAACAAATATTTCTTCAGATTTAGTCAGCCTGAAGCTGAGCCCAGTTTTGACTAGCTGAAGCTATTGACCTAGAGTTGGCTCTACTTTTTAGGCAATTGAGTCTCAAATGAACATATGAATCTGAGCAGACTTCAAAGTCAGTTGCAGCAAGGGTATAGAAACTCACCATAGACCACTTGATCTCTATCACTTTTACAGGGTATTCAATCCCGCTTGATTGCCATCAATATGTGCATATGTTCAATGAAGTGAATTGAGCACGAATGGCTAAAGTTTTTAATGTATGCAATCATAATTCGCTCCAGCCACGCCCACACAGCAGCCCTAGAAGCTTTTGCCTTGTGCTTGACAGTTGTTGTTGTTGTTGTGGTTGTTGTTGTGGTTGTTGTTGTTGTTGTGGCTATATTCTCACGCTTTGCATTGACAGCAATTGCAAGCGGACAACAGCGGCGAGCTGAGAACATTTTGCAATGCTGAATTGTTGGCATTTTTGAGGCGTTTCGCTAACGCCAGCGAGTCGAGCTATGAAATGCCCAACAACAGCAACAACAACAGCAACAACAACAACAACAACCAGAGCCAAACTGGAACGGAACTTGCTTAATTGCCCAGCGCACAGCCATTGGGGAGCTCTAGCCACAGTTAGCCAGTTAGCTTGGCCAGCTTGGCCAGCTCTAGCTTGGGAATTTGACAGGTTGTTGGCCGACAAATGTCGACATCGTCGCATTTTATGAGTTACCCACAACAACGCAGCCCGTAGGATCTGCATTGAAAATGCATTTGAATGCAGCGAACACCTGTTGAAATAATATCCGCCAAGAAATTAGCTTCGTGCAACACGAGATTTTCGTTCGCTGCCAATCGAAAGGTGTTAATCGAAGTGCTTTGTGCACTTTAAACATCAGAGTCTAAGCGGCAGCTGAATGGAATTCCCAATTGCAAGCTAAGAAAGGAATCTGATTTTGCCTTTCTAATAGCCAAGCTTTAAGGCAGACTCAGCTGGGAAAGGTTTTTGTCTGAGACTGAAGTCTACTTCTAGGAGATCTTTGATATTTTAGCTATACTTCAGCTATAGTTAGATCTTCATATATACATGCCAAAGTATAGACTAACTAATCAGCTTGATTGGCTAAGCAGACCCCTCCAATCACACCTCTCTCTAGAACATTCATTGAACCCTTCACACATCTCTCACTCTCAGTCCGCTCTGCCACATAAGCTCCGCTTATATCTAGTCTCCCAGTCCCATAATAGTTTCAATTTGAATTCCACTTCAAAACGAGGTTAAACCATCAACTAATCAGCTAAATTAAGAAATCAATCAGAGGAGACTAACTGAAACTGTGTAGAGAGCCAGAGGCCAAGACCTTTTTGTTATTGATGAACTTTTAATATGCGGCTCGAAGTTCTCATGCATAAATGAATATTAATGCTTAATCAAATATTATCAAAGTATGCTAAAGCTTAACTAATCTCTCCCTCTCTCTCTCTTTGTAGATGATGGCTGCAGTTTTCCGGGCTCGCCGGCGCACAGCAGCGTCGTCTTCTCGAGCGCGAATCTAACGCAGGGCACCGTCGCCTCCTACAGCTGCGAGCGCGGCTTTGAGCTGCTGGGACCCGCGCGACGTGTCTGCGACAAGGGTCAATGGGTGCCAGAGGGCATACCGTTCTGTGGTAAGTACTGAACGACTAGCAGATACCCTACAACAGCTGATGATACGCCAGCTCCCAGTCCAGATGTCTGCACAGTCGAGCATGGCTATATGCCTAGGGTATGTAAGAGTCTGCTGTGTAGGGTATGCCAGAGTCTGCTTATGTTGCACGATTGCGTGAGCCCAGCCTCTAACCCTTTTCAATTTGGATAAAGGCTATTGTGAAGTGCCTGCTGTAAACAAAAGACTTAAGACACAAACTTGCCGCAGTCAATTGGCCCGCTGAACATTTTGTAGCTTCAATTAGCACCTTCTTCTTCTTCTTCTTCTTCTTCGACATCTTCAACTCTGCTGACGAAGGCATGTGCTCTCCATATGTGTGCACACACAACTTTCACCAATGCCAACGACAACGACAGCGACAACGTTCTCAATGATACACGCGCCATCGGAATTCCAATTTCCAAAAAAAAAAAAAACAAAAAAAAACAAAAATAACAACCGAAATCCAATTCCAAATGCAAAGTGAAACATGATTAACACGACGCACAATTTAGCCTGTATATATGTGTGTGTTCTCGATGAAAGGCGGAACACACAGCAAAGAGCAACAGCAAAGAGCAACATGTCCGATCGAAATGCGAGTCGAACATTGAACGTAACGATTTGACCCACATTTCCAGTAGTTCGTTTGTTGCTCTTGTTGTTGTAGCTCGTCTCAAACGCCACGAAATCTATATAGAGAGATAGAAAAAGAGAGAGAGAGAGAGAGAGAGAAATGAAACACAGCCACAAAAATAATGTTCTAAGTGAATTAGACTCGACAACAACTTCCGCCCGTTAGGCAAACAACGTGAAAATTGATTGACAGCCGCAGCGGCGCACGCAAATCGAACTCGAACTGAAATGGAAACGAAATACAAAATAGAAATTTCAATTTGAATTTAAAGCAGTTTCAAATTTGGCTTAAGTTCAATTCAAATTGAAACGAAATTGAATAGAAATTTGAATGAAATTGAACTGATGGAAAGTTGAATTGAAGTTGATTAAAAATTTAGTTGAAAGCAAATTGAAACAGAAAAAAAAAATAAATAAAATAAATTCTAATTGAAAATAGTCTGAAGTTAATTGAAACGAAATTGAATTGAAATTGAATAGAAATTTAATTGTTATTGAATTGAAGTTGAATTGAAGTTGAATTGAAGTTGAATATAAATAAAAGTAAATTAAATTGAAACAGAATAAGCTATAAATAAAATAAGTTTTAATTGAAACTAGTCTTAGGTTAATTGAAATGAAATTTTATAGAAATTGAATAGAAATTTCATTTGGATTGAATTGAAGTTGAATATAAATTAAAGTAAATTAAATTAAAAGCAAATTGAATGCAAATTGAAACAAAATAAAATGTAAATAAAATATATTTTAGTTGAAACTAGTCCTAAGTTAAGACTTTCAATCAAACAGTTCAATTTCAATCAAATTTCTTAAGCCATTGTCTCGTAGCCTTGACCCTTTCCCCGGCTACTCAAGCAGCCCAACTTGCTGGCCTGGGGCACTGGCTCTGACAAATAGTTCTTCACAAAGCATCGTTTAGCTACGCCCACGCAACGTGAAACTAGTTTATCATTTGCTCACGAATTGGTTTACATAACTGTTTCGAGGCATATATATTTTTGGTCTTCGTGGTGGGGCGAACAACCAGTTTCGAATCGAGTCGATAGCCACTGCCAGAACTAGCAGAGATTCCTGCTCATATCAGTCCATATCTTGCCCATTAACACTGATAGCTTGAGTCAAGCCAGTGCTGAGCTGGGCTTAGCCATCAGCAACTGCTTTGATTGTTAATGGAGTCAATTGGCTTCGGTTTTCAGTTGGCTCAAAGTTCGAATTGGTCAACGTATGTCAAACGTTGTCATTACGTTTCCCAGATACGTAAGAGCGTTAACGGTTTTTTGTTTTGTTTTGTTTTGTTGATTTACGGCTGTCACTGATTTTCGAGTGGTAAATTGCGCCCTGCGGACAAATTGGCGTTGCTCGCGGCAGCCGGCTGAATGATGGCAACCCACAGCCGGCGGTACGAATCGTCAGTTTCATTGATTAATTGAACAATGGCCGGATTGAATGGGCACTGAGAGCACATAGCGCCAAATTGAATGTGAGCGCAATGATTGGGAACCAGATGACACAGCAGGCGGTGCCACAAAACTCCCAGGCTAAGAGCCCGAAATCAAATTGGAAATTGTTGATAATTCAAAATTGAGAATTGAAATTGAAGCAGAAGTAGGCCGCCGTTCTGCAGCCATTTGTCACAGATGGAAAGTGTTGAAAAGTGAGTTTAAAGTTGAGCGCGTAAGTGGAAAGGTAAAGGCCTCGAAAATAACTAGATCGGCCATATGAAAGTGGAGATACTTTGAGATTGAATTGCAAGTCGAACTGAAATCGATAACAAATTGAATGGAAATATTGAAAAATCAATTTTAGTGGCAATTGAAGTGAAGTTGATAAGGAAAGTTGTTAAAGAGCTCATTGGAATATTGAAAATGAATTGAAATTGAAACAAAAAATCTGAAAATTAAAATTTATAAAAAAAAATAAAATTAAAAAAAAAGAATTTAAATTGAATTAAAACTCAATGAAAATTGTATTCAATTTTACTTAAGATACACAAAAAAAAATAAAAAAATTCATTTAAAAACTGAGAAATCTTGAATGAGCTCAATTCACAACGAATTTCAATAGAAATAGTTGAGCCAAATCGAATGCATGTGTCAACAACAAAGAACTCGCTTCAGCTGGGAACTTAATTAGTGTTGAAACTTGAACTTGAAGCCGAGGCTGAAAATGGAGATGGAGATAGAGATGGAGCTGGAGCTGGAGCTGGAGCTGGAGCTGGAGATGGCAATGGAAATTGAAATGGAGCTGGAAGTGCCACCAAGAGCGGCACCTGCCAGCCAGATAAGCGTAGATAACTCGAAGCAGTTGCTGCTCACCGTAGAAAGTCAGTTGAAACAAAATACACAAAGAAAGAAAGAAAGAAAGAAAGAAAGAAGAAGAAGAAAAACAACTAAAGAAGAAGATTTTTACGATCTGCGATCTGAGAGCGCGTCATGAGCCGCTGCCTGCCTAGCTGCGGAGCCAACTGAGCCAGTCTGCCTTTTTTATCCGACAGATGCATCTGATTAATGAATCTCACAATGCTGCCACACACACACACACACTCACACACAGAGTGCGTAGCAATGTAATTAAGACCAAGCAACAAAACAGTTGAAAGAAAAAGTTGGTAAAAAACAAAAATATTCCAAATTTCACTTTTGCTTAAATAAGTGCTATACCCTGTAACTAATTAAGCAGCGGATGAGCTGTAGTTGAGCAGGTGTTTGGGCAGAGATTGAGGGCAGTCGAGGGTTGCTCTGATAAAGTGCCTATCGATATATTGGCATATGCACTATCGATAATTATCGATCATCATATTTGATAGATCTTTCTTCGCCTCGAGGGTATCTCTTATCGTTCAGCAAATCTGTTAGCTAAATGCAGCCGCGTCGCAGCTACACACAATTAGTTTTGGGCCTTGTAACACTCGCTGGGTTCTAGCCCCGCTGACTAATTGGCTTCACTAGCCAGTTGGAAGGTCTGTCGAGTTAGCGACTTTGGCTTGACAAATTCAGCAGGCAGAGAGAACTTTTTTTTGTTGCCATTTGGCGTTTGCCGTCCCGAAAGCGTGTCAGGGCCGTGCGCAGTGCTAGCCCTGGCCAAACTTCTACGGACCTTGTCTGGGTCTGGGAACTACCAACAATGAGACAAAAGCGCGCGACTAACGCACTCTTCGAACAACGTATGAAATCTGAATTCGCATTCGCTTTAATCTTAACTCTTGAACTATTTCTCATCTCGTTAGTGCTAAACGTGGCTGCGGGCAAGGCGCCGATGCAGATATCAACGGATGGCGCCGGTGCGCCGCAGAAGGCCATCGATGGCTCCACCTCCGCCTTCTTCACCCCGGAAACCTGTTCGCTCACCAAGCCGGAGCGCTCGCCCTGGTGGTACGTCAATCTGCTGGAGCCATACATGGTGCAGCTGGTGCGTCTGGACTTTGGCAAATCCTGTTGCGGTAAGTTTTGTGAAAAGGAAACTAAGTTACACGTGGAAGAGGGGGGGGGGCAGCAGGGGAAACTTAGAGTTAGGAGAGAGCTTTGATCATGAAGAGGAGTATAGTATAGGTATAAACTAAGCTACAAGTGGAAGAGAGGGTAGCTTAGAGTTAAGGAGAGCTTTGAGCGTAAAGAGAGTATATAGGATCTCGCTCAGGTCTAGCCCTATGACTCTATCAAGTCTATCTATTTGCACCAGAAAATCAAGTCTCTGCTCGCTAAGATATCCATTAGCTCGCTTAGCTCAATTAGGGAATTCTAATTTGCATTCAAGGCGAAATTGAATCAACTTCAAGTGGGACAGAGTCAGATTGAATGCTCACTTAGCTGTCGGAGTTCAGTTGGTTTTTGGCAGCCAAATGGCGGCACGAAGTGGCCTGACGGGTTCGCAGGTTCCAGCAAAGGGTAGCCTCGAAAGCTCACGGCTAAGGCAAACAACTGTCACAGCCACAAACACAAAGAGAGAGAGAGAGAGAGAGCGAGCGAGAGAGAGAGAGAGAGGGAGAGGGGGAGAGGCAGGCAGGGAGAAAGGGTAGACAAACAAGTCAGGCAAATGCTTTCACTTGGCTGCAACAAGTTGTGGCAGCCACAGAGGAACAAAAAAAAATGTGTTATGTGATTTTGCAGTGGCTCAGTGGTGCAGCGGGCAGGGCCCGGCCGGCCCGCCCGCCCCACAACTGCCAGCCGAATATTTATGATTACTTTCACTGCGCACTGAACCTGGCTGACCCCGCCACATGGTGCATGCCACACACTTGGCCATCCGATTGAGATTGTGTCTTCTGCTCTGCTCTCTGGCACAGGCAACAAACCGGCTACGATTGTGGTGCGCGTGGGCAACAATCGCCCGGACCTGGGCACGAATCCCATTTGCAATCGCTTCACCGGCCTCCTCGAAGCCGGACAGCCGCTCTTCCTGCCCTGCAACCCGCCCATGCCGGGCGCCTTTGTCAGCGTGCACCTGGAGAACAACACGCCGAACCCGCTGTCCATCTGCGAGGCCTTCGTCTATACGGATCAGGCGCTGCCCATCGAGCGCTGTCCCACGTTCCGGGACCAGCCGCCCGGCGCGCTGGCCTCCTACAACGGCAAGTGCTACATCTTCTACAATCGCCAGCCACTGAACTTCCTCGATGCGCTGTCCTTCTGTCGCTCACGCGGCGGCACCCTGATCAGCGAGAGCAATCCCGCCCTGCAGGGCTTCATCAGCTGGGAGCTGTGGCGGCGTCATCGCAGCGACGTCAGCTCCCAGTACTGGATGGGCGCGGTGCGCGACGGCAGCGACCGCAGCAGCTGGAAGTGGGTCAACGGTGACGAGCTGACCGTCTCCTTCTGGAACCATCCGGGCGGCGACGAGGACTGCGCCCGCTTCGACGGCTCCAAGGGCTGGCTCTGGAGCGACACCAACTGCAACACCCTGCTCAACTTCATCTGCCAGCACCAGCCCAAGACCTGCGGCCGGCCCGAGCAGCCGCCCAACTCGACGATGATCGCCCTCAACGGCTATGAGGTGGGCGCCCAGATCAAGTACAGCTGCGACGCGAACCACCTGCTCGTGGGACCAGCGACACGCACCTGCCTCGAGACGGGCTTCTACAACGAATTTCCACCTGTCTGCAAGTGTAAGTACCTAAGATCCTCAAACCATCTAGAGCTACATAAGAGCTGTCTGAGTCGATGTCTGACGTACGATATCCGACATTCGATCTCCGACATTCGATCTCCGACATTCGATATCCGATGTCCGATGCCCAATGTCCGACTTCCAATGTCCGATCTCTGATCTCCTACGTCCATTCTCCGACTTCCAATGTCTGATCTCTGATCTCCGATCTCTGATGTCCGATTACCTACCGATTACTCCCAATGTTCGATGTCTGATGTCCGATCTCCGAAGTCCGTTCTCCGACGTCCGTTCTCCGACGTCCTATCTCCGACTTCCGATCACAGACTTCCAATGTCCGATCTCCGACATCAATTCTCCGACGTTCGATCTCCAACATCCGACGTCCCACACTTGCTGATGACAAGTCGAGCATGCCCGCTTTAGACAATACCCTGTACACGTCTAACATCCTCGACTCTAACCCATTGCAGACATTGAATGCGGTCTGCCCGCCAGCATCGCGCATGGCTCCTATGGACTGCTCAATGGCACCGTCGGCTACCTGAGCCTGGTGAAATACGCCTGCGACGAGGGCTACGAGATGATTGGACGCGCGCTGCTCACCTGTGACTTTGACGAGCGCTGGAACGGACCGCCGCCACGCTGCGAGAGTAAGTGCAAGCGAGACTAGCTAAAGTCACAGCTAATCCTCCTCTCTCTTTCTCACTCTCCCTCTGTCCCCCTTTTAGTTGTCGAGTGCGATACGCTGCCGGGCAACTACTACAGCACGATCATTAGCGCCCCGAACGGCACCTACTACGGCTCCAAGGCGGAGATCAGCTGCCCGCCGGGCTATCGCATGGAGGGTCCGCGTGTGCTCAGCTGCCTGGCCACGGGCCAGTGGAGCAGCGCCCTGCCGCGCTGCATCAAACTGGAGCCTTCGACGCTGGCCACGCCCGCTTCGCCGCCCTCGACGGCTTCGACGTCCTCGCTGCCGCCGTTCAGGCCCAAGATCACGGCCAGCACGAGTCGCACGCCCGCCTACCGTCCCTCCGTCAGCAGCAGCAGCAGCAGCAGCAGTGCCACGCCCAGCACCGCCGCCAGCTATCCACACAGCACGCCCCAGGTGGAGATCAATGGCGAAGGTGAGTTGCGATAGGGCAACAATAGAGATCAGCATCTAAGTTCCTCTTCCCCCCTCTCCCCCACAGCCGACTCCGAGGAGGACATTGTCAATGTGCCAGTGCCTGGCACGGTGCGCGAGGAGTTCCCGCCCCGCCGCACCGTTCGACCCGTGCTCATACCCAAGAAGCCCAGCAGCACGCCGCCCACTAGCTACAGCACCAGCAGCTCCAGCTCAAGCAGCAGCAGCAGCACCACTCAGCACGCGCATGGACCCGTCTCCACCTACGCACCGACGCCGGCGCGCACGCGTCCCACGCTGGAGACGACCACGCGGAACACGCAGCAGATCATCCTCAACTCGCATCCGCAGGACAATGAGATTGCGGACAGCGTCAACATCCGGCAGAATCAGTCGCCCAATGTCAACATTCCGTTCGCCGTCGACAATCCCGACCGCAAGGAGACCAAAGAGGCCAAGCTCAACCTCGGCGCGATTGTCGCTTTGGGTGCTTTCGGCGGCTTCGTTTTCCTGGCTGCTGTCATCACGACGATCGTCATCCTGGTCAGAAGGTGAGTGCGCCAAGAATGTCCATTGCAACTTGATTGAAATTTGAATTTGAGCAGAAAATGAAAAGTTTATTGAATCAAATTAAATTGATGGCGAAATTGAAGTGAAATTGAAGCGAAATTGAAGCGAAATTGAAGCGAAATTGAAGCGAAATTGAAGTGAAATTGAAGCGAAATTTAAGTTGAAAGCAGAAAATAAAAGCAAAAATAGAATGCAGAAATTGAATGTAGAAATTTAAAGCAGAAATTGAAAGTAGAAATTGAAAGCAGAAATTGAAAACAGAAATTGAAAGTAGAAATTGAAAGCAGAAATTGAAAACAGAAAAGAAATAAAATGCAGAAATTTGCTTAACTTCTTTTCAATTCAAGTCATTAGCTGAAATTGAAATTGAATGCGAATTGAAGTAAAAAACATTTATTGAGCACAAAATATATATTTTAATTGAAAGTGAAATGGAAATTGAAACCAAATGGAAATTGACATTGAAATTAAAACTTTGAATAATGTTTAGCAACATTTTCTCAAAAAAAGAAATCGACTTCATCAAAAGTTGAAAAGAAATATTGAAATTGAAAGCAAGATTATCACTAACCAGTTGAAGCATGAAGGATAAAATTGAAATTCAAAGTAGTAATTGAAAGCTGTAGGGATCTTGAGTCAAAGGCTATATGCTATTTGACTGCAGAAAGAAGCTCAACTAGGCATACTTTTTTATAGGTCTGACAACTAAGCAATAGAGAGTCTTAGAGTCTGGTAGACGAAGCTGACTTCTAAGTTTGTTTTTATTTACGTTTTAAGTGCCCCTCAAAAAAAAAATTATATATATATATATGAAACACACAAAAATTGACACCAAGCTATATACCCCATTTCCTACTGTATACCCTGTAATTGTAACTGCTTCCGCTCCAGTGTTGTTCTCTCACAAACTTAAAAAGCGATTTGTTGTTGTTGTCGTTGATGTTGATGTTGTTGTTATCTCCACCTACTGGCCTAGCTCTCTCTCTCTCTCTGTTTCTCATTCTCTCTTTCTCTCTCTAACTCTCTCTCACTTGTATATCTCCCATAATTGTATATATTCAAAGGGAAGAGATTAAGTATCCTGTGTCTTTCTCTTGCTCTCTTTCTCTCTCTCTCTCTCAGTCCAGCACACACTTGCACCACACACTCACACTCACACACACACACACTCACACACTCACACACGCATACATCGATACGCTTTCTCTTTCTTTTGTTGTACAACTCTCTTTTTTCGTTTTCGTTTTCGCTCTCTTCTGTCTCTTCGGCAAAAATCATTCGTCAGCACCCCGAACAGCAAACGGCGCCACCTAGCCAAACATTTTACCAATTACAATCAACACAACCACCACCACCAGCACCAGCAGCGGCACCATCAGCTCCACCAGCATCTCCACCAGAAGCAGCCGCCTCAGTCGAGATCCCATCCGCACCACAAACGTCAGCAGCAGCAGCAGCCGCAGTCGCAGTCGCACTCGCACCACCGAGCTGCACCACCCAATCGGTTGCCCAGCTATGCGACGGCCACGGCCACCAGTGCCACCAGCTACGCCTCGACGGCGCAGCTGACGCGCTGCAGCAGCAAGGGTGGTGCAGGTGGTGCGGGCGGCGGCCTGCTCGGCGGCTATCACATGCGACTCTTTGGCGACGGCTATAACAGCATTAGCTCGAGCACGCGCTGCGAGGCGGCACCGTCGCTGTGGTACAGCGTCCTCGCGCTCCCCTTCGAGGACCAGAAGCTGGCGAGGCGAGAGCTCAGCACCTATGGGCGTGGCTATAGAGCGCGAGCGGGTCTCTTTAGCAGCAGTCACATGTAAGAGCGAGCGAGCGAGGGAGAGAGAGAGAGCGAAAAGAAAAACAACCTAAGAATGATGAGCGAAGGGAAACACTAGCTCAAGCCAAAGAAGAAGTGAAATGAAATGGAAATGAAACGAAACGATGTGAAATGAAACGAAACGATGTGAAATGAAGCAACCAAAACCGAAGACTACCTGCGAACCTAATGTGAACGTGTGCCAAAGACGAACTACAATCAATCAAAGCAATCAATCAATGCATTCAATCAATCAATCAATCAAAACAGTCAATCGAAACGAGACCGCAACACGGCCATATTAACACTCAAATGTAAGCAGCCAACAACAACAACACACATACTCTCCACACAACATACCAAACACGCTCAATCAACAGGCTCAATCAATCAATCAGTCAGTCAATCAAGCAAATTTACAACAATAGCAAAAGTACTTGGAGCTCTGGAAATGAATGCTGTGGGTGCTGCCCGTTATTTGCTGTCAATCAATCAAACAGTTAATCAATCAATCAATCAATCAATCAGTCAAGCAATCAATCAATCAGTCAAACAATCAATCAAACTCAAGCTGTTGTCGGGCCACACTCACATTCATACACACATATACACACACAAATGCACACTCGCCTCCTCTATCTCTCTCTCTCTCTCTCGCTCTCTCTCTCTCTCCCTGTCTCTCTCTCTCTCTCTCTCTTTCACTGCACGTCTTTACTGTTGTTCTCTTTCATCTCATTTGCATTGTTAACTTTGTTGTATGTTATTTGTATCTAATCTACTGCACACACTCTTTCCCTCTCTCTCACTCTCTCTCTCTCTCTCTCTCTCTCTCTCTGTCTTTGTGTGTTCTTTCTTTCCTTGTCTGTTTTTTGTGTCACTAACATTCTTTAGTTGTGTTCCTCGTAGCGCCCTCTCGCACTTGTCCCTCAGCTTTGAACGTTAACTAATCAAATTATCTCTATCTCTTTCTCGTTGTTTTTGTCTCTCTTTCTCTCTCTCTCTCGCTCTCTTAGAAACCGCACCACACAGCATTATCGCCATCGCGCCTCGCCCGACTGCAATACGGTCGCCAGCTTCGATAGCTCCACCTCCGGCTCCCGCAATGGCCTCAATAGGTTTGTTACTCATGCAAAGCTACTCTCAGAGCTCATAGCTAAAGTTTCTCTCTCTCTCTCTCTTTCTCTAGATATTATCGCCAGGCGTGGGAGAACCTGCACGAGTCCGCCTCAAAGAACAGCTCTCACAATGCGCTGCGCCGCAAGGAGACGCTGGATCCGCCCAGCATGACACGCTCTCGCGACAACTTGCGCGACAATATGCAACGCTCCCGCGAGAATCTGGATAGGTGAGTGTACTAACGGGAGGATGACAAGAAGATAAACGGCCTAGTCAGTTGACAAACTGCATGTTAAAGTGGCTGCTAAGTAAATGAATGTCAATGTGAATGTTAAATATGAAGTCAAACATAGCAGCTTTACCTGACTGTCAACTGCACTCTAAAGTGCATGTTAAAGTGCATGTTAAAGTACATGTCAAACTGAATGTCAAAGTGCAAATGCATATTAAATATCAATTTAAAAAACCAACCTTAATAATTAAGCTCCACATTAGAGTTCATGTCAAACTGCATGTCAAAGTGCATGTCAAGCTCTAGCCTACAACTCACGCCAACAACAACTAATTACGAGAGTTTTCATTGACAGATGCGGCCGGGACAACTATGGCATGCGCGACAACTCGGAGATGGTCGTCTCGGACGTGTGCCTGAAGGGCGAGAAGAAGCGCCACCATCACCATCACCACAAGAGCAGCTCGCGCAACGGCGACTATCGCGACAGGGATCAGTCCGCCGGGCGGCGCGAGCACCACAGGCACAGCGGCGGTGGCGGCGCCGGCGGCGGTGGCGGACACTATTGACCAACCATGATCATCACCATCAGCGTGGAGGAGCAATAGAGGCGATCGATCAACTATCGAAGCTATCGCAACTATCGATAGCGATCGCAAACAATCGAAGCGAACGGAGCCTGAACAAATTTCTATTAATATTATATTTTTTTTGCTTGTAATTTTTTGTCGGATTTCGCATTGAGCTTAGATTGTAGTTCAAACTTTCTGTTTATAGCAAAAGAAAAACACAAAAAAAAGGAAGAAGAAGAGGAAAGAGAAGGAAAAGCAGAAGTGGAAGATGCATATTAGAGCCTAAGGAATTCTTGAAACTTTTGCAAAAGTCAATAGCTACTATATATATATACATATATATATACGAATATCCCTATATATAATCATAGCTAGTTTTCGATTGAGTCCAACCCCCTTCCCCTCCCCCCTCGTTTTTAGTTAAAATTTTTTATGAATTAGTAGATAAAACCAGAAGCGAAGGCAAACGAAGGCGAGGCGAGGCGTGGCGCGGTTTTTTATATAACTTAGTATTTAGTATTGAGGAGCAGAGTAAGAAGAAGCACCGTAAATAATATACCGAAATCAACCGATCCTTAGTCCACACAGAGCAGGAATTATGTGCAACTTGGTTTAGCCTAGGGCGCGACCGCAATTAGGCCAAATCGACTTGCGCATAGTCGCAACTTCTTACTTAGTTACGTAGCATACCCTATATAGATACCCTACATGCCTACCCCAACCATAGCTCACACATCACAACCCGAATAAATGATATTGTAGTACGCGTGCCATCGAAGGCAACAGAAGCAAACGACAACTGAAAATATCCCCACTAAATCTATATTCGAAATCAATTTACATTTATCTCTGCACTTAGTTCCATTTTACACGCACGCACACATAAACATTTTCTTTA
This sequence comes from Drosophila repleta, assembly GCA_018903745.1. Lineage (NCBI taxonomy): Eukaryota > Metazoa > Arthropoda > Insecta > Diptera > Drosophilidae > Drosophila > Drosophila repleta. The sequence goes on along the minus strand of JAEIGN010000750.1, from coordinate 2,644,969 downwards.
TGTAGTTTACTTTTTTCATATATGTAATTAACGTGTTTTGTTTTGAGTGTGTAAATCTTTTTTTTTTTTTGGATTAGGCGAAAGATTTGTGTTTTTTTAATATATTGAATGCAAAAGCCGCTGAGTATGCAATATTATTTGTATTTCGTGCATTATTTCCAATGTAAATAATAATAATTTATTTCATAAATAAAACAATGATCATTTTAACTAAATAAATGTTGTTTGCTCTTTATTCATTTGGAACTGCGCGCGCAAGCACGCCATCTATTAGCAACTGCACATACACACAACTTTGAATTGCGCGCCTTTGCTCTGCACCTCGCTACCTATCGTCACACCAATTCACATGCGCATAATGTGCTCTTACTTGAAGTTGGCTGCGCGCACTCATGCGTGCGCACTATCGATAAGTGAGTTTAAACGACAGATGGCGCTACGGCGCTTGCAACCCTGCCAGCACGCCATTTCTGTGACTGCTGTCAAATTGACGTTTGCTTGCTGCTCCTCTCTTTCGCTCTTTCTTCTTCGAGTGTTCGCCATACAAGATGGTGCGTTGAAAAAAATTTATCCACGTTCAAAGCCAAAATAAAATCGACAATTTCTTTAAACATCCGCCGATGTTTTTTAATTAAAACCAAACACAATTTTGGTGTAATTTCCGTTGGATGTGTTTTTATTGAAATTGAGCGATTGGCACAATTAATTATGGAGTCTTGCGATATACTAATCCAACTGCTCTTTGTTTACAGACGAAGGGTACCTCGAGCTTTGGTAAACGCCACAATAAGACGCACACTCTGTGCCGTCGCTGTGGACGTTCCTCCTACCACATCCAGAAGTCCACTTGCGCCCAATGCGGCTACCCCGCAGCCAAGTTGCGTTCTTGTAAGTCCACCTACCACCCCCACCCCAATCTCGCATTCCGTAAATACTAATTATTTGTGAATTTCATTAGACAACTGGTCCGTGAAGGCCAAGAGGAGGAAGACCACTGGCACCGGCCGCATGAGCCATCTGAAGGTTGTGCGTCGTCGTTTCCGCAACGGATTCCGCGAGGGCACCCAGGCTAAGCCCAAGAAGGCTCAGTCCGGCAAGTAGGCACACAGCGAATTCCGCTAGCCACAAACGCTCTAACGACAACAACACCAACAGCAGCAGCATAATATAAAATTCGTGCTCCAAAAAACTCGCTTGGAGTAAATAAATTACCTTTTTTTTCCATTAAGTGAAGATATTTGTGCATATTTTTTTTTCTGTGGTTTCGTGTTTAAGAACAAAGTGTGGCGGGCGCGAAAGGCGCCGCAACAACAAGTGGCAAACAGCTAAAACTCTATGTTAATTTTATTTGTTTTATTTTTTTTATTGTGAAATATAATTGCACATGGCTGGCGTGTTGTTGCGGCCGCTTTTTCGCCGTGCTGCGTTTTAAGGAGGGGCGCAACCTTCTCTCTGGTTTACAGCTGCACTGGATTAGCAGTCAGAGCTTAAGGGCATGCAAGTTGTAACGTGTATTAATTATGAAAAATGTTTCAGCTCCCAACTGTTGGCATGATCACATTTTGGCGAATTTTTCTAGCATGCATGCGAACATGTAGCCTGCTCGCTCGCACTGCCTGGGCTTGGCATGCCGTGCCTCGCAACAACTAGGATATCGTCGACTTGTGCTAGAGCAGTGCAGCACTATCTTTGGCATTTAGTGTGATACCGTTTCTGCCTTAGCATTGCGATTGGAGCAAAAGCAAACAAACACAATACCCAGCAGAAATATTAGAACTGCATTTAGTTTTTCTAAGGTAGTTACTTTGTAATGAAGTTTTTCTAGATAAAAAACAAGACTTAATCTTTGGTTTTTGGTTAAATGTAGACAGTTTTAGAGTTGTATGAGAATTGAGTTCGAGCAGATAATAGAATTATGTATATAAAATAATATATATTAATGTAATATAATACAGTTCTTGTCTGTTGAAGTAACTATTGCTATATCTGGAGATCTGTCCCTATCTATAACTTGATTGTGAACATATTCATTGTGCATTTAGCAATCTGAGCAGCTTAAACTAAAACCATTGTATTGTAGAATCTATAGTAATATATTGTTTCAATGTACCTCTTCCTGAGTGTAGATTTAGTATTTCGTAGTATCAGTTTGTTTTTAGGACTAAAATTCGAATTGTGTATTAGTAACCAACTTAATTCCCAGAGCTTTTGATTTGTTCGTTTTCTTTCCGTCTTCAGGTCTTCTAGCTCAGTAGAAATAGTCGAATGTTGTATAAGAAGAGGTATAATATCTATTAATATAAGCCTTTAGTCAGTTGATACCAATATTCAATCACTTGAGCAAATGCTCTAATATATTTAAATGGCTATAGATGAGTATGAGCCAAAAGAGTCGCTAGTTCTTCTATATAAAGTGTAAAGGAATAGATTTGATAACTTCAATATCTGTGATCATATATCATAAGATAAGATCAGCATATCAAAGCGAACGCTGAGACTCGAATCTTAGCTGATGAATGAACCCAGCAAATGCCTCCTCACAACCCCCGATTTATACACAGCCCCCAAAAGTAGACTATATAAAAAGGAAAGAACTCGACTATATAGTCGTAAAGTACAGTATATTTACGTGCTCCACGATTTTATTAGAGTAGGAGAAACAAAAAAAACATTAAGTAAACGTTAAAAATAAAATAAAGCGCTTTCGACCTGGCTTACAATTAGTTATATCGTATATATATATATAATATGTATATATAGACTTTATAGCAAAGCAGGATGATGAGAAAACAATAATAAAAAAAGCAGCGATCGGTTAATTTATGGCTATGAAAACAAAGAACAAGCTATTGCTATCTCTCTCGCTCTCTTTTCGGAATGACTAAAAGTACGATTTACAATGTATAAAGCGTTTCACTATGACTAAGGGTAGGGGGTATTCGGGCAGTGGGTGTATGCGCACAGGACATGGGCGGTAGGGTGTACGGGCGTCGGCTTAGGCGAATTAAATACATTGCGACTAAATGCTAAGACAAATTTACAAAATACGAATACAGCCACAGCCGCAGCAGGTGGCTAATCGGCGTGCGGATGCGGAGGCGGATCTGTTGGCGGATGATCCTGCGCGGGCAGGGTATCCGTTAGCTGGGTGGCAGTGCTGGGCATCGTCGTCGTTGTCGGCGCCTTGGACTTGATCGCCGGGCTGGCGGGGCGCTTGATGAGCAGCTTCTTGAGGTTCTGGAAGGGCGCATCGAAGAGCACCGTGAGCGCCACGGAGGCCAAGAAGATCGAGATAAATTCGTTGGTATCGAGCTGAAAGCAAGATAAGGATGAATCGATTAGCTAATAGCTTGCATTAGGTTAAGTTATTATACTGGTCAAGCAAGAAACTGAGAAAGCAGAGAAAATATCGGAGTAACTCGAGTATCTGATCATATGCCAGATATAGAGCTGTATACATATATATACATATGTATATATACTCACAATAATCGAGACAAAGTTGTAGTAGTGGTGTATGTGACGCCTGCGTCCGACGTTGAAGAAGAAGACGGGGAATTGGGTGAGGTAAATGGCGTAGGAGAGCTTCGTGGATACCTGGAAGCCGCGCCAGCTGAACAGTCTGGTTAGGTTATCTGCAATGGACAGGGTATTGTTAGGTCGATCAAGTGGCGCGAAGACTGTGCACTCACTCTTGTAGCCATTGTGCGAGACGAAGACGATCCAGGAGAAGAACAGGCACCAGGCGATCGGCGCAAAGGCAGCATAGATCGCCGCATGGGTCGAGTTGTAGACGTAGCTAATATGCCCCATGGGAGCGGGCCCCAGCAGGGAAGCGAGCACGCAGACCGTCGCGGCCAGCCAGCCCAGGCGCAACTGCAGACGAGTCAGCTGGGCGCCTTGGTACTTGCGCAGCGCATAGCCCAGCAGGATGCCCATGATGTAGACCGTCGAGCGGTGCGGGGGGAATGAGTACATGTAGTCGGCGGTGCGGAACAGACGCTGAATGCTGCAGTGGAGCAAGAGAGCGAGGGAGATTAGTAACAGTGTAGAAGAAGGTGTATACCCGGCCTAAGGGTATTAGCCTTACTCACTTGGTGCCAAAGTAGATGTAGTTGGACAGCTGATTCACAATGGTCGTATAGTAGCGAGCCGCCGTGCCCACCGTGCAGAGGAGCAGCAGGGCGAGAAGACCGCGACGCGGCCAGCGCCACAGGACGAAGATGAAGAGTGGCGCCACTGCGAACAGTTCCGTGTCGATGCCCAGGTGATGGGTGTGCGTGAGACACATCTCGCTGAAGCCGAAGTAGTTGTGGATGAAGAGCAGGTTGCGCCACCAATGCTGCTTGCAAATGTCCGCATGATGACCCACCACCAGGTTCCACTGCGGCCCGGAGCCCCACAGGGGCAGGACATAGGTGCAGAAGAGTATCAAGGCAGCCAGTGGTGGCACGATGCTGAGTTTAAGGAGACGACTATGAAATACCCTGTCTTTAAGTCAATTCAGAGTCCGCCCAACTCACCGCATCAGGCGACTGATGTACTCGTTCTTCAGGCGTATCGGCTGGTGCTTCATCAGGCGTCCGAACAGCGAGTACGACGTGAGCATGCCGCTGAAGAGTAGGAACGGATCCGTGTAGAGGGAGGCGGCGCGTCCGATCACCGTCCAGGGCTGGCCCAGGCTCTCCGACATGGCCGTACGATTGTTGTACGGGTTGAAGAACATGGCCATCGACTTGTGCGAGAAGATGAGCATCATGGCGTTCAGGAACCGGATGCCATGCACCGCCTCGATGTCGCCGGGCGAGCTGCGCGTGCTGAACAGCCAGCGCAGATTCTTGTCCAGCGAGAAGGCCGTACACCACTCGTCTACGGAATATACGGAGAAGAGTATGATAACTATTTCAGGCAAATTTCAGAAGCTGCCTGCTGTACTTACTCTGCTTGGGCTGTGTCTTGGTGCTGCGATCGTAGACCGTGGAGAGCACGGCCACCGCCAGCACCAGCACAAAGAAGCGCACCGCCCAGGTGGTGTTGCGGTCCCAGGGCTGGGGATCGCGCACCTGGCACATCTGCTGCTCGACGCGCACATTGAACGTTATGCCCGTGGCGGCGGTCTGGTTGCGCAGATACTCGGCCACGCTGTACTCAACGTCTCGGTGCGTGCAGCCCGAGGGCACGCAGATGCCCCAGTTGACTAATGAATATCGAGGCACGCGATGCCCAGGCTAAAAGTGCGGGAGAGAAAGAGATAGACGTAGAGTGTGTCCAATCAGTTCCTGTCAAGTCTGCCTCTAGCTATTAGGTATATGTAAGAGCGAGACAGCTATGCGCTGTCAAGTTTGTCGTTTAAGTCATTCGCAGCCAAATTGAAAAGAAAATTCTTTCTATCACAATCAAATCAAGTCAGCAAATTGGCAATAGTAAAAATAGAAACCGCTTTGTTAGGTTCACTGAACTCCAGCCGTTTGGCTGCTCACTGATTAGCATATTATGCCAATCAGCTTCTTCTCTACTCTTGTCTATTTTGCTCTTTTATGGCGAAATCAAATCGTATATTTTGCTTTGCTCGCGTTTTTCGCCAAGTTCAATGTCGAGCTCGCCGCATAGATGGCGCCATCTAGGCGAACGAAAGCGCAGCTCACTTTCTTGAGGTAATTTCTAGCACTAAATGTCGCCGCACCTAAGCAAACAGACATATGTACATACATACGTATGTATGTATGTATATAAGTATATGTATGCATGTGTTTGTTTATACACGTCATTTATGGCTTTAATCCAATTGCAATCGCAGTCACGTGCTTAGCGCGCCATTTCGAGTGCATAAAGCAAGCAATTGGCCAACGAACTTGAGCGCTGCACATAAAAGGCATAAAATATATTTATAAGTGCTAATAAAAAATACCTAGGTTAAGCTCCAGATAAGCTGGCGGATTCTGTAAATGACAGCCATGTTATTATTTAATTTAAATGCGCGCACGACAACACTCATACAGACATACATACATAGCTCGCTTTCTGTCCCTCCCACTCGATCTACTTACGTCATTGAATTCGCTGCGGAAGGGCCCGTGCGACTGCAGCAGCTTGAAGAACGCCTGCAGACGTTTCGATTTGTGTGGCAACACTGGCTGTGCATAGGCCAAGCAGTACTGGCCGCGCAGCGGTGAATTCGCCGTGCTGCCATCGGTGCCGTCGTCATCGAACGCCTGCTGTATGCCCAGGCACTGATCGAAGTCGCCCGGCTGATTGATGTTGCCATTGAGTATGCCCGAGTTCAATTTGCCGCTAGCATCGTGCACTGCAAGAAATAGCTTATTAGTTGACTGCCCCGGCGCACAAGCAACAACAAAGCTGCGACCTTGACTGTGATTTCAATGGGAGCGCGCCGAGCGCATCGCGTTCTGATTAGAGATGGACAGCGACACGCACGAGCCGATAGCACGCACGCTCAGAATTCATTTTAATTATATATGTGAATAAAATGATCTTAATTATATATGAATGTTGATTTCGAATCATTATTGATATAAAGAATTTGTAAACTATTATTATTCGCGCATATTTTTCTATAGCTCAACGATCACTCGTGCCTCTCGCGTGTCACGCGCTCAGCTCTAGTTCTAAGCAGCCAGCTGCTTGCAGTTTGGGGCCAAGTTCGCACAGTCTTTGTTGTTGTTGTTGTTGCTGTTGCTGTTGATGTTGCTACTGCAATTTGCTGCAGTTGGCTTAAATTCAGCTGTTGCGTTGTGGCATTGGGGCGGCTGTCGCTGCTTGATTCGCGCAAATGTGGGTAAAGTTCGACGCTTGACCTTCACTTTACCCGCACGACACACACATACATATGTGTGTGTGTGTTTGCAATTTCAGAACTTGATTATTTGATTCATTTGACTTTGCACTCTTTCAATTCATGTCGTCGCGTCTGCGATTCTCGCCAGCCTCTTGGCCCGGCGGTTGGCAATGACTCGAATTCTGAGTCGAGCTGCCACACACACACACACACACACACTTGCACTTACACTTACACATTCACATTGCACTCGGATACTCACTTTTCAAGGCCCACAGATCAAAATTGTTCAACGCCTTCAAATAGCGTCGCATGTGGGCGCGACACAGGGGCGAGGCACTCGGATTACGGCCGGCATCGAAAGGCTGTGAGATGGCCAAGAAGCGTTTGCCAATGTTGTACAAATAAACTGTAAATATATAGACAAAATAAACCACATTGAAAGGTAATTCAAATTTCTTGCAAATTTCTTGTCTAATTTGATTTGGTGCCCTCTAGCGGCAGGCATTGTAACTGCCCTAGCACTTGCTGCAAAATCGTGGCGTTGCCAGCTTACGCACAGCGCGCCAAAGGAGTTTAAATTCAAATTCAAAAGTTATCTGAATGAATGTTTATATGTATGCATGTTAGAGCAGCAGCATTTATGAACTTATTTATTTTTATGATTCTCTTATATGCGTAACGCTTAGTTCATTGATAAATTGATTGATTGATCGTTGGCAGCGTTTTTGGCTAACGCGACGCGTGCCCGCAAACAGGAAGCGAACTGATGTCAGCCGCAGTTGGCAGCGCGACGCAAAGTCGCTGCAGGCCAACAGCTGTTGACTGCATAGAAATTGTTGCTAATGAGGCGCCACGAAATTTGGTGACCAGTATGCTTCTTCTGCTTTGTTGCTAGCGGCTGGCTACATTAATTTTGTCTGCGTCTTCATTATTATTATTATTATTACTCGTCTATGGCTGCGCGTGCGCGCCAGCGCTTAACAGCGACCCCAGCCCAATTTCTATATCAATTCCAGTTCGCCTGCCAGCTGTATCTCGATCAGCATGCAGTACGCAATTATTGAGCTTTGTTCTTATTAGCATTATCATTATCATTGTTCGACTGTCGCCAGTCGCTGCTGCTCAGCTGCTGCTGCTTCTTCTTCTTCTTCTTTTGCTGCTGCTGCTTCTCATTCAGCTTTTGTTGTTTTTATGCTCTAAGCTGAAAATCTTGAGCGTTCGACTCATTTGCCATTCCGCGCGAGTCGCCTCGACAAATCTGTCAGCTATTTTGCCCGCCTGCATCCGTCTTGGGGCTGTCGATGTCGCCCAGGCGAGGCGAGGCGTGGCAGCTGAAGGAGCCAGTCCAGGGACAGGGGCAGGCGGCATGCGGCAGGTTGACGTTGACGTTGGGCAGTCCCCAAACAGTGAAAATGCGTCAGACACGCGACGACAAGCGCGGACTGCGGAATCTGATTTAGCCCCTGTCGTCATATTCTATATGCATATATGCGATAATCCGCAATGGAATCTAAAATAGCAGCTGCGAGACGGTCAGACGGACAGGCGAGCAGCAAGCGGGTGTATGCGACTGTAATATGCACTATCCCAAGGTGGAAAGCTAGAGAGAGTGAAGAACTTTAACCTTTATAGTTATCGATAAATATATCGATATATTGGAAGTACTACTTAATGATTGTCAAACTGTAACATTGATTAATATCTATAAACTTAAAGGCTATTTTCCATTTTCTTTAATTTTCCATTTTTCATTATGTAAACATACCCGACTATATATATATATATGTATCTATATATACCTATTAACAAGGAAGAATTGAGCATTCTATGGCCAGTCGGCACTCGTAAATCTGTAGTTTGGGCTAACCGCACGATGTGCCTCGCATGACAAATGCGATCGCTGCGATAGCTTTTGCTGATCTTTCCTCTTCTTCTTCTTCTTCTTCTTCTACGTCTAGTCAATTGAAAATTCAGGCGAAATAAAAGTACTTAAGGAATTGCAAATGAGCCGAGCATAGCAGAGCTTGCGTAAGCCAACATAGATCGACTACTAGCGATGGGCTATGATATTAGAAAGTTTGCATAAGATTAAAAAAAGATATATAGATAGATATATATAGATATATACTTTTTATACATATTCATTCCTAATTTAATACTTAATTTCAGTCGCACATTGATAATCTCTCGGCCTCGGCCTCTCTCTCTCTCTCTCTCTCTCTCTCTCTCTGTCTAACTCACCCTCCCGCCCTGTCTTTCTCTCCCTCTCTCATTATCATATCTTCATGATCACATTATTTGATTTATGATACAAGAATTGCAAGTTCTCTGCAGCATTTAAGCCAACTGATCATGACTGCGCACTTTTGCTTGTTTATCGATCTTCGAATTATCGAATGAATGAATTTTAGTTTCTCTCTCCCTCTCTCTCTCTCTCTCTCTCTCTCTCTCTCTCTCTCTCTGTTCTTTTCTTGTCTTTTTGTTATTCTGGCTGCCAATTAGCATTGCTCCCAAGCACAAATATCATATTTGAGCAGAATATTTGCCAAAGAAATTGACAGTTAGCCCAGAGCTGCTGCTATACCCTGTAAATGTGTGCAAATGGGTAGATGCGGTATAGCACGTGAATCGAATAAGGTATATATACTATCTATATAAAACTTTGCATAAGATTTAGATCATATTAAGGCGTTACATTGCAGCTTAGTCATATAGTCACATATCCAGTCATATATACACTATCTGAACTCAGAAGCTATCAGAGCTATTCAGTTCATATTCCGCATATAGCTCAAGTAATACTCAAATAGCAAATACAAAAGAGTTTTCTTCACAATTTTCTTGCTGAGGTAATACCAATGACTAAGCTCCAGGGTATACTCTAGTACAGCAATAATAAGAGATTGCCACTGTTACGATATCCATTCAGTTTGATTGCGCATTCTGAGTACTCTATTTGGTCTATCTAAACGCTGATGGATATGGCCAATAACTGCTGCAGTTGACGAGCTTCTGTTGAGTGTTGAGTAACCATTCTGCCACATCATCATTGCCATCATCATCATCGTCATCATGAGTGTTATCGTAATCGCCATCGTAAACAATAATCAAAGACTCGGAGTCGAAGTCGAAGTACTACTCTTGAGGCTTTATGACCCGATGCCTGGGCATGCGAATCGAGCAACTAGTTTGCTGACCAGAGAAAAAAGCCCAAAGTCACGATGGCAATTGCGAGGCTGAGCTAGCTACATACATACATATACATATGTAATGTTTATCCAGTGTTGTTTAACGCCAAGCAGAGCAAACACTGTTTGCCTACAATTAGTTAACATTTGTCAACAATTGCGCATTGAAGTTGGCGTTAAAAGTGTTACAAGAGTTTGCTCTTTCGATCTAGTGTTGATTAACGCCCACAGAGTGGACAGTGTTTGCAAATGAATTGTGGGGGGAGCAGGAAGAGAGAGAGAGAGAGAGAGAGAGAGCGAGGAACTAGACTTTAATCTTTCAATTCAGTGTTGATTAACGCCTTAACAAGCAGACAGTGTTTGACAATTAGTTAATTGTTTGTGTACGAATCGCTTAGGTCATTTCTAAGGGAGATCATTTCGGGTATATGTGTACAGATAGATAGATATATGTACAGCTTGATAACTAGAATAAACTCAAATCAATTTCGTTTTTATTTTCCACTGCGTTTATTTGGCTTAAGAGTTAGCAGCGAGGCCGAACCTTTTAGCAAGAATTCGTAGGCAACAATTGAAATCGAGTGAGTCGACGCTGGAGCGACCCAGCCAATTGGAGATGCTAAGTGAGTGGCGCACCGTGACGCATCGAGCCGGAAGCTTGAAGCCAAACAATTGGCTCGGCCTACGTGCAAGTAGTTTACATCAGCATTTTATCACTCATGTGCCCTGTATCATAACAGCATGTGGGTTGCCCACAAAGTGATCAAAAACTCAAAGACTTCAGGCGCGAGAGCCCTGAAGACTGGCATGTAAGCGCTCAAGTACCTTATAAGCACGAAAATGACTACATGCCATATATGTAGAGCTATTTTGATATAGTTATCATCAAGAAATGAAGAATCAATATGAATTTTCATTGGGTTATTTTCCTAACCATTCATAACTCAAAGACTTGAAGCGTTGAGCCTTTGCAATTGGGTATGCAAGCACTTAAGCGCCTTAGTTTTGTATTTCTCATATGTACAATCCATTAATATAGATATTTACAAAACCTAGCCCAACTGCCATAGCCAGATCTATGAAATTTATTGTGTAGACTCTTTAATACTGCGTGAGTTTATAAATTTATAGTCTCTGCCTATATATATATAGATCGTATACAAGACTTGTGCAAGAATTTCGTCGCATTACGACCTAAATACGATTGGCTGAGTTCTCAAGAACTGAACTTGATGATGGTTGCACTTAAGCCAACTCCGATTCGTATTATGAATCGCTGTAATTGGGCTGTGGGCGGCTCTTGTTCAAGGGTTCGATTGGATCACGTACAGCTGACCCTGGAGGTCTTTGTGACCATTAAACTGGCTTCATGGCGGACGTGTGAGCGCTGTGCTGTGCGTCAAAGACACAAACAATAAATGGTCAGCCAAAGAGACTTTGTCTTTCTGTCACTCTTTCCATATCACTCTCTCTCTATATATATATATGTATATATATATATAATCGAGCAATTGATTTTATTTAACGCACGCGCAACTTTTATGCAACATTTGCGTTGTGCAAAAGTACGCAAAGGGACAGCTCAACTTCGTGGGTATCTTTGTCCACTTCAGGTCTGTCTCTCCCCCTCTCTCCTCTCCCTCTCTCTCTGTGTTCAATAACAAATGACAATTGTAATTGAAATCGAATCGCCAACTTCGCCCGCGCGACGTGGGTGGCGTGAGAAAGTCCCAATTCGAAATCACTTTTAGCCATACGAAATACGTTTTTTGTAACTGTAAATCGAGGAGTGACAAATGCTGTGTGTCAGGTTAGCCTGGGCTTGGTCAAAGTGGTCTACAGACAAACTGCATGCTATTACTACTACTACAGTTGAGAGCTCTATCAAAGGGGTCGTATATATCTCAGATATTTGTACATTTCCAATTCAAGTCTTATAAGATATCACACACTAGAAAAAGCCCACATACCAAATTTACAAGCTCTAACAATGATAGTTCCTGAGTTACTTGGGGCTGTTGGCAATTTAACGACTGCATTCATGGCTGAAGCAATCGCAGTTTATAGAGATAAGATTACCTAAGATCTTATCTCGAATATTTTCTATAATAATATTTGCATCCAAAATTCCTCAAGCTCACACTTGGGTCAACTTCCCCACTTACCGCGCTCCTCCTCCTCGGACTGATCCTGCTCCTCCTCACGGCTGTCACTCAGCTGGCGCAGCGTGTAGTTGCTCATCGGGTGATGATGGAGCTCGCTGAGGTTGCCCACAGTGAGCGCATCGTGCAGCACGTCGAGCACAGTGGTTGTTGTTGTTGTGGCGCCGTTGGTGGTTGTCGTTGTTGTTGTTGTCGCCGCATTGGCGTCATCCGCGAACAGCTTGAGACTGTAGTTGACCTTATCCTCGAAGATGGAAGCCATGTGCGTCTCGACAGGATCTGTATCGCCGGCGACCGTCAGCAGGTTCTCGCCCAGGTTGCAATTATCCTTCAGATTGCAGGTGGGATGGGTGACGGCAGCGGCAGCGCCACCTAGCGCCCAGCTTCTGCCCAGGCAGCTGCAGAGCAGCGCCAGCAGCGTCACCGTCTGGCAGCGCATCCCAGCAGGAAACGAACCACCGAATACAGCACTCCAAATGGGTTCCTTGCGCATCCAATCAGCCAATCAGCTGCACATAACACACAAATAATTCTCTCTCAAAAAAAAAAAAAGGAAACAAAAATGAAACTGAATCGAACACGCGCGGCGACAAATTTATGGATTATGGCCAGGCACAGAGAATTTCTTGAGCGATTGTGAATTTATATATATTATATAGACGAATATATATATAGATTTTTGAGTTCGTTTGAAGCGGCGCGGGAGTTTTGGTTGCTGCTGTTTGCCAGCGACTAATTCAGCGACCGCCAAGACCTAACATTCAACGTCAACTGATTGTCCAAGTGCCGCGAAGCGTACGAAGACCGCTCAGCCAAGCGCTTTCGGCGGCTCAACAGGTCTCTCTCTCTCTCTCTCTCTCTCTCTCTCTCGCTCTCGCTCTCTGTCTCTGTCTGTGTGCTGTTCGCGTTGGTCTTTTTTAGCCGCAGACCGAAAAACATTTCAAAACCAAATGCAAACCGAATTTTGAGCGGCTGCACATCTCGTCAAGAATCGTCGTCGATTGCATTGTGTTTCGTGGGGCGAATGCGAAATTTGTTTGCTTTTTGTTGACTTTAGCTGAAGCTTCCCCAACTACCCAACCAATCAACCCCGCCCCCCCCCTCCCCCCGCGCAGTGCAACTTTGCATTGATCTCGCTTCATTCTCACAGATCGAGCAGTGATAGTATCGCAGCTATTTATATATGTGCAACACAATCATGGGAGTTTTTTTGTTCTCCTATATAGAGAATGCATGCTGAGCATATCTGATATATATCATATACATACATACATACATATATATGTGCTTTGTTTACAATACTCTGGCTATATACAACTTTCTTTGGGATATAAACATTTCATTTACATTTGAAATCAGTTCTCTATACACCCCTAGACATCTGCAGTTCGATCTCAACCTATTCCTTATAAATATTATTAGCCTACATTTTAACCCACTTTTAACAGTTCCCAATTTAGTAAAAGAAAAAGTAAAAGAATCTCATCGGAATTTCTATGATGCCATCGTATGGCCCAGACCTGGCCCAGCTGTGACTTGTTTTCGTGTTCCCGAAACTAAAAAAGCTCATGAGAGGTCGATGTAGCAGGAGCTGAACATGATTTATTGAATTGCTTCAGCGATTACAATTTATTGGAAATAAATTATAAATATCTGTATAATATTATTATTTTTACAGATATTTATAGAGCTATGCATTGATATAGAAATTTGATGGAGGTATTCATATAGGTAATCCCCGGATGTTGATATAGATCTCTATATAGATGTTCATATGGGTATATATATTGAGGTATTCATATAAAGATATAGATATTCGATATGGGCATAGATAAAGCTCTTAAGACTTTTTGATATATCTGCTTCTACTATAACCTATAGGTTATAATAATCCATCACTAATATGCATCACTTTAAGAACAGAGAGATAAGAGATATATGTACTACAGCCAATCCGCAACTATTCAAACCGTTCGAGCATTATATAAGCTCTATCAAAACATATAAAATTGAGAAATTCTTAAATAAATAGCTTAGCTCAGCTCCCAGTGATTTTGCCTAAATTATAGTTTCATTCTTTATTACCGATTGATTTGTATTGGGGTTTACGATGGCTAATAGAGCTCTATTTATATTATTAGCAAGCCAATCTGCATTTAGGCCAACTAGAAGCGAGCGGGCAATTGGCGACTGGAGAATTAGTTCAGTTGAGCCGATCGAGTTGTCAGACATTGGGTCTCCCCAAGCGTTGATAAGCGATTTGGCAATTGGCTAAAATGCTTAGCTTGGCTCGGCTCGGCTCGGCTTGGCTTGGCTTGGCTTGGCTTGGCTTTTCTTGAGTCGCTCAACTAGCAAAATGCCTACAAATAATTATAGCCAAGATATTGGCCAACAGCAACTCGTTTTTGTTTTGTTTCTGTTTCTTTTTTTACGGCGCCTACGTAGAAGTAGAAAAAACTCCAAGTTCCAATCGAGAAGACCAAGAGCTAAGACTCAAGCAGCTCAACTTGAATACACTAACAAGAGTGTGTAGAGTATATAACTGGAAAGCTCTCTGGCATAATGAGAGATCAGTAGATAAGATTTCAATATTCTAGAGATACACTATATCATAGTCATAGATATGCCCATAGCCATAGCTGATATGCCCATTGTCTAGGGCATAAACGATCTGAGAGAGAATCGCTCAATGTTTGTCTCTGAATGTTTTTGTTGCCTGCTCTGCGGGATGACGGTGCGGCAAAGCTAAGACTAATTAGGCTTGGGCAACGGGTAAAGGTTTTGCAGCTCGTAAAAGAAGTCGACGAAGGAGAAGTGGCAGCAGCAGCAGCAGCAGCAGTAGAAGTGACAGTTGGCAGGTGGCAAGTGACTCGTCACTTGTGCTCAATGAAATAACAGAAGTAAGAGTGGTCTAGGAGAGCTAAGACAGAGAGAGAGAGAGAGAGAGAGAGAGAGAGAGCATGACTAGCAGATGCCCTGTAAATAATAAATAACGTAAACAATCGATAAACGTATATCGATAACAGTTTGGAGACATATAATATCGAAATTCAATATCTAAAAATCAAATTGTGTATCGATAACACTGCCAAATTAAATATATGATAACAAATGTTGATTTTCCGAAATCGATAACTATCGATAATCAAAAATGAAAAGCTATCGGACGATAACAAGCAGTAGAACATCTAGAAATATCATCAGCTCCATTTGAAAATAATAACTCTGTGTGGCTCTTCTTCCATAGCCTTCCTGCGAACCCCATTTACAGGGTATCGAAATAGTCATAGTCATTAATTAGAAGGAAAAACTGACGCAAAACCATTGAAAGTGAGCCTCTGGTTGCCAATATCAAATTACTCAAGCGCCTGCCAACAACAATTTGCAGCTCGCTTGGCCATAAAACTTGAACAACAACAACAACAACGATGGCAATACCCTGTGGCTCGCCTGCTTGCGACAAGCCACATTGCAAGCGGAACCAGCAACCGCCAAGCCAACTCGAGCCAAGCGCAAGCGCCAAGCGCCAAGTCTTGCCAAAACATTCTCTTTCTGACTGCGAATTGGGCCGCAAGAAGGAATGTGGCAATTCCATGCTCCGCACGCTGAACGAGTTTTTCTTTTCGGTTCCGCGGAACCAGCGACTCATTAGCTGCACTCAAGGGGGGCTGGCGAGTGGCAGGGGGGAGGGGGGCTGCCGTGCTCAACATGTTGCACACACTTTTCAAGTGGCAAGCAGCAAGCAGCAAGCAGCAAGCGGCAACAGCCAACGTCCAGTGAATGCAACTGCAACAACGACTTGATTTAGTTGCGGCCACATCTGTTGCCAAAGAGCCAAAGCCAGACAGCCGCCCCTCGCACCCAACCCCTCGCTGCCTAGCTGCCCTCCCCTCTGCTTAAGCTTCTTAAGCTGCCCCTGGCGGCGCATTCACAGCTTAAATACTCTACCAGTGGGAGGCCCCAACCGATTTGCGTTTAAAAACATAAGAAAATTTTAAAAAAAATTTAAAGAAATTTAAAAAAAAATTCTTAAATGAAAAATATATTAAAAAATAAAAAAAAATTATTGAACAAAAAAAAAAAATATAGCAAAAAAAATAAAACAATAATTTTATTAATAAAAATAAAATTTTAGTAAAAAAAAATAAAATAAAAAATAATAATTTTTTTTAAATTTTGATATTTTAAAATTTTTAATAAATATTTTTTCATTTCACTCAAATTTAAGGCCAATTTTGAGCTCCAGAGCAGCTGTATATATAAGAATATATATGTATATATACAGATTCTTTGTCTGCCCATATACCCGCTCACAGCATAAGGCAAGGGTATTCAATATTCTGCTAGAGCGATTCTTTTTTGCTGTTTGTTTTTTACGCTTTTTCTTTTTGGCTGTTAGGCAAGCTGCTATTGCCAATTGTGAGATTTGCTGTTGGCGGTATTTTGTGGCAATTTGCAGTTTTCGGAACTGTCTTTTAAGTTTATGCAATTGGCCAAAAGCGTCTCGCGTGCATTTCCTCAACTGCAAATCTTCAGTAATTTAGCAGGGGGGGGGGGCGTTATACGCACTTCACAGCCACGCCCCGTCTGGGCTAATGAGGCATGTTGCACAAAAAATGTGACAAGCTGTGGGCGTGTTTGGCCTATGCCAATGGGAGGAGTCGAAGGATTGACTAACTGTGGGCTGATGGCGAGCTGGAGCTGATGCTATGAGACTAAGCTGGATGTACTGAATGCTCAAGGTACTATCAGCTAAGCCAAGGCATATATATATACCATTTGAATATAACTTTAAAATAAAACTAGAAATAATTCAGTACTGAAAAAATAAAACTTAATTTAATGCAACTTCTTTGGCTTTTGCTCTTATTGGGTCAGCTTGGCATATTCAAGGGAGCTTAAGAGCTTTAAAGACTCATATATCATATTATATATATTTTTTTATTTTTTATTTATTTATTTTTTTTTTATTTATTTAAAGTTTATTAGTAATAGTAATATATACTTATATAATTTACTATTTTAATTCTCGTCTTTATCTAGCCAACGCTCGAGCAAAATTACAAAATATCGCACTGCAGTGACATGTTCCGCTTAGATCAATAGTTCAGCTGGAGCTATATATCATATATGTATCGTGCTGCGCTTTACTTCTTTTGGCGTTTTGGTGACAACGTTGTTTGGCTTTTTTTTATGGCGTTCATAGAAATACATTTAACGGCTCGTTGTAGCCCAAATAGACCAAAGCAAATTCAAGCCTCAAACTGTTTGTCCACAAGACCACAAGCCGGGCGGGCAGGCCCCCCACCCCCTCTCCCCCCTCCCCTTTCGCCTTTTCAGCTGCATTTGTATTTGTTGTGAGCGTTGTAAAGGGCTCAGCATTTGCATTTGCATTTGCTTTTCACGTTAAAAACCTTTTGACCAAAAGCCGCAGCATGAATTGTCGCCAAAAATAAAAAAAAGATAGTCGAAGTGTGTTTATTTGTTTGCTGTTTATACCCTGTAAAATCTCAGTATCACAAATCTCTCGCTGCCTCTTCCTAAGCTTTGTTAAGCTCGACTTTAAATTGAAATATTTTAGTAAAAACTTTAATCAAAATTGAAAATTTCATAAAATTTAATTAAAACTCAAAAAAAAAAAAAATGATGAATTTAACTGGCGGAAGACAGTTTTCATGATGACATTTGCTAAGCCTAAGATAAGCCTATGAGTAAAATTATATGTCTAGGCCGCAGCGGACTTGATGACGACCTGTCGCCATCCATTGCGAAACCCACAAAAAAGGCGTTCGAAATGCATTCGAACTGCAAGCCGAAAACACACAGAACTTTCGAAACTCGTCAAGACGTGGCGACAACCGCTTGCAGTCGTGGGAAACCAGACGGGGAGCGTGAGAGGAGGAGAGGGTGGCGTGGAGGGTGGTCATGGGGACTGGCGTGTTGTGTGGCATGTGGTGCTGGGATTTGCCCGCCCAGCTGTCTGATAATGGATGCACAGTTGGCCAGCCAGCCGTCAAGTTGTTCGCCTAAGTCTTTTGCCGTCGAGTTGCTCGCTTAAGTCTTTTGTTTTGTTTTGCTTTTCATATTTGGTTTTGGTTTTTCTTTTTCTTTCAATTCGTTTCGTTTTTGGAAAACCGAAAGTGTAGCGCGCCGGCGCTCGCGTCTGTCTGCAATTTATGCATTGATATATTTGATATGCACATTTGGTATTTTGTTCGATATGTCTTGCAACGACCTTGGCAATTGTTCGGCCATTTATAATAGTCGCGTCTGCAATGATTCGTATCTGGAATTTTAAATAGCCCAACCAACACCCCCTCCCCCCATTTGTTGTTGCCCCGTTGTTAGTGTCGATTGTCCAAGTCGTGTTGTACGCTTTATGGAACATCTGGTTGGCTCTGCGAAGGGCATTACGACTGCTCCAACTCAATCCAGTCCAATCAGGCGCCCCCCCAAGCTCCTCTCGAACCCAGGTGACGTCATAATTGAGCATTGTCTTAATCTCAGCTCTTTGTCCAATTAACAAGTCAGTCAGTGGCAATAGCTAAGTCGCGGCTAATGCCGCACTTCAAATTTAAATTCAAATTCAAATACAAATCTAAATTGCGCAGCGCAATTAACTAACTAGCTGGAAACAAAATAAAGCAGCTCTAAAACAGTATCCAGAATTTTAATTTTGTTTTCTTAATTGTTTGTGCACTGCCTCGACGAAGCTAATTATATGTGTGTGTGTCTAAGGGGTATACTAAGGCAAGGCGAATACTTTGTAACGCCAATCCGCGACAACAAATTATGAAGGTCCCATAAAACGATGAACGATGAATGAATGAATACTGTAATACTGTTATACTGATACACTAACATGCTGATGTATAGTAATATACTATTAAACTGTTATACTGTAATACTATTATACTGTTATACTGGTATACTGTTGTACTATTATACTGTTATACTGTTATACTGTCATACTGTCAAACTGTCATACTGTCATACTGTCATACTGTCATACTGTCATACTGTCATACTGTCATACTGTCATACTGTCATACTGTCATACTGTCATACTGTCATACTGTCATACTGTCATACTGTCATACTGTCAAACTGTCAAACTGTCATACTGTCATACTGTCATACTGTCATACTGTCAAACTGTCATACTGTCATACTGGAATTCAGCTTTACTGTCATATTGTTACAGTGTTATACTGTCATGCTGTCTTACTGTTATACTGTTATACAGTATAGCATATATGTATATTGCTTTTATATTCCGTAAATTATAAACAAATTGAAAGTGTTATATACATATTTGGTTGATATTTGCCCGCTCCCAAGTGCAAATGCCAAATGCCAGAGTCAGGCAGCTTGCTCAAGCGTTAAATTAATGATATAGCCATCATAATATCGTCAGCATTAAATTATATGATCGCCAGGGTATTTAATCTTCGCCAATCTATATAAAATGGCTTCAGTTTTTTTTTTTTTAATTAAATTACGGATTTTCCAGTCTCTCTGTCTAATTTGATACTCATAAATTTTGGGAAGCAATTAAGTTCAGAGCTGATGACGGGTACGGGTCTGCCAGGGCACAGTTGCTGCTGCTGTAAAGAAGTAAGGATTAGGGAGAGACGCAGTCAGGTATTAATTGCTGGAGAGAAGCATAGCAAACAGAAATGAATAACAAATTGTCGCCGACATATGGAAGATATGAAGCCCACGCCCAGTTCTCTCTCTCTCTCTCTCGAGATAGAGACAACTTTATATAACTGTAAAAATTCGAAATGTCATTATCATTCGGCTTAAAGAATTCAAAACATGTTCAACTTTCTTCCAGAATTAGAAGCAGACGGCAGAAAACGACTCTGAGATACTCTAACTTTTTTGCTTGCAATTCGGTAGGGTAGTTTAGTACATATAGAGCATATAGCATTAGCTAGTATTGCCTAAGTTGTCTTCAAGGTCCTCTTTTCTTCTGTTCATGTATATAAGATGGAGACCATGCTACTGTTATACAACTGTTATATACCAATCAAACAGCCTTTCAATTTAAAAAAAAAGATCTATATATTTCAGAAACGATTAACTGATCATTCACCTGGCAGAGTGTCTCAGAGTCGCTCAGTTTTCTATGCATATCTTCTGTCCGACTCTGTTTCTGCTGAGCAAATATATGGTCCTCTGCGGATTTTGGAAGTAGCTGCAGAACCTGTTCAATTAGCAGATACTTTGTCACCTTTTTCGGTAATTTCCCTAGTTGTTTTTGTCTTTGGCTTCATCTTTGCTGTTGTCGTTCTTTGGGTTGTTTCTGCGCACTTAAAGAACAAGGAAACCAGTGAGAGCAACTGAAGAAGCAGCGCGTACAGTCAGTTGTCAGCGCTGAGCTTTTAATATGCCACAGATAAAGCCACTATAAACAAATGTAAACTATTTACAACAACAACAACAACATCACGAGTCAACATCCATTTGAATGCCATAAAAGCGATTTATGTGCGCATATTTAACGCCTCGCACACACACACCTAAGCATCGCTGTGTGTGTGTGTGCGTTGTCTTAAACATATGCTCAGCGCTGTACTAACCATAACTAGCCATCAACCCTGCCCGCCGCGCCCCTCTCCCCGGCTCCACAACTTGCCCAAGTTCAAGGCAGCCGCACACAGAAATACAAAGATTTGTGTTTACAATTCGCAAAGCGCAAAAAATCGGAGGGAACAAAATAAAGAAATAACTATGATAAAATGTTTATATTAAAATACCACAAATTTTTAGTTGCAAGACATCCAAGTGGGGTATGCTGTGCGGAGAGATATGATTGGTTGGGCTAATGGAATATCGGCTTAGCGATTATCGATTATCAACTAGCATTCATAATTATCGATAATCATGAATTTGGATGCACTATGGATTAATGTAGAAGTATATATAGATTGAAATATAAATAAATACATATATATATATATATATATAGTACATATAGAAGTAGCTTGAGTCGACATATTAGAAATTGTTCTAGAGTATACATTTTGGTAACCAAAGCTTAACTATCTCAGAAAAATATCTTAAACTACTCTGCCACTCAAGTATATTCACATATTGAATAGCACACGTAAGTATATTGCAGTCAAGCATGCTCGACTACAAAATACTCGGTCCATAAACAGTTTTATCCGTCCACGCTCTATCTGACTTTCTATCAGCATCCCTTTACTCCTCTCACTCCATTCAGCGAGGTATTCTATAGTCATGCTCTCGAGCTCTTTTCTGGCTCAGCTTACATCAATGTTTTCTTGTTTCTAGCCAATCGCCCTCTAACCGGCCGTTCGGCCGGTCTTTTATTTGTTTCTTTTCTTATGGCTTGACCTTTGAGTCGTTCATTGAGCTTTAAAGGCTCGTCGTTGGCTGAAACTTCCAGAAATTATCGGCGAACTCTTCTGACTGCTTAATTAATCATAATCTGAGCGGCAAATGGACAATTATTTACCTTAGGATGTGTGTGTTTTTGCTTTTAATGCTTTTGAAAGTTGTTTCAAAGTTCATTTTATTATTTCGTATTTCTTCTTCTTCTGCTGTTTTTAATTGAAGTCAACAACAAATTGACATTTGCATAATTTTTTTTAAGTTTTACAATTTTTTTTAATGTTTTTTAGTGCGACTTCCTGGAAAATAGGGTGACCAAGCAAGCGTGATACTATTTCCTATGACGATATTTCAGTTGTTCTTAAAGCTATAGAAAACAAATAAATTTTAAAATATTCAATTAGATTTGCCATTCGATTAGAAATTATTTTAAGCCTGTCTAATGTGTCGAAATAATTAAGATATTTTATTAGGAGTAGATAGCTTTGTATGCTTAGCTTTCGAAGCTGGGGGGGAGTAAGGCAATCTTAATTTAAATTTCTTTCCTTCCATAAGCCAAAGTTGAAGCCAATTAAAATAGAATTTAAACAAAGTGCCGAAACGGGTTTGCCTGCAATGATCAAAAGTTCTGAGCCAGCCACAAAGCGGACATAACTCAAGCTTCAGTCTTAGATATCAGGTTCATGTTTTTTAGATCCCTGAGCTTTACTAGACTTTCAATTATAGTTCTGGAGATGCAATCATTTCTAATGGATATCGAAAGTTGTGAATCGAACCAATTTGCCATCTTTGTCATGATAGTCTGGATAGGCTGATAATCCATCCATATATCTCTCTCTGTCTCTGTCTATAGCCCGATCGACTGACAGTCGAAACGCTTCCCTGTTGTTTAGTGTAATCAAAGTGTTTGCAAATTGAGCAGCCACGTTGAAGTCTAAAAGTAGCGTCCTTCAGCTTACTTAATATTTGCGTTTATCCACTGAAGAGGGGCGAACGCGAGATGTGCATTATCTTTGGCCGGAACTAAACGCGGCGGCACTGAGGCGTGTCGTCTGTCAACAGATCCACCCGAAATCCAAATTCCACAGATATTGAACTTTAGACACGAATTGTGATTCAGACTGACTAAGCGTGAGTCGGAATAGTCTCGCTGTTGCGGATAGAGTAATCGCAATGGAGCTTGACCGACTGGTCACGCCCCTCTCCACCCGCCTCCAACGAAATGCGCCAACTCATGCCCACTCGTGCAACTGTTGACCCAGCTAAGCTGAACACTTTCCGCTCGTCTCTGCAGTTGTCCAACACGCTTGGGCTCTTCAAATATTTGGCCAACTTATTTGGCGAAACGTTGAGCCGTCAATTGGATTGTCGCACTAGTCAAATATTACAAGCCCCGCTCGGAGGGCGGGGGGCGGGGAGAGGGGACAGGGGACAGCTGTATTTCAATTGCAAATGAAATTCAAGTAGCCAGGAAATAGCAAAGATGTAGAAGCGGCAGTCGGGGGTAAACGACTGTCACATACTTCTCCTCAGCTCAATTTGTATACCAAATGCTGTACAGAGAGATCGTCGTTTAGCGAAACGAATATACTCGCTTTATAGCTGCTGAGCGAGCATCCCAAAAATGGGTGCGAAGAACAAATTATATTAAAGAATTGAAAGGCTTCAATGGGAATGGCTAAGCTTAAGCTATAAGTGACTGCGATTGACTGATTTACTGACTGAAGATCAACTCAGGGCGCAGAGCTCAGGCGCTACTGAAGGGCATCAATGCTGCGCTAAGATTCCTTTCCCTTAAGTTCTATACACTAAAGCTTTACTGTACTTACACTCAAGATCATATTTGATAGAGCTTTTTTCACAATTGATACTTTTCATTAAGCTAATTGGCATCACAA
This sequence comes from Drosophila repleta, assembly GCA_018903745.1. Classification (NCBI taxonomy): domain Eukaryota; kingdom Metazoa; phylum Arthropoda; class Insecta; order Diptera; family Drosophilidae; genus Drosophila; species Drosophila repleta. Next base: position 2,621,556 of record JAEIGN010000750.1, on the reverse strand, counting down.
GTTTTCCATATCCATTACACAGATTTCCCAGCTTAATTGCAATTAAGGGAAAACACTTAAGTATGTACATATGTTATAATCTATATAATATGTCTGTAGACGGAAGTCAAGGTTAGGTTCCCATAACCTATTCGAATAGCTCCCAACTTGATCTACTGTATGTGTGCTCAGGTGGCCATTGTGATGCGATAATGTCTGATAGCCCAACGAATGCAGAAATTGTTGTAAACGCATCGAGTCGCATGGAAACAGGTTTGCCCAAAGGTGTAAGCTGGAGAGCAAAGTCAGAGTGAGACTAGAAGATACCCTGCACTCGAAGAGCAGCTATCGATAGATAGATTTTAGGAGAGAGAGAGAGAGAGAGAGAGGGAGATACCTTAGTGAGGTGATCCACTCAGCCTGCCTTACCTCGACTTGCTAATTAATTCACAGATCTTATAGCTTCACTCTATTATCCAGATATACCCGCAACCAATAGACCCTCTTGCCTTTATTACAGGGTATCATGGCGTGTATTAAACGTAGCTTGGGTCAAACAACTATTCGATCATTTCGATGGGTCATAGATTGGCTATTGTCAGCACACGCATGCAAATCGCCAATAGATTGATAGAGCTCCTTCTCCTCCGCCCCCTGCCCACTACCCCTAGCCTAGCCTAGGCTAAGCTGCTGCACCTCCGCCCCGGTGGCCGCCCCCAACTGGGCAGCAGCTGCATTTGTGGAGCGTGCGCTGTTCAGCGTTTTTGGTATGCCAAGGTCAAAACCCGATGCTGCTGCCGTTGTTGTTTTTGTTGTTGTTGTTGTTGTTGATGTGGTTTGGATGCATTCACATTGAAATTTCATTTTAACAATTTTTTGTTGTTTCGCTTTAAGGGGAGGGGTTAACTGCTGCCTCAGCGCTGAAATGCGACATTTCTCAGATCTAACCTACTTAGCGTGCTGTTAAGAAAAACAAAAACAAAACAAAAATAATTAATTTCAACTTAAATAAAAATATAAATATACAAATTAAATATATATACTACTTAATGCTGAACTAAGCGAAGTCCAAGGTATTGGCTGTACAAAGGGGAGCGCTTAATGGGTCGACGGGTCGACTTGGCCATTGAGCTGCGGCCATAACGTGTACCTCGCCGAGCTACTCAACAAATATGATCTGAAGATGCCAAAAAAATACTGCAAGCTGGCGATTTATTATATAAGATCCAGTGATCTTATGATTGGGTGTGCGACCTGCCAGCTGGCCTAGGTATGCAAATATAACATGTACCATAGCAGCCATGTAACATAGAAGTACATCATTAATATGTACCATATGTAGCGCGCCATGTACTATGAGATATATCAACAAATGTACCAGTTGAGTGCAATGTACCATGTACCTGAATATGTTTCATTAAATTTAATGTAGTTTATACCATAGAAGTGAATTTTGTATTGGTATTGTATAGATGTACTGTCCCATGTACCATACAAAATAACTACAAATGTACCATAATCAAAAAAAATGTACCATAAAATATTGTATATTTATGTACCAAAGAACAGCATGTGACAAAATGTGATTAAATGTACTAATTTATATGTACCTATTTGTGTGTACCAATTTATATGTACCAATTTATATGTACCTATTTGTATGTACCAATTTATATGTACCAATTTATATGTACCAATTTATATGTACCTATTTGTATGTACCAATTTATATGTACCTATTTGTATGTACTAATTTATGTGTACCTCTTTGTATGTACCAATTTATATGTGCCTCTGTGTATGTACCAATTTATATGTGCCTCTTTGTATACACCAATGTATATGTACCAATTTATATGTACCTATTTGTATGTACCAATTTATATGTGCCAACTTATATGTACCCATTTATATGTACCAATTTATATGTGCCAACTTATATGTACCAATTTATGTGTACCAATTTATATGTACCAATTTATATGTACCTATTTGTATGTACCCATTTATATGTACCAATTTATATGTACCTATTTGTATGTACCTATTTGTATGTACTAATTCATGTGTACCTCTTTGTATGTACCAATTTATATGTATCAATTTATGTGTACCAATTTATATGTACCAATTTATATGTACCTATTTGTATGTACCTATTTGTATGTACCATTTTATATGTACCTATTTGTATGTACCAATTTATGTGTACCTATTTGTATGTACCAATTTATATGTAGCCATTTATATGTACCAATTTATATGTACCAATTTATATGTACCAATTTACATGTAGCCATTTATATGTACCAATTTATATGTACCTATTTGTATGTACCTATTTGTATGTACCAATTTATATGTACCAATTTATATGTACCAACTTATATGTACCTATTTGTATGTACTAATTTATATGTACCTATTTGTATGTACCAATTTATATGTATCAATGTATATGTACCAACTTATATGTACCAATTTATATGTACCAATTTACATGTACCAATTGATGTTTGCTAATTTATGTGTACTCATTTACGTGTACCAATTTATACTATTTATAGATATACCATTTAAAATGTACCATACATATTAATCATACAAATGTACCATTCAAATTTACCAATTCAAATGTACCATATACATTTACTATTTCAAACTAAACTATATACCAAAGCATGCACCAAAATCTGCATCCCCCAAGGCCTGCACCCAGAAGAGTATTACCTTAGGAAAAAGCCCTAGCGCCAATCGCATCTCCATTATCAAGTATACGACCCATTTACATTTACAGGGCAACTGACAGTCACTAACTTGCTTAAACATAGTTGTTTTTTTCCAACATTTGGTCTAGTTGACTAAACACGCTGGATTTATTACAGCCATTGGCCACTCTAGGCTCCACACCTCGAACGGGCCACACGTTCGTGCAGACACGTTCAAGTGCGTAATCCGCGCTTTGTTGGGCAATTGTTGGATCCAGCAACGGCCAGCGCGACCATCGCGTCCATTGGGCATCCCCCAAGCCGCGTATGGACAGCTGACAGCTGACAACTGTCACACGTGCTGTCCATCGTCGTGGACAGTGCCAAATCGGCCGGCGACCTTGATCCCATTTGCGCTGAGCCAAAGTGTGCAAAGTGCGCACTTTCTGTGGGGCGAAAACAGCTCCCAAAAAACGATTTTCAAAAGATATTCAATGAGCGTACTGCGATAGTATTCGATTTCGGAATTAGGGCGAATTTCGGAAAGATTCGAAAATTTGTTGACAATTTTGATATTGGTCAATAGACGAGATATCTCTATGAATTGGATAATAATTTTAAAGAAGTTATTGAAACTATAACACTTTATGTATATAATATATATAATTGATACAAGAATATTTAAAATTTCTCAAAAATTGAATAACACTTTTTATAAGGATTTCATGAAGGCGATAAACCGAAGTAATCTTAGTCATTTTGAAGCTACATATAATCCATTAAATATCAATAAGCCACTCAACCAGTTTTTCAAAATCGAGCACAATTTGACCCAATTGGCTTCAGTCATTGAAAGTGAAAAAGCAACTTAGTTCGGACACGAACCACTTTGGGAATGTTGTTCACATTCTACTAATGCATTCTACAAAGCTTGAATTTCGCACTGAATAAAAAAATGCAGTACAAAATATGGCCAAAAATTTCTAATTAGCATAAAATTCATATTTCGAAAACTTCCTAAAGGGACTGCTAACGAATCTTGTTCACAGATATGTATTAAAAAATGGGCCTAAAAGTATGCAAAGCTTTAGACTAGATATTCCCATTTACAAGGTAAACGCATTTTTATGGGTCAAATGAAAGTCCAAGCGTGTATCAATTCTTATCGCTGCATTAGTTCTCAGCTATGAAAACTGATTGTAAATTTTATTTTAAATTGCGATCATAAATGAAGATGATGATGATGATGAAGATGATGATGAAGATGAAGATACCCTGTAATAGTAATAAATTAAAGAGCAGATTAATAAGATTAATAGACAAGACAATAATTAATAGATTGCTTGATATATGTATTACCAGAATCTTTAATTGACTGATGGACTCAGGGAGTGATTGACTGACTGAGCTGACGGATTGATTGATGACATTGACTGAGTGATGGACTAAAGTTGACTGACTGATGGATTAAAGACTTTGCTGACTTATATACTAACTGATTGACTGACTTGCGGATTGACTGCCTGATTGACGGACTGATAACGTAGCTGATTGAGTGACTTACTGGTTGACTTGCTGATTGTCTGGCTGATTGACTATTTGATTGATTATCTGATTGACTGACTGATTGACTATCTGATTTGATTGACTGACTGATTGACTGACTTACGGATTGACCGGTTGATTGACTGACTAATTGCCTAGCTGATTGGATGACTGATTGACTGACTTACTGGTTGAGTGTCTGATTGAATATCTGATTGACTGATTGATTATCTGATTGACTGACTGATTGACTATTTGATTGATTATCTGATTGACTGATTGATTGACTGACTTACCGGTTGACTGGCTGATTGACTGACTGATTGACTATCTGATTGACTATTTAATTGACTGATTGATTGACTGACTTACGGATTGACTGGTTGATTTACTGACTGATAACTTAGCTGATTGACTGACTGATTGACTGTCTTACGGATTGACTGACTGATAACCTTCACTGACTTACTGATTGACTGGCTGACTGATTGACAATTTGATTGATTATCTGATTGACTGATTGATTGACTGACTTACGGATTGACTGGTTGGCTTACTGACTGATAACCGAGCAGATTGACTGACTGATTGACTATTTGATTGACTGACTGATTGACTGAGTGCCTAACTTACTGACCTATTTACTCGACTGATATACTGAACCACTGACAGATGTGTTGTCAACGCGCAATCCGCACCGTAAGCCACCTGACTACGGCTAGTCACGCATAAATACGGACAAGTCTACGCACATTGTTATCAAAGTGTTTGTTACGACGCAATAAAGTGTGAAAAGAAAAAGATTTGGAATAATTGTCATGGATGCTAAATTAAGACTCGCTGCTGTTGTTTGTGGGGGACGCGAAAATAAAACCAGATTACGCTTGAGATTCTTGCACTCGACAATGACAGCAAAGCAAACAGAATTGCCATAAAAACAGAGCTGGGTCTGACAATAGAAGACACCAGGTTGGAGCATCGCCCATTCAATCTAGTTTGACAGCTATGATCAAACAGAAGCTTTGCCTCCCTCTCTCTCGCTCTCTCTCTCACTCACTTAGTCTCTTTGCACAATTTATTTCTAGCTATTCTTAGAGCCTAGAGCGGTGCAACTGCTGTTCGCGGTGGCCTTCCGCCCAGACGTGTTTGCAATTTTCATGTAGGTCAGTCGCGACGCTTTTATTTTATTTTATTTGATTTACTTTGTTTTCAAGCGACTTTTCATTACGGCCGTCATGTAAGACACTTGGTCCGATACTCTATGCCAGCGAAAAAGGCCTGTCGAGCGATCGACACTCACTGCTCGTGGTTGAGCACTAAATATAGCACTGCTTGACTATAGTCTAGCTTTGTACACTCTATGTCTGATGAGGGTAGGGTTGAAGCCAGACAGAGCCTGTTTGACTGGCGATAGCTAGTAGCCATGAGTCCTTAGAGTAGACGTTCTGGAACAGATTTTATTCTGTTTACTATGTAGTTTAATTAATAAAATATCATAGCTAGTAAATATCTTAAATATAATATATAAATATATATATCTTAAAAAAAAGATACAAATTGTATCTTTGTTTTGTATTTTTGAAATTTATAATTAGTTTCTTTTACCTTATATTTTGTATATTATCTTTACATTTTATTATTGATTATCCTTCATCTTACATTCTGCACCACATCAATAGCTATAGCTATCTAGCATTTTTTTTAACCATATCCAATATCACAAATGTCAGCAATCGTATTGCATCTTATAGATACATAGTTTTGCATCTTTCATTTTAAGTATGCGTATTTAGATACATTTGTATCTTTTACTCATATTGTATCTCACAGATATTTTTGTATCTTGTATTTCTGTATTTAATATACATTTATTTATTTAATTTTATTTTTATTTATTTAATTTTATATATTTTTTTATGATTCTTCATAACTCTTACATCATATCTGACAGAATATATATTGTATCTTATAGCTACATTTTCATTAAGTATCATTTATATATTTTTAGATACATTTAGATGTGGTATCTTCTATACCATCTTCCATACACAAAATGTATCTTTCAGCTTGATTTGTATCTAATATCTCGTACTTATATCATATCATATTCAATACACTACATACTACATATCACACTGTATCTCTCAGCTACTTTCCCATCTTGCTCTTCTCAGCACTGCAAGCTTACTTGCTCACAATCGCGAGATCGGCTCGCGTTAGTGTATACATCGAATTGATAGTGCGCAGTTGGCGTTTCTTTCGAGCTGACGTTGATTCCTAAAGCGAATTTAGTTTAGCAAGTTAGCGAGACGTGAACGGTTGCAAATTTCGTTGCGTTTGCTGAGAAAGCAAAAAAAAAACAAACAAACAAAAAACATTTCTATTTTTTTTTTTTTTCGTTTTATATATATTTTTGTTGTCCATTATGAATACCTGGACCCTGATTGCCTTTGCTTTGTGGGCACTTTTCCTGCGCTATTTGCCGCAGATATTTCAGTTCTTGCAGCTGCAGCGCTTCGGCCGCACGCTGCCTGGGCCCACTGTGGGCGAGCTGATAGCCAATGTTAAGAAAGGACGTAAGAGCGATAGACCTTTGTCAACTATTGGCAGCTCCAATGAAATGCTTCTTCTCTTGGTCTCACGCAGAGATACTCAACTGGCTGAAGGAGCTGCGCCTGAAGCACGGCCCCGTTTTCCGCATCTGGTTCGGCAAGGATCTGATGGTGTTCTTCACCACGCCCGACGACATCAAGCAGCTGCTGGGCAACAACACGCTGCTGGCCAAGTCGCGCAACTACCAGCTGCTGGAGCCCTGGCTGGGCAAGGGCCTGCTGACGAACGGCGGCGAGTCGTGGCATCGCCGGCGCAAGCTGCTCACGCCCGGCTTCCACTTTCGCATACTCAGCGAGTTCAAGGAGCCCATGGAGGAGAACTGCCGCATTCTAGTGAGTCGGCTGCGCCCCAAGGCCAACGGCGAGCCCTTCGACATCTATCCGTACATCACGCTCTTCGCCCTGGACGCCATCTGCGAGACGGCGATGGGCATCAAGAAGCACGCCCAAATGCAGAGCGACTCGGAGTATGTGCGAGCAGTGCAGACGTAAGTGCGAGTGAGCGAGAGGTGATGAGGTGAAGAGCTTTGAGAGCTGTGTTCCTATAGAATATCATTTGATAATAGGTGTTCATAGAGTGAAACGGGTATATTGGCTTTGAGCACTCTATCTCTGCTTATCCGTCTGTCCTCTCTTCTACTCTCCGTCCGTCTCCTGCTCTAGACATATCTCTTACGTGCCAAATAGAGAAATTTTTCTAATGAAATGCTGCTCTAGCTAAGTTTATAATTTCAGTTAGACTCATTTGGCATTCCACCCAGACAGAGAGAGCTCTATATTTTTATGAATACGTGATTGATAAGATTGGATATATTTATTATGTATGCATTAGCTCTGCCTTTGCCTCTGCCTCTACCTGATTGTTACATAACTAAAGAGACATAGATATAGATATAGACATAGATATAGACATAGACATAGATATAGACATAGGCATAGGCATAGACATAGTCGTTCTAGCAATGTCCGTCCGTCTATCCATCTGTCTATCCGCCTATTTGTCCGCCTGTGTGTCTATCTATCCGTTTGTCTTCCTGTTCTTCCATCCGTCCGTCTCTGTGTCCGTCTGTCTATCCCGTATAATCACAGCGAGCAAGGCTGTGCTTATACCCTCCTTCCTACCCTCCTTCCTACCCTCCTTCCTACCCTCCTTCTTACCCTCCTTCCCACCCTCCCTCCTACTCTCCCTCCCACCCTCCCTCCTACTCTCCCTCCTACCCTCCTTCTTACCCTCCCACCCCCTTCCTGTCCTAACAAAAGTTAAAGCAGTGCAGAGTATCTCCTATTCGAGCACTCCCAACTGCAACAGCCCTACTTCAAAAGAAACTAAAGCCTAGAAGTCTTCAAATTTTCGCTGAGTGTATAGCCATTAAACTCAACTGTACCTTGTGCTGCAGCTAATCCAATTTTCTTGCGCTTTCGCAGCATTTGCCGGATTCTGCATCATCAGAGCTTCTCTTTCTGGCAGCGCTTCAACCTGCTCTTCAATCTGTCCCCGGCTGGGCAGGAACGTAATGCGGCGCTGCGGGTGCTGCACGGCGAGACGAATCGCGTGATCCAGCTGCGGCGCAAGCAGCTGCAGCAGGCCCGAATGGAGCAGGCGACGGAGCAGCAGCAGGAGGACAACGATGTGGGCGGCAAGAGGCGTTTGGCATTCCTGGACATGCTGCTGCTGGCGCAGCTGGAGGGCAACGGGTCGGAGCTGAGCGACGTGGACATACGCGAGGAGGTGGACACGTTCATGTTCGAGGGCCACGACACGACCAGCTCGGCCATTGCGTTTGCCATCAGCCTGCTGTCGAAGCACGGCGAGGTGCAGCAGCGCGTCTACGAGGAGGCCCTGGAGCTGGAGGGACGGGAGAAGGAGTCGATGCCCTATTTGGAGGCTGTCATCAAGGAGACGCTGCGCCTGTACCCATCGGTGCCGTTCTTCTCGCGCAAAGTGCTCGAGGATCTGCAGGTGGGCCAGGTGACGGTGCCCAAGGGCGCGGCAGTCAGTTGCCTCATCTACATGCTGCACCGCGATCCGGACAGCTTTCCCGATCCCGAACGCTTCGACCCGGATCGCTTCTATCTCAACGAAAAGCAACTGCATCCCTTCGCCTTTGCCGGCTTCAGTGCGGGCCCGCGCAACTGCATAGGTCAGTGACGAGCTCAAGCCCCCCCCCCCAACCACTGCCACGCCCCCTTTTATCAACTATTTCTTTATTATCTTTGCAGGTCAAAAGTTCGCCATGCTGGAACTGAAGTGCTCGTTGTCCATGCTGCTGAGACACTATCAATTTCTGCCCGTCGCCGACCATAGCCCAGTGCCGCTCGCCGAGCTGGTCATGAAGAGCGGCAATGGCATTCATGTGCGCCTACAGCCACGCCCACAATCCAGCTAGCATCTCTACATGAATCTACAGTCTATCTCTACTTTCCTTCGTCTAGTATTCTAATTTGTACAATAAAATAATCAAATTTCTAAATCGAATGCCTATTGAGAGGGGGTTCAATGTTGATAGAGCTGGAACTATTCGAGCTATTTGCATATATCTAAAATACTTATGAGGTGTGGGTAAAGCACATATCATAAATTTGTTTAGGAGTTACAGCAGAGCTCACACGCGAAATTTTAGAGTTATAGCTCAACTAGAAGCTGAGTTCTTTGGGTTAGAGCACGAAGATGGGGACAGAATTAGATGATTATTAAAGTGTACGTAGGCAACTACAAGCTACATCACTATACCAAGTTCTGTAGCTCCAGCTCAGCCAGCAGCTGAGTTCATTGGGTTAGTTGCAAAAGCCGGGTGTTCTATTATTAGCTTATAAAACTGGTTATACATAGGTAGCTAGCCGCTATGCACATAAACCAATTGGTGTAGCTCCAGCTCAGCCAGCAGCTGAGTTCGTTTAGCTATGGGTAACTACATATATGGGCTGCTATGAGGAAATTATAAAAATATATATATATATTGACAACTTAGCTCTTGAAAACTATGTCAAGTTTCCTAGTTCTACGTCAGAGAACAGCTGGGCTCCATGATTAAAGGTTAACAAACAGATCTCTCATAATGAGCTACGCCGCCCGCTAATCTGTCAATCAGCCCCTTTAGATTCATGTATTAGCTGCGGCTTATCGCTATGCGTTACACTAATTTCCCTAGTCCAATGGCTGTGATAAGAGACAATAATACAGACACTTAATACAGGCCATGACAAAAGTCAACAAAGAAGCTCACAAAAACAGCCTAAGATTATCATTTTATTTTTATTTTTATATTTTGTTTTCGTCGTTTTTTAGTAAGCACTTTATGGAATAATACGACTATATATATACATACATATATATAAATAGATATTTTGCAAACTCATTTTAGGGGGGCCTTAGACTTTGATTCCGGGCAGGCGAGCGAAAGCTGCCCGACGGCTTATCAAAGCCAGCAAAATATGCAAATTAACCCGATTTGATAGCATATATTAGCTAAGAATACAAAGCAAAAATAAATAAAAAAAGTATTTTTGATGTGACAAATTTAGAATATATATAGAAATATATATATTAGCAAGGTAAACAACAGTTAATTATGGATTTTTTTTGTTGGTATTTTATTTATTTGAACTATGGAAAATACAGTTTTATAGATGCTTTATTTGATGTTGGATAAGACATAATCGTATAAGTTATAAACATATATATGTATATATGTTCCTGGATATTATTGTGGTTCTGTTAACATCTAAAGCCAACAACAAAAAATATATATATATTTATATGTATGTGTATGTACATATATAGTTAGTTAGTCATAGTTAAGAATAAGTTATGTATATAGTGCGATATATGTGTCTATATATAGATATATACTTATGCTGAGCTCTGTTAGATCTCTGTTACGTACACACATACACTTATTTATTGCTGTCCAACTCTGTAAAAGCTCTGTTAACTTAGCTGGCTTTGGTGCTACCCTATATAGTGTGTTCCCTGACAATTCCTTAAGCTAAAGATATATATATGCATATATAGAGACATATGTGTATATATATATATATTCCTTTGCGAGTCCTTTTCAGCCAGCCCTGCCGCTGCTCGTTTCATTTCCATTCGGATTAGTTATGTCTATATATGGTATCTATAATTATTATCTTATTTTTTTGTTTTTTTGGTTTCTTTTGGTATGTTACATTTCCCTATCTAGATTGCCTTCAATTACCTTTTGTGTTGTTATATTTTGTGCCCATATTCGATTTATATATGTATATATATATATACATATATCCATCCCTCTATATACATCGCCCAACACATACTCGAAATGCCCGCGACCAGCTAAATGTGAGATGATATGATAAGCCTAAGCTAGCATTGATTAACACATCAAATATCGTAGATATACATAAAGTATATATATATGTATATATATAGCAGGAACAAGGGCTTCCTGCTCCCACTTAACTTAACTAGCAAAATACCCTTGCAGCAGGTTAGGTTTTCTCTTTAACAAGTATTTAACTATAGTTAACAATTGTATTCGCGATAAATCGTATTTGATATATATATATATATTTATATTCATATTCACATATATATTTGGTATATTTGATATATATAACTCGTAACTAACACGGAGCGACAGCAGTCGTAGGAACAAGCGAGGGCTAAGACATCGAATCGGAGCGGATCGGATCGGATCGCTTTTATATACTATATATATATCTATATATTTTGTAAAGCAAGCATTAGGAATTTTAGGAATCTCAGGAATGTCATCTAAGTGCTACAATCTAGAATTAAGTCTGCGGGCGGAGTGTATGAAGAGCTCAGACTGGAGTCGTAGAGCTCGTCTATATGAAGATAGGTTGCATTTTGCATATATACATACATATTCAATGACAACCTATATCATGTAGATATAACTAGACACTAAATGGTGATAAATTGCCTTTGAGCTATTCTAGAAATATCCAGAAGAGTCATCATATATATATATATATTTCTATATATATGTTAGAAAATATCTATATACTTTAGCACACATATGTAGCATATGGGAAATATATAGCTTATCTTTAACAGATAACTGAAATACCTTAGGAATATCAATGTCAATTTCAATAGATATATATATATATATTATATAGATATATACGGAATTATTGGAAATATACATCAAATTTTTGATAGACGTGGGAATATCCATGTAGATATTTTATATACATTCCAATCCGAACCCACAGAACTGTATTCTATAAGCAAAAATCTCGTATATCTATGGGGAATATCTAGCATATTCAGCGATATCAACAGCACTTGGAACATGTTCCTAACTAGATATAACATAGATATATATATATATATATTTATATATTTTTATATATCTGGCTAAAATCAACTTCAACAGAATCTATATATATGTATTTGCTATCCCTATATTTATGCATATCGGACGAGTGTTAGCCTTATAGGAACATTCAGTGTGTGAAACAAGGAAATTCTAGACTAATCGAGCGAAACTCTGCAAGGATATGGAAGCTTCGACGGGCCGAAGTTAGCTGTGCATGCTTGATGCGATGTTTAGCTTAGAGCCAGGGTATGCAGATGGTGCGGCAAACGTCGCGTCGGTGCGGCTCCAGATGCGGCTCCTCGCCGGTGGGGCCGCCACCACCGCCTGCACCGCTGAACTTAAAGAACGAACTCCTTCGTCAGTGCTTGCGATGGGCCTGAGGCGAGTGCGAGCTCGAGTGCGAGCTGGAGCTGTGCTCGGGCAGCGGCTGCTGGTGCAGCGGCAGCTGCTGATGGTGGTGCGGCTGCTGTGGTGCGGCGGTCAGCGTCGAGGCGCGTGCCAGCCGCTTGGGTATGACAAATGGCGGCGGCGGCTGCGGCGTGTACTGCGGCATCGTTGAGTTGGCCGACGCCTGCCGCACGAAGCTGCGGCTCGGCGACGCCTGCACTGAACCACTGCGCGCTATGGCGCCCGTGCGCGGCGGTATGGCCGGTGGTGGCCCGGGCGGCGGACCGCGCAGCTTCGCTGGCGGCGAGCTGCTCTCCGTGGATGCCTGCGAGGGCACGCGCGGCGGCAGCTGCGGCAATGCCGGCAACTGCGGACTGGCCGTGGCCAGAGCCGGCGGCAACTTCGCCTGCGGCTGAACCGTGGACATCGTGATGCTCGGCTTCTGCATGGGCACCGTGTGCCGTATGGTTATGTGGCCTGGCTGCTGCCTGCCAGCAGTTGTGGGAGCAACTGTTGTTGTTGTGGGAGCAACTGTTGCTGCTGCAATTGTTGTGGCAACTGTTGCTGTTGCAGCAACTGTTGCTGCTGTTGCTGTTGCTGCTGCGTTGCTCTTCTGCTGCTGCTGCTGCTGCTGTTGGTGCTTCTGCTTCTGCTGTGCGTGTATGTCCTGGATCTGTGGTGTGATGACCACCGGATTCTTCTTCTGATCCTGGCCAGCGGCCACGTAGCTGAAGACGCACAGCACCGAGTAGCATATCTGATCCGACTGCATGACACACGTTACGTTAGTTGTTGTTAGCTGTGTTTGGGTGGTTGAGTGGTTGGGTGGGTTTGGGTGGTTTGGGTGGTGGTGGCTCAGTGGTGTAGTCATTGACGTGTTTGATCGAAAAACCAACGAACGCACAAGCGAACCCATAAAAATCATACTGTATATATATATATATATATACATTTATATAGAAAAAGCATGCTCAGTGGAACGATGGAATGGAACACAACAGAAAAACTTGTGAGCGTGAGAGAAGTGACAACAATTTGTGTACAACTTGTGCATGTTGTGATGTTGTTGTTGTTGTTTCTGTTGTTGTTTTGGTTTTTACACACACAGGCATACTCACACACACAAACACACACAAACACACACAGACATACATAGGCAAGGCAATTCAGACGGATCGAACCGACTAGGATATACGCTGTTCACATGATCAATTTATGTATATTTACTAAGGTTGACTAGTCAAGTTGTTGTTGTAAACTATAAAGTGACTTCTGATAGACTTATAGAGTGGCTGTCAAACTGTTAGCTTGAGCTGCTCAGTTTGAGTCTTGGCTGAGACTCTGATTCGTTGTACAAAAAAAAAACAACTTTCGATAGTGTATATGACAAGCTAAATAAACTAAATGATTTAGACTCAATGGCTGTCAAACTGTAATATGAATCTGTGGCTCTACAACTGTAGGCTGAGTGCAGCGGTAGTCAGACGAACGATTTTGCTATGCACTGCACACTCTGTCTCAAATGGGCAACAAAATACACAATACATGTCAAACTGTAGGGAACTTCAAAAGCTGTAAGTCGTACTCAGTTGTTGTAAAACTGTAACATAGTTAAATTTTGCTATACACTATTCCCTCTCTATATCTATCTCTCTCTATATCTATCTATCTATCTCTCTCTATAATAAGTAAACAAATCATTCCAAACTGTAGCTATGAGTGACTCTCAAACTGATGAGCTTAAATGACACAGCCAAAGAACGGTTCTCACTTTAAACTAAACTAAGAAACAGAGTTGTCAAACTCTATAACAACTGCTGTCTCTAAGCAATGCTTGTCAAACTGTAATCCGTTGCTATTCTCCCTTTGATGTTGAGATAGTAAAATCAATATAAAGTCTTTAGCCAATGCGAACAGCGTAACAGTACAAAATAAAAAAATATTCTTTAACAATTGCTATATAAATTTTATTTACAAAAAGTTTTCTTTTCTTTTTCTATTTAACTTTTTTTTGTTGACTTTTTATGTTTGATGTTGTTTTTGGTTTCGTTTAGCTTATTCGATTGCTGCTGCTGACTGTGGCTGGGTGTGTTCCATTGCCACTGTTGGGGCTTCGTTATGCCCAGCGTTCCCAGCAGCCGCTAGCGTCCGCTGCTCCTGCTTGCCGTTCAGATGACAAATGTATGCAAAGCGCACGGACGTCACTCGATGGAAGCTCAGCACAATTTCAGAGGCCTTTATTTGATTAGGTCGATATAATATCATTTTTATTTTTATTTTGGAATTTTTTATTTGATTATTTTTATTTTATTTATTTACATAAAATTATTAAATTATTTTTAATTTTTTATTTTTTTTTATTTTTAAATATTTATTATGTACATTTAAATTATTTATTTATAAATTTTAATAAATATTGTTTGGTAATATATTAATTTTTTAGGCAATTTTGCATTTGTTTCATTTTCACGTTTCATTCGAGGGTCGAGGTAGAGTTGTTTCAGCGTGTGTTTATGTTGATGCAGTGAATGATTGGTGGGTTGATTGATGTGTGATGTGATTGTGTTAGTTGCAGGCATGTTGTTTGTTGTAGTTGTTGTAGTAGTTGTAGTAGTAGTTGTTGTTGTTGTTGTTGGTCGTATACATAGAAATGTTGACAAGGTAACGAAACGAAAGTGGCAGCAAAGAACGAAACGAAACGAATAGAAAAAGGTAAGGCAAATCAAACATAGTCAAATACATATGTATATATATATCGATATATATGTATATATATATATATATATACAGAGGGAAATGAAACAGTGTATGTATACCCTACATATATACAGACACACACAGACATATGCGATGCGATGCGATGCGGATGTGAATTCAGGTGCAAGCAAAGTGCTTTATCGATTCAATTTTGTACAAAAATTAGATATATATATATATTTGATATATATATATATGTATATATAGGAATTTCAAGATAATGGTGCTGTTTGAATGCATGTGGTGCAGAGCGAGAATCGAAATATATATATACATACGTATATGTATATATATGCAGACACTTACCATGCTCGACTGATATTTACGCTGAATGAGATTGCGTGTCTTGGGATCTGCGTGAGAAGTGGAACAATTGGAATTAGTGGAACAGTGATATTGTCAGCTACTTACTGTACTCCTCCAACACGAATATGCCGCCCTTTTGTGTGAAACATTTGCGTATATGATCCAAACGCACAAAGAACTGAAATTAATTTGTTTTTTGTTTTTTTTTTTTTTTTTGGGAAGAGAAGAGGGAGAAATAGATGTGAAAATATATTTTCGAATAAATGTGTACGGAACACAAAGTGGAACGAAACGTAACGTAACGGAACGTAACGAAACGAAACGGAATGCAAAACAATAAATGATAAACAGGGGGAGAGCGGGGGGAAAACAACGGCAGTGAAACACAGAGAGTTTCGTTTTCAGTTCATTTGTTGTAACACAGTTAGAGATTGTGGAAAGTATTACATAATTAAGTATCGGATAGGATCGAAAATAACAGATGCACATATGTATATATAAAATAAATATATATATATATATATATATATATATATATATATATATATATATAACTATATTTATATATATAGATAGAGAGAGATAAATATTGTAAGGGAAAATAAAACAGATATCTGGAGTTTGATCTTATACTCGGTATCATTTCATCGTGTTGTCTTGTGTGTACGTGTTTATTCGTGTGTGTGTGTGAGGGTTGTTCAAGTGTGTGTGGCTGGTACTAACATTCAACGCAACGAAACGGAATTGAAACAAAAGCTAAATGCTACGCAAGCAGCAGCAGCACAGGCAAGAGCAGGCAACGGCAGGCAACGGCAAGCAAAGCAAGCAGACATGCAACAAGCAACAAGCAATAAGCAACAGCAACAGCGAGTGCCGTAGCAGTCAGCTAGCAGTCAACGGTTAAATATTATATACATTCGATTATACACTGGGAGAAAAACAAGTGGTCCGTACATGTATTTTCAGAGGGCAGAGTGAAAACGGAAACAATCGAATGGGAAACGAAAAGAGAAGAAAGGAACAAAAATACCAACAAAAGATACTATAAATCAATAAGAAACGAACGGAAATGAAACACTTTAAGATTGGGTCAATGAAAAGGAAACGATTGGAATTGGACAATGCAGCAAAAACATGTGAAACGATTTTCATTTCTATATATATAGTATATAGTCTATATATATAAATATATTTGTTGTTCTTGCAGTTCGATAAATTTATCGATTAATATCGATTCACTAAGTTTATTGTTCTAATTAGCACTTGTGAGATGGTCGTTCATGAATTAGCTTTCGAATTGAGATTATATATAAATATATATAGATATTTATATATAGATATTATATATATGTATATAAACTAAAGTCTTGGGGGGCTTAAGTACTCGAACTATTCAATTGGAATTAACTTTCAATTCAATTTGGTTTTTATTTTTTTACACTAATACAAGGGAACTAGGCGGTGTGTGTGTGTGTGTGTTGTGTTTGCGTGTGTGTGTGTGAATTCAAAAATAATATATCGTATATAGATGTAAGTGATTCAAATGGAAACAAAAAGAGCTCAAATGTGGAGAGGAGTTGTAGGTAAGGTGGGCTTCTCTTAGACGCTCAGTTCTATATAGATGAAAATATATATAATACATATGAAGAAATTATAATTGATTCTGTGACTTTCTTGGGATTTGTTCTATATCTTAAATGTTATGAGTAATTCACAATAACAGCATGCTTTGGCTAATGTCGAACGGAACGGGCGATTCGGTATGAGAGAGAGAGAGACAGACAGAGAGAGAGAGAGAGAGAGCTAGAATCATTTTGTTTTTAAGATATAGATGTATATTTCGACTACTTTCATGGTTAAAAGAAAACGATAAACAACAACAAGAAATGAAACAAGTGGAACGCAGGAATGAAACATAAAAGAAAGACAAGAGAGTGACACAGAGAGGGATAGATAGAAAGAGAGAGAGAGAGAGTAAGTAAGAGGAGTTCTGTAATGAGAAACAGTTAGAGCGAGAGAGCCAGTGAGCATTAGCTAGCTAGAGAGCGAGCGAGCGAGAGAGAGAGAGAGAGAGGCGTGGAAGAGCTTTAAATAAACATAAAAAATTGAGAGAGCAAACGAATTTTAAGGGTTCGAAACTTTATGGGAAAAGTTTTATAGGTTTTTCGGATTTGAATTTTTCGCAAGTTTTCATTTTTTTTTTTTCAAATTATTTTGTATTTTTTGGAATTTGTTGGTATTTTTTGTTTGTAGAACAGCTACAGCTACAATTGATTTTCGTTTAAGACTTTTGCGTAACAACTAAAACTACACAAGCAACAAATTATAAACATTAACAAGTAGTTTTTGAATGAGATTGATTTAGGGAGAGTTTTCGGGGGGCGGGGGCGGGGCGGGGGCGGGGGGGTTACGCTACAATTGAGTGGTATGTTTCCAGGTTTCATGGAGCAACCAGCAAGCGCACTTCCAACGAACGTAAAACAAATATAATCAAAGGTTTTGAGTGTCTTTCTTATTTTGAACACGAACTAGCTAGAAATAATGTATATATATGTATATAGTTATTGGAAAATATTGGAACTACATGCCGTCAAACTAGTATCTATTGGTGCAACTCTTCGGCAAGCCGAGCAAATGGTTTGATTAACTGAGAACTAGCGAAATTTGAATTTCTAATTGATGTTTAGCTGCTCATCGAGCAGTTCCCAACTAATTTGGGTTCGATTTTGGTAGATTTTAGCTACCAGCTACAGCTACAAACTATATATATATATTTATGTTAGACTATATAGAAAATTTGTGAACAGATCTGTTTAGTAGGGCAGATAGCTGGGTGTGTGTGTGTGTGTGTGTGTGTGTATAGGTGTCTGTATGTGTGAGTGTTAACACTTAAAGAACTAGTGCCAACCAGAATCCAAATGAAAACAAGAACAAACAACAATCTCCGTCAAGCCGAAGCTGAAATACCCTTGCAGACTTCAATTTCGGAAGCTATTGGGAAACAAGACTGTAATATAGGTTTCGAGTTATAGCTTAAAGAGATCCTAGATCGGGTTCTTATACATATAATACTAATTGACTTGCTATGCCCTATCATAACTACTATGCATTGCATGGGCAGACCAACAGACAAGGCTCTGCAATCCCTTCTCATCCTTTTTTTTTCTATATTCTTCTCTGCAAAGGGCACACAAAACATGTCAGTTGTTGTGTAGTTTAGGTGTGTGTCTGTGTGTGTGTGTGTGTGCTGGGGTTTGGCAACCAGGTGGAGCATGCGCGGAGTTACGTTCAGTTAGAAGAGTATTGCAAACATGGCTCAGACTGACATAGAATCAAAAAAGGATTCAGTAAGATATAGTATATGCACCGGGCATTTAGTGCTGTACAGTGTGTAAAGGGAACAACAGCAAAAACAGCAAAAGAACGTTATCGTTATCGTTATCGATATCAAATGCATCGAACAGCGCATGCTGAAAACTGGTTGAGTGACCCCACCCCCAAAAAAGAAAAAAGTAGAGTGTAGAGATAGATGTAGATAGATAGATAGAAATAGAGAGAGAGAGAGAGAGAGAGAGATAGAGATAGATAGAGAGTTACAAAGAGAGAGAGCGAACTCAAAAAGTTATCGAACAATACAAGCAATCAGATAAGAATCTTTAGTGCTTGTAAAGGTTTAGGGAAATTAAACAAAAAATGTAAATCACAGAGATAGAGAGAAAGAGATAGAGAGATAGAGACAGAGTTTTTGTTTAGGGGAAACGTGAACAAGAAGTTTTACGGCTCTGTTTCAAACGTAACGAACAAACCAACCATCCAACCAACAGTTTCGATCACAAAATTATCTAAAAACGTAAAATCTTATAAATAATATACATAGTTCTTTATGTTTTGTTTTGTTTTGTTTTGTTTTGGTTTGGTTTTTTTTTTAGATATATATTATTTAATTCAAAAATATATCAACTACAAATTTGTTTGGTTCTTTAACAGTTTTATGCCATTTTTGTTTTGTTTTGAATTTTTGTTTTGAAACAGAAAAAAGTCAATGGAAACGCAAAAAGTGAGTTGAAATATGGAGAAGAAAACATAAAACATAAATTCTTTTTGTAACTTTCAAACACAAAATTTGGCATTTAAAGGGGATGTGGGGGAGCTTGGGATGAGGAGGGCGGGCGGCGGAGGGCGGTGGGCGTGGGGCTTAAAGAAGAAGAATAGTTGCTTATAAATTTAAAGTCAAATATAACAAGAAATTTGTTCATTGCAATACCTCGAAATCCTTTTATCGTATACGATATATTTCAGTTCGTATTGTGAATATTCGATTCGTTTTTCAAATTTTGGTTTTTTGTTTTTTTTTTTTTTTATAGTATTTTGAGTATCAAGTTTTGGCATGTAAGTGAGGTAGACCAATCATTCGAATTATTCGTAACGTTTCGATTCGTAGGGAACGTGTTTGAATCAATATCAATATCAATATCCACAAATGGGAGAGCAACGGAGCAGCGTTCCACGTACGACAAAAAACATTAAACAAACAACAAAGAAAATTAAATAAAAAGAAAGTTGACAAAACGCTTTTGTTTCGATTTAATTTTAGAGATATTTTTTTTTTTTTTTTGGTTTTATATATTTTTGTTTCAAAATTGAAAATAGAATTTCTAGCGTATATTTTTTGGTTTTTTTTTTTTTTTTGTTTTGTAGCACACTAGGGAGAAACGATATGAAATGTGGTTGTTGTTGTTGTTATGTGTAAAGAGTCGCAGTATTTTTTTTTTTTATTTATATATATTTTTTGGCTTAATTTTTGTTGTAATTTTTGGAATTTGGGACAATGGGTAGGGCAGCTAAATCTTAGTTATTGTTGTTGTTGCTGTTGTTGTTGTTGTGGTTTATTATTTATACATAAAAAAAAGAAGAAGAAGAAGACGAAGTAGAAGAAAAACAAGAAAGAAGTAGAAGAAGAAGAAAAAGAAACGAAAAGATCGAGAGCAAAAAAGACGAAAATTAAATAAGTTGAGAAAGAAAATTCAATGTCGAAATTTGAGCTGTAAAAAGCTAACAAACTTTGTATACAAGAGAGAGAGAGATAGAGAAAGAGAGAGAGAGAGAGAGACAGATAGAAGACAAGTGAAGGAAGAGAGCGAGAGAGAAAGATACAAATACCGAACATACCGAATAAATAAATGAAAATAACACAAATCAAACGCAAATCAGAGATAACTCAAGGAGCTCTAGAGACAAACGATAAACCGCAAATATACACAAGGACCATCTCAAAAGTGACCAGCTTTAGTATATGCACAAACACAACTGGTATTTTGTACATACATACATATACATATATGTATATATACTATATATATATATATATAATAATTTACTTTACATAGGTACAGTTTTTTTATTGGGTGGGGGCTGGGGGCGTTATGCCTAGATAGAAGTCAAAGGAAATCAAAAGTAGCGAGGGAAAAGTAAAACAAATTAGGTATACATGTAATAAAAACGCATAAGAAATAAGGAAATAAAGAGTTCAACGGTAAACGGTTTGCCGACTCGCTCACACACACACACACACACACACACACACACATATATATATATATATATATATATATAAATATATATATATATATATATATATATATATATATATATATATATATATATAGACAGGCACGTGCTCTCTCGCCCTCTTCGGCAAAGGACATACGAAAGAGAGCTGGGCGACGGCTGTTCGTAAAGTGAATATACAGTAGTAAATGGCATAGCAGTATAACAGTATAACAGTGTATAACAGCATAACAGTATAGCAGTTATAAAAGTATAACTGTTTCAGAGTAAAACAGTTAAACAATGCAATTCAATGCATATAACAGCAATATAACAGCTTTACTGTATTGCCAGTATAACTGTATATGAGTTTTACAGTATAATAGTCATAGCATAGTATAACAGTATAGCAGTTATAGCCGCTATAACACTTATATTAGTATGACAGCTTTACAGTGTAACAGTTGTAAGGTATAACAGTTTTACAGCATAATAGTCAAACCGTTGTAACACTTATAATAATATAACAGCTTTACAGTATTAGAGTATTACAGCTTTACAGTATAACAGTATAACAGTTTTACAGTATAACTGCCACAGAAGTAAAACAGCTATAACAGCTATAACAGTTTTACAGTAAAACAGCAATAACAGTAAAACAATTATAACAGTATAACAGTTTTATATTATAGCTGCATAAATGCTCTAAAGTACTGTTAGTTTAAGTACAGCACAATGTACAAACAAATTTTAATTAAAAATTACAAAAAAAAAAAATGAAAAATCAAAATCAAAACTGAAAAGCGAAAAATTAGGAATGAATTTGTGATTCGAAAATACATTCACACCACGATCTCTCCATTTGGAGCCTGAATATACAACAAAAGAAGAAGAAGACTCTTATAATATTTATATATAGCGCTTTCAAGTAGATATTTCTTTTTTTTTTTTTTTTGGGTTATTATTTATAATAGTTGTTGTGTTTCTCTTATTTTTGTTTATAATCAAAAATTGTACACATTACAAAAAGTAGCGAAAAGAATTTGAGAAAAAAATTTGATGGCAATGAAGAAGACTCGAGTCGGAATAAAGAAGAGAAAAAGAAACCAAAAGAAGAGTTTTCCGAAAAAATTGACAAAAAGAAAAAACTGAAGAGCCGAGACAAATAAGGAGTTAAAGATAAAGATAAAGCCCAGATTAATGATTATAGTAAGCATAATCATAAGATGACGTTAGCAAATATATCGAATCGATTAGAATAATAATTAAATAAAGTAGAGAGAGTATAATGAATATAGCATTCAGTACATTCACTAGCACAATATATGGATTATATGATATATGGTTGTATTTTTATTTTTATTATTATTATTATTATTATTATTTTGATTAGTATTGCTTAGTCCGATCGAAAGCGGTTTCGATGTTAATTGATTGTTGCTCATTTTTCGCATTAGACAAATGTATATATATATATATATATATATATATATATATATATATAGTATATATATATATATATTGAAGGTCGAGAGAAAATGAAAACGAAAAGGAAAATAAAATACAAATAAACTGAAACATGAGATAGTTATGGAATGTAAAAAAGTTGGATTTTATGGAATTATATATTGATATATATATATATATATATATTTGATCAATAATTGTTTGGGATTAGACTCAGGTTTGAGGATGAACGAAATTGAAAATGATGTAAACAAATTCCAGGAATTGCTTAAAAAACCATCATAAACTGTATGAGATACTACATATTCAGACTGCGATATAATATATATATATATATATATATATATATATATATATATATATATATATATATATATATATATATATATATATATATTTTCAATGTGAATCGGGAAAGTCGGGCGGGTTAGTTAAGTTTCAGATAGATGTTAGGGCAAACGCCTCAATGGGCACTACGAAACAGACTCGACAGACTTGGCACATCGTCCAGTTATAATGCCCAAGTAGTAGTTCCATGGAGCTAATGAAAACTCTCAGTTTAGCCTTGCTTATAAGGTATTATCCTCTACATGTGATAGTTAAAAATTAAAATGCAAAATATTGAGAAGGTCCTTGCATTACGTAAAACAAATATATATGTATATATATATATATATATATATATATATATATATATATATATATATATATATATAGATATATATATAAACAAAGAAAATCGAAAGAAAAGGAAATAACCGATTAGAGAACGAACCAAAAGACCAAAGCGAAACAAGGAAAACCAAACACGAAACAATAGACAGACAGAGCTGATAAAGTGAAGACGAAAATGAAAATGAGAATGAAAACGAAATCGAAAATGAAAATCAAAATCAAAATCAAAATCAAAATTCGCCCAAAATGTAAATACTTAGTATTTTAGTATGTATATTCTTTATATGGAATTTGTTCTGTACTTTCTCTTATTGTCGTATGTTCATTAACAAAATATATAATAATGTTGTTTTTTATATGTATATATCAGTCATATATATATAGACGCACATAGGGGACATTTTAGTTTTTTATTTGGAATGTTTTTCTTTGGTATTTGGTTTACTGGAAAATGTTTTTGGGTTTTGTAGTATTTTTTTTTGGTATTTTTTGGGCAAGTGGCGAATGGTGGACGACAACACCAATGGCCGGACATGAAGGAATATGTATATATATATATATATATATATATATATATATATATATATATATATATATATATATATATATATATATATTTATATTGGATATACATAGTTGGATAATACATATATGTATGTAAATGTCTGTAGTTATATGTTAAGAGCTGATCTGAGAGCGAGCGAGAGAGAGAGAGACAGAGAGAGAGACAGCGAGAGAGAGAGAAAGAGCGAGAGTGAGAGAGAGTGTGTGACTCCGAAAGGCTTCGTAATGAATTCGAATTTGGTTTTACTTTGTCTGAGCTTTTGATTAGATGTTAGAATGTGTCTATTATATGGGAATGGGGATAGTCGGGATCTGGGTCGAGGCTTTACGTATTTCGGGTAGATTTGATGCTTATATGTTTATGGTTTTTTTGTTTGTTTTTATATAGATGCAGAGAGTTGTACACAAAACGAGTATTTTTAGAGAGCGGCGAGGTATATGTATATGTGTATGTGTATATGTACTTGTATATATATGTGTGTTTGTGTGTGTGTGTGTGCGTGTGTGTACTTAGAGCAGAGAGAGAAAGAGAGAGAGAGAGAGAGAGTCAGCGACACTTACCTTGCTGTTGGAGAACAACAAACCGACACCCTCGAGACAGACCTGCAGCAGTCCACCCTCGCCCGTATTCATGTCCTGCACCGGAAACTCACCGCCCAGTTCGGGCACATTTGTGGGCGTGCCGCCGCGTTCCATGGCCTCCTTGATGCAATTATACAGCTCCTTGCACTGTCATATTAAACAGTTCACATAATTGTTACATTATTATATGCCACTGCCAATATGACCCACCTTTCGTGTATAGTATTTGTGAAGCTGCGTCTGGCCGCCGTTGCGGCGCCACAGGCAGAGCAGCTTGGTCTTCGGGGAGTAGGTCATGTTGACCAGACGCTCGTACCACCAACGCTCCACAATTGTGCCATCCACGGAGCGCAGCACCAAGCCATCGTCGCGCACCTCCATGAAGCGCAAGGGACCGTTCACATCGATGCCCTGGTGGACAGTAAAGCTCTGGCGGTGCAGCAGACGTGAGCCCAACGGCTTCAGATCTATATCGTTGCCGTTCTACAAAGATGATGTAAGTATGTAAATAAAAGAGTATGTCGGTGCTTATATGCCCATTCACATACCAGATTGTTGATCTGATCGACCACATTGTGCACCTCCTGCGAGTAGACCAGTCCGATGTGACTCTTGCCCAGGAGGCGACGTATTTTGCGCCTTATCTCATCCTTGGTCACATTCAACATCACCAGGATGGCGGTCAGATTGTAGAGCATGGTGCTCAGCAGGCGATCTTCGTCGTGCTCGAGTCGTTTGCGCTCCGACTCGCTCAGTGACTTATAGCGCTCCATCATTTCAATGGGTCCCTGAATGGAATTGAGCAAGGATTACATTAGGATTTCTCTCCAGAGACCGAAACTTGACTCACCTGATCCATGCCGATCATATCCCGCTCCTGACTGACAGCATCCAGGAAGGCATCCTCCCAGAACTGCATTTGATTCCAGAGATTGAGCCGATCCTTGCCCAGGAGGCCCTCAAACAGATAGACCCGCGGGCTATCTGGCGATGGCGAGGACGAGGTATTTATCAAATGTCCGCCCGTATAGCGGAAGCCGGCGCTAAGCGTCGACTTGCCCGACCACAGGTTTCCGGTGCTCTTCTTCGAGTCCTTCGATGTGGTGGTCTGTGAAAGATTAGCGTGCAAGGCGAGCGAATGTTAAATGCGAATCGAGAGTCAAGAGAGAAGCCAACTTATGCGGAAATTGATGATCGATGCAGGTCTTGAGCCAAAAGGTGGGGGACAACAACAGCTACGACAAGTTGATAAGTGCGCTCCTTATGCTATGTGTTTTTTGGGACTTGGGGTTTGTTGGGTTGAGACGAGTTGAACGTATCGATTTAATTGTTATCGATTAAGCGAGCGATCGATTAATCAAGCGGGACATCCGTCTGTGTACTTACATTTTCGTATTCGGTGTCTGAGACTGTGGAACGGCAGCTGGATGGCATGCGAACGCTCAAACTGCCAGCTGGTAGCAGATCACTGACTACGGATAGCGCGCCCGTGGAGCCAGCAGCCTACGAATTACGATATACATATGTTTATATATAAGTTGTTACGATATACGATATACGATATACGATATACGGATATACGGATATACGTAATACGTTATACGCTATATGTTATACGTTATGCGGCATATGATATGCGTTACACTATTCGACATACATTCGATACACCAGATGCGATATACGGTATACGATATTGATTATACGATACACAATATATTGTATGCGATATACGAGACACATTCCTCGTCATACTATATGTGATATACGATATAAGATATAATATATTCGATATATGATATACGATACACATTATACGATACATAATATATTGTATGCGATATACGAAACACAAAACAGTTCAGTTATATAGTAATATGCGATATACGAGTGGCGATACGATACGAGGCGTGGCCCGACTATGCGACTACACATATTGACAACATACTGAAATAAGCTCTTTATGCGATATATAGTTAGACAACGATTACGATAACGATAGCAATAGCGATGCACGATATTGACGCTGATACACTGAATGGGCGTGGGCATGAGGGGCGTGGCAACTATGATTGAAATTTGTACTCGATAAATGTGAATATAGGTGTATATATGCACGATTACATATACATATGTCTACATACATATAAATATGTTATATTATGGCGAGCATCGGGATTATCGGGATTAGATATACTTAATCGCTATCACTCACATCTGAATCGAACGAGGTGAGCATGTTCTTCAAGGCACTTCTCTTCTGCGACAACATGTCCTTGAACATCTCCGTTGTCGACTGGCCATCCTGACTGTCAGCCGACGACAGGCGACGGGCTGCAGCCGTTGAGTGTGATGTCGGAAGTGCCGTATGCGTTGAGCTCTTGCGCGACTCCTGCGGCGAGGCCCACTCACTGCCCAGCCCCGAGTGGGAGCCATTGGGACTGCTCGGCGAACGTAGGTTCTCACGACTGCCCATGGGACTGGCCGCATGACTGGACAGCAAACTGGATGACATATCGCTGCCCTCGTTTATTTCCTTGCTCCAGTAATGTGTGTGCGCCACCTCCATTAGCTGGAACACCGAGGCCATGCCGCCGAGTCCAAAATTGCTAAATGTGACATCCAGGCCGCCAGCTATGGCTTGCACGCACTTCAGCATGCCCTTCCACACGGGCTTCGTCACACACTATGGATGATACGAGGAAGACATTTTAATCAAGAATAACAGAGATCTTCTATATACTTACCACATCATCGATATGATCATCTGGCGCTATTTTCTTGTCCAGCGTCTTGTTCAGCTTGCTGAGCACCAGCGTGCGATAGGACTCATCCTCCATCAGTTTCTTGAAGCGATTGAGCTTCAGCCAACCTATGCCCTCGCCCGCCAGCACCTGGGTGGTGACATCCTTGAGGAATGCCTGATTCTCGGCATTGCTATGCGAACGCTCCTGATTCTGCTGACGCGTCAGATCCTCCTGCGTTTGTCGAGGGCCCGCATGCTTAATGAGTGGCGTACGCTCGACGAGGCCTTTGCGGCTGGGAAAGGGATCGAAATTGATGCCCGCCTTGCTCTTGGGCGAGGATACATTCGTCGGCTTGTGCTGCACGGCCGCCTGCTTCTGTTGATTCTCTGTGGGTGGGCAAGAATATGTGAGCTGGAGTGAGAGCTTAAAGTGAGAACTTACTCTTTCCAAACATGCCCGAGAACATGGTTGTTGTGGAGGAGGCCAGCCCATTGAAGTCGGTGCCAATGGAGGAAAAGAAATTGTTGCCTCCGCCGGTCTGTTGCACCTGCTTCTGTGTCGCCAGCTGCGAGTTGGGCATGGCTGGAGCGTTGCTCGTAGCTGCAGCTGCCTGGCCATGCTCCTCAATCTTGATGATGCCCTTCTTGGTGGCCGCCTCTTTGGCCGTCTTGGTTAGATCGCCCAAAGTCGACTTGCCCACATAGGTGAGATCTTCCAAAGTGTTTTTGCTAACGCCAGCCGCCTGCTTGGACACCTCAAGCGCCTGCTTGGACGCCTCGCCAGCCGCCTTCTTCGCATGCAGCGTAAACTGTGGACAACACAGCAAATTAAGTTCAATCACAGATCAATTTAAGTACTAGAAACGAAAGCGATTACTCGAGAGCAACTACAAAACAACAGCGCAGAGTGCAGGTTAATGGCAGCCAAGGCAACTAACTACTCAGGATGAGATTATATCGGTTAGCTATAAGGGGCTTGCAGGGCTCAGGTCAGCTGCAGATGGCATCAGCTAAGGGTTAGCTACAGTTAGGCAATAGCTCTATGCTCTAAAGCTTTCATGATTTATGAGGTTAATAGTCTACATATATCAGTCTTTGACGCCTTCACTCAATCAGCGGGTCAGTGGATCAGTGAGTCAGTCAAGCAACCGCAACGGGCAATCAGTCAGTGAAGACCTCAACTAACATGAATTAGATTGTGAATGCTTTAAGCATGGACATGAGCGTAGATGTTATCAAAGACTATCGATGCGATTACAGTGTGTGTGTGTGTGTGTGTGTGTGTGTGTGTGTGTTAAATGAAAGCTGTTTATGGTTTATTGTGACTGAGCGTGGCTGAGTACCAACCTTTTCGAAGGTGTGTCGCATTTTGTCATCTAGATCTTCGTCCTGTGCATGCTATACTTAGTTAGACATTCGTTAACACGAAGTAGACACATAGAGCGTGCGATTTGGATTTATCGATTTATCGATATCGTTTATCATATAGTCAAATTGTCAAATAGATGAACAACAGAGAGCACAACAACACATTGAGTCCGACATTGGATGCACAATACAGAAAAGTTACGAAAACATCTTCAAGCACTCAACTCACCTTGTCGACGTGGGCGAGCAGACCCTCCTGGCTGCTCTGGCGCGTCGTCTCGCGCACCAGCTCCTTGGCGTGCGAGGCAAAGTTCTCGAACAGCGAACTCTGCGAGCTCTGACGGCCAGGACTACTCGAACTGGAGCCAGAGCTGCCTGTACGGGCCAATATATTGCTAACACTCGGCTGCTTGACGGGCGGCGTGAGCGGTGGCTGAAAGCATAAGATTTGGATAGAGTCTCTCTCTCTCTCTCTCTCTCTCTCTCTCTCTCTGTCACTTACCGGTATCTTCTTCTCCGCACGCTCCACATCGCTAGTATTTCGCTGCAACTTGTTGCTGGCGATGCTCTTGCCGGTCACCGTGGAGGTGGTATCCGACTCAGCCTCCAGGCTGGCCATCTTGATGGTCGCCTCGAGTCGCATGGCCAGCGGTGTGGCCAGCTCGAAGGCGCCCACTGCAGCCGTCGCTTGCTGCTGCCCCGACTTGGGCTGGAAATCAAACTCCGAGTCGCGATTGAAGCTGGGCGAACTGAGGTCCGAGCGGCTGGATGAGGAAGACACTGGCGAATCGGCTCGCTCCTCATCGCCCTTGCTGCTTTTCGCAGGCCCGGCCAAGCCCTCCGGATACTGGAGCTTGCTGGGCGGATGATAAACGAGCGCCGGATCCAGGTTTGAGGATAATGTTTGCGGCACAACGTGTGGTCGATTGTAGGAGCCGAAAACGTCGTGCAGACTGGGCGACAGATCCGAGGACGCCATTTCGGAGACAAAATCACTTAGGGAACTATACGAGGAGCTGCTGCTGTCGGCGCCCTCCGAGTCCGAGCCGCTCTCATCCGTGGGCAGGCACTCTAGCTGTTTGAGTGAGCGCAATGCACCGTTCAAGGAGCTGCCGTCGTCCCACACGGAGAAGCGTATAGGGGTTAGGGAGTGGGCGAACCACTTGGGCTTATCGCCCACCTGCATGGGATCCATGACGCCCGTCTGCACACGCAGGAAGGCAACGTTTGTGGGAGTCAGCGACCATTCCGCCAGGAACTCAACGGCCTGCGTCCGTGCAAACTGGTTGAGAAAGAGCGAGGCACGCGGACGTGAACGCAGAAAGCTATTGATTTGGAAGGCGACAACGGGTCGAGGATATAGACGCAGCGTGCGCGTATGTTCAGCGAAATTAGCCAACGTGTTTTGGGCATTGAAGAACCGAACCATTGCCACGCGTGTGGCCACGTCCACCGAGTCAACGTCGGTGCCGTAGACAAAGGGATTCAGGGCTGGCGAATTCATCGGACTAGGCTGGCGGGACAACATGGCGCCCTGGGCCGACACCGAATTACGCTGGCTGGCATGGGCGGAGTGCGGAGGCGTTTGCAGAGGCAAACGCACTTGGGAAACCCTACGAAAGACAAAGATGATAAAATCTATAAAGAACTCACTAGATATATATAAAAGGATGACTTACCCCAATAGCGGCGGCTCCTGCAGACTATCCCGCACTGAGGGCAGCAGCTGCTGTGAGGAGACAGCCTGATTGGACGCTGTCATCGATGTCAGAGCCTGTTACGAGTAATCAAAATTGTCGATATAGTGAGCTGAACTAAGCTAGTCAGACTGCAAGGCTGCAAACTTCAAAATGTCTAACTATAAGAAGGGTTGGGCTACAGCGAAAGGGTGGGTAGGGCCTTTGGGATGAGCTAGTTATAAACTCGATCTATATACATATATATAGAGAGTGGGTATTAAAATTAAACTTATGTCTCACAAAGCATGCACAGAAAGAAAGACTCCAGAGAGTCCAGAGAGAGAGAGAGAGAGAGAGAGAGAATGAGACTTAGTTACAATGAAGCTCCAATTAAAGCTCAATGATAGAGTAGAAGAGTTGTAGAAGAAGGTACGAGTATACAGAGATAGGTGTATATGGATATGTCTAGAGAATAAACCAATGCAGAGATTTTGAGATATTTTAAACAAAAACTACAAATAAAAGACTTTTAAATAGTATCCACTGGATTCAAAAAGGAATTCAAATTATTTCCAGATATATCCATATGATTATATAACACATTAACTATAACTATTTCTTGGGAATATGTTTCCCAAATATGACTGTATGCATGCATTTGTATATATGTATATAGATTAGATAGTAACAGGAAATAGGTATAGCTCTTGTTTACAGTATAATACAGCAATTCACAGTAGTATTATATATATATATAGAGAGAGAGATAGAGAGAGATATGTACAGAACGCTTGTAACTCGTATGTAAAATATGTAAATGATAAAATGTTATACAAAACGCAAAAAATGTTATTTAACATATGTGAACGATATTTACACCAAGTCCAGCCTCATCCATTAGTAGCATAGCCTGCAGTAGTAGTTGTTGTTGTTGTTGTTGTAGTAGTAGTTGTAGTTGTTGTTGTTGTTGTTGTGATCAAGTTTAACAAATTCGTATAACAGATAATGCATGAATGTTAGAAGTAGAGTAGTACAGCGTATTAGCGAAGTAAAAGCCACAAAACGATAGAGACAAATACAGAGTGGTCGGGACGAAGAGAGAAAGAGAGAGAGAGAGAGAGAGAGAGAGAGAGATAGTGTTTAAGAGACAGTGAAAGAAAGATAGAGAGAGAGAGCGAGAGAAAGATAGAGCAATACAAGTGTGGAAATAAATGTAAAAATATAAGAAAAAGACAAAGAAAAGTTATGTTCAAATCATATTTATGGACTTCTCTGTAAGTGTAACTCCAAGGCGATATAGACAAGTATTAAGTATATATAATATATATATATATAGATATATGTATAGAGCACAATCATACAAAATCGGGTAGAAGAGGCGTAAAAAATGTAAAGAGTACAGTCAATCAACGATATGTACCGTTGAGCAATCGATAACGATAGCATATCGATAACAATTTAGTATAGACGATCAAAGCGTTTTCCATATCAAGATATACACATATATATGTATGGTATATGACATCATGTATACTTATATATATATATTTATACATACATATATACATATATATACATATAAAATAGGCTTAAGCACGTGTGCAAGTTGGAAAGAGTGTGTTAACAATCAGATAAGTAAATAAATGAATTTTCTAGTCGCAGTTGCACGACTAGCAAATGCCCTGTACCCAAATAGATATCGAATATATATGTATATATACATCAAATATTTTATCTTTCAAGGCATTATGACTCTTTTGTACTTGAGCACGATATGGATTAGGCATATCTACATTAGCAGGAATATAAACAGATTCAGAGGATATAGTAAGACTATGTATATATACAACTTTATAGACACTTAGTACAGGGCACAGGGCTTTCAGTTATATATGTATGTATATTTATAGAAATCAAATATTTTCCTGCCCGTCGAACGAGCTTTCCTTATCCATTCAGTTCAGATTTACGAAATTCATGCAAGACTTTGCTGTCAGTTCTCAGTGCGTAACGCTCCCCCGTTCAGATCAGATGCATACGTAGTAATTTTTTTTTTTAGAAATTTTGTTTGTGGTTTGGTTTCTTTCATCAGAAATTTCGATTTTCGCGATCGGTAACCTGAACGAAAACAGCATAATAATACCAGAGCAAAACCCGGTAGAGCGACGAGGAACAGTTTCAGCTACAGTCAAAGATGTGGAGTCAAAGAAGTGCCGGCATGTCTACAGATGAGGCGGCGTCTCTCCGAAAGGCAGAAAGCATACGAAAGTACAGGAACTCGTTGGATCCGCGGCTGGACCAGCTGGTGGTGTACAGCTCCTTGCTGGAGCATTTGCTACAGCAGAAGTGCTACTATGAAAAGGAGCGGGACATGGAGCAGCTGCGGCTCGAGCGATTCAAGTGCGAGGGTGCCAAAGATAACCGCATACACGTGCAAATGCAGGTCTTAAAGAAGGTGCAGGGCATGCTACCGAGCATTGTCTACAAGCTGCGCAACGAGTACGACAAATTCGATCGCTTTCTGCATAGAGAGAAGACACTCAAGCACATCAATATGGCTCTATATGATCACGGTCTGCAGATACTCACCGACTGCAGAAACAATATAGACCAGACCCTATAGACATGCTTACACTCCCATGATCTCACCCTCACACACACACACACATACATACACCGCGCCAATTGCCCCAGCTCCCCAATCAACCATACGGATAAGCTTCACAAGAGATCCCAATGCATTTCAAGCGGCGAACCCAAAGCGGGACTTACCTGCTTCAGATGATTCTTCAGTATTGTGCCCTCCGGCTCGGGCAATGGAGGTATCTCATCGTAGCCACCCGTTGGGGGCGTCAGCTTGGTGGAATCCAAATCCACAACCCAGATATCATCGGGCAGCCTGCAAGTGGAAGGATGACTACTATAATCGATCTAACGGAGACTATGCGAATCTATTAGGGACTGCTGGAACCAGCAGGCATTGCCCGGTCCTACCAGAGCCAACCGGACATTACCGGGTACTTCCAGTCCCTAGCCGAGACTACCAGGTACTACCAGGTACTATCGGGCAAGAGCAAGGTGATTGGTCACCACTTAGATAACTACCAAGTACCACCGGTTATAGCGACAGCAATCGGCCACTACAGCAGGATCATGGATGGGATCAAGCAGTACTAGATCAGAGACTGCTAAACACACAACAGACTTACCTGAAATTCTTTTTATAGATGAGAAAGGAGGCTGGCACACCGATGACAAAGGGCGTGGGCGCGAGCAGCAGCTGCTCGGCACAGCTGAGGCATGTGGGCAACAGCGGTATGACCGGAAACATGTACTCCAATGGATACAGCATTGTTACGAACGCCATTACCGACATGGAGAGTGCATTGTAGTCGCGCGATTGGAAGAGCACCTTATTCTCCAGCATGATCAGTGTCCACACCTTCAGGCATGTCTCGACGCCCAGCAATTCCAGCGGCAAATGCAACGGAAAGTCAACAAGCGAAAAGCGCGTGTGATCCGGCAACGCAAAGAGCAACGGCTCATGCACAGTGGGCGACAGCACCTCCACCTACGATGGGAAAATGAAACAAATTCATTAAGTTAGCAGCCAAAGCAAACTGTTCAAGAAATAGCAATTGCTCTGGTAACAGATATTATTATAGATAAAATAGAGAAACGACCACAGATCAATCCACGCGTTTTGATCGAATCCCTTGTCCCATCCATCTCCAATGGGGGTTTTCCCTTTGATATTTACCTCGACACGCGTAGAGCCTGGCACCGGCACCGGCGTGGAGAGCAGACGCAGGATCCACGTCTCGATCTCGCGCACATCGTGCAGCACAATAGAGGGCGTCGCCTCGCTGGCATGTCCCGTCAGCACCGTCCACACGTTGTCCCGATTGAGTTTCTGTGAGGCGCCCACGCGCTTCGGCGACGACGACTCGTTGCAGGCGTCGATGAGCTTCTTCAGAATGAAGAGACACTCGCGGAAGGTGGTGAAGAACGGATGATGGGATATGATGCAGAGCGACGTTAGCGATTGATTGCGCAGCTTGGTGCGCTTACGCGACGCCCGTGGCGACGGTGAATGACTCCCGCCCGATTCCGAGTCCGCCGAGGGTGCCATCAGGCCCAGCTTGGGCACCGACGCGGCCGGATGATGGTGCGAATGCAGCCGCAGCTGGTCAGAGTCGCGACGCGAGGTCAGTTCACGATCCGAATCGCTGGGCGCTACGTTACTTCTGTAGTCGCTAGAAGTAGTTAAGAGGCCGTAACTATTATGGAAGTGGTTTGAAAATATCGGTTAGATCATAAAAGCCAAAAGCGTATCATAGCCCACCAGCATCAGCAGGCGACGGGGCGCCCCGCCTGCCCGCGCTGCACACACACACTTGCCTGCTAAACGCCGAATCGGAGCTGCGCTCCATGCTCTTCCGCCACGACTCGCGCCGAAAGGCGGACGAGCGCCGGCCACGACCACCGCCACCAGCACCGCCGGCGCCAGCACCATGACCGCCCACACCCCCATTGCCAGCCGCACGCTCAGCGCCCCCCGTCGAGCTGGGCCGCTCGATGGGCCTGTAGAAGTTGACGCAGATGCCATAGCGCGTCTTGCCCGAGTCCTTGTCCGTCAGCGCAAACACAAACGAGGTCATATCGCGTATGGCGGAGCCAGTGCGTCGCGGTCCCACGCTGGTGCAGCCCTCCGGCTGGCAAAAGTAGACCATGTCGAGAGGCAGCGGAAAGTCGGCGTGATCCGATGGCGGATACCGTCGCAGCAAATCGGGCACCTAAACAGCGGAGAAAGCAGAGATCAGATTACGCTGAAAGATGAAATGCCTAACAGATACCTAGGTTACATACTGGAATAGTTGTTGAGTTGGAAGAGATATACAGAAAAGTGAATTAAGTTCGAGTTGGTAACTATTCTGGAACTTATATACTGAATTTGATATATATAGCTCTTGTAGTCTTCGAGATAAGCTCAAAAACCTAAGCAGAAAACCGACATTTAATGATATTTTAATGAGAATAGTGAGATGGGAAAGCAGAATCTCGGGAATAGTTGCAAGGCTAAGAGATAATATCGAGAGTCTATAGCAATTGGGAGTGGAAATACAGGCAAGTGCTAGATTCCTGCCTGGAGGAGCTCAAGACATAACAAATTTGATATGCATAGCTCAGGAATAGAGTTGAATCTCAGGAATAGCTGTCAGACTAAAGGACCTAAAAGATATTATCTATAGTCTATAAGGTAAATTGAGAGTCTAAAGGCAGGCAAGTGCTAGATTCTTGCCTGAAGGAGCTCAAGACATAACAAATTTGATATGCATAGCTCTCTTGAGCACTGCCAAGCCAAGCTATTGGCTGCAATAAAAGTAAATGAAAAATATTTGCTTGGGCCCACGGCCACACATCAAATTAGTCTGGGTAAATAAGCGGCAGTCAGTGCTGGGGCTTCACTTGATTTTGATGAAGTGCATAACATGCGAGCGCTATCAATAGCCTGCGTTGCGTTGGCTGTTTATGATATTGTAATGAGCGTACAGGGTATAATAATAAGTCATAATTTATGCACCCTTGACAGCAGACTCACCTGCACCGGCGGCGCCTTGCTGCCCTGCATGCCCTTGGGCATTGGCGGCGTCGTGTGGGCACCCACAATGGCCATGTAGTCGACGAGGCGCGGGCATAATGAGGCGCGTTGTTGATCCGACATTTTAGGTATACGCACTACCACACACTACCCTTGCTCGTTGGGACTCTGCAAAGACAAAGAGTGAGAGAGAGGAGATGAGAGAGGAGATGAAGTCGTAAGGTGAAATCAAAGATAAACAGCATCAGCAATTAGAGGGAGCGAAAGATGAGCAACGCGCCTAACGGTAAGCTCGTAATCCATTAGCCGCATCTGGTAATCAAGTTAAGCTCCTCCACACAAGGCCGCCTTTCACTAAGCCGTAAATTAAATTTAGCGCACAGTAATTACGGCTTAAAAGCAAGCTCCACGCCGTAGCAGCATGTCCTTGGGCGTGCATGTGTTCCATGAAAAGCAAAACGAAATTAGTTGCCGCAAATAAAAACTTGCCTAATTGCTGTATACACACGCATTGAGTCAGCCAACTAGCCCCGAGCTACAAGCTTGCGAACTTCTCGTCTTAGTCAGGAGATACTTGGCTGGGCAAGGAGCATATCGAAATGCTCAAGCAGAAAGCAAGCTCCATATTATTATTAGTTTTGTGCGTTTCATTAGCATATTCATAATTAGAAATCCAAATTGAAGTTAACTCCTCAATCTGAGAGCTGGGAGCCTGTGGACTGCTTAGAGCCACTGTATATCAGAGCTCTGATTCGTTATCCTTTATATTCTCATTATTATCATCAAGATTCTAATCATTATCATTGCCATCAATATCACTGTCGAAATATTATATCACATATTTATCATTATCACACATTAATGAGTACAATAATGATAAATGTATGCTATAATCTGTTGATAGTAATTTGTTCGATCATTTCATTAGCATAATCATTATAATTATAATCAATATCATTAGCATATACTATTATCATTGTCATCAATATCACTATCGTAATATTATATCATTATAGCAGCCATAATTTTATATATTTATCATTACTCCACATTATGCTCATTATCATTATCATTATCGCTATTAGTCATTATTATTATCATCCATATCACTATAGCAATAATATATCATTATATCTGTTATCATTCAAATATTTATCATTACTACAAATTATGCTTATTGTCATTATCATTATCATTATCATTATCATTATCATTATCATTATCATTATCATTATCATTATCATTATCATTATCATTATCATTATCATTATCATTATCATTATCATTATCATTATCATTATCATTATCATTATCATTATCATTATCATTATCATTATCATTATCATTATCATTATCATTATCATTATCATTATCATTATCATTATCATTATCATTATCATTATCATTATCATTATCATTATCATTATCATTATCATTATCATTATCATTATCATTATCATTATCATTATCATTATCATTATCATTATCATTATCATTATCATTATCATTATCATTATCATTATCATTATCATTATCATTATCATTATCATTATCATTATCATTATCATTATCATTATCATTATCATTATCATTATCATTATCATTATCATTATCATTATCATTATCATTATCATTATCATTATCATTATCATTATCATTATCATTATCATTAGCATTAGCATTAGCATTAGCATTATCGCTGTACTATATCATTCACATTTCCATTATCCTTTACCATTTGTCACAATCATTGCCATTATCATTATTATTATCATTAGTCATTAGCCATTAATCATTAGCCATCAGCCATTAGCCCGTTGAGTCCGGCTGCAAAACAATCTGCTCAACGGCAAAGTCAATATTCATAAAACTTATCCGTAGCATCCACGCACTTAAGTTGTTTGAAGTTTTAAGTGCCTCCGCCAGAAAGCTTTCAATTAAATCTTTCATAATTGCAATGCGAAAGCCCCGTAAAGGCGGGAAATTGAAAACCGACGGCTTAACATTTCCCTCCAATTACCGCATCGACAGATGTGACTTTAATTAATACCGTAATGCAAGACGATACTTAAATTGTAATGAACGAGAGTAAGAGGGAGAGAGAGGGAGGGAGAGAGAGAGAGAGGGAGAGAGACACGTGGCTGGCAGATAATTGTGCGTCAATCGGGCTTCCAAGAAAATTGAAAACGGAAAACTTTGAGGCGCAAAGCCCGGCCAAAGCCAAAGGAAATGAATTTCTGATTGCTCTGAGCCCGCACAAGTTTGACCTATTGCATTTGAGGAACCTTCGAGTGGTTGTGGGTGGTTGTACGCTGGAAGTTAACATAGGCGACGTCTTGCGCCAGCTGCTATTGTGCCAAAGGTCAGTGCAGCTCCGTGGGGTCCATTCTGTGAGCCGCGGCCTCATCAAAGTGCAAACAGAACTCAGCCGAGGTGATTTTCCAGTTGATTTTTTATTATTATTATTCATCACATAAATCAACGACCTGCAGCCAGGTCAAACCAATCAGTCGCCAGGGACCAATCACATCAAGTCAGTGGCCTGCTAATGACCTTGCCTCACAGAAGGACGCGAGGGGACGCTACTGCAGTAG
Source organism: Drosophila repleta (assembly GCA_018903745.1). Taxonomy (NCBI): domain Eukaryota; kingdom Metazoa; phylum Arthropoda; class Insecta; order Diptera; family Drosophilidae; genus Drosophila; species Drosophila repleta. The sequence goes on along the minus strand of JAEIGN010000750.1, from coordinate 2,583,111 downwards.
GTGGGTGGGCGTGCCGGCAACAACTGAAGCTAAAGCTAAAAGCATTAGCAAAAAATATATAAAATTCCACAGCGCAAATTGCAAATTGGCAATCGCATTGACGTCAGTCGCAGATTGAGCCATGGTCCCGGCAAATGAGCAATGAGTAATGCGAAATAGAAAATTGAAAGAAGAGCAAAAATGTGAGCGAACAAAGTCAAAGCACCAGTTGTGGCATGCAAATGCCGCAGCTCAGCTCGAGAGTTATGTGACTTTGATGATTGCCATGACAGGAAAATTCATTTCACATGATTGGCATTCAAGCCAGTCAAAGAGGAACAGTGGTAGAGGAAGAGAGAGAGAGAGAGAGAGGAGAGAGAGAGCGGGAGGGGGGAGGGTAAGAGTAACGAGCATGTGGCAGAGAAGAGGACCTTGAGGTACACTTGACAAGCTTAGCGCTGTCTCAAGGACAGCTCACGTGATATCCTCTAAAGCGCTTGGACTCTAAAGCAAATTCAAAGCAAAAACACTTCAATGTTGGAAACCCTTTTAATCGGCTTATCTATTGGAGTAAGCTTAGAGCTAAAGCTGTTACAGATTCATAATTGACATGAGAGCAGGGCGATAGCTGAATAAGCACTTCAAACTTGCAGATTCCCTACAAAGCCAAGAGAGAAGCAATATGCTAAGGAAAAGAGAGAAGCTTTAAGCAATAGGAATAGCTAAGAGAGAAGCAGATGGAGGGGAGCTTAAGCCTTAGGAAGTGGGCAGAGAGAAGCTTAAGCAATAGGGAAAGAGAAGATAGGCTAAGGATAAGAGAGAAACTTTAAGCAATATGAAAAGATAAGAGAGAAGTTTGAACACTAAAACGAGAAACTTAAGCAATAGGCAATAGTTACGAGAGAAGTTTAAAGAGGATGCAAAGAAACTTAAGCAATAGTTAATAAGCAGAGAGAAGCTTAGTCAATAGAAAAAGAAGAAGAGAGAAGCTTAGCAAAGACGCAATTGGAAGGGAGAAGCTTAGCCAATATGAAATGGGTTGAGGAAAGCTTAAGCAATATGAAGAGAAAAGAGAGAAGCTTAGCAAAGACGCAATTATAATGGAGAAGCTTAGCCAATATGAAATGGGGTGAGAAATAAGCTAAGACAAGATGCAAAGTGAAGAGAGAAACATAAGGAATATGAAAACGGAGAAGAGAAGCTAAAGCTTAAGCTTAAGTTTGCTCAGTATATATTCACTCGCCTGTTGCGGTCGACAGATTATCACACTTTGGAGCTTGCTATAAATACACCTCCTATTTATAGCTATATCGACGCCATTTGTGTGCTTCATCGGATGGTAGCTAACAGCTTTGGCCCGCTAGGCAACTTTATTATGCAGCATGTTTTATGCACTTTCAAGGATTATCTGCTGCGCTGGGCGAGAGGGTGCGAAAAGGGAGAGAGCTGCGAGAGCTGGGCAAATGTTGGGTGCTGTCGAGCTGAAGGCTAGCTGCGTGTTAGCCTTGCAGCTGACAATTTTCATTACTGCGCAAAGTTTTTATGCTGCGGCACAAGGCCAAACGGATGCGAGCCTCGGTCTGTGTGGGCGGCTGGCCGGAAGGAAGGCTGGATGCCTGGTTGCCTGGTTGGCTGGTTGGCAACGCAGTAAAAATAAGAAAGCCGCAAATGTCGTGGCACATGTCAGGGCTAATCATGTCAAGGCTGCAGTTTCTCTATATATTTTCGCATTCTCTTGCGGCGAATCGTGCTGAGCGGCACTTAGCGAAAGCATTGCTATGGGAATGCAGCTGCAGCATTCGCAAACATTGCGCTACATGCCACATGCCACATGCCGCCACGCCACTTGCCACTTGCCACATGCCACTCGCCAGTGGGTCGTCAATTTCATTTAATGGACACAGACTCCGCGTCTGCCTGGAAGCGAAACGCCAACGCGTTTCAAGTGTGCTGGCGTCATCAAGGACTCTTGCCAAGGATGTTGCGAGCGACGCATTTCAATTGTTTGCCAACTCCCGCTCCTCTCCCCAGCTTAACGTTAAAAATAGCCAACAGCAAAACTGTCATTAACCAAATAAGAAAAATATATAGAAAAAAAAAAAAACGAAGACGCTCTTATGAAATCATCATCTTCAGCTCAGACAGTAGAATGGGGAGCAAAAGCTGCCCGATGGAGCCCACGCAAGTGGGACAAAAGGGTTTCTCCATTCCAGCCGATTCGATGATGTAGCCATTTAGCTATTGTTAGACAAGTTTACCCCAACAACAGGCTCAAAAATAAAGCTAAACAAAGGGGAATGCATGACTGCCAAATGCCCGAACTATAAACTATATATAATACATATATTATAGATATATGTCTATATATACTTTATATTGTTGTAGAGTCTCCAAACATCAGATATGCATCACACAACCAATCGATATTTATCGACACAACGCAGCAATTATTTCTAGCTATAAATTGCCTTATTGAATGTTATATATAATATATATAAAAGATATATATCTGTATGCACTTTATATTGTTGTCTGGTCTCCAACTCTATTAGGCCACAAGATATGCATCACACAACCTTTTAGTACCAATCGATATTTATCGACACAACGCAGCAATTATTTCTAGCTATAAATTGCCATATTGAATGTTATATATAATATATAAAAGATATATATCTGTATGCACTTTATATTGTTGTAGAGTACCCAACTCTATTAAGCCACAAGATATGCATCATACAACCCTTTAGTACCAATCGATATTTATCGACACAACGCAGCAATTATTTCTAGCTATAAATTGCCATATTGAATGTTACCTTCACTCACTCACTGGGCCAAACTGTCCTTAGTCCATATATAATGGCGATCTAATCTAGACCATTTTCGTTTTTCCATCATCAATATTCAATGCGCTGACAAAATAATTTTCCAATTAAACTTTTCACGAAATGTGGGTCGAGCTATTCAAAAATGTATCCTGACCCAAATCAAGTCGAGCCAAATTGCGTCCATTTGGCTATGATTAGAGGCTAAGCAAGGGCCGCGCATATGTTGGGCTAAGTGAAAGTCTAAAGTGTTTTCCCATGTTTTGGCTTATGAATAATAAGCCAGTTAGAGTGCTTTGGTTGGCAGTGACCGACTAGCAGATACCCGGAAGTCTGCTTAATGATGGCAGCCAAACCATTTCAGAGTTTCTTGAAGCATTCTCCATTCACTGAGCAGATATATACTCTATGACTCTGCATATATACTCTGAATTGCCTCCTATCGATGCCAAGAACACTGAAAAGCATTTTCATCATTGATCAATTCTGTGTAATTGTTAAAAATCTTTGAAGTCGAACAGTTTCCATCGAATGCTATTGAAGTCTTCCCCGCTCTCTCCCCTTTCTCTTTAAAGTAATTTGTAAAAGTTTCATTAGCTAATGAAAATGGCAAATTTAAAGCTGCTCCAAAAAGTACGCAAGCTTCTTAAAGTCTTTCTGTACTTTTCCATGCGCCGCGTTGCATAAGCCATCAAAATTGAGAGCACAGCACTGAGAGGAGAAAACAAACAGGGACAAAAAACACAAGAAACAGGAAGAAGACGAGCGATTGCAACAATAACGACAATCTGACAAAAACACATTCTGGCTGCCAGCGAAACGGAAATGACAAACAAGAAACCCAGGAAAAGCAGGAAAAGCAGGAAAAGCAGCTGGGCAAAGAAGGGAAAAGCGGGCAGAGTGGACAACAACGACAACGACAGCAAAATGGGAAATATGTCACAATAAGCTTGACAATAAAACTCAACTGCAAGCAACTGCGCACAAAGAAGACGCCAGAGTGTAAGCCGACAAATGAGGTAGATAGCACAGATATCCCAACAAATGATTGAAAAGCTCAGCTCAAACTGGCAAAAGAAATGAAATTTTTAATTTAGCTGAAGAAGTATTAGCAATGATATAGAAGACGTGGGTCAATTGACTTCGATTTTGGCTAATATAAAGACGAAAACTTCAAAAACTTCCTTTAACAATAATCTATTTAATGTTTTCTCTATATAATCGTATTCAAACTGTTATATTTAACGAACTGCCAGTGTGTTCTCTTCTCTCTTTCTATGCCTCTATTTAAATCTCTACTTATCTCTCACACTTTCTCCATATCCCTCTGTCTATATCATTCACTTTCTCTGTCTCTCCCACTGTCTCTATTTCTCTCTATCTGTAACTCTCCTTTCTATCTCTCTTTAACTGCACCTCTCTCTTATCAATGTCTCTTACACTTTCCTTATTTCTCTCTTTCTCTCTCTCTCTCTCTCCCTCTCTCTCTCTCTCACTTTCTCTCTCTCACTTTCTCTCTCTCTCTCCCTCTCTTCCTCCCTCTCTCTCTCTCTATCTCTATTTCTGCAGCCATCTCCACTCATCTCTCTCTTTTCGCTTCTCTCCTTTTTATCTCTCTTTATCTGTACCTCTGTCTCAATCTCTATATCCATCTATATCTATTTCTCTTTTCATCTCTATCTCTCTCTATTTCTGTTTCCATCTTCACCTTTCTACCTTTCCTTCTCTCTTCCCCTCTATCTCTTCCTCTTTCTCTCTCTCTGTATATATATTTATGTCTCTATTTCTCTCCCTATTTATCTCTTCATCTCCCTCTCCATTTATATCTCTTTCCATCTCTCACTCTCTATTTCTATCTCTACATCCATCCACTTTTCTCTCTCTCGCTCTCTTTGATTCTCTCATCGTCTCTCCCTCTCTTTCTCTATAATATATTCCTTAATCTCTCTCTCTCTTTCTCTCTATCTCCATCTCCATATCTCTCTCACTCTTTTTATCACTTTTTGTCTCTCTTTATCTCTTCATCTTTCTCAATCTATTTTACTCTATCTCCTCCTCTCCCCCTCTTCCACTCTTTTACATCTTTCCCTTCACTTCTTCTGCAGAGTATACGTATTCGTTGCGCTGCATTCTTCACTTTCTTTACCTTTGTCCGTGCCTTTGTCCCCTTTGTGCCTCTGTTCGCTGTTTGTTCGCTCGTTCGTTTTGTGGTCTCAGTGCAGCACAAAAGTATACAACGTGAAATCAGCTGCAACTCAAATCCTTTAAGAGCTGGACGAATGGCGGCTCCGTCTTCGGAACCAGAAGAAGGAGGGGGGGGCCTCCTCCTGAATGTCTCCAGCTACGGCTCGCTGGGCCACTTACTTATGAACTCGAGTGTTGAGGCAACGTCTCTCGGGCGTTGCTATTTCAATTAATTTGACGCTATGCGTCTTGTTTTACATATGTGTGTGCGAGTGTGTGTGAGTGTGTGCTGCCTGGGGCCCTGTCGAGTGGTGTGAATGACTTGTTGTTGTTGTTGTTGTTGGTGGCTCGCACGTGCCCAGTTCTTAGCTGTTGGGGCATAAAATCGATAAAAGGCTCGGCAATTGCATTGCGTTATGCTCGCTGATGGTCAAAGACAAGCAGTGCGACAGAGATGGAGCGAGGCACAGAGGAAGAAAGAGAGAGAGAGCTGAAAACGCAAAAACAACGAAGCAGCAAAGCAGCCACATCATCAAGGCCACAAAATATGACAGTCAAGCAGTCAAATCTTATCGCACACACACACACACACACACACACACACACAAATGTAACAAGCGCGAAATGTGCTTTGGGCAAATTCAATTAATGCAAAATGAGCAACAAAACAGCATAAAAAATTCATTGGAAATTAAGTAAAACCAAAGCCAGAGGCAAAAAACAAAAAAAAAAAACAAGCAAACACAATCAAAAGCAAACACACACACACACTCACACAGCAAGTCCCGTACTTAAAGCGAATTGCGCTCGAAACTGTGCTACAAGCGCGTGAGAAGAGAGGAGAGAGAGAGAGAGACATAGCGTAAAAGCAAAAACAAATGAACGGCACTGCGTCGACAGCTGGGACTTCCAGAAATACGCGACGCAGCTGAGGTAGGTAGACAAGGCAAGAGTAACAATGGCACACACACACGCACAGCAGGCGTACTCACTCACACACACGCTCGCACGCTCGTAGCGGGCGTTCGCGTACGCAACAAGGTCACTGGAAAAATCGTTAAGCAGCAGCAGAAGCAGCAGCAGTAACAACAGCAATGATAACAACAATGACTGTGTTGCTATTGTATTAGTATACACACACACACACACACACACACACACTTAAAATAATTTATAAAAAAAAACGTAGCACACTTTTGGCACTCGCTTACTTACCAGTTCGTCAGGCAATCGTTGTTCTCACACTGTTTAATGCGTCAACATTTTCTTTTTCGTGCAATTGTTGCGCTGCATGAGCGTATAACAGTAAATCTCACGCCAAATGTTATTAATAGAACTATGTATGTAAAAAAAAAATAACCAGCAACAGTAACAAAAAAAGGCGCGTTTCACGCTTTAATTTATTTGCTAACTGTAATTCTTTTTACTCTCCACGGTCAGCGCTTTGCTCAACTGCAGCTCCAAACTGACTGGCTGACTGTGAGGCGATTTCCAATTGCCGCTTCAACGTCTGTGCTGCGCGCTGTTCGTGGTATAACTGATTACTGTGACTAATAAGCATCCAGGACGCGCTGCCCACTGCGTGTGTGTGTGGGAGAGAGAGCGCTCGCACTTGTGTGGTGGCATGTGGTGGATTGTGGTGAGTAGTAGTGGTGGGCCTGTTGAAATTCCTATATACATATACGGGCGTATGTATGTCTGTGTGCGTGTGTCCGCAGACTGGAAATGCCATGCGCTCCAGTCAGACCGTTTGCTGCTTAGCTACTTTTCTGCTTTCCTTCTTTTTTCGTAAAGCTCATTTGTATGCCGCACTTGTTGGATTCCGCTTCCAGGCAGTGCGCATGACTGCTGCCAGCCACGTGCGTTCCAATGCAAAAACAACGGCAATTAAGCGAGAGTGTGCGTGTGAGTGAGGGAGTGAGAGAGCAGCGCAAATAGCTGCGAGTCAAGCTAAAAAGCAAAAAAAAAAACCTAAGCCAAAGTGCGTATAAGTGTGTGCGTGTGTATATGTCGCATGCTCATATTTTGATATAGATAAAATAATATGTATATACATATGTATATATGTGTATTTATACACATTCATATGACTTTTTTGCTGTAATCAAAGCTAAGACACTAGCCAAATCTAGCTATAACAAGGCTACACTGCCAACACTAGCTATATAACGGCTTCTTGGCTTCTCTGTGACCCACCACAGTGCTGAGCAGTGGCTAGCTATAAAGCCAGCTAGCAGTTTAAGCTAAAAAAATGGCTAAATTGGCAGATTTCTATTTTCTGAATGTTTATTTTGACAACCACTTACAACAGGAGTACATAAAATATATATATATGTATATAAATGCGTATATATATCAAAAATATACAATTTACAGCATTAACAAGATATAACAAATTGAATCGAAGAGGGGTTGGGGGGGGGTGGTAGTGGGGGGTAGTGGGGGGTAGTTATCTCTCATTTGGCCAGCCAAGTGCGCGACGAGCTTAAAGCTAAAAGAGGAGCTCGCTCGGGCGGCGTCCGCTATAAATGCACATTCTGATGGGGAGGGGAGGGGAGGGGGTAGTTGGGGGTGGGGTGGGGTAGAGTGCGTCACATGGCGGCCATACGGCACTGAAAATAGCTGCATAGGTTTTGGCTTTCTTTTTATCATCTTTCTTTCTTTCCTTCTTTCTGCCTTCTTTCTTCTTCTTTCTTCTTCTTTCTTTGTAAATAAATGCAAGAGAACAGCCTTAACGGTTGATCGTTGGAAGCCCAGCGGCCCGGACCCGGTCCGGCCCGACCTTAGTGGAGCAAAAAGAGTGCCGGCTGCTCCAGGTGCTGCTTCCAGACGTTGGAAAAGCTGGCCATGGTGACGCCATCGATGACCCGATGATCCGCCGACCAGCTGACGCTCATGATGTGCGCCTTGATCACCTCGTCCTTGGCGTTGAAGCGCGGCACCGCCTTCGTGCGGCCCATGGCGCCGATGGCCACCTGGGGCGCCATAATGCAGGGATGCGTATAGGTGCCACCCACCTGGAACAGAGTAGTCACATTAGATATATCTCTCTCTCTATATACACACACATATATACGGATCACTTACGACGCCAATGTTCGACAGCGAGAAGGTGCCGTCGGCAAAGTCCGCCGGACTGAGCGAGCCAGTCCGTCCGCGCTCGACCAGCCCATTCAGATCCTTGGCTATCTGGATGATGCTCTTCGCCTGGCAGTTCTTGATGTTAGGCACCACCAGACCCTGGGGCGTGTCGATCGCCACGCTGATGTTGTGGGCGCCCTTATAGACGATCGACTCGCTGGCCAGGTCCAGGGAGCTGTTCACGATCGGATACTTGGACAGGGCAATGCTGGCGGCCTTGATGCAGAACGGCATGAAGGTCAGCTTGGGCACGCCCTGCTCCTGGGCCGACGCCTGCAGCTGCCCACGGAACTTCACCAGATTCGACATGTCGATCTCATCGCTGTACGCGAAATGCGGAATTTTCTGTCGAAGGAAAAGGAAATACAGTTAATAGGAACAGGAATAGGAATATATATGCATATATGTAGCCAGTATATGGGAGCGTAGATACCGTAGAATGCGACTCCGTCACTGACTTGAGCATACGGCTCTGTATAGTTATATACGGCTCAAGGAGTAGCTTCGATCGGATGGTGAATGGGAATATATATGCATATATGTATGTCGTATATGGGAGTAAAGTTGCCATAGAGTGCGACTCCGTCATTAACTGCATAATACGGCTCTGTATAGTTATATACGGCTCAAGGAGTAGCTTCGATCGGATGGTGAATGGGAATATATATGCATATATGTATGTCGTATATGGGAGTAAAGTTACCGTAGAGTAACGTACTTGCAACTCTCCGTCATTAGCTTGAGCATACGGCTCTATATAGTAATGTACGGCTCAAGGAGTAGCTTCGATCGGATGGTGAATGGGAATATATATGCATATATGTATGTCGTATATGGGAGTAAAGTTGCCATAGAGTGCGACTCCGTCATTAACTTCATAATACGGCTCTATATAGTTATATACGGCTCAAGGAGTAGCTTCGATCGGATTGGGAATAGGAATATATATGCATATATGTATGTCGTATATTAGAGTGAAGTTCCCGTCAGTATTACTTACGAGCGACTCCGTCATTGACTTGAGCATGGCCTTGCGCACGCCCTTGAGCTGCTCCACACGATCCGCCGGAGCCGGCACGGGCGGAGCGTCAAGCGGCGCGGCAGCCGGAGCCGGAGCTGGCTTGGCGGGTGCGTTACTGGGATGAGGCACATTGGTGCCGGGCGGCACTTGGCCCAAGTACTCCAGCACATCGCCCTTGAGCACACGCCCATTCTTGCCCGTGGGCGGCACCACGGCGAGATTCACTTTGTGCTCCTTGGCCAGGCGGCGCACGGCGGGCGTGGCGGGCGTTATATGACGACCAGCGACAGCTGCTGTCTCGCCTCCAGCACCAGGACTGGCCTTCGCATCACTATCGTTGCCGCTGCTGCTGCTGCTGCTGCTGCCGTCGTCTTCGTCCTCCTCCTCCGCATCCTCGACCTCGAACTCGAGCAGCGGCTTGCCCACCAGCGCCAGCTCGTCGATGCTGTGGTAGATCCGTGTGATCTTGCCGTCGTAACGGCTGGTGATCGTCACCGAGGCCTTGTCCGACTGCACCTCGCACAGATTGTCGAACTGCTCGACGGTGTCGCCCACCTTCACGAACCACTCCTTGACGGTCACCTCGCGTATGCCCTCCCCGATGTCGCTCAGATTGAACGCGATCTTCTTCTCCAGCCGAGGCGTCGACTGCAGCCAGCGCGACACCTGAAACCAAAAACCAAACAGCCCCGAGTTAGTCCAATTTCAAATACCAAACTCCACGTTTCCATTCAAAGTGCAAATTAAGCGGAAAACTAAAGATAGTCCAAGTGGTACGACTATCATATACCCTACATGATTGTATATATAATGTAAAATATATATTTTAAAAATTTAAATAATATGCAAAATATACGAAATACATACAAAAAATCTTAAATATAAATTTTAAAAATATGAATATATAAAAAAATATAAAAAAGTATATTTAAAATACTAAAAATGTATCAAAAAAATATGCAAAAAAATATATAAAAATATTTTTTTAAATATTAAAAGATATATAAAATGTATGAAAATAATATTTAAAAAAATATAATCCATATATATGTATGTAATTTTTTTATATTATTTTTATATATTTTTAAAAATTTATTTATATTATTTATAATATTTTATTTTATTTATATTATTTTTAAATTTAAAAATTTATTTTTTTTTTTAATATTTTGTTCTGTTCATGAAAAGCATAAGAAATAAATATATAATTATTAAAAATCTAAAAAATAATTCCAAATCGAAGATAATTAGATAAAGACTTGCGACTGTATCTTTATATCTTGAATTTAAAAGTATTGTCAACATAAAAAGTAACAGCTGACAGTTGAGGGCTATTAAAAATTATTATTAAAAAAAAAAAAACAACGTATTCTATATAAATCAATAAAAAAAATTACAATTACAATTTCTTGCGTGGCTTTAGGGAAACCCTATATAATAAATACGCCTAAAATATGTATATATGTACATATATCAATAATTCCTCGGGCATTTATATATTAATTTCTTCGTATATATAAAAAAAAACTCAAATAGAAGCTCAAACGGATCGACAGCTGATTTCTATTATACTATACTCCATATATACATATAGTTGTTACATATATAGATTTCCCCTTTATGTACAATTTCCTTCACACTCTCCTTCAAAGCCAATATGCCCGCTTGGCGCACAGGCATTTGAAGCAATTGATTGAGCACATCAAATGGTAAAGTCGAACAGGCATGCGCCCCCTTTCGGCATTAATGCGACAAGAGCGAAACAAATCGTGCGCGTTCTCCCTCTCGCACTCTCACACTCTCGCACTCTCTCTGTCGCACCTGTTGCGCGCCGTGCGTGGTGGGAAGCATGCTATTGCGCTCGCACGCATGCAGTGTCAACTGGGCAAACGAATCGCCACTTGTTGTTGTGCGAATTCGATTACATAACAGAACATCGCAGAACATCGCGACTTTCGCGTTTGTCGCACAACACAAATTGCGAAGGCGAAGGCAATTAGAATTATTGCTAATTAATCTCAACTTACGGCGAATGGCATCGAGCGTTGGCAGTTTTTGAGCAGCCAGAAAGTGCTGCCATTGCGTAGCAAATGTGTTGCCATGGCCAATTGTGGGTGAATGTATGTGGGTGGGGGGTATGGCCTGCAAGGGTTTAAGAGCTGTTTTAATTATGTTACGAGCTGGCTATACCAATATAAATACCTCTAAATGCTGTGCGAGTCGATGCGTGAAAACCAATCAACTGCCCCTCTACACTAATGATCGCCCTTATCAAGCGAACTTCTGGCCGCGAGTTTGTTTTGCATTTGCCAGCTGTTTGCCAGGTGGAGCTGATCGTTGCGCTAGCGCCATCTAGCTTCAAAACACCTTTCAAATGCCCAACATCGATATAGGAATTTGAATATCGATTGAAGCGCAATCACAACAGGCGCCATCTAGCGTGCAACTAATGATAGTGCATCAGTGATGGCAACATCTGAAATGCACAGCAAAATAAAAACCTAAAAAATAAAACATGTCTAGAAAATCATATATAGTAATACTTAAATCTAAAAATAGCAGAAAATAAACAAGTTATGGCTTATAATATTGTCTCTAAGTATTTTTTCTGCAAATATTATTGCAAAGTATTTTTAATTACGCTTTTACTGAATTATGCAATTTTGGAGAAAGTTTGCTTAAGATATATTTAACATGCTGCTGATTGTAAATATAAGCCCGAAATCATATATACAAAAATTTATGAATTTAAGATAAATCTAGAAAAAAGGCTAAATAATTAGGTTTTCACGTAGCACGTAGAAAAATAGCTAAATGGCTAAATGTGCAACACTGCTAAGATTTTCAAACAAAACAGCTGTTCGTGACGCTGGCGCCCTCTAGCGTCAACATCAGCGCACGACATATCGATAGCAGCCCAGCAGCTGAGTCAAACAAAAACAACGTGCTCCTCAACAAGATGGCAAGTCGCGCAGCAGACAAAATCTTTAAAGATAAATTTCAATAATTTAGTTCAAATTGCAGACGAATTTGCGCAAGGAACTGGACAAATGCAAACACCCGAACAGCCGCAAGACCAAGGCGCTGGGCAAGAAGGCGCGCAGGCAGATCAACAAGCACAAAGGGCGGCTCGGCCATGCGATCAAGAGCAATTTGATGGGCGAGAAGCTGAGCTGGTTTCTCGGCCACATCGATGAGGGGCGCACGACGCCGCTGAGCCCAGCGGAGTTCGAGGAGCTAATTGCGCTCTATCTGCAGCGATTCGATGAGGAACTGCAGCAAATTGCGCTCAAGCAGTCGATAGGCAAAAATCGCGCCAATCAGCATGCGGCGCGAGAGGGCGTCATCAAAATAACATTGGAGAGGGAGCGCAACGAGTACCAGAGCGGCGGCATGGGTGAGAGAAAGAGAGAGAGCGAGACACATACATCAAATACATATTGCAATAAATCATAAATCTGCTCCAACAGAGATGCTCAACCTGTGCGATCCGGCCAAATTCAAAATGCTGCACGACTGGGACGGCAGCGCGCTGAGCGTGCAGCACTTAAAGCTAGATCTGGTCTCACACAATATGCTGCAGCGCCTGAAGCAGCCGACAGACCAAATGGAAACGGTCTAGGATTCATTATAATAATGCTATAAACAGATTTGAATAAATATTTAGTAAACAGTAGAGGTGGTAAATAAACAATGCGATTAATCGATAACCGTTGCGATAGTTGGCGCAGCAGTACTGCAGGAGTTAACAATAAAAAGGCTATATATATTTAAAAATTAATATGTAGCAATGGCTATATTTATATATATAATATACCTTGACATAGTTGCCACCCTATTCACTCTGAGCTTAGTAATTCGATATTTTCACAGCTTTGTTCACATATTTTAAAAAGTATAAATTAATATAAAACATTCCATTGATAATTGTATCTAAATTTGGACCATAAAAGAGCTAAACTATCAACACTGCGTAGCACGTGTGCTGCAGCGCCGCCTATCGATAGGCAACGTCAACAGCTGTTCCTGTGTGCGTGTGTGTGTGAACTTGAAATTTGTTATTCGTGTGAATTGTGGTGAAATAAACTGCACGTATATTGTGAATTTAGGTAAGTTTTATTACATAAACAAGTGCAGCGAAATTGATTCCGCTTTTCCTCGCCTTCGGCCAGCAAATAACATAAATCGAGCATAATTATGGGCAGCAGTTCATCGAAGGGAGTCGGAGTCGTGGAGACCGCCGCCGCAACAACAGCGACAAATGCTAACGCCGCCGCCGGCGACGCGGGCGCCAGTGGCGACAAGCCCAAATGCAAGGCCTGCTGTGCCTGCCCCGAGACGAAGCGCGCACGTGACCAGTGGTAAGTGAAATGCGATGACGCAACAAGAATTCGATGTTGTCGATTTGGAATTTGCATTTCGTTTGTCTATTTCGAATCACTTTGCAGCATTGTGGAGAACGGCGAGGAGAACTGCAGCAAGCTGATCGAGGCCCACAAGCAATGCATGCGCGATGCTGGCTTCAATATCTAAGTTCGGGTAGCTGGGCCGGCGGCCGCTGCCAGCCAACCACTGGCGCGTTAACTTAAATTAGTATATCACTTTTTTTTCGTTTGTTATATCTCAAGCTAATTATAGTTAATTTAATTAAACACACAAAACAAGCCAAAATTTGTTGAAACCAAAAGCATATAACGTTGTTTACATGTTACGACTGTGACGTCACAAATTATCGCGCCGTTGGCAGCTGGTTCCGCAGCTGCTACTGCTATGTTATCAGCATGAACCGACATTGGTTCATTTGACCTAACAATGAACGCATGCCGGCTCACGGTTTGTTTACAATGTAAAAACTAAGCGTGGATCAAGCACGGCGAGAGGTTGGCTGTGAGTGCAGTTTAATTGAAAACTTGATTAGCTAATAATAATCAAATTGTGTTTTATATTCAATTTATTGAAAGCCAATTGCTAATATATAAAATTTATTATTAACCTTGACAAGCACTGCAGCAACTGCTCATGGACAACTCTACAGCTGTGACGTCATAAAGCACAGTGCTTCGTCAAGTAACGCATGCAAATTCTAGAAAAAAAAAAACACTTAAAGCTCTGCTACCCTAAACCTATTTGTGCTGCCCTGGCCAGTGTGACTTTGTGACGTCAGCGTGCATGGCGCCATTTTTGAAGTGCTGAAAAGTCGCTCAAATAAAACGCAAAGTGCGCAGAGCCACAACGGCCGCCATGTAGAAGGTAATCAGCAGCATCGTGGCAAAGGCCAAAATGCGCGCTGGCTGCGGCACTGGAAAGAGCGCATAGACGAGCGTGTGGACAATGCGGGCAACGGCAGCCACGCGGAACAGATTGCAGGCCACCAGGGGAGTGGGGTTGGTGCACACATAGATCAAGGCCATGATGAAGTACGGCAAAATATTCTCCATGTCATTGCGATGCGCTCTACAGAGAGAGAGAGAGAGAGAGAGAGGGGACGACTGTTAATCTCTTAAAGCTGACTATGTTTCATACACACCTGCGCACGCGTTCCACGTGTGGATCATCGAACTGCACTTCAATGTTCTTGAAAAACAGATCCTCTTCGTTGGGAAAGACCTGAAATGTGCTGGAATTAATGGAAGGCGCTCATGGGCTCATGGGAAGGGTAACACTTCCACTCAAATAGCGTGCAAGCGAGAGGGAAAGTGAAGAACTGTTAAAACTAAATGTGTGAGTGTGAGAGTGTGAGAGAGAATATTTGCAAATGTTGTCAAACAGCTCATACATACATATGTATGTATGTATGTATACACACATACAAGCATGCATATGTATGTATACATTTGTATATGTATTTATGTTCGACTGTTTAGTTTTTAATACGCAATAAGAATATAATTGCATTTGCTATTTATAGCAACAATGTTGATGAGAGCGAGAGCAGGATCATTGTGAATGGAAGAGGCTTCGTGAGAAATGAGTCCCACACACGATATTATTTGTATATGTAGTGAATGTTGATGAGAGCGAGAGCAGGATCATTGTGAATGGTAGAAGCTGCGTGCATGCAGTGAGTGCAACTGAGAGCGAAAGTATACAGCGCTGCGCTTGGCTCCCATACACCGCACATTATACGATGATTACTTGAAGCATGCAGGATTTACCTTGCGCCGCACTGCCAGCGGCACCAGACCCAACAGCTGTGAAATTCGAAATGCTTAGATGAGCTGCCTCTCTGGGATTGTATGCGTGTGCGTCTGTGTGTGTGTGTGGCACAGCCAGGACTTACCTTGTAGCGGAAACGCTGCAGCGCCGTCAGCAGGGACATGAGCAGCATCTTCGCCACCAGGACGGTGGCCCAAAAGAGATAGCAACAGAAGACAGGATTGTCCAGTGTGAGCAGCTCCATATTGGCCAGCTTGTCATGCATCATATGAACCGTTGTGTTGGACATGGCGCGAGCGTGTGTGTGCGGCTAAAGCGAACTTTGGCGAGTGAGCCAATGCGGAGTTCCAGTTCCAGCTCAAACGGCGCAGCGCCAACTAGTCAAACTGGTTCCAAGCTAGTTATGTATGTGTCTATGTGTGTGTGTGTGTGTGTGTGTGTGTGTGCGACTAGAGAAGCTACTGACTAGGTGACTAGGCAAAAACATATAAAATGTTAAACGACTCATAAATCCAACATCTTCTCCTCTCTCTCTCTCCCTCTCTCTCCCCTCCCTCCTAGATATATTTGATGGCACAGATGAGCACATAGACCGCCTCGAAGCACACAATGCCAAACGTGATGAAGAAGCAGATCGCGCGCGTCGGCTGCGGCAGCGGCAGCAGCGCATAGAAAATTGTATGCAGCAGCCGAGCGCTGGCTCCAATGCGTATCAGCAGCTTGGCGGTCAGCGGGTGGGGGCCGCAGGCCACATAGGCCAGGGACATCAGCAAAAAGGGCAGCACATTCTCCAAATCGTTGCGATGAGCACTGGAATAGCGAGAGAGAGAGAGAGATAGTGTGAGAGAGCGGTAAAAGGGTCCCACACACTGCATGTGTGAGTAGAATAAGGAACAGTTAGTGTGCGAGAGAGGGGAAGTGGGAGAGTAAATATACATATGTATGTGCGTGCAAGGTAAAGGGTCCCACACACTGCATGTACAAATATAATAAATATGATTGCATAAGTATTGCTCACATTTATTATTATATTAAATGCTAGTAAATAAAAAATAATAATAATTAATTATAATTATTATATAAAACAAAAACAGTTTTTAATGTTTTTTTTTAAACACAATTTTATAGCGAAGCCGCTCAAGTGCATTTGTGACGTGTATGGGACAAGCTCAGCCAGCTGCAAGGCGAGAGTGAAAGTGCGTGGCCCACACACGACACATGAGCATAGGCGAAGCAATTAAACGAATTTTTAGCTCAATTAAAATGCAATTAGTTAGTTATTAGTTAGTTAGACAAACATGCTAAAGAAGCTTATTAGTTTTTTAAATGGAATGAAAATAATATTAATTAAAGCTGAGCTCACACTATGATCGCATGATGCGCTGCAGCCTGAGTGTGTGTGACGTCACAAATGAACTTTGAATGACGGCAGGCGCATAGGCATGCATGTGCATATCCATTACTTACCGTCGCACTCGCTCCACATTGGGATCGTTGAAACGCACGTCCGTGGAGCGGCCCACCCGCAAGTCCTCGGGATTGGCGAAGGTTTTGGTCTTGATGCGCTGCCTGGCGGTCAGCAGAGCCATCAATAGCATCTTCAGTATGAGCAGGCTGCTCCAAAAGAGATAGCAGCAAAAAACGGGATTCGATTTGCTCAGCAACGGAGCCGTGAACATGTTTTCGTTCTCCATCTTCGACTCGAACTGAACTGTGATGATGTGCCGTTAAAATTAAGGACGCCTAACGGCAACAGCTGTACACATTCACAGCGCGCAGCTCTGAACTGACCCAATAAACCGCTAGCCATGGATGAATGTATCCAAACTATTGTTCAGTTCTCACCTGCATTATTTATCGCTCGGATAAGAACGGTATTTAAGTTCAGGTTTTACCACAACTAAATAAATAAATCATTCCCTTTAACATTTTTAATGATTTGCGAAATTATGTCAGCTAGTCAATAAATATGAATTAGGTCAATCAATCAATTAAATCCTACCTGCATAGCATGCGAATATTTTGTTGTTTACTGCTGCAGTTCACGAATACACACATACACACAGACAACGGTTCTAGAATTCGCACATCCAAAAATAAAAGATCAAGGTTGCGTTTAACAAACAACAAAAGACAAAAACAAAAAAAAATATGAAAAAAGCTTGCGCTAACAGATACAGTATTCATCCACACACACACATTCATACTTATTGACATACAGACAAACAGATTAATATAATAGGCAAAATCAAGAATTCAAACGGCAACGGAAGCGTCCAAAGAAGAAGCAAAAGCAGCAGCAGCAGCAGAAGAAGAGCAAAGCAACAACAACACTGACAGCTGAAATTAGCATTGCCCAAACTCAAAGTTCAGACGGCGAATTAACAGTTTTTGTACATACATACAAACAGATGTATGTGTATGTATAACTATCAATGCATATTAAGTTAACCGTTTGTCATTGAGCGCACAATGCAAAAACAAATTCGCAAAGATTTCTGCATGCGAGTGTCTCAGTGTGTGTGTGTTCGTGTGTCTGTGCAAGTACTGCTGCACTCATGCTGATCTACTGCGTGTGGCATGTCAAACTGTACCCCCAAGCTGGCAACTAATGGCATGCGTGTGTATGTATGTACATATGTGCGATGTGACGTACGCCAAGAGTTGGTCTTTGCTCTTGTCTAAATTTAGTCAAAAGAGTAAAGAGTTTCATGCTTGTTTTTGTTTGCTTTTTTTTTTGTTTTCTGTCCAACAAATTAAACTTACGCTCTACCACTCATCGAATTTTCTCAACGCTTCGTGGCGACGCCGGTAGTGCTGCTGCGTCGCCGTCGTCATTAGCCACGCAGACGGCGACGCTAGCGGCGACACGTAGAGCGTTCAAAGTCCAACTGTCTGGGTGCTTTTTTTTTTGTTTTTGTGTGTGTGTTTTTTTTTGTTTCTCCTTTGGTCTGCTTTATGACGAGTGGCGTTTAACGTTTAAACGCGCCAGACAGAGAGAGAGAGAGAGAGAGAGAGTGAGGGCTGAAGAGACCGAGGCAGACGCAGGATCATCTTTTACAGTAAGGCCAGTGTAACAGGTCTTTTGCAGCTATTATAAGCATCCATTGAAGTTTGTTTGCATAAAAATAACCTGAAGTAACTCGAGTTCTAAGCCACATATGAAGTTCGGACTGGTGTTAAAATCTTTCTATGGAATTGCACAGTATTTTTAAGGCTTCTCTAAGTTATTATGCAACTGGATAAACTTATTTTCTATATAATATTCGGCTCAACGAAATAATATGCACAGCTGTTTAACACAAAACTGAAACATGTAGCTAAGGTAACACTTGTGTTGCACTAATAGTCTCTGGTAAACCGAGAGTTAGCCAACATCTGGCACTCATATCTCGAGATCTTTCAAACATTTCTAAGTCTTCAGCTAAGTCAAAATTAATTTATAAAGTAAGCGAGCGTCGTTGCTTTGTTACTAGAAGATAGTCGCAACGCTTAAGCACTTAACACCAAAAATATATATAAAATAAATCTAAAAAAAATATTGTATATTCTGAAGAGCTCCATATATCATCATGTGATAAGACTTGCGTTTTGACAGACATTCAGCATTACGATATAATTTAAAAAAAAAGAAGAAAAAAAAAGAACTTTTCACACAAAAGCCGATTATTTAACTTATCAGAATTGAGCTTTGGGTACACAGTTTTTTTTTTTATTGTTGCGATAATGTCTGAAGGAGGAGGAGTCGAACAATGAACTAGCCAACAACGACTCATCCAAATTACGCATGATTAACGTAATTTTCTACCCGAACAAAGTACAAATTTATCATCTTTGTATTTTTATTTCGTTTTTTTGGATACACACACGATTACACAGAATTGGGTTAGTCGTAGTACTAACTATATATAGATCTAGATGTGTATATAGGAAAAACCTTGGCAGCGCTACACATGCTGCAACATCTGGTATATGAATTGCAAATGAATCGAGCTGCGACTAAACTCTGGACTTTACATACTATGGACCCAATAAAGTATATGTATGTCTATAATATATATATATGCATGTATATGGCACGATAAGAGCGATGAGTGTCAATAACCGACAACGCAATGCTTATTTGTAGCGAGTGATATTGGCCGGGATGTGTGCGGTTGTTGGTCTACGGCGTAATCCATAGATAATATAACGCAATTACCATCTGGCTAAACAGATGATATATGATAGTAAACGAAGATGGCGAGCGAAGAGTGTCCATTAAATTAGATTTAGGCGAGAGTTGAGGCAGACCTAGACACTCATTTATAGAGATAGACCTAGACACTCATTTATAGATACTATATAAGTTAGTCAGTCGTCTAGTGTGATAAAAAGTCAGACTTAGAATTAGATAAACTCATATATATGTGTATATAGTAAGATAGTATAGTTTATAGTGATTTTGGCTAGTCGAAGAAGAAGAGAGGAAAGAAAAGGAAAAAAACTGAATATTAGAGGTTAAGTTGAATAATATCCAAAACAAATTCAATTTAACCTCTATATATGTATATATAGTTAGATACTATAGTTTTTAGATGAAAGAAAAGGAGAAAAACTGAATATTAGAGGTTAAGTTGAATAATATCCCAAAAAAGTTCAACCTAACCTCTTTTACTGCCTTCTCTATTCCTTTTCTTTCCTCTCTTTTTCGTCTTCTTCTCTCCTGCTCATCTTCTCTGCTATTCTGTTCACTTTCTCTTTAAGTTTGTTACGCAGTTTTAAAGATATCTCAGGCAGTTCGTTTCCCAGCTCATCATTATATATGTATATATTCCCAGGAATACGAGGTAAGGGAAATATGAACGTTGTTTGAACATGTTTTGATTTGCGCTTTGTTTGTGTTTCATTCGAGACGTTCATAAACAATTACAAGGCACCGTTATGGCATTTTTTAGCACCCTGAATTGATTTACAATGTTGTAAATATTTAATTGGGTACGTAGTTTTGTAAGTGCGATAAGTCCGGGGCTCAAAGTCGACCGAATGACAAGCACTTGCAAACGCCAGATAGCGCTGGCTGTATAATCATTTAGATATCGATATCGGTAATAAGCATCGATAATTAGCAGCTCGTTTGGATTATAGCGCAATCCCCCGCTACGATGACAACGCAAATGAGCTGAACTTTGGAGCGGTCGGTGATACCAAGTGCGGTATTTGTGGCCAGACGCCGCAGAGAAAAGCCAGCGAACGGAACTGGGCCACGTACCAGACGCCTGATTGGGCGCACTTCACTTGCGGACCAGCGTCTGGAACGACTTATCTTTGGACCCACCCAGACGGGCTTTTGGGCGAGGGCCTCGGCATGTCTGGCCAGTAGGACTTGGAGCTCGATTAAATCAATCGATAAACCGATAATTATCGAAACTGCAAGTTGATTTGATTAGAATGAGTCAATAAGTGCTTAAATTCTATATTGCATATAAATTACCCGTCAAATTGTTATCGATAAATTTCTATAAATATCGATATGACTTAGCAATTGGATAGGCTAGACGAGCAGTATTTAGGTTTTGTCTTAGGTGAAGCGCATACTTTAACCTGATTTCAAAATATAAATAACTGCTAACGATATGCGATTTATCGATAAATATCGTTGTCATATGAAATAGCCTAATATTTGATATCCTACATAAGTATTATATACATTTAGCCTATCTGCGAGTCTCAGATTGTATTGTATTGTATTTTACAGGGTATGTGCTAGTCGAGCAGCCTCCGCCGCAGTTGTTCAGCGTGTTGTTGTTCGTTTTTAGCACAAGCCATTTAGTCAGAACCCGTTGTTTGAACTTTGGAACTGCGCTGCAATTACATAGAGCTGAGCAAATATTACGTATACGTACGGCTCTCTGAATCTGTATGTGTGTGTGTGTGTGTGTTTGGGTACAGGCGTACTTGTAATACGCCAGCCATGGCGCCATCTCCGACTCTGATGACATGATCTTCTATTCTGTTTCGTGTTGGTCAAGCGCACTGCACTGCGTGTTATCGCGCCAATACGTGCTAGTAGTCTGTGGCGGGTCAAAGGTTACGCACGCACACAAAACAATTGATAATAAATGGAGGGGGGAGACTGCTCTGCGTGTTAATCTAGTTGTCAAGCATGGCGCGTCTGCTCAAGCGTGCGCTCTCCCGCGCTCTCTCTTTACTTCGCTCTCTTTGCATGCGCTCTCTCTCTCTCTCTCTCTTGCCTTTCTCGCTCGCTCCGTGTGACTCCAATTATGCAAATGCCAATTGGAATTGCATGCTGCTTAGTCTCATGCCCACCTGGCCGCCCCTGTCCTGCCCTCAGACGCCAGCCTCCCAGCGGCCACGCCCATTGTGAATGCAAATAAACACTTAATGTGATTACACCAATTTCGAAACGTCATTTTCACATGTTGAAATCCAATTCAAGTCCAAAGTAACAATATGGTTGCATGAGACGTTCGGCTACAGTGCATGCGCGCAGTCGACGGCCATGCAATTACCATTTAATATTTACTTTAATTAATTGAATTTGTTCTGCTGCTCAAGTTGCCGTCAGAAATTTATTTGAATAACTTCGATTTTGCATACAATTCGCAATTGATTTCCTCTGCCCGTTTAATCATTTCTCTCAATTCGCCCGGCAACAGAAGCAGACTTTCGTCGTCGACTGTCGCTCAAGTGCAGCATTGCAGTGCAGTCGGCGTCGGCATCGGCATCGGCAGCGCGCTGCTGTGCCCGCAAGTCCAAAACTCAAAAGGCAGCGAAGAGAGCGCTGTGCGCACTCTCCATCTCTGTCTGGCTCTGCGTCTCTGGCTCTCTGTTGCTCGCACGTCTGCTTTACGTTTTGGCGCTCGCTTCGACGTCGTCGCCGTCGTCGCTGTCGTCTTCTGGAGGAGAGGCCCTCATAATAAACCAGCCGCGCAGCTTGTAAGTCAGTCAGAAACGCGTTGAGTGCGACAGCGAGCAGACGTGCCCAGTGTACAAGAGATCGTATATATAATTATATACAAACACACACACACACATACAGAGCCCCCTTTTCAAGTTCTTTAGCTCGTGGAATTAATACACACACATATATATATTTATATATATATATATATACATACACACACTCAATAATACATATACAATTGTCTGCCTTTTTTTCTTTGGTGACGAAAAAAGTGCCGTGCAAATAAAAATTAAAAAGTAAAATATAAAAAAAGTGAAAATTAAGCAAGAAGCGCAAGATAAAGAGAAACAGCGAATATTCAAAAAAGCAACATGGCAAGTGTGGAGCAGAAAAACACAACAGGCAACAGCAACGGCAACGGCACTATAAAGCCGAACAGCAACGCAGTGGCTGAGTCAACTGAGCCTCCGAAGGATGCGAAGGATCTGTTGCCGCATCTGGAGTCGCTGGAGCGTATCATTAAGTTGCCCGTGGTGAATGCCGCTTGGGACAAGTCCCAAGATGTCTATGGCAAAGTGAAGGGTAAGTCTAAGCACCTCCTCCTACCCCCTTCAGCAGCAGCACACACATTTGCGGCGACCATGTGTTTGGGCTATGCAAGTGCATTGAACTCGAGTCTCGAGTTGAGCTGCCGGTTAACTAACGGCAAATCAGTTGCAGTTCGAGTAATTGTAGACGAAACGAAACAGCATGCAAAAGCAAGAGCTAAAAACCGCCGTTGCTTGAGCTGCGACGGTGAGGGCGGCGGCGAGTGCAAAGTTCGCCATTTTGAGTGTGAAACGAATTCGCCGCAAAGTCGAAGCTCGAAAAAATGTTTAATTGAGCCGGCAAATTGCAATTGGCCATTGCCAAATTGAAGCCAATTAAGCTCAATTGAACCAGCAGTCGATAGAGCGACAGCAACAACAACAAGAACAACAACAACAACCATGACCTGCCGTCGTGCGAAAAGCAGGCGAAATTCTTTCACTCATGACGCGGTGCTGCCTGCGGCTGCGTGCAAAGTGCAAAAACAACAAATTTACATAACTTGGCAATTTGTTGCCAGCCCAACTTATTTTTTGTCTTCTTTCTTTCAATTTCGATTGCGTGAGTGAGTGAGTGTGAGAGAGTGAGTGAGTAAGTTAGTGTGTGTGAGTGTGTGTGTGTGTGCTATGAATAACTTAGGAAAGTGCAGTCAGCGGCGTGGCCAACAGGGGGCGTTCATGCTCAACTATGTCTGTTTATGAAAGAGAGAGTGTGAGAGAGAGAGAGGGGGGGAGAGAGTATACGTGTGTGTATGTGTGTATTGGACTTTTGACTTGTTTTGCGTTTTATTTGCCTACGTCTGAGATGAGAAAAGTTGTTGTTGATGACTAAATGACTAAATGGGCAGCAACTATCAAAGTCTAACTAACAGCTAAAAGCTACAACTACAAAATTCTGGCAACTGCGCAGTTGCTTATCAATCAGGCAACGCCACGATAAGGCAGCGCTCGAGACGCGCATGAACATGGGTAGGGGTGGGCGAGGGTAGGGGGGGTTAGAAATTGCAGCTGGTTATCAGTCAGGCCCGAGCTCAACTGTCACTGCTCAGAAAGCCGTTATAAAATATTTATATATCCATATATTTACAGTTTGTTTCATAACGTATCGTCTTTGTCTCTCTCCCCCCCCTTTCTCTCCCTCTCTCAGGCAAGAATCGCGTCTTCAATTGGGCCTTGAATGCGGCCGAGGATTGCGTCGCACGCGCCGTCACGACAGCAGCGCCCATTGTGAACCGTCTGGATCGACCCATCGCCTATGTGGATCAGACCCTGGTCAAGGGCATCGAGACGCTGGAGGTGAAGGCGCCGATCATCAAGGACACACCCCAGGAGATCTACGCCCAGGCCAAGAACAAGGTCATCGACGTCGTGCAGCCCCACCTGGAGCGCGTGGTCAAATTCAAGGCGGCGGGTCAACAGAAGGCCGCCTCGCTCAAGGATCTCGCCTGGCAGAAGGCCAACGAGGTGCTGGCCACCCAATACGGCAGCCTCGCCGTCAACGGAGTCGACACGACTACGGCTCTGGCTGAGCGCCTCCTGGAATACTATTTCCCCAAGTGCGAATCGGACGTGGAGGAGGACAATGGTGAGTGAACCTAGAGTATTCTCTAGCTAGCTAGCCAAGCTTAGCGCTATATCATCCACTAGGCAAGGGGCTCTTCCGGCGTACAGTAGACCCGCAGGCACATAAATACTTTCAGTCCAATCTTATCTCTAGCTAAATTATGCTCGACTCTAAGATATCGCTAGACTTTTTCCAGTAGAGTCAACTATATATGCATTACACATCTCAGACTACATTTCTTTTCCCAGAATATCAGATTTTATATAAATAGATCTCTCGAGTTTCCTGGACTTTAGCTAGTTTCGGGGTGTGCACCCCTCCCCCCTCACTGACCGTTGTCCAACCGAAATAAAGCGTAAATATTTTTAATTCTCACAGATAAACAGAAAGCTGTCGTGCGAAATGGCAAAAGTGCTGAGAATGACAGTAAGTGTGAGCCACACGTCCTATAAAACTAACCCAAAAACCTAACCTAAACCTAAACCTAAACCTAAACCTAAACCTAACCTCAAACCTAACCTAACCCAACCTAATCTAATCTAACTCTAAAGCATGTCTGTGTTTGCTAACGAAATCAGTGCCGTTTGATCTAATAGATTCATAGATTTAGTTCCAAGTGGGTCTCTCCCTAGGGCAATACCCGAAACCCGCTCCGCTCTCCATTCGATTAAGTTCATTTGTCCTTAACTATGCATGCAGTGTTGACTAATTTGCTAAAAACAATCTTTTCTCTCTCTCTCTCTTTCTCTCTTTCTCTATGTCATCTTTGTCTGTTCTTTCTCGCTCTCTCACGCACACTCTCACTCTGTCTGTGTCGCTGTCTCTCTCTCTCTCTCTGATCTCTTGTAGTTGTTGTTATTGGGGAGCCCGACTATGATCAAGAGATCGACACTAGATTCTTAATAGCCGCCTCGACGGTATTTTTGTCCATGTCGTTGAAAATCATAACCGAAATTGTTGAGTACATTAGAAGAAATCCAGAGATCGTAGGCATTATCGATAGGGAAATCAACAAGCTAATGGTAAGCACACACGCAACAAATAACAAATATTTCGAAATATACTAAAACTAGCTTACGATTCGCAACCAGTTGAAACCGCTTCTATATCTTTCTCTGTTTTCCTTTCTATGTTTCTCGGATCGTTTTAGTGCCAGTTCCCGCCAGCGAGGACCCCGTACTACACACAGTCCAGACGGTCGGGCGTCTATCCAATAAGATCTCGCGTCGCGTCTATCGAAATGTCTCCAGACAGATCAAGCAGGTCCAGCAGGGCAACATCAACGACTATCTGAGCTCGCTGATAGCCGCCCTGAAGCTCCATCAATATATCAATTTCATCAACTCATCGATGGGCACAAATGTGGAGCAGTCGACGCTATCGAGCGACAACTGTACACCCTATGGACCCAGCAGCAGCAGCAACAACACCAACAGCAACAGCAACAACAGCAACACCGCAAACAATGCCAAGAGCAAAGTGGCCGTTGCAACGCCATCTAGCGTACAGTAGAAAGGAGTGCAGCTGCCAATGGGGTTAAACTTATGTCGGTTGGAACAACGAGACGCAAACAAGAACAAGTCTTCACAACAACAACAACAACAACAACAGCCAGCCCACCCTATTATACGCTTCTCATTTTCTTATTTAGTTTTATATATATTTTATGCCTCTTTTCTTTGCATATTAACTTTTTTTTTTTTTGGCCTAAGCACACACACACAAGCAATTGCTTTGTAAATATTTATTTGAAGTAACACACACACACACACACTTACCTACACACACACCTACACACACATACACACACATATATACGCATATCGATATAAGTTGTAGTTGTAAAAACGTTTTTAAACACAATTTTTTTTTAGCTGTGCTAAAACTTAAAAGCGCCACCTGGCGACCATGTGCCACACACATGCATTCACTGAAGAATTCTAACAAGAAAAAGCCCAAAACGAAAACCAGATTCTGATTCTATGCGTATATAACATTATCTATATATACCTACAGATATATATATACATACATATATGTATATTTAGGGCTCCCCTCCTAACCTAAAAGTTATACTATTTAATGATAAACAACTGAATTATAGTCTATATGTAGCTAGAGCGAGACAGAGAGATCGCTTAATGAAATATATACATATGTATGTATACATATATATATGTATATACGTATATATATATATATATATTTATATATGTAATACTGATGTTTTAATTATGCCTAATATATAACATATTCTTAGCTGATGAATTATGCTTTAAATATATGGAAAATCATATATATATATACATATACATATATACAAATACCTTTTGCTCTAACAACAAGAAGAAAATCCAATTAGAAATGAACAATAAAAATTGAAAAAAAAAAATAAAATAAAATAAATAAATAAAAGAAAATCAAATAATGAATTATGAATTATGGGCGTGAGGCGCAGATAAGTTGATAAGTGATGACGGGGTCTTAAAAACTTATCAGGCAAATGGCATGAAATATCAGTTGAGAGAGTAACCACTCGACACATAACTGTTATACTGTTATACAGTTATACAGTTATACTGTTATACAGTTATACTCTTATACTGTTATACAGTTATACTGTTATACAGTTATACAGCTATACAGTTATACTGTTATACAGTTATACTGTTGTACAGTTATACTGTTATGCTGTTATACTGTTATACAGTTATACTGTTATACTGTTGTACAGTTATACTGTTATACAGTTATATTGTTATACTGTTATACAGTTATACTGTTATACTGTTATACAGTTATACTCTTATACTGTTATACAGTTATACTGTTATACAGTTATACAGCTATACAGTTATACTGTTATACAGTTATACTGTTGTACAGTTATACTGTTATACTGTTATACTGTTATACAGTTATACTGTTATACTGTTGTACAGTTATACTGTTATACTGTTATACAGTTATACTGTTATACTGTTATACAGTTATACTGTTATACTGTTATACTGTTATACAGTTATACTGTTATACTGTTATACAGTTATACTGTTATACAGTTACACAGTTATACTGTTATACTGTTATACTGTTATACTGCTATACTGTTATACAGTTAAACATGGAGCTGGTTTGTGGCCCAATTTCAATAATGATTCGATTTGCTCCGTTTCCTATTCCAAAGTTCTTTTGCATTGCGATAAGGCGCGCCTAGCTATATAGGTGCTATATAGTATATACATACGACCTGTATGCCAGTTGATATAATTGTTCTACAATTTGTTTGACTTATCTTTCAGCACTTTCTATGAAGTCAATCGATGTTTCCTACAGCAAACACTTGCCAGAGGTACAAATTCCTCCCTCCCTCTCTCCCTCTCTCTCTCTCTCTCTCTCTCTCTCTGCCCGACTCTTATCATAATACCCAAATTAAATTTGATTTTCAATTGAGAAAGAAAAAAAAAACATTAATTACAACCTTTGCATTATCAGACAGAAAACAAAATTCTTTGAGTTTTCTTTATTGGTTCCTTCGCCGTAAATCAGACGTATACTATATAGAGTAATATTCCATGGCATAGCTCGCGCTCTATACTATATTATATTTAGAATTCTATTTTCGTCCTCGTTTAACTAGTGCGAAAAGTTGTCTATTTTCGCGCAGCTTTCTAGATACTTAAGTTCTGGATCTCTGGCACAAATATTTCCACTCGATAGTCGATGTCTATCAAAATTTCACAGCCAAAGATACATTTGTATCTCTTTCACACACAATACTCAGTGAGGGAATATTTCGATGTTGTTCAGAGAGATAGCTGTAGGAGATAGCTTAAACTATCTATCTATATCTATCTATCTATATCTATCTAGCCGTACCCAAGCCCATGCTTGGGTTTGGGCAATATCTTGAGCTGCTACGTTAGAGACATCCTATATTCGGACAAGCTGATATACCAGTGATTGACTGATTGATTGATTGATTAGTTGATTGACTGTTTGATTGACTGATTGTATAGCTAATAAGCTGGCTTCTTGACTACAAGTTTGTATGCTTGACTGTATGTCTCAGCAGATTTGCTGATTGATTGATTGATTGAGTCATTGATTAGTATATGCAGGGCTCTGATTGACAGAAGTGTCAGTTTAACTGCTTGTTTGATTGAATGGTAAAGCAGTCTGATTGATGGGCTGTCTGATTGATTGACTGACTGATTGACTAGTTGATAGACTGACTGATTGATTGATTGATTGACTGAATACATGAGTTAAATGGCTGACTTTTTATGTGCCTTGTAGATTGACTCACTGATTGGATGAGTTATGCAACTTAAAGTTTAATCGCCTGATTGATTGACTGATTGATTGACTATCGCTCACGCCATACATCATATTTCAAGCGCTCGACTTACGTAATGATTATAACCTATTGATTATAGATTAGGGCCCATTGATTGTGTCATTCATAAACCTGCGACTTGTCGACTGATTGGAATGTCAATCATATGAAAGAGAGAAAGAGAGAGAGGGAGAGAGAGATAGAGGGAGAGGGAGACAGATATGAGTACATCGGGATGTACAAACATATAACTGTCTCGAGGATGACGCGCTCGAAGCATTTTGATTTGTTCGCTCTTGTTTGCTCGTGATTAAATTGCACGGTTACGAATGGCTTTCTTATCGGGTAGCCGCTCACCTGGTCCCGGAGTGCCAATTCCATATGTGAAGTTCAATGGGGACCTATTTATAGAGCGGGGCCTTAGATAGCGCTAGAGCATAGGTACAGGTCGCCTAATCACCAGCGGGACGGGACGGGACGGGGCGCGGCGCGGCGACCAAGGCATTCGCTACACCGAATTCTCTCAAGTATTTGGAGAATTTCGATAATGAGCCAAAGCGAAAACGAACACAAAACAAATGGCGAAAAAAATACGAAAAGTGAATCTCAAGTTCGCTTTCGCTCATTTATATGCCCGCCGGCATCTAAGTTAATTTTTGCCTTGGCCATGATGGAGAGGCATAGTCGGGATGCCGATGGGAGTCGATCGTTTAAGGATCGGATCAATCATTATGTATGTATTATGCCCAAAACTGAGCAGCTCTCGATGTTCGAACAGAGATTCTTCAGCATGTCGTACATATCGTATAAATTCTTGCTGCTGGGGGGAGGAGCCTCAAGCTGGGTATATGCACTGCATGATCCAATATGCAACGTCAAGTAGGGCACTCGACATTGTTGTCGCTATATACTATATATATGTATATATATATATATATATATATATATATATATATATATATATATATATATATATATATATATATATATATATATATATATATATATATATATAATATATATATATATATAGATACATATATATTATTTATGTAGTTCGTTTTATTGGAACTCACTTAAGTGTTTGTGGAATTTCTACAGCTATCTCTTTATTTTCATGATAAGGCTGTACGCTTTCCGTGATATGGGTCAATAATATGGACACAGAGATTTATATGTATGTATATACATATATAAATATTGCAAATGGGTAAATCCAAGCAGTAAGTTATATACTATATATAACATTTTCAAAAAATAAATATAGAATATGGAAGAATTTAAAGAAATCAAATTAATTTATATATTTTATGAATGTTATTTAATTTAATGAAATATATTAATATATTTACATATTTTTCATTTTTATTTATGAGTTTTCTTATATAAATATATATATTTTTTAATATTATATAAATATATATAATATTTAAAAAATATCTTTTAATTTAATGAATCTAGAAGAATTCAAAGAAATTTAATTACTAAATTAATTTTATTAATTTAATTTATTTTAATAAAATATATCACTATTTTTCTATTTATTATTTATTTTGGATTTATTTTATATTAATTTTTTCATATATATTTATATATATTATATATTTATATATTACAATTTAAATAAATTTCTTTATATTTTTCTATTCTCATTTTCTACGCGCATTCATACTGGAGGGTATTTCGAGTGCGACTCCCTACTTTTTGTTGTTCGCTTGTCTCGCTCACTCGCTCGCTGTAGTGGCAGAGCGAGTTTCCAGTTGGACTTTAGTTTTTGCCTTTAACTCATAATGATCATGACGATAATGATGGCGATGAGGCTGGAGACGACCGCAAGATGTCTGTATTTACATAAATATAAATCACACAAAAACAGGGAGCCGTCCGAGGTGGACTTTGAACTCAACACAGCGCAGTCGCTCCGTCTCACTCGCACCCTCAGGCCGGCCCGCGCTGGTGTTGCCTTTGACGTCGCGCGACGTCAGAATGAAGGCAGTGGGCAAGCGTGCGAGAGAGAGAGAGAGAGAGAGCGGGACGGAGAGGAGTTTCCAGTTAGCAACGCAGACGACGCAGATTTCTTATCAGCTGCCCATAAAACAGAATGAAGGAGAAAGGAAGGCAAGAAAGGCAAAAGAAAGAACTGGAATACAAGCAAGCGAGAGAGCGAGAGAGTGTGTGTGTAAAATGGAGCAATTCAAGCTGCGATAAGGCATCAGGATGAGGCTAAGCGAAACGGAAGCGGGCGTGGCACGCTGTCCAACGCAATCAACATGCCAACGGCGACTGCGACGCGTTGACGGCGTCGTCGTTGGCGTCGTCGTCTCAAGTGCTAAAGTACAGCAAGTGGCGTGATTATTATTATTCTTTTTATTATTATTATTGCCCACACAGCATGTGAATGTGTGTGTGTGTGTGTGTGTGCAGTGATTTTTGCTGTTGTAATTGCTGCACTCAGTCGAGCGATCGAGCGCCACTACGATCCGCGCATATCTGAATTAGCAAAGGCAACAACCAGCGGTATGTGTTCAGGCTAGCGCCATTCGATGTTTAGTCTGTGCAGCAGCCCTGATCGATTTGGGGGTTGATGTCTAGGCTGTCATTAAGCAGCTGTCTGCTAGACAGCGCTGCTGAGACTCGAAGGTATTTTTCTTTAATTAATTTTATTTATTTATTTCATTAATTTTTAAATATATACATTTTTTTTGGTTTTAGTGGCTTGATTAATCACAAGCAAAGGCAGATTGCTCTTCGCTTTGCAGTCCATAGAGAGCAAGCAGTTTGCAAACCAGCAAGCAGTTCATTTGAGAATTCATGCTGTTATTGCTCATAAAATTAGCTTAGCTTAGCGCTCACTTCCGCTCTCTTTGACTTCCGCTCATGGGACTTTTTCAGCAAGCAGTTCACTTTTGCGTCTGGGCTAGTGCTGGTAGAAAAGTGTGCTTAGTTTAGCTCTCTCTCATAATTATGGTTCGTTTCCATGCTGCTGCTGTTCATAAACTTAGCTTACTTTAGCTGTGCTTGTCTCTTTCGCACTTTGCTCCCAGCCTTAAGACAGTTTTAGTCAGCAGCTGTGGCTCGAGTCCAGGCTATTGCTGGTTATAAATTTAGCTGAGTTTAGCTAGCTGTTACTCAATCAAGGTGCGAGTCCAGGCTGTTGCGGCTCGTAAACTTAGCTGAGTTTAGCTCTTCTTCTATTAGTTAAGGTTCTTGTCCAGACTGCTGGTGGTCATAAACTTAGCTCCCTCTCGCTCTCACTTTGGGCTGTTCCTTAAGGTTCGCGTCCAGGCTGTTGCTGGTCACGAACTTAGCTTAGCTTAGCTCTCTCATAATTATGTTTGCAGTATAGGCCGTTACTGGTTACAAAACTAGCTTAATTTAACACTCGCTCTCTCTCTCTTTCGCACTTTCAGCTGTCCCATAAGACTTGCTTAGCCTGCTTTAAGGTGCGAGTCCAGGCTATTGCTGGGCATACATTTAACATAGAATAGTTAATTTTTGCACAATTAAGACTTGAGTCCAGGCTGTAGCTGGTCGTAAACTTTGCTTAGCTTACCACACTTTCTCGCTCGCACTTTATGCTCTGCCTTAAGGCTACTTTCACCAGCAGCTGTGGTTCGCGTCCAGGCTCTGCGCTGCCCAGGCACAAACTTCGCTCAGCGAGTCGAACTCGATTTCTGAATTTAGTCTTCAGCCAGCGTCGAGAGGAGCAACACGTTTAGCTCCGCTGCAAGGGAAAATCGAATTTTATAAAGTTTTTAAAGTGATTTGAAGCTCTGGCAAAATGTGTTTAAAAAAATATTTAAAACAAAGAAAATTGTTAGCAAGTGCCACAAACATTTATGAAAATCAAATTTAAAAGTTGAATACCAAAAAAAAAAACCAAAAATATACGAGCTTAGCTTCGAGAAGCATAAGCAAACTGCCTTTAGCTAAAGGCGGCAACATTCTCACTGAGCATCAACTGAAGACTTAATCAAGCTGGATCATCAGGCTCCGACTCTGGAGCACAATATATGAGAGAGCAAAGCATCAGCGCTGAAGCCCAACAGAGCAGAGGGAGAAGCAGCGCTAAAGCCTTGAGACAGGCTCTTGGACAGGCTCTTGGACAGGCCTTGGACAGGCTCTTGGACAGGCTCTTAAGATAGGCTCTTGGATAGGCCTAGGCCAGGCCTTGAGACAGGCCCTTGGACAGCCATTGGATAATCTTCGAACAGCCCTCGTCGTCCAGCTAACGCCGACTTCCAGAGCGATTGACGTAAGTTTATAGAGCAGCTTCTTTATGGAATTTTGGTGGCCAACATAGGCAACTGTACATCTGTGTATATATCTCTCCATATATATATACACACACATAAATATATATATATATATATAAATACTTGGACCCTCAGGCAAGCGACGCTGCAGTTCTGACGCCAAAGGCGAATCATATTTCCGAGTTGGCTATATATATATACATATATACATATATATATACACTACTTTGCGTCGAGCATATGACGCTATTAAAGGCAGCATACACTAGCTTGCGTCGGGCATATTAGTTTTTACATTACATTATATTACATTATTACATTATATTATATTCATATATATATATATATTATTTGATATTGTTGTAGCATATATTTGATCTATAATTCCATTTTGACTTTACTTATTATTCTGATACATAAATTTAAGCTAAGCCAACTACATCAAAGGCTGTCCCAAAACTCACGCAAGAAGTAATTTCGATGGAACGCACAGTTTTATAATTAAAAATGATTAATTTTTTTATTGGTTTATATAGCATACGTTCTGTTTTTATTGATAGTAGGTTTCAATAGTCCTGAACTATCAGCTGTCATATTGTCCTATCAAAATTACTTCTTGCGTGCATTATGGGACAGCCGATATATTATGAGTGCTGCGCCGGCAGTATGTTGTATATATGTATGTGTATACACATATGTATGTATGTATATCAGTGAAGAATTCATATAAATATGTCCCCAATGCTTATGCTGCAGATCATATTTTGAGTGGATCATATGACGCTTTAGGGCATACTAACCACAGCGTGGATCATACTACACCTTCTCGAGTTTGAGTTTGGATTGTCCATTGAAATCAATAATAGTAATGATCGATCATAATGGAACAGTTATCGTGCTGGGATTTTAGCTTGGTCTCATCCCCATAATAAGCCGGAATGGGCATGGGAATGGGCATGGGCATGGGTTGGTTCTTGAACCAGAATATGTTCGGTGATAGTTTTAGGGCATATGGAATAGAACCACGAGCGCTTCTGGAAGGTTGAATCTTGAATGTTTCCCAATTTTAAAGTCAAATGTGATAAGTTCGGCTTCGGGTTGTAGAAGGATAGGGATGCAATGAACAACGCACGTCTTGTTCAGCTTATCAAACTTTCTTGAAGGTTTTGTGTAATCAACCAACAGCAAGACCAATGAGAACACTTGAGCGTCTGCTCGCTTTAGCTTTTTGTTATTGAAATGAATCTTTATTTCAGTTTTTGAGTGTGCTTAGCCTAAGTACATTATGTATATATAAAAGGGTTCTGCCGCTGAGAGCAGCGACAGAATGGGAGGGCGTAGCATATATACATATGTATGTATGTATATGCAGACGGCATATACATGAAGGCATAAGTGCTTATGCTGCAGATCTCACGCTGCAGGCCCGTCCACATATAGCCGGATCATATGACGGCTTTTGCGCGGCTGCGTCACGTAAATATAGCGACAAAGTGCCACTGTGTATATGAGTGTAATACTCTAACTGACGATGGTCATATGCTTATTTAACGTACAACATGCTACACCTCCCCTTTTTAAAAAAATAACGTTATATAATGTAGTTATTTAATATAAAAATAGTTATTAATGTTATTTTTTTTTATATAATTATATATTATGTTGTATTCATTTAAAAAAATTTTTATTTTTTTTTTTATTTTAAAACGTTAAAACAAATGAAAATTCTCTTTTAAAAAAAAAAAAAAAACTTGTATATATATATACTTATTTTCTTTTCTTTTCTTTTTTTTTTATTCATTTATCTTTTTTAAGCTATCTATATGAACTTTTTGCTCTTTATTTTTCTTATTCTTTATTATTATATTATTATTCGTTTCTATGCTAATTACTTCAAAGGGTCCTATATAAGATGATTCTAATTTATGACCTGTTTCATTCCTTAAATAAACTTGGTCTCCTATTTCTATTTGAAAATCTAATACTTTCTTATCATTTATTTCTTTTTGCTTAGCTTTATTTTTTTCTAATAATATTCGAGCTCTCTTATACGCGTTTTCTAATCGAAATTTAACTTCCCTAGAGTAATCTTCTATATTATATATAGATACTATAGTGTTTAAGCTATTAAATTGTATTGGTAGGTGGTTTTGTCTACCAAACACTAGTTCATATGGACAATAATTATGAGTTACTGATATAAATACGAAATACTGTAACCATATGTCCCAATCAGTTTTATCTACTGAAATATATGAACGAATGTACTCATTGAATGTCCTCTGACTTCTTTCAATGGTACCTAATGTCTGGTGGCGGTGTGCTGTAGATGTTATGTTATCTATTTTTAAATATTTGCACAAGTCAGTAATGATTGAATTTTTATATTCTGTTCCCATGTCCGTAATGTGAACGTCTTCATTGGACCGTACTTCAGCATAAAAGAAAAGATTCGAATATGGCTTTTGCGACAGTTGTTGCGCTCTTATTTGGAATAGGAATTGCTACTAAATACTTGGTCAAATCACATATTAAAGTGATTGCATATTCATTCCCATCTTCCGAGCGTGGCAGTGGACCAATTGTGTCTACTATTACACTCTGTCAAAAGCATATTGTGGAGTCTCGGTTATTACCATAGGTGCTCTCTTGTATGTTTCGTCGTTTTCGACGTCAGGCATTGTGGACACTTATTAATGTATTCTTTTACATGTTTAGTCATGTTTTTCCAATAATATTGTCTCTTTATTTTCGCAATTGTTTTATTAATTCCTGTATGACCTCCTTGAATTGGATCGTCATGGAACGTAGACAGTATAGCTTCGTTGGATGAGGATCACCGGCTTGAGTAGCGGCGCTACTCTTAAAGATTTTCAATTATTATTGCCCATATTTGTGAAAGTATCTATTGAAATCGATTCAAAGATCTTTTCGCTCGGTGCCACTTTTAGTTGGCTTGCCATTCAAGCCTTTGGAAAAACTGACCTAAATCGAGAATTCCATTGGAGTACAAATCGCTAACATTAATTCTTGCAATTATTTTTCTTCCATGTTTCAATGAACATGTGGAATCTGTTAATCGCAAGGTCACTACTTTACGTACTCAACTTTTTCAAGACTCTGCCTTGGCAATAGTTCTTGTTTATTTTCTGCGCAGAAATTCTTTTGTCTACTTTGGTGCCTGGCAGTGACTTTCAGGGCTTTTCTATTCACATCAATTAGATCGGATATTGTTATCCTTGATAGAGCATCTGCCACAACATTGTCTTTACCTCTCAGATACCCAACTGTAAAATCATACTCTTCCAGTTCGAGTCGCATGCGTGTTAATTTTGAACTTGGATTTACCATAGAAAACAAATATGTTAAGGGTCTGTGATCTGTTTTAACTGTAAAGTGTTTGCCATATATATATGGTCGAAAATGTGTTATTGCCCAATCTATTGCTGCTAGCTCTTGTTCTGTAGTACTCTTATTGCTTTCACCTTCAGTGAATGCTCTTGATGCATATGCATCGGGGAGTTGGAGTCCATTATAGTTTAGAGTTAAAACTGATCCACATGCTTGTGTTTGCTTGCATCTGTGATTATACAAAATTCTTTGTTAAAATCTGGGTACTGCAATGAATTTGGTTGAACAAGTGCCTTCTTAAGCTATTGGAATGCTTTTTCACATTCAGCGGTCCATTCAAATGGGACATTCTTTTTACATAATCTAGTTATGTGCCGTGAATATTCGGCGAAGTTTTTTATAAACGAACGAATCTTCTAGCGCTATCTGCGTCCGTAGGGACTGGATAGTTATTGATAACAGCAAATTTTTTTATCATCAGGGAGTATTCCCTTATCTGTGCATCTGGATGTAATTTGAGATTGTCTTTTCTACAAAGTCTGAAAACATCTGTTAGATTCTTAATCATATGTTGTTCAGAACAACCAATAACCAATTACATAGATCATCCATATAAAGAAAAGCTTGTGTAGGCTCTAGGCCTGAAAATGCTATTGTCAACATTCTCTGAAATGAATTAGGCGCTATTTTTAAGCCAAGTGGTAATCGCGTGAAGCCATAGGTACCATTGCTTGTTGAAAAAGACGTTATATTTCTTGAGTTCTCCTCAAGCTCGATTTGATGGAAACCTGACATTAGGTCAAGGCATGCAAAAAATATTTAGCTCGACCCAATTGATCAAGAACATCATCAATTCTGGGGAGTGGAAATTTATCTGACAGCAATTTTTTGTTTATTTGACGATAGTCGATTACTAATCGCCATCTTTTGTCTGTAGGGCCTGGAATGGCTTTCTTTGGTACTAATTAGAGTGGGCTATTATAGGGTGATGCAGACGGTTCAACAATTTGTTTGTTCAATTAACTTTCCAACTTGATGCTGGATTTCTTCTATTTGGCTATGCGCACATCAATCATTTTTTACATATACTGGCTCGTCGTCTTTAAGTCTTAACTGTTGTTTATAGAAATCGTGTCGGATTCAAGTCCGAACACATCACTATACTGGGGGTGCATAGTTCCTCGAGTGGTTTTTTGAATAGTGTTGGAAAATTGTTCCTTAACTTGCTAATCACGGTTTCTGTTCTATTATTATTGAGAAAGTGCTTCGAATTTTAAGTTATTTATGCCTACAAAAGCATTATGGGCTGTTACAATCGTATTTGCAACATAGACACCCGGCTTAATTTCCTGATTTGGAATTTAAATGTTTTCTTCTGTTGAAGACAACTCAATTTTACGTATTACTTGTGATCTGGCTGGTAGAAGTGTGGAATTAGTACCGGAACTAAACGTTATTGGAACATAGATAGGATACCTTAAATTTTGTGGTCTAATTATAAGCCAATCATCTGAACTATTGTAATCTAATTGACAATTGGATTTTTTAATAAAATCTAATCCGATTATTCCATCGCAAGGAATTGCGAAATCCGCATGAAGTATATGGAATTCATATGGAATAATGTACTTGTCTGTCTGCAATTCAATTGAAGCTATTCCTTCTCCTATACCTCGAATATCTATGATTCTATTTGCTTGGATGTCGTGAAAGACATCAGAATTTTCCTTTATAATTGAAATATCTGCACCTGTATCTATGAAGAATATTATTTTTTTGTATTTGTTGCAACATTTTTGAATGACACAAAATTGTTGAGACTTAAGTTGACAGTATATATTTGACTATTTAACCTTGTGTAGCTGGAGGGGTTTGGCAGTTTCCCGAATTATTTTGGGCCTGACGGACATTATAGTTGTTAGTGCTATTGTTATGGTTGTTCCCGTTTTGGTTATTGCCTCGGTTGGAATTATTCCTACCTCTGTTATATAACCTCGACCACCTCTATTGTTATTTCCATAGTTGTTATTAGGGTGCTAGTTACCTCGGCCATTGCCTCTTCCTCTGTGGGAATAGTAACCACCGCCCCTACTATTGCGGCCTTCCAGTCCCTTCTGTGCTGCATTGAATATATTTACTCATCACATCATTGAAAGTAACGAAGTTTCCAGCTTCCAGTATTACTTTCGAGTTTCTCAAAGCTTACAATTCTTAATCATTGCAGAAACCGATTCGTTTGTGGAGAATTTCTCTGCATTGTTTGGGTCTAGGCCGTCATCAATGAAGGCTGCCTCCAGTTGCCAGTTTTGCCTTTTTGTTTTATATTCATCAATTTAGCTCTTAGTACGTCGGGAGATTCTCCTTCTTTTTAGGTTTTCTTTAAGCCTATTTATTATTCCAGATATAGTGGTCTCGGCTTGTACCTTATACAAGATTGTGCCAATTATTTTTGACTTTACAACCTCTACTGCTATATCCTCCTGATCGCCTTTGGTTCTATCTACAAGGTTCAATGCTGTTATGAACCGAACTGAAGAGGAAACCTGCTTCACATATTCCCTGTCCAAAGCGGTCTGATTAGCCATTGTTTCTATATTTTCTTCCAATAGTTTCTCAGTATCATCTAAATCTTGTAATTGGTTTTCCTCAAATTCAACGAGCTCGTTGATATTTGCAGGGATTGTGATATCAACACTCCTTCTAATGCTGATATTTTGTAATCTTTCACGGAGTGATTTAATTGTTTTTTTTTTTTTTTTTTTGACATTGTCAATTTTTCATACACTTGATTTACTGTTGTTACTATATTATTATATTGATCTGTTAAAATGCGCAAATGATGTATCACTGTCTCTGTTTTCATTGTTTTATCAGAATTGATACATTTGTATGATTTCCCAAATTTGTCTTTGGAATCATTAATTGTATTCACTAACGCACTCCATTCCATTTCTTAGTGGAAAAATGGAGATCTTAGCGTTTTAGGCGCAACATCAATATAGTAGTAATACCAACTATTGGATTTTTTTTTTTTTTATATATATATATATATATATATATATATATATATATATATATATATATATATATATATATATATATATATATATTTTTATATTGTTTCTAACCTATCTGCTCTGCTTATATATTTTTTCTTTAAAAATTTGTCTTAAATTTTAAATCTACTGAAACAGTTTCTACATTGTTAATAACATTTGCGGTTGAATCCGCTACTTTGGACTCGTGGTCCAACATGATTACTGTTTCTTTTAAATAATCCTCTCTTGGGATAGAATTTGAGAATAAAAATTTAGAAATACATAGGTATATATCAACCAACAGCAAGACCAATGAGAACACTCGAGCTTCTGCTCGCTTTGGCTTTTAGTTTTTGAATACTTCTTTATTTTAGGTTTTGAATAAGCTTAGCCTAAATACATAATGTATAAATGAAAACCAAAGTAATTATTATTTATTATTTTTTATTTACAACTCGTTTGAGTTGTGCGAGAAACAATCTAAAAACTAAACTTATCGTAACATGAATGCACTTATATAGCTGCCGCTGCCGGCTACAACTTCTTACTCTAACATATGCCAATGCACTTAGTACGAATGCCTTTTCTGCTATTTCGCAGTTTATCAAAGGACTAAACTGTTCATTAAAAGTATCTATATACTCATCTTCGAACTATTCTATTTTTATGTATCCTCATAGACATGGACATTCAAGAAGAATGTAATTTATTGGCATTTGTTTCTGGCACTTAAATCCTTTATTCTTTAAATCTTATCTAACTCCTGTGCTCGGCTCAGATATTTGTTCCCAATGCATCTATTGTTAATTTTGTTAATGTATTTGCCAGAAGCAAAACAACTATTATAACAATTGAAATTGTCATGAATTTCAGATCTAGCGAAGTTGACTCAACATTGGTTATGGTCTATCATGCTGACAGAATCTAGGTCTACTTTGGGGATTGCATTTGAAATCATTTATTTCTGATTTATAAAGAAATTATATTTAAATTATATTTATATTATATTTAAATTATATTTAAATTCTTTTTTTATTGATCTATTTTTTTAAATTAAAAAAAAAAGATTTTTAAAAGAAAAATATTTTTGAAAATCTAAATTGGAATTTTGGATGATAATTGTGTTGTAATCAAATTATTACAAAATTTGTCAATTAATGTTTAATTGTTTAATTAAACAAATGTTAACATGATTTAACATTTAACATGTTTAACATGACAGGCAAAGATTACGGTTGGTTAATTCCTAGTTTGTCAACGCAGTGACTCCTGTCTAATTGTTTGCATGGCTTTACGGGCCATACATCTATCGGGCGCTCGATTTAACGTAAAATGTCTTAAAATAAACTATTTCATGTCTTAAGATATTCAATTTGAAAACAAATTCTTAAATAATATTTGTTGGGCAGCCGGCGCTGGTCCGCCTGCAGCACGTGTATCTGCAGTGCGCAGTCTGCAATGGTCCAGGGCAGTCCGCCGGGCACTCCTTGCACTTCTTCGGGATGATCTTGGGAGGAGGAGGTTTAGTTGTTGAATTAATCGTCTTGATTCCCGAGTGAGCGCGAATCATTGCCTTTTTATTCTTATATGTTACAAGAAAGTCAAGCTCTTCTTGTTACTTTGGGGCGGTTGCCCAGGGGGGATGTTGGCCGATTTCCATACAACAGCCACTTTATGTGCGCTTTTCTTCTTTTTTTTATTATTTTCTTTTGCACACCCCCTCCTATTTGCCATAACTCTCCCTCTACTCACTCAGTTGTTGTTTGTTCCATATTGATTTGTTGTTTTTTTTTCCACTGCTATTGTGACACTTGTCACGGTCGCCATGTAATTACTTTACGGATTTTCAATGAAAACACTCGAGCTTCTGCTCGCTTTGGCTTTTAGTTTTTGAATACTTCTTTATTTTAGGTTTTTCATAAGCTTACCATCAGCATGCCATCCATTTCTGCTTCCAGATCCGCCGGCATATACATAAAGGCATAAATGCTTATGCTGCAGATCTCACGCTGCAGGCCCGTCCACATATAGCCGGATCATATGACGGCATATGCGCGGATGCGTTGCGTAAACACAGCGACAAGGTGCCACTGTGTATATGAGTGTAATACTCTAACTGACGATGGTCATATGCTTATTTAACGTACAACATGCTACAATGTATTGTAATATCAGACATTCTACAATTCAAGCATTCTTTGCATCTATTCATTGCATAATAATAAGGGAACGTTTTTATAGCCCCGCTGAGTCGGCGCTTCTTGCAGACACTCAGGCCGCTTAGGCTGGATGGTGTTAAATTTCGCCTATTGTCGCTCTATCAGCAACGTGTTAACTTATATATATGTAAATTACTAAGATAGTTGCCCGGACACAAATGAAAAGTCGGGGGAACTAAATGAGACAAAGATACACGGGATACTCTTTGGCTATTTAAAGTCAAATTGTCGCCAGCGCCGCTGCTGCTGCAACACTGCAGTCCTTGCGCCTCGTGCTAAGTGTCATGTTATTCTGCAGAAGTCGCGCAGTCGAGCTTGTGGGTCGTTGACACTGTTGAACCTGCTGATACCCAGACCCAGCGCACCTTCGCTGACCTTTGATAATACTGGGTCAGCAGTGTTCGTGGGAACGTTCTGGGGTCGTTCTCGGGTAGCTAGGCGCTCACAGTTATCTTATCTATATATATATTATACTACTGCTCAGATCAGTGTATAACTTAAGATCCTCAGATCCTGTCCAGATCCTGTCTGGCAATATTTAAAGGGCTGATAGGACGGCAAATGCCGGAGTTAATGAAAGACAAACAGATATGATATGCAGATAGATATAGGTCACGCTCGCCATGTACTAGGTATGTCACAAATATATGACAGATGCATAATATATCATAGAAATATGTCAGGGAAATATGTCAAAGAAATGTGTCAGAGGCATATAACCGAGAAATTATATTAGAGGCATATGTCCGAGATATATGTCAGAGAAATATATGTGAGGCATATATCAGAGTCATATGTCAGAGAAATATGTCAGAGTCATATATCAGAGAAATATATCAGAGTCATATGTCAGAGAAGTATGTCAGAGAAGTATGGCAGAGAAATATATTAGAGGCATATATCAGAGTCATATGTCAGAGCGACTGATCTGTTGGGTTGGTTGGTTTCTCACTGAATAATCTCGAGAGTTTTCTTAAGTTCAAATATTGTACCGTTATTTTTATTTTGAATATTGTAACTAGCTGTAATCAAACTGTTTATGAGATAAGATTAGAGATAAGAGAACATTCCAATTGTGAGGGGCAAGATCAAACAAACGCCATAGCCTAAGTTCACTCAAGGGAAACAAGGGAAGAGTCCAGGCAATAGCCCTGAGCTTTGCAACGGTAAAGTCAAGTCCTGTTACACTTAGAGCCATAAGCTTAGACTTAAGTCTATGTAAGGATTCGATGTAATGAATGAATAAAATTATATTTGATATTATTTACGCTTTTTATTATATTTATATATATGTGTATATATATATGTATGTATGTATGTATGTATATGTATATATGTATGTACAGA
The DNA here is from genome assembly GCA_018903745.1 of Drosophila repleta. NCBI lineage: Eukaryota > Metazoa > Arthropoda > Insecta > Diptera > Drosophilidae > Drosophila > Drosophila repleta. The sequence continues at coordinate 2,540,194 of JAEIGN010000750.1, read as the reverse complement.
TGTGTTCTAAATTAGTATTGCCGTGAACACAACTGTACATGCTTTATATTCGATTTGTCTCTTTTGATCTTAGCACATTTCAGACGGTGGATCAAGTAAGTAGAACCTTTAACTAACTACAGTCGCTTAGCACATAGCTGTCCCTGTATAGGGATATTTATTTTTATATATATATATATATATATATATATATATATATATATATATATATATATATATTTTTATTATTTTTACTTCATTAATGTTAATACAGTTGTTTTGTTTTTCTTTTCTTTGCTATCTTTTTTAACTTAGTTTCTCTAATTTGTTATGTTTAATGTGCTTGAAGTCTATTTGCAGCTGCCAATTGTTGTTTTTGTTGTTACGGGTTTATGGGTTTTCAATGAGGGCGTGCCCAGGTTTCCTTATACATATATTTATGCATGTCTGCATTCATATATAGTTAGCAGTTGCTTTTGCAAAGTTCTTTCAGATTCGTCGTTTATCACAGACAGCCCTCGAACAGGTGTGCAGGTGTATACAGGTTTACAGGTGTGTGTTAGCAGGTGTACATTAGATTAATTGTAGTTTTAGTAGATCTCACATATCACTTGGCCAAGTGCATCCAATATACATATATATATATATATACATATATGACTTGCTATGCGAACATAAAACAAAACAATTCATTCTGCTCTTGTCGTCGTTGTTGTTTATGTTTTCTGTCTGTTCTGTTGGGTCTGTGTGTGGCTATCTATGAAAAGTCCAGCTCATGCCCGGTTAACTTAAACGTTCAACATTTTGCTTATATTTTATGTGCTTTTGGCGCTTCCAACGCTTGACCCCAGCAGCATGGGTATATACATATATCCTGTTGCCTCTTCCACACTCCCTCTCTCTCTCTCTCTCTCTTTCTGTCGGTCTCTGTTTCAGTTTCTAAGGCTTGGCCGTTTGGGCCAGCGTAGTCGAGTGGCTGCTGCTGCTGTTCACCTCTGCGGTTGGCTCGGCGCTGCTGCGCTGCTTGTTGTTGAGCAGCTGCAAGAAGTATTGCCCAAATACGGCGTGATTGTAGGAGACCAGACGTCGGAAGGATGCAATAAATGCGACCAGCTCCTCCCCGAAGTCAGCGAAGCCAGCGGGCGGCGGCGGTATGTTGCCATTCGAGCGCAGAGCAACGCGCACAAACCCATCCATGCGGTTGGCTGCAAGGACAAAGCGACAAAGTTAGCAAAAAGTGTCTCAAGCTGAAGCTGAAATATCCTTGCCGAGCAATGCATACATTCCTAAACAACTCTCTCCGTCTCACTCTTTCCACACCAAATTGCTATCAAAAGTAGAAGTCTTCTACAGGAGTATAAGTATAAGTTTAGGAGTAAGAGCGATCGCTTTACATAGAGATAGAGAGTGAGAGAGAGAGAGAGAGACGACTTTGTATCCCATCTCAATTTAGAACAGGAATATATGCATGCTCTGAATGTCATTTGCAAGGATGCCATTACCCATTAGTGTGCGCACGGGCGATGACTTGTTGGCCAGCTGCTGGACTTGGTTCTGGATTTGCGACTCCTGCGACTCGCTCAGCAGCGGCAGCTTCTCCTTCTCCAGTGATTTGTTGATAAACGCACGAATCTGCTCGTAGCAGTTATCGATGGCAGTAGTTAGCTGACTATAAAAGAGAGCGAGTGAGAGAGAGAGAGAGAGAGATGAGTGAATGGTTTGGCTATAGTGTGTGCATCTCACTCACTCCTGCTGCTTGACATGCTGAACGAGTATGTCCAGCTGCTTGGCCAGTTCGATGCGATTGTCGCGCCGCTGCGATATGATCGGCACGCCCTGGGCAATGGATATGAGCGCAGCGCACAAGATGAGCCGCTGGCAACGCCAGCTGAGACCCTCGAAGCGCTCCTTATCGATGCGCAGCAGTTCGGGAAACTCCTTGTCCGCCGGATAGTTGAGCAGCTGCATGAATGCATTGAACATGATTTCCTCGCTGTTGCTGCAGCCGGCGCGTGAACGTTGCAGCCAATCCTCCGTGGCAGGAAAACCAACTGGAAAAAGTGAATTTATGAGAATTTAATCTCGTTAAGTATTTTTGCTAGACTAAAAGGAAATGTGAGATTTCAAGTGTTTGCAGAGGCACAAGGAAGATAGGCCAGTTTTAGATCAACTAGGTCAACGAAACATTTTTAGCTCAAGTCAAATAAGTTACGAGTCGACAGACGGTCTAATTTTAGATCAGCTGAGACAATGAAACACTTTTAGATCAAGTATACGCACTATTGCCATGATATTCGCGTAAGAATGTGCTAAACTTTTCCTTCTCATACTCCACAGAGGTGGCTGCGATATTATTGCGCGCTGCGGACACCATAAAGTTGGCCATGTCCAGCTTCATCATCGCCATGGCCTCCAGTATGCCGCGGAAGGTGTCGACCACATCGTCGATTTCCCGCAGCTTGGCAACCGTCTCATCCCGTGCCGGTGCGCATATGCTGGCCAAGAGATTGATCACGAAATTGGCATAGGACCGAAAGTCGAGCGTGCCACGCTCCGCCTGCTGCCGGATGAGCGCCTCGTCGAGCATCGAATTGATGCGCGTCAGGGCATTCGCATTGTTCGGCGAGAGCAGCTGGGGAAAGTCCTCCTTAATCTCGCTCAGCAGCCGGATGGCTTGATCATATGACGGTGGATTCTGTTCCAGCTGTTCGCGCAACCGATTCCAATAGGCTTTGTGTACCATCGCCTTGATGAGACCCTCCAGGCTGTTGGGGATCAAGACAAAGTTAGAGCATCAGTGGGGCTAAGATTGAGGCAGTTAGCTCACCTGTTCATGGGCGGTTCGTATGGCTGTAGCTTGAACTCCGGATTGAGCGCTATTTCGTGGGCAAGTTCCATATTCTTGAGATTCTTTAGCATGTCCGCCACCTCATCCATGGTGACCACCTTGGGAGGACTGCCATCGAGGCTGGGCAGCACAAAGCGCATCATGCTGTCCGTCGAGCTTTCGCTATCCGTACGTAGATCACTTTCCGGCTGCTGGGGCTTCTCCTTGTTGTTCTCTTTGCCCTCCATTTTGCTGCCCTTTGTCTAGCTGACGAAAATGTCCAATTGGAGCGACGATTTTTCTGATTGGACTCTTTACGTATTGCTTGCTGCGACTGGCTTCTTTGCTGCTCTTAGCTCTTGTTGTTGTTGTCGTGCAACTGGTTTTCTGCAAATATGGAATCGAGAAGTGGGGTTTTCCTTATTTGCTGCAATTGCGTCTCAATTTCCGTGTTTGCAAAAAGGAAGCGCGCACAAAGCATTGACTTTGTCTCTGGCTATGGCTCAGGGTTAGCTGCGGCGTCTAAGGCTGACGAATTGCGACGTTAAAACAGAATGCAAGCCAATAACCGTTAAGTGTGTTGCTGAGCGAGAGTGAGTGAGTGAGAGTGCATGTGTATGCGTGTGTGTCTGGCACACAAAGAAGCAGCAAATACAGTAACAAAGCAAGCCAACCACTTTGCGCACACACACACACACACACATGCAGAGCAGCAAATCTTTAACACAGATCATATATAATATATGTATATATAGAGAAAAGAAAATGTATATATACATATAAGAAAATCGCTTGCAATTTGAATCTGTGGCGCTGACACAGTTTCCAAAATTAAAACGGAAAAGCGTAGCGAATTGCACAACGGCCAGCGTCAAACGGGCAGCGAAAGGCTGATATAAACAAAGAGGCGCTAATAAAGCAGCCTATGAAAACAGAAACGAAGAGAATTCGACTATTGCGCAGCAAGCAGCTGTGTGCCTGCATGTATGTGTATATGTGTGTCGTCTGTGTGCGTGTATGTGTGCATAAGCATGCAGCTTGCCCAGCTGAGTGTGTGTGTATAATATTGTGAAATGAACACAAGGACGGCGCAATTGGGTGGTTGGGGACCCAAAGGGATGGCACAATAATTGCAACACTTACAAATACACACACACACACACATACAAAAATATATAAAAATTGATTGCGCCAATTGGACTTACCACCAATAGGAACTTTGTATATATTAGTTTTCTGTTCAAATTTTAATTGGTTCCATAGCACTTGTACGCTTAATTTTAAGTTAATTTATTTTTATTTAAATTTTGTTTTGTTGTTAACACGTTTTCACAATTTTAAAGCATTTTATTCTGCCCGTACGCAGCTCTTGCCTACGACGTCCAAATTGTAATGTGAGTAATAATTTGTTATGAATGTACAAATTTCAGTTTGAACTAAGCGCAGGCCACCTTTGTTTGTTGTGCTTGCTTTCTGTTCTGTTGTTGTTGTTGCTGTTAATGCAGTTGTTGTTATTCGCATATGTTCCACAACTTTCGAGAATAAAGGCCAGTATGCAGCTCACTGCATGAAATGCCCAAGCAAAGAGCTTAATATCTATACCTGTATTTATATCAACTTGCTGTTCACACAATTTTTTTAGGACTTGCTAAAATTATTGTCGCTGCTTTCCAACTGACCGAGACGGGCACCAGATTCGTTTTAAGAATTTTCTCTAAATACTTTTTTAGAGGACAGATGCAGACGTCTGTTACGCCTGCTTTGTTTGCTACAGCAGACTGAGCTCAAGTGAGCAGTGCTGCCAGACTGTTGGCAGTTAATCAGGCAGTCTGGCAAAAGTCGAGTGCATAGTTCGCCGATGTGGCAAGGCCATTCACTAAACATCAGACACCAGACAGACACACAATAGTATAGAAGAATTTCAGGTTTTTTTTTCCAGGCTCTAATGTTAATATTGTAAAAGCAAACCAAACAGCTGTGGTTACAAAAAGACACACACACGCAATACACACACACACAAACGGAAGAAGAAGTAGAAGAAGCAGCAGCAGAAGAGGACGAACAATTGGCCAAGTGCAGTGTGTTTGTTGTTAATGCCAATCGATGTTGTAGTGCTACACGCAGTGTGTGCAACGCCTCCCGCCCACCTCATCCACCTCCTGCCTACCCGCCCCATAGCCCCGTCTCTGAATCACAACAATGGAAAGTGAGAAGATTTTGATGGCCGCCGGTGTTACGGTCGCCGCCGTCGTTGGCGCCTTCGTCTTTTGGGGTCCATCGGGTAAGCTCGATTTGATATTAGCCGCTGTTGCTGTTGTGCAACACTGGCTGCCCTTATTCACACTAATTGCGCCCTACCCACGCCTGTTGCAGGCTCCCGTTTACGTCAGCGTCGCGGCCAAATTGCTGGCTTACACAATTTCGGCCGGACCTGTTTCCTTAATACTCTACTGCAGGCTCTGGCTGCATGTCCGCAGTTCATTGCCTGGCTGCAGCTGTACAACGGTGCCACACCCGACCGCAAAAGCTTGATCAGCTCGATGCTGAGCACCCTGGAGGTGGTGAATGGCACCCATGCCACGCTGCGCGGCGATCCCCATTCGCCGGGCGCTGTGCTGCGCGCACTGAACACACTTGGCTGGGTGATACCGCAGGAGGAGCACGATGCCCACGAGCTGTTCCATGTGCTGCTCTCGTCGCTGGAGGAGGAGGCCACACGGCCCCAGCAAGTGGGCTGCTTGTCCGACGCCCTGCTGCCCGCCACAGCGCGCAATCAACTGAACATTGGCAGCGACACGGGCGACGGCTTGGACTTGGGCGCAGGCCCTGCCGCCGCAGCAGCGGCTGCCACCTATCGCACGTGCAACATGCCTGGTCAGCGCATTGGCGATCAGCCCAATCGGCCATCCAGCGCCATGCTGACCGATTTCCTCAACATGGAATACGACGAGGCGACCAGCCTGCAGCGCTTGGTTCGCTCCGAGGCCCACACCCCAGATTCACCAGCCTCGGTCTGCGAACGCGAGACGTCGGAGATTATGACGCCAGCTGCTGCTGCTGCGGGCGCCTCCACCTTTCTGCCATTTGGCTATGGCTTGGACTTTGAGACACAGCCGGAGCCATTGAACGTCTCGCCCATGCAGGGCAGCGAGCGTCTCTCACGGCCGCGCCTTCCCCAGCAGCAGCAGCAGCAACAGCACCAAGGCGAGGGCCTCAATCGACGCGTGTCGAGCTCCTGCCGTTCGCTGGAGCGTCTGAATCGCGGGCCTGGCCGCGTCTCGATCTGGTCGAGCATGATGCCCAGCCAGGTGGCGCATCCGTTTCAAGGCGCCATGGGCGCCCAGATCGTCTGCAACGGCTGCGGCTCCAAGTCCGCTGTGCGCTACGATAAGTTCGATAGCATCACCCTGAATCTGCCCACGCAGCGGCGCTCCGGCCTGAGCCTGGGCCACTTGCTCAGCGAGTACATCACCTCCGAGGATCTGAGCGATGTCAAGTGCGATTCCTGCAACGAGACAACGATGCACACCAAGTCGGTGACCTTTGCCAAGCTGCCGGCCTGTCTTTGCATACACATTGCGCGCACCGTTTGGCTGCCCACCGGGCAGGTGTGCAAGCGTCAGGATTACGTGCACTTCCCGGAGAGCCTGTCTATGGCGCCGTACAGCTTTGTGCAGCCGCATCTCAACAGCCAGGTGAGTGCCAGCGGCGATTGCCTTTGCTGCCCATTCTGAACTGAACGAACTCTCCTCAGGCGGGCACACCTTGGGGCTCCACCATGTCGCTGTACTCCTCCAGCCTGCCCATGAACAACGGCGGTGGGGCTGGCGGCGAGGGCTTCGGCGCCATGTTCCCCAAGAACCTGTATCGCCTGCTCGCCGTGGTCGTGCACTCCGGCGAGGCAAACAGCGGACACTTTGTCACCTATCGACGCGGCTCGCTGCGCAATGCACATCGGTAAATATCCGGAGTTGATCTATATGTATATATCTATAACTATATCTATATCTCTATCCGATTTACAGCTGGTTCTACACATCGGACACCATCGTGCGTGAGGTGTCCATTGATGAGGTGCTCAGCGTTCCAGCATATTTATTGTTCTACGATCGCGGCCAGCAGCGGCGCTGAGCCAGTCGTAGTCCCAATCTCCGAATTGTACCCAAAGAACCAGCTCGTCGGCCTAGTCATTTCTGCATTAGAAATACCTTCTCAACGTTGTGATGGATATTCAAATTATTATATATTCCTATAATAATCGAACAGTGGCCATAACAGACAGCTCCAAAAAAACAAAGCAAAACTAAAGAAAAAAGAACAAAAAAAAAAATAGAAAACAGAAAAACATTTTTAGGAACTGCGTAAACTAAATAACGGTCTCAGCAAGCACCAAAAGAAAAAAAAAGAAAACACTCACTCACACCTGCGCAGGTGTTTCTCTCTCCCATCATACATTTATATATATACAAGTTTGTTACATTATTGCATTTAAAAATTTTCAAATTGAATTTAAAATTCACGCCATGTGCTTTTTAGACGTCTGTATTTAGCGATATAGATCATGAACAAGAAACTAATGCCAGGGGTGTTACCGCGCGCATAAATTATTAAGTGTATATTGTTTTTTTTTTAAGAAATTTGTTCACATCTGTTTTATATATATATATTTATAAAGAAATATATATGTACTTCCCGCTCTTTAGGCGTCAAACGATACAAAAATAATCGATTGGCATTTGCATTTATCGGTACAGTGTCTATATACAAGCGTTTACCCTTGGCCACCCACAATAATAGCTATATGTATGTACTTGATAGATCAACCCAATTGCCCAAACAATAATAATCTATGTTAATCGCCCTATTAATAAAGTTCGGATAGATATTTACAATACAATTGTTTTTATTTTCGCACAGAATATTTCTGATGACATACGATTTTTTCGAGTGCAGTTTAATTTTAATTTAACAGCATAACTACAGCTTAACATACTGTTAATGAAACACAAATGTTGCCTAAATTGCTGATTTAGCATATTAATTTGCAATTTTAAGTAAAAATATGCACCTTTCACTCATCAAACTATTATATATTTTGCACTTAAAGCATAATTTTTGAAAGTATTACATTTGCGATCATAAAATGGTCAAAATTAACTGCCAGTTGGATTCAAACTTAACAGTTAAACATCACTTGATCAGTAGGCACACGCTTTTGGGCCCATTGAAATATATGCCACAATGTATATTACTTGCTGTTTTTTGTTTTGAATTTTAAAAATGCACTTAAAACAAAGCGAGAATTCGTAATTGTCGTATATTTTTCATGCTCCTCTAAAATGCATCCTTGTTATCAATGTTATATATCGCCTATCGATAAATGTTAAAGTGCAGGCATTTTAGTCGGTGTGTACACACTGGCGCAGTGCATTTGCCATTGCGTAGTGGCTCGCGTTTGTGTACCAATTCGAAATTTGAAAACTATGTGAAGCAATGTCAAGCAACAATAGTACAAATAATCGTAAGCATAATGATAGAAAATTACAGAAAACCTCGCGCTTTACGCCCAAAATAAGAGAATATCTGGCGGAACTGGCCAATGATCGCGAATCGGGACTAGAACGCTTCATGGCTCTATCGTCAACCACCTCCCCAGCGAGCAGCAACGTAAGCGTCGGCGCGCACAGCAGCAGCCGCAGTCGCTGCCGCAGTCGCAGTCGCAGCAGCGGCAGCTTCGGGGTTGCAACAACATCTGCCTGCGCAGCTGCCACCATAGCCAGCTATCGGAAGCGCAAGGAATGCACCCCGCCGTGCGACCACATCAAACAGATACCCATTGTCATGGATACCATCGGTGGGAGTGGGCAACGCATTGTGTCCGTTTCAGTGGACGATCTGCGCACACCGACCAAAGGCACGCAGACGCAGACGCCGCAGATGCAGACGCGTAAGACTCAAACCCCGGAATCGGCGCTCAAGTCCCACAAGCGTCTCGAATGGGATCCAGCTGCCGATGTGGGCTATCGCTATGGCCGCGCTGCCTCCACCAGTAATATCAGCACATTGGAGCGCTCCGTATTGGAGGCGGCCATCAATCCCGCTGTGCCGTGGACAGGGGGCGAACGACCGAATCACTCGGAGAACGATTTGAATCGATTGCAGCAGGCGGAGCGCAGCGAGCAGCCGAAGCAAGCTGCACCGCTCGCCTCCAGCACCGTGGTCCATGGCAGTCGCATTTACAGTGAGCCCCAGGTGACGCCTGTCGCTTCGCCTATGCTGACGGCCACGCCCACGCCAGTGCCCAGCCGGCAGAGTTCGCGTAGAGAGAGCTGCGCCACCTCCGCCGTGAGCAGCTTCGACTATCAGCACAATTCGCGTCCCTCGACCAGCCAGAGCAACACGCGCAGCCGCAGCCAGAGCTTCAGCGCCGAGGAGCTGCTGCGCCATGTGGAGCAGCAGCGTCAGGAGCGCGAATATGCAGCGCAGCTGGAACAGGCCCTGTGCAAGCGCCGCCAAGCGCACAAGGAGAAGCGGGAGAACAAGGAGAATCAACGGCCAGAGCAGGAGCAGCAGCAGCCACAGCCACAGCAACCACGGCAGCAGCAGCCACAGCAACCACGACAGCAGCAGCCAAGGCAACATCACAAGTCTAGCTCCTCCTCGAGCAACTCCAGCTCGCCCGCCAAGTGCGACCTGGATCTGGGCATTGACTTGCTCTGCTCGCTGGTCAACAAGCGCAGCCTCAGCTATGGCCAGAAGAAGCAGCTCATCCGGGACATAGCCAAGCGCTTAGCCTGCCTCGATCTAGCGGCCAGCAGCAGCAGCAGTGTGAACAGCCGAGGCGATGCCAGGCGCAGCCTGCACAAGGACCCGCCGAGAATGGAAGGCTGTACGGATGGAGCTGGAGGTATGCTACGTTTGCCACTCAATCGATATACTCTCTCTCTGATCTGCTCCCTTTATCTGTAGATACGTTGCGCCATAGCCATAGCCAGCAGCCTAGCAGGGACAAGGACAAGGACATGTCTGTGCCGGCTGCAGCTACACCAGCTTCAGCGAATGTGCCTGCTGCAGCTGCACCAGCTCCGGCGACTGTGCCTGGTACTAGATCCATAGATCCAGCTCCCTTTACTGCTCTGGTAGCTCCTGTGCCTGCGCCTCGCACACGCCTGGCCACGCCCATAGTCTCCCCGCAGCCCTGCAGCTATGCATCCACCAGCAGCGGCGCCTCCAACGAGCTGGTCACCCAGAAGACAAACATTCAGATTAAATACACCTTGGACACTATCGACCAGCAGGCGGACGTGCAGGAATGGCTGAATCCCATGACGCAGAGCGAGATTGAGTACGAGGAGAAGCGCAAGCAACGCCTCCAGCTGGACACAGAGCGCCGCACGCAACTCAATTGGATCGAAACGGAAATCCTACGACTGCGCACGCTGAAGAATCTCTTGAGCAACGCTGCCAGAGGCGTCGTACCCACCTCCAGCGGCGGCAAGAGTGTGCGCATACCCATTCGGCTGGTGGAGGGCTCCGATGCGCTGAATCAACTGCAGCGAGTGGATCGAGTGGTGCCGACAGCAGCGCCACCCGCCACGCCCAGCTCAACACCACCAGCAGAAGGAGCTGTACCCTTTATCCGTGCCAGTGCAGCGAGTGGACGTGCTGCACCGCCGCCACCTCCACCGCCGCCACCACCACCACCACCGCTGCCGCCCAGCAGGCAGCTGCAGCGCAGCAAAATGGCCACGCCCTGTGCGCTGAGCCAGCACTCGGGCAGCTCCGAAAGCGTCTGCTCCTTTGTGCAGCAGCGCAAGCGCCAGTTCATGGCCCACTACCAGAACCAGCAGCAGCAGCGCCTCGAGCAGCAGCAGCTGCAGCAACAACAGCAGCTCATCCTGCGCCAGCAGCAGCAGCAGATCATCCAGCAGCAGCTGCAGAAGCAACAGCAGCACACGGCCAAATGCCAACTGGTAAGCTCTAAGGATATCCTATTGAAGGACTAACGGATAAGAAAGAGAGAGAGATTGAGAAAGAGAGAGGGAGAGAGGGAGATAGCGAAAAAGAAAGTTGTGACAAAAACTAACCAGATTTTATGATAGGAGCTTGAGTAACCAGGAGATACACTGGCACATTGAGATTAAGTAAGAATTGAAGGGAGAGGGAGATAGCGGGAGATGCTAGAAGCTTGATTAAGCAGGAGTTAGAGATGGATATGGAAATTGCCAGAGAGATCATGAGAGATTAAGAGAGAGAGAGAGAGGAAGAGAGGGAGCATAACTAACCCAGTCTGGCCTACTCTCAGATGAATATTAAATTTGTCTTAGCCAAAGGCTGATTGTCATTCATACCTATGAGAATCGCAGAGAAGTCTTCTGAACCTGACTCATCTATTCATCTGCGCCTCTGCTGTGCAGAAAAGGAGATAGAGGGGGATATAGAGCTTAAGTGAGAGATTGAGATGCAGGGAGGAGCGTAACTGAACCAGGTAGATCTACTCTCACCCTGACTGCCACTCAGACTTGCATAAAATTCATGAGAATCGCATAGAAGTCTGCTGAACCTAAGTCATCTATTCATCTCTGCTTTGCAGCAACAATGCCAGCACTGCCAGCAGCAGCAGCAGCATCATCAGTACGTGGAAATGCAGTACGCCCAGACGGTGGGCAATCTCTATAGCTGCCTGGATGAGGGTGCCATCTACTATCAAGTGGTCAACTCGCAGGCGCCGCCGTGTCGCGTGCATGGCGCGACAGCCATCGTGACGACGACAGCAGCGGCAGCAGCAGCAGCAGCAACAACTGTGGCGACTGGCCACTGCACCACCACCAGCTCCAGCTCGTCCATGCTGTGCATCAGCTCGGAGATGTCCATACCGCTGAGCCTGGCGAATGCCTGTGAGGCGACAACGACGACGACAACCACGACAACACATCAGTATGATGATGTGGCGTGCCACCAGCTGCTGCAGCCGCGGCCGCATCGTCGCCAGACGCAGAAGCGCTCGGAGCAGCGCCAGCTGATGCTGGTGCAGGAGCAAAGGCCCAGCCAGCAGATGCTGCAAGTACGGCCGCGTGGCATTGCCTATGTCATACTATTCGGCGCGGATGGGGACGCCAATGAGGAGGACTGTGCGGAGCCAATGTCCCTGCAGGACCATCTGCAACGTGCGCGTCCGCAGTTCTGCGCCAAGTCCAAGGAACGCAAGGCCATACTCAATCAGATGCAGCTGATGCGCAACGAGCGGCGCAAAGAGCTCGAGCAGCTCATCGAGTGCGGCAGCCTGGAGTCGCTGGACACGCGACTCGAGCAGCTGCCACCGCCTGTCGCCTGTAAGTGTCCTGCCCTTAGATGTCCTTATTACCGTTTCACTCATGTCTTCCCACTTCTTGCTTTTGCAGCTCGCGTTCGCATCTTCAGCACGCGCGAGATGAAGGCGTTGACCAGCAAACGCTGCCAGAACCTTCCCGAGGTGATTGCGGCGCAAAATCGTGAATGTGAGGAGCGTCGCCGGCGCAGCAATCGCATACTGCGCGACGTCTTCAATCGGGTATGCCAGACTGCACCACACACATACCCTGAACAATCAATTTCTAATCGCATTCCCTCTTTCCCGCAGCGTTTGCAGCGTCGCGTGCGCTCCGGCAAGCTCACACTCAACTACAGTCGCACCGTCATCTAGTGCAGACTGATATATATATATTTAGATCGGGCATATATAGATTTGTGTTGCGAATCCAATCGCAAAGTAGTTTAATATGCATGCTACTGAAGGCTCTACCTCAAATCGATTTTATATTCTAGTTTAATTTTAATTTTCATATATATAAATGAATTTTTATTCTTGTGTTTTGACAATTTTTTTTAAATATTTATTAGAATTGAAACCTTATTTTGTTTGACCAATAAATAAATAATTGAATTTGCCATAGAAGAAAAGTTTTATTTCATTTTGTTTTTGATTTGATTTTATTGAAGTTCATAACATTGGCGATTAACAATATTGCGTATTCATTATATGTAATATATTCAATTAATTTAAACTCTTTGCAAGCTAAACAACGTTTCATTTCCTAAATATGTTTTTTGGTGTTCTCTATTCGAAGGGAAATCCTTAAGATTAACAAGATAGAAATTTGGAGTTGATAACAAAAGGAAAACGAATGAAATCAAATTCAGTAACAAATTGAATGCAGCTACAAAATGCACAATATTTATAGGTGTTTATCGTGTACCGAGATATAAGTGTCGATTGTAAGTATATTTATTTTTAAATATATATTCATTTATATTTATATATATATTTTTGTATTTATATATAAATAGGATTATGTTAAGTGTAATACGTAATACCAGCCGCAATGCCAAATCAGGTCACAGGTCTCACATTTCTGTTTAGCTACAGATCGAAGTATACTGGAAGGTTGTTCATTATCTTTTGCTTTTGGTTAGGAACGTTTTGGAACTGGAACTGGAACTGGAACGGGAATCGATTCGTGGACTGGACCAACGACCAACAATGCGAAGCAGTTTAAGTCGGTTATGTGGGGATTACTGTCGATTAAATAACTTTTGCATACAGATCGGGATATATAGATATTAGTTTCTATATATACATATATATATGTATACATATGTATATATAGAAGATATATGTGATAACAACGCGTTAGTATTTCGACGAAAATTGTTCACTTAGAAGCTAATAATTGAGATTGCATACAAATTAGACGAGAGCTCCGATCTCGCTCGCCTAATCAACCTATTTGCGCGCTACCATATCCAAGCCGCCCTCCTCCTCCATCTTGGACAAGAATTTGATGGCACGCTGCGAGGGTTCCGTCTGTCTGGCCATGTCGATCAGGCCCAACAACTTCTTGATGCCAATGAAGACGCTGTGAATGAGTTTCGAGAGTATTTGAATATCGTGTCGATCAGAGATTGGAGTGAGGTGAGAACATACCGCTTGCCAGCCATCTTCTTGCCAATGGCTTGTAGTTCGCCCTTGCTGAAGATGTCCGTGTCCTCGAGCACGGAGATGACATGCTCCGGACTGGACAGATTGGGCACATGCAGCACCGCTGTGAAGGCCGAAAGCATTTCCATTTCCTCCAAGACCTCACTGTAATCAGCAGAGGATTAGCCGCGGATGTGCCATAAGGAAAAGAAAGAAACCACTTACCGTCTGCTGGAGGTGCAGAGAATGAGGAGCTTGCGACCCTTGGGCGGCTGCTTCTTGAGCAGCACAAGCAAGGCCTGAAGCGTGAGATTCGAGTATCTGGGCCCGATCGGTCCATAGTCGAGCAGACGTTCTACATTGTCGACGACAATGCAGCTGAGCGTGGAGCGATAGGCGTCGTCGAAGATCTTGCGAATGTGCAAGCATTTGGCCGACTCCGTGTAGCCGACCATGTCCTCCGGCGAGCAGACCTTGACAAACGGAAAGTCTGACATTTTGGCCAGTTGGGCGGCCAAGGCGGTCTTGCCCGAGTTGGGAGCACCAGCCACGAGAACAGAGACCAGACCACTGGACTCGGGCGCCTTGGCCTGCTGCACGTACAACATGCCATCCTCCAGGAGATTGCTGACGGGTTGACCCCAGTTGACCACGCCGCGTGCCAGCATGTTATCGAGTATCTCTTGGGCCGTGCCGAAGGCTGGCTTGATGTCGTGCTCCAGCGAATGGAGGAAGTCATCGCGATTCACTTTCAATTTCTCCATGGCCTCCGGATCGACGGTGACCTTGGCGTCGGCCTTGATCAGGCGATTCATTGCGCTCGATTGTGCCGCACGCACGAGACCCTCGATCTCGGCACCGCTGAAGTTCTTGGTGAGCGCGGCGATCTCCTTGCAGTCGACATCGTCGTTGATCTTGTTGAAGTCGCGCATGCGCTTCGTGTGTATATTCAAGATCTGAACGCGTCCCTGCTCGTTGGGCAGACTGATCTCCATTTGGACTTCCAAGCGACCGGGTCGCAGCAGCGCCTCGTCGATCATGTCCCGCCGATTGGTCATGCCAATCACCAGGATATTGTTCAGCTGGTCCACGCCATCGATCTTGGTCAGCAGCTGATTGACGACGGTGTCGTGGACACCGCTATTGCCGGCCACGGAGCCGCGCTGCTTGCAAATGGCGTCGATCTCATCGAAGATGATGATATGCAGTCCACTGTTCGGACCCAGACGCTTTTCCTCCTCCTCGGCCTCGGCGAACAGTCGTCGCACATTCGCTTCCGACTCGCCCACATATTTGTCCAATATCTGCGGTCCATTCACGATCTTCGGCTCCCGGGCGTTCAGCATGGTGCCAATTTGACGGGCCATCAGGGTCTTGCCCGTGCCGGGGGGTCCGTACAGTAAGATGCCCTTCACGTGCTTGCAGCCCAGCTGCTCCACCAGCTCGGGTGGAAAGACGCGCGAGGCGAACGCACGACGAAAGATCGCATTGAACTCGTTGTCCAAGCCGCCGATGCCCATTTTGCCAAAGTCCCAATCGGGATTGATGATGGACTGGCGGACCACCTTGCCCTTCGACTTGCCCTGGAGATTGAGTGAGCTATTCTCAGCCTTCTCGAACTGCACCACTGTGTTGCCCAAGATGCGACCGAAGCGGACATTGCGCATCGCCGGCTCCTTGCCCTCGCCCAGGCTCTTCGGATCGATGGCCTCCAGCACCTTGACGGCCAGGCCGAGCAGCTTCTTGTCCTTGAAGTTGAAGACCAACGACTGGCCGACGGTCAGGGCCATGCCAGCGAATTGCATGATAAACTCCTTGGCCATCTGATCTGAGTCGTAGGGCTCCTGCGAAACGCTGTGGAAGGAATTCAGAGGGGAGGCAGAGGGAGGTCAAAATTGGTCGATAACTAATCGATAACCTCACTTTTGTCTAACCTAACCTTCACAATCTCAGAGAGATTCCCAACTCCAACATAACCTTATTCTTCTCATATAGCTTCGCCTAGTATCATCTCAGCTAACTTTCCTACGAGCTAAACTTACTTTTTGATATTAGTAATCACTCTATTTTGATACTATTATCTTATATTCTGTCCGATTTGAATAATCCTATGCATTTGGGTTGAACTTAACCTCACATTTGGGTTAAATAACCGTAAAAATAAGCTTCTCACTTACGTCTTCTTTTGCAGAAAATCGGTCTCGAAGGATACAGATGTTATGACATCGGAGCTGGCATCGAACCGATACGGACGCACCTCCAGCTCCTGATTGATGGAGAGCATCGCCCACTTGCGCTGGACGAGAGAGAAGCCCACATAGCCTCGGGGCACCTCCACGGTCTTCTCCAGGGCGAATATAAAGTGCTGGCCCGCAGCTGGTGAAATATCAGCATACCTGAAGCACAGCGAGATATATGTATACAAATATAAATATATAATATATATATATATATAGAAGGATGTTCATCCTGCATTGGGGACATACTTGACATCATCTGGAAAATCGCCCACGTTGACAATCGCCCGATTGGTGAGGGACAATTCGTCCGTGGGACACTTTGTGGCCTTCAAACGCTGTAAATATGTATTTATATAAGAATTCGCAGATATATATATATATGTATAGCACAAGACAACTCACATAAGACATTTTTGCTGCCTGGTTGTCTGCTGTGGGGTGGTTTCTGTTTACGGCCTCAGCCTCAGCTCGACTTATTTCTTATTGAGATTCTTCGAGCTTTTCAATTTCGCAATTGAAAGTGGATCTCGGTTATTGTTTGATTGTACACTACGTTATTTGTTTTTGTATGTTTAACACTTTGCTGTATTTTGATTATGCTGCATTGCTTGTTTGCTGCACATTAAGCCCACACCAAATTTGTTTCATTGATTTCTTCACAAAATTTTGCTGCGCAGCTTAAAAAATGCGCGCACGCACCTGCCAACGCATTCAAAACATAATGAAACCGGTTGGCAGGCCTACCAGATGTTTGGCTCTGTTAGAATGAACAACAGTATGTTGGGAGTTCTGTTAACTCCCTCTGTTTAAAAACACAATTGCTGAATCTGTATTTAACAGAGCTCAAATGTTGAGCAACATATGATGTTGCACTGCATTGTTAAGAGCGTGTGTCAGATCACTGTTAACAGACATCATACTCAATCGTGGAGTAACACTAGGTTGCGCAAAGTGGCCTGTTAATATCGATCCTCATCATTATATCTGCCGCTTTCTGTCTATATATTAAAAATCAGATAGCTGAACACAATGAGCAGCACTGTTAGCTTCTGCCCAGATAGGTATAGGAGGTAGTTCCAGCAGATTATCTCTTTCTTGGGAGTTCAAGATAAGAACCATACACCTTCTTCGATTTTATAATTAATACACATGTTTGAATTAAATTGGGTACTAAATGCTTTATTTTGGTTGGTGTGGAGCACTTGCTGGATGACAGTTTAAATGCCCGCCAAGCGTCAGCTGGGATAACAGAGCAAAAGTCGAAAATGTGACGTCACAAGATGTCTGTTAATTAACATAAACAGTAACGAAACTTGGGTTTCCATAACCTACGATGTCTTTTAACAGTGTTGTGGAGTAGAGAATTTTATTGTTGCAGTAGACGCAGGAGATTGCGGACGTGTCGCTACGAGTCGTGAGCGCTCTTTTAACCATTTCGTGTTGATCGTCACATTTTTTTGTTATTGTTTTTGTTGTTAAGTGAATGATAGTATTATCACCTTATCAGTGTGTTATGCAAAACTCAAATAAAGGTTTTTGCTAAAAAGTGTTTCGTATTTGCTATTTGCCGGTTGAAAAAAAAACCCGCCAACTGAAGCGGCAGAACCAAACAAATCAAAACAAAACAAGAAATGAACAACAAAACATAATAATAACAATAACAACAACAACAACAATAATAATAACAACTACCTGTTGGGCACTGCGCCGCAGCCGCATTCGCTGTCGCTGTCGCTGTTGACGTTAACGTTGCTGCGCAGCTATAGCGGGAAGGTTAAGCCGTTCGCTTATCCGTTAGCTGCAGCGCTGCTGCTGTTGTTGTTGCTATCGCTGTTGTTGCATTAGTGCGGAACAGCAACAGAGATGACACTGTCTGTGAACGTTAGACGCATCGGCTGTTGTCTGCTCTTGGCAACATTCTGCGTTTGCACCTGGAGCTTCAATCTGGAGCAGCGTCAGCCGCTAATCAAGTACGGCCATCCCCACTCATATTTCGGCTACTCGCTGGCCACGCACACAATCGGCGAAATCAAATCGTCCAACAAGACAAAATGGTAAGTCCAAATACTAAATACAGAAGCAACAGAAGAGAGACGAAGAAATGCCGTTGATCGAAAATCGTACTGCACATTTAGCTTAGCGTGCAAATAGGCGGTAGAAGGAGCAACAGAAGAGAGAAGAAAAAGTGCCGTTGATCGAAAAGTTACACTGCACATTTAGCTTAGCGTGCAAACAGGCGACAGGCAATCACTCTCTCTCTTTCGATCTCTTTTTGCTCGCAAATTACGCTCATTGTCAGATCAGCAGCGCTCAGGGTGAATGTGCAGAAACTGTTATGTGTTTGTGTGTGTGCGTGTGCAAATGCATGTAGAGAGGCTAGAGAAGTACAAATAATTATTAATTTTTAGTATATTTAGCATTAATAATAATAATAATAATAATAATTAATAGTTTATGAAAATAACAAATAAAAAGAAAAATTTGATAAATTTTGTTATTTAATCATATATTATATTAAAGACCATGCTTAAGCCTTTATGATGGATCTCAGCGAGAGCCTTGGAATTGTTGCTCTAATTCACGAATTACTAGCTGGACATACATACACATATGTATATAAACGAAAAATATATATGTATATGTATGTACATATGTAGTTGGGTAGATAGTAAGCTTTATTTTATTTTTTTTATTTACCTTAATTGACTGACATTGATTATTATTAATAAAAAATATAAAAAAAAACACTAAAAACGTGTTTGGCTTTTTGCATTTGCAATTCGCCTCGTTCTTCTTCTTCTTCTTCTTGTTGTTGTTGTTGTTAATGTGCGAAACTTGTTTCAAAATTTAGTTGCTGTTCGATTACCATATAATACAATCAAAATGGATATTGATTATTTATAAAGATGATGCTATATGCAAACACACACACACACACACACACACACACACACACACATTGAGAGATCTCTCGCATGTGTAGGTTTCGATCTAGCATGTGTTTTCCATTAGCATTTCGCTGCCCGTTTAGTTGAGATCGTTTAGCAAATTGAATACATCTGCAAAAATTGGAAGAGAATAACAACTAGAGAAAGTTATCAAAAAATAAAAAATATGATCGATTGATCAATGTTCGGGTTTCAAGTGTTTCAAGGCTTGATTTTTTTAAAAAAATATATATATAGAGATAGATATGAGTCAAGAACAGTTTATAATTTAGTGAATTTGGAGTGAAAATAAAGTTGGGAGAGTTTGAGAGATATAGAAAGACTTTAAGAGGTGGTAGAGATATATGAAAGAGAGGGAAAAATAAGAGAGAAAGAAAGAGAGAGAGATAGAGATGGATAGAAAGAGAGAGAGAGAGAGAGGAAGAGAGAAAGACTTTAAGAGGTGGTAGAGATATATGAACGAGAGGGAAAAATAAGAGAGAGAGAGAGAGAGGGAGGAAGGAGGTAGGGACAGATGGGAGAGAGATACATATACATAGTAATAGAGATATATATAGAGAGAGAGAAAGAAAGAGAGAGATAAAGAGAGAAAGAAAGAGAAAGAGAGAGAAAGAGAAAGAAAGAGAGAGAGAGAGAGAGAAGAAAAAAGGAGGCTTATATACGATATATGTATATATATGTACATATACATTATGTTAATGATATATATCTTTCGCCTGATAGTTCACATTTGTCTGTATTTCCAACATCAGCTCCCTTCCCATACGCCCATCTCTAGAAGCGCTCTATGACTACCTTGAGAATTACCTCACTGATTGAGTCACTCGGCAAATTGACTCTCAGTTAATGTTACCTATGATAAATTCCGGATATCCGAATAGTGAATTATTCACGGCAAATGCAGCTGGCCATAAAAAATGTTGTAGGCATTCTCTCTCTCTCTCTCTCTCTCTCTAACACATTTTTTCTCGGAAAAGTATCATTGATCGGACTTATCTCTATTTGAGCGCCCCCTTTTATCATTACAACTCAAATATTCGGTTATTTAACCATCTCTCTCTGTGTGTGTGTGTTTAGGCCCATTCTACTGCCAGATAAGATACTGCTTGCATTTACAATATTTACTCTGTCAGATATACTCAACAACATGTTTCCTTGTGTGGCGTTAATTCTTTTATATATATTTTATTTTTTTATTAAATTTAATAAAACTTTTTTTTTTATTTCATTATAAATATACCCTGTAAAAAGTGTAGTAAAAAGGTTGCATGTGCGCTGTGTGAAAGTGGAGAAAAGGGAAGGAAAAAGCAGAGAAAGAGGAGCAGGCAGACAAACTGAAAGGGGTAGAAGCAATGAAAGAGGAAGGGAAAGAGAAAGAGCAAAAGGAAAATATCATTGAAAGAGTAAGGGGAAAATAAAGAGAGAGAGAGAGAGAGAGAGCGAGAGAGAGAGAGCGAGAGAAAGAGAGAGAGAGGGTGAGAGAGAGATAAAGAGAGAGAAACATAGAGACTTTTGGCTATATCAATTAATGGCTTCATATTTCCCGAATGTCGAATAATTCCTGTATTACCCATACATATCGATATATTTTTCATGCAAACTACAGAGAACTGAAAATATATTGGAGTTCTTGGATGGAATACTTATATCTTATATATCTTCTACAAAAATGTATGAAACATATTTGTAAACAGTTTAAATTTGATGAATGGGTATCTTCTAGTCGTGCAGTGCTCCTTTTTGTATCTATTTCCGCTGTATATTTTTTGCGCGCATAATATTTCAAAACTTATCTTAAGTCTGTGTATGTATATTTGCTTGATAACTGGATCATAAATATATATATATATGTATACATATACTATATATATATACATATATATATATATATATATATATATATATATATAATATATATATATATATATATATATATATATATATATATATACTATATAATCAATTTATAACTGTCGAAGGTCACAGGAAGAGGCTTAAACCTTCATATGACTGCAGTTGCACAAATAAACTATATATGTACATACATATATAGGGAGAGATATTGACCTTCATATTAATTGTGATTTGCATTTTGCTTGTATTTTGTACTTTACTTGATTCATTTGCATTAAGCGGGTATTGAATAACTTGCATGGCCTGACTATATCGTATATAGACAAGTGATATATGCTTCGCTTCGCTCATTATGGATTATCAAGTGTTAAATCATCATGTTAAAGCTAATGTTAATCGCGATTTCAAGCTGCCCAACAGCAATTGCCGATATCTGCGCTCAAAATGGCAAAAGCAGCTACAACAGCAACAACTACAACAACTAACCGAATAACTGTGACAACAGCAAATGGCTTTATGTCTCCCTGTGTTCCTCGTCCGCAATACCCATGCCAAAGTCGGCAGACAAGTCGGAGCCAACCGCAAGCCAATAAAATGACAAACTATCAGAGACATCAGCCACATGCAGTCAAGCATTAGCCATAGAACGAATCTCTGATACGCTAAGAAGACCACAAATCAATTCTAGATTCGAATTCGAATTCGAATTCGGAATGCCAACTACAAGCAGGAAAAGCTTTTCGATTCCTTTCTTTATCACATTCGTAAACGTTTTACTGGCTGCTCTGCTTTGTCGTTCCTTTAGCAGCACTGGCTGCACACCTTTTATATATACATATATATATATATACACTCTATATCTTTCGTTACCTAGCTAAGTCCTTAATATTTCTCTATTTTGCATTGCCATTTAATCTTAAACGTTTCACTGGCTGCCTATGGCCAATATGCCCCATATGCCCCAGCGCTAGTTAGTGTAATTGAAAATGGAAAATCAATGCAAAAGGGGCTTGGGTGCGGTGCTGGCTGAAGACAATCCAAGCCGAAGACGGCCAAGTTGGCCAAGACGTCTTATGGCTTATGGAGCCATAAAAAATGTATTACAAGAGCAATGAATCCACGTATTTGAGTTGTTATTGTTGCTGTCGCTGCTGCTGCTGTTGTTATTGTCGCCATTCAGTCTGGGGAAGTAACTTGTCCGCTTTTGGGTGGCAGTGGGTCAAAGCAATTAGGTTGCGTCTTCATAGCAGACCAAAGCTGCCAGACATGCCAGACGCAGCCCATGCGCAATGTTCTTGCCATTGACAACTGCCAAAGCTATGGCCAGGCTTGAAGGTAAGGCGAGGGCCTTAAGCAGTTGACTTACTCTGAAATTTACATGATCCCAATATGATTTACAGGACCGAAGTGGGGTATATATATAAGAGTTCCACTCTATAGATAGTTCCACTCTATAGTTCAGATAGTTAAGATACAAGACTCAAATCAACTTAGCTCGAGAGATCCTCAAGTTCTGTAAGCTTTGAGCTTAGTTTTAGAGAAAAAGCATTTGCAAGCCTCGCCGATTGGAATGTCGCAGCTGAAGAGCAGAGAAAATCAGCGAAAAATCGAAACCTTTCGCCTGACACACTTTGGGCATTGGCAAAGGCATTTAGCACTCGCTGCGGCTGTGGATCTTAAAGTGTCTAGAAGCAAATATCTGGGCAATTTATATGTGGTGGCTCAACACATGTTCCATCTGGCTGCCGGTCGTGCATTTATGATTAGGTTGCTCAGCTGCCTGGCTGCCTGGCAGAGACCCGTTCGCTGTCTGATTGCATTTGTCATGCGGCTCACACACGGCAGCGACAACAATAACTAAAATGCCATAAAGCCGCAATGTGACAGCTTTTGGCCATGATCAAGGCTAAGCTCATAAAAAAAAAAGAAACAGGCTGCAGCAGCAGCAGCAGCTAATTGAGGCAAGCCGAACAGCAAATGCTCTCATTAGAAGAGCTCTTAATTAGGGCAACTAGAGCTATATATAGTTCAACTATGATCAGCTAAGGACTACAAACAAACCTTTTTTACCAGCATCATTTGCTCGGCATACCCTCTTTGGCAGTGTATATTAAAGGTAAAATCCCCAAAAGCCCAATAAAACGAAACCTCACAAATTGCTGGCGGGTTTCAAAAGGCGACCGCCGGCAATCAAAAAGCCATTCACACGTTCATTCAAAAGTCAAAGTTCCGACGAATTTCAGTGCTCGAGTGTAACTCCAAAAAGCTGCCTGCCCCCTTGCCCGTTGCCCGTTGCCCCTGCCAACTCCCAAGTTCCAATTCCAGTTCCAGTTCCTTTTTCATGTGCACCGTGTGCATTTAGCTCTTTGATGTGCTGACAAACGGATGTCAGGTACGTCATGTTGTTGTCCCTACGTCCGTCCGTCCGTTGTCCACTTGAACGTGCGCTTCACGCGATCTGTGCGGTCGCGCATAGACTGGACCCATGCAAGCAACAATTGCAACGGTCACGCGTGCGCAACGTGTAAAACACTTTAAGCTTTTTACTCCCATTGCAATGGGAGTTTTCCGGTTGAGCTTTTGCATGCAGGCTTGCCCAAGTGAGTCACTCTATGGGCATGGGTGTATGCAAACTTGTTGAGTTAAGAACGTAAAGCTTTCAGCTAGCGACTGTAAAAGGCTTAAGTGGGCTCTATTGAAGGCGCCTTTTGGAGCGAATAGACCGAATAGTGGGAGGTATATGTGTCTAGTATGCTATTGAATAGAATGAAAGCTTGTATGATTTAAAAGCTTTTACATTTAACAGTAAATGCCTTAAGAAATGCAATCTGCTTGCACTATTTACAGCGATTCCTCTTAAAGCTTCCAGCAAAAGCTTTCGATTGGAGCTTGCAACAGGCCTTAAGCTTTGATCGGCAATCTGAATGAAATCTTATCAAAGAGCTTTCAAGAGCTTCTCTCAGAACGGTGCTTTTCAAAGCTTTCAAAGCGAGAGTCTACCTAATAATCCTGCTTCTGCTGGTATCTTCAAAGAGGTCGGGAAAAGTGAGAAATTGTGACTTATGTGAACTACGTAATTCCCATTTAGATTCGCCGTAAAGCTGTTAAGAGCTAAAAGCTCCATTTGCCATTTATTGCACATTTTTAAGTGGAAATGCTGATAAGGGGGCGAGGTCACGCCCTCTGTTTTCCGCTGCATTTCGTTTAAATTGAGTCCGACTTTTTCATATATTTGTATTTCTATTTTTCTGTTTTGTTTTCGTTTGTGCTTCGTGTCGCCAATTTGGGTTGTTGATGAGCTGTGTCTCGCTCGCATTGCTAATAAACAAATGCAAATTGCGCTCAGGTATTGCCGGCACCTGGAGCAAGGCTGGCTGCACCCTTGACTTGGCTCAGCTCGAGATCACTCAACTAATCCACACGATTGATTGATCACTCATAATCGATCCCAAGGTTGGCTGATGCAAGGAATCATCTGTCAGAGTTTCCTGTAGCCGCTTTGACTGTGCCACATTCCAGGGTATCTGGTGTGCAATCAGGCACACTCAGCTTCGTATTTTGTTATTCATTTGCCTAAGATTGCTGAGTAATAGAAGCGCAAACACAAACACGCACGCGATTCCACGTGTCGCTGTCGACGCTCCATATGGAATCCTATGGCTCGCAACTACATATTATTATTATTATTTCTTAGTTTTTTTTTTTTTTGTTCAACTCTCGCTTTATTTATTGTTGTTTTTCTTGTTGTTGCTGTGCACACCTTTGGCGCAAATATTTGTAAACAAATCAACGTAAATATGCTCAGAATGTGATTCATTTGACGCAGGCCGGGAACTAGGCGGAGGAATCTTATCTAGTTCGTAGTTCCCCCCAATAGTTGCCCATAATTAGCATACATAACTCTTGGCGCTTGCTTAAGACATGCTGTTGGGACAGTTTTCAAACACACAAAACAAAGAAGAAACTAGAAGACTCGTTAAAAATGTATTGTGATGCCCTCTGATACCCTGTAAAGCAATCGCAGTTGGAGTTGGAATGGCCTAGACCTACTCCTGTTCCAGTTGCTTGAGCTGAACTGAATTAGTATTTCTAAGGAAATGTTTGCTTATTTGGTTAAGTATTAAAATATCGATAGATATATATATATATATATATCGTATATAGTATTATAAATTATATCATTTACTAATACTAATGCATATGGATATCATAATTACATACACATATCGATTGTAATACGATTCCCTCAATAAACATCAGGTCCACTGCTGTTGGAGAGTCAGGGCATTGGCTAGTCGTGCATACCCTTGCTCTTGCTCTTGCGCCCTGTCGGACACATGTTGTTGTCTTTTTTCTGCCTCATATTTTGGTTGGCTCTATCTCATAGTGCTTTCGGGTTCTCTGCTCGGAAAGTGCGCCAAAATGTTTCGGCGAAAATGAGGTCAACAGACGCCAGAGAGTCGGAGCGAGGGCAATGCTTGGAGCTGGGCGGGCGTTAGCAGGGGGTGGGGGGCTGGGCGCTACGAGTGGGGCACTTAATGGTTATTGTTGCTGTAACTGGGGCCAGTCGGGCCTCTGATAGAATATGCCCATGCTCATGCCCATGCCCGTGCCCATACCCATACGCATTCGTAGTCGTTTTCGTATTCTGCCTGCCACATGCAAAATAGTTTTTTCTACGTCTTCTTCGGCTAGTTTTCTAGTCTTTTTTTTTCCTATTTAATTTACTTCTTGTTCTTGTTTTGGCTTTTGGCGGGCCGAAAGACATAAACAAATGAGATATACGACACACGCATTAAAGCGGAAAAGAAAGAAATAACGTATACGAGACAAGGAAATGCCCAGACAAACATTTGGCAGATATCTATTATGCGCAATGCTGCAGTGGAACCAGGTCTATGGTGTACCAGGGCACGAGCCATGGGCCCTGGGAAGACTAAGAAGTATAATAGAACAACTTTGGCTGTGTAGACTTCTATATAGATCTCTCTATATACATATCTATATAGACTTGATCTATCTTTATCTTAAGTTTAGTTGTAGAATATTTCTATATAGTATCTATAGTCGTGATATATTTATAATATATTTAACTTAATATTTCTAATTGCTGCAGCCTTTCTCTGCGATTCTCAGCAAGTCAAAGACTCTAGCTGTTGTCTGCTGTAGGCAAGTTGGACTGTGGCACATGCCGCCCCATAAACATGCGTGAAAATTCAATTGATTTTTGTTGCGTGAGGGGGCGGGGCAGGCGGACGCTTGGGTGCGACTGGAAAAAAAGGAGGCGTGCGTATTTATAGCGCTAGAAAAATTGCCCATTTTTTTCTCAAATTTTTGAACGGCGCGAACTGTAATGCTGCTCTCACTGCCTCTGTGTGTGTGTGTGTGGTGTGTGTGTGGTGTGTGTGTGGTGTGGGAAAACGTTTTGTGCAGTCAGCTAATACAGGCAAGTGTTGCAAAGCGATTACAAACTTGCCTAGCAGCTGTCGAGTGTTGAATGCATCCGAAAGATACAAGAAGAGGGAAAAAACATAAAGATTGTGAGATGTTTCGTGGCTGGGCGAGCGGCAGGTAAGCCGACGGCCAGGGGGCGGTGCTTAGCGGTTGGGGGAGTGGCACTTGTATGCACTAATGAGACGCTGCTCCAAGTGCAATCACACAGAGAGTGAGAGAGAGAGAGAGAGAGAGGGAGAGAGAGGTAAAGCTCGAGTGTACTTACAGCTAGAGTAGGTGGACAGCAGAGAAAGAGAGAGAGAGAGAGAGAGAGAGGGCGGTGGGCAGGCGGGTCTAAAGGGGTTAGCGTGTGGGTGTTATGATTTATTGCCAATTGCGATGAGGCCGCTGTCAGCTGAGGTTGAAGTTTGTGGCATCAACAGCGTGCAGCAACAGCAACAGCAACAGCAACGAGTGCCCCATTCATCAGCGTTTCGTTGAGCGCGTGTGGGCAATGCCTCTTAAGATCGTACCCCTCCTCATCACCCGATCTCTTCGTGCCCCTTTGCCAAATCAAAGCTCTGTCACGTCGGCGGGGCCCACGCAATCAATTCGCTGCGATTGTCGTCAGGAAGCGTCGGCGCAACAATCTTTC
This sequence comes from Drosophila repleta, assembly GCA_018903745.1. Taxonomy (NCBI): domain Eukaryota; kingdom Metazoa; phylum Arthropoda; class Insecta; order Diptera; family Drosophilidae; genus Drosophila; species Drosophila repleta. Next base: position 2,513,301 of record JAEIGN010000750.1, on the reverse strand, counting down.
AACTGCTGCCGCTTCTTCTGCCCACAGAGCCAAAGCTTCAGAAGAGGGGAGGGGGGGGATAGGAAAAGAAAAAAATTATATATCGATAAATCAATAAGCGAAAATGCAACCGTGGCTGCTGTTCCGGCTAATCTCAGGGCCTGACAAATTGTCCGCAGGCTAAGCACAATGAACGTAGTTAGGCAGCTCTGCTCGACTTGCGAATACCCTGCCTGTCAGTAAGTCACGAAGTTGCTCAGTCAATCCATCAATCAGACTTTTGGTTAATCAATCACGTAGTCAATCAAGCAGACAATCAATCACGAAATCAATCAATCAATCAGTCTCAGTCAATCAATCAATCAAAGAACCTCAGATTATTATTTACATAGTCAGTCAATCAATCAATCAGACAATTGCTCAATCAATCACGAAGTCAGCCACTCAATCAGGCTAAGTCGATCAATCAGTCAAAGAACCTTAGATAATTATTAACATAGTCAGTCAATCAAACAGTCAGCCAATCAATCAATCAACTCACCATTTTATCAATCAGTTCTTCCGCCAATCAATCAATCAATCAGCCAGTCAGTCAGCCAACGGGTTCGTCTATATATGTTTGGATACACGAAGCCAGTCAATCAATCAATCTCTCAGTCAATCCTTCAATCAACTAGTTTTATAAATGTGCTTAAAGCACTGCCCTATCCATCGATCATAGCCCAACTCGTGCATTTACGGGGTATTTACAGGCTGTATGCCCCAGCCACACCCATAAGTCAAAAGTTGCATGCGAAAGCGAAGGCAGCAGGCAAGAGGCAGCAGGCAAAACTCATCTCATCTCACGCAGCATCCAACTTTTTGCGCCCATGGGCATTAACCCTCGCATTGTTCAGATTTATGAAGCAAATCGTTCATACAGCCAGCCCGGAGAGCCCGCTCCTACCACCTTTGCCTCTGTCGATTGGGGCTCTTGGAGTTGTGCGAATGAAACTCGTTACCAAAACCAAAATCCACGACACTCGACAGATCTCTCTCTCCCTCTCTCTCTCTCTCTCTCTCTGTGGGAGTGTGCGTGTGTGAGTGCCACAGATCGAAGCTGTTGCCAATATATGTATGTATGAGCCGGGTTCTCAGTCACAGTCCCAGTCCCTGGCACCACGCTGCCCTACTCTAGCCAACCTTAGCCTACCTCTGTGCCGTAAGCTGAAACTTGGGATTTGTTGCTGTGGTTGTCTCCAGCTTCTAGCTCAGCCTTGCTCATAGGCTCTGGCATGAGTTGATTTCTCTCTGTTGCTGTTGCTTGTTGCTTGTTGTTTGCTTGAATCCGGATCGTGTTGGCTTGGCCGTGCTGTCTGCCTCTTTTCTAATGAAAATTGACGCCGTGTTGGTAATTTAAGTTGTTTTCGGTTTTTTTTTTTTTCGGTTTGGCGTTTTCTGTTATTCTACCTCTTCTTTAGCTTTAGCTTCAGCTTCGGCTTTGGCTGCGGCTACCCCTGCGGCTCCTCCAGTTCCTTGCCGCAATCGAACTATTTTGCCTCAGCCTCAGCGCGTATTGCGTGAGATCTCTGGGAATCGTCTGGCGTCTCGCTTCATGTTCTGCTATTGCGACCGCATTTCTTCGCAGCAAGAGAGTTGGCAAGAGATGGCGAAGAGTTGCGAAGTTGCTCTGCTAATAGCTTTTATAGTATTCTTTTCCGCAGATAGCGCGAGCTAAAGACTTCATTCGATCTATGATCATGTATTTATTTACTTCTTATCTGCGCCTCTCTCTGCACTTCTCAATTAGTGTAGGCAGTTTCGATGCCATAACTTAGATTTTAGTTGATCTCCAGCTGAATCGAAGTAAGTTAAGTGTGCAATCCGTATGCTTCTTTCTGCTTATGGAACTTCTTTTACCACAAGCTCAACAAGAACTTTGCTTGCCTTAAGCTTCTTTCCTTGCTCAGCAGCTACTGATGCTTGAACTGATGCATGAACTCTATACTGCACACTTCAAGATTCTCACTGCTCAACTTCTTTGGTTTTGAAGTCTTGTGTAGCACAAGTAATTGGTTTTAGTGTTTGTTTCTATTGTTAGATTGCTAGAAAATTGATTGCATTGCAATTCCACTGGCTGCTCTAGCCACTTCCAAGTTTCTTTCTGCTCGGTTAACTTATTTGCTGTTTAGTTTGAAGGCAATTGATGTTTGGAGTGCAATTGGCAATTGCTTCCTGGTCAGCACTCTTCACTCTCAGCTCCAGCTGCCCTGCTGCCTCATTCGCTCCAACTCCTTTGCCCCCCCTCCTTTGTTTTGGGCCATAAATTCGCCAGCTTTTGTAAGACGCTCACAACAGATTTTGGTTTGTTTGCCGATACGCGAGGTGTTTTTCCATCTTCTTTTTGTTTCTCTCAAAATTGCTGAGTAATTTTCTGTTTTTTTTTTCTTTCTTTCTCTCTGTGGTTTTTCCTGTTGATTCTGCTTCTTGCTCCTCCTCTGGCTCACGAGCTGAAAATAATCTGCTGGCGAGCAGCGACAAGCGCAACAGCTTCACATGCAACTGTGAGATTTTTCGTGGCTCGTTTATTTATTATGATTATTTATTTTGTTTTAGTTGAGTTGCAGCCGCTTATGTTGCCGCCGCTGCTGCTGCTGTTGCTGTTGCTGCCACAGATGTTGGCAGCTAGGTCTTAGTTTCCCGATCTCTCTCCCTCTGTGAGTGTGTGTGTGTGTCCACATGGCTTTGCTTCTCGCTGCAGATTGATTAGCTGCCTTCAAAAAGTTTGGTTGGTGCTGCTTCGACACTCTTTTTCCGGCTGCTTCTTGCTTTTTGTTTGCCACCAAAAGTTCAACAAACGCTTCGGCAGCTGGGCCGCCAGTTGCCAGTTTTGTTTGCTTTTTGGCTGCAAACTGAGAAATGTTTTTCGATAAATGTTCGCTGCTCGCCGCACATGCCACGTGTGGCAGCCGCGTTTTGGGCGTTATTTGTGCAATTGCTCGAAATCCTGTCGCGCACAGCTGCCACACCTACCACGCCCATGCCATGCAGCCAGTTGCAAGTGGGTGTTGCATGCCCCAAGCCCAATTGCGCTCGCCATTTGCCCCATGTTGCATATATGACGAATTTTTGAACGGGCTGCGTGTGGGCGCCACAAATTGACACAAAAACAAAATGAACAGCCTGCACGACTTGCGCCATACCCTGCAGCGAGCGATCACAGCTATGATAGATGCAGATATGATAGCGAACTGCTTGCAAGAGAAATCCCATGCCAAAGTTTGAGGTCCGCAGCGCTTGAAGTACTCGAGTTATGCCTAAAAAAGCAAGACTTAAAATCTTTAAAATTGAGATAAAAGAAACTCAGCTGGCCATAGCCAACTGCTTACAGCTGTTTATATAACAGAGATACATACACTCTACAGGGCAGCAATCATTTCAAATTGTTGCAAACGTATTGCTAGTAACAAGCTACCCCAAGTTGTAGTCTAGGGTATTGCAACACGGCCAAAGGCGCTGGCGAGACAGCTCTTGATAAGAATTGAGCTCCAAGCACACACACACACACACACATGGGCAGTAAACCAACAGGCGACATTGATGTTGACAAGCTTGCGGCGCGGCGCGACGCGACGCGGCAACTGCCAACAACAACAACAACAACAACAACAACTGCCAACAACAACAACAACTGCCAACAACAACAACTAGTTTTATGTAGTAGAGCTCCAGTTTATGACTTCTATTAGTTGCAGACCTGCAGCACTCTCTCCATACAATATCATTTTCAGCTTTTTTTTATCTTTTCTGTTGCCCAAACACATTATGGGCATATCCGCCAGGGCATGCTATTGGTGACTCTCTGATCTGTAGCTCTGAAACTCTCTAAATGTTCCATGAGAACTTGGTTGTGGGCTCTTAGATCTGGCTGGAACCTGGCACAGATATTTCTATATGGCTAGGTATTATAGTAAATCTAGCTACTATATGCTATATAGCATATCTATAATGAACTAGATATCTGTTATATCCAGCTCTGGGTCTGGTACCTCTAGGGTATATCCCGTTCTGCTACCCATGCGAAATGCTAGTTCTTTTCTTTAACTCTTTACTGACGGCTCTGGATGGAGTGCGATAGCAGGCGGAGGTGCTAGCTATTTGTTGCTGTTGTTGTTGTTGTTTTTTTCCTTTTTCTCTTGTGTTGTTTTTCCATTTTCCAGGTAAGCCACGCCAACAACCACTGATGGAAATGCAGTTTATCTGGCGACAGGGCAGTGTTTGTCTTTCTCTATGTCGCCGTTGCTCTCGTCGCTATTGTTTGTCTGGCAGCAACAACAATATCTCCCATAGGCCCAGCTGATAAGTTCTATTTGGTTTTTACATTTGTGGGGCGTTACGAGCCTTTAATTGGAGGGCGTTGCCGAATTGGGGGGCGTCAAGCGCAGCTAAAAGTCGTGCTGTGAACTGGTTCATTTGACACGCAAAGCTAAATTTTCAGCATTAGCCCTTTGGCTATGAACCAGCTCATGCTGCTAGTTTTTTTTTTTAATTTGCGAACCAGCTCACGAGTGAGTTGTTCTTTTTTAGGAGCAGCGTGAACTTGTTCAGCTTTTAGCTCTTGCTCGCTTTGCTATATAAGGCGCTAACAAACTCTCTTTTATGTAAACTGTTTGATTTGTCAAATGAACTAACTCATTTGTCAAATGAACTAGCTCATTTGTCAAATGAACTAGCTCATTTGTCAAATGAACTAGTTGTTTTTTGTTGAACATTGAGATTTCTTGTTATATGAATTAATTAGTTAATGCAAGTGAACTTCTTACTGCCTGAACTAGTTCCAAAATATAATTCATATGATCTACAGCGCTCTCTCTCTCTCTCGCGCTCTCTGGCACACTTTCTTTTCCTCTCTTTTTTAATTATGCTTTGAGTCGCCTTCGTAAATGTTTTACTGGCTATCAACAAACGTCTCCCAACTATGCCATAATGAACCAGTTGAAAAGCTAAGAGCCAACATTAATAACGGTTATTAAATTTCGGCTCGCTCTTTGAGCTTACAGCTAGGCATAGTTCATAGACCATTCAATTAGCATAATTGCGGCACGGAGCTGGAGGAGCTACTGTGCGCCGGCCCTCTGCTCTTCGAGTGGGTGTCACACAGTCGCCGGAGTCGTTCGTGTGTGTGTGAGCGACGCCTAGACTCGAAATTAAAGTCGTTGACTGCCTATACTTTGTTCGAAACGGGCATATTAGTTGATAACCAAAATGAATGCCACTTGAAAATTGAGTAGGGTATGTATAAGTCTAGCATAGTCGTCTACTTTTGAGAGCAGCTAAATTGCGAAAGCTGCAGCTAGAACTATATGAGATGTCAAGCAGATTAGACCTGACTAGCGTAGACTAGACTTGGTGAGCGTAGACTAAAAGAGAAGAGACTAAGTAGGAGTACACGGGAAATTATAGTAAAGTATATAAGACGACTAAAGACAATAGAGTAGTCGAGAGACTAGAGTAGTCTAGGGGCTAAAGTAAACTAGACTATATTACGTTAGCTTAAATGAGACTAGACTAAACTAGATTAGATTGGTACTAGACTAATCTAGACTAATTGCTAGATTAGATCTAAGATCTTTACTGCAGATCAAGTGAAAAGTAATACTCTATTCACAACAATCTTTATAGAACAGGGTATGCTGCAGTTGGTCATTCGAACTGGTCTTCATCACGTTTCATTTCATTTCATTTTGGTAATCATGCAGCTGGAAAAGCTCGTAGGTTTTCCTCTCTCTCTCTCTGGCTATACTTTTATGATTTCGGTGTAATTAAAAAGCAAATCACGTTTTCATTTTATGATTATTTTTTTTCATTTTATTTTTTTTCATTATTTTTATTTGTAGATTTTTCTTGTGCGTAGGCCGGGCTGCTTTTGTTTCGTCTCGGTTCGTTGTGTCTCGATTGGCAGTGAAAGTGAGGCTCACCCGGATATCACGGCAGAGCCGGAGTAGTTCTCTGTTTTCCTTCTTTCTTTCTTTCTTTCTGTCTGTTTTTCTACAAAATCTGTTCACACATTTTTCATTGCTATATCCGCCCTCTCGCTGGCATAGTTTAATTAATTCTCGCATTGATCATCTGGATTTGCATGCACGAACGCAGCGAATCGTATCGCATTGACTAGAAATTATGTCACATATTCGATCGATCGATCGATCCACGCCCCGTTGTGTCACTTGGCCCAGGTCGCTTTATTGGCTGCTCAGTTGCGCCCAATTAATTGGCAACGGTTCGTTGAGCTCTCCGCTCAACGCGGGAAAATGCGACAATGGCCGAATTGTCGATCGTCGAAATGGTAAAAAGCCATCAAAAACCAAATGAAATGAGCTCCCCAATTTGCCAGTCTCGTTTCGGGTTTTCTTCGGCTTTTTTTGGCAAATTTGCGAGGCACTCTTAACGACTTCCTGAGGGCGTTCCAATTAAGATGCTTTAATGATTAACAAAACGAAACTGGTTCAGCGATGAAAACTTGCTAAGCTCAGCTTTAGCTCTCTGTGTGTGAAAGCGTTTCCTTCCACTTCCACGAGAGCACGAGAAGCCTCGACTGGTTCAACTGGGCCACGGGGTGTTCGTGTTGGAAATTGTGTGTGGCGGCAAGAGCAACGAATTTTAATAGTCTTGGAGCTAGGGAAGAGCGAAAGAGGAACTAGTTCTTTAAGTTAACACAGCAGCGCTGCGAGGTTCTGATACTGAACTATCTTAAGGTGTAACTAGAGAGTCTGCTTCGAAAGGTTATGTTATGGTTCACGCTGCGAACTAGTTCCGTGTCCAGAAGTTTTCTTCTTGAATTATAGTTGACATGAGTTGTGTCGTGGAACTAGTTCTCTAAATAAATTTTGGTAGCCTACATGCTGCAGTTCATCCTAAGAACTAGTTCCAAATTCACTTTGATCATAGTTGAAGTAGGAGAACTATTCTGAGGTACAACTCGTGAGGCTGTTTCTAAAAGGTATGTTGTCTATGTCATGGTTCATGCTGCGAACTAGTTCCGAATTCAAAAGAAAAACTCTGCTCATTGTTGGAATGAGTTGTTTCATGGAACTAGTTCTCTAACTAAATGTTATTAGTCTACGTATTACAGTTCATGCCGAGAACTAGTTCCATAATTCAACTTAAGTCCATAATTCCTTAGAAAAACTAGATATTATTAACGCTCAATTTGTTAGGTGCGGCTCGCTTCCATCTCTGTTCACTATATAATGACTCCCCGGACTGCACCCATCGCACACATATATCCTACATACATATATCCTTGACGCAAGTGTAGCAATTGCATTGCTGATTCAGTCGGTCGTGTCGGTTCCATTGATTGCCAACAATAATTAGAGCAATTGGCAAAGTACCAGCAGGAGGCGTTAACACCGCATGTATCATAACACAATTTACATAGCCGACCGATACTAGATTACGCCCCCACACACACACACACACACATTGGGCGGCAGTCAGTTAGGAAGTGGCTCACCCGCTAGCCGCTGGCTGGCAATTAATAGGTTAGCGGCTCGGATGCAATTGAAATTGAAATAAATATTACGCATACGCCGTGTATACGCTGCTTGCATAGCTGCCGCTGAATTGGCGCTATTAAAATTGTTTTTACGCCAAATATTGTAATTTGGCCAAAATGTTGTAATGGCAAATGGCCTGGCGCATACTTTGCGCGCATTCTTCAGAACTTGTTTGGGCCACTAAAGCAGTTCCCCAACCAGAATGCGGCCTGCTGACTGCGACCCGCTGCCTGCTGCCTGCTGCCTGCTGCGAACCTGCCAGCTGGACAGTCGAGTTTGCTGCCCACGCGCTTGACTTGGCTCTGGCTTGGATTGGATTGGCTTGGATTCGATCGGCTTAAGCTCTGCTGATACCCTATATATCCAAATATTGTATATGTAAATGCATCTGATTCATAAATCATAATCAATTGGCAATTGGAGAATAGTTTGAGTAGAGATCCGATATATGATAGCCCAAAAGTTTGCCTTAGCTTTGCTCTGTTTATCGATATATATCGATTTGCTAAAAGAGTATCTCTCTGCCCTTGAAAAGGCCCAGGGCTGAGTTGTTGCTGCCAGCTGCTGGAGCCCCAGCTTCGAGTTTGCTCTAATTGCCAAAGATTGCCACAATTTGCGTTCGGCTTCCGTTTCATTGGCATTTTCAACGCTTCGTACGTAAATGACGTTGATTGCTTGGGCCGCAGGCAAATCCTTGGACCGTCGCACGTATGCGGCTCCTTGCCGCATGCAGCAGCATCATTTGCATGCATCGCTCATTGAATGTCAGCAATTTGTTGTTGTCGTTGTCGCTGCCGTTGCCGTTGCCGCTGCTGTTGAATTGCCTCAAATTGCTGCGGCTCGTTCTTTTGTTGCTGCACACAATAAATTCCAATCAAATTGAACTAAGACTGCGGCCGAGACTGCGGCCGAGGCTGAGGTTTGATTCTCTCTCAGATTTGAGTCTTGAGCTCAGCAGCTTGATGGCTGTCCCTGGCCAATGCCACACACTCAACTCAAGTCGTCTGTCATTTAGCTGCTGCACCTGTTGCTGCTGCATTGATTGAAAACTTGTTGTTGATGCTGCTGTTGCAACTGGCAGCCGCGCCCCATCAGCTGTCAGCAATTTGTTGTGATCAATTTATTAAAGGAACGCTAAATCCAGCCTAAAGTTGAAGGACGCCTTGCGCCTTGAGGGTCAGACGGAGGCCGGAGCCAGCCAGCCAGCCAGCCAGCCAACATCACGATAATCACAGTCATCCGCTGAGCGAGCGCAGCCTCATCTGCATAAATGCCAGCAATTGCTAACCGGCGCAATCGGCAACTGTTGCCGTTGCCGTTGAAGACTCGCTTGGCTCCCCTCCAGCCAGCAGCCACCCAGCAAGTTCACGGAATTCGCAGCTATTGTAGCACCTTGACCAGGAATTTGTCATTGTTGTTGTTGCAGTTCATGTTTAGCTGTTGCTGTTGCTGTTGCTGCAATTGCAGTGCAAATTTGAGTGCTTGCTGCTTGATAGTTTGGCTAAGTGATTCAGCATTTGTATACCCTGACCACAAACGGGCATATTAGTTTGATCATGCAATATGGCAGCTATAGCTGGAGCGATCTAATCTGCATATACCTTAACTGTTTTTCAATTAACGATTCTCAAAGCCTTTTCGGCTTAGCCTAATCGATCTGATCAATCATCGTCAATTGATTGCAGCGACTCGAGCCCCATGAGCTCAGGCTTTCGGCCTTAAGTCTTATGTCGCCAAAAACCCGTTTCTGGCATAATTAATAAAAATATTTCGCAGAACTTTGGCGCTGTCATTCGAGGAGTTAAACAAATAAATTCCTCAAGAATCAAGACACTTAAGATCGGCTAGGCGAAGCTTTTGTTGGGTTAAATTCCGCTCGGTGAGTCGTGTGATAAGGCGTTGCATCCGCACACATCCAGTGCAGCTTCCATGAAATCTGAGCGAGCTGAGCAGGTGTTTATCTTTTATCTTCTTTACATATGCTGACATGATACCCTTGGGGAATGGTTGCAAAACGGAGTATACTTGTTCTATGAGAGCAGAGCTCGCATTTGCTTGTTATCGATATATGTCGATTGCGAAGGTAACTTTACAGTAATAGATATATATCGATTCAGTGATTTAAGCTTCAGTTTAACCTTGAGCTCTACACTCACTGTTCTTTAGAGGGTATTCTATGGGTCTGGTCACTCCAGTCCATGACAGTCTTGTCATTTTTTGCAATGCTGTCATAATTGAGACTGCAAATTAGCAAAGCGATAGGACAGGGTGCAGTGGCCCAGGGGGGAATTTCGGTGACCTCAGAAGTTAAGGGAATCGCGGAGTTGTCAAGGGTGCGGCTAGGACGCCATAGTGGACAGTGCAATGCGGATGCTGCTGCTGTAGCTGCTGCGAGTCATGAATAGATGCATTCATGAGCAACTGCAACAAAGGGCAGCGGCAATTGATGCCACAGCTGGCAGCCGTCGCAGATATATCGCAGATCTCACAGATCTCTGGTCGAACACAGATCACGATGTGGTTCGCTCACGCTAATGAACGCTGATGATGATGGAGCATGCAGCATGCAACATGATCAACTGGACCGTGAGCCCAAGATAGAGATGAGTGCGTGTCGTGACACGAATTAATACACGAAAAATTCAGAAACAAAATTGAATTGAAATAAAGCTTATTACTAATGACTAATAATCAATGGTCGATGATCTATTGTCTATCGATGCGACTAATGACTAATGACGAATGATGAATAGCTAATGTTTAATGACTAATGACTAATGACTAATGACTAATGACTAATGACTAATGACTAATGACTAATGACTAATGACTAATGACTAATGACTAATGACTAATGACTAATGACTAATGACTAATGACTAATGACTAATGACTAATGACTAATGACTAATGACTAATGACTAATGACTAATGACTAATGACTAATGACTAATGACTAATGACTAATGACTAATGACTAATGACTAATGACTAATGACTAATGACTAATGACTAATGACTAATGACTAATGACTAATGACTAATGACTAATGACTAATGACTAATGACTAATGACTAATGACTGATGACTAATGACTAGTGACTGATGAGCAATTACTTATGACTAATAAGTAATTACTAATACCCAATGACTATAGACTAATAACTAATGACTAATTACTAATACCTGATGAATGATGACATGATTCGTATTTCGTATTCCCATCAGACCAAGCATTGGGATTGTCGTGAGGCATTTCGTGCGCTGTGAACAAATCTTTTCACCAATGCCGCCCATCTCTAGCTGAGAGGGACTGTTTGCTGGGCTTGTGGGGGGGTCGTAGTGGACTAAAGTGGACAGCTTTTGGTTGATGTTTTTGCGTGCCGCAATTTCAATTTGTTTGGCACTTGACTTGACTTGGCAGCTCCGACTGAAGCCGTAGCTCTTCTGTGTTGTCTTTCACTTTGTTTTGCGGCGATTGTGGAGCGAGTTGCGCAAACATTTTACTTTATGGGAGATGAAGAAGCGTTGGTCGAGCTGAAGATGAAGCCAAAGATGGAGATGGAGATGGGAACGGAGTTGGAGCTGGAGATGGAGATGGAGATGGATGAGGCTGACCAGACTGCCACTTGATTGTCGTCTTTGGCCTCGCGCGAATCTGCAGCTGCACTTGAACTGAAATGCGTCAGTTGTTGTTGACAACAGCAAGTGAGAGTGCGACAGCGCGATGGCTGATCGATTAGAAGATACCCTGCAACTGGGACTCAAAAGATCAGGGATAGTTATCGATAGTTTGATGAAAATATTAGATATTGACAGATAGATAACATTTTACATAAGCTAAACATTTACTATATATAATTTCGATTAGTTATCGACTTACATATTTATCGAAGTTAAAGTAGCAGTAGTCCGTAATACTGAAAGTTGAAAGCTTCCAGCAACCAAACAACCCCAACAGCACTGCATACAGGGTATAGCAAGCACAGCGTCTAAATGAGAAAGTACAAATAGAAACTGAGCCGCGGCCAGTTGTGCTAACGGTTTGCGTTTTAGCCGCTTGCTGTGCTTCGATGCGCCTTTTAGCCTTGAGCCAGCCGCGAAAATGCGGCCAAATGTGCTCGAAGGGAGGGAGAGACTGGGGAGTGAGCTATAAAAAAAAACGTTGATGCGAGGGAAAACGGCAGCCACTTTTCCGGTTGCAGCAGCCCAAGTAGCCAGGGCAGCATCAGCAGCTGCCACGCCTTGCTGCCAGCGGATATGCGACAGCAACTATAATTTCTCACCTTGTTACCATTTGGTGTCATAGCTCGGCCTTTTCTTTCTCCTCCTCTCTCTCTTTCTTACTCTGTCTTTATCTTGGCCATGTTTGCCTGCGGTTTTATGTGCGTTTGCTCTGTCAACTCATAACCGATATCAGACCCCTGCTCCGCGGCTCGCCCTTTTCCGTTTTGGCTCTTCCTTTATGGCATTTGCCTTCGCGCCTCTCTCTCTCTCTCTCTCTCTCTCTCTCTCTCTGTCTGTCTGGCTGTGTATCTTGAGCTCCTTGTTTGTTTCCCACCTTTTGCTTATCGCATACACACACGCTCACGCACACGCACACCTCGCGATCTGTAGATACAGATACATTCCGCCAACTTCATAAATTCAAACACTTCGTCTCCCTCGCCCCATCCATATACGCCACTCTCTGCCTTCGCTATCCTACACAATCATTGTCCTAATCCCAATTCCCACTCCATATTCGCCTGCACATTCTCATCTCCCAGTCCCAGTCCCAGTCTCAGTCCCATTCCCATTCCTATTCCCAGTCACAGTTTATCTTGTTTTTGTTTCTTTTGTATACCCTTGCTTAGGGTATTCAAATTTTGTCACATCATGTTCGATACATGCTGACTAATGAGCATCGTATACCCTATACTGTGTGCTCAGATAAGCTACGGCAACTGCACTGTCTGATCTTTATCGTTCTGCACTCTGAGTCACTTAAGCGATATCTTTAGCAAACTCTTTGCTTTATCTGCGCTTTGAATAGATTGCGAATACCATCATATCTGCGGTTTACTCAATGAGTCTCTCTTTTTCCCAAAGGTGCTCTTTCGATTCATATTGAAATATCTTAAGATTGACGCGATCAACACTTGCTCAGTCTGCCTAGACTATATACGGGCAAAGGAACTAGATATTTTTGAAAATACAAAAATGAACTGGTTCAATCAACTGTCCTCACTGCTCATCTATATATTTTTTGAACCATATTAAACAATTTCTAGATCCTGAACCGCACCTTAGAGTTCTGCAAGCTCTCCAGCTGTAAGCCTGACTTAACTTCAATCTTTATCTTAGTTCAATATTTGTTTTGATACGTTTTCAAGCGTATCTCAACTTCGGCTTGCTGAACTGGATCATTATTTTTTCCTTTTCATTGTATTCATTCTTGTTGCTTTCCTGTTTTTTGTTCGTCTCTGTCTTGCTGGGCATCATTTGGGGCGTGTTTGTTGTTGTTGTTGTGTGCGACAACTATTTGGGCGTTGCACCTTCGTCTGCTCGCTTCTCTCCCTCTCTCTCTCTCTCTCTCTCTCTGTCTCTCTCTATAGATCTTTCATATCCTCTTGTCTTCCTCTTCATTTCCATATCAATATTTATTCAAAAAAACCCAACAAGAACGCCTTAGGGTGCAGGATCGCATTCGTTTTTTACGTTTGTCATAATTTGCGGCTTGAAAACGAAAAGAAACAACAAATTGATGAGTTATGCGCGCATATTTCATGCTCCAAGGCGCGTCCAAGGTCGCGCCAGGCGTTGCCAGATGGCCAGCAGATGCTGCAGCGCTGCCACAGGGCACACAAATTCGATTTCAATTGCCTTCATACGCATCGAAGACATTATAATCATATGAATATATCTCTTAATCGTTCTATGCCTCAAGATCATTCCTTAACAATCGATGGCAGCTGGAGAGAAGCTTTTGTCGCAGTGAATGGGGGATTAAGCTGCCATTTCTGACGGCTACGATGGCCAGTAAATTAGTAAACTAAATATAAGAGTAACATATATAGTGCTTTCATGCATCATTCTATATATTTCCTACTCAATGTTAGAATCTTTCTCAGCAGATCTCTCTACCATTGCTAGTTATCCAGCCCCTCTCAGCTCTAGCAGCTTTATCAGAACTATTTGTTTACTTTTCATATAACTCCAACTGCAAAAGAAAAATCTTATCAATATTGCAGCATTATATTGTATTTCAATGAAAGTAAGGAAATATATAGATAAATCGAACAGCTGTATAGGACTTGCCCTGCTCTCAGCTCGCCCCTCTGCTAATCGCTGCTCGGCCAGCTGTGCACAAATTGACCAACTGACCAAAATCTGTTATCGAGTGCAATTCCGTGGTCCATTGTGCGGGCCCAATCGCTGGGAAAATCAAGTGACGCACGGACGGGCCATGACGGAAGCAGCCGCTGTGTTTGGCGTCAAAATCCATTAAGCATAGCCCAATTGCCAATTAGCTGGCCTGGCCACAGAGAGTATTGAGTTACAACCCTCGCCGCTTCACTCCCCCGCCAGGCCAGCCAAATATCCATTCGCAACTCTCGTCACTTTCGCTACTGTGCAAAAATCTGTCCAATTATTGTGCACTCACTCAGGCGAGAGACGGCGGAGGAAGGAGGGAAGGCTGGGGGCTGGGGACTGGGGGCTGGGGACTGGGGGCTGGGGACTGGGGGCTGGGGGCTGGGGGATAACTCTACACTCACTTACCATAGATGGTCAGTTTTAATTAGCAGTTGGCGGCGGCAGTGGCAACGGCTGGCAGCCAGCGATCAGCTCGACGCGTAGTTATTTCATCAATGACATTTAAAGCTTCATTAAAAGTCCTGCCAAACGGGGCAAGGCCATATTTGGTCGCAGGGCCGCTCTGCCACAGTTGTCGCTCGGCGTGCAGGGCCATCTCTAAGGCTCGAAACGCATAAATTTCATTTGATTGGGCGCTCGTTAACGAGCTCAGCGATGTGCATTCCACTCGATAACTATCGATGAGCAGCACAAGCATCGATTTTAAAATAGAGTTTTATAAAAGTATGAGAAAGATGAACTCAGTGCTTGCCTGCGCCTGTTTTTGAGCGCTTATAGCTAATCGATAACTATAACGATAAATGCATATATGTTAATTTTCAAGCTTTTTCAACAGTTTTTTTTATAAATGCTGGACACAGGTGAATATAGTACTTGACTGTGCCTGCTTTTGAGCGTTTCAGCGGATCGATAACGATAACGATAACTGCATATATATTAATTTTCAAGCTTTTCAACATCTCTAATTATTGCAATCGATATCGATAGCTTGTTAGCTGTTTATCAGTCGAATATTTGTATATTTCATTAGATCGATAGGCATTGATAGCAATATCGATAACGCCATTTTGATTTTCAAGCCCAATCAATCGATGTCACTGTAATTTTTAACTTATATCGATCCATTTTTGTAGGCTTCAGGCCCAATGTCGACCTTTCGCTGATTCATTTCGCCTGGCACTTATCTATGACAGAAACACATTTCATGCCTCGTTACGTAATATTTGTTTTTTAAATCAAATGTATTCATAGCTTCGACTGATAACAAATGGCGTTAGTAGGAACTAACTGAATGAAATCGCATTTAGAAATATTTTCATATTTTAAACTTGAATCAATAAGTTCCCTTTGGGCCTGAGACCTCTTTTAAGTGCGCTCACGCGCTCATCTCTAGCGCTGCAAGAGAGATGCTGTCTGCCCACAATTTGTTGGCCACTATGACAATTTGAGCTAAGCATCATCCACAGAGTCGCGCCTGGTCCTGGGCCCGTTCCAGGCACCATTCCCGGTGCCATTAAAAATGCAAGTTGCTTTTCCAGTTCCAGTTGGTTAGCTGTCTGGCTGGCTGGCTGGTTGGTTGTCTTGGTTGTTGTTGGGCTTTGTTTTGTTTGGCTGGGTCTGCTCCTTGGCCACGTTTTGTGCGCCTGTTTCGCTTTTACTTAACATTTTTAGCCTTTGCGCCGCTAATTGGCAGAAAATACCAAAAATGGCAATCCATGACGACGACGACGATGCGAGCATTCGCACTCTAATGAGCGGCATGCCGTTTGTCTAGCGGTGGCAGCGCCCAATAGGTTTATCGATAGCGCTCGCACGATTAACGATAAGCGATTGCCCAAACGCCGCTCAGCTCTAATTGACAGCTCGCCGAAGGCCCTCGTCGTGGGCGTGGGCGACTCTGCCGAACAATTAACTCAGATATACATAAATAATATTTATATAGTATATGCCTTCTGCTCAAGTTTATTGACGCGTGGGCCGCGGCTGCTGCGTGGGTGAACCCATCCACAGGGAGAATGCCCAGAACCCAAGCTGGGTATGTCTCTCATTGAGCAGACCCAAAAGTGGGTATATTGGCTTGTCTAGGAGAAGGGATCAGATCACGATGAAGAAAAGAAATCCTTGGCTGTCTTATGGACCTAAAATAACTCTTATGCTTTAAATAAGAAGCTCCCCTTAGGCCTATGACAGTGTATTCTGCAGTCGTGCATACTCCTCGCTGAACGACAGCCGAACTTGTTTGGCTTTTGCCGCATCGCGGGGCGTGCATCTGCGATGCTAGCCAGACGTGTTTCCATAATGCGGCCGCAACATGCAACATTTTGGCGTTTGGCAACACACTTAACAGTGTTGGCAACTCGCACTGGATCTGGCCAATCAGCCCTTGCGCCCCAGCCACCATCCCCCTCCCGCAGTCTGGCTATCACTATCAGGCGCGGCGCACGTTACATGCTATTTTATCTTATCGCAAAACTAACCTTTTCGACAGCTGAAATAAAATAAATACCTTAAAATAGTAGAACATAAATTCCGCTGAAAATGTTGATAGCAAATGCCGTAAAGTCGATCGAGCTGGGTTAGCATAGCGAGAGTTCTTCGTCACAGACGGCAAGGCTGCGGGAATATTACAAAAATAATTCAATATATATTCACCTATAGCTCAAATTTGAATTCTAATGGAGCGCTAAGCGCACGTGCTCAATCACTATCGATAATCGATAAAGTCTTTTGGCTATAAAAAGGCCAAGGCTACAGACATGCTAAAAATAAATAAGTATATATTCAGATTTATATTCTATATGTTTTACTAACACTATCGGTACATGAGTCTGATTCTTAGTCTTAGAACGTTTTGGCCACAAAAAGGCTAAGTGTGCAGCACTGCATTGCTGCCAAAAACAAAAACAAAAAAGCTGAGACAAACGAGCGCCAAACAATTTAAATTTGAATTTAAATTAGCTGCTCTTGGCTCTTGGCTCTTGGCTCTTGGCTCTTGGCTGTTGTTGGCTGCCGCATCTGCACTATGCCAGCGCCAGCCGGCCGCTCGCCCCTCGCGCTGCTCCTGCTCGCAATCGACCTCCCTCTTCCAATAGCCATTGTTGATGCCTTCAAACTATATCGAAGGTCCAATCACGAGATGCTGCGACGGCTGCGACGGCTGCTGCGGCTCTTTTACTTCGTCTTCCTGCGGCCCGAAAGTTCAGGCCGGCTGAGAGGCTGCCCACTGTTTTGCAGCGGGCATATTAGCTTTGTGGCTCTCTCTCTCTCTCTCTCTCTGTCTCTACTTTTATATATCTACTTTTATATATCAAATATGTATATCATCTGTGCAGGGTATTTCAACTTCGGTGCTGTCCACGTTCTGCTATCTTTATTTTGAATGAGGCTTCTTTGTTTGTTCTTTATGGGCTTTGGCCGCTCTTCGCTTCGGTTTTGAACTTTTGCGCCAATTTTAAACTCACATTAATTATATTCATTTCTCTCTCTCTCTCTCTCTCTCTCGATCACTCTCCCTCACTTATGCTCTCTCTCTTTCTTTACAGGTATGTCAGCTAGAGATTCATTCGGTCAGCTTTGCGTTTGATAAACCCTTCAGATGCTGCAGCTGCCGCTTCCATTTCAGAGATTTGTGATTAATTAACAGATGCTGCAACAACAACAACAACAGCAACAGCAACAGCAAACTGTTTGATAGGTACATAAAACAGCATTGTTGTTGTACCCCCTAGCCCCGCCCACTGCGCCCCCGCCAAGCGGCTAACAATGGGCACACGTTTATGCCGCGAACACGATCACGGGGGCAACAACAACAAAGCAATAACAACAACATTGACAGTTCCATTTAAATGTCAATCAGCGACACTTTGACATGCGGACAGACATTTTGATGTGTATATATGACTGTGTGTGCCTCTGTGTGTGTGTGTGTGTGAGTGAGACAAATAGAGGTGTGCGAGGGCTGAAGCGTGGGTGGCTGCGGGGGTTGCTCAACAGTTTGTTTAGCGAAAGGAATATTGTGCCAGCCTAGCCCTAAGCAGCTGTCGAGTCCAGTTAAGCAACGACATTTATCGATATACAAATCAGATGTGATCGATATATCGATAGAGAAAGATATATATCGTGAGTAAAAAGCAATCGTTTAAGCTTCTATGAACTATCAATATATATTCATATATCAAAGTATAGGCTAATCTACACTTATCGATATATCGATAGATTTATCATCTCTGCACTCTGATAAGAGAACAGCTCAAATCTTATCGCTGTATAGTTCTACCTTCCATGTGATATCTAAGCATCTCTATCATCTTAGCAATGATTACTTTCTGATATTGTTATCGTTTATCGATAGCACGCAGCACGCGTGCGCAAATGATGTCTTATTCAAATGAACTTCACTTCATAAAACACAATTTTGACAAATGAATTCATCAACACTTCCGCTGACAAGGCAGACGCTGTCCGAGCCGAGGCGTGGCATGTTGCACAGTTGCAAATGTCGACACAAAAGTCTAGCAACAGCAGCAACAGCGACAGCAGCGACAACTGCAACAACTGCAACTGGCAAACGCAATTTGAATTTCAAATTGAGCTTTGTTTTTCTTCTTTTTCTTCGCTTTGCTAAACATTTAACGAGATTTTTGTTGGCGGAACAGGACTCGCCGCTGTGGCATCGGGTGTTTGTTGTGGATACAACTAAAGTGGACAGCAGCAGCAACCAGCAACCACTGTGCATTGTTTGCGGCGACACTGGGAGCTGCTGTTAGAGTCTGGGGGCAGGCTTGGGTTGTTCGAGCTGACAGCTCCAGCAAGGCGATACATGCATGCTCTATGCACCCACAGTCGACTGGCGGCGGCTGCGCTTTTTCGCATGAATTTAGCAGTTTGTGCGAATGAATTTCCAAAAGTTAATTGACCATGCAAAGATATCAGATTCCGGCTGCCAGTTGCCAGTTGCTAGTTGCCAGCTAAAGGCAGCAGCAACTGTTGCTGCTGTCGTCGTTATTGTTGCTGCTGCTGCTGAGGCGTCGCCAGCAGCGCCAATCGGCGACAGCAAATGCTATATTGAAATTTGCAGAGTCAACAGAAATAAGTGAGAGTGAAGCAGTCGAGCATGCTCGACTACCAGATACCCTCTCAAGTGTCAGCAACAGTTGTAACTGAAAAACAGAAGCCAGCTGTAGAGCACTGTAACTGTTTCTAGTTATCGATAAATATCGATTATTAATAATTGCTCAAATGCTAGGGATTTGAAAGAGCCCTCGCTCAGATGTTGCCTTTTTATAGGGCATCTTTAAAGCATATTAAGCGTAGCGGGCAACACGTGACAGCCATCAGAGTTCGAAGAAAAAGAAGAAGAAGAAATGTGGAAACTGGGAGAATTGAACGAATATTAGGGAGAGGGCGAGTGGAGAGAGAAGGAGAGTTGAAGAGAAAAATAAACCTGAATGTCAATAAAAGCTGAAATGAGATGTGCTTCAGAAAGGAGTCAAAGTGAGTCAGAAAGAGAATAATCAGAGAGAAAAGTGAAAGAGAGAGAGAGAGAGGGAGAGAACCTTATAGAAAAGTGAGAGAGGTGTAGAGAGGAATAAATAGTGATAGACTAAAATTAAAATAGAAAAGAAATAAAATTTCGAATCGAAGTTTCAGACTCGAAATTCATTAAAAATATTTCCATAAAATTATGGAAATAAAAAGCAAAAATATTCGAAATATTTGATAACCGAAACCCGATGATTATGTTGCGCTATAAAACTTAAAAATGATTTCTCCAAATTCTGTAGTTCTTTTCGCTGATTCTGGGAAAGCGTTCAACACTCGCGTGAGCTATATCAGATTGCTCGAATGACGATGATTTCTTATCGTCGTATTTCTTAGCTTTTTATTAATTTTGAGCAATGGCCAAGCAGGCAAATGCTTGCGCTGCAACTTGTTTGCCTTGCTGTAATTTCATGTCATCTTTAATTAGAAACCAACTAGCATCCAAATGTTGCGAGATAATGTTACGAGCGTCTCTCGTGGAGGGAGGGGCGCAGCCCATATCGTCTCGTATCGAATCGAATGGGAAATCTGAATCTTCGAGCTGTAATCTCAGCGCTTGCAACACGAAACCCAACAATTTCCCAAGCAAACAGCAAATAAACAAGCAAATGGCTATGCGAGTGTGACTGACTGCGAGATACCCTGTAAGCGGAAAAGCTACTAAGAATGGGCCAGAGAGCAGCAGAAAACGAATCGTAGCCATGCTGATGGACTTTAGGTATTTCAGAGATCTCTGATCATAGGAGTCTTTAGAGTGTACACAGCCTCTCTCCCCTGCTCGTCGTGTAGAGGGTAGCACTATCAAAATAAGCCGCCGGTCAAAAGGGCAAGCCGCATGCTCGCTGCCTGAGTAAATGAATGTGCTCATACGCGTCCGCTCACAACTAACTGTATTTATGTGCCGCCAGCCGCCACTACAACTAGCGCCTCCCACTCTGTGCGGCAGAGCAGTGAGCGGGGAGGGGAAGGGGAAGGGGGAGGGGAGCATTTCCATAAAGTTCAATAGCAATAATCAATAGCAATAATAATCAATCCACCAAATGTGGATCAGGGCAACAAAAGAGCTGCGTTGTGTAGAGCACTGCGCTGATAAGCATTGCTCTCCCTCTCCCTCTCTCTCTCTCTCTCTCTCACCATCCAAAGTCTTTGCATTTATAAATATTCTCATCCACCATATGGAGTAGAAGTTTCCCAATAAATTTGTATGATATTTTATGAGCATAGCTCGCGGACTCGAGGAGACATCAAGTTTCGATTTGATATATGTATATATATTTTATGTGCCATAAGTCATAATCGATAACAATCGATATCGATATGGCACATATATACCCCATTTTCTGTGCAGAACTCAAGAACTATAAAAGCTAGAGACTTCTCATGGGGTATCTAGGCTCTCCCCTAGTCTATGTGGACTACGATTGTCTCCTTTGCTGTATATATTTTATGTGTCATAAGCTAAAGCTGTTAATAACATCACATAAATCGATAACAATCGATATCGATAGCTGAAATTTGACGATTTCATATGCAGTTGTACCCCTTAAACACTCCATCTCTTGCGCAAAACTCAAGAACTATAAAAGCTAGAGACTTTTCATGGGGTATCTAGGATCTCACCTAGTCTATGTGAACTACGATTGTCTCCTTTGCTAGCTAGCATCCTTTCATAGACAGTTTGGATAGGCCTACTGCGATACAGTTGCGGGTGTCAGCTCACAGTCAAACAGTTGCCCCATCGCAGTGCGCCTTGGCAGTTACGTACGTAACGCGTAGAGTCAGAGTATTTCGTAGTCATTCACATAGATCTCTCGCAGCAACATGCAAGCCGAAATTGCGGATATGAAATCCCTGGACCTGGAGGCAAATCAACACGCTGTGGCTATAGTGGGCCGTGTATACTGCTGCTCCACCTGCAGCTGCTGCTGCCGCTGCCTGAGCTGCTTTGGCTATCGGCTGCAGGACGAGCTGCGCATCGTGAATCTCTTCACCCACTTCTTGCCCATTGTCGATATGCAGCCCTTGCCTGGCGGCGGGTTTGAGCTGTTGCTGCCCAACGCCGACCAGCTGGAGCGGGCTCAGGTGTTGGCCAAGTACTTGGTGGCCAGCAATATACCCTTCAAGTGGCAGTCCGGCCACATGCACGGCAGCAACTGGGCGTGCCAGGGACGCAAGCGCCCGCCCAAGCTGTGGCAGCGCCTCCTGAAGGCCTTCTATAACTTCTTCAACAAGGACTAGGCGCGGAGCAGCAGGACAACTTCTATTTTGTAGACCAGACACGAGCAACAACTCCCAGCCGCGTGCCACACAGCTATCACATATGTATATATTTTCTGCCAGCCGAAGGGGTGCAAGCACCACACTTTCATACATCTTCTCTATATGTATATTTTTCACAGTTTTTCCCCAATTTCATCGTTTTGGAGAATTTCGAATGTATTATTTTTCGTTGGTGTTTTTCGCTCTTCAATTAAAACTCATTAACATAATGATTTAAAGGCCTTCGCTGGCGGTGCTGGTGGTGTTGTGTGCTGGTGGTGCCATGTAATTTATGCAAATTAAATGCGCACACAACAAAAATGAAGCGACTGGTAACAAGAGAAGACAACGACAACGACCACGACAACGACAACGACAACGAAGCAGAACAAAACGCAAAGGCTGGCAAAAAATATTGCCAGTCGGCGGCACATGGGCGGCAGGGCAGGGGAGGGGCGTAGCAGCACTGATGACAGCAGCAACATTCGGCATCGGACTTCATTTAGTTTATGGTGACATAATTAAAATTTATTTGACTATGCCTTACAACAATATGGCGAGCCGAACAATTATGGCTAAGTAATGGCAACGCCCGCATCCGCAACCGCAAATTCAAATGCCACTCGGCGCACAGCAGAAGGGCCTATAAAGAGTTATATATATATATATGTATATATATATATGTATATTTATATATTCTATATTAATATTTATATATATTTATATATTTTTATTTAATTATAATTGGCTTTTAGCTAGTTTCTCTCTCTCTCAGCTGTCCTTCAATTTGTGATTAACGATGGCCACTTAGCAGGCAGCGTTTTATCACACCTGGCAACATTTTGCTTTGCCTAGAGCAAGCAGCTTTCTGGCCGCGCCTTACCTAAGCCCACTTTCACTCACCTTCATTCAACAATTATAGACCTAATTACATCGATAACGCAACGCATCGAACGCAATCGATCATGCTTACAAACACTTTAGCAGGCCAGCCAGAGTCCACGGTTACGTCCACTTGAGGCACAATACTGAGCCAATACTGCGGCTGCTCCAGTCAGTATCTATCTCTATCTCTCTCTCCCTCTCTCTCTCTTTCTTGCCCTGCTGCGCTATCAGTCGCAAACATATCTTATCACACATCATTTATCAATAGGTATATAGTATATAATTTTTATATATATATATATATATATCTATATAGCTGTATATGCTCTATATACTATTTCGTATGAAAACTATTTCTCATTTCGTTATTGGATTAGTTCATGCTAAAGTGCTGACTGTATTGTAATCATACTACGCACAGAGTTGCCAGATTGCGCCCATAAATTTGAGCTAAATAATGATAAGCCAATGGAAGCTTTGAGGGTCTCTACGCCTCTGCTAGCTGGCCACTCTTTGAAGCTGTAATGCAGATAATCTATAGCTGAGCTATAGGGATATGTGTAGATCCCTTAAGCTTAAGCTATAGAAGTCTGCTAATAAATACTTTGATATGGCAGCTCTTTGCCTGCACCAGTGCTGCCAGCTGGTTTTGCAAGCCTAACATATATCTCCATATTCAATATGGATCGATCGATCGCAATATTCAAATCGAATCTCACTTCGATTCTGCATAGCCTCAGTCTAACTTCTATACTCTCTCCCTCTCTCTCTCTCTCTCTCGGACACTTCTTAAGAATTTCCACCAAGAGGCAGCTCTTGAAACAGGTTCTTGAGCTCAACTTTTAACACCCAGCCTCTGTGTGTGGATGGATCTTCAAAAAAAAATAATATGCATTGGGCAGGCGTCCAGTGACGCCTATCAATTTCTATGGAGCACGCCCCCGCCTCAACTTGTAGAGCTCCGGCCCGCAGTGCTGCGGCATGTGGCATGGGGCATGGGGCATGGGGCATGGGGCATTACCTGCTGCGCGTTGCTGCAACTTGTGTGGCATGGTCATGTTAGCCAGCGGGCCGTATGCCAATTCCTTTCAAATTCAAGAACCGAAACCGAAACCCAGAAACAAAACAAAAGCCAGCTCGCTCTCTACCTTCCTCTCTCTCTCTCTCTCTCTCTCTCTCTCTGTCTAGAGTTCTTGAGCTCTGTTTATTTATGCGCACGTTTCGTATCCTTTTGTAATTTACCTGCACGGTGTTTTTGTTTACCTACAGAGAACGAGTGAGAGAGAGAGAGAGAGAGAGAGAGAGAGAGAAGTGTACACAAACGATCCCTCGTACGCTGTGTACCTTAGTCCCTGCCTGTGCGCCCACTTAGCCGGGGCTTGGGCCTGGGCCTGGGCTATTAGCTGTCATTGTCTCCAAGCGGCGACTTGTGCTGGCATAAAAGGATAATAAAAATACCAAATTATGTTTAAATATGCCAATGACTTGTCTCTCTCTCTTTCTCAACTATCATCCGTCTCTCACAACAAGTTCAAAGGGACCATAAAACAAATACTCAGAGCTCACAGCTCTCAGCTCTCAGTTTCTGCCTGGTGCAGCGACCGAGGCGTGTTTTACGATTTTTATTGTCGTCGTCTCATTGTCGCAGCTAAGTTGGGCCATCAGACGATTTTATGCCATCATTAACGTCCGTCTTCCAGCCATCATTTCGACACGCACACACACACACTTCAGCCAACTGGGCCTGACCTAGCCCACCACCTGCTGGATTGGTCGCCTGGCCCAGCCCTCAACAGCAAACAATAGCTGCGTCAAGGTATGCCTCGAGTCGAAAGTAAAATACGAAACAGAAACCAACCCTAAGGTGCTGCGGGCTCGACCTTGCCGACAATTTGGTAATTTCCATAGCGAGCTGACACAACAGGTATCCGCAATGCGTGTGGAAATCGTTCTCTAGAGAAAGAGGCTCAAGAGCTCTTCGCGGAAGTTGCGAACCTGCGCGAAGGAGAGATCAGAGGAGGTGTTTAGGCTAGAGACTAAGAGATCTTACAGCTCATACCAAATATTGAGCTAAAAACATGATATATAAAATAGAAGATCTTATAGAGATATATATACAGCTTATAGAATATACAGCCAGGAGCATATCAAGAAAACTCACGATCAGAGGATAAATTCTAACATTTAACATAGAAGATCGTCTCATCTATATTAATAGAATAAAATGTAGAAGCAGGATATATGATATAGATACGATCATAGAAACATATTAGAGTAAATCTTATCATAGATCTTATATAGGATCGTCTGCTTATGATCTTATACTTCTCATCCCTTTAGCAATTTGTAGTTTCTCTCCATATTCTAGGCCAACTTTGAAGTACATTTCACAGACTTCCATAATTTATTTAGCCTCAGGGCAATCCGTTTAACCTGGCCCCACTGGAGCGCTAATGCCCAGTCTATTGTGCTCAGCGACACTTGAATTTATTGACTCGAACCTAACCCAACTTAATCGAGCGCCCAGTCTGCGACGCTTAACAAGCGTTTCGATATATAATTTATGGTCTTTGGCCATCATTTGTATTCGCTTTGAATGAAGATGGCGACCCACACTCTTACGCAACACACACACACACACAAAATCTTGTACCTCTCACACACACACGCACACACACACATACACACACTTGCACTGCGACCGCAAGGGTTCAAACGTTGATGATGATCCATGGCATCGATCTTTCAAACGTCGAGACAACATTGGCGGCAAACAACAAAACACAATGTTGGAGACAGTGAATGAGAGAGAGAGAGAGAGAGAGAGGGAGAGGGAGAGAGAGAGAGAAGCGAGCTGCGATTAGCAAGCGAATAGCAAATGCTCTAACAGACCTAAAGTCAAAGTGTCGCAAGCTTCGCTGCTTCAGTTTGGAGACTTTCAAAGTGGAGACTTTCAGTTTGGAGACTTGTCAGAGTATTTCTATATAGAACAGTTTTAGTCTAGCTGAATCTTTGCTATGACAGCTATATATGATAGTCAGATGAGCAGATATTGCAATTGAAAAACCCTTTATCAACATGCCAAAGGGGGCATACGGATCAGGAATATATAGTGTATATATTCTATATAAATGACACACTTCATGGCAAACCTTTGATGCCCATAGAAAAACTCAGCTCGCTTAACAATTGATGACAGAGAAAGGCATACGTGAAGTTGGCGGCGGCTGCAGCTGTGGCTATGGCTACGGCTGCGCCTGCGCACTACGCGCTGAACCACGCGCTTGACCTTGCCATCAATTTTCGTAATGGAAATGGAAATAGAAATGGAAATGGATAACAATTTGTTGTTGCGCTTGTTTTCCCTTGTTTAGCCTGCTGTTGTTGTTGTTGTTGTTGTTGTTGTTGCTGTGACGATAAGCTGAAAACCCGCAATTTGTGCTACTTTATTACGTTGCGTGGAGGGCGGGGGCCGTCGATCGGGCGAGCGAGCAAAGGGGGCATGGCTTAGGGCATAAGCTGCTGGATGGTTCAACAGCTGGTAGCAATTTGACGCTCGAATGCCTCGAATAATCAGCTCAAGCGGTCACAGCGTCACAGCGTTAGAGATGAGCGCGTGACACGAAGAGTTAGCTTTTAAAGGGGCTTAGCTAAAGATGCTTAAAGCTTAATTCAATATATATATATATATACTATATATACTATAAATATATATCATGCGATATATTTAATTATATTAACAGAGTTGCCACAAATCGATTAATCGATCAATGAGATAATGCCACATATATTTATGGAAAGCAAAGAGCTTACTTCCAGTATACCCATTAATTTGCAGAGTATCTGCTAGCCCATGCAGCCGATGCCCTGTACTCGGCTGAAAGTCAGTTCAGCTTTTTCTCGCCGCTGTTCGCTCAGGTGTAATCTTATCAGCTGCAAGCTGGCAGCTCAAATTTGGAGCGAGGCCGCGGCCACGTGGGCCGAGCGGCTCAGAAAGCTGTTGGCTAAGCTGACAGCCAACAGCCAACAGCCAACAGTCGTGCCACTGTCCAGCTGGCTGTTTGTCTCCGTCCGTCCGGCCGTCCGTCCGTCCGTCTGTCTGGTCGATTGCATTTCCTGCTGTGCAGCGCGCATCAATTTCTCATTTCGTTGGCCACATTAATGAGCCGTGAATTATGACCCCAAACTTGGTTAACTGGAGCGAGGCCGGGGCTACCGTTAAGCGTATTCCAAAATTTTGCTCGACATGCGACGCACATAATCGGAGCATTTCCTCGACCCTCCCATTTGTCTCTGACTCTGTCTCCCTCTCTCTCTCTCTCTCACTCTAACCAGCTTTTTTTATGTCAATTTCCACACTTCTTGACGGCGCCATTAACATCCATGCATAGCACATAGACAACATAAATAGAACTTGCTGACGTCGTTTGTCTTGTCCACAGTTCGTAATACCCTACCCGAAATTGCGACCGACTAGGTAATCAATTTTGTCTAGGCCAACAGCAAGAGCTGACGCTAGAGCTGCTCGCCTGTGCTCCGTGAACTCAGCTCTGAGTGATGCTATATTCTATAATAACTGAACAGCCGAGTAAACAAAGATGTAAGATATGCTTCTAGCCTTTTTGGTTCATTTGAAGTTCATCTTATCCAAATATGTCCATAAATATTTGAGATCAGCAGACTTTTAAGCATAATCCAACAAATTCATCCATCTATGTATGTGCCCTATGAACTCAGCTCTTAGTAGAGCTATGCATCTGGATTTAGTCAGAGCAGATAGCTCAAAGTATTCCAGTTGAATCAATACAATACAATCAATATAGTTGCTCTATAGAGTATTCAGACTTTGGCGGATTGCTTATGATGCCCCTTCCATCTATCTCTATCTTTCGTTCATTTGGCCAACTTAATGGACACATTATTGTTGTTCCTTTTGGCCAAAAAGTTAGCCGGAAGCGCGTGCTGGATGCGCATTTGGCCAACTGAAATGAAGACATAAAACCAGCAACGCCTCTCTCTCCCCTCTCTCTCCCCCTCTCGTGGTGAAAAATGCGCCAAATGCATGAAAAAATGAATAAAACTAAAAAATATATTTGAAGAAAAGTTAATGAGCTCGCCCTTGGCCTATGACTTCATGAGTTTTTGGCTCTTTTTTTGTGTGTTTGGGTGTGGGCCAATATCTTTTTATAGTCATGATGCGTTGACACCTTGAGAGCCCCACCCCTTGGCGAGGGCCAGGCCAGGCCAGGCCAGGCCAGGCAACCCTGTCGCATGACTTAACCAAAATCCCATCAAATTATGCGCATTCGCTGCCTGTCTTGAATTTTAACTTGATCCCAGCGAAACAACAACAACAAATATTCAAAAACAAAACAAAGTCGAACCGAAGAAGAAAAAACTACAACAAATTTATTGAATTACTGGACGAGGCAAATTTTTTGACAAATCTCTTAGGAATTAATGTCAACTTTTGTGGTTTCTGTTTTTTGTCGCTTTTAGTTTTGACTACGTGCGGGCAAGTCAACCAGAGATATACCCTGTAATTGGAGATTGCTAGGAGAGAGGAGGCAGGCTGGGAGAAGGCTAGACTAGGCTAGGCTGGGCTGGGCTGGACTAGGCTGGGTTGGACTAGGCTGGGCTGGGCTGGACTATATATATACTGTCAGATTGAATGAACATCTAATCTAATCTGATGATCATCTAATGATCTGTTGATCATCTAATGGTCATTTATTGATCTACTCTCTATAAATATCATATCACTATACTCAATACTCTATACTCTACTCTACCTATACTCAATACTCTATAGTCTACTCTACCTATACTCTATATTCTACTCTACCTATACTCTATATTCTACTCTACCTATACACTATACTCTAAAGTCTACTCTACCTATACTCTATATTCTACTCTACCTATACACTATACTCTAAAGTCTACTCTACCTATACTCTATACTCTAAAGTCTACTCTACCTATACTCTGTAGTCTACTCTACCTATACTCTATACTCTACTCTACCTATACACTATACTCTAAAGTCTACTCTACCTATACTCTATATTCTACTCTACCTATACTCTGTACTCTGCAGTCTACTCTACCTATACTCTATAGTCTACCCTACTTATACTCTACAATCGCTTCGCAGCTCTTCATCTAGTCTCCTATGGCCGCTGCTGTAGCGCAGCGTTTCAAGTGCGACTTTGACATTGGGCATTCGAGTCTGTCAATCAGCGTCCACAGTCACACTCAGACTCACACTCACACTCAGACTCACACCCATGCTCAAATCCTCATTCAAATACATTGTGCGTAGCGTGTTAGGTGAAGAGGGCTCTGCGCATTGGCGTCATCTTAAGGCGCAAATTGAATTAGCCACTTGGACACTTCAATTTGGTGTCATTTGCTCTTGGGCTGTATACCCTACAAGTGTGGCACATGGGAGGCCATGATGAAGGCAAAAGAAACAAATAGATAAAATAAATATATATAATTGATGAGCAATAGTTCTCTCTCTCTCTCCCCTCTCTCTTTCTCTCTCTCAGTCCCTTTCTATAACTCACTCTCCAGCTCTACAGGGTATTGCTAAGTCGTTGAGCACTTTTGCTGCTCTTCTAGTTATCCATATTCGTCAGCCTTTGGCCTGCAGTTCTCTTCCAATTTGCCTATTTCTGGCGCTGCCTTTGCCATTTGGCAGGACTGCAGGAGGGAGGCAACGGAGATGTCGGCAATGGCAGCTGCAGGTAAACGACACCAGACACCATCCTATCGCCGCGTTCGATCTGACAGGTAACAAGCCGCTGCCAGGTAGGATCCTAGATAACTTACTTAACAAGCCGGCTGCGACACTGAATCCTGCCAGCAGGAAGTGCCCGCAGGCGTCTGCTGCTGCTGCGGCTGCTGCTGCTCCTGCTGCCTGGCTCTTCCTGCCTGCCGAGCCGAGTTCAACGGAATCGCTTTTCAATTTGCTCGCTGTTTGATCCATTGTCAAGCCAAAAACAAGCCATGCACAAGTCGCACGAACGTGACCAAGTCTTATTGGCCCGTGGCCATAATTACGCACAACTCAACAGGATTTCTAATTCCCCGTATCGGCAATTGGCACTCCATGTGACTGTGTGAATGCAGTGAGTGAGATGTTAGTCATGAGTCTTAAGGCTAGAGCAGTGAAAGAAAAAGTCTTTCATTTGTTTGCATATGAAATGGAGAGAGGCAGAGAGAGAGAGAGGGAGAGGGAGAGAGAGAGAGAGGGAGAGGGAGAGAGAGAGGGAGAGAGAATGCCTAAGAAGTCATTTTTAAGGGAGGTATAGAAAATATGTAGAAAATATTGTAGAAAATATTATAGTTAACATTAAACTATCTATACACATTCTGTGTACTCAAATGTATCTATAGATACTTCCTAGAGTCCAATCAGAAAGCTTCTCGAAATCCACATCCAAATTAGATTAAATATTCGATACAAGTTAAATCTACTATAAGAACTTGAACTGAAGCCAGCGCGTGAGCCAGTTCAGCCAAAGCCCAAGATCTAAATCAGAAATTAATCAGAAATAGAATAACTGACTAAAAGTTATCGATAATGCAATACAAATCGATAGCAAATTGAATTGCTCTATTACAAACTGAAATTTCGAGAAATTCTATAAATTTACTTTTAGTTGAGTCTGGAACTAGTTCATAAATATGCTTCTTGTTCGAGTGATTCATAATAAAAATCGGTATCAAAATGAATAGAATATCTTATCTGCGTCATCCATGTGAAATTATCAATGAATAAGTTCTGTTTCCAAGTACTATTTGTGTGCTGGATCTGGCGGAAATTCCATTCACAAATCGATGGACCACATTGCTTTAAGAACAAGCCAAAAGAGGAAGAGTCTGTTCGAGTGGGGCTGGGGGGTGGGGAGTGGGCGGGTCGGACGTTCGATGTCAGCATTCTTGTTGTCTCCAATTCAAGCATAAATATTTATAAAAACCCGAGCAGGGGCGGCGACGGGGGATTAGCTGGGACGAGGGGACTGTGGCAACTATTGCAAACAAAGAAATCCTAAGACTTGAAAATGAACTCAAATGAAATTCTTGTGGCAGCAGACAAATGATAATAAATATTATAAAGAGCATTCGGAATTTGGTCGAAGGGGTGCGGCGAACAGTGCAACACAGACTGGGACAGGGGTCGAGGCAGGGGCAGGGGCAGGGGCAGGGGCAGCCAAGGGGGAAACTGAAGGGCTGCCGGCACTTGGGAGCACTTGTGATAATGATGACTAATAAGCCGCACAAACAAAACCAGCCAATGACTCCCAAAAAAAAAGAAGAAGAAGAAGCAGAACAAAAAAAGCAGAGATCCAAATAAAACCGAGTATTATTGAAGAAGTGGCGGAAGAAGCAGAGGAAGCAGCTAAAAACAAACACAGCTGTAAACAGGGATAGCTGGATGGAGAGACAACGCCAAACTTCTGCAGCTGGATGGAAGTCGACAGAAGTCGTTTGGCTTGCAAAAGCTCAAAGAACTAGTTCACGGAACGGTTCATGATTGATGATGATGGGATTAGAGCAGCTGAATACTTGACCCCGTCAAACTCAGACTCACAGTTCCATTAGCTAATTCAATTGACAATGGCGAGAAAGCCTTGAGCATACCCCATGTTGCCTATAATTACAGGGTATAAAATGTTAGAAATAGAATTTTAATAAGAGACAGTCGAAAAGATTGTTCAGCATTTATAATTTATTACAGTAGCATAAAGAATTTATAGACTAGATTGCAATTTTGTCAATTATGAACTAGTTCCATTGTCTGCGACTATTGCTAATGTGGACTGCATGTATTTTGTATATGTAGGAAACTCTCTTGGGTAATATTTATTGGGTAACTTTTTTTTAAAAGCTTGCATTGAAACCAGTTCAATTTACGAACTAGTTCCAAATTTGGCAGTATAAAGTATTTATTTATTTTTAATAAACAAATTTGATATGTGCCAAAAAGAAAAAAGGTCTGTTCTCAGGCTCAGCTTGCTGAACTAAAGTGGAACTAGTTCATTTTGTAGTCGAACTAGTTCCAACTGTGAGCAGACCTTTTGTCAGACTCTATGAATGAGAGATGAGTCCTAAATGAGTGCATTAGCCACTGGCACTTATGAGCTGGTTCCGGAACTGACTCCCCTTGATTTTCGCATTGACATTTAATACAATCTTCAATTATAAATATAATTCCCAAATGAAAGCAATCAAGTTTCTATGAGATCTTGAAGCTGCGGGCAACCCGCCGCTACGCGAAGCGCATTTCGAGTGGGCTAAACGGGTGTAGAGGGCGTTCAGAGAGGGTGGGCGTGGCGTCTTGATTGCCCCGACCGAATGCCACTTGAAAGGGTTTTCGTTCCGCAATTGAAGCGACACGCGCGTCCCATTTATGCGGCAATTAATGCTTAAATTTAATTAAATGCATTCGACGACTCGAGGCGAGGCGAGGCGAGGCGAGTGTGAGGCGAGTTTTAATTGCTTTTAGAAGCTGCAAGTGGAGCCAAGTGCAGCTCGTCGATAATTGATGCGGCTGCAGACCCATCGAACTCCATATGCGAAGCATCCAAAAACTCCAACTGCCCCAGCTCCAGCCCAAAGTCTATATCTATATCTGCACTAATTGATAAGCTAAGTGCCAAGTGGCATTAAATCAGCCAGCGTCTCTCCCTCTCTCTTTGTCTCTCCCTCTCTCTCTCTCTGACAGCAACTTCATTGCGTTTCATATCAAACAAATTTTGAAAATACCATCCACATGAAATAGAGTTTTATGGACTCCGGCGCTGTGGTTTGGGGAATACTCGACTGCAGCGGCTCAAGATTTATGGCTTGTCGGCGCTCTATGCACAGATTTATGTTCTACCGGGCAAACAAGACGCAGATTTGTCGTTGTCATTTGGTTCTTCTGCTTCTTTGTTTGCTTCCCTTGTTTGTTAATGTGAAAGCGGCTTTTTTTCTTGCGCTCTCTTGCGGCTTAGCTTTTAGTATACCCTGTAAAAATATCTTAAGGTGCCTGAGAAGTACTTTAAAATTGGAGTTTTTTATACTCTAAAGATGTCCTGAGGATCCTTCAAGTTCTATAGCTAAGACAGAGATTCAAGGAGAGTCAATATATATATATATATATACCTTTGTTCCATATTCTCTGCTCTCTTGGCCTCTCATGATATGTAAATAGAGTCAAGAGCGTACAGGTCATCGGGCAGTCGTGCATGGCCGCTCTGGCTCTGATGTTTTTGTTATACATTTTTGTTCAACATTTCATTACCAAATCTCGCAAGTTGACATGGAACTAAACATGCTAAATGAGCAGCCAACTGGCCGCGACCCCATAAAAGCCGCCGAGACCCAGCGAAGAGCCAACAGGCCTCCTGCCCTGCTGGAGCTGAGCGAGTGGCGGAGGTGCGGAGGTGCGGAGGGGAGCGGTAAGAGCGGTCGATTTACACAAACGTGACACGCGGAGGCTATAAAAAGCGGCATGAGAATGCGACCTGCAGTGTTGCATAGTGTCGCACGACTGCAACTAGTGTTGGGCAGGGGCGGGGGCGGGGGCGGGGGAGAGCTGTCTGGAAGTGTTCGAATCAGGTCTGGCCGCGTCTGGCCAGTTGATGGTTCAGTGGGTGTGCATTAAGATATTCAAAAGCCATTACGATCGCATCGATGGCACCGTCGGAGTAGTTCATAAATTTTGTAGCTCGAGAACAAGTTCTCAGCTTTTATAGCTGGAGCGCAGAGTTTTGCGATGCCTGCTTACATTTTCCACACTATTTATTTGGCTTCAAGTTCAAATGAGTCTGACTTAAAAGAGCCCACGAAACTTTCTTGTGCCTCGGCCTTTTCAGCGCTTAATTAGGCAAAGAACTAGTTCGCTGAGCCCCTAAGCCGTTGTGAAAGCCATTTGCACAGCAAACAACTGCGAAAGAGAAAAACATTTAAAGCCAAGTCGTAAAAAGTGGAGAAAAGGCGAAAAACTGGGGGCCAGTGTTGGGTAATGTGCGGGCCAAGTGTCAATTGGTAGGCGACAAACAGCAAATGACTTGGACCTGCCCTCAACTTTAACATGTCTCCAGTTGTTGTTGTTGTTGTTGTTGTTGTTGTTGTTGTTGTTGCAGTTGGGCTTGGGGCACTTAAAGGCGCAACATGCGGCATGTGGCAACGTGTAGGTGCCCAGGTGCCGCACTTAATGGCCACCATAAAGTCGCAATTGCCGCTGCTGCCGCTGGAGGATAATGAAGTTGCATGTTTACACTGTGCTACGTGGGTGAAGCAGCATTTCCTCGCCAAAGAATACCCTAAGCACAGTCAGGCTAGATTAGGCTTGATACTCAGGAGATATTCTGTATTCGACATGAAATGCCTTTAGACAGCTCTATCGATAAATATCGAAATGTATCGACTTTGATAGATCGCTTAAACTGAGCTGAAAGTTGATAAGAGTAGAAGGCTTGCTTGTATATCGCATGAAAAACTAGCTTATCGATAGCTATGTGAATATCGATAATTATCGATAAACAGTGTATAAGCATATATACTAGGAAACATGAACTTTCTTTCATATATGTAGAAAGCTTTTCTTGCTTGCCACAGCAGCTCTGCTTCAACTACAGGGTATC
Organism: Drosophila repleta; assembly: GCA_018903745.1. Classification (NCBI taxonomy): domain Eukaryota; kingdom Metazoa; phylum Arthropoda; class Insecta; order Diptera; family Drosophilidae; genus Drosophila; species Drosophila repleta. The sequence goes on along the minus strand of JAEIGN010000750.1, from coordinate 2,479,099 downwards.
TCTTAGTCGTGCACTGCCCATTTAGCTACCATTAAATGTACTTTACCTTAAGTCTCTTGGCCTGGCTATCTGCCTGGCTGGCTGCCTGTCTAGCTCATTTGCAACATCTTTTCGTGTTGACGCGCCCAATTCAAGACATCAACTACCGCCCCGCCCCGCCCCGCTCGCCCCTGCGCCCACCTTTGGTCCCGCTCAGGTGTCGAGACTGCACTTTGAGGTGTATTCCTAATGTAATTACATTTTGGCAAGCCCCTGCATGCGCATGGAGTAGAAAAAACGGTGCATTGAACTGTTTCCACCTACAAAATCGATTTGATTGTTGCCTGACCAAATGTCTACTGGCTTCTTAGCCATAGACCACCCCTCCTCCCGCTGGGGTCAATTGAGCTCCTGTGACAACTGAGCAGTGCGAGCCACAAACCGCAAACACACATTGCCCCGTTAGCCCGATCGATGGCGATTAATATCGATCGTGTGATCGTGCTGGCCTCTCTTGCGGTTGAAAGAGTCTATTATATGCTTCTCGCTTCTTCTTCTTCTACTTACAGCTTGCTCGTAGGCGCACCACTGGATCGAAATAAACAGCCGAACACCACGCAATCGGGAGCTTTGTACATGTGTCCGATCACCACGGACTACGACGATTGCGAACAGATCATAACGGACGGCCGACGATGTAAGTAGAGCCTATAAATCTATATATATGCCTAGATAATTCGAGGTTAGAACTACGTCTATAATTTACAGTTAAGATTTGCTTAGGTCTAGATTCTCGAAACAAACAACTAATAATAGAAACTAATAGCGGTGAAGGCATTTCCGAGAAAGAAAGAAAGAAAAAAACAAAATAAATCTGATAAGGGAAATACATTAATAGGGAAATAGTGTGCCTAGGGCGAAACTAGTCTAGAGTTAAGTGTGCGTCAGCTTTTATCTGAAATCCAAATGCCAAGTGACTAACAGATCTGTCAGAGCTAACACTCAAGTCCCAGTCCCAGTCCCAGGATCATATTATATAGACCTATTATTATCTTTAGGCTAGCTTCTTGTATCTGTACATAAATCCCATGTAAAAAAACAAAAAAAAAAAAACAAGAAAATGTGACTAAAAACCTTTTTTTAACTCTCTCTATGTCTTTAGTAATTTAATATAGTTTACCATAGCCATCTATATATATATACCGATTTGTATATATGTATATTTGGCTATATTTTATAATCTTTTACTGTATAGCTCTAGTATTTTAGTAAAATTCAAACACCAACAAAATATTTATTTGCCTTTTTTTAATTTTCTTTTCTTTCTTTATTTTTGTTTTCGTTCCTTACGTAAACCCCCTCCCTAAAACCACATACAAATATATATATATATACATATATAATCTTGCAATATATATATATATATATACATGTATGTTTACAATATGTATATTCGGTGCGCATATGGAAAACTCATATACCTATCTCCCAAAACTACTCTCAACCAAAAATTATTGACAAAATATTTTCGATATTTTTCAAAATGAAAATCGAAAAAAAAAAACAAAACAAAATCAAAACGAATTTATCATTTAGCATCTGGCGGAGCTTATGAACCTAGTAAGTGGTATGGGTGCTTTATTTGTTGTTGTTTTTGCCCACTCATAAACGAAAAAAAAAAAAAACATTCCAAAATTTTGACAGTAAAAACTAATACACGATTTGATTGTTTATAAAAATAAGAAAAAAACAAAATGCACTTAGTTCTTGATTTGCATTTGCTTTGATTGATTTCTCACATTTAACTACAAGTCTATACATATGTGTGGATATATCTCTAACTGTATATCGATTAACTACTCAACATCTGCTATCGATAGGCACACACACACACAGTCACACTCACACACTCAACTTGTATATAAACCAGCGATAAACTATCGATCAATGTACAGTCACGCATGCCAAAACAAATAACTAACGGCATTTTACGGATGGGCCGCCATTTTCTTTTGACATCTGCTGCATGTACATAAACTCTAGCTAAGCTAAGCTTATAATAATATATACATTGTCAATATCTATATATGTATCTGGATTATAAATAATATTGCTAAGCGACATATGATTAACTACATACATATTGATTTACAACCCACTTGTAACTATTACCAGCTATTTAGTTGACACATTTCGTAATTAACTAGTTCAATGTTCATTAATCATCGGCACCAGCATTGTGAGAACCTGTGGAACTAGTGGAGAGCGAGCGCGCTCCCGATCGTAGGTTAAAGTCCGCTCTGGAATTTGCTGTATTTAGCTTTAGGGCTAGTTTCGCCTCGCTCTAAGCCAACAACTGCCAACGCTGCCCGCTCTCGACTTGTCCCATATCGACTGTGGCTAGATGTAATACCTGCAATAGCGCATGCTCGATTCTGATAAGTTCTGGGCATTGCTTTGACTATCGCTATCGTCTTCCGCTCGGGTCTCCTGAATGCCTTTCGGAACTTGTTTCTATGGGATATACATATATTTGCAAGTCAAATTTTACTTTATCTCCAAGCTAAAATTAGCAATCGAAGCTGTGCCCAAAAAAAAAGCTTGCGATAAATACCCTGGCAAGTTTGGGAAGTCTACAGAGGGTAGCTATATGCATATATAGTAATCTGTATAATTCATTAGAGGATGGAATGTTCTATAAGATGGAGGCATATGGTTTCATATGGTAAACCTTACAGGGTATACACTAGTCGAGCAAACTTGAATTAGACTTGATTTTGCATCAGCTTTAGTTTGCTACAGATTTGCATTGCTGTTACTGTTTCTCTCTCTCTCTCGATCTCTCTCTCTCTCTCTCTCTCTCTCTCTCTCTCTCTCTCTCTCTCTCTCTCTCTCTCTTGCTTCTCAATATATTTTATCACTTGTTGGGCATTTCCCCTATATCATGCCCAAATTGCTGCGACAGCTGCGAATTGTTAAGCCGATACCCTCTAGCCAAAGGGTATATTAGGGTATATTATAGGAAATGTATAATATATTACTGTATAATATATTATTATATATCAGATTTGTACAGACTGAAATCATATATTCATATAATCTTCATAGCTGAAAGCCCAATGCAAACCCGTTAGGAAATCATTATCAACATTTTAACGCCATATAAGTATATAGCTAGGGTATTTAGCATGCGGCTTTTCTTGTTTGCTGTGCGGGGTGCGGCGGGGCCGCCATTTACCAATTGGCGACTCATTTAGCATTAATTATATTTACTCAGCTCCAAATTATTTAAATATTGTGCTGTAAATTCAGCTGTGTATGGGGGCCTCTGCCCCTCCTCCCTCTCCTCCTCTCTCTACTCCCTCTCTGAACGGGCGGCTGCGAGTGTTAATGTGCCGTTCGCATTCCGAATGTTTGCATAGCGGCGTCTGTGCCCGTTTCGCGGCTGTTTATACCCTGTCAGCAAGGCGAATCGGGTATGCTCGGCTCAACAGTTGGGTTAACAGACAGTATTGTGTACAGGATATGTACATTCCAGCACTGTTATTTGTCATTTGTGCTGTTATTTGCGGCCTTCGCTAATGGTAACGCGCAGCAATCAGAGCGTGCTGCTGGCTGTGCCACAGACGCCGCCGCAGTCGCCGCCTGTGCCGAACGTGACAAATTTCACAAAATGCTAAAGAAGAACAACAGTGCGAGGCGCATAAGAATAGTTGTGCCACAATGCAAAATTTGTGTGGCATGTAAGAATTCTTGTGGGGCAAGCGTCTCCAAGTTGTTGACTCAAATACCACCCATAGCACGGGCTGCGCGAATGGCCGCTGCCGACGCCAACGCCGACGCCGCCGCCCACTGTCAATGTCAAAAACGCGTCGCAGAGTGCAAAGTTCACTGGGCCTGGGACAACTAAAAAGAAATACAGAAAGAGACAGAGAGAGAGAGAGAGAGAGAGAGAGAGAAAGAGAGAGACGAAATACACACTTACACACATCTACAGGTATGCCAAACTAGCTGCAGCTGCGCCTGCGGCCTACGCGCTTAATTTTTGTCAGCTGCAGCGCGCGACTTTCACTTTGCGCGTTTAAAAACGCGTCAAACCCGTCAAAGCTGCCGCCAGAACAGCCCACGCCCCAAAAAACTTACCCAGTCCAAGGCGGCTGGCAAGCAACTCGAAAACATAAATGATAAACGTTAAACGTAACGCTCCGCGCTCAGCTCTCCTCAGCCAATGAACACTCTCTTTCGTGCTCTCTTTCTCTCTCTCTCTCTCTCTCTCTCTCTCTCTGCCTCGCTGCGGGCACACTGTAATGATCATTAATCATATTTCAACACTTTGATGCTTTAAAATGCATTTTAAATCAATTTCGTTACGTTTCACACATATTAACGCTCCTCCTAGTCTCGCTACTCTCCCACTCTCTCTCTCTCCCTTGCTCTCTGCTTCTTAATTTCTATTGCGTGCATTGTGCGTGCATTCAAAACTCCAATGTCGACGTCGCTGCTGCTGCGCTGCTGCTGCTCGGCTGCATTCTATCAAAAGCTGACAGCGACGTTGGCAGCGCTTTCCAATTTTGTTGTTTCTTTTTTTCTCGTTTTGCTATGCTCTCTGACATGCAAATGCTGCGCATGCACAGCCTCTGCCTGGGGTATATACGCTTCATAACTAACTGTTTGAAAATGTATTTAATTTGCATGCCTGATTCGCTAATTGAGCCACAATAAGCGCTAATTTACATTTCTACTTTTTTTTTCGTTTGCACATCATTTTGTTTGCTGATTATGAATTTTGTGATGTACATACATATATATGGCGCTAAAACGTTTTGCGTGGCATTTCGTAGTCGAGCATGATAGGAACCGTTTTTTTTTTCTTCATGCTTCGTTTAGTCGAACATTTTGCCTGTTGCTGTTTTATGCTGTTATTGTTGTTGTTGGTGCTGCACATGTGCTGCGCAACTCGACTTGTTTATGCACAGTATGTAGAGCGAACCCCTTTTCTCCCTTCCGAGCCGTGATGCACATGTGCTGCCTGCAAGGTCTACCTCTCTCTCTCTCTCTCTCTCTCCCACTGTCTTTGACTCTTCTTTGCTCGTCTTAGTTAACAGCTGTTAACAGCTTAACAGCTCGCTGTAAATATGTACATATATTGTATAATTTGAGTTTAGCTTAGAATTTTTCTATCGAATTTGTTGTATAATATTTTTAGATAAACAAAAAACAATCTAATTGTACATATGAATACATAATTACATATTCTTGCATACTATATTACTATTGTTGTTATTGATGTTGTTGTTGTTGTTGTTGATGTTGTTGATGTTGTAACTGATGCGACACACACACACACAAACACACACAAACACACACTCGCACACACACACACATACTTTTACAATTTTGTGACACATTTTGCTAACAAGAACAAAAAAAAACTACTTTTTGCCTTGCGCCACCTGCAGCCTACGACGTCGACGAGCTAATACCGCCATCTAGCGACGAGATCAAAGAGGGCCAATGGATGGGCGTCACAGTGCGCTCCCAAGGCTTGGCCAGCAAGGTAAGCGCAGCTATGGATATGAATATGATAAATATGAATCCTTGAATCCTTGTATCCTTGCTTCCCCTGCTCAGGTGCTCGTCTGTGCCCATCGCTATGTGACCATACAGCGCGAGAATCGCTATGGACAGGGTCTCTGCTACGTGCTGACCAATGACCTGCAATTCGACGAGGTCTACGAGCCCTGCAAAGGACGACCCACGCAAAGGTAGGTGAAAACAGATCAAGAGGATTCTAGAGTTCCGATTGGAAGATATAAAGAGCAGATAGATAGATCTTAAGATAGATCTTCAGATAGCATATGCCCGCAAGTTAAGATCTAGAGATATTTAGTAATTAAATACAAGAATAGATAGAGTATCCTAGATCCTAAAAAAGATTATATCTAGCTATAGCTATATAAACTATAAATATCCGAATCCATTAGGATTTCCCATCTCGGGAAAAGCAATAAATTAGGAAAATGGGAAAGAAACATAAATCTCCCAAAACTGAGTCCATTCGGAATGGTAAATTTGTCATGGTCAGGTTCGATTCGGGCATGGCTCGAGACCCTTCCTCCGGCCATCAACGAAAAAGTGTCAAGGTGAAGTGCGTATGGAGATATTTCAGAACTCAGTCAGCGCGTGTCTAGCTTCAGTTTAGGCCAATTAGCATGCAGCGTGTGTGGTGTAGGAGTAGGAGGCGGAGGAGGAGGAGGAGGAGGGACAGGACAGGGCAGGAGAGGACTGGGCCTGACCAGCTCAGGTGTGACTGCGATGACGTCGCCGTTGCAAGGGCGAAATTTCAATTTATTTAAATGTCAGCGCAGAGATACGAATCGGGGGAGGGTGCGAGTCGGAGTGGGAGTGGGAGTAGGAGTGGGAGTGGGAGTGGGGGCATTATGCTGTGTGGGGCCTTGCGCTGCGTAAACACCGCACCCAAAAACAAAAAAGAAAGAATAAATTGTTATATGATGTGATATGGCATATATATATATGAGACATGCTCCCATGGAGATGACGTGGACACCGACTCCGACTCCGACTCGGACTCGGACTCGGACTCGGACATGCAATTTGTCATTGCGCTGGCATCGCGTGCCTGACCCTGGACTCATTATACACTGTGTAAGAGGGGCATATTCGGCCTCAGGGTAAAGAGACTCCTCGAGATGAGACTCTAACCAGATCCTAGCCAAAGGTTAGCCTTAGGTCTATCGTTGCCTCCCGCTCTGGTCTCTGGTTACTCCAGACAGTGCATTGGGCAGCCGGGCATGCCCCACTTAGGGCTTGCTGAGTCATTCATTAATGTCAGCATTAACCACCCATTTAGGCAACACGAGGACTACGGCTTCTGCCAGGTGGGCACCTCGGGCGCCCTGCTGGACGACAATACCATGGTGCTGGGCACGCCGGGCCCGTTCACCTGGCGCGGCGCCATCTTCGTGACGGAGGTGGGCGGCGAGTACCTGCAGCGGGACAAGAACATGTACTACAGCGATCACTCGGACACCTCGTCGCCCGTGGACAAGTACAGCTATCTGGGCATGGCCGTGACGGGCGGCCGCTACTTCGGCGAGCGGATGTCCTATGCGGCGGGTGCGCCGCGCTCCAATGGCCACGGCCAGGTGGTGATCTTCGACAAGGCGAACACCAGCCCCATACCCGTGCACCTGATCATCGACGGGGAGCAGTTCGCCTCGAGCTTCGGATACGAGCTGACCACGGCGGACATCAACGGGGACCAGAAGCCCGACCTGATCGCCGCGGCGCCCTTCTACTTCTCGAAGAGCGACGGCGGCGCCGTCTACGTCTTCCAGAACGAGAACGACATGCTGCCCAAGAAGGCGACGCTGCGTCTGACCGGCGCCCTGGAGAGCCGCTTCGGGCTGGCGCTGGCCAACATCGGGGACCTCAACAAGGACAGCTGCGACGACCTGGCCGTGGGCGCGCCCTACGAGGGCGACGGCGTCGTCTACGTGTACCTCGGCTCGCGGCAGGGCCTCAACGAGAAGCCCTCGCAGCGCATCCAGGCCTCCGAGCTGGGCCACAACCTGCCCAAGCCCATCAGGAACTTCGGCATCTCGATAGCGGCGAACACGGACCTCGACGACAACTCGTACGTGGATCTGCTGGTGGGTGCGCCGCCCGCCGTGGTGGTGCTGCTGGCGCGGCCCATCATCAACATCCAGACGTCGTACCGGAGCTCCGAGCTGCGCAACATCGATCCGAACCGGGCGGGCTGTCGCGAGGATGTCTCGACGAACCTCACGTGCTTCACGTTCGAGGCGTGCAGCAGCATCGATCCGCACGAGCAGCAGAGCAACGAGCTCAACCTGACCTACACCGTCGAGGCGGAGACCTTCGAGCACAACAAGAAGTTCGCCCGCGTCTACTTCGACCGGGACAACAAGCGGAGCAACGTGATCAGCCGGAAGGTGCGCGTCCGCACCAACGGACGCCTCGAGTGCCACCGCGTCACGGGCTACATCAAGGCCAACACCCGCGACATCCAGACGCCCATACGCTTCCGGCTCGACTACAAGCTCGAGGAGCAGGAGCTCGCCGACTCGCCCCTGACGCGCCTCAACCCCATCCTCGACCAGACCCAGGCCTACATCGAGTTCGAGGGAACCTTCCAGAAGGACTGCGGCGACGACGATCAGTGTGACAGCGATCTGCGGCTCGTGGCGGAGCCCAACCTGACGGCCGAGGGTGAGTGCTCCGAGCAGTTCGCTGTGAACTAGTTCCATTCACAAAAAAAGAGTTTTATTCTTGATGTGATACTTTCTGGAACTAGTTCCACAATGCAACTAACTCAGTTTGATTGTATGAACTAGTTCATTCATTCATTCAGTTAACATTCAGATAATAAAGTTCGGGTGAACTGGTTCCAAAGTGTAACTAACTCAGTGTGTTGGTATGAACTAGTTCATTCATTCATTCGTTTATCATTCAGATGATAAAGTTGTGGTGAACTAGTTCCACAGTGCAACTAACTCAGTTTCATCATATGAACTAGCTCATTCATTCAATAATTATTCAGCTGATAAAGTTGTGGTGAACTAGTTCACATGATGAAACTGAGTTAGTTCATTCGCTAGTTCATTCATTCATTTATCATATTGATGATAATGTTCCGATGAACTAATTCGCCACTAACTCAAGTTGATCTCATCAACTGGTTCATTCATTTATTAAACAGTCAGATGATAAAGTTCTGATGAACTAGTTCACAACTAACTCACTTTAATCATTTAGTTCATTCACTCATTTATAATATAATATAATAATACAGTTCTGATGAACTAGTTCCACCATCATTTGGAACTAGTTCACAAATTAAAATCACAGCAAATTACACTTCTATACTTGATATCATTATTATATTTGGATATTCCCCTTCCAGATGGCAAGTACGCACTGATCCAGGGCAACAAGACGGAGCTGGAGATCACGGTGAACGTGACCAATCTGGCAGACTCCGCCTACGAGGCGCAGCTGTTCATAGTGCACCAGAAGAGCGTCTCCTATATAGCCACAAAGAAGCCCGTAAGTTCATACGAATAGCCGCAAAGAGGCGTGAGGATTAATCAGATTCAATCTCTCCAATCCCGTTCAGACGAATGCGACTTGCAACAGCTTCAACGAGACTCTGGTGGTGTGCAGCTTGGGCAATCCGATGCTGCGGGGCAGCAGGATACATGTGACGATACGGTTCGATCCGAACAGCCTGGAGCTGGACGAGGCGCAGATGCTGTTCCACATCTTTGCGAACACCACCTCGAAGCTGGTGGGTCCAGCGGCGCCCGAGCGCGATGTCCTGGTGCGTGTGGTGCGGCGAGCGGAGCTAACGGTGCGCGGCTGGGTCAATCCGGAGCAGAGCTTCTACAGTGGCGCCTCCACGCTGCAGGACTCACCCATGGAGCTGAACGACGTGGGCTCACCGCTGGTCCACACCTACTCCATCTTCAACGAGGGTCCCTCGGCGGCGCCCAAGGTGCAGCTGATCATATATCTGCCGCTGATGCTGGAGAGCGGGCAGGGCAAGGATGTGGAGCAGGGCAAGGTGCAGTACTTGCAGTACCTGGAGGAGAAGCCCAGCATTGAGACGGGCCAGGGCGAGTGCACCGTGGCGCCCGAGTACGTCAATCCCCTCAAGCTGGCCTCCAAGATGGCCGCCAATCTGCGCAGCGCGCCCTACCTGATGGCGCCCGCCGCCATGAAGAAGTCGCCCACGCACCGCCAGGCGCAGCTGAACAAGACGCAGCTCAGCCAGACGCAGCACTGGAGCCAGCAGAAGGCCGGACAGGAGCACGGCGGAGCGAATCGGCTGCCGCGCAGCACCTTCGAGCGCATCGTGCGACCCGAGCGGTTCATGGACGGACGCGACTCGAACGCCAAGAGCAAGAAACAGCAAATCGTGGAGCTCAACTGCGACAAGTTCACGGCGCACTGCATCAAGATCCAGTGCGAGTTCTATGCGATGCCCGCGAAAACCGAGGCCCAGGTGACGCTCAAGGCGCGCCTCTGGAACTCGACGCTGGTCGCCGAATATCCCCGCGTCGACCTGGTCCGCATCATATCCACGGCCATGGTCAAGATACCCAAGGACTTCCATGTCGAGCAGCTGGAGAACAACGACAATATTCTGGTAGGTGGCGGAAGGACTTGCTCTTGATTCACTCACTCACCCTTTCCTCCCTCTGCATTCCAGGTGGAGACACGCGCCTATCCGGAGCTGCTCGACCAGCAGCGCGAGACCTTCCCGCCCTGGATCATAGTGCTGGCCGTGCTGGGCGGGCTGCTGCTGCTGGCCATCTTCACGTACGGCATGTGGAAGTGCGGATTCTTCAAGAGGCAGCGGCCGACAGATCCGACACTCAGCGGCAACCTGGAGAAGATGAACGAGGAGAAGCCCTTCCTGGCGGCCAAGAGCGGTCATAATGTTTTCTAACAAGAGGGCACCGTCGGCTGGGATCTGGTGCGACGCATTGCGCCGCGGAGGAAGCGCAACAGGCTGCGCCAGATGCATCTGCACTACAAGCAACAGCCACAGCAGCAGCAGCGGCGACAATATTCTCTGTCCTGCATCTGCAACAACAACAACAACAATAATAACAACAACAACAACGAGGACGAGGAGGAGTTCGATGTGTTGTCCTTGACGCCGCCACCGCCGCCGCTGAGCTTCACGAGCTGGGGCAGCGATGGCTACTACCAGGCGAGTGCCGCCTGGTGGGGCCACATGTGAGCAGCTGCAGTTGCAGCTGAAGCTGCAGCTAAAGCTGAGCCTGACGCGCAATCCTGTAGCCTCCGCACATCCTGGCTGTGGGACTTTCAATGTGCCATTTCGTTTACTTAAGTTTGGGCGTCCAGCTGGGCACACGGGGAACGGAACTCCCCGTGCCAGCGGGCCGCAGCGTCCGTTCAATCAAGACTAGTTATGAAGGGCTTTCGACCAAAGTGCCAAGCATGCATCAATCAGTCAATCAATCAAACAATCAATCGAGCTTTGGCTCCTAGCTAAGCCTTTATTAGGCTCTACCTTGCACACTCCCTCTCCCTCTCCCTCTCTCTCTCTCTCTCTCTCTCTCTCTCTCTCTCTTTCTCTCTCTCTCTTCACTTATTCTCGCTCTGGGACTACCATGAAGCTGACTTGGATCCAGCCATATTTAGCATCCCCTTCTGTAGGCTGAGCTAGCCTGAAAGTGAATATGAATTAGTGAAGTTGCAAATGTCCTTTAACCATTTTCCCTCTCCCTACTTCAACTTTACACAATTTTTCTTCGCACTTTAGCCAGACCGGTTCCTAGGTCATTCGAGGCGCTCGCTATAGTTTTGTCTTCTTCGGCTTGTGTGTTATCCTGCCGCTTGCACTGGTTTAGTCCAGGCGACCGGACAACATACTTAGCCGTCGATCATAATTCTCCCAGCTAGTCTCTTCTGCCCCTACTCCAGACTCCCACCTCTACCTGCCCTCGTTGATAGCATGCCCCGAACACACCTGTGCATTGCGGAAGAAGCCCAGCTTTTTGTACCATATTTGTTATTTATATAATGCCTAAGTTCGTTGCTAAGTTTAGCTGAAGATTAAGTCTAAGGAACGCAAAATAATTCCAAATTATTTCAAGGGAAAAAACAAAAATCGAAAAAAAGAAAACAAAAATCGAAAAACACACAAAAAAAATAAACCAAACTTAACGCTCGAACAGCCCTCAAATCTAACCACACGAAACTACTGTCACTGCCAGAAAGTACATACATACATATATACATAATCAAAAAATACCAACTAAAATACCAGATTCCAAATTCTCGAAAACGAATCTAATTTGGACTTACGCTTAAGTATTAATTCAATATTCATGCCAAACCACAGAGAGATCTACGATTAGACACGAAACAGTTCTTAACTCCAAGCAAATATTTAGTGCAATTCGCCCCATTTACAAATTGTATTTTTTTCACTAAATCCTAAGCTTAACTTAATTTAAAACAAAAAAAAAACATGTATTTAGTAATTTTGAAAGTGGAGAAACGTATGTTGTAAGTTCCAAAGTGCATAGAATACGTTAGGCTATAATATGAGCGAGATATATATATATACATATATAACTAAATATATATATATATATATATATATATATATATATATATATATATATATATATATTTATATATCTAAATATTTTAAGTTCACTTTAAGCTTGCGAATTCGTATATATTTAATCTATTTTCTAGCTGTATATAATAATTTTTTTTTGTCATTTATTTCTTTCCACTGCTCGGTAATTGTATATAGCTTCAATAATTTTAATAATTATTTTCATTAATCATTTTTGAAATAATAAAGAACACGCCTTTTTTAAAAAGAATTTCGACTTTTGATTTCATCAGTGTAAGCAAGGCGCAAGTGGCGCCATCTGTGCGCAACTTCTGGCACTAGATTTCAAGCGCTGCCTAAAAGTATGCCACAGCTTTTGACGCATTACAATGGCTGTCGCTTGGCAGCAGGAAACTTAATGGTTTACCATTCGCTTTAATTGAATTTGATAGATTTAAGACATTTAGTTGATGCACAATAAAATGCGCATAGTTTATGAAGACTTACGTTAATTGCTATAATGAGCAATCAGCAATTTACCAAACAGTCATGCAAGGATTACCAATGTAAAAACATTTAAGTAAGCTACTTTAAAGGCCATGCTAAAATTTTCTATAACTAAGTGTGCAAGCTAAAGCCTTAAACACGCATTCAATTATTTATTTTGATCTATAATACCAGCATATATTTTATTGATGCCAATCCAATCAAGCCCAGCCGCCGCCTTCAAATGGCGCCATCTATGGACAGGCAGGCGGAGTAAACTCCGATTCCCACAGCTAAAATTCAAATTTTGCGCTTGTTTTTTATTTTTATAACGGTTTTTATTTTTGCTTGCTTACGAAACTTAAAATTCGCCATAAACTAAATGGTTTTGTTGTTGTTTTTGTTTTGTTTTCTCTTCACATATTTGTAGTTTAATAATTAACTATATAAGAATACGCACACAAATATTAGTTAGTGCTCAATGGAAGCAACTGTTGCAGCAGTAACAAAATTCATGGAGTACAGTTAGAAATAAATGTTTGATACATTGTTTGTTTGTTTGTTGTCTTTTTCGTTGTTGTAGTTGGTTTTCTTTCTTTCTTTCTCTTTTTTTCTTTTTGTACATGGTAAATATAGTTATACATAATATAATAAAAACGAGAAAAATGTATATTTATATTTATTTATATATAAAAAATGTAACTGGCATTGGGAAGAAAGCGATAAGACGACCAGTGTATCGTCTATCGTTATCGATCAATGTGTAAGGGAAGACATCGTTCAAAGAATTTTGATATTACATTTTTTGTTTCGTTTTCGTTGCGAAAGGGAAGAGCAAATGTGCTTAGATTGTTTTTTTGTTTTTTGTTTTTGTTTTCAAGACCAAAACTTAAATGCATAAAAAATTAAATAGAAATATTTATGTTTATATATAAATATATATATACACATATATATAAAGTATAAGTATATAAGAGATAGAATGTAAACGTAACCTTTTTCATATTTAAATACATACCAAAAAAAAAATATAAAAATAATAATAATGCAAAATAATATAATATAATAATAATAATAATAATAATAATAATAAATAATAAATATGCTGCTTGCACTTGTTGCTTTTACTTTGTCTCGTTCTTTTTTCTTTGTTTTTTTTTTTTTTTTTTTTTTTATTATTTTTGTGTGTTTTTTTTTTTTTTTGGAAATAAAATTATTGTTTTAAGGCACTTTGAGAATTTGATTTACATCCATTTTCAAGTTGTTTTTCGTTTCCTTTTGAATTCTTCTTCGTCTTCAATTTGACATAAATAGTGTTAAAAAAAAAAAACAATTATAATAAATAAAGGAAAATTAATTAAATACGTGAATATTTTTTAGTTGTTTTTTTTTTTTTTTGTGCTTGTATAAATTAATTGTAGTGTTTTTTACAGCTCATATAGATCGGCATACATATATATATGGATATAGATACATATATATAAAGTGGTTTTTGTATAGCTAAAGTTTGAAGGCAACTCGTAAAAAATGTTTACAAAAATTAAATAATAATTTAATTTAATTAATTAATTGCTTTTAAGTTAGGGCTTAAAGAACATTTTCTCTCTCTCTCTCTCTCTCTCTCTTGCTTTCTCATGCAAATTACAAAAAAAAAAAACGCTCTTAATTATATTATTTAATTATTAATTAACACTGTACTCAGTTTTCTCTTTTTGTGTATCGATTTTTGTTGTTGCAAAGAAGTTGAAGTAGAATTGACCAATGAGAGCGAAGCGACAAACGTAGCGCGTTGTGCAACACTGTTCTATCGGTTATCGACTTGTCGGCCTAACGTTTATCTGGTCATCACTTCTTTATAAATAGTTTAAATAGTTTTCTTTTAGCTCTATATAAAAATATTTATATATATACATATACATATATATATATATATGTATATAGTGTTTTCTTTATATATATATATATGAATAGCATAATTTTGTATGTATATTTTTTTAACTGCACCCAGAAGAAAAAAATCGCATTTAAAATAAATTAAAAAACAAAATATAATGTTATCGATATGTATCGATATATGTATCGATATATAAATGTGTCTACGTTCTGTATGATTCATAAATTTAATGTATTCGTTCCAAATGCTCGCCGATCTCATCTCAATCTCTATCGCTATCGCTATCTCCAGCGATATTGACATCGATATATATATCGATCTCACGCATATTTGGGGGCAATATTAAATAAAATTATCAATGGTCAAAGAAATGTATGTGTGTGTGTGTGTGTATGTGTTGGTTTCATAAATTATTAACAGTAATTGTTTGTATGTAAATATTTATATATGAAAAAAATAAATTATGTTTTTTCTCTCTTTACAAAAAAATAAAATAAAATAAAATAAAAATCAAATAAAAATTAAAAATAAAATAAAATAAAATTCAAAATTACAAAATTACGGCAAAAAAACTTCAAAAAAGATTTGTTTGTTTTGGAGGTATATCAAATCAACTCTCGTGGAATAACACATTATCTTTATGCATATATATATATATATATATATATATATATATATATATATATATATATATATATATATATATATATATATATATATATATATATATATATATATATATATGTATATATGCATGTTTCGTTTCTTTATCTAGGCAATATGTATATATATATAGATACATTTATAGATATAGATATATATATATAGATATATATGTATATGTACACAACATTTGTTTATTACATAAAATTTAGTAATAAATTAAAGTTTTCCATTTTTTTTTGTATCCCCTTTCATTGTATGTGTGTGTGTGTGTGTGTGTGTGTGTGTGTGTGTGTGTGTGTGTGTGTGTGTGTGTGTGTGTGTGAGTGTGTGTGAGTATGTTTGTTTGTTTCTTTGTGTGTTTTGTCTTTTGTTTGTTTTGTAGTTTCAGTGTTGGAAGACGCGCGCGCGCACCACGTGTTATCGATGCCTATCGATAGTCGGGCGCTGACTCTTTTTGTGAAGTGTTACTTAACTTAGAATTTGTTGCATTTATAAATATTAAACAAAAGCGACGACTGCATGGAGGGGCCGGTACGGGAGGGGGTAATCAATTTGGGGCGTGGCTCGGCGTTTGGCGTGCGGTGTGGCGCGGTCATTGGGTATCGAATCAGTTATCGATAAATGCGTATGGTTGGCCACATTCTATTTGAGCAGCCACGCCCACTCAGCAACGCCCACTCAGTGCCGAACCAATCGAAAGGGGGCGAGGAGGGGGGGGCAGAAGGGGTTCGATTTGTTGTGTTTCATATTAAAAAATTTGTTGAATGTACAGTCCGTGTTCTATGAGTGTTTGTTGTTGTTGGTTATCATATGGTCCAGTTAGTGAAAGATATAGCCTTATCATTGCGCATACATACAGATGTACACATATGCACACACATACATACATACATATATGTATATGATACAGATATGCATATATATAGACAGATATATACATATTGTTACATGGATATATGTACACACACATATATATATATATATACATACACACACCGATAAAGATATATACATATATATAGGTATATGGATAGATATAAATACATACATATATAGGTATATATATATATATATTCTTGGTCAATCAGACAGACAGACAAAACAGAAAGTGAGTCTCGAGAGTGGGGAGTAGACAATGAGTGGGAGAGAGAGAGGGGGCTGGGGATGGGGTGGGGGTTGGGGAGGGTGAAATGTCAATTTACAAGAAGTTCTCTTGAGGAATGATCGGATATCGATTAATTGTCTGAGATTTTTGCATTAGAATCGAGGCCGAAGCCGTTGTCGAGCTCAACCGATTGAAGACCGGCAGCCGTGGCGCCTCCTCGTGCTGCTGCTGCAGCGGCGAGCTGATGCTCTTGTGCAACAGCTGTTTGTTGCTCTTGTTGTTGTTGTTGTTGTTGTTGTTGTGCTCGAACTGCGCAGACTGCGACGTCGGCGGCGGCGTATGCACCGGCGAAATGGGCGCATTTGGGCTATCGGGCGGCGTGGCCGGCGCCAAGCCGCACGCCGACGACGTCGAGGATGCCGACGAGGCGTGCCCATTGCCCATCGCCGATCCGTTGCAGGCATTCGGCATACTCAAATAGGCGGCCGCATCGTGGAATGGGAAATTTGTCAGCGAATTTGTGGGCGACAGCGAGAGCGAACCGGTTGGCGATTCACGATCCGAACCGGTGCTCATGCTCAGTGGCGGACTTAGCGGTAAAAAGTATTGAGTAATGTTTGTGTTGTTGTTGCTGTTGTTGTTGTTGTTGGTGGTAGTGTTGTTAGTGTTCGTGTTGGAGAGTTGCGTTGGCTTCTGGAACGTTTTGCCCGCCTGTTGCTGCTGCTGTTGTTGTTGCTGCTGCTGCTGCTGCTGCTGTTGCTGCTGGGCACGCGCCTCGTCCGCATTGTGCACGAAGTGGCAACGCGGCCCATAGGGACAGAAGCCGACGCTGTGAAAGGTGCGACAATATTCGGTCTTGTACTTGGGATGACGCTGCAAATTGCGCAACTCGTGGTAGCCGTGGGCGAATTGGCATTTTTCGCCGTATTTGCATTCGCCAGCCTCCTCATAGGGACGACACAATTCCGTCTTGTAGCTAGAAACACAAAGAGAGAGAGAGAGAGAAACAGATTTATAGCGCATATATATTGGATTCAAATTTCAGTTTCAACTTTCGCCTGCCGCCCGCCCGCCCACTCGATTGCGTGTCTAACTACAACTGCTTAAGTAACAAACACACACACACACACACACGCACGCACTTGAATTCGCCCTGCTAATTACTAGTAACTATTTGCCGTTGCAAAACACACAGCGAGTTCAATTGAACTTGAGCAGCCGTGCTTAGTAATTAGTGCGAGCGAGATGCACATACTGTGTCGTTTGCATGCCGCGCATTGCCTTGCTATTCTACAACGTATTAGTGCTGCCCATTAGCCAATTTCCAGCTACATCTAGCTAGCTTTTTTCATGCAAATAGCTGAGACTAACTTTTTTTGCGTTTATTTTTCCCCTAAATTAGCAGTTTGTCTTTGTTTATAAGTTTGAACTAACTTGTAACTATATTTTTATTTAGTTAATAGTTATATAGTTCATGTGTTTTAATTTAAAAGTTTTTGCTTAGCCATTTTCAAGCCAACACTGCGCAGATTCGTTGAGGCGCACCGAACTTCGCCCTCAACTTGTTGCTGCAACTTGTTGCCCGCAACAGGATGCAAGCGAGCGTACGAATTTTTCAAGGGTTGCCAAAGCAACAAGGCGTCAGTTTATATATATTTTTGTCAATTAAGCACGTTTTCTTTACACTTATTAAGTAGGGCTTATTTAAGTGCTGCGAATGACTTTGAACTTCACATTTTTTAAAACTTTTATATCTTTCTCAGGCGCATATTGAACTAAAATTTGTTGTGCACTTGGCAACCCTGCTGGCAACACAATATTCAATTGTAACTGTTCGTTCTTTTCTTTAAGTTCGACTTACCGCGATGTATTCATCGGCTGCTGGGGTGGCAGCGGCTCCGACTGTGTGCGCTCCAATTTGCGATGCAACGTTATGTTGCTCAGATTCTCAATGATGGTCACCAGTGATGCGACAGCCGGCTGCTGCTGCTGATGTTGGTGCTGCTGCTGCTGCTGTTGTTGCTGTTGTTGTTGTTGTTGCTGTGTCAACTGGCTTAGACGCTGAGCCGGCTGTGAGATGGTGCGCGTTAACGGTCCATGCAGGCGATGATGCTGCTGCAGCAGCTGATGATGCGGCTGCTGCTGTTGAAGCTGCTGATGAAGCAGATCCTTATCGCTTACGTGCTGATCCATGCTGGCATCCAGGATGTGATCCGGTTGCTGTTGCTGCTGCTGCTGCGGCATATCACTGACAACCTGCAATAAGACGAAGCAAACAAACAATTAATATCAACGGAGCTTTCGCATAAGCCAGCGTAGCGGCTCTCTCACTATCACTATCACTCTCTCCCTCTCTCTCTCACTCACTCACTCACTCTCTATGTCTGTAAATGGGCGCACATTTTGCAAAGCCAACGGCAAATGTGCAAAGGAGACGACAGCGCAGCGGCAGAGACGCACACACAGACACGCACACATAATACTTTTACTTTTAACTTGACCTATAAGTAAAGTGTAAAGAGTAAAGAGCAAGAGCAAGAGCAAAAGCAAAAGCAAAAGGCGCTCGCTCTCAATTGCTGATTGTCTAGCTGCTGCCGTCGCCGTCGCCGTTGCCGTCGGCGTCACAGTCGACGTCGAAAATTAATTTTAGGCTGCCGCGCAGCAGCAGCCGTCACTTGTAATGGTAATGATATTGCAAAAATATAATAATAAATAAATAAATGGCAGCCAAATGTTGTTTATATATATATATGTAATTTTCCAGCTATTAACCAACACTACAACAACAATGGCAACATTAACAACACGCACACGGACATGATGTCCGCAACAAGCTCTCCACACTCACAGCAGCTGCGCTGCTCTCGCTCTCGCTCTCCACTCTACACCACTGCCCCTCCCGCAACTCTACACCCAGCGCAGAGCCAGCCCACAGACTTGGCGTGTGTCGTCATCAGTTTCGGTTTTTTTGTTTTTGTTCCCCTCCTATGCTTCTTCTTGCTGTCTTTCTTTCTGCCATTGTTGTTGCTGCTGATGTTCATTTTCGTGCGATGCTGTAACACGTTATGCAACCAGCCAACCAACCAACCAACCAACCAACCAACCAACACACACACGCACACAAACTGTCTGAGCGAAAGAGAGAGGAGCTGCCAATAAACTAACAACAACAACAACAACAAACAGCGCCAATTACATATGTATAGAGCTCAAGTTCAAGCCAACAAAAAAAATACATACACACACACATACATACATACAGTCACGCACAGCGCAGCCAACGAAGACGCCGTCGCGGCCAAAAAAAAATAATAACAACAACAACGAGATTTAATTTTTGGAACCCAGCAGCCGTTGTTAAGGAAAAAAAATAAATAATAAAGAGAAAAAAAGCAACAACTAGCCAAACTGGTTGGCACTTAAGACACTCACACACACTCACACGCGCTCACTCACACTGACACTTATACGCGCACATTATAAGACGTATAAGACGCGTGCGCGGCCAGGCGGGCATGCTTGCGTGCTGAGCGTTGCCAGACAGTTCGCAAATTGCAGCACCGTTACACAGCAGCAGAACATATGTATGTGTGTGTGAGTGATTGCATAGATAGCTCTTATCACGTATATATAGATTATAAATAATATTATCTATTAGCGAATTTGGCAATCGACAGAGTTCGCTTGACATTCGTTGCCTTTGAGTGGGGGGCTCAGCTGTTGCGGCTGGGCGCAGTCTGGCAACGCTGCCCAACAACAGCCAACAAGTCTGCGCAACAAGTTAGCAAACTTTTACGACTATTATGACCAACTTTGCGCTTACGGCATCATTTGCGGCCTCTTAAAGCTTTGCTTGCATAAAGTACCACACACACATACACAGGCAGTGGCAGCGGGCTGGGGGGCAGACGCGCTCAAACGTGTTCAGAAAAAAACAACTTCAAGTTGGCCGCGCATACACATGCATGTATATATACATACATGTGTGTGTGTGTGTGCACAAAAGACAAGATAAACAGGAGTACAGAGTACAGCCCGCCATACTCGTATACCCTGCGCCCAATTCGTTTAGGCTTACGCAGCCGAAGAGTGGAGAGAGAGAAGTAGCTGTGTGGCCGGCCTATAGCAGACAAATAGATCAGAGCGCCAACTGCGACGGCGACGTCGACTGCGGTTTTTGCTTTTGCTTTTTGCGCTATATACGCATTAGCTGTGACTCTGTGTGTGTGTCTACAAGTTTTCTATCTATGTGTGTGTGTGTGCTGCTCGCCACATCTTTCATCTAGGTGAGAATTTCCCTTTCATTTGAAAATGAAAATAAGTTTACTTTTCTTTGCAGTCGTCTGCGCGCTGCTGTCTGTGTGTGTGTGTGTGTGTGTGTGCCGTTGGCAACATTTGCTTTGTAGACATGTTGCGCTCGCTTTTATTGCTGCTAAGACCTTGCATTGATTCTGCTACGTTTTTGTTGCTCTCTCTCTCCCTCTTTGTGTTGCGAGAGAGCTTAACGAAGTTCCGGTTCAATTTAGCACATCAACTCCCAATTTGACATTTTATGATTGTTTTTTTTTTTTTTGTTTTGTTCAGCATAACAAATCACACACATATATAATTACAATATATATGTATGTTTATGTATGTATATGTATATTTGTATTTATGTAAATATGTATTGGACGCTGTTAGGTAAGATTTTGTTGCTGCCTTTGTGGCTTGGCTTGGCTTGGCTTGGCTCGGCTGCTGTTGTCTCGTAAACACGTTCGCACACACATACACACACATATACACAGTCAGGTGTGTGTCTGTGTGATGCTGAAGACTGCCTGACTGGCTAACTGGTTTATAACACCAACAACAACAGCAACAAAAACGCCAGCAGCGACGTCGACGACGCAATATCCATAACCTCGATGAGCTAACACCAATACAAGCGCAGCTCGCGCCGCGTGGAGACTAAGTGCTAGAGCGAGAGGGCAACAGAGTCGCGCTTTATTCTGCGCACACAGATCAAAGCTAACGGAGGCAGAGGGAGAGCAAGAGAGCGGCATGCGGGAGTCTCTACACACAGCTATGAACTGCGAATTGAAAATGAATACATAGTTATTATAGGTGTTATTTATATTGCTAAGGTAAAACCAGCAACAACAACAACCTGCACGAACAGGTAACAAAACAAAGCTGAAAGGGAATGGAGCGGCATGGCGGGGGGTGGGGGGTGTAGCAGCCAGGGTAGCCTAATGGCTCTTATATTCTATATATATTTACATATATATGTATGTATATAGATAAACTGGAAGGGGGAATAACATTAGCAATTAGTTACGACTCGCTGTCAAAACTGGAAATTTTGCTGAAAATCAACAAACAGCAATAACAAGTGACAAAGATCGAAAAAATAATGGAAAACTATCAATTTATAGAACATATATATATATGGCTATATATACTGTCGATTAAATCTAACTGCATTGCATTCTCTACAAAATGCAAAGCCTTCGATAAACAGCGAATCGCAAACTCCAGTTAATCGATCACGCAGATAACAGTTAAGTTCTCTTGGTCTACACAGCTGCCAGTCTCCAAATTCTCTCAACAGCCTCCTTGACAGCAGTCAGTACCCCTTTCCCACTCTCCATTTGCAACTCCCTGTACAACTCTACACTCCCTAGTCTCCCGCCTCTCCTCTCTCTCTCTCTCTCTCCAGTCGTTTTAATTGTCGCAAGGCAAATTTGACTTGGTAATTAACACATGGAGCGCCCAGTCCAGACAGCAGCACCCCACCCCACCTCCTCCCAGCAGCAGCTTTACCCCTAAACAACAACAACAACAATAGCAGCTGCTGCTGGTCAGCCATTTGGTGGGGGTTGGAACGGTGGAATGGCATGGAATGCACAGCGAAGGCGAGCAGAGAGACGGGGGGGCGAGTTATGGGCACGTTGCTCAATCAATCGACAGTCGGTCGTTGGTTCCAATCGCAGTTGTTGTTTACTGTTTCTAAGTCGTCTCCGGCTGCTGTCATCCAGCCAGTTGGCGAGTAATCAATGCACACACACACACAGCCAAATATAATTCAACTCACTGATAAAGCACACAATGCGACGTGACGTTTGCAAATGTACGTGTGCATGCAAGTGCATCTGTATAAGTGTGTGTGTGTGTGTGTGTGTGTTTACGCGCGGGTGCTGCAGTGAGAACAGGATCGCCGAAGTGTAGAGAATGAAGCAATGCATATGCATATTGCATATATACATATGTTTATATACATGTATATACACATGTATGCAACACTCACAAGCGTGTGTGCGAGCGAGCGCAAAAGAGTTTCGAGCATTTTGGCTAACTGTAAGCACACATATTTCGCAATGCACACATACACACACACATGAATGCAGGCTTGCATGTGCGACTCAACGACGTCTCTAAACTTTGTCGTTAAGTTTCGTCAAAGAAAAAAACCCAAGCAAAATGCACACACAAAAAATACAACAACAGCAGCAATTGCCACGTTATTTATTTACATAATGTTGCCAAAGGCTGCGACGCAACATATGTAACAACAAAGAGAGAGTGAGAGTGAGAGGAGGAAGGGGGGAGTGTATAGGTAGGGCGACCAACTTGGCCCAACCATCGATTGAGGTCTAGGTCGAATTAAGCATTTCACATTTTCGTGTCGTTTTCATTGTGCGTTCGCTGTTAATATTTGGTAAGCGCACACACACACACGCGTACACATGGCGTAGAGGCAAAAGCGCGCATGCGTGTAAGCGAGAGGCAAATGTTAAGCAATGAGGCGAAGACGCGACGCGACGCGACGCATGCGTCGCTGCTGGCAGCGCGTCGTGCCAGTTTCGTTTCATTGCCAATCGGCGACGGCGACGTCGACAGTAACAGCGACAGCGACGTCAACGTTGACTTGGCTTCCTCTTTTCAAGTCGTTGTTCGAACCGGCTACAAAAAACACACACACATACATATATACAAAGGCAAACACACACAATACATAATAATAACACACAACACATAATAAAATACAATAAAAGAAAACTTCACAAACATTAAGCAGCAGCAACAACAACAACAACAACAACTTGGCCTTGCTAAATTCGGAGCACAACAACCATTAAAAAAACCCAACAAGAAATATATGTATAAAGAGAGAAGCAGAAACAAAAAGCAAATCCGCCACACAAAGACGAAGTCGAAGGGTTTCCATATGCACAACAACAACAACAACAAAATATATAAATTAAATAATAAATGTTTCGTTATTGTTCGTTCTCTGCTGGTGCTGCTGCATTGCGACAGCGCAGCCAGCAGAGATTTCGCATTTGGGTTTGCCCTCCACTCACACACACACACACATATATATACAAGTGTTGCAATTGTCAAAACCAAAGACAATTAAAAAGCGTAGGCTAAGCCAAGCATGGAGATTGCTACAAAACTCTACCGCTCGCTCTCCCGCGCTCTCTCACTCTACACAACCACAGGCAGCGTTACATGGCAATGTTATGCAATCGATTGCAGTTTCCGAGTTGGAAGTTATAATCGAAATTGCAAATTGCGTGAGTAAGTGGAGAGTGTAGAGTGTAGAGTAAAAAAACAACAACAACAACAAAACTGTAAGGCAAGGAAGCTAACAAAAAGGGCACGCAAAATGAGGCCAAATTCAAACTGGGAATTGTATGCATGCGACTGGCTGTGTGTGTGTGTGTGTTATGGAGAGAAATGTCAATTTGCACATTAATGGACGCGTGGCTGTGTGCGTGCGTATGTATTTATGTATGTGGGTTAGCTGCATTTCAAATCGAATGCAAATGCTCGAAACTGTATCAATCAGATCTCGATCTCGATCCCTGCATGGAAAAGTTTCGTTAAAACACAGGGAGCACTCAATATGATGGAACAGCGCACGAATTATGCTAGTTGAGAGTCATAAAAGAAAATGAAAGAGAGATAAGATAAGATGCATAAGCCAAGCTGTGCTCATTCGACTACTTTAAATATACATACATACATACGTATATACATATACGTACATATGTATATCTGTCTTTAATCTCGTGTACTACACAAACTGACGATAAAATGGAGCAGAGATCATGTCTTGTCTACAAATATACATCTATGTATGTATGTATTTGACGAAACTGATAAGCAAGACAGATACACACACACACACACACACACACACACACACACACACACACACACACACACACACACACACACACACACACACACACACACATGCACATGTATGTTGTGTATACAACTGTTATATAGATATAGCTCTACTACTGCTGGGGGCTTAAGCTGTTCGCTTTAGCGAGTTCTCACTGTACATGTGCATATGCACGTGTTTTTTTTTTGTGTGTGTCTTATTTAAAACTTCGCTTCTCCTTCATCTACCCTTCGCTTCAGCTCTTCGATGCTGCCCGTTGGCTATCAGTCTGGAGTGTCAAGCCTTATCGAAGGGGGGCCGCTGCCGCTGTCGCTGCTTACATATTTTTGTTTGTGTTCTCACACACACACATGCATACATACAAACATCAATTGCTACACACACACACCCAAAGGTCTTTCTATTTACGACATCAGCATTATCGACATCGAATTCGACTTCGACTTCCACTTCGAAAAACACAGAAGAACAGAAGAAAAAGAAAAAAAAACCCTCAATGACAGTCGCTAAGCCAAGTGTCAGTCTGCCCCCTCCCCCTGCCCTACCCCTACCCCTACCCCTACCACAGCCAACGTCCAATTTCAGAAAAATATCAAATTCTTATAATGACAAACAAAAAGTGCCGTAAACAACTATTTGTTTTGCCGTTGCCTTTGTTTTTTCTCATTAAATTAAAAATTAATACCAAAAAAACAAACGGTTCTTGTTGCACTTATTTTTGTTTTGCTTTTGTTTTCATTTAATTATGGCTGCCGGACATTTGCTCGCTGCTACGTCACTTATGCGCTCTCTTGGCGTGTGTATTTGACACAGTATAAGTGTGTCTTATACATTCGTTTAAGCTATGCCTGTTGGGCGCTCATTACAACGTGCTCGCGCTCTCCCATCGGCTTAATCTGACCTTTTTATTTACTCCTGTCATGTGTGTGCATTGTTGTTGTTGTTTTTGTTTTCTGCTGCTCTATATCAAAGTTCTTAGTGCTTATCAGCTGGCATGTGTATGTGTGCTCCTCACTTATATTCAGGCTGCACTTAAACTCATTGCGGCCGTCTCTATCGCTCCTTGGCAAAGAACATAAAAACAACAACAAAATATATGCATTACAAGAAAATAATAAAAATAATAATGAGGAACAACAAAAAAAAAACATGTGCACATGTTGCTGTTCCTATTGTTCTCGTCGTAAAACTCTCCAAACTGCTCCGCTCTCTTCGCTCCCTTTGCGATCTCTGCTCTGTCGCACTATCTATCTTTATCTGCCTAACTGCCAACGCCGAGACCCCTTGCTGACACTTTTTTGTTTAACACACACACACAGACCCATACATGTGGACAAAAACAAACTCAGAAGTATCTGCTCATATGTGTGTGTGTATATACACATTTGTGTGTGTCTGTGTGTGATTTAATTCGATAAGAATACTTATTATTGGGTTAGTTAGTTCATATAATAATAATCTTTTTTTCTGTTTTTTTTTCGCTCGCTTGTTTGTGGTTGTTGTTGCTGCTGTGCTGGACTGTGCGCGCGATAAGCAAAACTGAAAACTGAACAGTGAGTGA
The DNA here is from genome assembly GCA_018903745.1 of Drosophila repleta. Taxonomy (NCBI): domain Eukaryota; kingdom Metazoa; phylum Arthropoda; class Insecta; order Diptera; family Drosophilidae; genus Drosophila; species Drosophila repleta. Next base: position 2,453,081 of record JAEIGN010000750.1, on the reverse strand, counting down.
AATAGAAGAAGAAGCAGCAGCAGCGGCGACGACGGCGACGGCGACGGCAGCAGAGCGCAAAGAAAGGGCAAGCAAAGAAGCATCGAGATCAACACATGCACACACACAGAGAGTGAGAGCGAGAGAGAGAGAGAAAGGGAGACAGGCATAAAATAACGTAAATACGTAAATTGAAACTTAATCAGAGCAGCAAAAGGACGATAAGAATTACATTGAAATAATTATCAAGTGCTAAATTTAATGGGAAATTTATAATATTATATATAAATATATATTATTATTTAAATATTAAATTTGATATTTAAACTTAAATAAAAAATAAATATTTTAATGAAAATAATTAAATAAAAGTGAAGTATTACAGTTATATGTTCCATATATGTATGTAAATACATATGTATATACATAGAAAATCGCTTCAAAGTTATTTCGTTTTTTGCTTTGATTGAAATTCGTTCGAGTGCAATATGCAAACACACACATGCATATACATACATACATGCATGCATATGTAAAAGAATGAAAGAGTAAGATATATGTATGTATATACATATATACATACAGGAATCATTTGGATTGCATTCAATTGAATACTTGACAATATTGAAGAGTGGAGGGGGGGTGGCTTAACATAGGGGGTTGGCCGCAGAGTGTTGGGTTAGGGAAGAGATGGGGTAAAAAGCAACGGCGTCATTTATGCACTATCAGCAGCTGCCTGCACACACACATACACACACTCACAATAGGGAATGGCTGTTCGTGTTTGTCATGTATGTTTTGAGCGTTGTTTTCCTCTTTCCTTCTTCTGCCCCCACAGCGGCTCCTTTGCACATGTATTCACACACACACACACATGGGCAATTTGATTACCCGCAACAAAAATCTTAAAGGCAAACAACAACTACAGAGCAGCAGCGAGAACTAAGCAAAAGGCAACACAATAAAAATTAACAGCAACAAAAGTGCTAAAACAGGCTATGCAGCCAGCGTGTATAAGAGTAGGAGACAGAGAAGGAGAAGGGCAGAGCGTCGGCAGAGCAGCGGTCGAGGCAAACCAAAACGCAGGCAAGTTTGAAGTCGGGGCCAACATGTTGAGAATATGTTGAACACGTGGTCGCCGAACGAACGCCATTTACGAGGCAGGCGGAGGGGGAGACCGAGTCGAACAACAACAAACGGTTCGGATCGGCTGCGGGTTCGGCATCGGCATCGGCATCGGGCATCGGAATCGTTCGTGAGCGGCAAACAAAAATCAACGGCAAAGCGCGTCTCTGTTACAATGGGAGTGCGAGTGGGAGGGGGAGAGCAATAACAGGGGTTTGGCTGCTTAGAACGCAACAATAGCTAAGCAATACACGCACTCTCACAGAAGACCTTCTCTCCCTCTCTCTCTCCCTCACTCACTCACTCACTCGATGGCTGCTGTTCGTCCTGTAAAACCAGTTGAAAGAGCAGACGACGATTGCCCGCACGAAAGCAAAACAACAACAGTAATCAAAAAGCGACAGTGAATGTGAATGGAAATCTACTAAACAAACGGCAACCGCAGCGACGCTGCCGCCGTCACCGTCGACGTCTGCGCAAAGAGACGGCAACTTCATTATATAATAGATTCGATTCGAATTCGATTGCGATTGGATTTTTACGTTGTGTGTGTTTTTTTTTCTTTCTGCCTCTCTTCTTTCTTTCTTATTGTTTTTCTTTTCTTTTTTTTTCTGGATTGGCAAGCGAATCGAATGACGAGCAACAGAAAAAGGAAAAACAACAAAAATGATGTTGCAAGCAAAAAATATAAAATAATAAATAACAAAAAATATATAAATATGTATGTATGTATGTATGTGTGTGTGTGTATGTATGTATTGGCTGCGTTTTGGGGTCTGTCAATTCCACCCCACCCCTAGTGAGTGCAGCCCGCATTGAAGTCGAGAAAACTCAGAAAACAAAAAACCGTTAATAATAACAATCATAATAAATACTCGCATATTGTAATAATAATTCATAATTGCAGCGGAAAAAACCCTAAAAAATAATTAAAACAAAAAAAAACTCGAATAAAACAGCAGAACACAATCCGGGTCATATTTTTATAGACGGCAGCGAAGTTGGGTTGGAATATATGGAGCAAAATACATACATATATAGATACCTATATGTATATATAAAGTAAATTCCAAGCATTAAGCTCTATACTATGTTTCTTAATATGATGTTTTAATTTAAATACTTTCTTAAAATATACAGGAACCCAATTAGGTTTAATTTTAGGCAGAATCAAAACTTTATTCAATATTAAGTTGAAAAATAATCTTAATTTTGAGATTAGTTCAACTTGATTTGAGGTTAGGGTGAAGGCAATACCTAAGCAAAGCTAGGCTAAGCTTTCAATGTTTCACATTTACATATGTATTTTCTTGGCATTTTTTTTTTTATATTTTAAAAATATTTTTTTATAATTTATTTTATATTTTTAATAATATTTTTTCATAAATATATATTTTTTGTATATATAATATATTTTGCTATATACATCTAAATTTGTTGTTTGTCTTTGAAATTATTTAGTATTTTTCAGTGCAATGGCGCTCAGCTCTAGCTTAATTTAAATGTATTGCCAAAGTAATCAATCCGTAGTTAACCTCAACCTCTGCATTTCAACATAGCGATTAATGAACAGAGAGAGAGAGAGAGAGTGAGAAGAAGAGAGCGAGAGCGAGAGAGAGAGTGAACGACAGACAACATAAGCATATGCATGCATAATACGGTAAATACGGTTTGTTTTGTATGTAAAGTAGCCGTACTTTAGCGCTTGACCCCCACAAAGTATTTGCAAGTTAATGACATTTAAGCTAAAGATTCGATCAATTTTCGTTGTCTCCCCCGTCTCCCTCTTTTCCACTCTCTGTGTGTCTGTCCCTGAAGGCGCCCAACGAGCCGCGGCGACCCCACCGCAAGAAATAACAGAGACACACGCACACATACGCATGCGTATATATACGCATATATGTACATACATACATACATACATACATACATACATACGTATGTATGTATGTATGTACTTTGGCACTCAATTGAGCGGCCATTAGCAAGGCAACAACAAAAACAAAAACAACATGATCATGAAGCGCATATGAAGACAATTTTTAAGATTACAACAACAGCAATAACAATAGAATATGAAGTGGATGGATGGCAGGCCAGCGCAGGAGAGCAGGCGAGCAGGCGCTCCTCGCTCAACAAGCGCGGCATGAGAGCGTGCGAGCGAGAGCGCAACTGAAGCTCATACATAGCTGTATTAGTTGCTGTTGTTGTTATTACTGCTGCTGCTGCTGCTGGTGTGGGAGATAGCGAACGATGAGCGACGACATCGCACGAGTGCACACACTCAGCAACTGACAGACGGACGAACAGACAGACAAAAGCAGAGACGTTCACAGTATTGATACACACAAACACACACACATACACTCGTACAGACTCATACATATTTATTTATTTATTTCGCTCAGCTCGTTTGCCCGTTCGTTTATTATATTTATTTTTTTTATTTTACAACTCGAACAACGATAATAATAAGCAGCAAACGTCAGTAGCTGGCACGCAAATAATTTATTTATAATTTGTATTTCTGTTAACTTGCATTCAAACACAAAACAGCGAAATACACGCGCGCACACATACATACATACATACATATGTATGTGTAAATACATGTGTTTATACATATGCGTATTCACTTGAAGCTTGCACATTCGGCAACTTGCATATGGCGGCAACTTTGGCAACATGTTGCTGTGCCGTGATCTGTTGTGAGCGAGTGTGTGTGCGGGTGAGCCCAACTCCAACACACACACACATACAAACACATGCATACATACACAAGCTGAACTGAGGCCTGGACCTGCATATTAATCGAACCGTATTCAATCGCAGCGCATGAAATAAATTGACGTTCCAGGCTGAAATTGCCCTTCGCCTCCTCTTATTCTGTTGCTTCTTCTTCTGCTTAGGTAGGTAGCCGCCACTCTAGCAGCAATGGCGACGTCGCCGGGACATACACACGCACACACACACACACTCATATTTTTAGTTTATGTCTGCATGCATACATACACACATATCTATATGCATGTATGTCGACAGTGCAGCGGCCGCGACGGCGTTTGTTATCGCCTTGGCAGGAAATGGAATTATATTCGTAAAAAGTGGTCGCTGCATGGACTGACTAACTGACTAGCTGAGCTGAGCTGACGACTGTCCCGCTCCGTCTCGTCCCGTCCCGTCCCGTACCGTTTCATTGCATTTAGTTTCGTCCCTGCTTGCCCCTTGGCCTTGCACAGTTGCTGTGCAACTGTATGTGTGTGTGTGTGTGGAAATGAAACGTAATATGATTACGAAGCGCTGCTGCTGAGGAGTTTGATATAACAAACTAAGCATTTTTGCTTTTGGGCGCAAGCAACAACAACAAATTAACCAGCCAAGCAAGCCAACAGCAACACCAACCATATAAATTTCATAATAAAAGTAACGAAACAACAACAGCAACAACAACGAGAAAACGACGACGAAATCAAAAGTTATGCGAAAAAGTGAATTTCAGTTGAGCAGCAGCTTCATCCACCTGACAAAAACAAAGAAAACGAAAAAAAAGTGAACGCGTTTTGTGCACACACACACAGAGCAACATAAGCAACATGCAAATGGGGGAAAAACAAGTCACAATTTGTTTGCCAGCAAGTAGATGCCCTATAATATAAGAAAACTGAATTTTAACATTTTCGAACATAACCTAAATTTGAAGTATAATAAATATATATGTAATATATACATACAGATTTATATATATATGCATTGAGCAACATTTATAACACAACTTTACACATCATCTTTGCTGGCCGTAAGGCCAATGCAAACGTGTTTGTGGCGCTTGCTTCGATATCGTTGCTGACAAACTTGTCGCCTGGCTCAACATACACAGAAGCAGCGAGCAAAAGAAAAACAAAAGCACAAGCAGCCGCAAGAGCAGCGCTAGCGCTGATCGCTTTGCTGCAGTTTCAATTTCAGTTATGTGAGTGTGCGTGTGTGTGTGTGTGTGTGAATTCGAGTGTATGTTGCGCCCTTTCGCTTTCGGCAGCAATTTGTTGCTATTGCCTGGATGCAGTTAAAAAAAAAAAACTGCTGCGTAATGACAGGCGATTGCGATTATGAAAACCGAAATAAATTTCCATTGGAATTGCAATATGTATTAATCGATAACACAACAACAGCAACAAATTCTTGTGCGCTAGCAAAGTTCAGGCAATCACAATGAAATCACGAAAAAAAAAAAAACAGAAAAACAAAACAAGAAACAAAAAAAAACAGAAAAGCAAAAGCTTTGCAACTTTTATCGGACATCAACCTGTGACAAATGTCTGTGCGCGTCTGTATGTGTGCGTGTGTGTGTGAGCAGTTTATTGTTGTACATACTTACATACATATGTAAATATGTATGTACACATGCATACATAGTTGGGTTCTACTTGACCCGTTGCTGCACTCGTGTTTTTATTTTACTTTTCTGCCTCTCCCCCACCCTGCGGACAGTACTCACCGCGAATTCGCCGCGTTAATGGTAACAACTTTGCACGTAACCGCAGGCGAGTTGCGGCGAATAACTTTAAACTTGGAGCTCTTTATATATATATGTATATTTTTTTTTGTTTTCTTTCAGCCTCAGCCTCAGTCGCTTAAAAGCAAAAGGCAGAAAAAAATCACTAAACGAAAATCCAAACCCGGAACTTACGGACTTAATCGAATTTGTTGTCCGATCAGCGGACCAACGAATAATAACAGCTGCTGCCGCTGCGATTGGCGTTGGCGTCGATGCCGCTGCTGACGCCGACGCCGAAGTCGACAGCGACTTAAATACATATAATTTGATCATTTAGCTTTTGTTTTTTGTGTGTGTGTTTTTATTGCTGATGCTGCGGCTGATGACGGCAATGCTGACTGTAATACAGTTACAAGACGGAATGACTGTAAAATTGCCACCTGCTCACCTGCTCACTCACTTATCACTCACTAAATGGGCGCCCCTGTCTTATCAAAGACTCATTTAATTGAAGTGAAATGTAAAATTGTTCAGCCAAAATAATTATGAATCAGCGTGCAATAAAAATAAATAAAATATGTAACGGAACGAAACGGAAATGAATTGCAAATGCAATTCACGTATTACTTTGGATGGGTGAGAGAGAAACAGAGGAGAGAATAATAACAAATGCTCCAATTGAGCAAATCCTTCATATATGTACATGTATGTATGTATGTTTATGTGTAGAGTTTGGTGTAGACTTACCCCTTGGAATATGTCATCGCAGTCGAAATAGTGTGCATTGCCAACGATATTTGTAGTTCCATTTGATTTTTGCACAATTGTCGCCGACATTTTCGTTCCGTTGTTCCGCGCGCTCTATCTCTCTCTCTCTCTCCCGCTCTCTACACTGCCTGCTGCTGGTGCTACTTCTTCTCTCTGCTACTTCTTCAGCGTGCGCTGCTCTCCTTCTCCACACTTAGTTCACTGGGACAGCGCAAAAACAAATTCGTTATCTTTGCTTCTTCTTCTTGTTCTTGTTCTCCTCTTGTTGTTATTGTTGCTTTAAATTTATTATTCTTGTATTTTTCGTCGACTGTTATTGGTTGAAAATTGTAACTAAACAATATATTTCGTCGTTCGGAATTTAAGTTTTTCTTGTTGATTTTTTGCACTAGTTAAACGATTGGATTAATGTGATTTTTTTTGTTGCTAATTGGAAATTTTGTTGCTTAATTTTGATCTTGCTAGTTAAATTACAGTTTGTTTCTGTTGTTGTTAGAATTGATTTTGCGTTGCGCGTGTTGCATTTCAATAAACAAGCTGGAAGGAGAGAGACGAAAGACAAGACAAAAAAAAACAACGCGTTAGAAAGAACTCTACACTCCGAAATACAAGTGTGTGTGTGTGTGTGTGCGCGCAGGCAGGCAAAAAAAAAAACAGCTACACGTGCGCTGCATGTATATGTGTGTGCGTATGTGCGCTGATCTCTTTCCAACCAACAAAAAAATAAAGGAAAAAGGATTTTTCACGCACATGTGTTAATGCGTCGCGTTTGCTTTGTCCCTAACTCATACACGCACACATTAATATATGTGTGTTTCTTATAGTTCCAAAACAGCCGATTGCTGCTGCTGTTGTTGTTGTTTGCTTTGCTTTTATCGTCTTCGTTCTCACCGCCGCCGCCGCAGCAGCAGCAGCAAGAGATAAGCTTGTTGTCGTCGTCGCTTCTCAATCGTGTTCTTTACACACACATGCACAAGTGTGTTTGTATATATGTGTGTGTGCTAGTGGTGGTCGTATTTCAGCTCAAATCACATGTCTCTGTTTCTGTGTGTGTGAGAGTGTCTGTATGTATGTGTGCGTGTTTTTGTGTAATTTTGTAGCTGCGCAAGCAGCTACAAACGCAAACGCCGTTGATTTCATTTCAATTTTATGCATGTCCTCTTCGCCACTCACTCTCACAGAACACACACACAAACAGAGACAGATTTCAGTATTAGCCTTACCCGATTCGAATTGTTCCTCGTGTGCTTGTATTTGTGCGCGCTTATTTGAAACAACAAATTTAGTTGCGTTTGTCGTTGACGGAGGTTCAAACGGCGACGTTCACACAGACATTTGAAACGCTTGAAAGTTCGCGCGCTTGTGCCAAAGTTGAGAAAGGAAGCAAAACTATATGAACACGCGCACTCCTCACACATACACGCTTACACACACACGCACACCAAATCCAATTCAGTATTTGCTTGCAGGCAAAACCAACAATAACAAAAACAAAACGGAAAAAAAAATATTTTAAAATTATAAAAGCAATTTGCAACCAAAATTGCACTTATGCTGTTTGCTTTCTTTTTTATTATTTTTTTTTTTAATATTTATTATTTTTTCAAAAAATATATATATATAAAAAAACGTTCAACAACAAACTCTTTACGCCGCCTACTTCGTATACTTCAATAATGTGGAAACAAAAAAAAATCTAAATAAATCTGATATATACAATTTGGATGTATATATCGATTCAATGATCACAACACAATTGGACACTGGTGGCTTACTTTGCTGCTTTGATCCCGATATTTAACTTAAAATACGAGATTTGCAAATATCCTGGCACACTTTGCACCTTTTGTTTTTGTGCAGCAAACAAAAAACACGTCCGCTCTCAATAATGAATGTTACAAATGTGAACTGTTATCCCACAGTAGTGGTGATAGACCAGCGATGGCAGCATCAATAATATCGATAATTGCGGCGATCCGTAGGCGCGAGTATCGAGCATCGTGCTGTCATGCTCGATGGGCACTGTTAATGGACTGTTAAACTCAAATTGGCTATGTACACGAACATGGACTGTTAATGCTTAAGCGATCAGCAAAATTAATTAAGTGACATATTAATGTGGAAGTATATTTTTAATTGTAGAAATGGCTTGAATATGCGTTGTTTGTATTAATTCAATTTATTATAGTCAGTTTGCTTGTTTCTCTGCGCGTCATTCGACCGCAGCTGACAGCTGCATTTTAGGCAGAATGTTAAATATACGTTATGACTGTTAACGCCACGGGTGACCATTCTTTTTAAATAAAATTAAAGCGCTAAATTTAAAAATGCCGAATTTGTTGGTTATGAACCAACTGTATTGGCATTGATAAACTGCACAAATAGTGTCGGCACCTGCTCCAGTGGCGGCGGAGTCGTCTGGCTGTTTCTACATCTGCTTGAAATAAACTTTTGCCGCAAACGATTCAACTGCAGCGGATTCATAGTCGTCGTCACCTTGACCTTGATGGGGCAGGCCTTGATGCGCAGCTGGCCGAAGGCGCCGATTTTGGCAGCGCCCAGAATCTCTTTGATGACCTCCTGCATGATGATGTCCAGCTCGAACAGGTAATTCGTAGCGCCCAACGGCGGCTGCAAACACCAAAAATCACTAAAAATTCTCAAAATTAAAATCATTTTTGCCTACATTTTGTGTGCTTTGATTCGGGGGCAAGGGACGCGTCTCGTAGAGCGACTTGTAGATGCTCTCCAAGTCTAGCTTGTCCTCTGGCAGTGACACATACAAGGGGCTATCCCAGCGGCTGTTGCCGTGCGGCTCCTCGTAGCGCATGCAGAGCGCTTCGAAGATCTCGCGGCTGTAGGGAATATTCGAGTTATTCAGCTGCTCCTCGTTGCCCGTTTCCGGGAGCACATCGGGGGCCTTGCGCTGTGCGTTGAAGGCCCATGCCTGCTCCTTCGGTATGCAGGTGAACAGGGTGCACTGCGTCGTTCTGGCCGCCTTCGTCATGCAGAAGATTTCGTAGCGATAGCCTGAAGCAAAAGCCATAAAATAAACTCAATTTCAATTTGATCCCTCAAATGTCTCACCTTTAATATAGTTGCCCGCATCGAGTATGATCACGTCGTCCTTGTTCAGCTGCCTGGACGCCTCCGACTTAAGATCCGAGCGCACAATCTTCTCCTTCTGCGAGTCGGCGAAAAATGCGTTTTTCTCGAAGAGTGCCTTCGGCACGGCCACATTTTCGCTTATCAAAATCACCTTTTTGTCGCGGCTTATGAAGTAGTCCTTCAGTTCGCGGGCTCGTGTTGACTTGCCGCTCGCTGGCAGACCAGAAATTACGATAATTGGCATTTTTGCTTATTATATTTATTGCATTTATTTTGAAACTTTAATTTATTTCGGCCAGTGCGTGCTGTGACCAGTGTTGAGCAATGCTTACACGTGCTTACACGTAAATATATCGATTGTGGTATGGTATTTTGTTTGCTATCGATATATCGGCTAAGCATTAGAGTGCTACAAAACTATATTTAAATTACTTTGAAAATATATGGCAACATGTTTTTTTTTTATTGTTGTTAATAACAAAATTAAGTTTATTTGTTTTTGGTACTTCTCCATCTCTTAATTTACTTTAATTTATTTTACGAGTACATTTTGAATACTTAGCGCCAAGCATCGAACTATCGCTGTCATTACATTTTCAGTGTTGCTCAGCACTAGTAAAGCGTAAAATCAAACGCACAGCTGAGCGCACAGGCAAGACTCGAATTGGCTGCTTCAGATTGCTCCTTGCTGCACTGCATCCTGCATTTTTTGCTCGCTACGGCCTTGCGGCATGGCAGAGAACCGTCGACGCTTTCGCAATAAAAAGCGCGTGAGTAAAATCGAGCGTCGGCGCACCAGGCAAGCGGCAATTGTTGAAGTTTTTTCATTTCTTAACAGGAAGATGGACGCCAGGGGACGTCAACGTCCATGCCCGTGACGATTGCACGTCGCGAGGACTTGCGCACGCCCCTCGTCCAGACGAAGATCCTGCTGAAGAAGGAGGGCGACTCGAATCCGGGCAGCGGCAGCAGTGGCAGCAACGACCTTTCCACCTCCATCAAAACGCTGATCATCAACCGGAGCGATGCGGCGCCCACGCCAGCCAATCTCCCCTCCACCGTCAGCAACTCGACGGCGGCCAAAGAGAAGACCACCTCCAGTTCGATTCCAGTTCAGGAGACACAGCTGCCCACTCGCATGGTGCGAGCGACGCCGCTGTTCTTCTCCAACGGCATCTTCAATTCCAACGCACGCAAACTCTTCCATCGGACCAACACGGACTTCGCTGTCATCGGCGTGCTGGGCGCCCAGGGCAGTGGCAAGTCGACGCTCCTCAATCTGCTGGCCAGCGAGCGGGCCAGCGACTTCGACTACTACCAGCATCTGTTCGCATCGGAGGCGGACGAGTGCGTCTTCTCCACCAAGCACTACGCCAAGCCGCAGAGCCATCAGCAGCACCTGCTGAACGGCTCCAAGCAGACGCTGCATCCGCGCACGGAGAGCCTTCAGTTCTTCATCACGCGGGAGCGCTTCGTGCTGCTGGACACGCCGCCGATGCTGGCCGGCGGCTCGGCAAAGGATGCGGACTTCTTGGATCTCCAGACGCTGTCCACTATAACGCACTTGCTCACCGTTTGCCATGTCCTGCTCCTGGTCCTAGACGACTGCAGCCTGGAGCAATTGCGCCTGCTCCACGCCGCACTCCGCCTGCGGCCACGCCAGCCCTGCAAGGGCTACGTCCGGAACTATCTGCCGCAGCTGATATTTGTGCAGACGCGCGCCAAGCGCCAGGACTACGAGCCAGCTCGCCGGGATCAGCGGGACAGGCTGCTGGAGCAGCTCTTCGAGGGCACCGGCCTGCCCATGCATCGAGGACGCGGCGAGGCGCGTGTCCTCAACAGTCTGCTCCTGCCCGAGGTGCACGGCAATGGAGCTGCCGTTCATCATGCCAGCTTGCCGGACCTGGTGCGTCAGTTCCGTGAGCGCGTCCTGAGCACGGTGCGCACGTCCATGGTCCAGGGCAACGACTTCACCGAGGTCCTCTGGTTCGATCTGTTCGCCGAGACGGCGAGGAGCTGCGCCACGGACAGCCTGCACTTCGAGCAGCTCTTCGCTGACATCAAATTGCGCCACCTCGAGCTGCGACCCAAGGGGCGATCAGAAACCAATTGGCGCGAAGTCAACTAAGCACATGCATCCGAACGGGATGGCAAGAGAAAGAGACAGAGAGAGAGAGAGAGAGAGAGAGAAGCAGTGGGAGCTGCTGATAAATATACGACTAATAGACATATATGTTAGATATATCTTTTGTATATACTCGCATATATACACACAATATACATATCGATAACTATCGATATATACTTAGACTTAGCTTGTGGCTGCTTGGGCGAGATCTCTCCGGTGCAGAGGGTATTATAAGTTAGTCATTCAATCTGGAATTTATATATACAGCGAGTTCTTATGAAAATCTGAATTTGTGTTCATAAACAATCAATCGATATTTATCGATCAAGCCATGCTGAAGCATTTTTTGTGTATTTGTCATAGACTTTTCTTTTTTGAAATGTTTTCAAAAAGTCGATTTATTGGCTAAGCCTCAGTAATCGATAATTATCGATAGATACTATAAGCAGTATTAGTGTTATATTAAGCGATATATATCGATGCTAGACACAAAGCAAACTATCAAGTATATTTGCCATCTGATATATATGCCCAATTTTAGTAATCGATAGTTATCGATTTCCCACAAATTTAACTAAAAAGGCAGCATTATAATCAGAACTTGCATGTTTAATAACTTTAACAAACTCTTTGGTGTCAGATATAGAAGATCTTACATATGGTATTCAGGTAGATCGAAAAAATCAGCTTTTATATATATATAGATATATGTATGTAAGGATATCCACAGATGTATAAATCTTATATAAACTTTCGTCAATACTTCCATATCTTCATGTTTGAGCAAGAGTACATAAATTTCGAATACATTTTCAAGAAATTTTAGAGTAGAGATTCTAGCTATAGCTATGTATATATATATAGTATAGTTCTACAGATCATTCAAAACATTTAAAAATTAGAATTTTGATTGTTTTTGCTTTTTGGTCCTGCATTTGAAATTCGTTAAATTTTTGTTTGTTTATTTTTTGTGCTACTTTTTTGTAGTTTTCTCTATAAAGATATAGATATATATATAAACAGTCGCGGTGGGCGTGGCTATTGATGTTGAGTCAGATGTGTATATGTGTGTTGTGTGTGTATGTGTGATATCACGTTTGCTTTGGCTGCACCTCAGTCTCTGGCACGACATCGGAGTCGTTGCTTTGGTTGACAATCAGATCCGGCGGCTCCTTGCTGTCGCGCTCCTTCGCCTGCTGCGGCTTGGCGAAGTCGTTAGATGGCTTGCGACAGACCCAGAACAGGCTCTGATATTCGCTCTGCTTCATCGACTGTGGGTTTTGGGCGTATTTGGTGCGTATGCCGCTGCGCGAGCTCAATATATCGAATCCGACGCTCTCCATAATGATGATCAGATCCTCGTACGTCGGCTCAATGCTGTTCTGGCCACTGACGTCGCTGTAGTGATAGAGCAGCGGTCCCAGATTCACCCAAATTCCGCCAGGCACTAGAATTCTGCAAGCAGAGATATAGAAAGGTGTCAGAAGGCGCCTGATTATTATCGATAGTCAGTTAGTCAGTCGAAAAAACTACCCACCACCACAAATCTGTCAATAGTTTAGCTAAAGGCATATTCCAAACTTTAGCTCTGTAGCTTTTAAAGTTTCCGAGCTATGATAAACTAAGCATTACAATCGATAAATATCGATAGTTATAAAACAAGGGAATACATATCTGATATTTTTCTTATATATATAATATACTACATATCCAAACAAAAAACTCGTAACTAGTTTATTTGCCCAGATCAAGCAGTATATAGGGAAGAAGAGGCTATTTAATCGATTAGTCGATAAATGCAATTAGGTATTAGGTATTCAGATGGGCAATCGAATCGATTAGTCGCTCTATCCACTTAGCTCCACTGATGCTCGCTAGCATCATCCTCAACTAATATACTCTTTAACTATCTTCGAGCAACTCACTTGTAAATGGTGCGCACAAAATCGATAACATTGTTGGCACAATCGATAAAGAAACATGTGGCCACACAATTGTACGAGTTTGGCGATTTATAGACCTCCAGGAAGTCTCCAGCGGCCATCTCGATGTTGCCCTTGGGCGGATTCCGGACCGGACAGACGTCCGGGAAGCGCACGGAGGCCACCTGATCGGCGCGTCGCATGTTGTTCACGTACTGATGCACCCAGGGATAGAGCACGTGCTTGTTCTCATAGTCGCACAGGTTGAGCACGAAGTTGGAGGCGATCAACATGAAGTAGGAGAACTCGTTGCCCTCGCAGGCATAGCCGCGGCAGGCGAGCTCGTAGGTGAGCCTGCCCAGACCGGCGCCAGGCACCAGGATCTTAATCTCATTTAGTTTGCTGTGTGGGGAAGAGAGGTAGAGATCAGTTAGATGACTACCTATTAACAAATTTGTAGTGGGCATATCAGTTTTGTGTAAGAGTTTGTAAAAGATGGTGAAAAGAGGATCTTGAGAGTCAAGATCCTCAGAATAAGCTGATTCAGTCCAGCTGGCATGCCTTCTGCTGCCTGTTACATTACTTGTCACAAAGCCTATATGCCCTGTCATGGTCATATTCAATAGGTATCGAAGTCTTGACTTAAGCTTCAGCTTCCTAGGCCATATACTACTGACTCAATCAGTGCATATACCCTCTGTATAGCATCTATATATCATGATCTATACTCACTAATCGCTTGGCTTGTAGTACTCCTCGATGCTGTCGATGATCGGCTTGTAGGATTGCTCACGCTCGATGGCACATTCGGCGCTCCAGTCACGCGCGATCAGCTTCAGTGTGGATTGGGCCTTTAAAATTTTGAGAGGTTCAACATCATCAACATCATCATCACCATCATCATCAGCAACAACAACATCATCATCATCATGACCATCAACAAGAAAGTTGGTCTAAGATATAGATAGATTTTGTTGTTTACAGTTTTTTTTTGTTTTCTTTTTTCCAAATTAAATAAAAAACCAAAAAAATAAATAAAAATTTTGCCAATGCGTGAGAATAAAGCTCTGATGATCGCAGACGGTATATGGTATGATATGGTATCATATCTATAGAGAATAGAGACATGATCCAATGCAAATTGGCATTAAATTAGCTGCTCTATAAGAACAGACTTCATATCTAATATCCCAAGTAGTATGACTATAGTATAATCCATGAATAAGTCTGAATCTCTTATAGAGAGCATGAGGCATGAAGCTAGCCAGATGAATCATAGCGAAGTAAATCATTCTCTGTGCAGACGACTCATGTCTATGTCTATAGATATGATTCTAGTCCAATGTAGACTCAGGCCCATCGCCCACTCACTTGGTCCATGTCGCCGTGACGCACATGCTCGGGCGCCTCGTCCAGCTCGATGTCGGTGTCGCCATCGCTGTTGGGATAGAGCACGCGATCGCGCAAGATCTCACGGATGACGGCTTGATTGCTGTCGATGCAGCCGCGCACGCTGTCCAGGTGCGAGCGGTATTTGCTAAGCAGGCGCTGGTCGTCGGGCGAGAGGCTATTGAGGTAAGCTTCCGTTTTGTTAACCCTGATGTAGGCGTAACGTCTGTGGGAAACAAGTTAATGATTAGAGCAGATGTTCAGCAGACATATGTAAACACACACACACACACACACACATGCACACACATGCACACATGTGTACATTGGCACATGTTAAACCGCTTAAATTAATTTTCGTTATCAGCTGTTGAACATGCACATGCATGCACACTTCTATGCGCGAGTGTACGTATGTGTGTGTGTGTGTGTGTGTTTGTGCGGGTAATTTGCATTGGCATTTTGGGCATTTGTACCGTTTGTTTACAATTGTACTGGATACCCACCTGTAGTACTGAAAGGCATTCTGCACTTTCTGTATGTGGCGGCGCTCCTCCTCGTCCTCTTTGGGCGTAAACTGCAGCGCCTGATCCTCATGCATTTTGGGATACATGGGAAATGGCAACGAGGGCACCATATCGCTCATGCCCGCTAACAAAAATGGTAAATGAACAAATTTACAAATGCTTGAATACCAATGAGTACCTCGGACTAGCTATCGATACTTTATGCAGCAGCAATTGTGCAGCCAGGGCTGCGCAACATATATCGTCCAGTTGAGTTATCGATGCTGTCGATGAGTAATCGGCGGCAATTGGTAGTGTTTTAAAAAATGTTTCAATTGCACAAGCATATTCATTTTCAATTAAAAAACATATTTGAAAAACATGCTTGTTATAAATTTATTAAGTGCTTTACACATAAGTAACAAAATAATTTTGTAATCCATTAATATTACATTTTAGAGTGTAAATCATATTTCAATCATTTTTGTTTGTTTTTTTTTGGATTTAACGCATTTCAACGTAATTGCATCATGCAAATTATTTTGAATATATAATTCATTTGTATATGTGTATAAGAAATAGTCGTCTGTACAAGCAATTGTTGTTGTTGTTGGAGGGGAATTTGGATGATGCCATTTGTTGAGTTTGCTGTCTTTTTATAATGATTGATATATGTATATATATATAGGCATATATATGTATATGTATATGCACATACTTGTAGTATTTGCATTAATTATAGTTATTGCTTAGAGTTAAATTGGATAGATTGTGTAAGATGATGGTTAAGTGCTCGCCTGTACAAAGTTAAGTAAAGAACAGCACGTTTGACCACAGGAGTATTTCGAGATGTGATATATATATATATATACATATATATATGCATATATATGTATATATATACCTGTATAAAAATATAAACAAAACAATCCCAATGGGGAGTTAAGCACAATCAGTTTTCACTCGCCGATGGCGACGATGCCTGCTGCTCTACAACTTCCTCTAAAGCCAACTCAACGAGCGGAGCTGCTGGCTCCCGTTCCCGTTCCCGTTCTCTCTCCCGTTCACGTTCTCCTTCTCGTTTCTTTTCGCCCGCCCTAGTACCCCCCTCTCGCTGTCGCTTCGGTGGCGATTGTGATCTGGGCGAGAGTCGCGATAGCTCAGCCAACAGGGTCTTAGAAGTTTGCGCCGAAGGTGTTGTTGTTGCGGAGCCTGTGGGCGATGCGGACAGATTATCAAATGATTCACAACGCAAGTCTAAGTCGCTTGACAGGTTGGCGAAGGAGCAGTTGAAGTTGGCCGGCGCAATGTGGGACCAGTGGGTCAAGCTGCTCGAGGTGGCTGCTGCTAGGGTGGCCGACAAGGTGAGCGCCGCCGCTGCGCGCGATGTGCTCGCCACCTCTTCGTCCTCCCTTGCCTCCAGACGTTCGCGTTCGCACTCCATTTCGGCCATCTTCTTCAGATAGTTCTTGTCCTGAGTGGGGCACTCCAGGTGTACGCAATGGAATATCTGTGAAGCAAACATTAGTTTAGTTTAGTTTAGCTTTGGCTCAAGTCCACTCCGACGCACCTCATTAGCCGTGTTGCGCGTGCCCACGATGCGTATGAAGACAATGGGACGCGGCGTGAAGTGAAAGTTTTGCCAGGAGCTCGCCTTCTCGTTCCGCTTGTCGACGACCATCTGCCAGTTCTTGCGATTCGTCGACGTCTCAATGTAGTAGCTGTAGGTGCGATCATCGCAGTCCCACAGCAGCAAACGCATCGATCCCAGATGATATGGCTGGCCGAGACGCACGACGATCTCGCCGCTGCCCAGCTGATGGCATGTGTAGCCAGAGTCCCAGTCGTACCGCGAGTAGTCGCCATTAATCAGCGCATTGCGCGTGCGGCTGACGCCGTCGGTGACGATCGCGCTCATGTCAATGGTGGCCACATTCGTCATGGGCGAAACGATGCCATCCACGATTTTGGGAAAGTTCGACGTGTGCATGGCCTCCAAGCCAACCACATGGAATACCTAAAAGGTGAGAGATGAGATGGGTAAGGCTACGCCAATTGGTTAACCATAGTCTAGCTCACCCGATTCACGGTATTCTGCGTGCCCACCAGACGTATGTAGCGCATCGGGCGTGGCGGAAAGTACAGAAACTGCCAGGAGCGGCAATGGTATTGGCTGTAGTCGACGACGCGGTCCCAATTCTGCTGGTCGCCGGATACCTCCACAAAGTAGGAGTAGGCGCGACTATCACGATCCCAGAGCAGCATACGTATATGATTGATCATGCACATGGTGCCCAGTTCTACTACAATGCCAGCGTCGTTGCTGTCCGTGATGCAGTGCCGCGTATAGCCGTGCTCCATATCGTATGAGGTGACGTCGCCATCCAGCAGGGCTGAGCGACATTCGCCCTGGATGCAGTGTGCCGAATATTTGGCCGTTGCCACATTCTCCTCCGGCCAGAGTGCCGCCCGATAGGGCAATCCCTTGGAGGTGCTCAGCTCATCGATGGCGTCCAGTATCTTATCCGGCTCCAAGATGCCCGACGGACGCACGACCTGCAGCAAGTGCTCCAGCTTCATCAAAGGCAGACGAACTAAGGCGACAACTGGCTTAACATCAATCTCCGGATTATAGCGACTCCACTTCCAGACGGCCAAGAATATCTGCACCTCCGGCGCAAAGAAGCAATCGCGACGCAGTATTTCCTCCAGCGATTCCTAAGTTAAAATCGATTGTTAGAGAGCGAGAGTTCAAATTGTTGACTAATGTGACTCACCTTCGATAGCATCTTGAAGGTGTCGTGCTGCAGCAGATCGACGGCGTTGCGATCCATAAACATGAGGCAGACTTGGGTTAGCTCCTCGAGATTGTAGAGTCGTGCTGCATCCAAGATCATGCAGACGTTGTTTAATGCCAAATATCTGCGTAGATATTTGGATATGGCCGTTTCCAGATCCTGGAAGCCGTACTGATTGGCCATGCCCAGCACACCGATGATGGCGTCCTCGTCCAATGCGCCCAGCGACAGAGTGCCGGAGTAGATGTAGCGCAAGAGAACTTTGAACGGCTCCAGCGGCACTTCCATGGTAATCTGTCGCTGGGACGCCTCCGACATGCCGCCATAAAGCAGAGCACGAAAGTATTCGCTGCGTGCCGCCAATATGGCGCGATGAGCCGGCAACTGTTGCTCCTCCACCAGGAACTCGACGTCGGCATAGCGTTCGTTCATGCAGAGACGGGCTATATCCGCCGAGAAACGATCGCCCAGATCGATTTCATCTGTATATTCCGTCTTTGGTTTGCCGTCAGCGGTTTTACCGTTGGCTACCGTTGCCAGACTTCCGTTCATTTTGTGATGTCCCTGACTGCTCATTCTTGTATAACTAAATATATATATGTGAATATATATATATAGTAAATATATATATATTTGTAAATATTTGTGTATGCTTCCTGATGCTTCTGTGGCGTCTCACTGATTTTTGTTTATAGATCCATAAACAGGGTTAAACTAGCCTACTTAATCAACTACTGTGAATATATAGGAATTTTGTTAAAACAGGGTGTTGACTGGATAATATATTATACCTACTTTGTATTATCGTTTGTTTGTTTAGTTTTTTTTTTTCTTTTGGCAAGGGCTTGCAATTTCGTCGACTGTTGTTGATTCTCCCTGTCTTGCTTCTGTGTGTGGGTGTCTGTCTATGCGTGTGTGTGTCTCAACTTTGGTTTTGTATACCCGATTGGGCACCGTTATTTTATTGTCTGGCCATGCACAGTTGACTTTGGCATCTGTATGTCCCCGAGGCTGGCAATCGTCTAATTGTTAAATAGGTACGCGCAAGTATTTTGGCTGATTTGTTAATCGTATTATCGTATTGTTCGAATCCGCTAGTGTTTTCTAGTTGCAAGAATTAATAAGCTAGCGATGAGTGTAGGCATTTTAGCTATTTATCGGTGTCTAGTTATCGATGTTAATATAACAGCCGGTAATATCGTATAAGTTGCTACGCTAGTGTTAAGAAAAGACGTAAATAAACAAAAGTCAAAATCAGGACCTTTTCCACTCCATGTACATGTACAATATGAGCGTATATTTATTGCGCAAATCATTTGATACAGAATTTTGGCAGTGAAAGTTGCCGAGATTTAAAAAAAAACCGTGCCCAGCAATGAATTTCTATTAACTCTCATCCTGAAGTAGCAATCGATTACAAAGCTTATTAAAAATGTTTCCCTACATATTTTGAGCGCCTAGTTTATCGATGTGGAGCTGAGAGTATCGATTACGAAACAGCTGTTAAAGCCGAAGCCGCCTGCTACCCAAGTGTCATCTCTAGCATAATTTCAAAGGTGTTTGTTTTTTCGAATTATAAGCCGGATTATTCTTAATTTCGTAGAAAATATGGTAAAAGAAGCTAAGGCGCGCAGCAAGGAGCGTGCCGTGCGCAACGATAATGAAGCGCCAGCCAACAGTCACGATGACGACACCAAATCCAAGTCAGCAAAATTAAAGACAGTTAAGAAGCATGGAGATACCGCCAGCCGGGAGAAGGCCAAAACGCGTAAGCAGAAAACAAAACGCGATAGCTCCAGTTCGAGCTCCTCCTCGGACAGCAGCGGCAGCAGCAGTAGCAGTGATAGTGGCAGCAGCAGCAGCACCTCCACCAGCAGCAGCGCATCTTCTAAATCTTCCCCGGACACCAAGCGCGCCAAAAAGTCTAAGGTGAGCAGAGACGGAACGCCCAAAAAGGAGAAACAGCAGCAGCAACAACAACAACAGCAACAGCAGCCACAACGAGAGCCCGCCACACTGGAGAGTAAAGTGCAAGAGCAGCGCTCCAAGTGGGACAGTCCGGAGCGCCATAGCTCCAACAAGAATCGCAGTCGGGACGGCGAGCGTGAGCGGGAGCGCGTGCGTGAAAGGGACAGAGATAGGGAAAGGGAACGAGAGCGGGAAAGAGACAGGGATCGGGATCGTGAGCGCGAGCGTGACAATCAAATGCGACGCGGCCGTGAGAGGGAACGGGACAGGGAGCGGGGGCGAGATCGCGAGCGCAGCAAGGATCGACGCCAGCAGCCGCTGCGAATGCGCAGCAATGAGCGAAGGGGAGATCGACAACGTCGCTCGCCCGTCGACGGACGTCGGTAAGTAAAGGAGTTAATCTGAGTCGCATTGCTGTAGCTACAATATTCTCTCCATTGCAGACGCAGTCATACTCGCAGTCGCAGTCCTCGGGATCGTGGCTATAGAAGCGCCGGTGGAGCACCACGGCGAGATCAACAACGATCACGCAACGATCGCAATCGCGACGAGGAGCAATTTGAGTGGGGCAAGCCCAGCGACAAGGACAAGCCGCCGCAAGCCAACGAAGACGAACCCCTCGAGAAGGAGAAACCCAATTTTGGACTGAGTGGCGCGCTGACTGAAGATACGAACAAAGTGAATGGCGTCGTGGTTAAATATTCAGAGCCACCCGAGGCACGGAAACCCAAGCGTCTGTGGCGTCTCTATCCTTTCAAGGGCGAAACGGCGCTGCCCACGCTCCACATACATCGGCAGAGCTGCTTCCTGGTGGGACGGGATCGCAAGGTCGTCGATCTGGCTGTGGATCATCCCAGCTGCAGTAAGCAGCATGCAGCGCTTCAGTACCGCTTGGTGTCCTTCCAGCGCGACGACGGCAGCACGGGCAAACGTGTGCGTCTCTACCTTATCGACTTGGAGTCGGCGAATGGCACGTTTCTCAACAATAAGAAAATCGACGGACGCAAATACTACGAGCTGATGGAGAAGGATGTCATCAAGTTTGGCTTCAGCTCGCGGGAATACGTGCTGCTGCACGAGAACAGCAAGGAGGACCAGGAGGATGACGATGTGCATATCAAGGACGAGCCGCTCGAGACAGCTGTCGAGCCGACGACCTCACAAATCTGAATGAGAAGAGTTACAAGAATGTTAGCATGCTCTCGCTCGCTTGCTCTCTCTCTCTCTCTCTCTCTCTCTCTCCCAGTCCCTCCCTCTCTCTCTCTCTCTGTGTGTCACTCCGCTCTAAAATTAAGCTCAATTTTTATCCAAATTATTGGTTAACCAAATTTTTGTGAATTTGTCCACTTTTTGTGTTTTGTCCACTTTTTGTAATTTGTTAAACATGCAGCACGTTCTAGCGTGCGGCCAGCTGCCAACATTGAAATATAAGCAACAATATTACTTCCTCATCAAAATTCGCATCAAATTTGTGTTTTAACTGCTGCCGCTCGAGCCGAGCTCGAACTAGTCCGCAATGCGCGCGCGTATCTTCATCATCACCATCTTCATCAGCATCGGCTGCTGCTGCGTCCATTCGGCCACTCGGCCACCTCGCCAGGTGGTGCAGCCACAGTGGCTCATGCGGCCCGACTTGCTGCCCTCTGCCCAGGCGGCCAAGGTGCACGTGACGCCACAAAAGCTGCAAGAAGTCGCTTCCCTGCGGGCCACCATTCAGAAGGCGGTCAACGATGGCACCTACGTGGTGGCCGCCAGTCCGCAGCAGGTGAGTTGAGCAGCTAAACTGAGGTGCCTTCTGTTGACTGAGTGCTAAAAGTCTACATGCAAAAGGAACTGGTGGATAACTGTCTGTTAAAATTTCATATGAGTATTGATCTTTGTCAACTGCCTGTTAAAATTTGACATGAGCTGAGTTTTGTTAAAGAGATAATCTGGTTTTTGTTAACTGCATGTTAAGATTTGACATGAGAATGGAATTTTCTCAACTGCCAGTTAAAATTTGACATGTAATAAGAGCTCAGATGTAAGTTCTGTCAACTGACTGTCAAATTGAACATGAAGCTAAAGAAATGTTGCTAGTGTTAACATGGACTTTGACAGGCAGTTGTATAGACTTGATTTAAGGCACCTCTTTGTACAGATTTCTTTCAAATATATATTGAAATTCATGAAATTCGTTCAACATTTTACAGTTCGTGTCAAGTTTGGGGCAAGCTAGTAATCCTCTAGCAGCGGGCGCACAGCTTCCTATGCCCGTGATGCCAGCTTTTGGAACTTGGTGGCCAACGGGTGAGTTGAAGTTGCTTTGCCTGATATAAAGTTTATTATATGCTTCAGTTATAATAAATATATATATAAATGTATGTTTGTCTTATAGGTTAGGCATGCAATTCGATATATCCGAAAGTCCGAGAAGATCGTTAGCGATCGAAGAGATGCGACAGCTTAGAAAGGCGACGCGACTTGAGGAACTGCAAAATGTTGAAAAAATCAAAAGTCAAAAATGCAATTTCTTTGGATTTTTATTCGAAAAAAAAAAACAATAAAAATTAATAATATAATATAAATATATATACA
Organism: Drosophila repleta; assembly: GCA_018903745.1. NCBI lineage: Eukaryota > Metazoa > Arthropoda > Insecta > Diptera > Drosophilidae > Drosophila > Drosophila repleta. The sequence goes on along the minus strand of JAEIGN010000750.1, from coordinate 2,430,321 downwards.
TATATATGTATATATATATGAAATTTGTAATTATCAAACAATTTCCAACAGTTTCATATTGTGTGTGTGTGTGTTATTTATAGGGTATACATGGGGTATATATGTATGTATGTATATAGATCGCTGTACAAAATCTCTTTAAACATTAAATTTTCTCTAGCTCTAAACAAAAATGCTCTAAAATACATACACACACACACAGACACACGCATGTGTGTGCATATGTATCATATATCATATATCATATCAAAGATACTTAGACGCACGTATAGCCTGTTTACTGCAAATCAAGAGGTATACATTAGTTTCTGTGGAACTATAACTAGGCTTTTCTCCTTCATTCTTTTGTTTTTATTATACACATACATATATAGAGCTATACATATATGTATATATAATGTGTATATCAACTTGTTACATAAAAGTTTACATTCATTTTTATGTTTTTTTTTTTTTGTTTTTCTTTCAATATTTGTTTTGTTCCCTTCGCAATGAAAACCGACTTTAACATTTAACCATCGAAATGAGAGAAGTCTAATAAAAAAAAAAAGAAAATTTAGAAAAAAAGAAGCAAACATCTGGCTAGCCGATGCCCAAATACATTTACAGAGAGCATTACGCAAAGTCAACATAAAAATTAAAACAAAAAAAAATCTTAATTCTATTTTATGTTTAAGCCAATTGCTATTGTTCGCTATGTTCTATATATGGTATTTTTTGGTCCACTTTCTCTAGAGAAAGCCTGGTAGGCGTGTGTGGTAATAGAGTGAGACTAGAATTGGACTACTTGGTCTATTGTTTCGTTGTATGTGTGGCAACTCTGGCAATAGCAAAACAGGTAGCAACTGTACCAAAATGAAAGCAAGGCATACATTGAGTTAGATATATGTAGAATAAACAATGGTAAAGAGATTTGATCTAAGCTTAGGTATACAAGGCTCTGTGAAATATATATAAAAAAAAGCTAAGGATATGTATACAAGTTACTAGAAGGGACTATAGCTTTAGCTAGGCCAGATTACAGCAGACTGACTATATATGTATATTAATATAGATACAACTTTGTGCTCTAGCCCTCTGCAAATTTTCTAAACTAATTTATCGATGACAATCGAATTGATATCGAGTTTTACAGTTACAGACAATATTACAGTTGTACGGTATAACAGTTTTGTTTTCTTTTGCATTTCGACAGTATTACAGTATTACATACATATAGTACATAGATATATTAACGCTCCATTTAGCTCAGGTTTCACAATTTAGCTTACATCATAAAAAAAGATTCTAAATACTAAAATTAACTATAATTTTCTTTTATTATTTCATTTATATTATATTTTTATTTGTTTTTTTTTTGTTTTGTTTTTGTTTTTTAATATAAGGCGTCTTTCAGATCCGTTTGCTTGCAGAAAGGGTTGAAAAAGGCAAAGGAGTTGAGTCGAATGGGATCGATTGAGAATGGGAATGGGATGTGAACTTTGAAGCTCTTTGATTTGGAATGCTTGAATGAAACACGCGAGGGCAGTCCGATAACTTGCAGAGATATGCGTAGTCTTCAGACTTCAATCGCTTCTATTATGTATATATTTGTATAATTTGGTGCGAACTAATATGGCATTTCACAATAAAAATCATCTCAAGTTAGTTTTCTTCCTCTGACTAAATGCTAAACACAACATTTTGTGGCTAGTCTTATGGTTGCTTTGTTTTTTGGGGCTGTTTTTCTTCGTTTTTTGTTTGTTGTTTGTTGTTGTTCTTTTTTTTTTCGATTTCGCTTTACTTTTAGAGTGGTTCATAAAGCTACATTTGGTTTAACAAGTACTTTAACATGAGCTTTAACACGATGCGGCATGGAATGACAATGAGTTGCGTCTTAGACCAAACTGAAGTTGCAACTGCGAGCCGTTTGGTGTCTGATTGATTTTTCATTTTTTCTTATATTTTTCTCTATTCAGAGTTCGCTCTGGCTCACGACTCATGTCGGCTCGCAGGCCTCTGTATACAATGCAGGACATACAAATAGATAGACATGCAATGATTGATCGATGTTTATACAAAAACGAACGACTATTTAGCTAAATATATGCACTATATATATGTTTATATACTAGGTTTATGTTTAACAAAAAAAAATTAAGAAGAACAACGTGCGCTGCTCTGCGTGGATCAATCATGGATCAGTCAGCTCCCCCCCTCACCCCCATATATTATAATATTTATAAAAAAACGATGACAATTGAAGAAAATGGAGTACGACAAGATCTGCGACTGGCTGGCACTACGTTCCATCTAAAAAGCATGTTCCATAATAATGATCCAGATTGTCGTTGTTGTTGATCATGATGTTCAAGTGGTTGTTGTAGCGGTTGTTGTAGTTGTAGCTGTGTTTAGTTGTGGTCTCTGGCCGATACACTACACATTATGATGCATGACAGATTAGGCATGATTATGCACATAGCTTTATATATAATAATATATATATATATATATATATTTCTATATATATATTCTTATCTAACCTCATCGATATCCTCGCCCTCCGACGAGCTTCGAATGGTGTTGTACTGGGAGTTGCGGCTGCGTAGCATACGCAGAAAGCTGCCCACCGCGAATATGGTGCGGCGATGTCGATGGAATATACCCTGATATAAGGCCTCTCGTAATGTCTTTCGATCCTCAACGTCCACCGATGACGTCAATGATGTTTGATGCGGCAAACGTGCTACGAATAAATATATGCACAATTTCGTATATTAGTAATAATAATTGCGATAAGGCAAGACGATCGTTAAAACCAATGTGCGCTTGCCCAGCCGCCAGTGCTCGACTAATAGATACCGTCAATTAAGTCAATTAGGTTTGTTTGCTATGCATTTCCTCATTGTCTGTGCCAGCCGGGGCGTTAAGGCTGAGGCATATGAGCCTACATTCCAAATTTAATGTCTTTAGCTCTTATAGTTTTCGATATTTTCTTATCGATATCGGATTGTGTAACCCAAAATGAATTGCTTAATGACTGTATGTGCTTTAGCTTAAGCTAAAAGGCAAAACTTTAGTTTTTCTGACTACTGGAAACTTCGATTACTGCTTAGCATATAGAAATCAGCAAATCGATTATCGATAACTAATAGTTATCAAATGCGTGTCTGTACTTAGGTATAATCCTCAAGCCAATGCCGGAATCTAAATTTTCTAGCTTTTCAAGCTTCGAAATACGCTATACAAATTCTGATCGAAATTCGATATTTATCGATAAGCACATCTCGTATATTAAATAAAATTTAATCTTCTTTTAATATGCATTAAATTTCATTATATAAATTTATACTTTCTGGCAACTGGCAACTGGCAACATTCAATTAGTTGGATCTGATATACTCTGTCAGGTTTAACTGGCAGGGTATATGAATTAATAAATACATAAATGGACACTGTCTACAGTTTGTAGTTAACCGAAAGACCTCAAGTCGAGGCTTCTGTTGCTCAGATTAATTTTCGCATGCGGCTTGCGGCCAGACGCAAGCTACACGGAAATATATATGTACATATAAACATACATACATACATATGTCTGTATATATGGTACTATATATAGTATATTTATATGTGCTTATATCATCTGAATTCGTATGATTGTTTGTTTATTTTAGATCAGTTTTCATGGAAATATCAATTCAAGCCACATGACATTCGAGCACTCTCCCTTCAGCTACAGTGAAAACCAGCTAAAAGCAACTTGCGGCGGTACAATTGATTAAGTGGAAGTGCTCAATTCCAATTGAATTCGGTGTGTAGTTGGACTGGGGCTATGCCCTGTAAGTGGCGTAAATACTTTAGCTTTAGCTGTTTCTATGCTCTTCTATACTTTGTCATCTCATGTCAAATTTGACATTTCAAGGACTTCAAAATATTAGAGATATCGATATTTATCGATTAGTTAGGGATAACAATGTATTTGATTGCTGTTGAGTGTTGTTGTTTCCTTGCGCCTGGCAAATTATTTCATTTGCATTGTAAGTAGAAGTTGGTTGAAAATAACTGAAGACTGTGTATCGATATTTATCGATAAGCAACTATAGCTGTCATTGTTTTTACTTATTTTTAATGAGCTTTTGGGCTAAGCTTCAGCTTTAGTCTAACATAAATATCTTTTTTTAGTTTAGCTCTTTGGCTGCTCACTTAACATGAACTTTGCAAGGAGCTTTAAAAACTTTGCTCTGCCTTCTATGAAAATTGATAATTTAATCTCCCTTCTTTTTTGTATGTTTCTTTAGAGTTCGTAATTACAATTTTCAGTCATACGGCCCACTGCCTGGTAAAGCACATTGTAAACTTGACACTTCACTTACGCAGCCACATTTTGCGAGTCTCCACTGTACCGCTGCTCATGTGCGTATTTAAAATTAATTTTCTATTGGGTTGGGCTCCCCTGTTTGTTTGGCGCTTGTTTGTTTTTTATTTTTTGTTTTTTTTTTTTTTTTTTATTAGTTTCTTTGTACCAAGAACTTATCTGGCTGTTGGCCTGGGCTGGGCTGGGCTCGCACTGATATCAAACTTACCTGCAATGGGCGACTTTGGCGACTTCAGCGAATATTCGTCCAGGTTTTTGGCGCCCAAATCGAGTTTGAGCACCTTTTTGCTTAGCTGCTGTGTGGCGGCCTCCATGTTGCTTGACTTTTCAATTTTGATGTCCACATTGCGCTGGCTAACGGCACTCTTTGTTGTTGTTGTTGTTGCTGCTGCTGCAGCAGTTATTGTTGTTGTGGGCGTGGGTGTTGTTGGTGTTGCTGTTGGTGTTGGCGTTGCTGTTGAGCCAGTACCTTTGGCGGCATCGGCAACGTTTGCATCGGACATGTTGTTGTTGTTGTTGTTGTTGTTGTTGCTGCTGCTGCTGTTGTCGTCGTTCTTATCAATATGATTATTGATGCTGTTGCTGTCGCTATTGCCGTTGTTGTTGCTATTCCAATTGGAGGTTGCTGCTTGTGAACCGCTGGCACTCGCGGCCGTTAATGCTGCAAATTGAACGTCGCTGCTATTGCCGTTCGCTAACGTCGCTGTTGCTGCCGCTGCCGCTGCCTCAGTCGCTGTCGCTGTCGCCGTCTCGGTCGCTGTTGCCGTTGCTGTTGTTGCTGCTGCTGCTGTTAGTACGTCGGCAGCAGCCGCCACCATTGTTCGCAATACGCAATAGTTTGGCTTAAAAGCCGTTTTATATATGTATATATATATATTATATATATTTCAGTTATAAGCTGCCTACAACTGCTGTTGTTGTTCGTTGTTGTTTGCCTGCCGTTTGCATATATCCAAAAAAAAATAAAAGAAAAGAAATTTGTAGAAAAACGAAACGAAACGAAACGATTTCCGATGACGTGCGCGCTTTGCTTTGTTCCACAATATATATTTTGCAGCTCGTTTGTTTGTTTGCTTTGTTGTTTGTTCTGGCAACTAATTGCACTTGTTGTTGTTGTTGTTGCTGTTGCTGTTGTTGCTGCTGTCGCTTTCGAGTATTTGATTATGTTGGTGGTCGGGCTTCGTTGGGTATTTGCATGGGGCAACTGCCGGCGATTTCAAAACTGCCGCCATACAGCGCCACCTGTTGCGTACAGTCGGTAAGCGTGATGAGCGGCAGACTGTTATCGCACAAACTCAACTGGCTCAAGTTATCGATTATTTCGTAGAGCTTGCGATGCTGCTGCTGTTGCTGTTGATCGATGACTGAGACTTGAACACTGTTGTTGTTGTTGGTTTTCTTGCTGTTGCTATTCTCACCACTCTGCCTGGCAAAATCGCACATGTCCGTTACACTGCGCTGCCCGGCCGTTATGTGCACTCGTATGGCGTCGACTGCGCTCGAGCCCAGGTCCTGGCAACGCTCGCGCTGCTGCAGACTATGCAAAAATGCGCTCAACTGTTGCGGCTGCTCGTCTGCTGCTTGCTGCTGCCGCCGCGGCCAGGCTTCCAATGAGTGACGTCGCTGCTTGTAGCGCTGCTGCTGCTGCTGCTGCTGAAGCGACTGTTGCTGCTGGCGTTGCTGTTGCTTTATTGCATTACGCTGGCCAATCGATTGCAGGTACTTGATATTCGCTTGCAACCCCCGTTCGTAGTAGCTGCTCGCCAGCTGCAAATACGTGTACAGATCTATCCGTCGACGTCGCTGCCTCTGCTGCGGCCGTTGTAGGCTTTCCCTCGCATTAATATTTAGCACATGCTGCTCATAATTGTTGTTGCTGCTGCTGCTGCTGCTGCTGCTGCGACTGTGGCGACTGCTGCTGCTGCTGCTACTACTGTTGTTGCTGCGTGCGCTGCGTTGGCTGCCATCATTGGCAACTGTCCTCGCTGCTGTGTGGCCCCCTTTGGCGGCGCCACTGCGTCAGTTGAGCTGCCGCTGCACGAACGCCTTCAATTGCTCGCAGCTCTGGGCGCTTCGGATGCGTTTCACTGTATCGTTGTAGATTTCGTCGGGTGGCAACGCCGAGCAAATCGTTTGCCGGCCACGGGGCGCATACGTAATGCCCGATCTGTAATTAGGCAAAGCGCACGGCATTAAACGTATTCACTCGTACGTACACAAAGCAAACAGCCAAACAACAATGAAATAAGTAAACAAAATGGTGGATGGGGCTGCGGGGGGAGGGGGGTTGGGTCTGGCTAATATGATAATAAAGCAAAACGAGGTGCAGACCGAGGGTCAGTGTGGTTGGGTCTAATATAATCAAATAACGATTTCCAGTGCGAGCACAAGTTGACTCTGCTATTTACTTATCGTTATCGTTATCGTTAATATAGGTAATGTCAACAAGTGAGGTTAAGTGCGATGCGGAAGCAGCTCCTTTTCTTTCATTTTCCCTTCTTCATACTTTCGTTTTTTTTTTTTTTTTTTTTTGTTCTGATGATGCGGCAGTCGTCGTGACCCCCAATGGCGGCACTAGCTTTGTGCAAAGGTTGACTGGGGCTCAACTGAATGCCAAAGCTGCTTATTTCATAAAATCAATAGAAAATGAAAATGAAAGCAAAACAATATGATTGATGGGACTGTACTTTGCTTACTCGCCAGCTAAGCTCTTTAGCCCGTCGAGCTAATCTATTCGGCTTACGTGAACAAGAAATGCAAATGCCAAATCCCGACACCGATTGCAGCAGCTGCCAGTAAATCAATGTCTGGCATTCCACATAGAATCCAGACAGAACTCAGTGATTTGGGCAAATAAGAGAAATGTCAAGTGATTTATCTTGAGCTGAGAGAGCTTAAGGCGTAGCACTCAAGCCTGATGGTGGGATAATATTTGGAATTTAGATTAAAATATCTTTTATATATGCCTATATCAGGGATTATCTTTAGCTTAGTCCTTGGCAGGGCAAAGAAAGGACCTGGAGTCAGAAACCTGTTGTCCAAGGTCTAAGCTATCAGTAGTACTTAAATATTTATACCTTATAGCCTGGTATTATGTTGTACCTCCACTTTCATCTAGCAGCTATCCTTTACCCCAACCACCCCAAGCTAACCCCCTTAGCTTTTATGCGTCACACTTTATGTTCCTGCCCCAGCAATTGTATATAATTAAATGTCAATAAATAAACTCTAGTTTTATGGGTCTCACTCTCTCTCTCTCTCTCTCTCTCTGTCTCTCTCTCTATTTTGTTTGGCAGAACTGATGGATTAACAATAGGGATATTCCCTTATAATTGTCCTATCCAAAAAACCAGCTGATAAAAGATGAAGAGACGTAGCGCTTAATATATGACATATTCCAGCTAGATAAAGCCCTCAAGTGAATATATACATATACATATATATATAAGTTCTATTTTTTGCCTATCTGCATTTGCATGTGGAAAAGCCCAAGTGGGCAATTGTCAACTAACTAGCACTAGTCCACCGAGCGAGCGAAAAAGCCACACAATATGCCTTATCAAGTCGCTGTCACTGACGTCAGGCTAGCCGGTCAAGGGTCGGATCTGTTGGGCGTCCGGCCCAGGCAGGGGTATGGGGCAGGCGGCTTTGGATAGTTGACTCGGGTGGGGCAAAACTCGAGCTGAAGATGTGTCGGAAATTTCACGTCAACCGCACTGCTGCCTGGCTATGATAGCAGCACAGTTGCTATACGAGTCTAAAAAGCACACACACACACACACACACACACACACACACACACACACACACACACACACACACACACACACACACACACACACACACACACACACACACACACACACACACACCTGGGATAGTATTGCACATGGATGGGTAGTTCGCAACGAAATTGGACACTGGATGTGCTGACGGCCATCGGAGCTAGCGGACGTAGTCGAGTGCGTGGGCGATACTTTGGCGATGGCTGCTGCTGCTGCTGCTGCTGGTGGTGGTGCCTGTGGGGCAGCTGGCGACGGTTGCCTGGCTGCTGCTTCTGCTGCCACATGGTGTTCTGTTGCAGCTGTATGTCGCGATAATGATTGGCCACCTCATGCTGGTAGCGCTCGACGCGAAAGCACTTCTTGTTGTAGATGCGTCGCATGCTCAGGCGAGGCTCAAATTTACAGCCCACGCGCAGTGGCTGACCCACAACACCCAAATCGGACATGGAGCTATGAATTATATGCCAGATACCGTTACACTCTAAGTATAAATATATATACATATATGTGTGTCTAATGTAGCGCGGGCTCAACCGTTTGGTCGCAGGCAACGAAGCCAACTACAGACTTGACATTGATGGAACAACTAATCATAGCCTTAAGTTTCTAAGTCAAGCAGCAATGCAGAGTGCTTTCCAGGCAGCAGAGGGTTGGGGGGTTGGGGGGCAGACGGTCCCTAGAAATTATGTACAAACATTTGTCTATACATTGATTGGATACAAAACAAAAATCAGTATTTCCGTCTGGCAACAATTTGCGGTTATTTGTTATCACGTCAGTTGGCAATGGGGCGCACTTGGGGGTGGGGGAGTAAGCCTCCATGTCAAGCAGCTCGACGCCCCCGACGGTCACAAGTTTCTTTTGGGGTGTAATTGCTTGGCTACTTGATACTATGTAAACCCGCTATTAACATCTATACGACAATCACGGCAAGCCATGCCTGTCAATCGATATTTATCGAAATGTGAAAGCAAATGAAGTGACCTTAACAGCAACATCAACAAGGAAACAATTGAAGGATTGAATTTCCAGCTGGCAAAAGTTGATTGCTTTGCGGCGTTAGATTTATTTTTATCGATTTGGATGAGAGTATCAAAAATCAGCAATTAAATTCGACTTTTCCTTGGATCTGTGTTGGGAATATGCTCTCAAAGGATCTCTTGGAAATCTTTATCCAGTTGAATTCTGCTTCAAAGCATGGATACTTATAGATCTGATTGAGTTGATAGCATTCACCATATGTATATATCTTCATATTGCTAAGATTTAACACTGGGTCGATAGACTCCTTGAGTATAGCTCAGCCAAGTACTGGGTATACGAGCAGTTGTTTTGGGCGTGCTCAGGCTGTGCTGTTGCCAATAGTCAAATTAGTCGTTTTCATGTCGTTAACTATTGTAACTGGTACATCCTCCAATCCCAATGGCTCTAGACCCCTGCCGTTTCTGGGCCGATTTGCATGTTACGGGCGTCAGCAACAATAAGCCAAACAATGTTATTCAAATGCAAAACAAATATTGTCAACGAACACAACTGCCATACATCAAAGGCGAATGTAACGTTTAGGTAATTCCGCACTACAGTTGCGCTACTCTGAAGCGTTATGTAAGGCCCGATCGGGCATATATATATATACGCCGTATTTGTTGTGTCCGAGAACTTTGAAGTGCGCGCAGCGCGGGACAGGCGGTTCAATCAATCGTTGGCCTCGACTTAATTGAGCTACCCCCAGCTGATAACAAGCGAACGAAATTTCATTTCGTATTTCAAAATCGACTCTAATTACAATTTAAAGACGATACTATATATACATACATGTATATATAGAATATAATTGGAAAGCGTGTTGTGCGTGTTACATTCGCTCTTCATTAGGGCCGTGTGTCAATATTTATATAATTATGCGCTCTGATAACTTGTTATAAATGATTATTTGCTGTTTTCCGTTTTTGAGGTTAAGCTCACATTAGCCGAATCACGTTAATGGTATTAAAAGTTGAGCAAAGCACTTTGTTGCTGGTTTACATTGACATTGACTTAACATACAATGTAAAAATGCCTTTAACAGCATTATTTTAAGAGTTCACATCTCGCATTGTTGCTTTACATAGTTGTTAACAGCGCTGTTGTAAGTGCAGTACAGTTAACAGTGCTTAATTTCATTAACATTTTTTGGCTTACATTCAGGTTAACAGCTATTTAGAAATGAAAGCAACTTAACAGCGCCTGTTGTTTTACATTTAGCTAACATAAATGCGCTGTAAGCTTTCAGCTGTTAACATTAAGAGCGCTAGAAGAACAGCTCTGCTATATAATGTACATATGTATAGTATATTAAGTATATTATGTAGTTATATATATTATAAAGCAACTCTTAACAGTGTGGCCTAACATGCTGTTAACATTAGTAGTAAAATATCTCTGATAGACAAAAATCTTAACAGCTGTATTAAATCCATTAGCTAACATAGACTAACATGCCCAACTTAACATATTTGGCATAACATTTCTTGATTGATTGGGGCTTGTAAGCACTCGAGTAAGACCCATCGAGCTGGAGTACTTAACATATGTACGTATGTATGTACTTGTATGCTATGTAGAATTGTAGGGCAACTAATGCGATTGAATGATTAATTTAGGATTTCGATGATGATATGAAAACATGCAATGCAAAAGGCAAATGAAGTGAACAATGTAGACGCTGAGTGTGGCAATGTGGCGGCGCGGCACGTACTATTGTTGAACTGTCGTTTGCCAGTTTCGGTTTGGCGATTTGTTAATCAATCAGCAAAGAACTGATGACGCCCGCCCGCCGCCCGCCGCACTCTCCCGTCGGCTCGCTGGCCTCCGTCAAAGTTGTTCTACTTTGTGGAAATTATATGAGTAATTGCTGCAGACGAACCATTAAAAAACTGAAAGCAATTTGCGCTGCCCCTTAACGAGGCGACCGAGCGGCGGCGTTAGTTAAAAAAAGCAACAAGAAAAACCCTAAGCTCGCCTTGGACAAATCCGCCAGGAGTCGCTCTCTGTGTGTGTGTGTGTGTGTGTGTGTGTGCGCGTAGCTGTAACCATTTCGAGTAATTGCCATGTTTATTTGCTCGCACTGACAAGCTAAGTAGGCAAGGGGGGAAGAGGAGGAGGAGGAGGAGGAGAAGCCGCTAACCACATGCGTGCACATGCATGCGCATCGCATGCATTAGAGTCTAAGGTGGCGTATGTTGCGCCTGAATGTAGGCAATGGCCACTTAAATGCCTTAAAACGGCACACAATTAAAACAACCGTTAAAAGCTGTCATCATATGCAAGAGAGCAACAAGGAGACAAGACAGGCGTGAAAGTGAGCGAGCAAGCCGAGCGAGCGAGTGAGAACAAGTTTCGTCAAATGACACTGACAGCTAAGTGCATGATAGTATGTGTGTGTGTGCGTTGGTATTCGGCATGCATACGTGAGCTTCTCTCATTCACACACACACACATTCACACATTTGACATTACATTATGAGCAAATACAATCACAATCAGCAAAGGTTTTTGCTCCACTTTGACACAAAAGCCGTGTTTTAGTTGCCGTGTCTGTGTGACACACTTATGCCTTATCACCAAAACACACACACTCGCACAGACAAGACACTTACATACATGTGTGTGCGTGTGTATTAATATTCTTTCTTTCTTTCTCTTTTTTTTTTTTTGCTTTGCACGGTCAATAAACTGCGGGCAACAAGCACACAAACAAAAACAACAATTAGGTGCACATAAATCCATCAACAGGAAACTCGGTGTTGGACTTGACATAAATGAACAATGATTGCAGCCGTTGAATAATTCATTCAAATGCATTTCAATCCGCATCATTAGCAAAACAATTGAAAGCGTAACAATAAATATGCATGTGTATATGTATGTATGTGTGTAATAGCAAAACAAATAAGCGCAAATAAACCGTATTGATTGCTTACCAAGCAAATAAATGTACCGCTAATGTTAACCTCTTTTTGTCGTTGTTCAACACAACAGCTGGTCGTATCCGTGTGTATTTGTTTGTTTGTTTGTATGAGTGTGTGTATGTGTGGGTTTGTACACACACACTTTCTCTCTCTCCCTCTCTCTGCGTTTGGCAGTTTAACTGTCACTTGCAATTAGCGCACAATTTTATTTTTTTTTTTTACTATTATTTATCACTTGACGTTCACAGCCATTTTTAACTAACGACTGTCACGCAAATTTCAAGATTTTGTTATTTGAAATATTCCTATTTATTTTTCTATTTGCATTGTATGTCTGCAGTTAAATGCGTTTCGTTTCGTTTGATTGCCACGCTTGATTGTTTCGTTTCGTTTGGTTTTGTTATTTGATATTTTCTTTCGATGCATCGCTGGAAATCGATACACGTCCAGCTTTATATTCAAATCGATAGATTTGCCCCAACAATGTGGCAGCACATCAGAATTCTCTAACGTGTGCCTTTGCTGTGTTACCGCTACGCAGAAAATGCAACAAGCTGCTGCCCCAACGTGATTACATTAACGTTCAAATTTGGCGCAAAATGTGTGAAAATGTTTTGTTAAATGAGCTGAATTTAAGTTAACTGAGTTTCAGTTGAATTTGCACTATGGATTTTGTGTATTAGCTTGTTGTACATTGGATGTGGATATATTTTAAAAGGAGAGCTCAGAGAAACTATCGTAACCCCTTTTTAATGTCTGTTATGTGCGCAGCTATCGATATATTGCGCAATTTTGAGCCATTGCGTGCGTCAACTCTGCAGTTCATCTATCAGTCGTTCCTCTTATGTAGTTCATTTAATTGTGAACATTTTTGGTTCATTGGCACTACTTATATTTGAGAGGCGATTGTTATTATTTTAACATTTAAAAAAATAATTTTTATTTTAATATGAATATTTGGCATAATATACTATTATATTGTATTGCTACGCATATATCGATACATTTCGATAAATTACTTGACATAATTTGCAGAAGGGGCCAAAATGAAGTTCTCCTATCTGAATCTGAACTAGTTCAGAGCGGCACTCTACAACACTGTTGTATTAGGAAGCCGCATTATATTTATTGTGAGCAATTTTGACATATTTCCATAAACGAAATATGAATTACTGAAGTTAATTCTATTTAACTTTATTGGAATATAAATTGATTTAGTGTTTAGTGCCAACTGAAGCTAGCTATAAGCAGCAATATCAAAACGCCGGCATCTACAGCAACAACCACAACCGTCGCAATGACATCCGCACGAGATCTGATAAAAATAGATATAGTAAGTGTGCAAATGATTAACTGTGAGTAATTTAAGCTAATGCAATATCTGTGCAGGAATGGGGCATGGAGCGGTTGGTGCGCGCCCAGCAAGTCGTCGAGCTGCGGCCCTACGACATCGAATCGTGGTCCGTGATGCTGCGCGAGGCACAGACCCGGCCCATTCACGAGGTGCGCAGCTTGTACGAGTCCCTGGTGAATGTGTTTCCCACAACAGCGCGCTACTGGAAGCTCTACATTGAAATGGAGATGCGCAGCCGCTACTACGAGCGCGTGGAGAAGCTCTTCCAGCGCTGCCTGGTCAAAATTCTCAACATAGATCTGTGGAAGCTCTACCTGACCTATGTCAAGGAGACCAAAGCGGGTCTGAGCACTCACAAGTAAGCCCAATAAGTCATCTATATACTATAAAGTTAATCTTTGTTGACTTCCCTCTCTCTCTCTCTCTCTCTCTCTCTCTCTCTCACACAGAGAAAAGATGGCTCAAGCATACGATTTTGCGTTGGAAAAGATTGGCATGGACTTGCACTCGTTTAGCATTTGGCAGGATTATATTTACTTTTTGCGTGGCGTCGAGGCTGTGGGCAACTATGCGGAGAACCAAAAGATCACGGCTGTGCGCCGTGTCTACCAAAAGGCCGTGGTGACGCCCATTGTGGGCATTGAGCAGCTCTGGAAAGATTATATTGCCTTTGAGCAGAACATCAATCCGATCATATCGGAGAAGATGAGTCTGGAACGTTCCAAGTGCGTTGTTGACTTTATAAATGTCAACTGTATATTCTTAATGGTCGATTTATGTCTTTAGGGACTATATGAACGCGCGTCGTGTGGCCAAGGAATTGGAGTATCATACGAAGGGGCTCAATCGCAATCTACCCGCTGTGCCGCCGACCCTGACCAAAGAGGAGACCAAACAGGTGGAGCTGTGGAAACGTTTCATAACGTACGAGAAATCGAATCCGTTGCGCACAGAGGACACGGCGCTCGTCACTCGACGCGTCATGTTCGCGACGGAGCAGTGTTTGCTGGTGCTGACGCATCATCCGGCCGTGTGGCATCAGGCGTCGCAGTTCCTGGACACCAGTGCACGCGCTCTCACCGAGAAAGGCGTGCGTAGTCGTATATTCAACACAAGACTCAACAAATGCCGCAATTTTGTCGCAAATGTTGCAAATAGAAACAAAGCAAAAAATCAAAATTCTGTCTCTTTGTTGCCTCCCTGTGAAGTGTCGCCCCTTGGGTAAAGCAGCACGTGGCATTCCAAAAACTGGCAAAAAAAAAGAAAAAAAAATATATATCCTGCGCCTTCGCCTTTCGTACTCCGTTGGACACTTGCCGCTTTGCCCTTGGCTCTGGCCGCACGCCTTTTACTCAGCCCGACCCGACCAAAAATATCTCAACATTTATCAATTCTATTGCCATATATCAATCTATATGCATTTCTAATGTTCTCCTTTCACGCAGGATGTGCAAGCAGCTAAGATCTTTGCAGACGAATGCGCCAACATACTGGAACGTTCCATCAACGGCGTGCTCAATCGCAATGCTCTGCTCTACTTCGCCTACGCGGACTTCGAGGAGGGCCGGCTCAAGTACGAGAAGGTCCACACCATGTACAACAAGCTGCTCACCCTGCCAGACATCGATCCCACGCTGGTAAGGTCACTAGGAAGCCAGAGACGGGAATCAATTGTAGACGTTGTGTATATAGTAGAGAGAAAGCTAATGATTGTCAAATATTTAGTATACATATATATCTATCATATATTTAGTATGTTGTATACTTAGTATATATCGCCTGCAAGTGCTTAACTCTAGTTCTGTAAAGGAATCCAAATTTGTTCTTATTGCGATATTTGTAGTGTTAAAGCTTGAAGTCAGTTGTATATTAGTTATATATTCATATATAGATTATGTATGGGCTTAGTTTCAATTCAGTCTTGTATTCTCATATTCCTTATTTTCAATTCAATTCAGTCTTATATGCTCATATTCCTTATTGAAATATGGAGTATATACTCTTTGGCACCAAATGATCTTGGCCTGGACTGACTATATATGTTGTTTTACAAATTTTGCTATATTCGGAGTCCTATTGATGGCAGATGTTTCAGACTTAAAACATATATATATTTTAAATATCAAATAACTAAGCCTCTCTCTCTCTACTGTTATATATCTAGGCGTATCACATTGCTTATGTTTCGTAATTGTTAAAGCTTAAATGTGATAGTCTTAGTCTTGGATAAGGCTTGTCTTAGCTCTTGTTAACTTTCGGGTCTTTCATAATTGTGCTATATAGTCTTCGATTCTCAGTCAGGCTGTGACTTAGATTGTAAAATCATGTTAAGATCTATTATATATTCATATCTATCTATACCCTCAATAGCATCTCAAGTCGCTTCTACTCATAGTTTTATAATCTAACCAAGTCTCTGTCTCATACTGATCTATCATCCCTCTGGTTCCACCCCCCAGGTCTATGTGCAGTACATGAAGTTCGCGCGCCGCGCCGAGGGCATCAAGTCGGCGCGTGGCATCTTCAAGAAGGCGCGCGAGGATGTGCGCTCGCGCTATCACATATTCGTGGCGGCCGCCCTGATGGAGTACTACTGCTCCAAGGATAAGGAGATTGCGTTCCGCATCTTCGAGCTGGGCCTGAAGCGCTTCGGCGGCAGTCCCGAGTACGTGATGTGCTACATTGACTACCTCTCCCACCTGAACGAGGACAACAACACGCGCGTGCTCTTCGAGCGCGTCCTCAGCTCTGGCGGCCTGTCGCCCCACAAGAGTGTGGAGGTCTGGAATCGGTTTCTCGAGTTCGAGTCAAACATCGGCGATCTGTCCAGCATTGTCAAGGTGGAGCGCCGACGCAGCGCGGTCTTCGAAAATGTGAGTCTATCTGTCTGTGATTCCTTCTAGCAAATAACTCGAATGAATTCTTCCTTCCTGGACAGCTGAAAGAGTACGAGGGCAAGGAAACGGCACAGCTGGTGGATCGCTACAAGTTCCTAGATCTTTACCCGTGCACCAGCACCGAGCTCAAGTCCATTGGCTATGCCGAGGTAGGCCTGATTATGATTGCTTCTCCTGCTCTCCTCCTCTCATCCACTTTTTCGCTACTTTCCAGAACATCGGCATCATTTTGAACAAGGTGGGCAGCGCGGGCTCAGCGAATAGTCACGATATGGAGGCGGATGGCGAGGCTTCGCAGCCGCTGCCACGTCCGGATTTCTCGCAGATGATACCGTTCAAGCCGCGCTCGTGCGCTCATCCGGGCGCCCATCCGCTCGCCGGCGGCGTCTTTCCACAGCCGCCAGCGCTGGCTGCGCTATGTGCCGCGCTGCCGCCGCCGAATAGCTTCCGGGGCCCGTTCGTCAGCGTGGAGCTGCTCTTCGACATCTTTATGCGGCTCAATTTGCCGGAATGTAAGTGAAGAAGAAGCTGACGGACTCGCAGAGAACGAAGCTAACCGTATTTAATCTGCTTTACAGCTGCTCCACAGCCGAATGGCGACAACGATCTGACGCCCAAGATCTTTGATCTGGCCAAGTCGGTGCACTGGATCGTGGACACCAGCACGTATACGGGCGTGCAGCACAGCGTGACGGCGATGCCGCCGCGCCGACGTCGACTCCTACCCGGCGGCGACGACAGCGACGACGAGCTGCAGACATCCGTGCCGCCGACCAACGACATTTATCGACTGCGCCAGCTGAAGCGCTTCGCCAAGTCCAATTGAACCAATTCATAGCAATTCCGTTCTCTATTTTATTCGATTTTTGTTTTCAATATTCCATAATATCAAGCAAATGTCTCCGATTACGATTCGCGCTATATAAATATAGTCATAATCCATCTTCATATACATATACATATATATATATATATTTTTTTTTTCACTCTCTCTCTGTTGTCGTAATATACATAGATAATATTAAAGATTTTCTTAGGAAAGTATTCGTATTTGTGAGTGTTTTCTCTTTAAATGAGTATGGAATGAATCAAATAAACACGAATAATTTTTATTGAGTAATTAACAGAAATTACAACTAAATTTAAATACATTAACAATTTTCTAGTTACAACTAAAATCCGAATGGTATGCGTGTGAGTGGGAGCACGAGCACGAGTATGAGTATGAGTGTGAAAACGAGTGGCAGCATGAGTGTAAGTATGAGTGTAAGAATAAGTGTGAGTGTGAGTATGAGTGTAAGTTTGAGTGCCAAATTAGTGTGAGTACCAGCACGAGTATGAGTGGGAGCCCGAGTGTGAGTATGAGTGTGAGTATGAGTGTGAGTGTAAGTGTAAGTGTGAGTGTGAGTGTGAGTGAGAACGAGTGGCAGCATGAGTGTAAGTATAAGTGTGAGAATGAGTGTAAGTGTGAGTGTGAGCACGAGTGGCAGCATGAGCGTAAGTATGAGTGTAAGTGTGAGTGCCAACATAGTGTGAGTGCGAGCACGAGTATGAGTGGGAGCCCGAGTGTGAGTGTGAGTGTGAGTGGGAGCCCGAGTGTGAGTGTGAGTATGAGTGCGAGTTTTAGCACGAGCACGAGTGTAAGTGTGAGTGCGAGCACGAGCATGAGCATGAGCATGAGTGTGAGTATGAGTGTGGGTGGTGCGCAGCGAAGGCTTTTGAATGTGTGAATGATCGAGTATGAATGTGAGTGTGAGTGTAAGTGTAAGTGTTTCCTTTTCGATCATTTTGGCAAAGCTTGGAATGCTTGTAGAGGCCATATGAGCGAGTGTATGAATACGAATATAAAAGTGAATGAATGAATATTAATACAAATATATAAACTTGAATATGAAAATGAAAATTAAGTTGAAAAAAATAAATATGAAAATAAATTGAAAAAAATTAATACGAATAAGAATTTGAATAAATGAATATTCGTTGATTCACTTGCAATTCATGTTAAATACGTGAATAAATGTGAATGAATGAATATTCAATAAAGACTGGCAGCTAAAGCTGCTTGAATGAATGAGTGTGAATGTGAATAAGTGTGAATTTCAATGTGAGTAAGTGCGCCCCTACAGTGAATAAATAAATGAGTGTGAGTGTGAATGTGAATATCTGAGCAGTCGATGACTTCTCCCCATGCTTATTAAATAAATGTGTGGATATGTGTTGCAGTGTGAATATGAATGCGAATGAATGAGTATTCATTTCATTCATTTGGCCTCCTCGGCTACCACTTTGCAGCGCTTGCGATGCTTGTAGAGTCCGGCGTACTGGGCGAATCGCTTGCCACAGCTGGTGCAGCTGTAGCGCTTCTCGCCCCTGTGCAGGTTGAGGTGGGCGTAGTAGGCGCTTCCCACGACGAAGGCACGCCCGCAATAGGGACAGATCTTGTCCCGGATGTTGAGGTGGGCGCGCAGATGGCGGTCGCGTTCGTGGCCCGTGTAGAAGGCCTTGTCGCAGCGAGTGCACGGATAGTCGCGCTGCTCCGTATGCCGCTTGACGTGCTGATTCAGTTTGCTGGCATTGATGAAGCCCCGGCCGCAGTGTTCGCAGACGTAGGGCAGCTCCTTGGTGTGGATGCGCTGGTGGACGCGCAGCGAGGTGGAATTGAAGAACGTCTTGGGGCACTCGCTGCAGCTGTGCGTCCGCTGCCCAATGTGCCGGCGCAGGTGCGCCTGGAGACTGGTGCGCAGCGAGAACTTCATCCCGCAGATGTGGCAGATGTGCTCGAGCGGATTGGCCTCGGCTGAGCCATCGGCGCCCTTGCCGCGACGTCTCTGACGCAGCTGCTCCGGCTCCTGCTCCTCGTCGTGGACATTTTGGTAATGGCGCAGATAGTCGCTGCGCCGCCTGAAGCTCGCCGCGCACTGGCCGCAGTCGAAGGGCGAGATGTGCAGCTCCAGGAACTGCAGCTGGGCATAGTAGTCGTAGCTGGGCACCCAGGACTCGCCGCGCTTGAGCGCCTCCTGGCGGGCCTTCTTGCACTGCCTGTACTGGCAGCGGAACTCGATGAGCCGATTCTTGAGCCGCTCCACGGTTATCTGCAGATTGCACTCCTCCTGGAGGCGTGTGCAGAGGGACTCCAGGTAGCGCATGCGCTGCTTCCGCTTCGTGTAGTCCGGGTGGGTGGTGCACCAGAGCTGCTCGTAGCTCTGGTAGACCTCGATGATCTTCAGGTTGCTGTCGCGGTGCTGCAGCGACTTCTGGAGCACACAGTTGATGGGCACCACGTCGTCCAGGAAGCTGAACGCCTCGTAGAAGCTCCAGCGCGTGCCCTCGCCCTCGCCCTCCACGGCCAGCGCCTCGCGCTGCCGCTCCCGCCGATAGTATTTGACGAAGTCCGTCAGCTTGCGATGCAGCATCTGCCAGGTGAAGCGGACCGCGCTGCTATCCTCAGCCCCAGCCTCAGCTTCAGCTTCGACTGGAACTCCAGCTCCTAGGAAGACGGCATTCAGCTCAGCCGTGATGTTGTGCCAGGACTGGCGTCGCAGCTCCCTGGAGCGATAGTCCAGATGATTGGGATCCCAGAGGTTTGGGTTCTGGCGATAGAGCTCGATGAGCTTGTGCGTCAGCTCGACACTGAGGCGCATGCGCAGCTGCAGCGAGGTCGAGTTGCGGCTCTCCTCGGAGGAGCTCTCTCGCAGCTCCTCGCAGGCATAGTCGGGCTGGAGCACTGCAGCAGCTAGGCTGGGCATGCTGAGCTCCTCCAAGGGTTGATCTTCTAGCTGCTCCTCCAGCTGCTCCTCCGCCAACATTTCCATTGGCTCCGGCTCTTCTTCTTGCTCCAACTGACGCCGCTGCCGCCTCAGCTGCTTGCGCTCCTTCTCCTTGGCCATTTCCATTTGCATCTCCTTGAGCGGCTGCTCCTCACAGTTGCCCTGCACATGCGACTTGTGGCTGACCAGATTCTCGAAGATCTTGCCGCAGGCGGCACACACATAGGGATCGATGTGCTTGTGCAGGAACTCCATCTCCGCATAGTGCTCAAAGTCGGACACGAACTCCGCCTGCTTGCCCTCGACGATGCTGTGCAGATACCTGATCTTCTCCAGCCGATAGCGCTTGCGCAGCGACAGCAGACGCCGCTGGATGGCAATCCCGGACAGTTTCACGCCGCACATGCGCAGCGCCATCTGCAGGCCGCGATGCGCCTCGTGCCGCCGCCTCACGGTATCCGTGCACCGCAGCCTCTTGTGGGCATTGTGCCACAGGATCGGATAGTGCTCATAGATCTCCAGCAGCTTGCGGTTCTCGTGCGCAATGTGCTCTTGCCGATTGAGCAGCGACTGCTGCTCGCACAGAAACCGCAGCTGATCGTAATGCACAAACTTAGCGCTATCCTCCAGCTCACCCTCGGTGGCCAGCCGCTCGCGCTGCTTGAGGAAGCGCTGGCAGAGCGTCGAGATTCTGATGCGCACGTCGGTTACAGTGAAGCCTCGGCCGCAGTGGGCGCTCCAAGCCTTGGTGATCTGTTGCCACGACTCTCGGCCACGATCCACGTCCCGGAACTCCGAATGCGACTGATCCCAAAGCCGCGGATGAGATTGGTACAGATCAATTAGGTGCTTCACGTGCTGGCTGGTCAGCTTCGGTGGCTCCATTGCAGGCTGCGCGCTCTGTCGGGGAGAGAGAGATTGAGAGACGTTTTAGTAGAGCTGCTTTAAGAAATTCTCCTAAAATTTAAAATTAAATTTTTTTTCTCAATTTTTTTTACGTCTGTTCAGTTTTTGTCGCAGCCGGATAATGGCAGGAATTTTCAAGCGAGCTGACTCCAAAGCATTTTGACAGCTGAAGCAGAGCAGCTTCGACTAAAGAAAATCTGTTATCGCTCTACTGCTCGCGATTCGATTTCAATGCTTGCTTTAAGGCGAACAAATGTGTTAATCCTTCAATGAAAGCCTTCAAAGTTTTGGCCTAAGCTGAATACATGAAATTTTTAATACTTCGGAGCGTTTCGAGCCAACTTATTGCCTTGAGCATTTATTATGGTATCTTTTCAAGCTATTTCTAGCTTGGGTTCTTGCTTGGCTTTCAGTTGGGCTTTTAGTTAGGTTTTTATTTAGGTTTTTAGCTTGTCTTTATGCAAGGCTTTTAGCTCGTCATCTGCTAGGCTTTCAGCTAGGCTTTCGTCTAAGATTTTAGCCCAACTTTTAGCTGTTCTTTCAGCCAACCTATCAGCTTGGTGTTTAGCTTTCTTTCAGGTAACCTATCAGCTTGGCTTACAGCTAGGTTTTCAGTTAGGTTTTCAGTTAGAATTTTAGCTATTCTTTCATCTTGTCTTTCAGCTATGCTTTTAGATTTTATTTTAGCCTATCTTTTTGCTTGTCTTTTAGCCTTATATTTTAGCCGGTTTTAGCTGGTCTTTCAGCTTCTTCTCAGCTTGGCTACCAGCTAGGCGTTGAGCTAACCTATCAGCTTGTTTTTAGCTAGGTTTCAGCTTGTCTTACATCTAGGGTTTCAGTTAGACTTTCAGTTAGAAGTTTAGCTATTCTTTCATCTTGCCTTTCAGCTAGGCTTTTAGCTGGTATTTTAGCCTGTCTTTAGCTTGTCTTTCAGCTAGGCTTTTAGCTGGTATTTTAGCCTGTCTTTTAGCTAGGCTTTCAGCTAGGCTTTTAGCTGGTATTTTAGCCTGTCTTTAGCTTGTCTTTCAGCTAGGCTTTCAGCTTGGCTTTCAGCTAGGCTTCTCGCTAGACTTTTAGCTTCTTTTCCAGCTTATTTTTCATATATTCGTACAGTCTGCTTTTTAGCCTGGCTTTTAGCTGAACTTTTAGCTTATCTTTCAGCTTATTTTTTACTTTTTTTTACCTTTCGGCCCAGTTTTTTCAGCTTGTCTTTCAGCTAGGCTCTCAGCCATTCGTTTGGGTGGGCTTTCAGCTGGATTTTCAGCTATTATCTTTCATCTAGGCTTCAGCTTGTCTTTCATCTAGTTGTTCAGCTTGTTCTCAGCTGGTCTTTCAGCTTGGCTTTCACTTACTTTTTAGCTATTCTTGCAGCCTGCTTTTCAGCTTGTCTTTCAGCTTTCAGCTTGTCCACTTTATGGTCGACAGCTTTCGATTAATGGTCAAAGATTTCATTGAGGTCTAAGAACAAATTCTAGATAATTCTTTGCTTTTTTATGTATTTACGTTTTTTTATGGTCTTCAAGATGGATTGCTGCAATCAGCTTTTTGGGTTTTTATATCAATTTCCTGGAATGTTGTTTGGCGTGGATTAATGCACTATACTTAAAGAAGGTTTATTTTAACGTTTTTTTAGTTTTTTGGAAAAATTGTGAATTTTGAAGATTTTTGTTGCTCTCACAATGACACAGAGCAGAGACTAAACACACACAACTGCTGTGCTCTCCACACCTGGCCAGCTGAGATTTGTTACGGAAACTTAAAATGTCTATGATAGGTTGATGTCGGTATGCTGGGATTGGGGGGAGTTTGAAATCCTTTTAAAATATTAAATATAAATTAAAATAAATATATATCCATATATATTAAATATGTTCAATAATATTAAAGAGTTTAGTTAATTTAATAATTTGCATAATATTTTTTTATACATTTTTTAAAAAGAAAAAATTTATATATACATATTTTTAGTTCCCTAACTTGTGTAACTTCTTCAAATAAATAAATAAAAATGATTTTATATTTATATAATTTATATGTATATATAAAGTATATTAAATTTCTATTGATATCTTTCGATTTTCACTTTGTTTAATTTTTATTTAGATCTTATTTCCCGTGTTCATGATATATGTATGTATGTCTATATTCATATATCTTTTTATATATACATATATGTATATATATATATAAACACTTTTTGATCGCAGTTCGGTACTCACATTCGCATCGGATTTGATTTGATCGATCAGCTGCTGGTGCTGTCCGGCGTCAAGTGCGTTCAGCTCTTGGACCAGTTGCTGTTTGAGTTCGTTGACCTCCTCGCCGCCGCTCGACTGCTCGGCCAAGACCTCCAGCATGAGCTCGTCGACGGGCGCTTGCTGCCAGTCGGAGTGCCAGAGCTCCATGTGCTCTGCGAACTCGTCCAGGGCGCAGAGTGGCCGTTCCTCGCACAGCTCGCACTCGATGCCGTACAGCTCGCCGGCGCAGTTCCAGGTGTAGACTGTGCCGCAGCGCTGGCGCGGCTCCTCGGCTGCGCCGGCTGGCGCTGCCACAGCAACGGATGGAGTCATCAATTGCTGGCCCCAATTCCAATTGTTATTATTGGTAATATGTTGCCTTTTGCTGTTGGCCAACTAAATTTACTGTCACTTTTTAAGCCAGCTTGCGATTCGGCGCACTTGTTGCTTAGCGTTTGCGACTGCGCAGCTTCTTCGCCTCTGACTATGTGAAAAATGACAACAGCCAAAGAGCCAAAGAGCTAAAGAGCCAAAGAGCCAAAGACTCGGGCCAACAAACCCGTTGCGGGCCATCTCGCACGCACACACATGCACACGACGCCGTTGTTGCTGCGGCAACAACAGTATATGTATTCACACACACACACATACGTGCACATATCCGAATACAAAATAACAAACTTGGCTTTGCTTCTTGCCTGCTTTGCTTTGCGTTTTCTCTTTGCAAGTGCCGCTTGGCTGTGTGTGTGTGTGTGTATGTGGGCTCGCGCGCGGGCAACAGGTAAATATAAACGGGCAAGCAGGTGAGTGGCCAACAGCCAAATGCCCTGTAAGCGCAGCTTAAACTGTCGTCAATAGTCGATACTTATCTAGTCGATGCCTCTATTTATCTACTCTAACCAAGAAAGTATCGATATGTATCGATAGTTGTGATCAGCTAAGCAAAACTTGTGGCAGCTCTAAAAAATTTAAATAAATTATGTATTGTAAACAAACAGTGCAATATGTCCTCACTCAAGTTTAACAGTTACAGGGTATGGGAGAAAAACGTAAACATGACAACGCAACAGCTGAGAGGCAGAGTCGAAACAACAATTGAAGTTACTTTGCGGCTGCGCGGATTGCTCACACACATGCAAGTGTGTGGGTGCGTACATATGTGTGTGTGTCTGCCTTGGGAACCGGAGCAGCAATTTACATTTACATATATTAACACACCTCATTGTTGCTGGCCAATTGTTATGTTAGCTAAGCGCGTTTCTGCCTTCGCTCTCTTTGCTTCTTTTGTGTTCCATTCTGAAATGTCATTGCAACGAGGGAATGGGAGTGTGTGAGCCAGGGCTGGCAAGCGCTGACTGCGCAATATTTATTGTATTCTTAGACATTTATATAGAGCTCTTTGGCAGTGCCATGTTAATTACTTTGCAGAAAGAATCAATAACCTGTTCCGTATGAATTAAACAGCAATTAAAATCATTTAAAAGTGCCCAATTATCGTGCAAAAGGACAGTGTCAAGCCCTGGTCATTGACATTGAGGACACTTCAAAGAGGAATGGGCACGCGCACACACATGCATTCGTGTGTAACCGGTAGACTTAACGAAACACTCAAGATTCTTGAGCGCTCTCACACGCTCTCTCACTGCTTTTGCTCAAACAGCTGCATGCCCAAATTGCAAGACGGGCACATGTGTGCGTGTGTTGGCTTAACGAAAGACCTAACATTCTTGAACGCTCTCACTCTCTCTCTCTCTCTCTCTCTCTCCCACTCTGTGTCTTTGTTTATGGTCGACCAGTCGCAGTTGTAACAATTTGACGTCACGATCGCCACTAGTGAGCGAGGCATGAGAAAGTTGTGCGCTTTAGAACTGATACGGAAATTCAGAATTTGTTTGTAAATGACAAAAACGTGTTATTAATGCATTTGGGATCCAAATAAGGGCTATGATTTCGCATTGGCTCCGCCGCGTTGCTGCCATTATAATTATTATTATTTTCGCCACTGGGGAGCGGTTCCATTGAGCGCCGCAAAGCAGACCTCGAGACAAATTGCATGAAAATGGAAACTGTGCGCGCGTGCAATGGCAATAAAATGCTTTGGGGGCCAAACTGCATGGAAAAACTGCAACAAGGCAAAACAATGGCAAAAAAAAAAAATACGATGGAAAAATAATGACAAGGAAGCTCTTATTTCTAGTCGATTCAAGTCGAATTTTGTATGCTCTTTGCGGTATTTGAGTTAAGATGAGCTGGAACAGGTAGCAAAGGCTTTTTTTTAATATATATTTTATATATTTTTTTGGAGTAAACTATATTTTATTTTATTTATGTATGGAATATAGTTTGTAGGTAATTTTTGAGAGTGTATATTCATTTGTTAAGCCATTTACACTGAGCGAAAAATTGTAATTTTAATAGTTTAAAGATTATTAATAAAGAAAATTTACAAATTTGTTTTTTTTTTAATTTTTTTTTATTTATATGTAAATCGTTATAATATTTGATATATGATTTAAAAAAAATATGGAAAGGATAAAATATTTTGTATATGATTTTTAAGATCATCATAACATTTTTAATCAAAATAATTGATTTTTTTTTAATTATTATTTATTTTGAATACATATATATCTATAATTTTTTTTTTTTAAGTTTTCACTTCAAGCACTATAACTTTTTGTTGCTCAGTGTAGCGAGTGAAGCGAAGTTTAAGGGAATATTCAGTGTAAGCGCAAGATAAACACGACACGATCAAAATAATTGATTTTTTTTAATTATTATTTATTTTGAATACATATATATCTATAATTTTTTTTTTTTTAAGTTTTCACTTCAAGCACTATAACTTTTTGTTGCTCAGTGTAGCGAGTGAAGCGAAGTTTAAGGGAATATTCAGTGTAAGCGCAAGATAAACACGACCCAAGGGAGCTTTGGCTGCAACTTTCGCGCTGTCAACTGATTGTGTGTGCAGTTGTATGTGTGTTGTTGTTGTTGTTGCTGTTGTTGTTGTGTCTGTGTGTGTAAATAAACAAAACGCATGTGGCAAACGTACACACACACACACACACACACACACATTTACTCACATTAGCCGCTGGCCATGTTTAAAAGCATGAAACATGGCACTGCAGCTGGCCTTGCCCAACACTCACACACACACACACACACACATACGAACATACACACACACAGCTGGCAGACACGTTGACTTTCCGCCGTATTCACAGAAAAAGTTGATCCTTTGGCAAAAGCGTGTGTCCAAAAATTCCCTACCTCAGCCCCCGCCTAACTGTGCCCTCTGGGCTTGCCATGTGACGTCATGTGTCCCCATCAGAAACTGTAATTCCGGCAAATAAAACGGAAAATGCAAACAAAAGCCAACAAAATGATGAAGTGCAGGCGAAATATTACCAAAAAAAAAAAAAACATATATATATATATATGTATACATATCATATAGCATATATGTTTATATATGCATATATATATATGTATATATCATAAAATACACACATATATCACGTATAAACAAATTGTTTATGAAGTAAAACCGCAGTGGAAAAAAAACATCAGGAGTAGGAGCCGTGTGGGCGTGGGGCGTGAGCTAAAAAATAAAAATTGTAGTATATATATTACAGATAGACCTACATATATACTATATATGTATATACATACCTATATATATTTAGTCCTACATAGTTTTTTTTCTCACTTTTCCAACTTTTCACACTTCAATTTTTGTTTTCCGTTTGAAATCCGCAAATCTGTGCAATTTGCCACGCCCCCTTTCTTGTGACTTGCAGCTAACTGTATAATTAGTCTTTGTTCAATTGATGACGGCAAAAAAAGAGAGGTGAATGGGATTGACAGGCGATTTGATGGAGTTACAGCGGAGACAGTTGCACGACTTGCCGGATACCCTGCAAAAAATCTATGCAATATGTAGAAGATATTATGATATGTAGACATATGTTAGATAGAAGAAGAGCATATGCCCTAGTCTAAAAAAATATAATATTATTTTGAAAATAATTTTTAATTTTATATATTTAATAATTAATTCTGAAAAACTTATTTAAATTTTAATATTTTATATAGATAAATACAAATAACTAATAACAAATATATATCTTTATAATATTATTATATCAATTGATAGGAAATATCTAGCTATAACTGAAGAACTAAAAAGAATTCCTATACAAATTTGTTATTATATAAATTAGTGCATATCCACAGCAGAGCATGCCGAATTTGAGCGCTCTAGCTGCGCCATAGGCCAAGTTACTTGGGTCCCCTGGCCAGTTAGGGTAGAGCTGCTGCTGGAAGTGCCTTCACCACATTGTGTGTATATGTGAAACTGATCACAGTTAAGAGCTGTCTGCCACAGTTGCCAACATTTGGCGAACTTAATGTGTCCATATCTCAAACTTTTTTGCACTTTCCATTTTTTGCTGGTTTCCTTTTTCTACAGGGTATAAAAAATGGCTTGAACTTTTGCCAAAAAAAAAAAAAAACCAGCAGAAGAAGAGTTTGCTGGCAAATTGTGACGCCTGGTTGTTGTTTGTATCTTTTGGACAGCGAACCAGGAAGCTGCCAGCAAAGGAACCAATCCCCGGTCTCTCTCTCTCTCTCAGGCCACTACAATGGCGCTGCTTGCCGCAATATATGGCCGCACGTTATTCAAAGGACTTGCTTTCTTATTGTTGTTGGTGTTGTTGCTGCTGTTGTCGCACATTGCGCTTGGTAAAACAAGCGCGAAAACATAATGAGCATATAAATAGACAAACAATCACCGGCAAACAAGCAACAACAACAGCAGCGAATAACAAACAACCGTCCAGACAGCAGCCCGCAGCAACAACAGCAGCAGCAGCAGCAGCTTTACCATAGCTACAACAACAACAACAACAGCCGCCATTTGCTACGTGCGCCTACTGCCCTCCCTCCTCTCTCTTTCCCACTCACTCAGCAACCAAAAAAACCACACGCTGCAATCATTCAACGATTGCAGCCAATTCACCACAGCTGTTAGCTCACCACGGTCGTGTTGAATTGCCATCGGCTTTTGCACAGCAGCGCGCTTCGTGTCCTGGTCAGTATGCAGGCAGCGCAGTTGCTAAGCGTGTCATAGAGCGCAAATGTATGCTATTTTTTTTATTTCAAATATCTACCAATTTAGTTTCGTAAATTGATGTTTATATTTTTGAAATATGTTATTTATATAATCTAAAATTGTTTATATTTATTAAAATTTATTAAGTAGCAGAAAATTAAATTTTTATATAAATTTATATAAATTTTTATATAAATTTTATATAAATTTTTATTAAAAATTTATATATTTTTATTTAATTTCAAAAATTTCAAATTGACTTTTTTTTGGCTTAAAATTTAGCTCTCAAACTCTCAGCGTGCTTAGCTTTATACTTCAAATATATGTCAAAAGGCGAATTCTATAATACCTCAGTTTCATTTCACTTTCTAACTTCAAACGCTTCACGTCTCCAAAAATTGAATATTCCCAATATTTCGGCTCAGAGCTAACTTGTTGTAATCCGTCGGATCCATCAATTGTTCAATATCCGACAGAAACAATGCGAATATTTGCTATATGTTCGCAGTTTGTTTAAATAATTCATAAAAAAAACCTCAGCCAAATAAATCTTCGATGTTCAATGCAAGAGCAGCAAAAAATGTGCAAATATATATGTATGTATATATATTTATAAACATATATAGTATGTGTGTATATGTATGTGGAAAAGAAGGTAAAATAACGGAGCTACAAATGGGAGACAAAAGCAATTAAAGCGCAGATAGAATGAAGTTACGTATTTCATATAGCAAGCGGAACATTTAAATGTTCAAATAGCTGTGAATGCTCTATGCGGTTGGGGTTCCTATGACTGGATCGAGGACTGGAACTCTGCTCTTCTGGCTGCCTCATGTGACCTATGTGAACTCGGCTTGCAGTAGAGCTATATAGCTCAATTTTGGTACAGCTAGCTAGTCTTGATAGAGCGAGCAAATAACTTGAAATCATATGCATTAGACGAGGGTAAGTCTTAGATAACCTATGGGAACTCAGCTTTGAGCAGAGCTTAAAAGCTTAAATTTGGCGTAGATGCTTCTTGTTGATGTATATAATAAATAACTTAAAATGACATGAATGAGATAATGATATACCTTAAATAACCTATGTGAACTCAGCTTTGAGCAGAGCTTAAAAGTTTAAATTTGGCATAGATGCTTCTTGTTGATGTAGATGGGATATAACTTAAAATCGCATGAATCGAGTGCATATATGATATAGATATCCTATGTGAGCTCGGCTCTCAGCAGACCTACAAAGCTCAAATTTGGTAAAGCAATTAAAATTCAATTCATGCAATGAATTCTTCCTCAGCAGATCAGATTACTATATCATGTGACTTGTGTAAGCATCTGGCCTTATATAAATATTTATATGCAGAGTTTTTCATATTCAATCAACAATTCGCTTTTTGCATTAGTATATCCCATATTCGTTTTGTTTTCGTTTCATATTTTTTTGCTTACACTTCCGTTTTATATTTCTATTTTTTTTTTGTGTTTGTTTTTATTTCGAGCAGACGTCGCGTTCATTGCAGCTGTAAATCGAATTTGGACACGCTTAGATAACTTTTAGATTTATTTATTTAACAATTTATACGGCGAGCCGCGCAATTTATTATTTGAATATCAAGAGTAGATATATATACATATATATGGGTTTAATTTAATTAAAATACTTCTGTGGCTTTGTTTAAAGCTCAGACAATTTAAGTTAAGCTTTCAAAGCAAACTTGTTGTAGGCTTTAAGTGGCCTGAAGAGTTTTTAAACTCCGAATTTGAGATATAGTGACTATATATATAGTAGCTAATATATAATATAGTTACTATATATCTAAGAATGAAGAGAAATCTGAAAGATCTGCTCTAGAAAGCAATTTAAATCTTTCACTGCCTTTAAACCTCTTTAATTCTTGAGTTCGGGAAAGTTTCTATAGTGCCATTTGATTTAACTGATATATATTTATATATTTTATACATATATATGTGCATAATATATAATCCAATCCGAGCTCAAATCGTTTAAAACAAATTTGTTCTATTTATAAACTTTTAACAGTTTTTTCGCCCATTCAATTTACTTGAACGGCTGCGCCTCATGCACAGATCAGCACTGGTTGCAAATTCTATATACATACACATATTCACATATACATATATATATATTTATTAAAAAACATGCTGAAGCACATTCCACTGAATTTAATATAAAAGTGAAAAGCGTTTATTTGCAGTTGAATGTATTGAAAAGCGACTTTCAGGCACGCCATAACGATGCTCTGCCGTTTCTCCCCAACAAAAACGAAGGCAGCGGACAGCTGAGCATGTGAATATGGAGAGCAGCCCGACTGCATGATACTCGTTCAAGTTTGAATAGCTATTGGAGTTGGTATGGGGGTGAACGTTCTTGAAAGGTAAGTTATTCTCGACTTATACTTTACCTATACTACATTTATACTATACTTATACTATATATATACTTATATACTTCTTATACTCTACTTAAACTCTAATAATCTACTTATACTTTACTTATATACTTAACTTATACTGTACTTATACTGTACTTATACTATACTTAAAATCTACTTATACTCCACTTATACTCTACTTATACTCTGCCTATAATCTACTTATACTCCACTTATACTCTACTTATACTCTACTTATACTCTACTTATACTCTACCTATACTCTACTTATACTCTACTTATACTCTACTTAAAATCTACTTATACCCTACTTATACTCTACTTATACTCTACTTCTATTCTACTTATACTACACTTATACTCTCCTCATATTCCATTATTAACCTGTGCATACGCTCTCGTCTCTATATCTCTCCCTGCAAACAGCCATAATTATCGCTCACTAAACACTCCACTAAACCAATATGCCCATCTGCAAGATATGAGCGAGGATTTAAAGAGCAAACACTTGACCAGTTTATCTGCAACTGCACACGCTGCAGCCACGTCTTCATGTGCCCGCCGACTGCCAGCGCCGCACTGAGTTCCCGTGGAGCACCTTCCTTTTCGCACACTCCACTGCCTTTCTCTCTATCTATGTGTGTGCGTGTGTGTGTGTGTGTGTATCTTACATTTTCATTAAGTTGAAAATAACAACGAAAAGTTTTTGGTTGCTGCTCTATACATAAACATTAGCCAGCTCTTGTTGCAAGGATACATATTTTTTGATATGCCATGTCCAGCTGTGCAGTTACCCAATTCCCCTTCTCACTTCCCCTTTCTCCATCTCTCTCTCTCTCTCTCTCTCGCTCTCTCTCGCTCTCTCTCTCGCTCTCTTTCTGTGCTGTCGCTGCGAAGCGTAACGTGCAATTTTTATTGTTATAGCCGAACTTGCTGCATGTCATGCTGCCTAGACACTGTTGTTAACTTTTGGTTGCTTTTGTGGCCGCCACGCCCCCATCTTTCGCTGACCAGCCCCAGCCGCCCACTTGGTGCGACTTGTCCAGCTTTGTCCGCTTTGCAGTTTTTCGCATTTCAAGTTTTTTGGCTGCATAAGTTTTTACCATTGCCTCCACTCGCCGTGGGCATATCGACTAGGGTAGACTGAAGGTGGCACAAAGGCGAAGGTGTTGCAGGTGCTTATAAGGGGTGTTTAGATATATGTATTAATGAGTCGATGATTGGATTATTATATATAGATATATTTCTATTTTAAAGGAGTATTCCCCAATCACATACATATATGCTATATATTCTCATATTCATATTGGATCTATCGAATTACTATATATATAAGATATAGATTCTAAGGAAGCTCCTGCTTGATAGAAATAGTCTCTATATAGAAGTTCGATCCTACCTAGATCGCCTGACTATATAACATATAGAACTAATATATAATATAGGAACTATTGCTCTGAGAAGCGGATTCTCTTTTGATATGAATCTCGAAATGATATCTATATATAAATATGATCCTACCCATACCTTCTTACTACATCATATAGTATACAGTACTCTCCCTCTACTTTATCCGTCAATTCTCATCTAATCCGATATACTATATCGTGCGCTATGTCTATCTCTATGTGTCTCTATCTACCTCTGTCGTTATTTATCTATCTCTATCTATCTCTACCTATCCATATCTATCTACCTCTGTCTATACATACCTATCTCTATCTCCATCTATCTCTCTATCTATCTATTCATCTATCTATATCTCTGTGTATCTATCTATCTATCAATCTATCTATATCTCTATCTCTATCTCTGTCTCTATCCATATCTTTTCGTCTCTATCTCTCTCTATCCTTCTGTCTCTATCTCTCTCTATCTTTCTGTCTCTATCTCTCTCTCTATCTATTCCTATATCTATTTTTCGTTTTCTATCCATCTTGATCCATCGATCTCTACCTATTTCTATCGATCTCTTCCTATCTATATATCTATCTCTATCTCTTTCAATCTCTACCTATATCTATTTCTATCTTCTTCCTCCTGCTTAGGGCATTCCAACTTCGATCTGTCCCCTCTGTTGTTTTCCTTTTGTGTCTGCGTGTTGTTTCTGTTGCCCGGCACGCCCATTGTCGCCTAAGTTCCATTCAGCAACTGACGCCCCCGCCACGCCTCGCACTGTGTGCCTGATATGAGCGTCAAAATGTTTGGCTGCCAAGTTTTTAGTCTTTTTCCTTTTGTTTTCGTTGTTGTTGTTGTTGTTGTTCGTGACTATTGCAAAAGTATTTTTGGTCAAATTAAAAAACATTTTACAATTGCAACTTGCGCGTGTGCGAGTGTGTGTGTGTTGTGTGGCAACTTTCGCTGGTGACTTGGCAAAAAGTTGGCCATGTCTTGGCCAAAACGTTTGCCACTTGGCATTAGCCAAAAGAAGCCCCCAGCTGCAGTCAGCCACAGCTCTTTCTCTCTCTCTCTCTCTCTCTCTCTCTCTCTCACTCAGCTCATTCGCAGTTATTGTTGTCGCCTACTACTCCAACTATTGTTGCTTTATTTTTGTTTCATATACACTGCAATTTGGAGTGCTTGAGCTAAGGCAGTCAGCAAGGCAAGCATATAGAATATACCATATAGCAGGTTGACTGAGGCAATAGTATAGAGCAGTGTATATGGCATATAAATTATAGATATATATGAAAAAACTGTATAATATACTATGGACCAGTTTATGTTTTTTTTTTGCTAGAAAAACTTTTGAAGAAAATCTCTTAAATACTAAATTCTTTCTGATATCTGATATATTACAAAACTACAATATAGTATATAGATATAGATAAGGATAAGGATAAAGTATAAGGTCTTGATATATAGTATATCTAATATTTGTATAGATAGCTATGGCAGCTATCATATAGAGGGGCCTAATAAGAGCAATGCAAAATGAAATGACAATAAAACAAAAAATAGCTGCAGATAAACAATTATTTTATATTTTATTTTGAAGCTAAAATAATGTCATTATATAATAATTATAGTATATAATATAGAATATATGTAATATATATAGTACATATTCAAATAGCTACCCCAAGACTCGATTCAGCAGCTCTAAGCTGCCGGCGGCTTTGAGCTGCGACCGGGGTAGACAATTTGGGTAATGTCTTTCTAATGACTCTACATACTCTTTGGCAGCCTCCAGGAACCTAGAGCTCATGCTCTATAGGCCTAGTTCTCATGTAACTAGGATCAATAAGCTAAGAACTGGGGCTCAGAGTGGGCCACAATGGACACTTTTAGAACGCTTGGCCCACTCATAATGAACATCTGGGCTTAAGCTAGTCGAACAGTTGCTTTCGATTGTGAAACATTCATTCTCTGATAATTCTCACCAAGCGCAATATCACAATAAAATACGTCATAATCGTCAGCACTGAAACGCTGCGTCATCTTCGAGCTGACGCCCCTCATGCGGGGGGAGGAGCGCAGGTCGCAGATTCAGTGCGCTAAGCTAGCGCTTGCTTTTCAGCCTCGCAGCTCAGCGGCAAAAAAAAAAAAAATTAAAATGCTCGTATATATAGTTAGCAGAAATACTGAGGCGAGAAATGGAGAAATCCGTTGCTGGGCGCAGGCGGATTTTTGCTGGCGAGCCAGCGCTCGCTCGCAAAGCGCTTGTCGCCAGCAAATTAATAATGCCGTATATATAGTAAAAAGAGAGGGCAAAAATATGAATTCCGATTTGTCGACGACTGTTCGATTATCGTTCCACTGGCGACCGCTGGCTCAGGGCAGTCGTCGCTTGACTCGCTATTTCTATGCGCTGAGTCAGCGGCATTCGGCTGGCCGCTGGGGCTTCGCTCAGCTGCTGCTGAGCCTCTGTCGTGCGCTGCGCATTGTGCCGCTGCATCTGTTCGTCTGTGTGGAGCATCGTCGCGTTTACGGCGTGGCTGAGGGCAATGCGCAGCCCACGGACGGC
This sequence comes from Drosophila repleta, assembly GCA_018903745.1. NCBI lineage: Eukaryota > Metazoa > Arthropoda > Insecta > Diptera > Drosophilidae > Drosophila > Drosophila repleta. Next base: position 2,395,578 of record JAEIGN010000750.1, on the reverse strand, counting down.
GCTGTGTTCGGGTCGTTGCTGCGCTTTCCAGCCACTACGCCTGGCTACTGCCTGCGATCGGAGTCTGATACCGGTTCCGATTCCGATTCCGATTCTCAGCCATCGCTCGTCTCGCACAGCGTCAGCTTAGAGCTGAGCGAAGCTCAGCTTCGTGCCATGGACAAGCTAATCGAGCGCTGCCAGCCCCACTTCCACTACAAGTTGATCGGCAACAACTGCCAGAACGTAGCGCACGACATCGTCGAAATGCTACGGCGACCGAGCTACAGACCTCGCTGGGTGACTGCCGAGAGCCACAGCATATACTTAGCGGAATTTAATTGATGTGCATATATGAGTAACGAGTAGCTAGCTATGCATACATGAGCTATAGATAGATATACTATATATATTTTTTTTTTGCTTACGTAGCCTAGTCGTGACTCATGCTGATAGTGATTTGTGAACAAGTTTTACAAACTATTTAAGCTTGTGCAGCAGAAGTGACGGATGTTAGTGTATATTTTAAAAGCTTTATATTATCTATAACTTAAGCAGCAGCTTGGTCAGTACTTAGTGCAGCTGAGTAGGCCTATGGTTGCTATATGTTATATAGCATACTCAGCCATTATATACCCTATAAGCTACTTCAACTAGTTCTGCCCTTTCTAGGGTATTTACCTCTTCGCATACTTTCCATCCCATTTTTAATTTCTTTATTTTCTTGCCGCACTTTTTGATAGCCCAAAGTTCTGCGCAACTTAAGTGTGGCTGCCACGCCCTACGGTTACCCTGACGCCCCGCCCCCCTCGCACCGACTTTGGTAATTAGTTAGCTACTAACTGTTGGCCAAGTTTAGCGCCCACTGTCGCATATACCCCATTGCCGGTCGAGCAAAAACTAATGCAAATTGCTTGGCGAGCGAAAAGTTTTGCGAGTCGAAAGTCTTTAGTATTTAGATTTCAGCTCATTTAACTTGCGTCTCAGTGTGTAAATCATCTGGGTGCTCCCGCTGCTTTTTGCGTGGCATCTCCTAGTCGAGTCGGCGCTGGCGGAGCGAAAAAGTTTCCGTTTTGCTTTGTCTGACAGGCCGCTAAGCAGTTCATCACAATTAATTTAAGTGGAAAGTGTTTTGTGTTGTTAGTTGAAGTGGATTTGGGTTGGATGATGTAATCGAGGTAAAGTGCGTGAATGATAATGCTGATGTTTATGATGCTCAATCAGCGGTGATTGACGGTGTTTGCTGTTGGGTTGCAGAGTGTTTCATTGAGTTATAGTTTACTTAACTTATTCAGATTTCATGTTATCTAAGACTGACTGAGTGATTGATTGACTGATTGATTGATGATTGATATACAGCTTCAAACAAAAGATGATAGATGATTGATTAATGATTGATTAATGATTGATTGATGATTGATTGATGATTGATTGATGATTAATTGATTGAATAACGATTGATTGATGATTGATAATTGGGGGATTGATGATTGATTGATTGATGATTATTTGATGATTGATTGATGACTGATTGATGATTGATTGATGATTGATTGATGATTGATTGATGATTGATTGATGACTGATTGATGATTGATTGATGATTGATTGATGACTGATTGATGATTGATTGATGATTGATTGATGATTGATTGATGACTGATGATTAATTGATTGAAGAACGATTGATTGATGATTGATAGATGATTGATTGATGATTGATTGATGATTGATTGATGACTGATTGATGATTGATTGATGATTGATTGATGACTGATTGATGATTGATTGATGATTGATTGATGATTGATTGATGATTGATTGATGCACAAATAGGAATAGTGAAACAGTATTAAATCCATGCTTATAGTTGGTTGTATTTTGATTAGCCGATTGATTGGGAGATAGACTGATTGACTGACAGATTGATGTACAGATTAGAACAGTACACCTCTGCTGAACTCAATTATTTATTTATTTATTTTATATCTTCTGCCTCATAATAATTACCTTCAATATGTTCTCTGCTCTACTTTAGTGCATTAAAGCCATTATAATATTTGAGCCGTCAACTATAAAGACAGAGAATTCCATAGAAATGAGCTAGGCATTGTGGAAATTGCTGAGGGAGCGTGAGAGCGACTAGCGGCTACCCTGTAAACGGAAGTGAGCTGCACTTGTATATAAGGTTGCTAGGAAAAAACATAATCGATATATATCGAATTGTTAAAATATCGATAGCATATTATTTTCGAACAAAACCAATGTACCCCACTTGCAAGTGCCCTTTACAGGGCATAATCAACTTGCCATCGTGCACTACATCACGCACTCAATGCCGATTAAGTAATTAACTCGAATGTGAATTCGAATGCGAACAAGCTGCCAACAACAACAATAACAACAACAGGGACGACGACGACAATTGCTGCAACAAATTGCAGCTGGGCAACTTGGTAGGCGGTGGGCGTGGCATATAGATGTCATGTAATGAGGGCTACCTAGAAACCGAGGGGGGGGGAGGGTCTATGGGTAAACGTTGTCATTGGATTTCCGGTCAATAATAAGAAATAATTCATTTGCTTGGACAATTTCAGTCAGCGGCAAGGCAGGCGAAGCCAATCAAGCGCGACGGCGGGGCGGATTAAATGGGCGGGCTGGGGGCCGGGTTTGTGAATGGGCGTAATAAACGGAACTGCAATGCAATTGAGGAGCACTTCAAATGCAGGCAGTGCAATAGCAACAGCCGGCAGCAGCAGCAGCCAACAGCAGTGCGCACTTTATTAACGCAATTTCCGTTTCCGCTACGACTCAAGTGGGCAGCAGTGTGGACGGGCTGCCACTACAACTCACTCACTCACCCTCTCCGTCTCTCTCTCTCTCTCTCTCTCTTTCGCACTCTGGGGAACTGTGCGTCAACTGCTGTTGGCAGCGATAAGACGCTGCAACTAATAATCGTAATAATAAGCGTGACAAAATGGCGGCAACGGCGCCAGCCGCAATATCTTCACATAATTGTAACGTCTTCTTCTTACTCTCTCTCTCCCACACTCTCTTTTACTCTTACTCCCTCTTTCTCTTTGTACTCCCTCTCTGCCCATTAGCATTTCCTGCTATCTGTGGCTTTTTTACCTAATTGCCTTGCGCTTTTGGTTGTCGAGAAAAAAGTGTTGCCTGCTTTCAGGCGCAATTTAATTTTATTCGCATTTTAGAGATTTGCTTGGCGCGAGATTCGCTAAGCAGCGCAATTAACTAGTTGTTGCGCGCAGGCATGGAAAATCTGTACATGCTCGATCTGTGATGTTTTTTTTTTAGTATTTTTTACATATGTACGTGTATATTGTATATTTTTGTCAGGTTTTTAGATTTAAGAATTACTAAAAAAACTAAATATTATTTCAAAAAATTTATGTTTAAAAATATTATAAAGTATATAATTAAAATAATTGTATACATATATAATTAGCTGCATATCTATAGCTGCTTGTCTATATTTTACTCTCTCTCTCTCTCACGATCTTTCTCACAATCTCTACATGTCTATATCTTTATTAGAAAGTGCATATCTTACTGAAGGCTCAGTAGATGTAAGGTCTTGGTATTTTTATACCCTGAACCCATTAAAAATGGGAAATCAGGGTATAATGTTTTTGTTGAAATGTATGTAACAGGCAGAAGGAGGCGTGGCAGACCCCATAAAGTATATATATTCTTGATCAGGATGACAAGCCGAGTTGATATAGCCATGTCCGTCTGTCCGTCTGTCCGTCTGTCCGTCTGTCCGTCCGTCCGTCTGTCCGTCTGTCCGTCTGTCTGTCCGTATGTATGAACGCGTCGTTCTCAGAACCTATAAGAGCTAGAGACTTGAAATTTTTTATGTAGGTTCCTGTATAGCACGAAAAGATCGAGTTTGTTAAAAAAAATCGATAACTGTCTTAATTTTAATGTTATCGATTAAAAACGAAATCGATGCTCTGTTATATAAATCTATATAATTCATCTTTATAGCTAGAGTCTTCAAATTTTGCACTTAGTGTTATGTGAGCCTTATACAATTTCGGTTTTTGTTAAATTTTGGATGCCACGCCCCCTTCGCCTCAAATTTGTAAGTCCCGTATTTCAAATACTAGAGACTTGTGCTTTGGCACACACATACATATGGATGACATGATCACGCCCAACAAGTTTGATCAAAAAAGAGTTATTAAACATTTAATTTCCCATAGCATTGCCATGCAAACAGCAGCCAAAGAACAGCTGACGCTCCGACTTGCGCTGGTGTGTGCTTGCGCCTGTGTATGTGTGTGTGTATGTTTTGCCAGTAATGAACGTACATGTGCATGTGTATATAAAAGAAACGAAGAATGTAGGGTTCAGGGTATACCCTAGTCGAGCGGCCTCGACTAGAGTTTTCTTACTTGTTTTTATTATTTCTCTATATATCGAATATATAATCTTATTTTTTTTACTTACAAAAAAAGGTATGTAGTTTATTGCAACCATTTTGTGCTTGTCAAGTGATTCTTGTTGATTAATTTCAATTAGCAAATAGTTTGCATGTGAGCTGTCACAGTGCCTGTCGCTTAAATGAGTTGTCCCAAATACACACAAACACACACACACACACACACACACACACACACACACACACACACACACACACACACACACACACACACACACACACACACACACACACACACACACACACACAACACACACACACACACACACACACACACACACACACACACACACACACACACACACACACACACACACACACACACACACAAACACACACACACAGGCACACTCACGAATTAGCTTGCCAAATGTTGTGCATTATTTTTTTTTTTTATAAAATGCTAAAAGTTTTGTCATTAAGCCCTTTTAATAATGAATTATAGAGTCACATTACAGTCACATTACAGTCACACACTCACACACACACACACACACACGCGCGCAGCACATTTGTGAGTGTGTTGACCCGAGACACACTTACTCACACACACTTACTCACACATGCTTGCATTTGCTGTGCCCAAACTTTATTATTACAAAATGTTGTGGCCCAACATTGTGCCGAAGCGCCTCGTTGCTCCATCTGCAGCTCCATTAGTTGGCCCCCGCCACCACCCAGCCACCATTTTGTTGCTCCCTTTCGTTTATTCTGCCCCCCCCCCCCCTCCTCTACCCATCTACTACCATTGTCCTTTAGGTTGTCACCATCATGTGCTCTCCATGGAAATTATATTTATTACATAATTATGCACAGGCCATGATAATGTCGGCGCAATTTACGAGTTTTTATGCCTAAAATACCCTTTAAAAGTTGACTGGCAATTGAAGAAGTTGTATGCAGCTTATGTGTTGGTATGTAACATGAGCATTGAGAGGGTATATATAGAAAGATTGGCTGCCTGTGATAGTCATGCAGCGTCTTTAAGCTGATATTGACTTGGGTATCTAGGGTATCTACTAGTCGTGCATTTTGTGCATATGTATGAAATTCAGTATTTCCAGACTTAGTTGTTTCTTTTGTTTTGATTCTGGTTCATGTTGGTATAGGGTATCTATAAGTCAATCACTCTCGCCTGGATTACATTTTTCTCTGGAAATCATACAGATGGGCTTAAGATATTTGATTTATATTCTATCTTTGTCTAATCTTTGGTTTATATTAGAATATATATAGGGTATCTGCTAGTCGAGTACTCTCAACGTGATATACATCCAAGTCTTTTCTCGACTTTTCGCTGTGGCTCAAACAGCAGCTATAGTATATATCAAATGTAGGGCATCTTCTAGTCGTGCGTACTCCATTCGTATGTTTGTGCTGCAGACTTCAGACTTTTATGCTTGTCGCTGCCTTCGGCTTCGCCTTGGCTCACAGCTCATCAGCCGTTACGCATACGCCGCGTGTGCTGCTAAATGCTGCAATCGTTTGCTGCTGCCAGCGGCCAGCGGGCAGCGGGCAGTGGGCAGTGGGCGTTGGGTGTCATGCATGGGCGTGTCATTCGGTGGCTTCGTCTGGCAGTCAGCAGAGCATTCGATGGCATTTGCTGTGCTCAGCTGACGAGACACTCATTTGCCTGCCAGCTGCGAGGTGCGAGCTGCGCTTTGCTAGCTGCCAGCTGCAGTGGCAACAGTTGCAATAGTGTCAGCAGCAGCAGTAGCAACAGCAGCAGTTGCAGTTGCAGTTGCAGTTGCTGCCGTTGCAGTTGCTGCAACTGCCACACTTTGCATGCACTTCATTTGTAACGCAGCGCATTCTGGCAACAACTTTTTGTCAGTTGATGGCCAAAGCTGAGCCAAGGCCTCGACAACTGCAACTGCAGCTGCCGCTGGCATTTCTTTGTGTTGCATTGCACAGCTTTTGCCAATTATTGAATGACATGCTAAGCGCACTGAGCTCGACGATTTTCCCTTTGGTTCGGAGCTGAAACAGCAAGAGCAGCTGAAAATTGTTTGATTTGGGTAAATTGAAGCATTTTAATAATGCATTGAATATATTTATTTATATTTTGATTTGTTGAAATGCATGTGCTGGGCAAGGGGGGAGGCATGGCTGAACCTATCTATATCTATATATATATATATATATATATATATATATATATATATATATATATATATATATATAAAAGTATATAAGTATCTTCATCATTATCTGCAGGCAAGCTGACCTGCTTAGTTCTTTCACCCGACTTGCCGTCTATGCGTCCTTCCACCTGATCTTCTATCTCTTCATCCGTTCACCTAACCTTCTATCTCTTCATTCGTCCATTCGATCTGCTTTCTCTTTATCCGTCCATCAGGCCTTCAGTTCTGTTCGCCTGTCCTTCTGTACGATCTTCTGCTTGTCTCTTATACCTTTCACCTCATACCACATGATATAGCACATCAAGTGCTTGATAGTCCCCAGTCTCAGCACAAACCAGGGGCATTATCACTGAATACTATAGTAGAAATGAATTCTTCTGTTATAGTACTGTATACTACGCAGTATACTATTATTATAGTACTGTATTGTATACAGTATAGAGTATGCTCTCCAAAGACGCTTAAACCATTTGGGAATTCTAAATGAAATGTGCTGCAAATGATCGTAGTCGAACTTAAATTTGGTTAGTTGCAGACTTCAGTCTAGTCTTATTAAAGATATGCATTTCAAGCAGTCAGACACACACACTCACACACGCACACACACACACATAGACACACCTACTCAAACTATGATTTATGACTATTCTAAGCACACAAATTTCTATGTAGAGCCAAAAAGTATGCCACACTCGCACAGACAGGGCGAGGCACACATCTATTTTATTATGCATGCATTACTTATTACATTTGCTGTGGAGCCAAACGAGAGAGAAAGAGAGAGAGAGAGAGAGAGAGAGAGAGACAGTCTCGCTGCCAGCCTCTTTAGCATTTGTCATACACAAAAAGCGATGTCAGCTGTGCGAGCAGAATAAAAAATACACACACACACAGCAATCACACACCCAACACACACACCCAACACACACTCACACACACTCTATGTGTGTGTGTGTTTATTGGAATGGTACAGTTATGCGCTCTCATTGCAATAATTGGAGTCTTTGTGCCTGCCGCAGGCCAACACAGCCGCAGTCGCTGCGGAAAGGGCTTTTGCTTTGGGCTGCATGTTGCATGTTGCATGTTGCCTGCTGCATGTTAGGCCATGCGCGGCCTTCATTCGATACGCCGTTTGTAGCTCATTTGTGGCGAGCGCAGCCGCTGGCTGAGGATCAACAAAAGAAATGCATCGCTTGTTGCATATCCACCAGCAGCAAGCAACATGCAATATGCAGTGTGCTACATGGCCAAATGGCAAATGGCAAATGGCAAATGGCAAATGTTGCACATTACGCATACGCCATGCGGCACACACATAATGAGGCACGGGTGCAGCTCGCTTTGAAAGGACTCGACCTTCCCCCTCTCTGTCTCTCTGTTGCCGGCGCAACGGCCTTCTCAACGGTATTTTCGTTACTGTCAACCTGATGCGGCATGACTATGACATTAGTTTTCCATGCATCCGCAGACAAACACAATTGTCTCCTGCCACATGGCCACGCTGATATGGGCCGCATTAGAGCTTGCCGGAGACTGCGACTGCGGACAGCCATAGCACAATACAAGCATATATATATATATATATATATATATATATATATATATATATATATATATATATATATATATATATATATATATATATATATATATATATATATATATATATATATATATATGTATATGTATATGTATATATATATATATGTACACAAACAATATGAGCACAACAATAGCCGCTGCCAAGTGCTTCGCCTGCGCTACCATATGCTTGCCTTGGCCAGCAGCAGACAACAGCTTGTGGACGGGTCAGCTCGGTTTGGTTAGTTGGAATGAGCTTAGACGAGCCTTACGTATATCATTTAGCAGGCAGTTTATCAGTTAGTTTATTGGGCAGGTAATTAGTCCGTCCACTAGGCAGTTTACCAGGCAGTACAATAGACAGTTAACCCAGGCTGCTGAACTGGCTGCTTACCAAGCAGCTTGCTAGGTAGTTTATCAGGCAGTTTTTCGGCTAGTTTGACAGACAGCTTTCCAGGCAGGCTAACCCAGGCAGCTTAACGCTGAGTTTACCAGAAAGCTTACCAGGAAGTTTACCAGGAAGTTTACCAGAAAGCTTACCAGGAAGTTTATCAGGAAGTTTACCAGGTAGTTTACCAGGAAGTTTACCAGGAAGTTTACCAGGAAGTTTACCAGGAAGTTTACCAGGAAGTTTACCAGGAAGTTTACCAGGAAGTTTACCAGGAAGTTTTACCAGACTGTTCGCCATATATTTTCGATACGATAACTAAAATTATTAAATAAAAATTAATGATGATAAAAAAATAGAAAAAACATTGAAGTTTTTAAGGAGGATTTCGCCAGGCACTTTATAAGCAATACTTACTTACTATACCATGTATACTACATTACTAAATAACTATAAATGAAATTTATTGTTAAAATTAAAATAAAAGATGAGAGAGATTAAGGCTTGAACTAAAATTTGCTGGAGCTATGGCAATGCTTAAAGACTTCACAATTTGACATGAAATTTGACCAGGCAAATAAATAATATTTAACATTGAATATAAAATCATAACAATCATAGCAAAATATTGTTAATTAAATGAATTTGAACATTGCAAAAAGACTTCAGAACATTCCTCAATAGGAATGCTGAGAATGCTTTTGAGCTATGGCAAGCTCATGACAAATGCCTGGCAAAGTGCGATGTGTGCTGGGCAAATAATTTAATAAAATATTGTTGTGAAATCTAATAAAAATCAAATTCAAATATTTGCAAATGCAATGCGACTCGGTCTCTAGCAGGAAGTTTTATGTCTGCGAGAGGGCTGACATGCCCATGTGGTCTGCTCAACAATTACGGCTATCCTTTCAGTGTTGTCGGCTCGGAGGCCCTTTGTCTGTCCAGGATGCAAGTGTGACAACAGCAGCAACAGCATTAAACCACAGCACGCAGCGGGAATATGTTTCAAAGCAAACAAAACAACAAAGTGAACGGTCACACACAAAGCAACATCAAGTGTCTAGGGCGAAAGGGCAGTGAAAGAGAGAGAGACTGAGTGAGTGAGAGAGAGAGAGAGAGAGAGAGAGAGAGAGAGAGTCACTCTCAAGTGACATTCATTGTCTGTGTGCAGTTGTCATCCCTTGTTTCGCTTTTTATTTTGTATTTGTTGTTGGTACCCATATGGCAGCTAGAGTGTGGGGTAGCTTGATTTTGTAGCTGCATATGTAACACGCATCAGACATTAGACTTCGTATGAAGCATAAAACATAAGGAATAAGGCATCAGAGGTAAGGCATAAAACATAGGATATCAGACATCATACAGCAGAGAGCAGACATGAGACATTAGAGATCAGACATCAGACATCAGGCATCAGGAATCAGGCATAAGGCATAAGGTGGCAGACATATGACAGCTGATATCAGAGATCAGACAGAGATGACATCAAACATCAGACATCAGATATCAGACACCAGGCATCAGGCATAAGATATTAGCCACAAAGGAGGTGAATTAAATAACATTTCACTCTTTTACACCTGACTCTCTACAGGGTATAAGGTAGCCGTGTAAGCTTAATACTTAATTTTATTACCATTTGTCCTTAGACCTTGCACCCACATGCTGTCCACTTCATTTGCATTGTCCTTGCGTATTGCATGCGGTTGCTGCAACGGCTAAGCAAAGACACGCACACACACTCAACTCTCTTTCTCTCTCTCTCTCTCTCTCTCTCTCTCTCTCTATCTATCTCTCACCCACACATACAGACAGAGTAACATTGTTGTGGCGTTGACAGCTTTTGCTATTTTTGCCAGCGGTGACAATTGCATTTGTTTTGGTTTTAATTAGCAGAGGAGAACCGCAAGAGCAGCAAAATAATTGACTCAGCTAGAGTGAGAGCGGCAGCGAGTATGTGTGCGAGAGAGAGAGAGAGCGAGAGAGAGAGAGAGCGAGAGGGAGAGAGAGAGTGAGCTGGCATTTGGGAATCGAGCTTAATGGCTTTAGCTCGGGCAGCTGCAAAGGACATGCATTGGCATAAATACAGGCGTGAAGGTGTCAAGAGTTGACCTCAACACCTTTCAAGCAGCACACACACACACACACACGTACACTCTCTGTCACACACACACACACAGGCACTCACCTTTAGCTTTTATGGCTTCAACTAAAAGCGCTTCAATTAGCGCTCTGATGAACTCTGATGAGTCCGAAGTAAATTATGTGCTAATTGCACTCTGTTCGTATCTTTTCATCTCTCTCGCTCGCTCTCCCTCATTCTCTCTCTCTCTCTCTTTAGTTATGCTACTCGGCTTGAAATCACGTCAAGAATAATATTTCCTTTTTAAAGTGGAAATGTTGTTATAATGCGTACGCATATAACTTTTTGCGTATGTGTATATGTAATTGTATTTGTGTAGCTGCGAGGGCTACCAAACAGGGGCAGGACTTTTTAAGGAGCATACGCAGATGGCATGGCTTCGTTATAAAACTTATAGATAAAGCTTTCTAGCTATAGATATATACAGATATATAGTTATATATATATATATAGCTCAATCACTTTCCACACTATTTTTCTATATTTTCCCATATATATATATATGCTAACATTCTCTCATTTTCTGCAGTTCCACTCAATCTAACCTCACATAATAAATTATCCCATGCAAATCTCATTTTTTCTTCAACTTTCTCAAATTCAACCCACAAAAATTCAATTTAACCTCAATTTTGATGCGCCAAGCCTTGCTTTAGTTCAATTCCAAAGTTCCGCTAGGAAATTTAACTGTTTCTCAGTGTAAAATCCCATCGAGTAGGTAGCTAAAGGCTAAGGCAAATGTTGACAAAGTGCCAGACATATTTTTAAGGAATCCCTGCTCGGGCGCTGCCTGTGCGTGTGTGTGTGTGTGTGCCGGAGAGGAGCCCTTGGCTGGGTTAAACCGTTAAAAACGCACGTAGAAACCGTAAAAAGCATCGCATATGTAGTTAAGTACAAGTATAATAAAGCATATGAGCATCAGGCGTGCACTAAAACACTGCGAGAGCCAAGTAACGATGCTTTAGCTACAACAACAACAACAACTACCGCTAGAGGAAGGCAGAGTACATAAAAAAAGGCCAAAAATAGCTCTAGACTTGCAGCCAGACGAAGCGGAAATGCCCTAAGTGAGCGTGGCTTTAAGAGGAGTTGGCTAGAGATTTCGGAATTTGTTAGATTTATGGCGAGGAACGTTGGAATGGAACATGCAACTGAACTGTTGTAGAGTGGTATGATGGAATAGTCAGAGAGAATTGAAGTTTCTTATAAATTTGTATATTAGTAGTTACCTTAAAAGCGGATAAGGGAATGATGGAATGAAACGTTTTTTGCTGGGAAAACTTACTTAGACAAAAGCAATTGCGCAAATATATATAGTCAATGGCAAATGTATAACACATATATACTAAATGGACTTGTTAATGAAATATGAAATACTGGAATGATGGAATGAAAAAGCTTGGCAATGCATTGGAATTGAAACAATTTATAGATGGCAGGAATTGCCGAATATAATTGTAAAGAACTGTATATGAAGCACACATTCATTGAATGGGAATGATGGAATGGAACACTAGTGTCACAAAGCTTTTACGATATGTAAAATGCACCATCTAGAGCAGAGACAGTCAGCTCGAGAGCTTCTCTTATTGCTCTTTGCCCTAAGTTGGCCATCGCAGTCACAGGGCACGTGCCACGTACATGAGGAGTCGCTAGATCCTTCTCTCTCTCTCTCTCTCTCTCTCTCTCTCTCTGTCTCGCATTCACTCACGCCATTGTCAGCTCGTGTCCGCCCTGTCTGTCTTGACAGCCAGTGGAGTGTCGAGTCATTCATTTATGCACTTGTTCGCTTATATTGTTGTATACTTACTCAAAAACTACAAAGTGTAGTCGCTTTGGTGTCATGTCAACACTCACAGATGGCAATAGAGAGTGCCACACACACACACACACACACACACACACACACGCACGCACTCTGAGAGTTAATTTTGTGCTGAAGTTTTGTTTTGATTTGAATGGAGCATTTAGTTACTTTGCACATTTTACATTTATGCATTGCGAAATGAAAGTTTAATTCTAATGTCGGAAGGGCTGACAAGGATGCCAGGACGACAGCGTGACTGGGCAATAGGGCAAAGGCGACAGCAAAGGCAAGGGCAATGACAATGGAATCCGCATGCTGCTGGACCCCTACATAATGGTCAAACACTCTGGCTTGTGGCCGTTAAATCTCTTAATCGACATTGACGCTTACAATTGGGGCCCGTCTCGAGCTCACAAAAATGAATTTCGTACAACTTTTACCAGTTGCATCTAGCCAAAGGGACAAGGGGCAGCTAGGAATTGGGCGTCTTGACAGGATGACCAGCAGATGAGTCGGGGTCGGTCAATGGCCGGAAAGTCCAACTGTGCGGTCATCTAATGGCAAATGCTGGGAATCTCCACTGAGTCTGCTGCATTTATGCATGGCATAAGGGTGCCAACACACACACACGTGTCACTAGACAGCAGAGAATGCCACAGCTGCTGGCCATATCTAGATTTATAATGCCTTAAATAACGTTTACGTATACTTAATATATGAGCATAGAAGTTATATTACGTTTAGCTGTGTATACGTAATATATGGAGAATACCTTGTAAACCTAATAATTTATTTATAGACTTACGGACTTACACGTAATATATGTAGCGAGTTAACTAAGATGTACATTATATAGAAGTAGATGTTTATAATAATGTGCAGGAATACATATATGTACATGTTAGTTATGTTACGTTACGTTATGTTATGTTTTACGTATACGTAATATATAGTTATGTTATACGTATGCGTAATATATATGTATGTTCTGCGTATACGTAATATATAGTTATGTTATACGTATGCGTAATATATATGTATGTTCTGCGTATACGTAATATATATGTATAGTATGCGTATACGTAATATTTATGTACGCATGTTATACGTATACGTAATATATAAGTGTTATACGTAATATTAATTTTTTTTATTATACATAGTATATATGTATGCTTTACGTATACGTAATATATCATTATGTTATGCATATGCGTAATATATATTTATGTTATACGTATACGTAATATAAGTGTATGCCCTAGCGTATACGTAATACATATATATTATTTATGTTATATTTATATTTAGGTTATACGTATACGTAATATAAACTTATGTCTTATGTGTATGTTATACGTATACGTAATATGAATTTCTGTATTACGACTTTACGTAATATGAATATCTGCATACATTTAAGACGTAACATTTAAACGTATACGTAATAGTTTGATCAACTTTACGTTAATTTGCATAAGTCTTAAGCCAAGAAAACTCAGTTCATATATGCAATATATGTTTATACGTATGTTATACGTATACGTAATATATGTGTATGCTTAACGTATACGTAATACATATATATTTATGTTATATGTATATTTGGGTTATACGTATACGTAATATGAATTCTGTATTACGACTTTACGTAATATGAATATCTGCATACATTTAAGACGTAACATTTAAACGTATACGTAATAGTTTGATCAACTTTACGTTAATTTGCATAAGTCTTAAGCCAAGAAAACTCAGTTCATATATGCAATTTATGTTTTGCCTGCACCTGCGAGCTGCGAGCTGCTCCGATAGCTCTTTCTCCTCCATTCGATTATACGGAGTTGCCAGTTTGCTGTGGCTCTCGTGACGAGCGTGTCAAAGCTCGTGTCCGTTTAGCAGTTGGACGCAAATGCTTTATGCGCTTCGAGCCGTAACCAAAGTGTTTGTTATCGCGGTTGGTTACACAAAGTACACAGAGTAAGTGAGAGCGGGACAGACAGACACAGAGAGAGAGAGAGAGAGAGAGATAGAGAGAGAGAGGGAGAGGGGGAGAGTGATATATGCTGGTGGTATCCATGTGAATGAGGGCTTCAGGAGTGTCAATGCAGTGAATGAGTTAGAGTGCGGTTGTGGATGGGATGCGCTGTGATTGAGAGCAGCTTTGGTGGTTAAGTTCTGATGTTGTTGTCACCCAATGAATGGGTTGACAGTTCTATGTCACTTACTTACGCTAATTAAACGCTTTACCCCCCCCCCTGCACTTTAGCCAAAGCAGTTCGTCGCCCTCGCAGCGGTCATTTTTGGGGACTTTGACAGCTTTTGGCTGAAATATGGGGCAACTGCAGCTGCAACGGCAACTGCTTGATGTGCTCATCTGAAGCATTTCATTTGCCTCTGCAATATTCCCTTTGGCTGGCTTTACCTTCTGGACTTCAAACTTTCTCAGTTCGTTTTCAGTTTTAGTTTTCTTCTTCCGCCTTTTATTTTTTTTGGGTGAAAAAATGGGAATAGCTTTTGGGCAGAGCTGCAGCAGCTAGTTGACAGTCACCGGTTTTCATCTGCCAGCCAGCGGCTACCGATTGCCAGTAACTGGTTACCCCAGCATCCAGCCGCCCTGGCACCCGCCAGTGCCGAGTACCCGCTGGCGAACTCCCAGCTGTGCTGTCGTCAGTTTAGTCCAGTTGAGTGGCGGAGCAGTCGAGCGCAGGCGAAGCTGAAGACCCTTACAAAACGTACAACTGGGAGCGTTAATTCGTTTCGACTACTCTTTTTTGCATACCCTGGCCGAGGCGCGTGGAACATGCTCGAAGTCTGATGTGAGTTAGCTGAGAGAAATCCTTGTCTGATTACTGGCTAAGGCTAAGGCTAAGGCGAGGCTCAGAATGAAGCCTCAGACCATAGACCTTAGTCTTTAGTCCTTAGCTTTTATTCATTAGTCTTTAGTCCTTTTTTCACAGTCCTTAGTCCATAGTACTTAGTCTTTAGCCTTTAGTCCTTAATCTTTAGTCCTTAGTTCTTGTTCGTCTCTAGTCCTTGGTCCTTTATACTTAGTTCTCAGTCCTTGAGCTTCAGTCTTCAGTCTTTGTCTTTAGTCCTTAGTCCTTAGACCCTTGTCCTTAGGCCTTAGTCCTTAGTCGTTAATCCTTTATCCTGAGCTCTCAGTCTTTAGGGCTCAGTCCTCAGTCTTTGTCTTTGGTCTTCAGCCAAAAGTCCTTAGTTCTTACTCATTAGTCCTTAGACCTTAGTCCTAGTTACATTCACTAGCTCTTCTCATTTTCACCCGTCTTCTTCTTCTCTTCGATCGCCCAGCTCTAAGCTCCCACCTCGTACAGGGTATGTCTGCCTCGACTCCACTCCAGTTGAATGTTCCCCGCTTTTGCTTCGCTTTTCATTTTTTTTTTGCTGCCTTTAGTTTTTGCAGTTTGTGAAGGCGTGGGCTGCTGTGGGGACAATTTTGACTTGCTGCATGGTTAGTTGGTCTCCTGGCCGTGGAGCTAACATGTTTGGTATGCTATTTGCTGGCAGCGACAATGATTCCCAGAACGCACACCCCGGCGAGCGGCCATCCACCCAACTCTCGTAGCCGCTACCTGGCCACGATTTTATGGAATCACACGCTTCGCTGGCCCGTTGGCGACAGCAGCCCCGAGACAGCTGCTGTGCAGGGGTAAAAAGCATAGGAGTAGCGGCAGGAGGAGCACGAGGAGCAGGATCAGGATCTGTGGGTCGATTGGGGTGGTTTTTGGTTAAGGGTTCTACGGGATTTGCGTTCACCTTCGCCGGATATGTGCGGTTGCCGGAAAATGAACTTATAACTTGACTTGTTTAACTAACGCATTTAAGCGATTTTCATCTTATTTCCCGAGCTGGCAGCAGAGTGCGACCACAGCGTCTGCTGGTGTCGTCAGATTTAGTCCCAGCTCTCTCTCTCTCTCTCGCTCTCTCTCTCTCGCTGTCGGCTTTCGGAATTCCTTTTCGGTCGTCGGTTCATGGCTTTTCTGCATTTGCCTTTTGTGCTGTTGCCATGGCTTTCTGCGCTCAGTTCCGTTTGGCTCTGATTTAATTTGCAATTTGATTGTAATAGATATCGCAGTGTGGGTGCGAACTGGCTTCGCATCGCCGCAGCTAGACGAAGCTCAGCTCAGCTTCAGCATCAGTCTGAGTCGTCCTCCCTTATTCTCGGTCAGCTGAGCCCTTGGGGACAGCTTAACTAATAACTGAAATTCCATTGCCCGCTCAAGCGAGCATCCGAGCCTGGCCAATGACCATTTCCAATCTGATTGTCAATTAGATGGCTAAGCAAGCGCTTTACTCCAGCCATCCGAGGTCCTGTTTATCCAAGCAAAACCAATTTTAGATTACACGACTTAAGCAGAGGACCTAGGGGACGCTGAATGCCACAAATATTAAGTAATTAGAGTTGAATGTTTTTTTTTTTTTTTTTTTTTATCTTTACGAGCTCCATACATTTCTTGATTATTATTATTTGCGCCTCGGAAGCATTCGAGGAATTCTCATTACCTTGTCTCAGGCATCTGCTGAGCGCAGCCACATTCATTGCTTCTGACAATTTGACAGGCGCCGCTGATGCTGAAGTCAAGGCTAGAAAACTCATGGGATATGAGAGCCTGTGAACCGAATTGATTAGCACTTGAGCCAGAGACAGAGACAGAGATACATACACTCCTCACACACACACGCAGGATCCACACATATATCATGCATATGACTTCGATTCATATACTGTTGCCGCCATCAATTACGTTGGGCGACGCATTGAAGAAAGGCCCAGCTGGAAATTTGTTTATATGACATTGGCAAACAATGCGAGAAAATTAAATTTTTGAAAAAACCAAGAGAGAGCGAGAGAGCGAGAGAGAGAGAGAGATAGAGACAGGGTATATATGAAAAGAAATACCAACTGGAGGCGACAACTTAAACCAGGCGGCCAGCTATAAATCATGATGTGATGGCTCAGGCCGGCTCGACTCGACTCGGCGCTTGTGGGGCCTCGGCATGGCGCGGCAGGCGTAATAAATTGTTTGACAAGTTGACAGGATGTGCGGAGCGAGAGAGAGCGTGGAGGAATGCCAGAGCAGGTTGAAATGCTGAAGCGCTCAACATAACGTTCAAAATGCCAAGCAACATGTTTATTATAACAAATTGCGTATACGCCATGTGATGCCATAAACAATTTGAATTGATGCCACGCACATGCACAACACACGCTCTCTGTGGCACGCATAAATCTTTAAAGTGGCCAAAACGAGAGGCTGGCAGCAAAAAAAAAAAAAAAAAACAACGAGCGCCACTACGAAACAGTCTCTCAAAAGCCAACCGCAAATGTTATTTAATAACTGTCAGACGCACTGCCATTGCCGAAGTGGAGCGGAAGCTTTATCAGAATATCTGAAAATCAGTGTATCTCTTGGGCAATTGGCAAATGTGGCCGCAATGCCAACCGCAATCGAAGCGTCGGCTAACATGGCTAACTCCTGTGTCCACTATCGCCATTGGCCTTCTCTAAGCCGTTCGCTCATTCTCTCATAACATGGCTTAAAGGCTACCACCGGCCACGAGCTGTCAGCTTTAATTTGTGTGCCGCTTTCGGCGTCTTCTTCTTCCTCTTCCTCTGCGACTTCCTCTCTAACAGCTCTTGCCTTGGCAATCGTAAATTTTTGTCTGCGTCTTCACGTGCCTCAACCAAAAGCCGCTTAGGCTCTCCGCTGCCCGCCCAAAATCGTAAGCAGACCGAAGCTGAGTGTACGCCAGCAGCCAGCAGCGAAAGCTCAAACTGGCAAGGATGCGGCTCCTACTGCTTTTGGCTGTCAGCTTTTATCAGTTTTCCTCGAAAACACCTTTTTAGGAGAAACTTTCGAAAATGGACTTAAAAGGCGCGCGTTCAGCTCAGCTTAGCCAGGGCCCACTTTTAGGCGTCTTTCCAGTTCTCTTCGGCTTTAGAATGAAATTTTGTGATTACCTTCGTGAACCCCTTCGATCTACACCCATCGATCTACCTGTAAGCTAGTCACAGAAAAAACTTTAAAATATTTTTATATTTGATCTAAAATATTGAAAATATAATATACAAAAAATATTTAAAATTTTGTATATATATATAAATATAATATTAAGAAAATCAACGTGAATATAATGTGAATAAAAAATATATATAAATATGGTATAAATGAACTATGTCAAATACTTTTATGCATATTTTTATATATTTTTATATATAAACTATCAAAAATTAAATATTTTTAATTTCTTAATATATATTATAAAGATTTTTTAACAAAATGAAATTTTATAAATATTCTTAAAGCTTAAATATATTTGTTTAAATTTAATAATTAATTTTAATATATTTTTTTTATGAATTTTATTTATTAATTTAATTAATATTAAAATAACATTAACATAAAGTACACATGTTGAAGCTTTCCTAGCACATTCTTGTAATATCTCTTTCAGCTCTCTCTAAACTCTTCCTCCTGCTTAGAAATGGCTTTAACTCGAGCCGCAGTCATAAAACTAGAGTTGTGGCTGCCTCAGCCGGAGCCAAGCTGATCTACCTGAGTGTACAATGTGTGCGGGCTTTAACTTAGGCCGGAGAGCTTTAGAGCTGCATCGTGTGGTCAGGCCGTTGTGTGACTCGCAAGCGATTTACTTGGCAAATTTATTTGCCTTTGCAATTTGGCTTTAATTGCAGCACAAAATGTTGACTTTACACTTTACGACAACCATTTTTGGGCTGCATGCTCGCTCTCCGTCTCCGGTGGCCGCCAGCAGCTCGCACGGCTGCACATTAGTGGAGGATAGAGAGGGAGAGCAAAGGGACACAGCCGGAGTCTCGTTTTGGCAACGGCAGTACGGCAGGTTCGTCCTTCAATGCTTCATTTGCTTGCCCGAGCACAACCACTTATACTTAAACAGGTGTGTGAATAAGTGTGCGTGCGTAACTGTAACTATGCCTCGGCCGAATGCAAATTGTGGCTCGTTCACTGTTTATTGTGTGTGTGTGTGTGTGTATTTAAGGAGCCATAGCCCCATTTACAGCAGCTGAGCGATAAATTTGCTGTTATCGATTCAGCTCGTTTGGCCGATAAGCATAACGCATGCAATCGAAAGGATCCAACAATTCCAATCGCTTGCCCCCACAATTATGCATGACTAGCTTTGATTAAAAAAGCGCTCGTTTCGATATTGATTGAGCTCTTAGGCGGGTGTGTGTGTGTGTGTGTCGTGTGGCTTGCTTGATGGTTCATAATGGATTATTACTTAAGTTGCAGTTCGTCAAGCTTATATTGATTCATTCTGCAGACAGCAAAGCGACGTACCCAACGGATGCAAAAAGCAATCAAGCCGAGTTCGCCTTCGAAATAATTTAGTTGGGGATTATCAGTGCAACGTTTCCGGTTCAACTGCCATCTGACAAATTTGATTTATTATTGTAGTATTTTTTGTATATTTCATTAGTTCGTTTTCATCAATTGCCAAGAGCTGCTCTCAGAGATTCTCATTTAACCATGAACTTGAATATATACATATGTATATATTTAAGTTGGTTTACTTTAGTATTTTAAATATTTCTATTCTAGAATTTTTTGGCTTATGTTTAGTATTATTTCCAAATGAAATTATAAATATTATTTAGTATTTTTTCTAGTATTTTTCATAGTATTTTTTATAGTATTTTTCTAGTATTTTTTAAAGTGATGCTCATTTAGTTCATGGCTAAATAAAAACAATTCTTTAGGCATTTTTTTCAGTATATACTTCACAGAAAGTTATTGCAATTTTTCGCAGCTGACATTCTGCACTCCCATCACTTGAGCTGCTCTCAGCGATTCTCATTAAAAATGAATTTGAAGCACTCGATACTGAAAGTGCTTTAATTGATTTGAAATGAAATGCAATCAATGAATCATATTTCATCTAAATCGTTTTTCATTCATTTCATTATTTTCAACTCACTTGGAAATTCTAATTGAACCTGCAGCAAATGGCATTTAAATGAATTTCTAAATTGTTTTGAGTCCATTGCATTGGAAGAGTATTTCTAAGATAATATTCAAATGGTATTTGGGCGCCCCTCTCGCCGCTTCTCATGGCGCACAATTACTGTATTTCATGTCGCACATGAGCGAATTACAAAGTTGAAAGAATTTGCGCAGCATTTGCTGACCAGCGAGTGGAACAATTGAAACGTGTTCGTTCGTTGACTTAACTTTATGGCAAAGTTTCTCGACTCAAGAAGAAGAAGAAGAAAGACGGTGTCAGGTCAGAGCTCTGGGCATTTGGGTCATAAATATTTGCCGCTATTTGGAGACAATATTTTTGTCACTTGACTTAATGCCATTTGCTGTTGTTTCAGCTGCTACTGCTGCTCCTGCTGCTGCCTGTCACTGCCGACTTTCAATGGGCTGTCCGAAGAGCGTGCAATGCTCTAAGAGCTAAGTGAGTGCACATATATGTTACGTACGCAAGTTCAAGCTACTTTGTTAGACAATACCCTGTCAAAACGTGAAGCAAGTGGGCAGCACTTGAGGCGAGTGTTAACTAGATATCTATGTATGACATAAGTTGTGTGCCTAGGGCATTTGCTGGTTTACCTTACAGGGTATATGATACTTAGGTGAGCTCTTGATTGATTTTATTTTATAGCATTTTATTCTAGACTATCAAGAACTGAGCTCCTTCTCACAGGGTATCTCTGGCATAGACTTGGTCCATGCTCTTTGGCTTTTGGCTGCTTTGCTTGTTTTGCGGGTTGGCATGCATAAAATTTCAGCTGCTAATGTGCATAAGTTTGTGTGTGTGTGTGTTGGTGTGTGTGTGTGTGTGTGTGCTGGTGTGTGTGGCACATATGCATATTGCATGTGTTTGTAATTTATAGGTTTCCAGGAACATTTCAATTAAATAAACTGACAGCCGGCTATCGTCTGCCCGCCAGGCACAGAGTAAGCCATCACAGCTCTCCCGCTACCACTCTCTCTCTCTCTCTCTCTCCTTTACTCTCCCCCTCTCTCTCTCTCTCTCTCTGTGTGAATGTGTGTCCTGACACTGGCGCAGATTCTCGGCCAGCTTGCCAATTTGACAGGCATATGTATGCGAAATGCATAATGCATAATGCACACACTCGCATTCCGAAAAAGCCAGTTCAAATTCTCTTCCTATTTTTAGCCTTTTTTTCTTCGTTTGCTGCCATTTTTTGCCACGCCCCCAGATGTTCAGTTTCAATGCTGAAGAGGCATTAAGTAAAAATACCTTGAAATTTCATTCAAATAAAAGCTGCTTCGAGTGTGGCCTTGCTGCTGGCGAGCAATTACTTAACATCAACTTAACATAGCCCTAACATCAGCTTAACATCGGCTTAACATAAACAGATGTTAAGCTGAGAGTTTATAGACATTTCTCTTAATCGTTTTAAATAGAATTTTTCATAACGGCATATCAGCTCTGTTAACTACTTAACATATTGATAACATAGCTAAATTATGTAAGATTTTATATCCCCTATAAAAATGCCAATAGACAACAGTTTATAGTGCCTAGTCCTAGGCAGTTTTCCCTCCATTCTCATTTCAGTTGTGGATTTTTGGCATTTTTGAAGCGCATTTACCTTGGGACTCGGCTTTTAGTGCATTGATGTGTAGCTTCACTCTACATTTATGACAGTTTCATGGCCCTATTTTTGTAAGTCCATTATAATGCCAGTGGCCAACGGTCCACAAACATCATCTAGACAGCAGCGGAGTCTGTGTTGGCTTTTTCGACTGGCCGCCAATCAAACTGGCGAGTCCAAAGTTCACGTGGGCCAAATCAATTATGCAATAGCCACAAAAAAAAGGAATTGAGCTGGTACTCATACACTGAGAGAAAAGGTAGCTATGGGCATGGACATCATGCGAGGCAGCTGAAGTCAAGAGTGAGCTGTTGGCTTGAATGGCAGGCGGAATATGGCTGAATGTGGGTATATCGTATATATATGATATATAGTATATATAAGACATATATAGTTTATAGCTTACTTTAAGACTTTAGAGGGTATACAACAGCTACAATGGGACAGCTTTAAAAGTGATCGCTTGAGCTGCTGTGCATAGAACAGTTTGAGACAGTTGAGCTGGAGAGAGCAGCGCAGGGGTGGGCTTGGGGGGCCATGGCTGAAGTGGGCCATCAGTTGGCAGCTGCTATTATCAAAATTGCAGTAGTCCAGTTATTAGTTTGGCCAAGTTGAAAGTTTTTAATGATGCCGAGCGGAACAAGCTACGAGAGAGAGAGAGGGAGAGGGAGAGGGAGAGGTAGAGTTGTGCAGGTGCTTAAGTGCCTTATCGCACTCCCACACACTTGTCAAACTAATTCCAATAAAAAATATAGCGAAAAGCTAGCTATAATGCGCATATAAATCAGAAGGCGCTGAGCTCATGAAGTATTCGTAGAAGCTGTCAGAAATTCATTTAATTTTCATTTGCCCTTTTTTTGCTTGGGCTTTTGTGCTTTAATATCCGCTTCCTGGACACAGAGTGTGTGTTTCACACACACACACACACACACCCGCACTCTTATAGCTGTGCAAATATTTGTGCTTGACTTTTAGCACCTCGTGCAGGAGAATTATTTTTGTAGCTGGAAAAGCCTCCAGGGCGACGGTCGTCTGGTTGCAGGTGGCGCTTTCGTTTTCGCTTTCTCGCCGCTTGTGATTGAAATTTATGCACAATTGAATTTAATAGCATCAAAATTTAATCAAAGTCGTGCGATCAACATTTTAATCAACACTTTAAATATACATTTTAATTGCTCGCTGGCAGCTCCGGCCGTCGTTTGCTGTCCAAAATGTCCTGCAGGATGTGCACTGCTCCTTGGGAGTCGCTGCTCCGTTGCTGCTGCTGCTGCTGCTGCTTCCTTCCGTTGGCCCCGTTGAGCTCTGCTCTGCTCTGCTGCTACTGCCCCCCTGCAGTGGCAAGTGATAAATGCCCGCCCGTCAGCTGTGCATTTTTCTTCATAATCGAAAAATCTTTACGGCACACGGCAGCAGCGCTGGGCGTCTGGCCGAATATTTGCATTCCCTACAACTCAGCAAATCAATTAACAGGCAATGTTAAACTGAGCTGCTTTAGCTGTTATTTAACATGTTATATAGTTCTGTTAACTTTAACATAATATGTTATGCTAACACCTACTTTAAGCCTAAAAGTCTTTATATATTCCTAATTTTCTTTAACATTATAATCAAGCAGCTCTTCGCTGTTAGTTAACATATGTATAAGCTTCATAACATTCTGTTAAACAAATGCTGCACAAATTCTTTTTAGCTTTTGCTCACATTTCGTAGAGCATTGCCTAGTCGTTGAGCGGTTCAGTGCTCGCTCCAGAGACGATTTTTTATGTTGAGCGAGGCTTTTGTTGCATTTTGCTGTCGCTCGAGAATCGATTTCATTGTTGCCTTGTCGCATCAGCTGCTATTTATTATGTATTGTTATGATGCTGGGGTCTCCGACGCCGTCGCCGTCGCCGTCGCCGTCTCCTTTTCGATCTCACTTATTTCACGGAGCCTGGCCAAAGGATTAGCTCCTGCCATTGACTAATGCTGCATGCATTTGGGCAACGCCTCTAATGCGCTGCTTAGCTGGCTTTCAATTTGATTTGCCCGCCTCTGACCAACACTTTTCACTACCTTTCCTGTTGCTCTGCTTAAGGTTATATTTATTTTGAAATTTTGCTGCTTTACTTTTCAATTAAACTCGTTGCGCTCCAGTTGCACCACCTGCCGCCCTGCTCTCCACACTGTGCGAAAATAGTTGGGCAACTTGGGGAAAATTGGAACAAGGGAAATTATTAATTTTAATTTTTTTTTTTAATATTTTTTGAATTACTATTAACAATTATTTTGAACTTATTTTTTTTATTGTCCTTTCATATTAATGATTTTATAGTTCTTTTTGAATTTCGTTTAGAATTCTCCAAGGGTTTTAGCAGAAATTTATTCAAGCATTTTGTAGCATTCATATTAAAGTAAAGGCAGCAAGTTAGTGAACAATCCGTTTTCATATTTCATATATATATATATATATATATATATATATATATATATATATATATATATATATATATATATATATATGTATATGTTTATATGTGGCATTACTTTTCCGTCTCAGTGTAGGTTGTTGTTTGTTGCTGTGGGCGCTGCTGCTTGGCTTTGTAAATGTTTTTGGGGGCCAAAAGAAATGCGGCCATTTTGGCAGGGAAGCACGCGTCGCGAAATGCACCGTGTGCCCCCACCGGGGGCCTCTCGCCTCTCTACTCCCTTCTCACCCCATATCCCGTAGCGCCGTGTCGTCGCGCCTGCAAGTATGCAGCGATTTTTCGTGGATGTTTTATTTATTGCCTGCAATTTGCCGGTCGCCTTTTTTTTTATGCGCAACTTGGGCGATTTTTGTAAATTGCAGCGGAGCCAAAGCGAGAACACTGTGAGACGTACTTATGCCACGCCCACACAGCCAGCAACCAGGCAACACAAGAATAAAAAACAGAAGAAAACCTGTAAGGCCTTTCTCTAAAATTACCAAGCATAAAATTTAATTAGCCAAAACCGAAAAGGCGGGCTGCTGCTGCAGCTGCGTGTGTGGGTGTGGGTTGGGCCACGAGCAGCAGCAGCTGGAGCTGAGGCGGTAGCCGGGGGTGGGGCGTTGGGGTAGCAGCGAGTGCAATAAAATACACAAAAGTAAATTGCATTTGGCAAAAGGTTTCGCTGGTGCTGAAGAAAACGAGCAAGCGCATGGCAGAGTTAAGTGCACGACTAGCAGATACCCTGTAAGTCAAATTTCAACTAGAGATAACTCTCGTACCCGTGCTTGAGGTCTTCCAGTAAGAGAAACTCTCACAAATCCCAGCTGCTGCATGCCTTTAGCCACAACCCATATACCCTTTTGCAGGCAGCCAGGGTATTGAAAGCGAAAAGTGCAGCGTGTGAATTTTATAAGCTTCACAGCAAAACAGAGCGCTGCACGCGGAGCGTGACGGGCGCAGCTTGTCCCAAGACCCACTCGGCGCATTCGTCTAACTCTCGCCGGGCCTCAGCCGAGCGCTTCCCGCTCCCCGCTGCCCCTCCTGATTGCGCTTTTTCGTCGTCGCCTGGAAGTATGCAATGGCATTTGGCGCATTTTGGCATTCAATCGCGAGTCCCTCGACACGGCCAGAATCCCTTAACGGAAATCGCAAGCGTTAAATTGCCGCGGGGCCATAAGTTTGCACTTGACTGCGGTCAGACCACCACCCAGCACCAGACAGCCAGCCGCAGCACCAGCACCAGCGCCCCAGCTATCCCATCCACTCGGCGTTTAAACCTCCCCCCCCTCCTGCAATGTAGCTGCACTCGCATTAACCTTGGGTCACGTGGTAAAAGGGCCGCGGTCATAAGTTTTTTCTTTTTCCCATCCGCTTCTAGTTTTTCTACTTCGGCTCTTGTCACAAAACAAATTTCGAAGATTAATGCCAGAAATATCCTTGAGCCTGCGTTGCTCATATACATACTCTGATACCCTGCGAATGATTGCTAGCGAGTATATGTGCTAGTAAAGGACATTTACATGAGAGAGTATAAGCAAAGCTGATCTACTCGGGATCAACTGAGGGAGCTCTGACTAGAGATGCCTTAAAAGCGTATGTTATCATTAAGTTAGGGTATATTTTAGTCGAGTAATGCTCACCTTCTACACAGCAGCTCAACTCTGGTACCCACTCGAGTTAGTTCAATGTTCAAAGTGACTCATATACTCCTGCCAGTCAGCTCTTTTGCCCATCACGGAGTATCTCTTAGTCATGCATCCGCTTTTGGATAGTCTTCATACTTGTCATTTCTATTTTTAGTTGACACACTTTTTTGTGGGCCTTAGGGAAGGGCTTGCAGGAGATGGCTGCCAGTTGCCGGTTGATTCTTGACACCACTCGCCTCTCGGCCAAGCTCCCTGCTGCTGCTGCTGCTCATCTTTGCCTTTCTCCCACTGCTGTTCCGGCTGTCCACACTTGACATTGGCCAGCTGCTCTGTTCGCTTTTCTTTTTCGCTTTTTTTTTTGTTTGTTGTCTTTCCCCCTTGGTAGTCGTGCCTGTGTGTGGCACAGCGTTTAAATAACGGTTTGACTTTGTCTTGGCCAAACTGCTGCCAACTGTTTGCCAATTGCTTGCTACACCGGCCCCCACCTGCCGCCACCTGCGCTGCTCCGAAAGTCACGCCCCCAAATCATCTGTTTTATGTCAATGCAGCAGCTCGACACCTTTCGAAAAGTAATAAGAAAACAAAAGTGAAAATCTATTGAAAAGCGGCAGATTAAAAAGTCTTCAGGCCATGTGACTGGGGAGTGTAGCGATGCCAATTTCCAACATGATGGGCATATGATATCGGCTAACAATATGCCGAAGTCTTCAGAATGAATACATGCGAATGACCAAAGTCAATATGGCTGATAAAAGAAGTTTTGAAAAGTCATTGCTCAGCGAAAATCTCTGCTGATAAAACGGCGTGACAATGACGATAATGATAATGATAATGATAATAAGCAAAATGTTTATGCACCGTCAGGTCGTCAACTTGACTGAATTTAGTGCTTACCGAATAAGGAATACTCTTTTCCAAGCATCTCTGATAATGAAAATGTTACTGCTAATGCATATTACTGAGCTTCCACTTATGCTTATGTTAATGCTAATGCTAATGCCAATGCTAAGGCCAATGCTTATGCCAATACTTATGCTAATGCCAATGCTTATGCTTCAGCTTATGCTGAAACTATTACTCATTCTAATGCTAATGCTAATAGTAGCTAATGCTTATACTTTTGCTTATGCCAATGCTATTCTAATGTTAATGTTATTCTAGTACCAATATTTATGCTAATGATAATGCCAATGCTAATGCTCATATTATTTATAATACCTACGCTAATGCTAATGCTAATGCTAATGCTAATGCTAATGCTAATGCTAATGCTAATGCTAATGCTAATGCTAATGCTAATGCTAATGCTAATGCTAATGCTAATGCTAATGCTAATGCTAATGCTAATGCTGATGCTAATGCTAATGCTAATGCTAATGCTAATGCTAATGCTAATGCTAATGCTAATGCTAATGCTAATGCTAATGCTAATGCTAATGCTAATGCTGATGCTAATGCTAATGCTAATGCTAATGCTGATGCTCATACTAATTATAATACCTACGCTAATGCTAATGCTAATGCTAATGCTAATGCTAATGCTAATGCTAATGCTAATGCTAATGCTAATGCTAATGCTAATGCTAATGCTAATGCTAATGCTAATGCTAATGCTAATGCTAATGCTAATGCTAATAGCTATGCTTATGCCAATGCCAATGCTATTCTAATACCAATGCTTAGCTTATGCTTATGCTAATGCCAATGTTAATGTTAATTCTTCTGCTAATGATAGTGATAATGATAATAACATTAGCAATAGTAATGTCAATGATATCTATGCTCCCATTTATAGATCATTTGCACATGTTTATAACTAAGTATAACTCATATCTCATTAGAGCATGTATCAGAGACTCCTTCACTCTATCTAAAGCTTCTTCTTTTCTTCTCTGACGCTCTTCATCTCTATTCTCTTCAATTGACTTCACTTGAAGTTCTCAATCTGATGTGAGTTGCTTGCATTCCTTCACAGATCTCTTAAGTCCCCATCGAGTGCTGCTGCTGCAATTTAATTACGAGACTTCTCATTTTTCTCTTTTTCATTTTCCTCTTCAATTCCCATGTCTTAACTTTGGCACTTAATTGAAATATGTTGGGCCCCGAAAGTTGTTTAACCGGCAATAATTCAGTTACTACCACCAGCAACAACAACAACAACAACATCTGAAATGGTAGCACTTAAAACATAACCATACTTGTTGTTGTTGTTGTAGTTACATATATTGCGAACATGGTCAGTCATACCCGCCCACTCCCCTTCCAGTTACCCTTTTGGCCACCTGCTGCCGCAGCTCCCCTCCTCGCTCTCGCTCTCTGATGCCCGCTGAACATCAGCGTCGTCATTATTGATATGGTTTTTTGCAGTTGTTGGCAGTTTTTTTCTTTTCAGCCTGCATGTGCATGTCTCCCTCCCCCTTAATACCCTGTAATGCCCCCGTCCGCCCCTCTGCCTGCATTTTATTTGATTTTATTTTGCCACGCCTACGATTCAGGTTTGTTTTTGCTATTGCTGCAGCAGCGCTTGCTTTTTCCACACGAATTTATTGCTTGCATATTTCGGTTTTTACAATATCGAAAACTGTGTCCCATCGCCCCACCACACACACACACACTCAACACACACACATCCACTATACCGCAGCCTAGGGAGTACGCGCTGGTGTTGGAGTAGAGGAGGAAATGGTTAACAACGGCAGCGGATGTTGTGCAAATTTAATAAATATACCTCGCTTCGCTCTTATTTATTCAATTTTGTGCAGCGACGGGCCTTTCGGACTGCATTGCATACCCTGTAATTGCATACTGCAATGGGGTATATGCACGATGTGTAGTAAAATGTCCCTTAAGCTTTGGTTACACTTCTTTTATGTTTCTGAGTGGCATACAATGATAAGACCTAGCTATAGATACCCTATAATATTGCATGTGGGGTATACACTTTCTATATATGTATGTGAATATATTGTAAATATTTATATACATTTTCTAGATCATGTTAAACTTACGTTTTCTTCTCAAAAAGTTTTTTTGTATACCCTTTAGTTATCAAAAAAGTAGGGATTATCTGCATATTACAAAGATAAAATGAACAAAAAATTTATATATAATATTTTTAGATTTCCGTCAACTTAGTACAGGGTATCATCTAGTGTCATCTTCGTGTTTTCATTGCATCTAATTAGCAGCTGGTTTGACACGAAAAGCCTAACAGCTTTGATTGGCATCAAGTTTTGTGCTGGGGGAAGGCCGCTAGCCAGCCCCGAGCTATCAACTGTATTGATATGCCCAGTAGATTATAATCTACAGGGCATAAAAAAAAACAATTATTAAACATGACTTGGCAAAAAAAAAAAAAATATATATATATATATATATATGCAAAATACACGCACAACATAATCCCCATTAATACCTGGCTTATAAATATGCAAAACTCTAGTTGATTATTTAAAGTCGATAAGTTGAGGCAGTTGCAGCGGATACCCTCTACATTTTTGATAGATGGGTTGATAGCTGAAAATGCTTTTTTGGCATTACTTAAATTAAATTTATATATAAATATAGTAGTATTTATTTTTATATATATTTCTGGTTGAAGTTGAAAGCTTGGCTCTGTGTTGCCTTTTATTGTGTTTCCTTCACTTTTGTCACTCAATTTATTTGATTGTCCTGCCCCGAACTGTCAAATTGTGTGATTGACCTCTGACACCTGAGATGTGAGCTGTAAACTGAGTTCGTTACGGTTCATGAGCGAAGCGACAGAAGGCAGGTAAATCAACGGACACGGATAAAAAATGGCGAATGGAGTGAGAGCGAGATAAAAGGAAAATATGGTTAAAGCTGTGGAGCGACAGGCATAAAGGACGACATATATGAGAATATAATATATATATATATATATATATATAGAGAGAGAGAAATATAGAGAGGTAAATATAAATGTGTAAGAAAAGGGGATTGAGGCATAAAAAGAGACAGAGAGAGATTGAGGCCAATGAAGAAACAACGAATAAGGAAGAGGGAAAAAGAAAGAGGGAGAGAAAGAGAAAGAGAGGAAGAAGGATAATAATAGAGAGATAGAGAGAGAGCTCTCTTTCTAGAGAGATACACAGAGAAAGGGAGAGAGTGGAATAGAAAGAGAGAGATACAGCGAAAGAGTGAGAAAGAGAGAGAGAGGGATAGGGAGAGAGACACAGCAAGGCAGAGAGGGAGAGCCAAAGAGACAGATCAGAGATAAAAATGGAGGGAGAGGAAGATCGAGACTGAGATAGATACTTAGTAAGAGAGATAAAGAAAAAATTACACAGAGAGAGAGAGAGAGAGATAGAAAGAGACAGATAGAGACAGAAGGAGAGAGATAAAGACAGAAAAGTGGAAGGAAGAGAAGAGAGAGAAAAAGAGTATTAATGAGAGGGATATGTAATAAAAGATGAGAGAAGAAGAGATATAGAAAAAGTGAGATAGTGCCAATACAGGCTAAGAATATATATGTATTTCCTATGCTCATATGATATAGATTCAAATTCCGAGCTTATACATATATTTCGATTTGACATTCGAGAGGCTATGAGAAATGTCGAAAATCAATTAGGGAGCTAGAGCGAGTTAAGCTTAGTCGGGGCCCATTAGCTATTTATATGGCTGTCAGATGAATAAAGCAGGATTAAGCCAGATATAGATGTGAATGTAGCGCACACGCTGCGCGCCACAAATGGAGCGTGGCAACGGCTCAATTAGAAAACGAAGCGCGCAGCAGCGATTTGATGGATCATTTGGGAAACTGAAAACTGAAAACTAAAAACTGTAAAATAAATACCGAAAGCTCAGCGAGCAATTAAATGTGCCATGTGGCATTTGTCAAGGCTTCCAGCTGCAATCTGCACATCAAATGCGCATCTAAAATATACATATGCAGCGCACTGCCACGCCCACACACAGAGGGAGTGGGTGGGTCTGTGTTTGGGATGCAGCTCAAGAATTTTGCCACTGCAATTGAATTTGGTGTTCAATTTATTTGGCGCAACAATTGTTTTGGCATTAAAAGTGTGCAATAAAAAACGAGGGGGCGGAGCGAGAGCGTACAGTAAAGCCTGTGAATTGATGACCCTATTGTTGCTGTTGCTGTTGCTGTTGTTGGCAGTGCTGGCAGTGCTGGTGTGGCATGCCACGTTCGCCTCTTGCCATCCATCACACTCAAAGTGAAATAAATTGAAACTAATACCAAAAGGCAATCAATGTTTGTTCCATTGCTGTTGCTCTTGCTGTTGTTGCTGGTTGTTGTTGTTGCAACAGCTGTTGTCGTTGGCTGGCCGCGTCACTGTTACTTTCCCAAACAACTTGAAAATCCTGTTTGCTTTGGCATTCATTTGCCAAAGTCAAAGTCACTTTTGGACACATCCAGTTAGCTGGTGGGAGGGGGGCACCTGGAGAGTCAAGTGGCGTCTGGTGAAAATGTTCACCAAATGCACAGTTTCTGGAGCAACTGGCTCAACTGCGTCCGACTGCGTAGCGCAGCGCAGCGCAGCTCAGCTCAGCTCACTTTCTATGCTCTTACCCACAAGTCGTAGACAGATCTTGACAGCGAGAGCGCGTTCCAGCATCGATTGAACAAAGACAACGACAACGGCCCAACAGCAACTCGAGCTCGAGCCACATGCACAAAGTTGGCCTCGAATGGCTAGTTGAGCTGTCCAACTACGAACAAGGAAGACGTCGAGTGGTTTCTACACCAATTAGTGGGTGATGTCGTCTGATTGCTAATGCCACGATTGAGTTGAATTCCTAATGACTTCGACTAGTGCCTAGGTGAACCAGTTAGTCAATCAAGCAGCTTAAGCGTATGATAAGAAACTGTGTTTTGAATTGGGCTAATTAAACGCTTAAATCAATCAATCAATACGTCAATCAATCAAGCAATAGTTGAGTTTTATGATGTGAAGGCGATCAAGCGAATGCTTAGTTCCCATGTTTATGTTAGTCAATCACTAAGTCAGTCAATCAATCAGTCGGTAAGTCAGTAAGTTAGTCAATCAATCAGTCAATCACTCAGTCAGTCAGTTAGACAGTTAGTCAGCTAGTCAGTTATTAAGTCAGTCAGTCAGTCAGTCAGCCAGTCAAACAGTCAATCAATCAGTTGACTAATCAATCAATCAGTCAGTCAGTAAGTTAGTCAATCAATCAGTCAATCAATCAGTCACTAAGTCAGTCAGTCACTCAGTCAGTAAGTCAGTCAATCAATCAATCAATTAAACAATCAGTCAGTCAGTGAGTCAGTCAATCAATAAGTCAGTAAATCAGTTAGACAGTCACTCAGTTAGACAGTCACTCAGTTAGTCAGTAAGTCAGTCAATCAATCAGTCAATCAATCAGTCAATCAATCAGTCAATCAATCAGTCAGTAAGTCAGTCAGTCACTCAGTCAGTCAGTCAGTCAGTCAATCAATTAAATCAATCAATTAAACAATCAGTCAGTCAGTGAGTCAGTCAATCAATAAGTCAGTAAATCAGTTAGACAGTCGCTCAGTTAGTCAGTGAGTCAGTCAATCAATCAGTCAATCAGTCAGTCAATCTGTTAGACAGTCAGTCAGTTAGTCGGTTATTAAGGCAGCCTGTAAGCCAGTCAATCAATCAGTCAATCAGTTAATCAGTCAGTCAATCAGTTAGACAGTCAATCAGTCAATCAATCAACTGGCAAATCACTCAATCAGTCAATCAAGACATACATTTTACTGCCTAAGTTCCCATGCAATAATAACTTAGATATCGATAATTATTTCGTACTTTTCAGTTATATTGGCTATTATTCCTCCAGCCCGTCAATCATTCAATCAGGCTCGAGGGCGCATGAATTAAATCTTAATTGGATTACATTTGAAAAATTTAATAAGAGCACAAAACAGTTTGTAATTTATTTAGTACTTAGTTAATAAATGTTAATTAACTGCGGCCAAGGGCTTACAGTCGAGATTATGGTTAACATATAGAATTATTTTGAAATTATTAATGAACGAATATTGATTAAAGCAGCACGAAAATGCATCATTTGCACTTTTACACTTTGCAATTTAAATATTTATTTAATATAATCATTTGACGTATGATTTACGATTTAATTTTAAATGCAATTAATTTTTTTTTTAATATATTTTTTGCTTTATTTATTTTTGCTAATTAAAGGTGGCCAAAAGTGGTCTAATAGCGGGAATGTAACTAACATTGTCAGCTATCCCTCCCTCCCTCCCTCTCTCCCTCTCTCTCTCTCTCTCCCTCTCTCTCTATCTCTCTCTGTCTCGCTTTCACAGAGATTTGCTGACTCCCGTTAATAGAGAAAACGTTATAATACTAACGTTCTACCATAGCCCCGACAATATGTCAACCCATATGCTGGACTATAATTAACATTCACATGTGTGTGTGTGTGGGTGTGTGTGTGTGTGCGTGTGTGCGTTGGTGTCGTCTGTAAGCCACCAATAGCGGCGTCGAACAAAACCCTTTGGCGACACGTCGTTTTTAATAGTCAAAGTGACATGCTAAGCTGATTAACTCTAATCTAAAGTACGAGCCCGCCGCACCAAAAGAATAACAGAAACACACACAAAAAGGCAAAAGAAAGACAGAGAGAGAGAGAGAGAGAGAGAGAGAGAAATAGGAAGATAGAAAAAATGCAGCCACTAACACCATCAAATCTAGAAGTAGAGTCACGAATCTTAAATGAAAAATTTCAGGAAAAAACCGGCAAACAGCATCGAAAGCAATTCAAGAGATGTACGTCAAATATATATATTTACAATGTTAGATTTTAAAGTGGGAATCGTGAAGAAGACACATAGCTAAATAGTTAAGAGCTTAATAGCTCTAAGCTAACTAGTGGCTAATTGCGTGTCAGCTATGTAAAAACTATGTTAATTAATGTAAGTTTTCAACTAATCTCGAGTCTGCAATCAACTTTAATTATAATCTGCAATAATCTTATGTGTTGAGTATACAACATAACATGTCTTTAACATAGTCTTAACAGAGGAATTATAACAAATTAGGTACAACTTGTCAACTGTCAAATCTGTTAACAGAGGCTAACAGCGCGCAGAGTAACAGTGATTGACAGCCTGACAGCTCCTATGCTAATGCTAGCTTCTGGGCTAACAGAGCATCAGTCGTACGTTAACAGCGCCTATACTATGTTATATATATGTTATATATATATTTTATGTTCTATTTGTTAAATGTCATGCTTATGTCGATCCACCAAGTCTCCTCAGCTAGGGCAACAGCCTGTCTGGTCTTTAACATGCAGTCAGAGTCGCAGCCAGTTGAAGTTGATGCTGAACTAGGAGTCGGAGTCGGAGTCGGAGTTGGATTTGGTTTATGTGAGATGTGTCCTTTTTGCCTGTCTTCTGTCCGCTGTTCGCTGTCCGCTGTCTGTTGTCTGCTGTCTGCTGTATGCTGCTCTTATCTTCGCCTAATTTTATTTTATTCTATGTGTTTTGATAGCGTTCGCGTCTCGTGTGGCTTTTGTCCGGGAATTTCGTTTGGGTTACGGCTAAAGCTGTCGCTTTGAATGCGGGCGTGCCACAAGGACACAAGCACACAAGGACAACGAAATAAGCAGCTTTATTTTGTGTTGCATTCAAAATAGTTTTACTGAGGTATTTCGCGTGCTCTAAAAAGGAGATTTCCTTATATACAATATACATACTCTGGAATCAGGAAATTTGAGATTCACAAAAAAAAAAGCTTCTTTTCGTTTGAGATAAATGAGAGAGGGGTCAAGGAGCTTGCTTGAGGGAAGGGTAGGGTAGGGTAGTGTCCTGATTGAGTAAGGGATTCATTTTTGAGGTAATAATAGATATGAGATTAATATTCAACTATAAGAACGATTTGATATATATAATACTAATTTATTTATTAGTTATTACTTGCTAACAAATTAAATAATAAGGCTAAATCAAGATCAACAAGCGGAAAATGCATAATAAAGATACTCCTAGCTCTTAGGTACACTTGTGTCTTAGGTACACTTGTGTCTTAGGTACACTAAGCAGCTGAAGGTAAGCTTGGCATGCATTCAGTCTGGAGCTGAACATTTAAGCGCAGCCCAGCGACAGTTGCAGTCAGCATTAGAGTGCTGCAGCTGGGAGGGAGAGGTAGAGTGATTTTGCTTTAGTTCGAGGCGCTGCCAGCTTGAGCAGACAGCAGACGAGGGGCGTTTGTCAGCTTAGAGGTGGCGAGGGGGGGAGGACGAGGTGCATGTGTATGTTGTCCAACTGTTAAACAGTGGCCAAATGCAAGTCCATAATTTGGGCGCTAGTTTTCACCACACGGAGTGGAGAAAAGTGGTCAAACCAGTGTCTGCACGAGGCGCAACGATTTCCATCGGCTTCGGCTGGCGCTGCTGCTGCCGGCTTCGCGCTGCTGGCGTCGCATCGACGGCATTATCAGGTCCAGGCAGCGGCGTCGACTTCAGTAGCAAGCGAGCGCTCAGCGTGTGAACACGTTGTCTCTGGCAGCAGCAGTAGAACCACTGGTAGAACACTAGCAGCACCACAGTCTCAGTCACTGTTTACATGTGAACGGTCGCAGTCACTGTGAAGCGTCGCGTATGTTTCTAATACAAACACACACAGTCACACACACACACACACATATGTATTTAAACTTTTTTTTCAAGTGTTTTTCAAGTGGTTTTCGCGCGCGTTTTTCATGTGCCACGTGCTGCTGCATGTTGTTTGTTTGTTTGTTTGTTTGTTTGTTTGTTGTGAGTGTGTTGGCAACTTTAATAACTCAAGAAGAAAACTGCATTTCGTTGTTGTTGTGAAAGTGTTTCGCAGATTTTTTAGGCATTTGCTAATTAGCGAAATTGTTTAGGCAGCGCGAGTAGATTTGGCCAGCGGCAAAGCCCAGCTTCAGCTCCGATAAACAATTCTGAAACTAAATTAAAAAAAAAAAAAAACAAAAAACAAAAAAACAAGAAACAAAAAATAAAACGAAATACAAATTAAGTAATTAAAGCGCAACGGGAAAAGTTTCACTAAAAGGATTTTTGTTTATTTTGGGGCAAACAAAATAAAATAACGGAAAAACTTTAAACTTTTTTAATAGAAATGGAAATGGAAAGCAAAAACTGTTTTTTGTTTGTGTTGTTTTAATTTGTTTTTGTTTTTGTTTTTTTGGTTATCACTCAAAGGATTTTTGGCATTTGTGCCTTAAAAGTTTTTTTATTGAAGTGTTTTTTTGTGCTTTATTTCGTCAAATGCTGAAAGTGCTTAAATATCTGTATATATTTTATGTATATATTGCTGATCCCACTGTGCTTTAATATTTAAGTCTGTCTGTTGCCACGGCAACCGAGCTTTGAGCGCTAGAGGAAGCTGCGGCGTCTATCATATTATATTTCAATTATCTGCGGAGGGTTCTATCGAACATTTTGATTCTTTGTTATAAACGTCTATCGAAACTTGAAAGTTTTTAAAAAATATTTTTACACAATTTAGGTAAATATAAAAAATGTTTAACAATTTATAGACTTTTAATAGACTTTTTCAAGCTCTGACTTCTGATCCTTTTTCTTTTGCTTTACATCATTTTATTTTTTGCTTTTTCCCCTCTTCCATGTGCCTGCCTCTCTATCCTGCTTCAACTCTTTTGCTCAATTAGAGTTTTCCAGTTTTTTATTCACTTTCTTATGCATCTTCGATTTCCCCACGAAAATTGTGCGCTTGAACCGTTTGTGAATTATAAACGCATCAATTAAAACTAGTTTTTTTCTTATCAAAAAAAAAAAACTGCATTGTGCTGCAATGTTTGTCTGTGGCTTTCACTGCCAGAGGCTGCGCTATGACAGGCTTTATAATTACGCGTATACCCTGTAAGCTGAGAGTTGTGTAAGTGGGGTAGATAGAGCTAAATAGCAAGAGCATAACTCGTAATCATCTAACTGCATATATCTACCTATATCTGAGAGTAGACTCCATTTATAATACAACTGGCTTTACTGAAGTATTGAATGATCCATTCTTCCTTATGCCCTACTTGCCCATTTTCGATATCTAGCTATATAGCTCGCTTCTATCTGGTTACTGAGAATCACTTGAAAATTAATTTGACTCATGTTTCGAATATAAAATCAGATTGCGCATAAAATGAAATCACGTTCTCGTCTTGAAATTGCTTTAGCTCAGCCTTTTGTTAGCGCCTTTCTCTGCAGTTCTCAAACCTTAGCTTTTGTCGTTGCTGAAAATTTCATTACATGTTGTTTGTCTCCTTGTTCGCTTTCTGTTTCATTGAAAATCTTATTGTCATTTCATTTGATTAAAATTTTCATAATGCGCATCCTGTGAGCATTTCACAACTAAGGCCAACAACAACAACAACAGCAGCGGCAACGAGGGCAGCAACAACAAAGCGAGTCTCTAAAATTTTGCGTCTCCCGCAGGCAAGAGCTCGCTAAATGAGTGTGTGTCAGATTGTGTGTGTGTGTGTGTCTGTGCAGGAGGATAAAAAACTGAAAGTGTGCCGCAACATTTGCGATTGGCATCTTTTTTTTTTATATTGTGCTTATATCTTTTCCTTTTTTTTTTTTTTGAATTGTTAGTGTCGTCGTTATACCCTGTAGTTTATAAGGTGTGTGCAAAGGAGGTTGAAGCAGGTGTTGCATGCATAAGGATAGCATGATGGAAGTTATATGGGAAGATAGATAGTTAGATATATCAATTGCAGTAGAGATACCCTGTAATACCCAGTCAAATTTGAATTAGACTGAGCAAGATGTTGGCTAAGCAGTATTAAATGCAGATAGATAGTCAGTGCTGGTGGCAAAAGCATATAGAAATACCCTGTAAAATATGGGTGCGCAATGCAGTTAGCTTGCATTACAGGGTATAGTCAGTATATCTACATATAAATATAAATTTTATATATGAAATACCCTGCAATGCATGCTACTCCAATGGTGTCCATGTTAAATGAACTATTAATATACCCTGTAATTAAGTGATGTACGGAAATACCCTGTAATACAAGCTTTCGCTGACCTCACACTGTATATCAACAATATTTGTGACAGCACTTACATACTGCCAGGGTATCTAGCTAGTCCTGCTTGTCATTTAGGTCTTGCCCATAATTTGCAATTGTTTTTTTTTTTTGTTTACCTTGCAGGGCCCCGTTTTGTGTGGAGGGCAATTTTGGTTTTATATTTATTTCGGCGCTAATTTTAATTTGATTTTGCATTCCCAACACAATTTTAGACAGAACAAAGTGAACGAAGCCTGGCACTAACCGAAAGAAAAAAGAACCAAAAAGAGACAGAGTGAGAGAGAGAGCGAGAGAGAGAGAGAGAGAGAGAGAGAGAGAGAGTGAGTGTGAGATGGTGGCAAATATGAATCGCATGTGAAATGACTTTATTTGTGTCAACAAAACTCGAAAACGAAACTCGAAAACAAAACCAAAATAAACAGCATTTTATTCGCATTGTTGATCAACAGCAACCGCAGCAGCAGCAGCAGCAGCAGCAACAACAGAAGCAACAGCAGCTGGCAAACAACATTGAACAACAATTGACATCACGCATACGCCGCGTTTGACGCCGCAGCAATTTACGCGCTGCAAAACGCAACAATTTTTGTGTGTTAATTGGTCGTGGCGAATGGGTAAGTGAAATTTCTTGTTTGTTTCACACTCGGCTTAAGTGCGCATACACACACACACACACACACACACACACACACGCACACACACACACACACACACACACACGCACACACACGCACGCACACGCGCTTTTCTTTTCTATCTTTTTATCCAAACAATTTCACTGCGAACACATTTTCACGCAAAATTTGCTAACGAGACGTGAAATAATTTATTTTATTTGCCTAAATGTGATTTTTGTTTGGTGAAACCAGCGCACAAAATTAAAAGTTCTAACTGCTTTCAAATTCCGCTGAACAATGAGCCAAAGAAGTGGCGATATATTGGACTAATATATAGTACTACAAATGAACTCTCAGAGAACTCAATCAAAGAGAGTTGCCTAAGGTTACCTAAAGATCTGTCAAATCTACAGTAGAGATCACATTAGATAAACTTAATAGCTTATCGATATTTATCGATTTTCGTGAGAACAAGCTGATATTGGACTAATATATAGTACTATATAATAACTGTCAGAGAACTCAATCAAAAGCAGTTGTCTAAGGTTAAGATCTGTCAAATCTGCAGACCATATGAGTAAAAATCGCATTAGATAAGCCTAATAACTTATCGATATTTATCGATTTTCGTGAGAACATGCTGAAAGATCAAAGTGTTTCTCATTGTTGTCTATTGACTTCCGAGAAGCAGCTAGATGTTGATGCCTCAGCTTCTTTGAGCTGAGCTCAATCGTTTGCATACACATTCCTTATTTAGATATCGATATTTATCGATTTCTTGGCAGCAATTGAAGTTGTTCGTTTCGCTTAGTTGAAAACAAACTTTAGTTGGTTGCCCACTTGAAATGCATATGTTTCCAATTTCAAAACTTTATTGCTCCTGCTCGCCAAGTTACTACAGGCAGTTCCATAAACTGTGACTTGGACTCGCTTGTTTGCCATGCACCAGAACATTTCGATGCCTTTTGGGCTTAACTGCTGACGCTCTTTAAACAGAAATACTTCTAGCCGCAACTCAGATATGGTAATCATTCACCGATTGCATTACTTAATTAATTAAATCGACTTTTTCAACGGCCAAAAGTTATCAGTATTTGTGCTTTAAGTATATATAGATATATATATATATCTATATATATATATATATTTATATTATGGTAAATGCATTTCGATAGCTCTTGTTGTTGTTGGTTTTGCTGTTTGATTGGCCCATCGAGCGAGTGTGTCTCTGTAAGCGAATGTTTATTCAATTAAACAAATTGTTTTGCTTGGCATTTTCATTAACAATTTCTATGACTGTTGGTTGCGATTGCAATTTAATTTCGTGATGGTTTTTCTCTCGTTAGCCAATAACCAAAATGCATTTCAAACCTATTTGATTTAATTTTCATTACAGACCGAGAGAAAAGAGAGAGGGAGAGCGAGAGAGAGAGATTTAGAAATGCAATTGCTGGCATATAAAATGGCATAAATTCTTGATTTATATCTGAACCAATAATCAAGCACTTCACATCGCATATGCCTATGTATATGTATATATAGATACTTATCTGTATATATGTATGTACATATATGGACTGCTGTCAACCATTTGACATTTGTTTCATTTTCATTCTGCAATTGATATTGCTATTTTGTTTTTATATACTTAAACAGCAATCGAATGAAAATTAATAACAATTATTTCGAGTCCGAGTCGAGTGTTTATTTTATATCTCTATCAATAATTTAATAATTTTCATTTGTTTTTTTTTTCTTCCAATAATTATGCAAATAAAGCTGAAAATGCAAAGGGTAAACAAGTAGCTTAATTGCTGCTGAACATATTGCAGATATTCATATGGAAAGCAGAGTCAGCTAAAGGACTAACTCTATGTAATATGTACTATATGTATATGTATATGCGTTAATATATGTACTCTCTTAACTAAAATATATATGAAGGCATAACTGCAGAACTAGCTGGATTGATATAGCTAATGAAATAGATATCTAAGTTAAATTCATTACCAGATAACTCAGGGAAATCTTACGAATTTTCCTGAATTCTGAAGTCAAAATTAAGCCATCTTGAGCATGTTTGAATACAGAATTATAATTTTGACTTTATTTTTTTATTTTAAGACTCTCAGAATCACCTCTAAAGTTCAAATTACTGTTCCTAGAGTTTTCAGACTTCAAATTACTGTTCCTAGAGTTTTCAGACTCTCTACATTATTTTAGAGATTTTTAATACAGAAATTTAATTCAATTTTTTAATTTTAGTTCTCTCAGAATGTTCTCTTAAGCTTCAATTAGAATTTTAAGAGTTTCTCCATTTCAACCCTCATCCATAGATACGATGTTAGTAACTAAACTTAATTAACTATTACAAGAATAAATCTTCAATGAGCTGCTACATACGAAGCTCATATGCAACCCAGAGATGGGCGGGTGGAGCAAGCCACAAAAGTCAGCGGAGCATGCAAAATGCCTGTCAATTATCACGCTAAAAAAAGAGCAGTAAAAAGGCTGAGCTTATAAATAAATTAATAAATAAATAAATAATTATACACACACACACACACAAGTCAGTTGTGCATGAAGAGTTTAGCGCGCGTGTGTGTGTGTGTGTGTGTGTCTATAATTGAATCAAAAAAGATATATGTATATAAATGCACAATATATTTATATTTATAGCTGACTGGCAACTGGCAAATAATATTTTCTGTGTAATCTAACTAAAATGTTATTGTTCACTGTCAGCGGCAAAGCCTTTTTCAGTTCCATTTTTGTTTTGTTTTGTTTTGTTGTTGTTGTTTTTTTTTTATGTAAATTTACAGTTGGATTATTTTGCGGTTATAGCCCTAATTTGCCATTGATCTAATTTGAATGCCTGAATAACTCTTGATCTCACGCCGAATTGACAGTCGACAGTCGGAATTAAAAATCGAAATTGTCAAAGGGCAGCGCAATGTTCCGGGCTAATCTGAATTATGAATTATGCAGAGTCGAATTTATTTTCCAAATATAACAAAAATCTGATTTGAAGTCACGTTTTTTTTTTTGGGTTGTAAGCCCAAAAGTCAGAAAAGTCGGAACGAAACGAATTTTATATGAAAATTGCAATGAATTCATTCTGTCTGATATACGATATGATAGACGAACAGCTTACCCACTTCAGCTAAGTAGGGCTGACTTTCTGTCCGGCTGTCTATCTATTCGTCTCTCTGTCATTTCGTCTGTCTATCCGTCTGTCTGTCCGTCTGTCCCTGTGCCCATCCGTCTGTATGTTTGTCCGTGCGTCCTTCTATCTATCTGGCAGTCCGTCTGCCTCTCTTTCTGTCTGTCTCCACTCTATTTGCTCCACCTCGCATACTATAGGTATTTCATAGTAGCTGCCTCCTGGCCAGAGCTGAAATAATACCGCTTACATTTTCAATTTGCCAGCTGAATGAGAAACAGTTGTGGGATTACAATGAGTTCATAGACTTCTCGCTTCTACAGATACTTTCGCTCTACTTTGTTAACTCAAGACAGCTTAAGCCACGCACACACACACACACTCACACACATGCATAGACAAGGCAGCATGCTTTCGTTTATAATTCGCAAGTGGTTTAGGCGCCGAGCGAAACAAGTGGTTTGCATGCAAAATGTTGATGAATGTCTGACATTAAAAGTAACTCTTATTGTTGTTGTTGTTGTTGTTGTTGTTGTTGCTTTTGATTTAGCTTTTGATAACAAAGTTGAGGCACTGACAGAGTCACTGGCAGAGTCACTGGCAGAGTACATAGCTCGAGCTTAGACAACTTTAGTTGCCAGGCAATCAGTGGAAAGGATAGCGCAGCCCAAGGCGGCGGGTCAGGGTAGGGACTACGTTTATGGCTACCTGGCTAAGCGCTTTAAGCCTTGACAGCAACAAAACAGATTGCCACGCCTGTCAGGCCTTTGATTTGCCACAGCTTTGCTGCTCTGAGCAGCTGTATCCACACTTGGCCCCAGCACCACTTTGTTGCTCGTGCCCCACTCTTGTTCCCACATTTCTGCTTCGTCTTCTTTTTTCTCTCACTTCATCAAATTGACTTGGACAAAGTCTGGGCCCTAAATGCGCAAACACATGTTCTCAATAAAGTTGTGACCATGTCTCAGGCGTGTGTGTGTCTATATGTGTCTGTGTGTGTGTGTGTGTGTGTGTGTGTGTCTGTGTTACGTACGTATTTGCATCTATTAGTGTGCGTGTCAAACATGAGCCACAACGTGCAGCTCAGACCCCGAGCTAAAGCTCGACAAAAAGTTTTGGCTTTCAGTCCCCAGCACCTGCCCTGGCCCTGACAACGGACTGGGCCAAAAGTTAATGTTGGCCAACAGCTGGCAAATAAATACATATCTATAAATATGCGTATGTTATATTTCTATTTGGAGCCCGAGCTGCGAATGCGATGCAAAAATGTTTCAACAAAACTTTGAACAGCTGCCACAGACAGAATCCTCCTGCCTCAGCTCAAATACGCTGCTCAGGTAAGCTAGCTTCAGTTGAGGAGTGCTGGGAGTAGGCTTAGAGGAGCGTAAAATTTAACTCTTAATTCTCTAGCTGAACTCCTTTGCAATCAAGTCGTATATTGAAGACTTTCTAGACTGGCCTAGACCCTCCGGTCATAAAGGAATCTTTCCCCCCCGTATCTTCTGCTGCCTCCTCTCTCTCACACCTGCGCTGCTGCACTTCTAGCTAACTCAGCTTTGTCTATATATCATCTTGATATTCAACCCTGAGTAGCTTAAAAACATATTTAGCAGACTTTCGAGGACATTTGCCAGGCGCTGTCAATCCTTCGCGCGCTCTCAGCTCTGCCTGAAGTGTATAGCAATTGTCTGCTAGTGCCTTAGCGCAGCTGAACAAACACTTGACAAACGTCAGAGTCAAAATGGCTTAGTGTAACACTTCCGTTTCCTGCACACACACACAGAGAGAGAGAGAGAGAGAGAGACATTCAGACACAGGAGGTTTGGGTCTGGGCAGGCATTTGATTAATGGTTTTTTGTGCAGCGCGACGGGCCAGAGCACTGCGTTTATGAGACAAGTTTACAACAGCAGTGACGCTGCCATTGAATATGCGTCTAATGCCTGGGTGACCGAGCAGGGATCCTACGGAAGTCGACCAAGCAGGGAGTAGCTCCAGCTCCAGCTGTAGCTGTAGCTGTAGCTGTTCTTAATCTAAGCAGCCAGCTGCTTCTGCCATATCATTTGATATGCTTTGCCACATATTTAATATATATATGTATATTTATATATATATATACATGTGTGCTGGCTGATTAGTTTTGGGAATTTCGGCTCTTGGCCACTCAGCGCTTCGGCCTCGATTGTCAAACATTGAAATA
Source organism: Drosophila repleta (assembly GCA_018903745.1). Taxonomy (NCBI): domain Eukaryota; kingdom Metazoa; phylum Arthropoda; class Insecta; order Diptera; family Drosophilidae; genus Drosophila; species Drosophila repleta. The sequence goes on along the minus strand of JAEIGN010000750.1, from coordinate 2,351,334 downwards.
GATGCGATTTGTGTTTAACTTTTGGCTTGTGCGGCCAGCTCCCAGTGCAGCCGAATAGCTTCATTCCCTTGGTCATTAGGCCAACAAGGTTAAGTGCTGACAAATGCTCATTGATTGGCCTCATGAACCTTGCCCAGCCCAGTCCAGTCCAGCTGAGTCTTGCAGCCATTCACTGAGCTCGGCTGCCAGTTAGTTAGGCCATAGGTTGGGCCACGTTCAATTGGCGCATGATCCAATTTGGCACGGAATGCAAATCAGAATTAGATGCAACTGCTACTGTGGCCCAGCCACGCCAAAGGCACAACACTACTTTTAATCAGCCCGGCTCAGGTGCGCTCAGCAAAAGAAAAGTGCCCCGATTGAGGCTGCGAGGCGATGCAGCGGCTTCAAAGGAAGGTCATGATTGCATTGCCTCCGGGCTGCAGTTGCAGTCTGTTAAGAGGCCAATTGCCACCTGAGCTGTTGCCAACGACAACGAGCTCTTCAACTTTACTACTACTTTTAATACCCTATAATGTTTTGCAACTGAGAGAGGTAGGGGTAGAGAGAGAGAGAGAGAGAGAGAGGGAGAGTGGGAGAGAGAGGGAGTGAGAGTGTCATTTATATAGAGATTTCCCTCTTAGACTTCAGTTCATTCAAATTGAAAACAATTTTTAGCATATTTCAATTTTCAGTAGGGTATAATAGACAGAGAGTATGAGATAGAGGGAGAGTGAGAGACGAGAGAGATAAGCGAAGAAAGAGAGAGAGAGGTGGTGCCAAGGGGACAGAGAAGAGATAAAGGGAGGGAGAGAAAGACCGGGAGTGAGAAAGATACATAGTAAGAGAGAAAAGAAAAGAATACAGAGAGAGGTAGAGGTAGAGAGAGAGAGAGAGAGAGAGAGAGAGAGAGAGAGTACAGGGTATTCCATAGTCCATAACTTTCTAGCTGCCATCCCCCAATGTCTCTCTATCAATTATCTCATTTGTCTCCTTCTTACTTCGGAGCTAAGTACACGGGTCAGACCTACCAGAGGAGTTCACAAATCTTTCCTTACAGTACAGGGTATCTTGTAGTCTATAACCTGCTTCCTCCTACCCACCTCCCTCCCTCCCTCCCTTTGACCTCTCGACCAGTTTGTGCGCATTGTCGCCAACAAAAGAGAAAGGCTAATCCGAGCGATATATCTATATATATAGCTCCCACTTGATTACAGGGTATCCAATGGTCAATTACTTATTAGCAGCTTTACTTTCGTTTTCTTCTTCCAGCTTTCTTTTGGTTTTGGTTTTCGTTTTCGTTTTCTATCTCTCCTGTTGCCTCCTATCAACACGTTCTGCCGTGCATTGCAATTTGGGGGCCTGTATCATCGCCGTAAATCTGCATGCCCCGAGCGCTCGCTATTAGCCTAACGAGCAACAAGATGATGCCACGCCCACACGCCGACGTCTGACCGTGGCTGGCATGCACTTCCACTTCCTGCTGCTGCTGTCGTTTCCGCCTTTCAAGTTTTTATGCGCCACAGCCACGCCCACGCGCACACGCCCAACGCTCAGCAAACGCCTTTCTTATCGGCGTCGCACGTTTTTATCATAAATTTTACACTCCGCTTGCAATTTTTCGCTTATTTTTGTGGCCGCAACTTGCAGACGGAACAGACACACACATATATATATATATATAGGCAGATATATGCATATACATATATATCTGTATATAAGTTGCTGAAGTTTTGGGCCTGGCCATAAAATGCTGAGTTGCTTGCCCAGCCGAGTCCAATGGGCCGTTAAAATGCATTATAAAGTGCTACTTCCACCATATACATATATATATATATACAGAGTTATATAGATATATATATACATACATATATATATATATACGTAATACGCTTACAAGTAACAGTTGGCCCGGCGCCTCGGACTCGTCTGACAACTCGTTATTGTTTATCAATTTTATGAGCTCGGCCATAAAATGCGGCCAGGAGTAAGACTCTTCCTTGGGCCGGAGCATCAAATCAAAGTACAATAATAAAATCAGTGGAGAGCCGGAACTTGAGCTGAAATTCTCGAGTATATTACTCTCAGCCTTGGGGGCACTCAAAACCGAAGCAAAGTTTGAAGATGAAAGCGATGAGAGTTGCATCAAATGAAGTGAGATGTGGCAGCAGCTAGTTCGAGGTCTTAGATTCTAGTGCGAGAGTGACATGGGGCTTTACAGTTAAGAGATGTCAGCTCTATAATATAGTGAGTAACATATATATGTATATATATATAGCCAACATCTTTCATAGCTCAAATCTCTTTTAGCTTCTGTTAATGCTTTAGAAATTGATCAGCATTTTTTCTTTATCCCAAATGGATCATCGATCTTTCCCTTCACTCGAACCTCTCTCTCTCTCTCTCTCTCTGTCTCTCCCTCTTAGTCCCAAATCTATCATAGATTTCTCTCTTTTCCCTTTCCTCTCTCTTCGTCTATAGTTCTTTCTTTGTTCCATATCGATCATGGATCTATCTTCTCCTGTTCCTTTCTCTTTGTCCTGTGTGAATCATAGATCAATCTCTCTCTTCCCCCGTTTCACTCTCTCTGTCCCAAATGGATCATAGATCTCTCTCTCTCTCTCTCTCTCTCTCTCTTCCTACCTTCCTCTCGCCTTCTCTCTCTCTCTCTGTCTCTGTCTTTCTCTCTCTTTGTCCCATATGGATCATAGATCTCTCTATTCGCCCGTTCCCCTCTCTCCATCTCTCTTTCTCCCCTATGGATTATAGATCTCTCTTCCTCCCTCTCTCTCTCTCCCCCTCTGACCTTAATGAAATGCATTTTTAATTGTAATTTAATCCGTGGTGCGTGTTGCTCTGCCGTTCAGCTTTAAGTTGGAGTTGCAGCAATTTACGACTGTGCGTGGATTACATTATGAGTCCCACGTGCATGGAATGATTTGCTCTGATTGCCAGCGCGTTCTGATGCCTGTCCGTATTTTGGATATATGTGTGTATATATCCTATCCTATCTGCAAGCCAGATGCCGCCTGCCATATGCCACATGCCGCATGCCACATGCCGCATGCCGCATGCCGCATGCCGTTTGCCTCTGTAGCCCGTACAGCAGCGCGCGCTGCTGAATCTCACATGTTACACCTCGCCGTAGCTGCTGCTACCCTCTAGTGCTACCCTCTGCCTCTCTCTCGCTCGCCTCCCCTTTGACCGCACTTCAGCACATCAGCTTTAAAGGCTGCACACACACGCACACATGCACACAGGCACAGGCCTACTTATATGCATATTATGCATATGTTTGTTTCCCTTTTTTACGGTATTTGTATTGCATAGTGTGTATACGCAGCGTATGCCGGAAACTGGCGTCCCACTTATGCAAACGATGTCTGTATATCTGTGTGTGCGTGTGTGTGTGTGTAATAGTGTGTGCGTTTGTGTGTGTGTGCACAGTATCATTCGCGCTATCATTGACATCAAACAAGCGCAACAGCAGCGGCTGCAACCAGCGCATCCTTATCAACAACAACAACAACAACAACTTAAATGTTGTTAACACAATTCAAAAGTTGCGAAATATTTGCAGGCAGCTGCCAGCAGGCACTGAGATTTCTATATATATATATCTGATATGTATATATACATCATTTGCACTGCCCGCCATAGAGCTCATTTTAATTGGGTTTCTATATATCACTTTAAATGCACGCCAATCGCATGTGTATACCCTGTAATTGGCTCAAGCAGGCAGGAGTTGATACAAAAATATACAAAAAATATATAAAAAAAATATATAAAAAATATATACATATAATAATAATACAATAATAATACTTAACAGCAATTTGCTAGAGTTTTTTCAAGCTCATATACCCTGTAAATTAGCAGCAGCCATTAGCTCATAAACGTCATAGGTGTAGCTGAAGTTGGCCAGCATTTGCTTATACTCTAACAAAAATCTGCTTATCTACAGGGTATCGGCTAGTCGTTCACCTCAACCTATGTCGCGCTTAATTGTACCTCCAAAAGGTAGCAAGAGTCGAGTAGTTATGCAGGAGTAAAGAACGTTTGGGTGGCACAGCATGACAGGGAGCAACCGTAGAGCAGAGGCGTGCTGAAAGCAGAGAGAGACAGAGAGAGAGAGAGAGAGAGGGGGGGAGGCGCAAACGAAAGGTAAAACGAGACGAACCGCATTTAAAATGATCGCAAGTGAAATATTTTTGATTATATTTTTGTTTCCTCTTCGTTGTTGTTTTGGCGCTTTGAATGCGCTTTAATTGCAGCGCGTTGGTTTTCGCAGCCAAAGGGTATGATGATTATGGCATGCAAGATGTGACGGTTGAGCCGAAAAAAGATGGAAATAATATAGGAATATTTTTGTGAATTCTTTGAAGCAGAGATCAGTGGGTGTTTGCTAGGAGAAGTAGGCTCTTGGCTTAGAGAGAACTGTGCTTCGACTTTGTGTTCATCTTGAGAGCAGTCAGAGAAGTCTATGGGACGATCTAGTATGGCATTATAGCTATAGGTCTTAGCTTCTTTGACTTCAAATATAATTGCTTGCTGGCTAACCTAGGCATATACAAATGAGTCCATTTTTACCACTTCCCACTTTATATTCCACTCAATCTGCAGTTCAAACTCGTTAACTGTTCATACCACCCTCGCATACATATATATATAGAGTTTTTCAGATTACACGACTTGCTTTTGTTTTACTAAATAATCCAGTTCAAGTCAGCGCTACTATCAACTTACTCTAACACCTAGATCTCTCCCTCTCCCTCCCTCTCTCTCTCTGTCTCTCTCTGTCTAGGGTATTCACTCTTCGCTCTGCTCATTTGTGTGTGTTTTTTTTTGGATTTTTTAATTTTGTTGGCAGCTTTTATAATTGCTGCTGGCCACAGATGCAGCACTTGCCACTTGCCCGTCCCGTCCCGTCCCGTCCCGGCCGCCGACCGCAATTTGGCCAGCTACGCTGCGTGTTGCACGTTCCACTGATTCGACGACGCGACGGTCGCGTCGGCATCTGTTGCAACAGCAACATCAAAGCGCAATTTTCGCAGACATTTTTATTGCATATTATTTACATTTCGCTGCTTCTGTCACGCCCCCTTCTTGCTGCCGCCCGGCCAGTGTTGTACAGTGCAACAACCAAACGAAGCTAACAAACAAACATCACGTCCATCATAATGATCGACATTAACGTCATTACGACGCTCCTCTCACGAGAGATTTATCATCTTTGCTCAATTTGTAGATTTTTCGTTTCTTTTTCTTTTTCTTTTCGTTTCGTTTCGTTTAATTGAAAAGTGAAATTGAATTTTGCCAGGTGAAAATCGCTTTCGTTCGGTTTTTCCTCGTTTTTCTTTTCGCCTGCATTCGCTTGTGCATTAAATATTGAAATTATGCACACACACATACATATACTTATATACATGTATATAATTAATATATATATATATACATATATATATATATATATATATATATTTTCTTCATTTCTTTTCTTTCTCTTTTTTTATTATTTTCTTTTGGCCAGCGAAAATCTTCGTTCATTATTTTCGCAACTCGCATTTTCCATTACATCGAGTTTCGCTTTTCTTTCAGCTTTTCATTCTCTCCTCCCTCTCTCTCTATCTCTCTCTCTCTCTCTCTCTCTCTCTCTGTCTGTCTGCCTGTCTCTGTCTCATTTTTCATTTTTAATTGTTTGCATTTGTGCGATAATTGCAAAATTAACGAATTGTTCAGCAATTTATGCGACTTAAGTCCGTGCTTTGGGCTGCTTTTGTAATTACGATTAACAGCCGAACGAGAAGCGTCTCAAGTTCTCGGCGGACGTGCTCAAGGCGTAGTCAAGACTACAATTAATTGATATAATAAACAACAATTTGCCCAAACTACTTGAGGCCTCAAACTGAATACATCCAGAGGGTAGAGATAGTAATGCAGTAATTCGTCGAATCATGATGAGCATTATGTTAACCTAACATTAACATAATGTTAAGTCTGCAAACTTTTTATATATTTGTATATATTTCTTACCTTTTACCTTGCTCTGCAATATATTTCCAGTTCAACGACATAATCCAAACATTCTGTTAACTTCACATTAACATAATGTTATACCTGATGAATTGGTATCCTTTTTTTTTGGTTCATCTCTTATTTATTTATCTGGCGACAATCCACTTGCCACCGACAACAACTTTGGCTCCAACTTCACTGTGAAGTGACTTTTGCTGCTGTTTTACAGCTTCTTCATCTTCTTCTGCTGCTGCAGCTCCTTCTTCATGAAGTTCTTCTTTTTTATTTCTGCTTGCAGTGTCGACGAGCAGCAGCAGCAGCAGCAGCAGCAAGTGAAGCGCAACGGCCAAGAATAATACAGCAGCAGCAACAACAGCAACAGCAACAGCAACAACAACTACAAATTGTTGCATACTTTGGCAGTTACAACGAGCTCACGCACACACACTTACGGCAGCAACATGTCGTTGTTGTCGCTGGCAACAGCAGCAGCGCGCAGCAGAGCCAGCAGAACAAGCCATGTTGCCAACACATTGCAATTGCTGGCAATCGCCTTTTATTGTTGCTGTCAATTGGAGCTGCCGTTGGTGCACGGACAGCAGCAGCAGCAGCAGCCGATTTCTGGCGGCCAGCAGCAACTAAAATATCAGCAATTGCAATATCAAATGCAGCAGCAATATGAATATCAACAGCAGCAACACTTTCAACAGCAGTTCCAGCAACAGCAACAGCAACAGCAGCAGCAGCAATTAGTATTGCCAACAGTGGAGCAAATGTTACCGGAGCAACCCATCGACTTGCTGTCCACGCAACCAACTCAGGTAGGTGAGATTGATTGAAGGTGATTGAAAGAGGATTTCATTTTGATTGAAGTAGAAGTAGAAGTGGGAAAAAGAGACTAGCCAAATAAGTGCAAAGCTCTTTTTGTTACTTATGCTGAGCTGATCTATAGTCACCACAAATATTTGTGTATAAACTGCTTGATTGATGTTGATTGATTGATTGAAGTTACTGTAGAGGAAGCAGTAAGTGGCTTAAATATAATGCAGAAAATAACTGAGACTTCCGACTGTTCTAGATTGATGGAGCACACGAGGTCTATCACTATGCTGATTGCAGATTGATTGATTGAAAGCTAGTGAGAGCCAATGATTGATTCAGCCTACTCAAGCATCATATTTTTCCCATTTAAACTCTTAAGTGAAGTATTTTTACTGTTACAACTTTTTCTTAGCCAACTTGCCTTTGGCTCCTAATAAGCTGCTTTTGCAATTAATCAATTCACTGAATGTTCTGCGCCGTTTCCGTTTCCACCTTTTCCAACGGCTAAGCCCTCTTTGCTGTTCGTTTGGCTCGACAAATTGAATTTGTAGCTGCAGCTGCTTAAAGACCCAAATCCCGAAAGCCAACTCCACTTCATTTCAACTTAAGTTTTTTGCGCTTCGCCTGCTCGTCGCCTTTGCTTGACCCAAAGTTCAATAAGCTGATTAGCCAATTGAAATCAGCAGCAGACGGACTAATAAAGCAAGAAACGAGAGAAAAGCCTCAACTTCACCAGTGGCTTCCTACACTTTTTCCTTACTTTTTTAATTTATTCGCTCTGCCTTTTTTTCGAAGCCCCTAATTTGCGGTGCTTAGTGATTAATTTGTTTTTGATAGACTTTAAGCTATATATTCCATGGAAGGCAACTTCATCTTTTTTTTTTTTTGTGACTGCTGTCAACACCAAGCTGAAGCAAGACAGGAAATTGCAAAGTGAATGAGAAGCACAGAGAGAGGCATACGAGACATATTAGAATGCTGAAAAGCAGAATAAAAAAATGTTAAGTTAAGGTAGATAGATAATGTTAAGTTGCTGTTAAGCAAAACTGTTAACAGCCAAGCTAAGTGTTAAGTCTATGTTATGCTAACTATGTCAGCTAGTTTGCTATGTTAATGAACTGTTAAGTAGCTGTAAGTTGCTATACTCATAGCAGAGCAGAACTAAAGCTAGCACAAGCAGCGCCACTCTATATTTATATAGCTAATAAGAGTTAATAGGAGCCATTGACAGAATGATTCAATGTTCGATATCTATGCGAGTTTTTGCAGCTGGCATTGCACAACCCGTTTATACATATCTATAAGCTCTAATTAAAGAATCATATTGAATATATATATCTCGAATAGCTGAAAGCACATTTTCAGCTATTTCAGCTGCGCACACACGTACAGAGAGAGAGAGAGAGAGAGAGAGAGAGAGAGAAAGGGGAGAGGGAGTGGTAGGAAGAAGGAGAACGATAACTGAAGCCACTTTCACATGGACAAGTGATTCCATAAACCACTTTGTTAGAAAATTGCTTGTGTTTGATTCCATTGGCGATTGTCGATTGCCGTTTGCTGTTTTTTTTCTTCTTTCTTTTTCGAAAGGAGTCTGAAAGGGGTCGCAGAGTTGGCCACTCGCAGTTCGTTCGCGTGGCTTACAAAATTTTATTGCACACAGAAGAAATATATATATGTATATATAAATGGTATATATAAATATAGAGAATGCTAGCGATATTTGGCCAATACTTGACAGCTATCGAACTGAGTCAACGCTTTCTTGATTGCCTTCTGTCTGACCAGCTCTTCAGCTCTTCAGCTTTCGAGCTGACCAGCTCTGCCCCACTGCTTCTGATTCTTTCTGTGGCAACTGTCGTCGTTATTTTTGCTTCTTCCCTTCTTTTTGCGGTATTTTCTGTTACACGTTGACTGCTGTTTTCATACTGCATTTTAAAAGTCTCGAAACTACTACTTGAAGGGTAGCTTAGCTTCTGGCATGTATACTATCTGCATTTATATTGAGAGCTTGCCTTACGGTGTATATATGAAGATATGAAATATATCGATAAATATCGATCACAGTTGTTTGGTATATATAAATACCAGAGTATATACTTATATAGTATTTAGTTTATATTATATATAAAGTACGAGTATCAGAAATATCTCATGAATGCATCTTTACTGACTAATCGAATTGCTGTTATATCGATAACTATCGATATTCAAAGAAGGCTCAGCCCTGTAGAGTATCTGCTTGGTCGAGCATGCCCGCCCATGGCCGCTTTATTTGTTTTACTTTACATTTGCAATAAAATAAAATCCACCCAGAATCGGGCAGCGTCATGTGGCATAGCACTGCTTGGCCCCAAGCCCCCTAACCAAATGCCCCAGCGGCGACATGCAGCGGACATGGCAGCAAATACACACACACAGAGAGAGAGGGAGAGAGAGGGAGGGAAACTATAAAGCAAAACTCCATTCATATATATGGCTTATGTGTGTGTTTGTGTGCGGACCACAGCGAAAGCTGCTGCATTTTATTTTACCATTTCGTCCCATGGGAAAATTTATGAATTTGGACTCGCAGCCGCCGCTGGCCGCACATATGCGGTTTTTATATATTGACACTTAAAATTTATGGCTCTTAAAATCTACAAAACGCTGGCGCTACGATCCAAGCGAAATGCCATTTCTTCTCTTCCTCTCCCCGCCACGGCACGGCACGCCACGCCACGCCTCCTTTATTTCATTTTGTTTTCAGTTTTGTTTGCTTCCGCCGAGCTTAGCTGAAACAAAATTTTTGTTTTTCTTTTGTTGCACAAACTATGAGAAGCGACTCGGAAAGCTGACAAAACTAAATGGCAAATCGAGCTGAAAATTGTTAGAGCCACCAAATCGTGCCATATATCTGCATATATATGTATATGTATATATATATTTGTTTATACACATAAAGCATTAAAGTGCCGCTGTTGATGGCAATGCCTCAGCTGTAAGCAGCTTATAGAGTTGAATAGAAATAACAGAAATATATTCATAACTTGTATTTACGGAAGGATTTGCCAGGACATGCTGTCGCGTGTGACCTTAATTTTAATTTAATCACATTTTTTTTTTATAAATATTTTAACAGCTCTTAGAATTACTGGCATAGCTGATAGTCATTCAAGCAGCTAAACGTATTCCCAAAAATATTTTCACAACTATTTTTTATCATATCAGAAAAGGCGAGAGTGAAGGGTGGGAGAGACAGAGAAAGAGAGAGATGTAGAGCTGAAAGGCGCTTAAGATTAATGATGCACAAAATTGAGCATCATCAAAGAAAGTGAAAATGGAATTAGGTGCAAAGGCGCTGAGAGCACAGCGGAGACCGAAGGCGGAGTAGAAGAAGCAGCTGAAGAAGCCGAGGCGAAGCAGACAGCCTCTATCAGATTGAGCCGCGGGATGGGCAAATGCGGGCAGAGGCAATACGTGCAGCACGCAAAGCGGCATAAAACTTAACTACAATAAGCGGCAAGCTTCAAGCGAAGCCAAAAACGAGCTGCCAACTAGAAAATGGCCAACAACAGCAGCAGAAACAGCAACAACAATGTAAACACCACACAGTGTGTGTGTGTGTGAGTGTATGTGTGTGTGTGTGGCATGCCGAAGCTCTTGCTGTGTCTATCCAAGTCGCTGGCAAGCAGTTAGGCCCACGTACGAGCGGGCGGAAACGGAAAAGGAAATGGCAGGCATCGGCAAAGCCGACTTTAACGCCAGTGCACAGTGGCCCCGAAGTGCATAATCTGAAGCAAAATATATAATTGCAAGATAAGTGTGTAATCTATTGCTAAAGTCTAGCTTTTGCGATGAGCTGAGGCATGAGAATTGCGTAGAAGAGCAGGAGATTTGCTGAAAAGCCTTTGAGCCAATCAACAGCCCCTCTATGCACTTCTCATGGCAATTTATTTCATTTCCCAGAATCAACTGAAACTTACCTAAAATCAAAGAGAGTTAATTCACAGTTGTAAAGTTATTTTTATATCAGTTTATAGTTTATTTTCAATTATGCATGCTCTCTCTATGGTCTGCTTGCTCTGTTGAAATTTTCGCTGAATTTCTAATCAGCGGGTCTCACTGTGCGCGAGCGGAGGCTCTCAAGTCTGCCGCGCTGCAGTGCTGTTTGCTTAGAGAAATTAAAAAGAAACGCTCGCTGTTAAGCCAAAATGAAATGCATATCCTGACGCTAATATGCGCCATAGCGAAGCAGCTAGTCCACCCGCCCCTCTCCATCTGCTCCACCCCTAATCCTGCTGTAGAGCGTCCCGCACATTGGAAGAGGCAAAACTTTGCAACTGGTTCACAGCTTGCAGTGCGCACAGAAACTTTAATGCGCTAAGTCGCAGCAAGCTTCCGAGCTGAAAGAGCGCGAGATCTGGCGGGGGAGGGGGGTGAGAAGGAGCCACAGAGAGCGCTACAGGGACTTAGGGGTGGGATTTGGAAGCCGCGGCCTTTACATGCCACGCGAAAAATAATTAGCGCGTTGCGTTTATAAGTTTCCGGTAAAAAGCGGGTTTACGCTTGTTTAGCAGCGGATGATGGCGTCTGCCAGACGGAGATTAGGGCCTTGATATATTAATGAACTACATATAGAAAGATATAAATATATACATATATATATGTGTATGTATGTATGAATGTTTGTAGGCTAACAGCAGCAGCTCTTTCGATTTCAGCTCATAATTACCAAGAGCTTAACCATCCCCAACCCCATACCCAACCCCAATCCCAATCCCAACTCCAGCCCTCTCTCAACTCTTCTGGCTTTCGCTGCTTGCCGCACAAAAGGTTATCTGAACCCTGGACCCAAGTTTTCGCAACTATTTCAATTTGCATGCGTGCGGCTAAAGTTTTTTCCCAGCTTCTTTCATATAGATTTTTTTGTTGTTCGCTTTCGTTTTGTACGCAGAAGTTGACTGCACGCAAAATAACTTGGCCAACTCCTGCTATTAAATTTCACAAAAATGTTCACAATATTTTTGACCAAAACAAAAACATTTTATTCGAAAGAGAGAGAGAGGGAGAGTGGGGGGGGGTGGGGTAGGGGGTTGAAAAATCAGATGAAAGATGCGAAAAAAAGTTTGTTTTCATTGGGTGCGAGGCTGAGGAGTTAATAAATGGGTTCTTTGGGCTTGCATTCAGGCCAGCATCTCGTCGTTAGTTCTGGATTATGAACGAGCGCTAAAAAGAATGATGTGCCAGATTCCATTTGAATCTGCCGCAGCGAGAAGCAATTTAAAGTAAGCTTAACGAGTTACCAGGTGGTTTAACAGCTACTTTGCCAGCTGTTTACGAAGACCATCTTAACGAGCGGATTTATCGAGTACTTTATAAGCTAGCTTCCCGATTTCTATAGTAGATACTTTACCCGCAGTAGCTATTTGATGAATTGCTTTAAGCAGCTAGTTTACTTTTACTTGACTAGCTAGTAACTACTTTACCAGCGGGCTTACCGGTTACTTTAACAACTGCTTTACAGCAGTTTCAGCAGCTTCGCCAGCAGCTTTTAATTTACCAGCCATTTTATCTCCACTAGCTATTTAACAGCTACTTTACCTGCTTTACCAGCCGGTTTATCATCCACTTACCAACTACTTAAGGAACTCACCCTTGAACCCCTGTCTTGCTTCTGTTTCCCAGCTTTTTTGCCAGCTACTTTACTTTATCATCTACCATTTACTATATCAACTGCTTTACCAGCTGCTCTACCATCCAATATACACGTGCCTAACGCCATCTACGCCCAACTTCTTTACCAGCTACCTCTCACCTTACCATCTGCCTAGACCCACCCACAAGGCAGCAGACCCAAAAACAGAAAAGAGCAGCCGATCTCCCACATAATTTGCAGTGCAGCCGCTATGTGCCTCTAGCTGGGCTCAAACAACTTTTTGTTTGCTCGCTGGCACTCGATGTACCGCCGACTTTTAACGGTTCGTTTGCTTGATTCACCCACCACAAAAAAAAAAAAAAAAAAAAAAAAAAGAGAAAAACCAATCCAAAGCCAAAAGCCAAAACCAAAGCTCCGACCAAACCAATTTGCAGCATTTCGTTATAAACTTGCCACAAAATAGTTGCAAAAATTTTACAACGCCGCTGCCCTTTTAATTGTTGTTGTTGCTGCCGGTGTTGTTGCTGCCGGTGTTGTTGTTGTTGTTGATATAAAAGGAAACGTGGGCTATTTGGCTTTGGGCGTTGAGTGAGTTCCGCCAATTTTTTCGCGCGGCTGCCAAACAAACAAAAAAAGAGGAAAAACTTTTGCATTTTCGCCATATATGAAAAACAAGCAAAGCTGACGCCGACTGCGACGGCTGCTGCATTGAATGATAAGCGCCAGTGAAGCTCTTTAAGTACACAGCATTACAACAACAGCAATCCACAATGGATTAAGTAACAAAAGCTGTGGGCGCAGCGGGGCGGGCTGAGGGGCGGCCGTAGCTGCATACAGAAATATGTGAGCTCCTTGTCTGTGGCTCTGTCTCTGCAAATGCTATTTCAGGCGAAAGCCAGCCAACAGGATGCGCTACAAAAATATCAACATCGCCAGCAACAGCAACAGCCATAGCAACAAGCAGAGCAACAGCAGCAGGAGCAACACGAGTTCTATTCTGCATGTTGCCTCATTCAGGCAATAATGTTGACATTTGAGGACTTCCATCTTCAGCAACTCTTTCTCTTGCGACCTACCAAATTCTTTGCATTCTCTTTCTCTTACGACATTCTCTCACTAGCAATTATTTCGTATATTCATTCCATGGCTTCTCTCTCTCTCTCTCTCTCTCTCTCTCTCTGTGTGTGTGTCTTATCCCCTCTCATACCATTGCTAACTCTTTCTATCTCTCTTTCTATCTGTCTTTGCTTGTATATCTCTCTCTTTCCTCTATTTTGCAGTCTCTATAATTTTAGCCTTCTCTCCCTCACTTCCTCTCAACACAGGGTAACTTCAAGTCTATCAATATTTGCATATTTAGCCCTGATCAGATTTCAGTTTGTGTTTTGCTTTTGTGATGTGCTCGCCGCATAATTAGCGCATTTCCGTAGCAATCGTTGCACAGAGCCGACTCTCAATCCCCTCATCCCTCTAACGGGCCATCCCCTGGCCAGGGATTAGTTGGCATTCAAGTTGACGCCGTTGTTGACGCTGGATATTGGCATTGAGCGTGGGTGGAGCATGGCCAGGCGCAGGGTAACAATTGAGCTGCTTTTATTGCGCTTTTGGCTTGGCCAAAGCCAAACGTTCCCTGGCGCTTTGTTCAGGCCATTTTTCTAGACCGTTTTCGCCCATCGCCAGTAGTTCAACATTTTTCCATCCCTTTTTTTTGCTGCCGACTTTCGGGCGCAACGATGAAGAAAATAAGCAAAACAAGAGACGAAGTTTGCATCCATGTGACATCCATGTGGCGGGCATCGAAATACAGGGGAGGGAGACCCCAAAAGAAAAGAAATATGAGTTGAGCAATTAAAACTGGAGCTTAGAAGTGATTTAGGGGCAAAACGACAAACGATTGTTGTAGAAGAATAGTAGAGCCATTTGAGCTAGGCATATTGAAAGAGATTATGGAGATGGGATCAAAGAAGAATATTAGTCTAAAGTGGCAGCAGCAGAGAGGTGAGAAAATTAATACTGAAACGGAGATTTTTCTGATTTGTATGCCTAGATAAGGCTTAGCTCTACTAGCGCAGTAGCCATTCACTTGAACAGAATCTTGTTTTGATTTACCTCAATCTTAAAATATTTCCCAAGCATCGTTAACAGAGCAGAGCTCTCGAGCTGTCAACGAGTCTGAAAAGTAATCCAAAATAAAATCTTCGAGCAGCACTCGAAATTCCCTGCGAAATTTACTTCTCAAATTGCTGTTTGCTATCAAAATATTCAAATAAATTTATAATTCATATTTTCTGTTATTTATATATAGAAGGGCAAAAACCACACACACCTCCACACACACACACACACACACACACATTTTCATTGTTTTCAAAAAGTTTCTCACATTCTTCACAAGTGGAGCACATGTTGAGCAAACACTCCTCGCCCAATGTAAATATGCCATTATAGAACAGCTTCATTAGCACAAAATGTGTAACTCATACAATACACACACACTCACACTCACTCATACACACACACACACTCACTCACACACACTCTACATTTTGTTTGCTTAAAAGCTGCTGCTGCACCTAACGAAAAATAAAATAAAATTAAAAAAAAAAACAAGAATCGACAAAATAATGGCAACAAATTAAAATGCAAATGCAAATATTTAACTAAATAAATTTATACCGCGCTGCCCACCACGCCCACAGCCGCGCTTCGAACCGCAATGTTGGCCGGAAAATTGATCAAATTCCAAATGCCGAAAATTGCAAATCGAAGCTCAAAAAAAAAAATCTAAAAATAACAAATTTAAAATAAAATAAAAAAAAAAAATACAAAGTCACACATGAGCGAATATGTCGAAATGGCAAATGATGATTGGATAATATTCTGTCATAAATACTCTATTTGAAATGTATTCTCTATTCTGATTTACATAAGAGTTGTTCAGGTATGCAAGTTATCGACTACTGCAATCGATTGCATGCCACGATTATAGTTATTCAATGTGTTTTTTCGATTTCTATTCAGATATCGCACATATCGCTTGTTTCACGTTATCGATAACTGATATCGATTAATGTTATATTGATAGTATACAAAGTTTATTTTCTGGTATACCAAATACATATGTAGAATTTCCTTAACAGGGCATCTGCTAGTCCATCACTTGCCTCTAGTGCTCTATGCCAATGTGTTCAGTATTAAATTCTCTATTGCGATTAAAAGTTGCGCAAAGTTTACAATTGGAGCAAAAGATGGCCGCAAAAGGCCAACAATATGCGCTATGCTACACGGTAGCAGGCTGAAGATACCCTGTAAAGAAGCAAAGAGATACAAAAAGGTAGCAAAGAAGACGATTACCGATAACAACTACAATCGATTGTATAAGATAGATGATTGACTAATAAGATAAGATAAGATAGAATGGGATTTATAAGCCAATTGAAATAGTTGATAATCAATATATTATCATAGAGAATATACCCTGAGATCTCATTTGTACAGGGTATGCACAATGGCCTATTTAAATAATTAGTGAAATAAAATGCGAAATTGCATTTGACGCTCTCAGCGGGTGACTAATAAATACCCATTTACCACTTTGTTGCGGCCAGCGCGAGCTCTCGATTTAGAAGAATGGGCGCAATTAAAGGGAAATTCGATTCAATGCAACAGCAGGATGCCGCGCGAGCTCTGATAAATGTGTGTGTAAACGTGGCCTGCTGTGTGTGTGTGTGCGAGAGTGCGAGAGTGTGTGACGACGGCACGGCTCAGTGCATGTCGAGGGCAGAATGCAAATATTAACAAATATTAAATCGAAACAATATACGAGCCCTGTCTATCGGACGACAGCAGACCATTTATTCCCGTATCCATGCCTATCGATGTTATCGGCCATTGAGCAGCGATTCCGCATTGTTGCATTCACTTGCATTTCACTTCTTTCACTGACATTTTCATTTATTTATTCAGCGTGTGCAGCGATGGCGAAACAATTCGAACGACTTTCTCTTGTCTGAAGGGTTGACATTTGTTATCGATATGAATGGATCGATAACGATGCGAAATATCAAGAAATTATAGGCAAAAGCTTAATTTAAATCATGTCCGATCGCTTGACTTACAAATGTTGTGTAGATTACTATTGTTGGCAGCTATTATGCCGATAACATATCGATAACAATAGAGAGCTACATTTTATATATTGAGGAAAATACTCACAGCTTACTAATGTATTATTTATCTATATATATAGTTGCAACTGCAGAAAAAACGCTTCCAGCTATAGCTTTTCACTTCCACTCAATCGATATATACAATTATCGATAGGTCATAGCCTAATGCATCGTCTCATTTCTATTTATTTGCTAGCATTTAAGCTCCACTTTAGTCGTTTGCTCATATTAATAAGCGCTTGTGTTCGCGTCCTTCGGCCTCCTTCACCTTTGCTCGGCTTTATGTTCCGAATGCAATTATTGAAATTACCATATGCGAACGAGCGCTAAAAACTTTGTTGTCGCTGCTCCCTAATGAGCATTGTGTTTCCATTCCGAAAAGTCGAAACTCGCATAATATGCAGCAGCAGCAGCAGCAGCAGCAACAGCAACAGCAATTGCAATTAAGAGCATAAAACTAGTGTAGATAGAGTAGAGCTCTACGCCACGCGTTTCGTTACCCCCGGGGATACAACTAACTAAGTACAGTTCGCGTATACCCTGGAAATTGTGGATGCTGCTGATAGAGAGCAGCAACTAAGTATACTTTTATATGAATCATTGACCTCATTGAACTATACGCCGTACAGTTCTGAGCTATAAAATTTGTGGACAATTCTAGTTCCATATTTTATAATCAAAAGTTGTCACTGAATAATGTAGAAGTGTGTTTATTTGTCTATATAGTTTTTTGCTATAGGGTATCTGCTAGTCGAGCAGGCGCACACTTAGCACATTTCGTAATGGTTGTACTTATGTTCTTGCCTGTAATTCGCGTTTGTGTCGCATAAAAGTTGGCAAATTGTCGCAAAAAGTGCGATTTCATGCTATATAGCCGATGGCATGTTTATGTTCACTCACACCCACACACACACACACACGCACAACAAACAGTGAGAAGAGAGAGAGAAAGATCTGGAAGCTATTTGTCTGTTTGCATTTTGTATTTATAACGTGATATGTCCGCATTTTGTCTTGTAATTAAATTGCCAACAACAAGGGCGCACAGTAGCTGAACAGTGATTCACACACGCACTTGAACACTCACTCACTTACACCCACACACACACACAGACACACACACACACACACACACACACACTTACGCCCACCCACTTGGCTGCATTGAATCAATCGTTGAAACGTTGCACTGTTTTAAGTGCCGGGTTAAAAGCGACGCAGCGAAAAAAATAAAAACTGCTTGCAGAGGGTTGGCAAAAAAAGAAGCGAACACACACTCTACACACACTACACACACACACACACACACACAGCCAACTGCAGCTGTGTGTGTTTGTGTGTGCAAAATAAAGCAATGCCTGTGCAAATATCGCTCATACGCCTCGTAAACTGTTTAAAACTGCATGACAGTTGATTTCACCTGCAAAGGTGTTGGCTCGGAAACTGTCCAGGTGTGTGCGTGTCTCTCTCTCTCTCTCTCTCTCTCTCTGGCTTTCTCTGTTACTCCATGTGTGTGCGCCATCCAAAGTTCAGACGAGGTTAAGCAAAGATTTATACAAGCGCCAGCAAAGTTTGAGCGCCCCAGCTATTTGAGGTTGAGTCCGTCTCATAGTCAAGTGCCAGTCGAAGATGAAGGGGGGGAGACTGCCAGCTGGAGCAGAGCCCCATTGAATTATTGAGTGACAACCACTGACTACAGCAAGCTCTCCCCTCTCTCTCTCTCTCTCTCTCTCCCTTCCTCTCTCTTTCTCTCTGTGTGTGTGTGTAATGAAGCGTTTGGCAGCTGTAGTCACAGTTCGCATGTGGGTCATCAATAAACTACAGTCAAATATTTGTTGCTCTCGTTGTAATTCGATATGCAATTGAGTTGAGTGAAAAACAAGTGTTGGCAAATGCCCGAAGACATGCGGTGTGTTGTTATATTAACTAACTTTCTCGCAAACATATGTTTAGTCTAATTAGTTTTGTTCTATGCTAGATTTGTGATAAGCAAATAGCAATGTGCTTCAGTGTTGGTAAATGGCAATTAAACGTTTTTAACCAGTGTAGGACAAGAGCTATGCATAACTCAATTTACTAGTATTTTATAAAGTAATCGATTAGGGATATGTTTATTCTGGAAGATTATCATGATATATGCCTCTCTCTCTCTCTCTCTCTCTCTCTCTCTCTCTCTCACTCTTGCAGTCTCTCACTCTCACTTTCTCTCTCTCCATATCTTTTTTCCCTTGGCTTCTTTACGCCTCTCTCTATCTCGATCTATGTCTGTCTCTCGCTTGCTCTCTCTCTCCCTCTTTTCGGATCACCTACTCTCTCCCTCTCTCTCACCCTCCCGTGAGCACATCTCTTTGAGTTTCTCTCTGTTCTGGCATCCTTAAACATTCAGTCTTTCCCCTTAACTAATCAATATACAATAGTTATCAACAATATATCCTAGCATTTATATATGCAGCCTTGGAAAAGGAAAAGTCCTGAGTTCCGGCTATCGATAACTGCAGTTGACATTGTTTTGCACTTTTAGCTTTCAAATATGCAAAAATTCATTGCCCTAAAACGCAGTGCCCAAGCGAATTGAACCAATAAACGTGACAATTTCTTGCATAGACAGATTTGGCACAGCCCCACACACACTCACACACACACATATATGGAGCCAATGAATATGCTTTGTTTATATGGATGAAAAAAGGAGGAGATTTAATACCCACACGAGCTTGTGGGCGGAGGGCCAAAGCAATGCATAGTTCATAGCACATTTTTAAGCGCCGAGCGGAAGTTACAGCCAAGCAACCACAACACCAACACCAATACTAACACACACTCGCACACACACACACTCGCGCACACACTCCGCCTGGCTGACTGATCGATTTTCAATTGAAATTCAGTGGTTTCTTTTATACGGAAACCCTCGACTGTCGGCTTTGCTCTGAGCTGTTTTTTTTTTATCGGCGGCTCGTGAGCAGCAGCAACAAAAAAACACATTAAAAATTAACGAAACACGGCATGAGGTAGGCTGACCAACTAGAACATACCCTGTAGAGCAAATAAGGATAACATACACTTGCTTATACTGACTTATGCTTTCTTATACTCACTCTTATACTCTTTTTGTGTGGCAATACAAGTGATAATAAGCTGATCAGCTAATAGATACCCTGTAGAACATATAAAACTAACTGATACTTACTTATACTCACTCTTATACATACTTCTTATGTCTAGCCAGAGCAATTCTTATCTATTTTTCTATAAATATCTATCAATTTATCGATATATTTTCCTATAACTGATCGAAGTCCATAGTCGCAGTAAGCACTATTGATTCGATTGATGTGGCCAAGTTAAGGGTAATGACCCTTGATGGCCTCTGCCAACTGCCGTTTCACAGGGTATGCGCGACTTTAAAGGCACAGACAGTAGCCACGTCGCGTCGCTGCCATTAATTAAAGCAATTAAATGATTTTCGCATTTCAATTCAATTGCAGCTACAAGTCTTTGCCATTGGCACGCGCTAACTGCTCGGCGAGGGAGGCCGGGTGGGGGCGTGGTGTGGCTTGGCTTGGCTGCGGGGTATTGTGCGATGGCGAGACAGCTTGCGCATTGATGGCACATCATAAGCGTATTACATGAGCCGGCGAGCCAAGTTTTAATGGCCAACGATGTCGCATGCAAAACTTTGCCATTGCCTATGCAAACGATCTGGCCAACAACAACTGCAATTGGGCCAAGAAGCGGAGGCAAAGGCGGTCGCATAGCTATTTAAATGTGACATTAAATGCAATGCTCCAGAGTGCACGCAAAAAAAAAAAATGAGGAAACTTTACCAAATGGCATAACGACTTTGCCTCCAGTTGGGAATGCCAGAATGCCGGGATGCACCAAGAGGCCAGAGCTTCGTGCTTCTCGAGTTTCAGACTCAATCCTCGATTCTCTTCTACTTTAACTGCCCAATTTCAGCTGGCAATGCAAATTAAGGCAAACGAGAGGTGCTCTGAGTCTGCTTGACAGCTGTCTATCTAAGACTTGATATCAATAAATATCGATATCTATAGCGAAAGTCTAATTTGAATTAAATGAGAAGGATTTGTTGTAGTCAAAATATGTACACAATATGAGACGCATAACATAGCAAATAAGTGATAAGTTGCTGTTATCGATAACTATGTTATCGATAATTACATAAGCTAATAGCTCGAGCGAGCAAAGTATGCAAATTCATAACACTTATTCTAGTATATCAGGGAAACGTATGCATCCCTTACTTGCTATCGATAACTATGTAATCGATAAACATCGAAACTCATTAAGTAAGTTTAACTATGCAAGTTTGCTTATACATATGTCTGTACATATTACCGTAATTTATATACTGATAGCTCCTCGTGTGCTCCTGTGAACACTCATGAACCGCCTGAACGAGCCCGCCTTAAGCTTCGTTTTAATTCGCACCACGGATTCGCTGGGAAGTGTGGCTCATCATCCTTCTGGCTGACGCATTGATTGCCATAAAATTACGTGTGCTTTAAATGCATTAAGCAGCATTTCGCATGTAAGAGGCACGCATTAATGTGGCCAATGTGCACACACACACACACGCGCACACACACGTACACACACTCACGCAGGCAGGCACTCACACACACGCGTGAACAATTTTCAATTAATTTGCCTTGCAATAAAAGTAAATGAAATAAAAAATAAATGAAAAGAAAAGTATCTCAAAATGACACAAACAGACGCTGAGCCCGGGCAAAAGATGTCGCCTTGTCGCACACACATGTCACACGCCCGCACACACACACACACACACACACACACACACACACACACGCACACACACGCACGCACACACATTCACTTGGCTGTCAGAAATGTGCACTTCCGGTTTTTTCAGTGCGCCGGAAGTGCTGTGGTAAATGCATTTACATGACTCCCAGCTCTCCGGCCCAGTGGTCGGACGCTCCTTCCGTCGCTTGGCTCTATCTGTTGCCACCCCCCAGCGCCCCCATTAGCCCGCATGCCGTCCGCTAGGTGGCGTGTCGATGTGCACATTGGCCAGCTATAATTAATATTCATATGATTAAGGGATTTACATTGTAATTGAATTATTTAAATGGGCACTAGCAACGACCTCAAAGACTTAAAATATGCCAAATTCAATTATGCGCTACGTATTTCACGTTTTATCCAACACTGGCCAACTTTTCAGCCCACTCAACGGGCTTTAAGCAAATGGAAAGCGTGCGAAAAATTATAAATTGAAAGCTTAAGTAGAGCGCTTAGCGCTGGGCGAGTGTCAAACGATTATTAAAGTTATCGATAGCGATTGCTTGAAGACGAAATTAGAGAGAGAGAGGTGGAGGGAGAGGGGGAACGAAAAGGGTGAAGAGAGGGGGGGGAGAGTAAGAGTTGAAGAAGGAGAGAGAGCGAAATGAAGAGAGAGGGAAGGAAGGAGTGAAAGAAAGAGTGTCAGAAAGAGGGACTGAGAGAGAAGGAGCGAGTGAGAGAGAGAGAGAGAGGAAGAACCAAAGAGTGTGAGATATTGATGTAGAGTGAAAGAGAGAAAGAGAGATAGGCTGATGGGGAGAGAGAAAGAAAGAAATACAAAGAGAAAAGGAATGAGAGAGGGCGAAGAAGAGGGAGAAATTGAATTCAACTGAACTCAAGCGAGAGACAGAGAGGGAGAGAGAGATAACTATATATAGATAAGCATATATGGAAGCATAGAGTGATATTTATATTTATATATTTATGTACAATTTTTTAATAATTTCTGAAGCCTCATGCCCTCCGCACTCATTGATGATGCAAAATTTTCTCATAATTCGAACTCTGTTTATTTTTATAGACATTTTTTTGTTGATGCCAAACCATGTTGAAGGCCTTCAACTTTGCTGGCTGTCGGCTTGTTTTTCCTTTATTTTTGTATTTCTCGCTGCATGATTTCCATCATTTGATTGACCCAAATAGTTGCTTATGTTATCGCACGCTGGCACGCCCCCCGGCGAAACGCCCATCCGCTCCACTCGCACACAGATGTTCGGTTCATTTCAATTTTGTGTTCATTTCTGGTTTTCAGCGTTTATTTTGGTGGGCATGTGGGGCCGTATGCGGGCGTGGGGCGTGTCTTTCCGATTGTCCATTCGTGACCCACTTTTCGGGGAGGTGACAAATGTAAATTTTGGGCAGCGGCTGTAGAGCCTACTGACAACGACAGCGACAGCGACAGCGCCAGCGCCAGTAACTGCAAACGAAGTGTTGCCTGCCCACCGCCCCTCCCCCGGCTGAGTCTTGCCCCCCTTTCCGCTGCTGCTGTCCGCTGCTTCGATTTGTTTGTAATTGAAAAGCGTTGGCTAATTGACTGGCCGAGTGACAGGGCCTGACAAGCACGTGAAAATACTTTCGCCCTCGTTCCACAATGGGCCGCTCGACCAAAATTCTGTCTTGCCATGACACATTTAAAGAGCTCACACACACACACACACACACACCTACACGGACACAGTGGAGGCAGAGGAGCAGCGGCAGCAGCAGCAGCAACAGCAGAAGACAAATTGAAAACTGAAAATGGAACTGAAACTGAACATCGAATGCGCAGCATTTTGAACGTAAAAACAAGCGAGTAAAACGATGAAAACCAAAACTCGAAACTCAATTCACACACACAGACACAGATACACGCACACACTCACACACACACAGATACACTCACACACTCACACACACACAGGCTGACAGCTCACAGCAGCCTACCCTGTAAACGAGACAAGCTGCCGTCGATGGGCTCCATAGAGAGATTATATGGAAGATATGGTAAAATTATATATCTAGATAATAGAGATAATGTCTAGATAATAAAGGATATCTAACTACCTGGCAACATATATATATATATATATATAGCTCAAAATGTGATTAGATTTTCTTTTCGTGAAACCTTCTGCTGGCAGCAATGAGTTCTGACTTGCTATTATCTATCGATAACAATATATATTGATCGATAACATTATATTGATCGATATTAAGCTATGTTTCAGGCTGATGCGCACGTATATCAATTATAATCAATAGTAATCGATAATTTTAAATGTTTATCAATAACTATCAATAGTAATCGATAATTACATATGTTTATCGATAACAGCAGCTTGAGCCTTGCATACATTCACAATATGCCCCCCATTCACAGGGTATCTGCCTGTGAGTCGCTCGCAACTTGAGCTCTCTCTCTCTCTCTCTCTCTCTCCAGCCAGCATTTGTTTTGGCTTTTTGGCTGACTGTAAATTTTTTCCTTTTTTTTTTGTGAGGGGGGCCGCAGCGCTGGCAGCTGGCAGCTGGCAAGAATTGAGTGGATATTGCAGCCTTTTGCCACTTGCCAAAGCTGCCAAAGCATTTCGGCGCCACATCGCCACTGATAGACGATATACCCACCGCTGCCCTCTGTGGCTCCGGCTCCGGCTCCGACTCCGGCTCTTCGGCTATCTGCAGCGCTGCAGGCGTTAAGTGTGTGAATTTAGTTAGCACGAGATTTTCGACCCGCTGTGTCTGTCGCTCGAGAGCTCAGCTGCGATTTACTCTAATGGCATTTGCCCCTAATGAGACAGCCATTGACAGGTGGAGACGAGCCAGCGGCAGCCGGCAGTGAGCAGCCCGTCAATAGCAGTTGCCAATCGATTCCTGCTCCGACGCCAGCTTGACAAAGCGTGGATACATTTTCACAACTAATTACCAAATCGAGAGCTGAACAAAAGTTGACAGTAGATGGGGCTAGGGCTGAGGGGAAAGTCAGGATATATAGCTCTCTCTCTCTATCTGTCTCTCAACGAGCAGATCTAAGATACCCATTTGCGTATAGTCATTTACAGGGTAACTGTCAGTCCTGTACTAGCCGTTCAAGACTCTCTAAGAGTTTCGTCAATGCGCTGTAATAAAGCAATTGCAGCAAAGACTCGAAGAAATTATGCCTCAGGCATCTGCAGCACAGCATTCGTAGCCAACAGACACAAATCAACATGCGAGGCACACAGAGAGAAAGACAGAGAGAGAGAGAGAGAGAGAGAGAGAGAGAAAGCTAGAGTAGCAGCTGCTGTTAAACAAATGTTCAAGTGTTCAAATTAAGTATCCCAAATGCCAAACAGAATGTGGCTAAGAATACGGATGAGCCGAATGGAATGACAGATAAAGGCTGAAAGAGGATAATTTCGATGGCGACGATGCCAAAGGAACCAGAGGAGCCAGAGGAACCAACAAGCAGCCAACGGAGCAGCAGCTGCTGTCATTTGTTTTAGCTCAGTTACTAATGTAATTGAAATAATTTCATTTTGACATCAAGAGCCTAAACGAGCTATGCTTATTTATGAGACGAGACAACAAGCAACAACAACGAAAACACTTCACAAATGAATGTAGTCGGCGACCGAAACTAGTGCAACTATGAATTGAGACAGGCCAACAGATACCCTGGAAATATCTACTTTGCCTACAGTTGCTCTCGCTGTAACTGTGGGCAGTTAAGCTGAGTAGGATATACTCTAGGATAAAGTACATATATATATACTGTAGGATATAGTATATCTATATATAGTGTAGCTCTGGCTTAGTATTCTATATATATATATTCATATATACTCATACCTATACCAATCACGCTCATGCACAGATATGCCCACTTTCCTTATCGCTTAGAGGGCATACAAATGCTGAGCTTAACTAACTAAAGCTGACATTTTGCCAGACGTTGGCGGCGCACAACTTGTGAAAATGTTGCCAACAACACAACTAGGCGAGTGCGTGTGTATGTGTGTGTGTGTGTGTGTGAAAAACCGTAAACAACAGCAACAACAACAGCAACGACAATGACCAACGACGACTGATGTCTAACCATGAAGCCGGCGACCGAGCGGGGTAAACCGCATGCCAAAAACGGAAGTGGCATTGTTAAGCGGTTTATATATTCGTATGTGTGTGTCTATGTGTGTGAGTGTGTGTCTGTGTGTGTTAGCATTGGTGCACAGCCTCTGTCTGCATGGCTGCCGGCCAGCCAGCCTATCTGTCCGTCTGTCATGTTGTTGTTTTGTGCGTTTGCATGCTAAGCACGTATTTCCGGCATAGTTTTTTTGTTTTTTGCTGCTCTCTCTCTCTGCTGCTCTCTCCTGCCTAGCTCCCTACTGTCCCTCGGCTGCTCTGGATTCTTGGTTTCAGTTTCAGTTGCGTTTTCTAAACATTTGGATTTTAGTTTAGTGGTTTTAAGTTCTGCCATAAATCGCAACTGGCTGCGCATATTTATGACAAATGTGCACAGACTCTCACCCTCTCTCACCCTCTCTCTCTCTCTCTCGCTCTCTCTCTGGCTCTACCTGTCTGACATCTTCATGTGGCATTTTGGTACGTGCCAAACAAATTGGTTAACTGTTTTATTGCCCCATTCGGCAGTTGTCCATAAATTTGCTCGACTTTTTGACTATTTGCCAGACGGCAAACTTCTGCCGTCTTGGCCCACTGAGCCAGCTGCTCTCTGAGCCATAGCTAGACGATGTCTAGCCTACTTTTAAGCGTCACATCAACTAAATTTAACGATTGTAACGCACAGCGTGAATGAGCTGTGACGGCTGATAGAGAGGACATCAGTTTATGCTGACCTAACCTCACTTAACTAGACCTGACCTAACCTAACCTACCTAAATGTAGCCTAACTTGAGCTCATTTTATATGAATAGCATATAGTTCTGCTAGCTGAGCGAATGCTTTAGCGGTTCTTTGTGCTCTGTCTAACTTGCCGAAGTTAATTCAAATTGTGGCACATAATAAAGCTGACAAAGGATATTTTTGAGGTCACATAACCTAACTTTAACTAAACTTATGTAAGCTTAATCTGATTCTAACTGACCTAATACTAACACGACCTAAAACAACCTTTAGACATCAGTAGGTAGTCGTCTATACCACACCTCAGGCTGTGAGTGTCCGAGGAGCAAAAAAGGTGTCGGAACAAAAATCCTTTCCATAGCGATCACTGCAGCCGTCCACATATCTTGGTGGTATATATCTCTATATGTACATATCTCTACATCTAGAGAAACGTCTCTCTCAAATATATATAATACTCTATACTATCTACATTTCTTACTCACATCTATGGATAACTCTCATTTACCCATCTCCGTAATGCTGCCCTAAACAATTATTGATTAAGGTCACATCTTGGCATTTATAGAAATTGTGGAAATTGTGAAAATTGTGGAAATTGTGGAAATTTTAAATGCCAATGACAATGACAGCATTGCCTAATTGACATTTTATTTCTGTGTCTCTCCCCCTCTCTCTTCCTGTGTGTCCCTCTCAAGGACTTACTGAGCGTAGGCGTTTGTTCGTTGTGACGTCACAATGTCCCCTCGTCAGCCTGTTTATTTATTCATTTACTTCCCAGTTCAGCCTCCCACTCAGCAAAGAAATGCGGTCAAATTTACCTCGACGCTTTTTAGACTAAAGTTTACAAACAAACAAAAAACAGAGGTGGGGGCGGCTGGACAAATGAGAGGGTTGCTGCAAAAGTTTTCCAAACAAATCAGAATCAAGTTTTTTCCTCTGTTGTTGTCCACTTGTTTTCTTGATTGATTGAATGTAGGCCGACTTATGTATATATATATATATATATTGTTTTGGCCTGAAGCAGAATCTGAGCACTTATAAATCTTAAATGCAATTTGCTGGAGTGTAGAGAGGTGGGGATAGAGCTGCTGTAAGCGTGTGGCTTAAGGCTCGAAACTCTTAGAGCTTATGAAGAGAGAGAGGGAGAGATAAAACAGGAGATTGACGGAGGAGAGAGAGAGAGAAGCCTGTATAAGGTCTTATGATGATTTATCAATAGGATAGTATAGTTTAGTTAGGGCTATGCCTGAAAGTATGCTCAGATATAAATATATATCTAGATAGATTATATATCAGACCAATATATATTTTGGTATGCCAGCATACAGAGAATACATTAAGCCTCATACCTAATCCACTTGAGTCCTGCAAAGATGCCTGAAGGTTATGTCTTCGAGAGCTAATTCCTGTAAGTCTCACTTCAAAATGCTTTATATAAAATTAATTGCAGCCTTCATATTTAATGGCCCTCTAATTAAGACTTGAAAACATTAACAACCCTAATGAAGCACGAGACAGAGAGGAGGTGAGAGAGGGAGAGAGAAATAGGGGGGGTGCGAGTGGGGGTCTCTCTGTAAATATAGTTTGCAACGCAAGAGGATCTCTGTGTGTGGCTTGGAGTATGGAAAATCAAAGCACAAGCACTTAGCTAAAGCAAAGCAAACAGCTGCCGACCGCATATGCCACAGACTAACCTACGACTACAACTACGAACACGCCGAGCATTAACCCGGGGGAGAGCCATCGTCCCGTTAGGCAGCTGGGCTTAACCCAACTGCGAGCACCTTGCGCTCAGCAGTGTCTTTGACCGCCAAAACCGCAAACACAACACATAAATTTTTAGCAATTACGAAAATGCAAAGTGTTTTCCCAGCACTCAACTCCCTGTGTGAGTGTGTGAGTGTGTGAGTGTATGTGTGAGCCAGACACACACACACATATACACAGAGGTAAAGTGAAGTGTGTAAAGCACTTGAAATAAATACAAATGGCATAAAACATTTTCCTAGCTGAAATTGAGGCCACTTTTGACCTTGATACAGGTGCTCTACTATGCCGACCACATAGACTCCCCCTTCCTCTCTTGCCCTGCGCCTCCTGGCATGCATCATCATATTGGCCATAATTGAGTGCACATTGTGGCCGCTTAGCTATTGCCTAATTGCAGCTGTGGGCGCTGCCACATCTTTGCTATGCCTCCTGCCACTGCCTCAATTTGCGGCATGCCACGCCGTCAGTTTTAAGTGCACACACGGCCTCAAGCCCACTCGTACCAGAAGTCAACTGCGTCCACTGCGGCTGTCGATAATATTTGGCCACATTTTGCAATCAGTGCCCAAATGCTCAAACAGCTGAGGCTGCCGTACGGCGAGTGGAACAAACTGGAATTGAAACAGGCTCTATAGCCTTATATTAGACTACCAAAAGAAATGAATGAAAAAGTGAAGAGGAGGAATTGGAGAAAAGTTGAGAGTTGCGAAGACTTGAGAAGAGTTAAGGAGAGTTGAAAAGAGCTGTGGAGAGTTGAGCAGAATAAAGGAGAGTTGAGGAAGGTTGAGTCGAGAGGGAGTTGAGGAGAGCTGAGCTGCGTTGTGAAGAGTAGAGGAGAGCTGTGGAGAGTTGGGGAGAGCTGTGGAGAGTTCAGGAAAGTTATGGACTGTTGAGTTTAGGAGAGTTGAGCTGAGTTGTAGAGATTAGAGGAGAGTTTTGGAGAGTTGTGGAGAGTTGTGGAGTGTTGAGGATAGTTCTGGATAGTTTTGGAGAGTTCTGGATAGTTGTGGAGAGTTGTGGAGAGTTTTGGAGAGTTGTAGAGAGCTGTAGAGAACTGTAGAGAGCTGAGCAAAATAGAGGAGAGGAGTTGAGCTGAGTTGTGGAGAGTTGTGGAGAGGTGTGGAGAGCTGTGGATTTGAGGACTTGAGGAGAGTAGAGGAAAGTTAATGAGAGCTGAGGAGAGTTAAGTTTTAAGATCTTTGAAAGTATAGGCTAGAACAGTGGAAAGATATATTTATGAAAAGATTTCTTATAGAACTCATAGAGTTGGAAATATTACCTCAACAGACAAACAAATCTTTGAATGCACTCTTTAAACCAAATAGGCACAATATCTTTATCTATAGATATATAAAGCATATTTTCCCTGCTAAATACTTTCTATACACAAATTAGTATTTCTGCATTTTCTAATCACATATATAGTAAAAGGTCCACCCTAATATCGCACTTACACATTAACATCTATTTATCTCTTTAAACATTCAAATATTTTCAATATATTCAATCTTTCCATATCATCCATACCGTCTACAGCCATAGCCTTAAGTCATTTACAAGTTAAACGAAATCAATTCCAATTCCCAACTGGTTCAAGTGAGTTCAAAAGACTCGAATCGCCCAGTTGTGAAGTCTCGCAACTTGAGAGCGCTCCATTGGCTCGACACTTGTCTAACTTTGGCTAGCTCTTGACCTTGTCGCGCGCCACTCGAGCCACACAGCCCAGATAAGTAGGCAACATAAATTGGCTCACTAGAAGCCTATAGAAGCCTACAGCTGCAGCTGAGCTCAATAATATTAAATAATCATAATAATAATAATAATAATAATAATAATAATAAATACGCCGATTTGTCTTGACAAATGTCAATAAAGTGCTTGCCAGGCGGCTGGCCACGCCCAACGGTGGCGGTGGACTCAAATCCGTGACACCAAAAAACTTTGTGGCACACACAGAGTTGGACACTTGGGTGTGTGTGTGTGTGTGTTCGTGTGGCACGTAAAGGGCCTTAAAATGAAGGTGTGCATAACTAAATAAATTCTATCAACAACAGTTGCCAGCGAGGGAGGCAGCAGTTGCTGTAGTTGGCAGGCGGCAGGGGGCAGAGGGCAGGGGGGCAGCAGCTTGGGGCACGTGCAACTTGTCCTACATGTGAAGCAGACGATGTTGGACAAGTCGAGCCTAGCAGACTTCCATAACTAAGAGCGAACAAGTCGCTTAAGTAGTAGGCGCCCTCACTCTCTATGTGTGTGTGTGTAGGTGTGTGTGTGTGTGTGTGCCGCAATCCACTTGAACCGACAAAAAAGTAGAGGAAGAAGCTGAATGTAAGGTAGCAGAACAAAGTGAGGAGAAAAAAATTGTGTTAAGCGTTGATTCTTTTGTTCTTGGCATTTCCTTCGAGTTGAGTCGAGTCGCGTCGCGAGTCGAGTCTGGCGAGCCCTTTGAGGAGGGGCGTTGGGCATAAAAGGCTTTCATTTTGGCGCCTTTTGCTTTACATGCAACGTCTCTAAGACACGACAACACCAAACCCACACACACAGAGAGAGAGAGAGAGAGAGACTTCCTCCTTCTTCGAGTGAAAATTTGTGCTACTTTGTCTTTTGTATGTTCACTTTTGGGCTGCTGCTCGGCAACAAAAGCCGCGTTGCAAAAATAAAGCTGCAGACAAGAAAATAATACAAAAGACCTTACTTGTATATATATGTATATGTATGACTATATATACATATATATTTGTAGTCAAAAAGCATTTGGAACAATGACATCAAAGTTTTAATACCCTTGCAGGCATATTAATTGAATTGCGGCAGCAGCAGAGCTGAAACATTTGGCATTAACCGATCTTAGCTCAAGTTGCAGCCTCCAATGCAGCCAAGTAATACCCTTTCGGGCAGCTAATAGTAGTAGCAACAGCTGGCCTGAAGCTTAAAGTCCAGCTATGGCAGATGATCTGACTGATATTTAGTTTGGAAGTTTACTTAGTATTATTATTATTCCATTTTTCAATACTATTTTTATCCTATATGAGGGAGTATATAGGTTTTGTGTTCTTCTGTCCGTCCGGCCATCCATTCATCTGTCCATCCATCCATAAATCCGTCCATCTCTCCTTCTGACAGCTGCCATACAAACTTACGAGAAATGTGGATATAATCAAGTGCAAGTATATCAAGCCTCTGTTCCTATAGGTCAAAATATAAAGCAAAAACAAATTTTTGAATTTTCTAAATTCTACAATAATCAGACCATCATTCTGCAATAACAAACCAAACTTATATCAATTTTAATATCAATAATAATAACAAACCAATTAAAATTGCTTTCGGATCCAGCTAAACACGTTCTCAAAATCCTGAAGCCCCATGCCAAGAGTATAGATAAAAAGACGCGAGCACAAAAATTACAAAAAAAAAAAAAAAATGTTCAACCGGCGCCTAAAAAAATATTTCAACACAAACTTTGCTGGTTGTTCGCTCGTTGTCGCTGGCATGCAAAGTGTGCAAAAGGAATAAAAATAATAATAATAATAATAGGAGAAGTACTTAATAAAACAAAGACACGACGTGGGCGGCGGCAGCGACGATGACGACGACGACGACGGCTTTAGCCGCAGCTTTTGCATATGCAAAAGACTTTGTCGCTGCCGCCGCCGTTGCTGCTGCTGCTGCTGCTGCTTCTACTTTGTCTGCTGCTGACGTCGCTGCCGCTGCCGCTCTATTCAGTGTTGGCAAACGACGCTAAAAGTGTCGTGCAGCGCAACGGCAGCAGCAGCAGCAACAGCAGCAACCGCAGTCTCGTTGCAAATATGCAAATTGCATGAATCTGTTTTTGCTGTTGCCACGTTTTCATTTTCGTTTTTAGTGCACCCCGCCCCGCTCCGCCCCGCCCCGCTGCCCACCTCTAACATCCTGCCACGCCCCCATTGCCTTTGTGCTGCGGTAGTTCACCGGGGCTTTCTAATGGCTGGCAGCGAATTTTGTGCGCGATACCAATTGAATAAGCCAAAAAACTTTGAACAATAACGCGCCAAACTGCAAATTACGTAACGCTACATAAAGCTAATTACGTAGCGCAAGTAATGTCGAGAAGAATTCGTATTTGCGAGCGGAACGAGCCGTCAGTAGAGTTAGCGAATGAGACACCATATATATTAGTTGATTAGGCTTATCAGTTTCAGCTGCCGCCCCTGAAAAGCTTTATTACGCATTACGTATATTGTTACGGAACGGCAGGATGTTGAGCTGCGAAGCCTGAAACATGACTGGGGTGTAGACCCATACGTTGTTGCGGTAAGACTTTGACTCAAGCACGAGTATATGAAAATAACGTAAGAGCTACTTAACAGTGTCTAGTGTAACGTCAAAGAACTTATCACGTAACGTATATTAATACGCGAATATTAAAAACATTTCAAATGCACTAATATAATGTGTTAGATAGTAATATTGATGCCAATTTAAACAAATTTGCCTCTTACGTCACGTATTGTGTTACGTAATAATAATGAAAAGTTAAGCAGTCAAGTCAGCTATGTTACGTAAGAATGATTGCAGCTGAAACTAAAATGAATATCAAGTTACTTTCATTTTTACGTTACAGTAATTAAAATTAATACCAACTCCTCTCTCCTTACGTTACGTAAGTTGCAAGGCAAAATTATTAGTGCAGAGAGAGAGAGAGAGAGAGAGAGTGGGAGCAGATAAAGTCACACGGCTTCAACTGCAAAACATTAGACAACTTGCGAACTGCTTTACATGCTGGCAAAACAACGTAATTTGCTGCATATATAATAATACAGTTATTTTTTCGAGCATTGTTTAGCAGCTGCAGCCATAGGAAGTCTCCCCTAATTGTTGTTGCCCCATCAAAGCTCGAGCAATCCGAACGAAGTTAACCCTCGGCTGAGGTCAGCGCGCACTCAACTTAACCCCGAGCCAAAGATCCAATTGATATATATATTTAAATATATATATATATGTATGAGAGGTATATGTATGTGTGTACTGTATATAGAACACGACAGAGTCAGGCACTGGCGCTGGCAGCCAAGCTATTTGCATTGTTCTTTTACACTCTTGGCCTTTGTTTTGCCAGCGAGCGCTGCTTCGTCGTCCTCTGTGGGGGCAACGAGAAAGAAGGCAAAAGCCAAAGACGTCTATCGCCAGATTTTTGCGCCCTGCTGTGGCGACTTGTTATGCAAAATCTGCATAATACATTATGCAATTATGAACGTGACAAAAGTCGCCTTCTGCAGCACTTGCCGCTGCCCGACGGCAGTTCAACTATGACACTTGCTCTTTCTTTCTCCGCCGTATACGCAATCAGTTGGCATGGGAGCTTATACATACATATATAAATGTATATATATATATATGTATATATGTATGTATATATTGTGTCTAATTAGTTTTTGTTGTAAGGCAAAATGTTTGATTATCTCATTCTTATTCTTATGCATTTTAATAAGACTTTCTGTATCTTTTGATGTGTAATCTGAAAGTCTTGAAAGTTGCTGCTGAGACAGCGGGGGGCTATGACAGAACTGGAAAGAGAAATTTTTTCATTATGTGCAACTATGAGATAGCTTTGTTGCTATATGACACAAGGCTGATAGAAACGTAATCACAGTGAAGACTTTTTAGTTAATATGGAGACTAGTCTAAGGCCTGGCCATAGAAGACTTTGAAGCTAACTAACCATACGTTAAAAATTGCACTTAATTAGAGAACTTCTCATGTTAGCTACAATCTTTTTTGTCGAAATATCTCAGAATGTTGCCAAACTTCATAGAAACCTTTTTTTGGTATTTACTATTTGAGTTTTGAATTAAGTTTTTATGGGGTTCGTAGTATTAGCCGTAATATTGGTGAATAACTTAAAAAATAGCTAAGGTAATCTTCTCTTGTCATATTTTACCCTATAACCCCAACATTTGGTGCACTTATGAAAAGGACAGTAGGAACTCCAATTTAAATTTAAAATACAGTGTAATTGAGTCATATTCAATTGCTTAACATGGCTCTAATTGGTATGTTAACAGCATTGGCAACATTTACGTGCGCATATTACAAATTATTTCACACGATTTGACTTGTGTTTAGTTTCAGTTAGGATCCACTCAATTAATTATAATTTATGTGCGTCTGCCGAGCCATAAAGCAGTCAAGCACACACACACAGAGGGAGAGAGAGACAGAGAGAGAGAGAGAGAGAGAGAGGGGGGAAGAGAGACAGAGTGAGAGGGAGACAGACAGAGAAACGGGCTACAGCATATGTCACAGCAGTGATTATGATTACCCAACACTGAGAGAGACACACATACGCATATGTGTGTAAATAAATGTATATATAGATGTAAATGTGTATGTGTGTGTGTGTTAGTAGTAGTAGTGTGTGTGTGTGTGTGTGTGACTTGGACAAGTTTCTTGACTTTTGGGCTCTGACTTGCATACTTAAATCGACAGATGAATTTTTGTGGCCTGTATAAGCTGAACTTACGGTATATTATTATAAGCTATCCAAATGGAAATGCCTGCAAAATATTTAAATAGAATTTCATACAAATCTATCGAAGATCTATCTATATATATTGTATATAGAACAATCTCATATCTATAGCTAAAGCTCTTTTAAGAAATTTAAAATATCTTAACTAATACTTGATATCTCATTCTTCTTCTTACAGGTATATATAAATACGTTCCACTTACGTTCCACACCAATTGTGTGTTCATCTTCAGCACTGTTTGATTGGCTTTCATTGGGCTGGGTAAACACACGATTATAGTATTTATATTTAGCTTTGATGCCAGCTCTGATACTGCTTGGCCACGCCCATGCCGAAAGCCACACAAAAGGTTGCAAAAAGCGACTCTAAAATTTATTAGCGCTGCATTTTAAATTGATTGCGTTACTAATTTATGCATTTTAATTGCTAATTAATGCAATATTTACACAAGCCAAACACACACACACACACACCAACACACACAACCTAGCACTTGGCTGGACACAAAGGCCACGCGCTGGATTTATAATTAGCGGTCAAATTTACGGTTTTCATGCGTTTGTCAACACTGGACACGCTGGGCGCAGCGTCGCCGACACGCCCCCTTTTGCAAAACTGATTTACAAAATACAGTGCAAGAGGCTTTAATGATGACCCCCCTTTCGCTGCGCCTCTGCCTCGAAAGCTTAAGCCGGCTTCAGCTCTGCCTCTCTCTCTCTCTCACTCACTCTCTCTCTCAGTCTGTCTCTCTCGTGCATACATACAAACACAATGCTGCTGCTGCTGCTGTGTGTGGGCTTAATGAGCCGTTATTTATTAGCTTGCTGTTTTAATTTATGTGTGCAACAAATTAGACGGCCCGGCCAGAAAGCGCTTAAACTATTTGTTATTTTAAATTGAAAGCGTTACGCCTCACACCCTCTCTCTCCCCCTCTCTCTCTCTCTCCCTCTCTCTCTCTCTCTCTCTCTCTCTGTCTGTATTTCAAACACTCGCCCACGCACACACACCCCGCCTCGCAGCTACAAATTTGCTGCTGCTAATCATTAAACATTTGCCCAAATGTGCGCCTGTGTGTGTGTGTGTGTGTGTGTGTGTGTGTGTGTGTGTGTGTGTGTGTGTGTGCCTCTGTGTGTATTTCGCTGTTAAAGTAAAATTTATTAGCGAAATAAATTAACTTTTGACGCTAAATAAGGCGGCAAACGTGCCAAAATATAGGAAATACTTTTGTTCTTAACTTAAAAAAAATTAAAAAATATTTTATAAAAATCATAAAAATCGGAATATAACAAAAAAATTCAAAATTTTATATTTAAAACATAAGAGAATATTTACAAAATCTTTTTTTTTATATTTAAACAGTTTGAAATTTCGTATAACTTTGCTTAAACAAAAAAAAAAAATATTTTTAAAATGTTTACAATTTTTATAGCATACTTTCTTGCGCGTCTGACGTAGTGCCTTATGCCATCTATCTAGAAATCTTTCAAGCCGCAAAATACTGTTCATTTTTTGACTCAGTGAAATCCGTTGCCATATCATGTATATATATATAGGACAAACAACAAAGCACTTTAAAAGTTATCCCCAAAAAGCATTTTGAAAATGAAAAGTATTAAAAAAATATGCGGAGTGAAGAGCTTTGCCGAGTTGAATACCTTAAACTCGGCTCACACACATGAGTGCTGAAAAAGTTAGCTGTAAGCAATGCAGCGTCGAGCCAGCCATAACAATATTTCAAAGCAGAACCAGAAGGGCTGCAGTTCGAGAGAGAGAGAGAGAGAGAGTACTCGACTGCAAGATGCCCTCTAAGAGACACTAAGGAGTGTGTCTAGAGCTTCAAGTTTACATGTGTAAGGGTAGCTTGAGCGGACAGCTCATATATATTCACTCTCTAGTCTGTATAGCTACAATAGTCTGCTGCTTGCAACATATTGCCTCTATACATCAGTGTGCCCTATGCGCGCTAGCTGAAGTCTACAGGGTATGCAGCTGGCAACAGTGGCAGAGCGATATGCAATGCAAACGCTTTGAATATACAAGTGAGCAGACACGCCCAGCAGCAGGCTCGAATGCCTGACAAGTTGTCTGGCGCTAGACAATGAGAGCACACACACATACATACATCTGTGTGTGTGTGTCTGAACGTTTATCTGCGCGTAATGAAGACGTTGCAACTTCTGCACTGCAACTAATTTTGAAAACCGAGTCGCTGATGTGTGTGTGTGTGCGTGTGTGTGTGTGTGGGTGGGCGTGCTGCATGCTGCATGCTGTTCTGCATGTGTGTTAGTAGGGCGTGGCAGCACAACATAAATTAAAATGTTAGCTAAAAGTTTTTGCCGCTAAAATGGCGCAAAGCAAAAGCAAGCCAGCTGTGTGAGCGAGCAAGGGAGGGAGGGAAGGGGGGAGGGAGGGAGACGGAGGGAGGGAGGTGGCGAGCGTGAGAGTTCTGGCAACAGTGTAAATGACACTTAACACAATTAAATAAACATTTAAAGTTGCACACTTACACACACACACACATACGCACACGCACACACACAGCGAAATGACTTAAGTGCTGTGCGCTCAATTACACACACACACACACACACACATACACACACAGCGCACGCTGTCTACCTTGTACATGCTGCCATGCTGTCAGTAGTCACCGCCCACTGCCACCCGCTGCTCTCCCACTCTCTTCGGCTCTGGCTGCATATTAAATTAATGGCATGCCAAAAAGTATGCTACAAAATAAGCGCATAGCCCAAAAAGTGCTGACTGCCACAAAGCGTCAGCTACACACACACACACTCGTACACACACACACACACTAGCCCTCATTGCAATGTGTATACAATCAAAATTAAAGCCGCCCTCTCTCTCTCTCTCTCTCTCTCTCTCTCTTTCTCGCTCTGCAGACAACAGCAGCAGCAACAACCCAAACACTAGCACCACGCCCACTTTTTACCTACCCACAAACTCAACCTCCTCCTCCTCCACCTGCTCCTCCTCCTCCTCCTCCTCCTGCTGCAAGCCAGTTAAAGATTTATGCGCTCGTTAAGGGCAGTTTCATGTCAGTTTTTATGTGTCATGCGCTCGTCTCCAGCCACCCACAAACAACAACAATAGTGCCGGCCATTGTTGTTGTTGTTGTTGTTGTTCATGCAAAATTCAAAATGTTCATCATAAAAAGCCTAAGAAAAAAACACATGTTAAGCACAATGCAAACTTTCAAATCATTTGCCGCCTCAAACTTCAAATTGAACAATAAAAAACAATTTTATATATATTTCAAGTTTTAAATCTCTTGTGACTCGCCACCAGAGATCGTAAACTAGTTCTGGAATTATGTTTTTAAATAAATATTTAGTGGCTCGAGCTTGAGCTAGAGCTGTTTATGGCCTTTTATTACAAACCAAGCGAATGTCTAGCAACAGCTGGAACTGAGTTGGCCGAGAGTCTAGGATACTCTAAGAAAACCTGCTAATGGCTAAAGATATAGCTGACTTAGGCTCAGTTAGTTAAACTTTTAAAGCTAGGATTGCCCTAACAGAAGGAAAAGAACTTCAAAGCAAACCTACCTCAGCTAAAGCAGAAGCCAGCCGAAGGACGTTTAGCTTAAATAATAATCATAAATACACCTTTCAGCTCAACGCCACCTATATACCTTTCATACTCCTTCATCAGTCTTAGCTTACTTGTTTATCTCCAACTGGTCGGTCTGCAGTCAGTCTGGTCACCTGTTCAGCTCCATCTCTATAGCATATATCATCTCTATGTAAATAATTTCCTGTAATTCTTTTAGTCTACTCATTCCTACCATCACTAGTTATCACAATTATTTTCACTGTTGCAGCAACTCCTCTGTTCCAGCATCTTCAGCTCATTGACATCCTCTGATCTCATATAAAAAGTGTCCAATATTATAATCCTATACCAACCTTAGCTCTAGTTCTAATTTCTACAACCTTTGTGCCTCAATATTCCAAATTTCTGTACTCATTGTCCAATTTCATAAATAGATCATATAGTAAAGGAGCAACTCCTTCAAGTTATATCAGTCTCTATGCGCGAAACTCTGTTAAGTTCTACTTCAGCGCACAGCGAAGTTCAAGTGCAAGCAGAAATGCCCAGCGTTAAATGAAGAAAAAGTGCCTGGGCTCAACATAAATAAGCAAAACAAGAAGCAGAAATTAGGAGACCGAAGAGAGAGAGAGAGAGAGGAGGAGGAGGAGTAGGAGAGAGAGAGAGAAAAAAACTGAAATAAATGGCGTGTATAAAAATGGGCAAAACGAAAAGGTAAATAAGCAACAAAACATGCAGCAAAAGGTGCGAGTCGAATTTTTGGGCAAT
Organism: Drosophila repleta; assembly: GCA_018903745.1. Lineage (NCBI taxonomy): Eukaryota > Metazoa > Arthropoda > Insecta > Diptera > Drosophilidae > Drosophila > Drosophila repleta. The sequence continues at coordinate 2,312,442 of JAEIGN010000750.1, read as the reverse complement.
GGATGAATGGCCATGCGGTTCGAGGCAGGTGAGCAGCAGCAGCTAGTCAGGGGAGGGGGGGGGGGGGGCAGTGGTGGCAGTCTAGTTGGCAGAAGCCAAATGCCAAAAACTGTGTGCAAACATTTTATGGCACTTTCGGTTTATTTTGCTCAGCTGCTGCTGCTGCTGCTTCAAGTTGCAAGTTGCGAAGCGGTTCACTGCACACACACACACACTATATAAATGGCACTGCTCTGGCATAAGCAATAACTGTTGACAATCTTTGGCAACTTGGCCCAAAAGATTTCGTTACGTTTTCGTCTTTTTCGGCTGCCTCAGCTTCTTACATGTAGCCTGGCTGCTGCTGCTGCTGCTGCTTTTTCGGCTGCTTCCTCGTCATCATCACGCACCATCACCGGAAATCGATCTCATCATTTATGCAAAATGTGACGCAGTTAGTTGTGCAAAATGTATACAGCTCGCTCTCTCGCTCCCACACACTACCTACCTCTCTCCCTCTCCCTCCTCTGTGTGTGTGTGTGTGTGTGTGTGTGGCAACATTGTGTTGCCCCTTTTTTAAAACTGTAAGCAACGCACAGCAACAACAACAACAACAACAACAACGACAACGACAAAGGCAACTTTATAACAACGTCAGATTTACACAAAACAGCGAGCGCATATTCACTTTATCTGAAAAATAACGAATGCTGAATGCCCTAACAAATTGTCAAATATGCGGCAAGCATGCAGGAAAGTTACATCAAAATAAAATAAAATATAGTAAAATTTTAAATTGAACTAGAAACAAATTTGAAACAGGCAGACAGACAGCTTTAGACAGATCACATTCACTCTATATAGAGTACATATACACTCCCCTCTATATACTCTATAATAAGTATAAGCTCTCTAGCACACCCCAAGCAAATTTCCTTTTACAAATATCATAGAGAGCACGAATGATGCCTGAGAAAGTGTAACTGAAGCCACGACGTACTACGAAGTTTTGCCTGCTTTAAATTAAATTTTCTTCCTTTTTTTCTTATTTTTTCTTTGGCTGGCGTATTTTATGGCAAGTCCTTGTGCTACTGCCTCTAGTGCTGCGCTGTATATGGCCAACTATATAGTCAGCTGAGGCAGCTTGGCTTAAGCGCTCAATGCCAAAAGAAGAGTTTCGAGAAGGGCCTGAAGACTTGCGCTCTGCAAGACTTTAATTGAGACATGGAATATATAATGACATACTCTCTATATCTCTATCTCTCTTGCTCGATCTTCCTCTTTCTATCTCTCTCTCTCTCTCTCTCTCACTCTTCCTCTCTCCACCTCAACAGGCTAACTAAGTTTAATTGCTCATCTTGATTTCACATCATCGATATATATCGTTATCGATACATCATTGCGTATAACTAGGCTATCGATATCCATGCATTGCTTCATTTATTTCTCTGAAGGATCAAAGATAGCTCATTTGCTCCCTGCCCTTGCACATTGCTCGCCTACATCCGAGGACGCCTTCAAGGAAATGCTCATAGTTATGAGAAAAATAAATAAATATAAATATAAAATGAATACTCAGCCATCATTTATTTATGCACTCGAAACTGCGCAAACTTGAAGCCCGATATCAGGCACAACTGCCAAATAAAATATGAGCTATGAAAGGCGAAAGCTGAAGGATATGAAATGCTTACTACCAACAGCAACGGTAACAACAACAAAAGAACTAAATAAATGCAAATGCAGAGCATCAAAAGTTATACAAAACATGCACATATTACAGATACACAAGCTCTATATATATACATATATATATATATATGTATGTGTGTGTGTGTGTGTGTGTGTGTGTGTGTGTGTCTGTGTGTGGTTATAAATCCTGTGAAGACGCTCGCTCGCTCGCTTGCTCGCTCGCAATTCGCGTCCTCGCAAGGTGCGCGCTGGCTTTGGCTTGTGGCAGCAGCCCCTGCCAATCACCAACACCACCCCCCCCCTAGCCACACCCCCCTGTTGGCAGCTACTTTGCTACTGTGCACTGTGTCAGTTGCCAAAAATTGCCGAAGAAACGACGCGCTTAACCCACAGAGAGACAAACTGCTTTGCCTCCCTCTCCTCCTTCTCTGTCTCCGCCGGTCTTCTGCCTCTGGTATGCCACAATCTATGCCACATCATTGTCACTCGGTCACGCCCCGCGAAATGAAACTTCAACTTTGGCTATGGCAGCGGCAGCGACTGTGGCTGTGGCTGTGGCTGCTTCTGCTGCTGTTGCTGCCTGCTGCCTGCTGCCTGCTGCCTGCTTTTACTTTTTTAAATTCTATGCAAGATTTATTAAGAGTTAAAAGCTTTTATGTGTGTCGCTGTCAATTGCCGACACACACACACACACACACACACACACACATGCCAGTCAATTCAAGAGATTTACATGCACTTTGCGGCACAACAAACTGTTTTTGCAACACTTTAATTAAAAGCAATATGCTGTTGTGCGTTGCGTATACGTAATATGCAAAGCATCGCCCATACGCAACGTTGCTGCCAGACGAAATAATTAGTTATTATGCCGCTCTACTCTTGCCCCCTCTCTCTCTCTCTCTCTCTCTCTCTCTCTTTCTCTCAACTTGTCTCTGTATGATTGCTATTGCATATTTTGTATTTTTGTCAACATTTTCCTGCATTTGTAAGTTTTTACATTTTGGGCCTGATCACAAAGAAATTGCAAGCAAAAATCCAACTTTTCTCACACAGCCTTTATGAAGAAACTCTCCCTCTCCCCCACTCATGGGTGTTGTTGCGGAAAAACCTCTATTGATTTGTTGTCACTGTGAAAATTCTATTTAAATTAAATTTCCCTTCGTCTGTTTTCGTTTCGTTTTTTTTTTTAGTTTTTTAGTTTTTCTGTGGCAAATTGCGACAGCTTAATTAAAATTTCATGCAAGACAATTGGAAATTCAATTAAATGTTTGCTCAGATTTTCCAATTTTCTAAAACGAAAACCAAACATTTTTGCGAGGCATAAGGCAATCCACAAAATTTATGTAACTTGAGCAAATATTGTAATTAGTCCGAGTCATATCTAAGTGCACAACATTGCCGTGCCTCTGAGCTGTGGACTCTAATTATTTTCTGGTCAACTGAGTCGTGGCGTTGCCATGGCTGCAAACAAATTTGATATCGGTATGCAACGAGGCTTAGTGGGGGCGTCGACAAGTTTAAGCTCTGACAAATGCAAGCAAGAAATCAGATGAGCTGGAAAGCGGAAGAAAACTAATTCAATTAATTCAAGTAATTTGCAAATTAAAAATAAATAAAAAAAAAGCTATAAGAAATTAAGGAAAATAAATATTCAATAATAATCTAACTATACAAATAAATAAATACTATAATTACTATTTAATTGCTTATTAGATATTAAATAATAAAAATTATTATTTTATTCAATTACAAAATCAATTGAATTAATTCAAGTAATTTGCAAATTAAAAATAAATCAAAAAAAGCTATAAGAAATTAAGGAAAATAAAATATTTATTTTCCAATAATAAACTAACTATACAAATAAATAAATACTATAATTACTATTTAATTACTTATTATATATTAAATAATAAAAATTATTATTTAATTAAATTAAAAAAATCAATTGAAATAATTCAAGTAATTTGCAAATTAAAAATAAATCAAAAAAGCTATAAGAAATTAAGGAAAATAAAATATTTATTTTCCAATAATAAACTAACTATACAAATAAATAAATACTATAATTACTATTTAATTACTTATTAGATATTAAATAATAAAAATTATTATTTTATTAAATTACAAAATCAATTGAATTAATTCAAGTAATTTGCAATTTAAAAATAAATAAAAAAAAAAAAAGCTATAAGAAATTAAGGAAAATAAAATATTTATTTTCCAATAATAAACTAACTATACAAATAAATAAATACTATAATTACTATTTAATTACTTATCAAATATTAAAACAAAATAAGTAACAAATTATTAAGTAATAAACATTTAATATTTTATTAAATTTTTAAAATTACAATTTGATTAAATAATAAATAATTATTTGATAAAATTTTAATTTAATTTAATTAAATATTATAATTAAATAATTAAATTGAATACTAAATAACTATGATTTTTAAAAACTAATAAATAATAATAACTAAATTGTATATATTTATTTAATTAATTTTAATTAATTAGGTAATTGTTTTGTCACTTAATTAAACTAATTACATTAATTAATGTAATTAAAAATCGAATCAAAGCTCAATAAGATCTGCCAGAACAAACACTTCTTAGCCTTAATTAAAGCAATTAAGCTATTGCTGATTAATTACACGTCCAAATTGTTTCATATAATATATAGAGATTCGCTGCGCTTTATTTCTTTCTGTTTCTATGCGCGGCTTAAAGCTGTCAGTGTTGCCATATCAACGAAATACCGTGGCTAATGCTAGCGAGTGTGCAGGTGTGTGTGTTTCGTTTTGAAGTGTTCGGTGAGTGCGTGTCTAACGGCGTGTAAACATTATTATGCGAGCAATGAGTAGCTCATTATAAGCATTTGCGAGTTATTCAAATGATGGGCGCACGTTTTGGCTGGCGCCGACGCTGTCGCTGCCGCCGCCGTAAGTGCAACTGTTGCGGCCACTTAGCTGCGGCTTACATGCCCTCCACATACACACGGATATATACATATGTATATATATATATATATATAAAACATGTATGTGTGTGTGTATAAACTGCCGGCATGCTTGTATGCGCTTAACTTAAAATTTAAATAAATAAGTGCGACACGTGAATGTGCCGAGCCATACAAATTTCTCTGTCGCTGCAGTTGCGGCAAAACTTGCAGCAAACAACCTCACACACACACATACACATACATGTACTTGCAATGTCATCAGTTTTAAGCTGCAACAATTTTTTGAGACATTTTTTTTGCTTGCATAATTTTGTTGCCTACTTTGTAGCGCACGGGCCGTGAGACAATTGTGTGTGTGTGTGTGTGTGTGCCGTCCTACTCAGCCAATCAGGTCAACTTCTTTGCACTACGCACTCACACTTGACTGTGCTTTCCACTTAACTCAAATGTCACGCACACACACACACACAGAGCCTTACATATATTATAAGCCTTATTGAGCATGCTAACAGCTGCGACTCAGGCAGTTATTAAATTTTTAGCCATTTGTTGCTTTAATTATCTAATTACCTACAATTTGACGCCATAATCACTTAAGTAATTAAAAAATGCAAGCCAATTCGAATGGCTGCGACGGACTTAAGCTTATGTAATTAGTAATTACTAATTCATAAATTACATTTAATTTATTTAAATCTGTTATAATCTCTGTTGAGACCAGTTTTTAATTGTAAAAATATAAATTAACTGTATAATTACTTGTTCATAACTCAGAATTACTAACCTAATTACTTAAGTAATTGAACGGTAATTAAATGGGTAATTGATTGATGTGATGCTTGTAGACCTGGCTCTCTGTCTCTCTGATAACTAATCCAGTCTTAGGTACATAAAATCGATTATAAACTAATGTTATCGATATCAGATCGATAGGTGCGATCGTACCAGTTCGCTATCAGCGCTATAAGAAATCATAATAGCAAACTCTGCTTTGCCTACATGAAGAAACCCAGAAACTCTGAAATCTATCGAAATTTTCGTATATATTCATCTATCGAAATCTAACGAATCTATCGTCTGTATTTTGTATTCTGAGTACTAATCACAGTCCAACTTTCAACACCTTCCAGCTCTTCACAGAGTATATTTGGGTGCGCTTTTTAGCCAACACTCCATTCCTTTTAACCTCAACAACAAAAACAAAATGGCGTCACAAAAGCATTTAGCGGCACGTTAATTTTTAACATTTTGCTGATGTTGTTCATATTTTTTTGCTCTGACTTTTATGACTTTTGGTTGCTTTTTTTTGTTTTTGTAAATTGTGTCTGCAATTAAATATTTAAATTGTTTTTATGCCCGCTCGGTGTGTGAGAATGGGGCATATATGGTAGCATACCATATTGAATTAAAGTGAATGCTGATTTGGGTATTTTGATGACCTTCTGATAACCCACTTTCTCTAACTCTAACTCTCTAACTTATATAACAAAAGCTAAAGGCAGGAGCAGAATATAAAGAGAATCAGTTTCTAGCCCAAGTCAAGATCAGATGATAAGCCAAGACTATGATATGCTTTAGTATTTAGTTATAGGTCACTTCTGACAAAGAGCGCGTATCAAGCAGTTGCTACAGAGCTGAGCTGCAGTATTTTCATTTCTTTTTCATGCTGTGGGTGTGCGCGTGTCTGTGTCTGTGTGTGTCTGCTCACGCTTGCCTTAAGTGCGGTCAATTTTCAGTAATTTGCGTGCGGTTTTTATGTTTGGCTCGTTCAGAAAATGTTTTTAAATTATTCAGCGCTTTGAAAAATCGTCGCCTTTCGCTACTTGAGACAAATTCTCCGGGCCACAACAACGAAAAGTGGGGCAGTCTGTGTATGTATGACTCCGCGTCTGTGTTTATGCCTGCGCTCCACATTGGATGCAATGACCCGGACATTTAACACCTTTTGATGTGCGTGTGTATGTGTGTGTGTTTGGAATATATTTGTCAATTTGCGGCTGAATAATTGTTATATAAATTATTTAAATAAATTTGCAAAGCAGCCTCGACAGCGCCTGTCCGAGCAACGGGGGCCGGGGGGCGCCTTTCGTGGTAAATGCTGATGAGCGAATGATGCGAGCAATCGTTGTCCATGACAACTGACTAAACTAACGGAGCACTCGCTTGTTTATTCATTAACCTGTTCAATTATTTATTCAGTTTCAGCTACAGTTAAACAAATATTTGCACAGCTCGCATACGAAATGCGATTTTGAATGTGGAATGCATCAATTGTCTAACTAACTAAACCCTAACAAATTTACTTTGAGCTGAATGGGTGTGGGTATGTCTGTGTGTGTGTGTGTGTGTGTGTGTCTGTGTATGTATGCATGTTTGTGTGTGAGTGATTGACATTTATATCTCACTTTGGCTGATTGCTTAAGCATAATTTGAGTTAATATCAATTTACAGCCAAGAATTGTCAGAGGTAGAGATAGAGATGGAGATAGAGATAGAGATAAAGATAGAGACAGCAGATGCCAGATAGCAGATAGCTGATAGCAGATAGTAGATAGTAGATAGTAGATAGTAGATAGTAGATAGTAGATAGTAGATAGTAGATAGTAGATAGATGATAGATGATAGATGATAGATGATAGATGATAGATGATAGATGATAGATAATAGCAGATAGATGACATAATAGCAGAGAGCAGATAACTGATAACAGATAGATAGAGATAGAGATAGGCCTCTATATACCCGATAATACCCTGCATTTCCGCACCACATCCATTTGCTTTATCCAACTTAAAGTTATAAAACATTGAGAAATATCGAGGCAATTAATTATAAATCCGTTTGGCATTGAAAGCGCATTTCGTGCAGTGCCAAAATGAATGACCATAAATTAATTAAAGTGTCACAAGATAGATTTCAATAATTCACAAACAAATGTGCTCCGCCATGATATATGATAAAAGCATCCATGTGCGCAGTCATATTACTTTGAATTCAACTGCAAATTGCAGCATCGAAATCCCAGACGAATGGAATTTATTAACTATTGAAGGCGAATTGCCTAGCTGCTTGGTGGGGGGCTTGAATGCGAGCTTATTTAGCTGGAGATGTGGCCTTTGTACCCATTATAAAATGGGTGTATAGGGTATATTGGCTTTGTCTAAGGGAAATGAGTTTGTGAAAGATGAACAGATCGGACAGGATATATGTACTCCATGAACTGTGCCACGCCTCCTGTCGCCTGTTACATACACTCTTACGCGATCATTATATACAGAGAATACACACTCTCTCTCTTCCTCTCTCACTCATCTCATATTTCCTCTTAGCTGACCTACAAAAAATATCAATTTAAAGACTTAAAATTTAAAAAATAATATAAAATCAAATTTGTATTTAAATTGATTTTTTGTTTGTAAAAATATTGTATAATTTGACATATTATGCGAGCATATGTAATGCGGCACTGATTTTCCTGTATTTATATTTTAGCTGAAGCGGAAACGGAAATGTCAGCCGCCATTTTGTGTGTGTCGCTGAAACCGTTTCTTGTTTGCTCGCTTTTGCTTTTTTTTACAATTTTTTAAAGCAGGTTGCACTTTGATTAATTGTTTGATATATTTATGAAGCTGTTGACCAGGCGCTAATTGCCAGCATTAAGTGCACACACGAGAAAGAGAGAGAGAGAGAGAGAGAGAGAGAGGATGTGAGAGAGAGTCAGAAGCAGATAGAGAGTGTGGAAGCTGTTGCAGCTCTTAACGGCATTCAATTAATTAAAATTTAATATTTATTAAGCTGTCAAATTGTGAAAAATTGTGCAATTATGTTAATTTATTAAGAGAGAGCCGAGAGAGTTGAGACAGCAGCACTAGACAGGCACACAGGCACAGCGACAACAATTGACAGATGTAGCTGAATTTTTGAAGTCCTTAGGGAGAGAGACGCTGCTTATCTAATCCACTCTATGACTGCACTGAGAGAAAAACTGACCTCTTTATTATTTAAATGTAAATTATAAGAGTAGGAATATAATTTTTTGTTAACAAAATTCTCAATTTAATTTGAATTGCATTATAATTATATTTATTTTAAATTAAATTATTCTTTTTTATGAAAAAAAAGTATTTGTGTAATAAATGATGCAAAAATATAATAAAATTTTAAATTAATCATTTTACTCTAAAAAAAATATATATCAAATAAATAAAATTAATTTAAAATTTATTTTTTTTTTTTTTTTTTAATTTTTTGTAAATTAATATTTTTACTCTAAAAAATATATAAAAAAAATAATTTTTGTATTTAATTAAAATTTTCAATTTAAGATTTAATTATTTTTTTTATTTTTAATTTTAGACTAAAAAATTTTATTCTGCTTGCGAAATCTCTAACTAAATTTCAGCTAAACATGATTTTCCTAGAATTTTATAAACCTTCTTATATTTTTTTGTATGTAGCACAGCTTCCCCTCTCTCTCTCTCTCTCTCTCTCTCTCTCTTACTCGCCCACTCTCCCTCTCCGTCACTCGTTATTGCGTCTCAATGGGGTCGCTGTTGTCTGTCAGCTTGTTGCCCGCTGCCAATCCCCGTGGACATTTTGCGCTGTCGGCTGATTGCGTAATGTGCACACACACACAAACACACACACACATAGAACACACACACATACACACATACACCCGCAGTCACAAGCACATTATGTGATTTAGTAAATGTAACCAAAATGTTGCTCTTCGTCTGCATAAATGAACAATTTATGAAACATTTAAGTGGTATTTCTGGCCGGAATGTCCCAACGGAATGCAGCAGCAGCGGCTTCCGTTGAAATCGTATTAGTTTTAAGCATTAGCCAGCATTATGAAGTCATCAAGTCGTGTCATTGTTAGTGTAAGCGTATGCATTTATTACTTATTATTCATATTAAATGGCCAACCAATACTGACCCTCGCCGCCACACTCCACACTCGCCCGCCCTCTCATGGCATATTCAATTTGTGTGTGTTTGGATATCGAACATGAATATATTATGGGGGCAGTCGCAGTTGTTGCCTCCTATGAAATATGCATCACATGTACAAGTATTTTGTATGGATTACTTGCCATGCAGCCCCAATGCCACTCCCCCCTTTTCCTGATCTTGCTTGGGCCGGCATCTTCAGACAGCAACGCCCCCAATGCCGGCTGCAGCAGTGCATGCGCAAGCTGTCACACATGGCGTATGCGTGTTGACTTTAACTGCCTTACAACTGTCACTAGCCATGTCCTTCTATCGCCCTCACTCCCTCTCTCTCTCTCTCTATGGTTGGCTTGCTGTCTGAGCTTGTTATTAGCTTGTTTGACATTTTCTTTTGCAATTCTCTTAAGCATCTGCATCTACATCTGCATCCGCATTGCTCGCATTTCCCTTTGCTCTTTAGCTGTTGCCAGTTTACATGAATTCCAGAGATTATATATCGAGAGAGAGAGAGAGAGAGAGAGTGCTGCATTGCCAAGCCGATATTTAAGTCAGACAAAAATATTTCAAATTGCAACGAGTCAATTGTGTTGACATTTGCCTGCGACTCTCGAGACTTAGTCTGGAGCAGAAGAGGAAGCAGATTTGGCAGTGAAATTCCATGTGATATCCTGTAGCCTGCGCTCAAAGGGAGTCCTTTACTTTACTATTAACCACATTTAGCAACATATATATTATGATCTTCTCAAGCTGAAGCTTTTGATCTATGCCAAGTTATTTATCGATAAATTTATCGATAGATCAAGCGCAGCTCTTAAAGAAAATCTTCAAGGAAAAATGTCACTGAGCTTCGCCCGAGGCACTACAAAATGCATAGTCAAGTGCTTAGCTGTCCGGCACATACCTGTCTCTTCCCCTCTCCCCTCACCCTCTCTCTCTCTCTCTCGTGCGCAGAGGAAGATGTAAAAAATGTGTAAAAAATGCAAAAAGTTAAAGGCAAAGAAAAGATGTAAATGGGAATGTTAAAGAGTGCAAACGCAGCAGCAGCTGCAAGAGAATGCGAGCAACAGAGAGAGAGAGAGGGAGAGAGAGAGAGAGAGAGAGTGAAAGAGAGAGAGAGATAAAGAATAAGATGCGTCACTTTTAATTTGTTTGCCATGTTAACCCAGAAGGATGCAAGAAGGCGTGGAGCCGAAGAGCCTTTGCCCTACAGCGACAATGTTGTCTGTTGCTGTTGCTGTTGCTGCTGCTGTCTCTGCTGTTGCTAGAAACTTGTCGAGCACTTGTCAAGGGCTCGTCCTTTTCTCGTCCTTGCCGCTTGCCGTCGAGTGTTGCAATTAGCAAATAAAATAAGCAGCTAGCTGCGTGGCTATTTCCAATGCAAAATGCAAGAATGCTTGAGCAGCAGCAACAGCACCAGCACCAGCAGCAACAACAACAATATTGATGTTGCTGCCGCTGCTGCTTGAGCTTCGGAATGTTGACAGCAACAATGGCCCAGTTAATTGCTAACAAACACGGTGACAGTGCCTCGCAGCTGCACTCAGGTACAGTCACGTCCCATGCAAATTAGTTGCCCAGGTAACCTTGTTAGACAGCAGCACCAGCAGCACCAGCAGCAGCAGCAGCAACACCAACAACGTTTGCTGGCACTCAAGCACTCAGTTACTTGGCTACTCGGCCACTCATACACGGCAGTCTTTAGGTAGGCTTTAGCCTCTAAGCGAAAGTTGCCGAGAAACAACAATTTTCCATTTGATTAACAATTTCGTTGTTTCCTCATTGAAAAACAAAAATCAATCAAAGAAATTGCTCGGAAATCGGACTGAGAGAAGCACAGAGAGAGGCAAACCAAGCAAAACAAAGTGAGCAAGAAAATTCTAAAGTCAACATGCAAACTTTGAGCAAGTCAAGCCAGAAGTTCAAAGAAAATCAAAAGACCAGAAAGAGTACAAAAAAACGAGCTCTTCAATGCGAACTACAGAAGTCTGTCAAATAAACTTAAGCTGTAGCTAAAGGGTATTACCTATCAACCTATACTTAATATGAGATAGGCGCAAATATCGTTTAGTTTGATATCGATTTTTATCGATAACTAGGAAAAGTGATTGATAAGAAAAAGAAGAAGGCTTACGAGTAACTTCTGGAATATTTTTCTGTTTCTCCAGAATTAAATGTGAAGAACATTCAAAGGAACAAACAAAGCTAGGTCGACTTAACTATTGATCCTGATAAATGATATATATATATGCTTGTTTATAGAAATAAGAAGACATCCACCATTTCCATTCAATGATTGATCAAATGTTTCCCAGCAATTGAAATTTATCAACTCAACTTATTCAATTCACGCTTCTCTCTGCAAATACGAAAATTCAAAGCTAGCGAAATTTCAGCTGTTGAATTTGCACATCTCCATTTCATTTGTGAACTATACAATTTTTAGTCACTCGTAAATTTTGATTTTGTGCTGAAAATTTGTAACTCTATTAAGCAGATGCTTTCAAAATGTTCATCATTTCAGTGTGGGGTAGAATTTGCTGTTGCATAACGTAAATTTGTGAAATTTCATCAAGTTGGTCTCGGGTGCAGCTGCAGCTGCTGCTGCAATTGCAACTGCCAGGCGAACCGACAGACAGATAGGACAGACGGACAGACAAGAGAAAAACAGACTGCAGGGCTAGTAAAGAGGAAAGATAACACAAAGTTCGAGCAAATATTAGAGTAAGCCCCATGAATTTTGGGGCGGCTATACAAACAGCAGCAACAACAACGGGCGAACAAAAAAACATGCGAATCTCTCGATAGGGCAACTAGAAAATTTAAGAGCTCTTGCACTCTTTCGGGCTATTATTTTCATACCCAGCGCATACCCTGCAGGCATGCAGGCCAGGTGAAAGGGTTGCTTAGTGAGCAAATGTTGTATGGGCATGATTTTCTCATTTATCGATAATTATCTAATTTATCTTGCAATCTCTTCTTAAAATAATCGATATTGATAAGTTATGAAATGCCAAAGAGCATTGTTCAATGAAAATGTTCTAGTAAAAGTCTTTAAAAATCTGCATATGTATATGTTATCGATATAAATTAATCGATAAATTCACATTATCGATTAGTTTACATCTACGACACAATCGAGCTACTGCCAACTAGCTATACCACCCGCAGTGCCCACCGTTCCCTTTCATTTACAGGGTATCTCTCACGCTTGTTGCCATCCTGCTTTCGTTCTTCCGTATTGCAACATTCTCAATAGTTTTGCGCTTGTTGTTTTGCATGCTACGTTTCCTGTATGTGTGTGTGCGTGTGTTGCATGGGCAACGGGCCGCACTGACACTGGCACGCCGCTTGCAACCAAATGTGGCCACTTCCACTTACGCAGATTACAATCTGTTTTTATGGCATACCTGGCCGAGCCACCCCGAGCCACGGCTACGGCCACGGCGGGCTTAAGTGCAGGCGTCTCTCCACTTTGCCAGCTTCTTCGCTAGCCAGCTGAAAAATATGTTTAATCATATTGTGTCGGTGTGCCCGCATTATTTATTCCTTTTAATGACGCCTGCGAGTCGACGCGGCGTATACGTTATGCAGCTACGCGCGCACACGTTACGTATACGCATCGTGGCCAAATTATGTCCAACTATTGATGAGCATATTAAGCGCCCACCTCTCGCTGGCTTTGAGAATTCTTCAAATGGAATCCACTTAATGGACATCAGCCATTAACATATTTCCGTTTAATCAGCTAACCGACAGCCAAAAGGCATTCATTAACATTGAAACAGCGTGAGGAGGCGCTGCTGCTGCTGCTGTTGTTGTTGCTATATATTATGCATGTGAAGAGTCTGCAAAGAAGTATAACTAACTAAAAGTGGCATTCATTTGATATATGCACATATTATAAAACATTCTCTTCGCTATATAGATATACAGTGTAAGAGAGAGAGAGAGAGAGAGAGAGAGTGGGAAGGACTGTGGGTGCTAGCTGGACAAAAGCTGCTTGATATGCTTGCTATAAGACTTCAAGACTCCACAAGGCCTTCAAGTGGGTAGTAGATAAATACAGAAACTTAGCTCAAACACAAATTGTGCGACTAGAAAATACCCTGTAAAAAGCAATCAAGCAATATGAGCTATACGAAGCTGCCCTAAGCTTACCCTGCCGAACCCTAAGTCAATTCTTGCTAGCTCAACCTGCCCTCTCTAAACACAAGCTCAATTTTCCTCAACTTTCCCCGTACCCTCTAAATATAGAAGTCACACTGGACTATTCCAAATTGTACTCCAAATATGCACTGATTGCTCTTAATTATGGAACAGTTGCTGTGCCTCGCTGCTTGCTGAAAAGTGGAATGCATATTTGATTTTGGCTAAATGTTTATGCCAGCGGCATGTACACAGCATTCACAGCAACAACTGCTACCTCTCCGCCCCCACTCACTCTTCCGCTACCTCTCGGTCGTCTGTCGCTTTGCTGGCAAATTGGAAATGCAAACACTTTGAAAATGTCATTAAAATGGCGCGACAAAAGTCATCAGTAATGCAACCGACGGCGTCAACCACTTGCTAACCACTTGCGCGACATTTGATTTGACACTTGAATAACTATTTGAATCGGCTATTCACATGCCACGCCTACTGCACAGAGAGACCCCACTGAACCAATAGAGAAGCCCGTGATATACATATATATATATAGAGAGAGAGAGGGGGAGAGAGAGGGAGAGAGAGAGAAAGCGCGAGAGATTCGCGCTTTCAATTCAATTGCACAATTTGAAAAGTGTTTAGGCAGTTGATTGAAATATATGTATGTGTGCGTGTTGGTGTGTGTGTGTATATATCCTGTTAGCAATTTAGTTTGGCTTACGCCATCGATTGGCATTGCTGCAGCTGTTCCAGTTGCTTTGCTCGCTGCCTCGTTGCTGACTTTTTGCATTTGCTCGACAAAACGCCAAAGCCGAAATTGCAATCGCATCACTTAAACTTGCACCACCCGCCTACGAAAACCACCAGCACCAGCACCGGCACCGGCGCACCACCCATGCCCAGCCCCTTTTAAAGTTGCTAATTGGACTGGCCAATTTGTTGCTGTCAAGCAATTAGCAAATGGTCACGCCCATCGGCCTTCAAAGATTTTTGTTTTGTTTTTGCCCTCACATAAGCCGCTGCAATTTGGGGTGGACCAAAACTACACCAAACTGCAGCACACAACTCGAAGGCATGTGTTGACATGAGCTCTATGTGTGTGTGTGTGTGTGTGTGTGTGTGTGTGTGTGTGTGTGTTTGTTGGCTTAGTTTGATGGATTGATCATGAAGGGCAAGCTTATAAATGTGTGAACATATCGATACTTGCCTATCGATAATTGTGTCTTGCTAAAGCTGTAAATGTGTTTGACTTGAGCTAATTAATAATTGACTGAAAGACTGAATGATAGAAAGACAGATTGAGTGACTGACAGATTAGCTGACTAATTGAGAGATTGACTAGGTGCCTGAGAGTGACTGATTAACTGACTTTGTGATTCACTGATTGACTGACTTACTGATTGACTGACGGATTAGCTGTTTGATTGGATGACGATTGACTCACAGTCTGACTAATTTGATTGACGGATTGACCGATTGATTGACTTTCTGTTTCAATGACTGACTAATTTGATTGACGGACTGCCTGATAGATTGAATGACGATTGACTGCCCAGCTGACTGATTGATTGACGGATTGACCGATTGATTGACTTGCCGATTCAATGACTAACTAATTGATTGACTGACTGATTCAATAATTCACTGACTCACTGAATGATTGATTGATTGCTTGACTCAAAGACTGACTATTAAGAACTAAGACTGAGTAAGAGATTAACTGATTGATGCATCCACTGACTGAATGACAGATTGACATATATGGAATATATAAGTGATTGACTGATTGATTGAATATGCTACTAAATCACCATCATTAAATTGCCTAACAGCATCATAATTGACTAACGCACAGCCTGCCTGCCTGACTGCCAGCAGATTCATTAACTGAACGATAAGATGACTTACTGCAGAAGTGAAACCTTTTAGCTTACCATTCACTCGCATTCAAATCCAATTAAAAACTCTTAATAGCAAAATCGGAATTCGAGACAGACGAGAATTCATACACATAGACGAAGGCACAAAGTCTAATCGACTTGAATTGCATTTCCTACGATTTCTGGTCATAATTCACAATGGGCTACGCCTTTTCAGCTACAAAGTGAATTTTGAATCATTTCTCTTTGTCCTTTTTGGGGTATCCTTTATGGCATATTTGAATTGTCCTATTCGTCTATCTGTCTGCCTGGCTGTCTGCTTGTCTGCCTGTCTGCTGCTCATCAACATTCGAACGCACGTATTCCGACGCACAACGGCAATGCTTTACATAAATCTACGCATATCACCACACACACACACACACACACAGTCATATAGCCACACACACCACACAAACACACACACACACACACACATGTGTAGACCACACACAGCAGCAGTGACAAAGGAGCGGCCGCATGGACACGTGGTTAGAAGCATGGCTTGTTTTAATCCAAATGCTCTCTGCTACTTCTCAATGAGTGTTTGGCAATTGCATGGGTGTGTGTGCGAGTGTGGGTTGGTGTTCGTGTGTGTGTGTGTGTGTGTGTTGGATCTATGCTACTTAAGCACTTAAGCGCATTTTCATACATTTTAAGGCGATTCTGTTTCTAATGCTCATTTGCATTGGATGCGCCCATTTTGTGGATGATGTTTACCCATTTTATTTTTATTTTTCTGTTAGATCTGTTGGTTTGTTTATAGCCATTTGTTGTGGCTGTTGTCACATGTTGTTGCCGAGCTTTGTCGTTCTTGCAGATTGTTATTTGTTGCTAATGCTGTTGCTGCCATTAATGATTGTTGGGGCAAATGTTGCTGTTGGCAATTCTGTTGGGGTTGCTGTGGTTAATTGTTATTATCGCATGTACGTGTATGTTGTAGTTGGGTATTGTTGTATGTTGTTATGTCTGAAGTTGTGCATTTTGCGCTATTGTTGATGAATTTGTGTTGTATGTTGAATGTTGTATGTTGCTTGTTATTTTTTGTGTGCTGTAGTTTGTGTATACAGCATTTAAGATGAAAGATACAACAAACAATAAGCAACATACAGCACAAAACTAACAACATACAACACACGACATAAAACATAACATTGTGAGTTATATGTTGCATGCTGTAAGCTCCGTCTCTATTTTATGTCTACTGTATGTTCAATGTTGTATGTTATATGTTGTTTGTTATATGTTGTATGTCATTTCATTTCTTGCTTTTAGTATGTGTTGTATGTTGTATGTTGTATGTTGTATGTTGTATGTTGTATGTTGTATGTTGTATGTTGTATGTTGTATGTTGTATGTTGTATGTTGTATGTTGTATGTTGTATGTTGTATGTTGTATGTTGTATGTTGTATGTTGTATGTTGTATGTTGTATGTTGTATGTTGTATGTTGTATGTTGTATGTTGTATGTTGTATGTTGTATGTTGTTTGTTATATGTTGTATGTCATATGTTGTTCATTTCTTGCTTTTAGTATGTGTTGTATGTTGTATGTTGTATGTTGTATGTTGTATGTTGTATGTTGTATGTTGTATGTTGTATGTTTATTGTTAAATCATTTTTATTTTTAACATTGCTGTTGTTGTATGTTATCTTTGTGCTGTCTGTTGCTGCTCTTATTGTTGCTGCTGTTGATTGTTTCCATTTCGTCTTCCACAAGTTCAAGCAAAGTCATTTTTCCATCTACTTTAGTTATTTAATCAATATTATATTGCATGCAGGACAAATATATTTAAATTATTTAAGTTTTCTCGAGATATTGTGAATTGAATTCACTTTCATTTCGAATAGTTTCTTATGGTCAAACATCAATTAGTTCAAGCCCTAAAGTTTTTTTTCAAATGTTTTTATTCGCATTTATTTCATATGGCGCAAAGAAACAAACATAAAACAATTATTAAATGACATTAATAAAAATTAAAATCATATTTAAAAAAATAAAAGCAATAAGTTAATGCAGATGATTCAAGGATAAATATATATATATATATATAAGATATACATCAATCAAAATATTGCAAAATTTCAATCGATTATCCAATAAATTAATACAAATTAAAGCATGATTAAAAAAAAAAACTATAAAACTCCAGATTCAGAGCCCTAAAATAATATTGACGGACTTTTCACTTGATTTACTTTCTTAGGCTTCACTAGGATAGGCTTCGTAGTCTTTGTATGGGGGGATAAAAAAATATATAATATATATGTATATATAGATATCGTATCGAGCCAGATCTTAGACCTTGAGGCGCTCTTGTGCGTACTGGAGCGCATCGCTGAGTATGCGACGCTCGAGTCGGCGGTATTGTAGGACCATAATATCAATCTCAGATGCGTCGGCCTGCTGCTGCAGTGCTTCGAGCTGCTGCTGCTCGTCGGCATCCTTGAGCGTCGCCTCGAGCACGCCGACCATCAGCCGGAGCCGCTGGTACAGATACTGCCAGGTACGTGTCTCCAGGTCCGTTTCGAGTGCACAGTCGATGTGCAGCAGGTCGACAGCGCGCTCCAAGTCGCTGCACCAATGCGCCAGCTGCTCCTTGCTCATGTTGAAGACGCGCACAAATGCCAGCAGCTCGCCCGATATGTGCTCCGGTGCGGGCAGCACACGCAGCTCCGCCTTACGCTCGATATTCAGTTCGGCGAGCAGCATGGCCCGCTGCTCGGCCAGCGGGTCCGTTGGACTCAGACCCAAACGTATGTACACATAGTCTTTCGGATTCTGCATGTCCAGAAACCTATATAAAGAGAGACAGAGAGAGAGAGAGACAGAGTAATGGATAGTTTTTTCCTAGACCCACAAATACTCACCCATGATGCACTAGTCGATCCGCATTGGATCTGTCGCCGTAGTAGATAAAGTACTGCTCGCCCGTCTTGTACTCCTCCTGGGCCGTGCACTCCATTTGCTGTGCGGCCTGGTCATAGAACGAGGTGATTTTGCCACACCGATGATTCGCCATATCCCAGTAGGGTATCAATGCCGATATCGGTAAGTTCTTAGCGCCCAACGACGTCTCGGGCTTGCCATCGGCGCCCTCGGCAAAGCCATCCACTTGACTTGACGACTCGGCGGCACCATCAACGCCCAGCACTCGGGGCACCAGATTCTGGCGCGTTGTTACTGTCGAGACAGCCCAGCTGAAAGATGAAAGATGAAAGAGAATAGAAAAGATGAGCCATAATAGCAGATGCTAGCACTTAATGCAATAAAAATAATTCCTCAGACCGCAGACAAGTTTAGCTCTTTAGCTATTTGCAGCTGCACTTGTGATATACCCTGCAAAAAAAATAGGCCTGTCTGTGAGCCATGCACATTTGTAGAGTTGAGTGCTTTACAGAGTATGCGCTAGTCGAGCATATGCTACTAAAAATACTAAAAATATACTTTAAAAACAACATTTTTATCATTTAAAGTTATGAAGCTTAGGAAATCTTCAATCACATGAAGAGTTTTCCAACACACTGCTTTTACAGGGTATATTCCAGTCGAGCCAGCTTATGCACTAGTCAAATACACACTCCTCTTCTTATTTATAGCCCCTCGGTCAATCTCCCCCTCACCCCCTGTCTGCCACTTGCTGTCTCGCTGTCCCTCGCATTGGCTTTTGCGTGGCTTTGGACCACAAAGCAAAGTTTTCCATTTAATTGCGCATAAATTTTTCAATTTAATTATGAAAAGCAGCAACTTGTTTGAAGTGGTTAAAAAAACCAGAGCGAGAGAGTGAAACAAGAAGAAAAACAAGACGTAGTCGAAAGGGTTGCCACGGTCAGTGGCGGCGAACAAGCGTTCTGTTGGGTGGGTGTTCTCTATTGCATGCTTTGGCTGAACATCGTCAGCAGCAACAACAACAACAACAAACAAACGCGACAAGCAGCGGCTAAGCAGCTTTTTGCGGCTTTCCGCCAACAACAAGAAGAACAAGCCCCGAAATACCTCCCTCCCTCGCCTCCCGCTCAATGAGCGCGCGCCTCGCGCAGCACTTAAGTCCTTTGTAGGAGACCATTAATGTCCTTTGAGCGCGAATTGCCAAAATATTTCACTTGTATATTTCATAAGTGCATAAAACAGAGTTTTTGCTTTATAAATGTATACATATATATATATATATAGTATATATATAGAGTTATACTAAAGGTACAAAGCCACAAAGTTCGTTAACAAAGTTTCGGCCCAAAGCTTGCGCTAGCTTAGCTTTGTTTCTAATGACTAATTGATTGTTGAACAATGCTGGAGATAGCTAATAAGAGCTATCTGTATAGAGCGATATATATGTATAGTTCTTGTCAAAATTTAACAAGCACTTTTAACTATAGCCTATAGCTTACAAGCTTACACTTTTCAGACCAACTTGTGACCTATAGGAATCCAATTACATTGTATATATATATCTTCCATTTTGACAGCCACTAAAGTCCTATTGCTAATCAAAGTAAAATTTCTATTACTACATCTCAACAAAGTTTGACAGGCACTTTAATATTTTGCACAGCTTTGTATATTTGATGTGTCCATTAAAAATTCGAGTGCATAATAAAATAATATTTAAGACTTTACAAGCACTTTATTGGGCTAATGCTGCCTAAGTAGTAGTTAAATTTGGTAAGTGCTAGTTAAATATTTGACATGAGCAAATGCCAGGCTCCACTTTATCATAAGTGAAGCTGGCAGTGAGGCTTAAATTCACACAGCTAGTTGTCAATTTGTATGATTGAAAGTGATATCATAAGCAAAGCTGTTTAGACAATCATGTCTTAGTGCCATTTAAAGTTTATGGCGTTGCCAGATCTTTCGCTAGCTAATGGAAAATATAGCAACAAGCGACGTCAACTTGATGTCAACTGCAACTTAGCGCCGAGACGTGAGGGAGTTAGGCACTTCTTTTGCTCTTTCTCACGCCTCGCGATGACAACTTTAACGCTAACATTGACATTTATCGACTGCACCAGACAACAACAATGGCATTGATAAACTGGAAGACAACGCTGCAGCTGAACAGCTTGGGCAATAAACTGCCCGCCGCCCAGAAATAGGGTCAAAAGGTGCACGTACCAAAACAAAAAAAAAACTGGCACAAAGCGTAACGGAAGAAGCAACAAGAAAAAATTAGAAGGAAAAAATTTACGAAATGGAGCATAGACTGAACGACTGCGCTCTGCTCGCTCAATATTGAAAAAAAAAAAAATTAAATAAAAAATAAAATTTTGAGGAGCTCAAATAAAAAATAAATAAATAAAAATATATTTTTATATTATACAAATAAATAAATATAAATATAAGTATATTGAGATTTACATATAAATTTGATCAAAGTTTCAAGCCAACTCTCATATTGATCAAACGTTGAAGCCAATATACCCCACATTAGCTGCTGAACGAGCATGCTTAAAAAAGAAGTGAGCTTATGTGACTATAAAAACGCCGCAAACTTTTTTAAGGCTGCTATTGCTGTTGCTGTTGCTGACAGGCCAAGTTCTAAAGTGTTGCCATTGCTGTCAACACACACACGCAGGCACACACCCTCTCGCCACATCAGAGCCTGTCCCGCAGCCTCTCTCTCTCTCTCTCTCTCTCTCGAGCGTCTCCATTTGATTTAATGCACTGCAAAAACAACGAACAGCAAAAAAAACACGCGCTGGATTGCATTTTTAAAGCTGCTCCCAATGCAGGCGCCTCTGTCTCTGCCCCTGCCGCCTGCCTCTTCTTCTTCCTTGGCCAGCTCTGCTTCTTACGCCCTCAATTGCCGGCTGGCTGTGGCTGTGGCTATGGCTGTGGCCGTAGCTGCGCTCAGTTCCTATTCGCTTTTTGGGATCTTTGTTTAAAACTTTGCTGAATGAAACAATTCGATTGCCATTGACGTCCATCTTCATTATGCATGCAATCTCTGCAGCCAAAAACTTGGCCAAATTGAAACAAGAGAGCAGTCACTCACAAATGATCGACGGCCAGATACCCTATGTCAACACTCGCATTCAGGCAGTGGCAAAGCACACATATATTTCCCTCTAGATCTCTCTCTCTCTCTCTTTCTCTCTCTCCTGCTCTTGTTCTAGTTTCTCTGTCATCTCCATATACCCCGCTTAGGCACTTGCAAGGGGCATGCAAAAATACCTTAACACAAAACCGAAACCTTCAAAAAGAAAAGGAGCAAAAGTTGCCAGTTTGGGCTTTTGGCTGGTATTCATCCAATTTGAAAGGTAGACAACAACAACAACGAAACATGTCGCACAGCGAGCGTTGCCAGACAGCTCAACTGATTTAAGAGGAAATGCGTTTAATGCGCTTTTGCCCAGCAATTGCAATTGGATCGACGAAGCTATATAGAGATGAGCGCGTGACCAGAGTGAAAAAAACTAAGGAGACTTCAAGACTGCACGGGACAGAAAAAGGGCATGCATAAGAGTAAAAATCGTTATCGATATGTTATCGAAATCGTAAAGATATATCGTAAAGATATATATAAAGATGCTTTAAACACTACACGAGTCGAGTCATGCTCATCTTCAGCTAGCGCAGCTCCTTGACTTATGCAACACTTTTTTATTTCGTCTTCCATTGTCAACACCGTTCCATTCCATTTCGTTTTCGTTCCCTTCTAACGTAAAATTTTCTGTGACTGCGACAGAATGAGTTTGTGTTTTCAATTTTACATTATTTTTGCATTGTTTGCAGTTGTCGCAAAAACTTTTTCGCTTTTCTCTCCCCTCTCTCTCTCTCTCTCTCTCTCTCTCTCTCTCTCTCTCTGTCTGTCTGCTTTTGTTTTTGGCTAGCATATTGTGTAATGAGTTTCGTAGCAAGTTTTTGGCGCTTTGTTTGTTTAACTTTTACGTCAACAATTTAGTTTTGTCATTAGCCCTCAACTTAATTATTCGCTCAGGTATTCTCGGAGTTGTTCTGCCTTTAATGAATGAAACTATCAGCTAAAATCGTCAAAATGCCCAAAAGTGTGACGAAATAAGCGTCTAAAGTATTCAGATGAAAGTAACTTTATATAAAACTAAAAAAAAAATATATAATTAATATAAATAAATAATTAAAATAAATTCAATAAACATATAGTAAAAATATGTAAAAAAAAAAATAAAATAAATAAAGATAAAATAAAATATATACAAATAAAACAAAAACATATACAAATAAATAAAAAAAAATAAATAAAATAATATAATATAAATATAAAAAAATTAGACACAAATAAAAATAATTCAAAAAAAAAAAAATAAATAAAATAAATTAATAAATATAAAAAAGACTAAAATAAATGGAATAAAATAAATAAAGCAAAATAAATAAACAGATAAAGAAGTAAAATAATATAAATAAATACAATTAAAAAAAAGATAGTTCATATATAAAAGCTTATTGCATTAAGCTTCAGCTTTGCTTCTTTATATCTGGAATACAGCTATCTATATAATCATTTTAAAGCATTGCAAATCGCGTGACACAAATAAAACAAGCTCTTTAGTAGGTCATAAAAATCAATCTTATCAATTTCATTAATGTGGGCCACAGACACACACAGGCACACCCACACACACACACACACACACACACACAGTCAACAGCGCTTATAAAGCTCATAAATGCAGAAATCGGCATTTGCATTAGACTGATTAGAGCTGGGGCAAAACAACAAGAGCCTAAGAGGGCAGGCCGAGCAGGAGGAGGAGGTGGAGGACGACGACGATGAGCAGCAGGAAAAGAGAAAGAGTTGCCATTGGAACCAGCCAATTACTCAGGCAAATGATGTGGGGGGCGTGGCAGGGACGGGCCCATGCCCATGCCCATGCACGTTAATAATCCGCCTGCGAATAATCAGGCTAGCTTTACGCTGCTTATGCAGACATCAGAGCAGAAAACGTGGCATGGACCAAGGACCCAAGGGTTAAGCCAGATAGATTGGGTGACTGGGCGCTGCTGGGCTGTGTGGGGGTGGCAAGGGTTTGGCGCTAAATTGAAAATTAATTACGTGAACGGAAATGCGCCTGAAGTCACGGTTTGGCAGCTCACTCAATGGCAATAGCTAAATCCAGGCGCCTCTCTCTCTCTCTCTCTCTCTCTCTCTCTCTCCCTCTCTGTCGCTCTGCCTCATTGGCAGCCCCATCTGCCATGAAATTTTAATGCTCGAGCCGTTGCCCAAGTTTGGACAGCTTGTCTGCCACGTTATGGCGTTATGCTCGAGGCAATTCTGTAGCCGAGAAATTAGCAAACATTGATTGGCTGGTCGAAAGAGTTAATCAAATTTAATAGCACATAAATCAGTCAAACTATTAATAGCAGCTATCGATAAGGTAATTTAAGCAATTCCAGAGTTATCGAATAACACTAATTGATTTAATATGTGCCATTATCGATATTGAAGCAAACAATTGTAAGTTATCGATAGCTTAATAATGAAATAATGTAATTTTAGACAAATTATAGTTATCGATATTACTTTGTTTCCAATTCTAGTCTTATCGATAGCTCAATAATTAAATAATGCAATTTTAACCAACTTGTAGTAGTCGATATCACATTGTTTACAATTCTAAGGTTATCGATAGCACAACATTTGCAATCCCAGTGTTATCGATTGTTGATATTTAATGAAAAATTAGCTGCTATCGATAACATGATAAGTGTTATGTATTATAGATTAGTTATAGACCCTTTTTTCTATTTATCGACATCCCTAGAATATGAATACTTGGGCAATTATTAAAAGCTATCGATAAACGATATATTTGCAATACTTTTCAAACAACTTCATCATATAACTCATTTACAGCTATAAATAGCAGCGTATATATAAATGTTTGCATTTGTTTATCGATTATGAGCGAAAAGTAGTGTTAAATTGATTACGCAGACACACCCACACACCCATACACACTCACACACGCGCTCGCTCGGCCGCTGATTGCGTCGCTGCTGCATTCAGAAATGTCATTAATCAATGCAGTCCATCAATCAATGAAAGCCAATCGAAACGCTGACCATGTGCTAACCGGCGCAATAAATCTCTTTTGCAGCATCTGATAACAATGTTTCTCTCTCTCACTCTCTCTCTATCTCTCTTTCGCTTTCGCATCATTTGCAGCAGCTGCTCCAAACGGGCGTCTCGCTCATTGTGGACGACGGCAAATCGACGCCGGAGGCAGCTGCAGCTGTGCCTCGTCGACGTCCCGGGACTGCTGGAGCCGGAGCTGGGACAGGCAAACGCAAGCGACGTCCGCAGCTGCCGCTGGCCACGATGGGCGCCAACGAGGAGGAGGCCGAACCAAATGGCGCCTATTGGCGCGGTCATGTGGAAGATGCTGGAGCTGGCCGACGCAAGCAGTTGCCCATACGCGAGCCGATGGCGGCGTTGGAGAGAGAGCGCGAACGGCAGCGAGTGCGACAGACAGAGGCGCCCGCCTTGGGCGCAAGCAAAGCCTACCGGCGACCCTACGGCCAGGCCAAGAAACAAGACCAGGAGCAGCAGCAACAGCAGCAGCAGCCAATTGCTGCCACCAGCAGCAGCAGCAGCAAAACGTCTGTCGACCTGAAGAACATTTTGAAGAACTCGGGCGGCCTCAGCCTGAGCGAGATATTGCAGCAGAAGAATCTCTCGCTCGACGATCTGCTGAAGGGCAAGCAAAATGCGCTGCTGGCGCTGCAGACGACAGCAGGGGCGCCAGCTGCTAGCCAGGAGGCCAAGACAGCCGCCGCAGCAGCAACAGCAGCCAGTCACAACAGCAACGGCAACGGTAACGGCAACAAGCACAGCGTGCGACGCATACCCGCTGCCTTTCTGGCCCAGGAAGACGACCCACAGCAGCAGCAGCAGCAGCAGCAGCAGCTGGAGGATTCGCGCGAGGAACTGTTCAAGCCGAAGCCAAATAAGCTGCCCGCACTGCAGCGTCTGAAGCTGTTCGGCAGCTCATCGCGTGAGAGCAGCAGCACGAGGCGCATAAGCAGCAGCACAGCGGCAACAACAGTTGCTGCTAGCTCAACGACAACAACAACAACAACAACAACACGTTTGCCACTGTACAAGAAACGGCAGCAAATGCGTTCCACGCTCAAGCCGCATGCATCGTTCAAGGCAACAACAACAACAACTACAACAACAACGGCAGCAACAACAACAACAACTGCAGCAGCAGCAGCAGCAGAGACAACAATGGCATCAGCAACAGAGCCAACCGAAGAGGAATTGCTGTTGCTGGAGACGACGACAGCAACAACAACAACGACAACAGCAACAGCAGTAGCAGCAGCAGCAGATACATCTGAGCAGGCAAACAGCAGCGAATTGCTGACAGCAACACGCTATCGCACACGCAACAACGGCAACAACAACAACAACAGCAGAGAGCAAACGAAGCGATTGCGCGACAATATTATTGGCAGCAACTACGATCGAAATTCCGTGGAGGGCATCGAAGATGTTGAACTGGAGCTGAACGACGACAACATTGTCAGCACAGCAGCAACATACAACAGCAGCGGCAGCAGCAGCGAGGAGCAGCCGGAGGGCAACGATGAGCTGGAGAACTTTTTCGATGAGGTCGAGAGCAATACGCATCACATACGCTTGCCAGCGCCGACAGCAACAGCGCGACCCAACAAGCAACGCACACGCACTCAACACCAACAACAGCAGCAACAACAGCCACAGCAGCAACAGCCAGTGTTGCTCATCGATGATGTGGACGATCGCACGGATCTGCTCGAGCTCATTGAGGATCGACGGTCGGGGAATCGGCTGTTCAAAGTGCTCGAGCAGCGCAACATGACGCTGGAGGAGTTGATCGAGCATCGGAAGCGTGGCTCGAGCCAGCTGCACTTGTCGACGATCCTCAGCTCGGGCAGCGAGCAGTCGCGCTATTATCCCGGCCAGAAGGTGGTGCTGCAGGATAACATGGACATTGTCACGGCCTTTGAGAACTTTCCGCACTTCAATTTGATCGACTTGAAGAGCGTGAAACCGGACGAGATCAAGACGGACTCGCAGGGCTCGAGCTATTTCACATCGATAATCGACATTGAGCCAAACAATGAGAATGAAAATGCTGATGTTGGCGATGGTGGGGCCAGCGATAGCATCGATAACAATCGCAATCGAGGTATAACTGCATTGCGGCTGCGACGTCAACGTCAGCGCCAGCGCGAGCAGCGCCGGCGACAGCTGCTGCAGTGAGCGTGTGCTGACGCGCGCGTATTTGGCGCCTGCTGAGCTGTTGCCATTTATCGATTGATCTTATGATTTACATTCATTCCGTTCACTTATCATTTTGTTATTGTTTTTTGTTATTTTGATTTTATCTGCTACTGTTGTTGTTGTTGTTGTTGATCGGGAAGGCACACAAACAAACAAACAAACACACACAGCAGGGCGCGGCAGCAGCTCAGCACGCCAAATGCACAGACGTAAGTAATCGCTGGGAATGTTGGGCATATTTGAAGTATGCGTTCTATGTTATCGATATTGCTGATTCACTGTTATCGATCAGTTTGTAAACTAAAGTCAAATGATTATTGAAGCTATAGCAGATGTGAATCGATTCTATTTTATTGTTATTTATCGATTATGAGTTATCGATCAATAATACCAGGCGTATTTTAGTGTATCTACGCTAAAGATATATCAGAACTATTTTAGTCATATTTTGAGCTGATTTACTCATTCATTTCGATTCGATTAATTATCGATAACACGATAACTAATAATACTACTACAATATTCTCATGTCTGCTATCAATTTCTTGCCATTGACAATAGTTGCTTGCATATACAATCGATAACTGATATATTTGTGCATTGCTGTTTATCGATAGCATATAATCGAAATATGCCATCACACCTGGTACTCAAGCACACAAGCCACAGCTCGCTGTAAACGCCGCACAACAACAAAACCAAAGCTTTCTTCCACTCCAAACACGATTAACAATTTCATTTCTCTCTCTCTCTCCCTCTCTCTCTCTCTCTCTCTCTCTCTCTCTCTCTCTCTGTCTCTCTCTCTCTCTCTAGGACCCGCCTATGCCCAGACATCCCTATCAGCCACACCCACAGCACAGCAACAAGAACAACAACAGCAGCAGCCGCGCGGCGAAAAGTCGCTCAGCTTCTTTCCGTCTTGGAAAACATTGGCGCTCGCCTCGCTGGCCACGGCTGGGGCCGCCAATGCGGATGACAAACGGAACGCGTACTACTTGCCACCGCCACGCCTGCTGCTGGACAGTAATGCAGGGAGCTCCCAGGAGCTGGACGACAGCAGCGGCGGCAGCAGCAGCAACAGCATGGACATAGACCTGAGCGTGAATGCGTTCGGCGGCTCGAGCGGTGGCAATGTGAGCAAGCTGCCGCCCAGCGAGGACAACAGCGACGTCATCGATACCATTGAGAACGAGGTGGCGCGTGCCCATGACCTGCTCGACTTGGAGCTGTCCGGGCATGGGTTCCATCGCAGTCCGGCGGCGGCGGCGACAACCATGTCGCAGCAGCACCTGAGCAGCCTCTATGCGAGCATGCCGGCGGGCATCAGGTCGGCGCTGGTGGCCAGTGCGGCCATTGTGCTGACGTCGCTGGCCACGTTGACGGTGATCTTTGTGGTGTGCCGGTGGAAGCAGCATCGGAAGCGCAAGTCGAGCTACCTGAAGACCTACAATGCGATGAAGAGCAAGCTGCCGCAGTTGGCCCAGACGGCGAACGCCTCGCGTCGCTCCTCGCTGCGGCATCACATGGAGGAGCTGGTCATCACGAGCAGCAGCAGCAACAACAGCGCCGACATCTGCCACAAGCCGCAAAACTCGACCCTCGGCATTGCCACCGTGTCGTGCAACACGCCCGTGCACCATCAGTACCAGCATCAGCAGCACTCGCATCAGCTGCAGCGCCAGAGCTCGTTGCTATTCAGCCGCGAGGGCAGCGCCATGACAACGGCAGGAGCAGCAGCAGCAACATCTGGTGTTGCTGCGGCTGCAACGGCAGCAACATCTGCCGCCGCTGCTGCTGCTGCGGCTGCAACAACGGCAACGGCGACGGCCACAGCAGGTGGGCGTGGCGTGAACTCGCTGGCTTTAACACTGCGCAGCACACACCAGAAACTCAATACCATGGATCCCAACTCGCCCGAGGTACAGGAATATCTATTCGATACGTTGCGCAAATCATTCGATAATTAATTTAGCACTAGGCTCTAGATAAACTAAACTACACGCCCACACACCCTAGAGAACCGTTGATGGTATTCGCTCCGTTTAGGCCAAGTTTTATATAAACTATAAATATATACATACATATATACATACTATATGGATATGTATATGAAGTATAAACATAATCTAAATATATATACGAACGATATGCTAGTTTATGAATTTAAGAGATATGGAATTTTTTTTGTGTATGTGGTTGCATTAGGAATAGACGAAGAAGAAGAGAAGAACAAGAGAAGGAGGAGAGGAGGAGACGAGGAGAAAGAAGAAAAAGTCGCCGCATAAGGTTTATATGACACTGTCCTACAAATTGCAGTTTAAATTATGCAACAAAATTGAGATGAGCAGATGAAAGAGCAGAGAAAGAGAGGGAGGGAGGAAGAGAAATAGAGGGAAAGAGGAGGAGAAAGAGTGGGAGAGAGGAGGAGGAAGAGAAGGAGAGATAGAAGGAGAGAGAGATATAAGGAGAGATAGATAAAAGGTGAGAGTGAGCGAGAGGGAGAAAGAGATTGTAGAGAGAGAGGGAGAGATAGGACAGGGAAAAGGAGAAAGAAGAGAGAAAGAGAACGAGCGAGAGAAGGAAAGATAAAGAGGGAGATAGATATAGGGACAGAGAGATAGAAAGAGAAAGGTAGAAAGAGAGAGATAAAATGAAGAAAACTTTAGAAAATGCAGTAAATTCCAAAAGAAATTAAAGAAACGAAGTAAAAAGCAAAGCGACAAAAAACACAAAGAGAAAGGTAAAACCCAAAAGCAAAATAAACAATTTAACAGGAAACGAAACTTTGCAAAAACAAATGAAGAGAGAGAGAGAGAGAGAGAAAGAAGTTCGTAAAGCAAAAAGATAACTAAGTTAAAAGAATAAACACAGCGAGACGAGTCTGTTCATTTGCAGCTTCCGCTAAAAAGGAATCGAAAAAGTCGAAGCAAAATGGAACGAATAGGCAAAAGCGAGCAGAGAGAAACAGTGAAGGAGAGAGAAGTTGTGGCTCCCTTTAAAATGTATGAAAAAATACATTTTATAAAATATATAATAAATAACAAATATATATAATAATAAAAATAATAAAAATAAAATACTAAAAAATACTTTTAAAAATTATTTAAAAAAAATACATAAAAAACAAAAAAATTTTAAATATACATATATAAAAAATACTTATAAAAAATAAATATAAAAAATATAAGATAATACTAAAAAAAAAAATAATAAAACAAATAAATTAAAAGATACTAAACAATAATATTAAACAATAATATAAAAACAATACAAAATAAATGAAAATAAAAATACAAAATATACATATATAGATAAAAAAAAATATTTAAAAAATAATAAAAACGAATAAATTTACAATTAAAAAAAAAAAACTTAAAAATCTGTGAAAGCAATTTGTAGGTCAGTGTCAGACTAGCCTTAAGCACGCACTTAAATAAATAGTATTTAAATCTTAGACACTAATTACAATTCAAACTACAGCTAACCTAAACAAAAGCGAAAACAAAACAAAAATAAAGTAAACGTGAAGCTAGAAAATGCAAAAACAAGTCGAGATAAGTGATTAAAATATAAACAAACACAAAATAAACAAAAATTGCGTTTCAGGGGCACAAATAGAATTTGAAATGGGTTTCGCTAGAGCACAAACAAAGAGAGATAGCTAGAGAGCGAGAGAGAGAGAGAGAGAGGGCAAGCACCAAATTATGCAAAACTCTGTTGGAAATTCAAAAACGAAATTTTTAAACCAAAAATGTTTGAGGACAATAAATTTTTCAATCGATACGAATCGCAGCAAACTAAACCAAATTCATTGCTCTACAACAACCGAAACAACAACAAGACGAAGAACAACACTGTAGCCAACAACCCAATTTGTGCACTAGAAAAAATACAAGTTGCCCAACACTGAAAAATTAGAATAACGGCACAAGAAATAAATACAAAAAGATATGAAATGATTAAAAGAAAATTGTGAAACGATTTCAATTTTTTTGAGTCCACAAAATACGAGAAATCTAACTAAAAACAATATATATAATATAAAAAAATATATATATATCTCTATATATATCTAAATATATATATAACGAAGATACATAAATGTAAGCATGTAAATAAGTTACGATTTGTTTTTCTCTTTTTATTATTTATCCTTCATTTTTTTGTGGAAAATAAAATGTAGTAAAAAAAAAACAATTGTGAAATTGATTTAGTTGTGCCACGAGGCAGTGGAATGAAACAGTTGAATTGGACATTGGATATATGCTGAATGCTGTAACAATATGAGAATCTAGTTCAGGGTATTCTGAAACACTCTAAAACTGAGTAGTCTGTGGCTGGAATGCTGGAAATGAAACAGTAGCCAGCATATATATTTCGCTATAATCAAGCTGATTGTAAGAGTTGCAAGTTGTTGGACATTTTCAGCATAGGAACGCTGAAATGAAACACCCATTACAACTATCAGACATACAGTATGTGATGAAACATTGAAATGAAACACACGGTCAAACTAACAACTCAACTTCAAATACAAACAATGCTGAAACAATTCCAATTCATTGTCACAATTGTGAAACATGGAAATGACACACTCTGGAATCCTATATTTAGAAACAGCTTTGAAATCTGATTAAGAAAGACATTTGATATGAACAGCTGATAATATATAAATATATATCTAAGCATCATCCAATATCCAATTGAAACCGAAGTAACAGAAACAGAAACAGGGGAAACAGTGGAATACATGGAACAGACACACACTCGTTTCATATTTACTCACCGATAGAGCTCGTAGCAGAGGCCGTACTCGGTAAAGAGATTGGCCATGCCACCCATAACGCTGTCATCGAACTGCATGAAGGCGCACTTGTACATAGAGGCGTAGAGGCGTGCGATGACACGGCAATGCCGCACGGCGGCCGAGCAGGCGGAGGTGCCGCGCAGACGTTGCATCTGCTCAACGGTAAAGTAGAGCACGGTGTTGTAGCGCGTGGGCAGCGTGTCGATGAACGGCTGCCAGTTGCTGGCGGCGCCGCGCACCTTCTCAATGATTAGCGTATAGGTGACATTCAGATGGGTGGGAAAGTTGCGAAAGAGCTGACGCTGCTTCTCGGGCAGCAGCTCCTCGGAGAAGATGAGCTTGCGCGGCACACTGAGCACCTGCTCGCCGACCGCAATGTCACGTGTGGCACGCAAGCCGAGCTGATAGCCCGGAAACGTTGTGATTTCCACGCAATCGCTGTGTAGGCCGCCGGCGCGTGCCCACTCGTTGAAGGCTTCGACCTTGGTCAGACGCGTCTGCTCGCTCAGCTGGGCATCGTCCTCGGGACAGACAGCCTGTTGCAGCGGCTTCTCGAGCAGGATCATGCGATCCAGCAGCCGTTGCAGCTCCACGTACTGTTTCCACTCGTCGTTCCCATTGGCCGGCTGCACCTGCACCAGATCGAGTATGTCCTGGGCGAGCTGATTCAGTGCACGGCGATCCTTGTCTTTGAGGGTGGGTATGTGGCTGTTTTTGCTCGCCTGCTTTTTGTTGTTTGTCGACGACGTTGTTGCTGTTGCTGCTGCTGCTGTTGCTGCTGCTGCTGTTGCTGCAGCAGTTGCTTGTTGCGCATTCTTCTGCTGCTGCTGTTGCTGCTGTTGCTGCTGCTGCTGTTGCTGTTGTTGCTGTTGCTGCTTGTTGCGCTTGTTTTTGCCCATTGTGAGTTTCTTTTAGAATTAAATTGAGGTTTACCAATTGCCGGTCAAAAGACGCCGCCGCGCAGCCAATACCAAAACAACAACCAAATAAGGGTAAAAATTGAAAGCAGCTCTGGGCAACACGTGCAATCGCGAGATCAACAGCTGTTTAGGAATGGTATGCAGCTTAGACTTAACATCCCGATGAATATCGATTGAATAGCCCTTCAACTGATATGTTGAAGGTATTTTTTTTTATAAAATACCAAAAGAAATAGCTGACTAACGGTCGTTTTTCACTACATTCAGATATCATCAGTGCAAGCTTTAAGGCTTCACAACTAGTTAAAGTTATCTCTCTACTTAACATGTAAATTTATAACAAAAATATAATAATATATAACATATAATATATGTCCCATGTACATTTTTACTTATTTTTATTGTTTATTTGTATTCATTTTTATGCCACACTTTAATATTTTCTATATCAATAAATAAAAAATTAATAATAATGTAAACCTTTCTCGCCATAAGCTCTATTATATGGCGCTACCAACATCTCACTTCCCCAACTGTTATTTTTAACAGCTGTTATAAGCTACATACTTGCCTTGACTGCGATAGAACGATAACTGCAAAAATACAACTCTGTGTGCCGTCCATACCAGCTGGAGCTAGCACTTTGAAAACGTGCTTCATTATTTGTCGGGAGCTCGAAGAGTTAACATCGTGTGTGAAAAAGAAAAATATCTTGTGACGATTTAAAAGTAAAAATGAAGCAAACAGTACCTCAAGTGCCTCAAAAGAAGCCAACTGTGGCAAAACCACCAATAGCCGTCAAGAAAATGCAAGAATCAGAAAATGAAGATCAGAAAGAAAACGTGAATGAAAACCAGATGAAAATCGTGCCGCAGAAAAAGGCAAACAAGCCGAAGCCAAAGCGCACTCAAAATGGCAGCGTGCATGAAAATATGAAGGCTAAAAAACGCAAAGTCTCGGTTGTCGAAAGTGACGAAGATGAACAGTCTGATGATTCTGCCCAATCTTCGACGACGGAAAATAAATTTGATGTCGCCAATATAAATAAGGGCATTTTCTCCATATTCAGCCGACTTAAACACTGCTCTAAGAATGCGACACAAAAATACGTTAACGAAATGATTTCCCTCCTGAGCAGCGAGCCGGATACCAAAAAGGTAGGTGCCCAAATTTCATTTCATTTATCAACTATTCTCCAATTGTGAAATGTCAAAAGAAAAAAGCTGCTGAAAATTTTTCACTTGCAAATGGCTGCCATGGCAGTTGCCGTTATGTGCTGCGGCCAACGGCACAATGTGTATGTGTGTCTTGTGCGTAAAAGTAACGGAACTTTGGGCTGTTATTTCAATTTCATTGCATACACATGCAAAATATAAACAGTTATTAAATATATAATGAGAAAAAGGCTGCGACAATTGCCGTTGCAGCTCCCGTTACATACTCGACGCCTAAATTTGAATGTAAACAAACAAATTCTGTTTTCATTTCATTTTTATTGTTGACATCTAAAATTAATGCAATATTCAATTAAAATACAAAATATAACCAAATTTTGCCACTGTCAAAAAACATGAGACGAGAATTTTCCATTTCAACATGGCTGCCATGACATTTGCCGTTATGTGCTGCGCGTAACGGTTAAATATGCAGGCAAAACAACAAATCGAATTCAGATATTAGTTCTAATGCATTTTCTCTCACATTTCTTCAATATAATTCAACTTGACTTCAATATATAATTACAATAATAATTTATAACCAAACTGAACGCAACTTTTGAGCTGTCAAAATAAAAAAAAAAAATGAAACTTTTGCATTCAACATGGCTGCAATGACAGCGGTAAAAGTGGCATTTCCGTTATGTCGCATGCAACTGTCATGAAATGTCAAAAAAGGAGATAAAATTTTACAGTTAACATATTAAACATGGCGGCTATGACAGCGGCCGTTAGATGAAATTGCTAAATATTTTCGATATGACATCAAACCATTAAAAAAAAAGATGAAAGCGAAATATAATGTACTGTTAAGTGAGAAAAGTAAATAATAGAACAAAAAAGTAATTAAAATCAAGTAAAAAAAAATTAAAAAAAGAAAAAAAAAAAAAAAAAAAAAATTAAAATAATTAAAAAAAAATATAAAATAAATTTTAAAAAATAACTTTAAGAAAAATTAAAAAATAAGATAAATTTTCATTCGTTTTACATAATTTTCAAACCTTTATTCACTATATTCCATTAAACCCATATTGTTCTCTTTTTTTTTTTTTTTTTGTTATTTTTATTTATTTTCTTGTTATTAATTTCGAATTTTTCTTTTGCAGCGCACCGCGACTTGCGCTTATGCTTTAAGACGTTTGATTCGCTGCACCGGCGCCGACGACAAGAGCACCGTCGCTCAAAGCTCCAGTTTTATAAACAACATATTGCGCTGTGTGCCACAGCTGGATCCTTTGGAGCTGTTGGATTTGGTGAAGCGCGAGCTGCCCACTCATAGCGGCCAGAAGGGCAAGGAGGACTCCCTGGCTGCCATTGGACATTTCCTAACCGTTGTGTGCGTCATGCAGAGTCAATACTTTGAACAGCCTGCGGCAGCGCTCGTCAATGCTGTTTATCCTATTTTGATTTCATATCTGGACGGACGCGAGTATCTGGTGTCGATGTGCTCGGACATTATGGCATCGTCCTTTAAACATGTAAGCATCGAAATTGATCTTCCTATGACCGGCATAAACTAAGCTTTCATGCTATCCCAACCAGGTGAAAGTGGCCAGCTTCGAGAGCAGCGTATGGCCTCTGTTGAAGTCGGACTTGAACAAGCCCCTCTCGGGACACACAGTGTACACGTGTGACCTTCTGCTGGCCATACACCTGAACTATCCGTCGGTGTTGCCCATGCAGCAGTTGCAGGCGATACTCTGGCGCAAGAGCCCGGTGCAGTTCGAGAAGCTATTCAAGATCTATTCAAACCACACGACAATGCAGGGCGAGGGCATTTACTCGCGCCTGGGCAAGTTTTTGGGCACAAGTGGCTCCAATGAGATTTTGGCCGCCTGGCGGAAGAACCTGAACGAGATACTGCCGACGAATCACGTCACAATTAAGAGCTATGTCATACAAACCCTTTCGCATTTTGTGATGCACTACGACGAGAATAAGCGCAAGGATCATACAGAGCTGAAGGAGCTCTTTGTATCGGATTCGTTGCTGCACATGCTGCTCGCCGAGCTGCTCGCAGCGAAGAAGATGACAATAAGACCAAATCCGAATGCGAAGCAGTCGCAGCGCCAGATGCGCTTTATTTGCCGTAAATTCGAGACGTCGTTGCTCGTCAGCTTCAAGCACCAGCTGCAGAACGACATCTGCAAGTTGGCCATCTTACGTCCCTTAATCGAATACCATTTGCAGCTGGACAGCGTCGTGCAGACGCCACGCATCACCAGTCAACTTTTGGCCCAGATCGGCGTGCAGGGATCGAATCAGTTATTCGATTTCTATCTGGAACGTTTGATCAGTGAGAAGGAGCTGGTGACTCGCTCGGATCGTGAGCATTGCCTGAAGCAAATGCAGCAACTGCACCACACCAAGCGCGGCAAGCAGCTGGAATTCTTGATGTTCGCGTCGATCTTCCATTTGAACAAAGAGCTGAAGCCATGCCCTAAAGCCGAAGCGGCTCTCTTCAGCCGTCAAATATCCGACCGTTGCGAGGAGGCCTTTTTTAACTGCCTGATCAGCAAAATTGGCAACAGTGCTGAGCAGGTAAAGGCATTCGGTGAGCAACTGCGTCCGCTGCTGGCGCAGCTGGCCAAAAAGATGCTCAAGTCGAGAGTGGATAAGATGCGCGGCAAGGTAACTATAGAGATGGGCAACTTATGGGAGAAGGTGCACAAGATAGTGGGGACCCCGACTTCGTTGAAGGACAGGCCAACCGAATTACTGGCCTGCGTCTTCGATGCGCTCCTCATGTTCCTCGGCGTTG
The DNA here is from genome assembly GCA_018903745.1 of Drosophila repleta. NCBI lineage: Eukaryota > Metazoa > Arthropoda > Insecta > Diptera > Drosophilidae > Drosophila > Drosophila repleta. Next base: position 2,275,823 of record JAEIGN010000750.1, on the reverse strand, counting down.
CCATGCTGACGCCCACCACCACCGTCGGACTGGACGTGATCAGCGATCTGCTAATATGCAAGCAAAACGCGCTCAAGTTCATGAATGGCAACAAGAGCGCCGAGAATGTAAGTATCTTAACAGTCGCTCTGTCTCTCTCAAGCAATTAACATTAATCTTCTCCTGCTTCACTTAGACATCTGTGCTGGAGCCCAACTGGCAAGCGGTTTTAACAGATGCTCTACTACAGCTGCTGTTGCAAACGTTCAGCTTTTGGCGTCTTTTTGTGAATGGCATTGGCAGTGCCATGGTGTCGCATCTGACCAAAGATAATTTGGAGCAGATCTTAGAGCTGCTCAATATGGACCGAAATCCGTTTGCTGACAGATCGTGGGCTGAAGGGCATGCCGGCGAGGGCGAGAGCACTGACGAGGCAACCGAAGATGAGGATGATGATGTCCAGATAATCGAAGTGGAAAATCAGAAGGCTGACCCGAGCTCTGATGAAGATGATAATGAGGAGGAGGAGGAGGAGGACGACGACGACGAAGAAGATGACGAGGAGAGTGCGAGTGGTGAGAAAGCCACCGAGCTGGAGCGCATACGCGAGAATGTTCGCCAAGCTCTGCTTAATGACAACAGCAGCCAAGGCGACGACGATGACAGCAGCGTCGATTGGAATGACGTTAGCGAGGAGCAGGGCGATCGTCTTAACAAGGCCCTGGAGGCCGCCTTCCAGATGCACGCGGAGATCAGGGGCAAAGGCCAGAGCAAGGGCACGAAGCGGCTAAGCAAATCGGAGCGCATCTCCGACACCGCTCGGCTGCACATGCGCGTACGCGTCCTGGATCTGGTGGAGATATTTGTGGAGTCGCAGCCAACGATGGATGTCATGTTGGATGCAGTGACCTGCCTGCATCAGGTTATCACGCACTGCGAGAACGACCCCAAGCAGCAGCCCCTCAGTGCGGCCTCCAAGAAGACGCTGCGTCGCATCCTCGGCCACCAGATTGCCTTCCACCCGGAGGACAACAAAGAGAAACTCGTTGAGTGCATCACGAGCCTTTTGTGTGCTCGCCAATATCGCCCAGTGGCTACCAGGAGCAAGGGCGAAGTGGCCATGTGGCGCGACAAGTGCGTCGCCTACTTGGTCAACCAGTTCAAGGAAGAGGAAGTGACCTCCACCGCCATCTGGCCAGAGCTGGTGACCCACGCCAAGGAATGGGCCACTCGTCGCAACTGTCCTTTCCAACTCTCGACATTCGACGCCATCATGTCGACGCCCTGGATTGGCAGCGAGCGTCTCATGATCCATTTCTACAAGCTGCTGGTCACCACACCCACCATACGCCTCTATTGTCGCTCCCAGATCCTCGAAATGCTGCTTAAGCACTGCAAGCGCATTTGCAACACCTCAGCCAACAAGCTGAGGACCATCAAGAGCTGCCAGTTAAAGATCCTTAAGTACGTGCCCGTCGGAGACAACGATCGGAATGTGCACAAGAAGCTAGTGGCTCAGCTCGCCAAGCTGCTGGCCGAAGCCCAAGCCACATTTTAGACTAAGTCGGAACAAATCAGTTCCAATTTTTGTTACATCCCGTTTGGGACCTACACCTAGGGGCGGGTTGGAAGGCGAACGCTGGGGGCCAAGGCGTTCGCCTCTCCAGAATTGGTTTCGACCCGAAACCAAGTGATAAAACGTAAACACACACAATAAACGACGAATGGAGAAATTACATATGCAGAAGCAAATTGTTCGCCTGAATGAGGACATTGAAAACTTCAAATATTTAATTTCTCGAATTTACCAAAATTTGATTTGATTTTTTAATCTAAGATTTAAGACTTTTTTATATGGGAAATATCTGTGAGAGTTTAAAATTAATATTTATATTCAAATTGTGAGAGCTACTACTCAATCAGTTCAGGTGGAATACCCTGTAAATAGTCAAGCTGGGTAGAGGGCGTGGCTGTGCGCCTATAGAAAGATGGCTATTGGATATAATCAGATAATCAGAAATGGAATATATGATATATATATAAGCTAAAGTTGAGGAAGATCCAACTAGAAGCTGTAGATAAAGAGGAGCTTCATCCAGAAGCTATAGACAAAGACAGAAACTATAACAATTAGCCGTCCCGCTCCAGCCACAGCAACTGAAGCGAGAGAGAGCTAGCGTCATGGAGTGCGAGACAGAGATAGCTGCAACTCAACTCAGCTCCTCTAGCACAAAGCAAATTCAGATCAAATCATATACAAAATTAACTATATATATATATATATATATATATATATATATTACAGGCAGACTATAGTGATTAGAATACACAGATCCAGGTCGAATGAATGCACTTTTGTTTATACCGAAAGCGTTTCGGCGCTTGGGGCGCGCGTCAAGTGGCCGAGAGGTAGACCTTCTGGGTGAGCGTGTTGATGACGATGGGCACCATCTTCTGGTCCTTGTCGCCGCGCTTCTCGCTCACCTGGCCGGCGGCGAGCGTGAGGATGTCCAGGATGTGATCGCTGCAGGGGAATTTCGAAATCTCTTGTTATATTTGACATGAGCTTTAGCATTGAGTGAGCCTTTTACCTCTCCGCATGCCGCTGCACTGTGTCGCAGAGCGTCTGGATGAACCAGCTGCCCTGCACGCTATGCCGCAGAGCGACAAAGCCGGGCACCGTCGACATGGCCACCACCATGTTGGCCAGCTGGGTGGCCGAGTGCGTCGTCGCATTCACATTGCGCTGCAAATGCACAAAGCGAAACGGAATGAGAAATTTTGGGTGTAAATTGAGGGGGAAAGAGGAGCATCGTGTACCGTCTTCAGTTGCTTCTCGTTCTGCTGGCAGGCCTGGATGAATAGCATCTTGGGCTTGTCGCGCAGCTGCTCGTCGGCGCAGACGACGTTCTGGACCTCGGCTATGCTGAGTGGTATGCTGTCCGCGCCGTAGACGGCGCCCTCGAACCCGTGCGACAATATGCACACGATCAGCGAATCCCGCAGCACGGAACGGGCGCAGGCGCTGCGTATGAGTGCGAGCATGCCCAGATGATCGACGTTGTCGTGCGCCTCCACGGTGTAGCCCAGCGGCGAGAAGACATCGATGAGGCGCTGTTTGTCCGCATTGGTACCGTTGCGTTGCGTCAGGTTCTGCCGGGGCAAAAATGTCTGCAAGTTGTGGATGTTTTGTTAATTTATTATGTTTACAGTTTAAAATTGCGATTTTCTTTGTTATCGATAGTCGATAATTATGTTGAATTTACATGTTAATTTGCGTAATTTAGTAACTATGCAAAATGCACTAAAAAACGACAGATCATATATTTATCGATAAGCCATGCAAAACTAACAATCGATATGAATGTTGAAAATAATTTCAAAATAATAAAGCTCATTAAGATGAATCTTAAATCAGATGTATATTTAGATTTAGCTGAAAATTTGATTTTCTACTCACGACCAACTCCTCGCTGACGTCGCGATGAAATCTCTGCTGATTGATGATGAGCAGAATTCCCGCCTGCTCGCGTCGCACCTGCAGGGCCTTGACGCGCTGCTGCGGACTGCTGCCAGCGGTTGAAGTGCTAGGAGCAGGAACAGCTGGAACAGCAGCAGGGGCAGGAGGAACAGCAGCTGGAGCATTCTGTGCGTCATCGGCTTCGAATTTGTTGACTGACGGCGAGCTGCCCTTGTTGGCGCTGCTGTTGACCGTCTGGATGAGCAACGTGGAAAGGGAGTTGAGGTCGTTGAACTTGAAGTACTCGATGAGCAGCTGGACGTCGCTGCCCATGGCATTGATGTCACCCAGGCGCAGCTGGTGGCGCGTCAGCCAGTCGAGCAGAAAGATCTCCAAGTAGGAGTAGTCATAGAAGCGCAGCGGCTCATCGTGCTCGCTGGAGCCAGTGCGCCTCCGGGCCAGCTTTTCGTTTATGTCCAGGACGAGGCGTCCGCTCTGGGCAACCGTGAGCTGCTCGCAGACATTGTAGAGCGCCTTTAGCAGCGGATGCACGTGCAGCGTCAGCTCCCGCACGTGGGGCAAATAGTGCAGACACAGCTCAGCCCAGTCGAAGCCCAGCTTGCGCAGCACCTGGCGAGCCCCGATGATGCAGAGGGCTTCGATCAGATGGCCGCGCCAACTGTCCGGATTCGTCTGGGCGTACTGGCGCAGCAGATCACTGTGCTGATGATCCGCCGGCGGCGCCCGCATCAGCGCCAACAGCCGCTGCAGTATATAGGTGGCCAGGGCGTGCTGATCCCCGAACAGAAGGAACGCCAGCGAGACCTAAAAACGAATGCTTGAGTGAGATAGGTGGCAGGTGGCTGTCGTACCTTTTGGGGCAGGTTCAGGTCACGCTCCAGATAGGGCAAGTCATCCAAATGCAAATTGTTCAGTTGGGCCTGCATCGCTCGAGCTGCTCGCGGGGAAGTCCGAAAAGCTAATGATCGGAGCAGCTGCTATTGCACACTGAGAGCGCGCGGGCAGGCGCACGCATGCAGGTATACGCTGCGCGCGCGCAATATATTGTTATGTGTATTGCTTAGATGTGTTTAAATGCATTTATTATGCTTGCACTTGATGTCAACTGTTATCAAAATAAATAATAAAAGAAAATTCAACACGCGATCGAAAGGTGTGACCTTTGTTACAATCCCAAATCAGCGCACACGGCCACACTGCACTTATCGATAGCTACTTCTTGCTCCACAATTTAAAGTCAAACACTTTTAAACTTTTAAAACTTAATCATTACAAATGTTTAGGACTTTGTATTTTTAATTACAATAAAATGTTATCAAAATTTTAAAAAAATATACAACACGATGTCATTGTGAACTGTAGGCAAAATTGCTTTACTATTCAAACGGTCACACTGTTCTGATTGGTGCTCATTTATCGGACTTGCTTCATTTGAAATTTAGCCAAAAACTAGCCCTGACTTTTCACTCAAAGCGACGGACAGCCACTTTTGTGCTCATATTGGGAATTAATGTTCATTATTGTGTTACATGCATCGCAGCAGGACAATTTTCTAAAAAAGCAAAATATTCATAAAACATAAAAAATAATTAATTATTTGTATTGAAGCGAAAAGAATAATAATTAACAAGCACACTGATTATTAAGACTGGTCTAAACCAATGTCTAAGGTAAGATAACCAACGATGTCCGCAATGCTGACCACCAATCCCACCAACCCAAATATCAAATAATTTATTTTTGTGAATATCTCGACATAAATTGACAATTTACCATTTGCCCGCAATTGTGAAATTAATTTCGCGACTTTGCTGTCTATCGAACGAAAGAAATTCACCATGGACCGCGATGGCAGAGCTGCCAGACTTGTGATTAGTTAGTTGCCCGTGGCGTTTAGCCTATAAAATCATTTATTCATTACAATACAGCTTTAAGTCTAGATTTGATCAGTTCGATATTGGCAGCTTTTAATTAGAAATATTAAATTATTCATGATTTGTAAAGTGAGGCGATGACACAAAATGCAGCAGTCGACGTTGAATAGTGCGCGCCATCAGTGTTGCTAATAGCTAAACAGGCCTAGATGCAGAAATTCACCACACGTAAAACGTGCTTATCCAGCCCTGGATTGTGTTCGTGGTGTGTGGCTGCAATTTTCACAAATCATTCAAGTAGATATTGTTGAATTGTTAACAACGCTCATGTTGACGAGTTTTTAATTATTTAATGTATTTGTTATTCTGTCTATGAGCGAAACAGAGAGAAAGGGACAGACATATACAGAGGCCAGGGCCACAGTCAGAGAGAAAGAGAGCGACAGCTTGCATATAATGTACAGAAGAAAAAAACCAAAAACGAAAAGAAAAAAAACGAGAAACTAAGAAATTTTTATTTCTCGTACATATATACCACATATATATATACATATACATATATGCATACGATAAATGCTATGCGTATGTGTGTGTGAGTGTGCACACGCATATATTGCGCTATAGCCATATGCATATGTGTTTGCCAGTATATATGTACATATATATATATATATATATATATATATACCTTCACATATTTTATATACATATATGCATATCTATTCACCTACTGTACCACTTCATTATGTAAGCAGCGGGAACTCTACGACGCCAAGCAAGCAAAAGCAGAAAAAGAAAACGCAAAAACAAACAAAAAAAAGTAAACCCAAAATATGGGAAACAACAACAATCGACAAAACCAAAATATAACCAACAAAACAACGAAAATGAACAGAAATGTTATAAACCATTAATAACTGTAATTTGTAAATGTTCCGTAATCACAAACCACGCCCACGCTGAAACGTAAGAGAAATTGTTCCAAAAAAACAAGAAACAAATCAAAAAAAAAAAAAAAACATGCTAGCACAAAACTATATTTTCCAAATTTTTCGCAACAAATTCTTGTTCGTTTTTGTTTCCTTTATTTGCCAGCCACGCCCATATTTCCCCATTTGAAAAGGAAAAGTCGCAGAGCTGAACGCAAGCAAAAACTAACAAGAAATTGTTCCCATTTTTCTATTTTTTTTTCTTCCTTTCAATATTAACTGTCTTACGGGGCCCGCTCTGTGTATATGCGTATATATGTACGTACGCACATACATGCATACACACACACATGGACATGCAATTGTGCATGTGCAACTGCAAAGCTGCACAGCGGCCATTGCTGTAGCGTTCTTTTTCCGTTCGTGTGTCATGCGGGGCGTCGCATTACACACACACAAACATACAGAGAGAGAGAGACACTCTCACACATACACGCTCACTTACAACTTTTATATATAGACAATCAGCAGCGGCGGCAGCAAAACAGAAAAAAAACAACTTTCGCCCAGCGTGGCTCTGACAAATGTGGCAATTTGTAACAACAACAAAAGCGACGATAACTACAAAGTGTAATTTCTCTAACATCATTTTTAACTGTTTTCCTATATTGTATATATATAATATGAATGTATGTATGTATCTGCATTTTGAATACACGCACACAAACAGAGACACGGTCGTGTGCGTCTGTCTGTATGTGTGACACGCATTTGCGTTTTATGCTCAGACCATGCGTGCAAGCGAGACAACATGATATGCCAGACAGAATGGAGAGCGTACCAGAGCGCCGCTTACTGTTTACGCTTACACATGCTTGTATGACTGCATCTGTGTGCGTGTTTGTTTGTGTGCTATGGTAAAGGGGCCAAAAGAATTTGCAAAAATATGTTATGCATGTATGTTTGTATTTTTCTGCTGGCCTCAAAAACGTGCAGCATACATATTCGTATATACATATAGACAAACAACAACAGTTGTATATGAACGTTAACAGCAAACTGCTAATGCGTAAATACGTACGCACCTGCTACTGATAATTTAATTGAGACATTTTGATTAATGCATATAAATATTGAATATACACATATTGTATGTAAGCATATTTGCTCATACCTCTCTCTCTCTCTCTCTTTCTCGCTTCCTATATATATATATATATGTAAGGTCAAGCAACAAGTGCCTGTGTGTGTGTGTGGGCGAGTGTGTGCAGCATGTTGCTAGCAACATTCTGCGCTTAACAGGGCTATGTTATGTGCTAAGTGAATGGCAAGCTGTGGGCGTATGCATGCAAGCAACTGTAAATGTGCGACAAAGTACACACGAGTGCCTCTCTCTCTCTCTTTGTGTGTGTGTGGTTTATTATAATAGAGCGTTGTTTGTTTTTGTTTTTTGTTTGTTTTTTGTTGGTTTTCAACTATGTATATTTTGCTTGCATTGGTTTGCTTCGACTCAGCAACATGCTGCGGGCAATATGTGTCTATGCCGCACTGTGGTCAGCGGCCCGCCAGAATCTTTATGCATATGCGTCCAATATATAATCTATGTCGAGACCTGATCCCGCTCTCAGCTAAAACCCCCGATCACATATCTCTTGCAGTATTTTTCATTCAATTTAAAACGTAAGCGCAATATGTCATCCGTCGTGGCCGGTGATGCGTCGCTGATAAATCTAGCCGAAGATCTCGAGGATGGCGAGATCGACGATGACGACGATGAGGATGAGCAGCCGCCCAACCAGCAGCAGCAGCAGCAACAACAACAAGTTCAATCACAACAACAACAGCTAAAGCCTAGCGGCTCCAGTGATGAGGTCCAGTTTATGGGGATCGAGCGTCTGGGCGAGAAGCACGACGATGACGTCATATTCCTGGGCATGGCCGCCGATGCGGCCGCCCCCAACAACAGTAATAAATCGAAGAAGCCGCGCCCACTCGAAGGTAAAACAAACCAACAGTAAATGGAAATGCCAATGCCACGCCTCATTTTTTCTAACTGCGTCCCCTTTTTCTGTCGCCCCCACCCACTACCGTCCGCCCACGCCCTCTCCTCTCGCAGATGATCACGCGGTCAGCATTGAGAACGCCATAGCCAAGGCCCTCAAGAAGGGCGGCATCGAGCCGCCCCCGTCCAAGCTGAATAACAGCAGCGGCAACAACAACATTAACAGTGACGCCGCCGACAGCGCTGTCAACGCCGCCGGCGACATCGGCAGCGCTGCCCACGGCCCCGACAGCTGCCAAAGCGGGGGACAGCAGCAGCAGCCGCCGTCGGCCAGTCGCAGCAGCCGTCGACGCAAGCGCAAAAAGGAACGCGAACGCGAGCAAAAGAAAGACAAGGAGCATCAGGTAGGTCATCGCCTTAACCTAACGGTGCACCCTCGCCCCTTCCTCCTCACACTGATCTATGTGTGTGTGTGTGTGTGTGGTAGAGCGGCACGAATTCCGCCTTTCGCTTTGCTCTGGCCAGGCGAATTGAGTGCAATCGATTGGCTCGGCCGCCGCGAGGCGAATTCAGCTAAAGCAGAGCAGACGATAGAAATCAGATTCGCCGCATTGAGCTGAGTCCTGCAGCGAGGCCAGCTGAGCTAGTGAAGGGAATTTAAATAGGTTTATGAAAAAAAAAAAATATATATATATATATATATATATATATATATATCATATCATATTGAGTATTTGAGCATGGTAGATAGATAAATACCCTGTAATTGATGGAATATTTACAAATAACAACTAAAAATACCCTGTAATTGACTAAATTTAGAAAGTATATGTACAAGTATATATACATCTACAAGCTGTAGAACAATAGATACCCTGTAATTCGAAAATGATATATGATATACTAAAAATAACAGGGTATTTTTAGTTGCTATTTTTAAATTGAAACTGAGCAAATTTAGAAATTAACTAGAAAACAAATACATAATTTATATATCATATATACAAAGATGCAGAGTGTCTGATACCATGTAATTGGAAAATACAGGGTATTTTGTTGGCTGTTTTTATATATGCAACAGTTAATCATACAAACATATTCTGTGTGCCCTGCATATAGGGTTATATCATATATATATATAAATTAATTAATTATAGGGTATCTATGAGTCAGGTCAGGTCATGTAAGGTTGGTAATGGCTCTATTTAGCAAATTTTCAATATACGTAAATGCACATCAGGCACTTACAGGGTATCTTTGATTATCTGCTTGAAAATGCTTAAATACAGGGTATTTGTGTCGGATAATTTAAATACAAACTTCATTTCTAGGGTAGCAAATATGATACAAAAGCAAAGAAAGAGGGTATCTTTACTCGAAGCACTGATATATACTATAAATAAGGCACTTTTACAGGGTATCCGTGCTTATATTGGGCATACATACACCTTTAGACACATTTACAGGGTATCTATCTGCATTCTCTAGACCTGTGCCCCGTTGCTGGGCCTGCCAGCCCAGCATATATAGACTCTTTGCCATTACAGGGTATTTTTGTAGTCGTGCAATGCTTTCTAACACTGTTTTTTTTCCAACACTCTTCCTCTAGAAACGTGCTCGTCGCGACTCGATGGAGGAAGGCGTTGGAGGCGGCGTCGGCAGCGACGAAATGGACGAATATGAAATGATGAATGTGCGCGGCGGCAGTCCGCCGCCAGGTGGCGCCACAGGCGGTGGGTCTGGAATGCGCTGGCCCGGCATGGGCGACGAGGCGGGCTACGAGTCGCCGCCGGAGAACTACAGCAGCTACGATTCCTACTCGGAGGACGAGGCGGCCAATGCGGCGGCCATGGGCGTGGCCCAGCGTCGACGTCAGCGTCGCGAGCGCGACAAGGAGATGCGCGGCGGACGCAAGCGTCGGGATCGGGAGCGAGATCGCGAAAGAGACCGCGACTTGGACAGGCGGCACGATGGACTCGGCGGCGGAGCTGGCATGGGTGCTCCAGGAGGAGGAGGAGGCGGACTTGGAGGCAAGCGGAATCGGCGCGACTCCAACGACGAGAAGTCGCGCGAGCCACGCAAGCTGGAGCTCTGCAAGTTCTACCTGAAGGATTGCTGTGCGAAGCGGGACAAGTGCAGCTACATGCACAAGGAGTTCCCGTGCAAGTACTACTACCTGGGCATGGACTGCTATGCGGGCGAGGATTGCCTCTTCCATCACGGCGAGCCGCTGTCCGAGCAGCTGCGGAACATTTTGCTGAAGCACATGGAGACGGCGCCGAAGGAGATTCTCGGCGACTTCAAGCGAATCTCGCGCGAGGCTGCGCTCAGCCAGATGACGCGCAGGCACGAGCAGCTCTGCGAGCAGTACAACATGGACAACTCCTGGATGACGCTGGCCAGCGCCGGCATCATTCGGCTGCAGGATCAGCAGCACGCGGCGGCCAAGGCAACCGCCCAGGCGGCCAACCAAGCGGCCGCCCTAGCCGCCGTCAATGTCAATCTCCAGCAGCAGCAACAACAACAGCAGCAGCCGGCGACAGCTGGCGGAGCAGGAGGAGGAGGAGCTGCAGCAGCAGCAGCAGCAGCAGCTGCTGCTGCTGCTGGTGGAGCCATACCCTCGCTGCTAGACATGGTCATCAATCCGCCCACCAGCCTGAACCAGGCCGACACGAAGCCCGAGAAGAAGCGCAAATCGCGCTGGGCGGAGAAGTCGGGCAGCAAAGCAGGAGCAGCAGCTGGAGCAGGATCAGGAACAGCAGCAGGAGGATCGGCTTCAGCCTCCGCTAGTGGCAGTGCGACACCAGCAGCCAAAGCCCTGCCCGCCCACTTGGAGCTAGCGAATCTGACGCAGGTGCTCAGCGCCGAGCACATGGCCAAGCTGAACAAGCTGGGCATTACGAATCTGGAGCAGATGCTGCAGGTGCCCTTCGGCCAGCTGACCGAGGTGGGCCTGACACTCTCCGACCTGGACGAGATACAGCGCAAGGCCGAGGAGGCCAAGCCATCAGGAGCAGCAGCAGCATCAGCTGATACCACCAAGTAAGCCTACCCACCCCACTAGCCCATTTATAGGGTATCAATTAAGCTGATATGCCCCTTCCTTGCAGACCCACTAAGCCCGAGCAGGAGGTGAGCAACCAGAACACCACGCTCAGCTCGAACAGCAATAGCAACAGCAACAACGGCTTCATCATGGTCGACTACACCCAGTATCTGAAGGACGCCCATGTCAACTTTCCAAACAGCGATCCGCGTAAGTAGAGATAAAGATAGAGATAGATATAGCTGTATATATATATATAATATAGAGAGAGAGAGAGAGAGCGTGTACTTAACAGTGCTGTTAATTAACATTTTGAGCACTGTTATGCATATAATATTTATGTATATTTTAACATGCACTTAACATTGATGTATATCTATTCAATAACATATGTTAAATAACATTTTCATCGATGTTATGCATATAATACCGATGTACATTTTAACATGATTTTAACATTCACTTAACAGCGATTTTAAATTAAATCCTAACATCTGTTAACTAACATATTCATCACTGTTAAGTATATAACATATATGCACATTTTAACATGCACTTAACATTGATGTCTAACTATTTCTTAACATATGTTAACTAACATTTTGTACATCTGAACATGCACTTAACATATACGTATTACTATTCCTGAATATATCGCTGTTAACTAACATTTTCTCTTCTACAATCACACAGTGGACGATGATCGCGAAGAGGATGACGAGCAGCTGGTCATCGACGATGGCAACGAGGAGGAGGATGACGGCGATGAGTCCGATGCGGACGTCAAGTCCAAGAAATCGAAACGTTCCAGTGAGGAGGAGGAGGAGAAGAAGCCGCTGTCCCAGTCGGACGCCGAGGAGGATGCGCCGCCGTTGCCGTCCGTCTTCGATCTGCCCACCTTCATGAGCAACATGCTCGGCCAGAAGTCAACGCTGACGACGGTCGCCGGGCCTGAGTCAACGCCCGGCACACCCGATCCGCACCGGGAGCAGAGTCCGCCGGCGTCGGCCAGCAAATCGCCAGCTGGCGACGCTGCGGCTGGCAGTGGAGGACTCTTTAGCAAGCTGCTCTTCGGGTCCTTCTACAATCCGTTCAAGGCGAACAGCAACGACACTCCGGGCGAGGAGAGCGACAACAATGAGGCGACGGCCACCAACACCAACGACAGCTACAGCTTCATGGACTCCATGCACTTCTCCAACTCAAATTCCCGCTCCCTCACGCCCATCCCGACCCCGGAGCCGGGCTCGCAGTCGCCTAAGGGCCTGGGCGGCGGCGGCGGCGGCGGAGGCGAGCAGTTGCCCGCCACGGCTGTCACGCCGCTGGCCGCATCCAGCTCCACGGCCGCCTCGTCGCTCTACGTGCGTCGTTCCATGTACGACTTTGAGCCGTCGAAGGCGGCCCAGGAGGATGCGCGCGCGAGCGCCGCGAAGCGTGAACGGGATCGGGACATCGATATGCGGCTGCCGTTCGAGCCGATGAAGCACTATCTGCCCGCGACGGAGATCGATGCGGCCATCTTCTCGCACGTCCCGATACGCTGGCTGCTGCAGGAGGTACTCGTGGAGCCGGCCAACTACTCGCTGCTGCGCCAGAGCGCCAGCCACAAGGAGCAGCGGGAGCTGCGCGATCCGCGCCTGCGCCGCATACTCGGACTGCCGGAGCTGACGACGGACGAGACGACGGCGGGCGCCAGCTCCGGTCCGGCCGGCAGCAGCTTCAGCTCGGCGATTGCCTTCAGCACGGAGAGGCGCGAGCGCAAGACGAGCAACTGCATCGCCTCGCCGGACGCCCAGCTGATGGAGTCGACGCCCAGCTCGCCGCCGCCGACTGCCGGCTTGCACCTGCCCTCCATGAGCGTGCCGCCGCCCACTGCTGCAGCCGCCTCCGCCGCCACGTCCAGCCTGGAACCAGTTGGTGGCGCCACTGGTGGCGATCCGCGTCGCACCGATCCGCGACGTGATCCACGACGCGCCCACCTAAATGTGAGCAGCTCGAACAGCGCCCCCTCCGGCCCAGTGACGTCCTCGAGCAGCTCCGCCGGATTCAACGACAGCGGACGCCAGATCTCGGAGATACGGAATCTGCTGCAGAGCTCGAACTGGTACAAGCAGCTGGGCAGCAACAACAAGATCATGGTGAACCAGCAGCTGGCGCTGGTCTTCACCGAGCTGAAGAAGTTCCACCAGCAGGACTCGCCGAACAAGATCTTCGACGTGCACTTCATCGTGAGCAACCAGACGCTGCAGCAGATCTTCGCCAAGCTGCACATCTACATCGATGACAACGGGCTGGTCGTCCAGCTGCCCGAGGAGCCGCCCCAGAGCGTCGCCTCGGTGGTGATGCCCAATCTGGCACCCATACTGCCCAACATGTCCCAGCCGCCGCCCAATCTCGCCCAGATGCTGCGCCAGCCCCCGCCCAATGTCGGACGCATGATGCCCATGGGCATGGGCATGCCGCCCTTCAACCAGCCGCCGCCGCAGCGCTCGAACAGCATCCTGGGCATGCCGCCCCACGGCATGGCCGTGATGAACAGCAATCCGTTCAATCCGTTCGCCAATAACAATCTGAACCTCAACAACCTGAACAACCTGAACAACCTGAACATGAATATGAACGGGATGAACGGGATGAATGGGATGAACGGGATGAATGGGATGAACGGGATGAACGGGATGAACGGGATGAACGGTATGAACGGTATGAATGGGATGAACGGCATGAATATGAACCAGCTGGGCGTGGCCTTCAATGGCGGCGGCGGCAACGGCATGCCCGGACCGGGACCGGGACCAGGGCAGGGAATGGGACCGAATGGGCCGTTCAAGAATTTCGGACCAGGTGGCAACAATCAGGGCGGCGGAGGCGGTGGCGGTGGCGGCGGTCGACATTTTGTGGGCAATCGGAATCGTGGAGGCGGCGGACATCGCAATCGCAACTAGGAGGAGCATCAGAGAATACTGGGAAACAAGGAAACAAAAGCAAAGAACAGAATAGTGGGAGGAGAGAAGACGTGTACAGAGCGTGCTGGGCAGGCCAGTTAAAATGGTCGAATGTGGGAAATGAATGAAAAGAAATACTGGTAAAAAAAATACTGGTTAATGCATGTAATGTTCGTATGTGACAGAATAGTGGGAGAAATGAGCATGTGTGCACAGAATACTGGGCGAATGTTCAGGGTATGCGATAATATTGGGGGATAATACTAGTATCTCTATAACGAAATAATAATAACAACAAAAATACTGGTTAACGTGAACCGTTAACGTATGTATGCGCCCCGTTGCCTTGCAATACGCCCTTCAATGAAAAAAGACTTGTAGCGTTATGTTTATGTTTATCAATGAACTGCCCATAGCCCCGCCCCCCCCCCCCATCCCCCCTCGCCCACGCCTACGCCCCTGGGCCCCACTCTCAAACGAGACCTCCCAAACACACACACACACACACACACTAGGATATGGAAAGCAAATGTTACATTTGTATAGCTTTATCGGTTTTTTTTTGCTATTTTTAGCTAATTCAAAACAAAACAAAAAATCGGATTTGGACTACTATGTAACTGTACATTATAACTATAAATTGTTTTTTTTTAGCAGTAGATATATATATACATATGTATATGTATAATTAATATATATGCAGACTTTTTTTCTATGTTGATTTAGCATACTCGTAGACATAAGTATATATATATATATATATATATATATATATATATATATATATATATATATATATATATAGCGCCTACGTACTGATACAAACTCAAAACCATTTATATTTTAGTCGTTTGTTAACGATTGTAAGTTTAGTCGTAATCGTAGTAGTATTAAACAACTTGTAGGACATACGCAATAAACGCAAGTTTTAAGTATTATACATATTATATATGCTGAAGTCTCAAAAAACTCGAAGTTTTAACTGAATGCATCTAGCCAGACATAATTTTGAAAATGCGCGCGCATTGGCGTGCGCCGTTTGCTTAAAGATCAGTGTTGAACAGCTGTTCGCATGTTGACAGTCCGACAGCACTTTCAGTGGCTGAACGCAGCGTTAACAGGAGGCATACAGTGCGTTTGCAGACTGTAAGGCGGTTTCGTTCAGTAAATATATTCAATAAAATCGTTTTTTTTATTCCAAAATACTCCACTTTTTATTAGTAGATAAAGCTTAGATATTTTGCATAAGTTTAGTACTCGACTTAAAAGTGGTCTGCTGTGCATAAAAAGCTCTGCAGACCTGGGATTTTCCAAGTTTAGCAAAGCTATCGATAACTAACAGCAGCCAATTAAGCTTAACAGTGTGCAGTGTGACCGTTTTGCTTGAATCTGCTATGTCACAGCAGTCGCTGCTTTTTTGCCCATGCTCGAGTCGGTCACGCTTTCAGTATCATTTTGTCGGCTGTGAACTGTGAAGGAAATTTGTAGCGCCGCGCGCAGTGCATTTTTTTCTGGTAACCTTTTTTCTCCACTTTGTACTGTTTTTTCTTGATTTTTTTTTTTGTTTTTTTGCAATCAAATACACAATGCAATATATTTTCGTATGCGTTTAATCGTCGAAGGCAAAAGACATTTACGTGCAATCGAAGAAGAAAGCCCGACTAAAGTAACAACATAATATACATACACACACATACGCATGCACGCATACGTATGCAGACACATGCGTGTGCATGTATATACATATTGTACGTATGTATGTTGTGTATGTGTGTATGTACTAGGGCCCACAATGGGTTTCAGCGTGACGTGAAGTGTATATAAAGAAGCTGAAAAAATTCGAAAAAAAAATGTTAATCGACGAAAAGAGAAAAGAGAAAAGAAAAACACGCAGACATTGTGAAATATTATATACGCAAAACAAATATTGCACATCAGTTATGTTTTTTTTTCTCGAGTAAATCGTTAATCATTCAATTTAAAAAAACATGCGTAGCTATTACATTTCACACTAGTTAAACAAAATGCTTCAACAATTTTTTATTTTATTTACAAGTTTTTTTTAATGTAATGCACACATCATTTACTACGTACGTAGACGTATGTATATATATATAACTGTGTGTATGAGTGTGCGGCGAAAAGGCAACGAGTAGCAGGGCAGCATTTTTGAGTAACTGTAGCAGTTACTCGCTGCATAGCTTTTTTTTCTCACTGTTGTTGTTTGTTGGTGTAAAAAGCGAAATAAAAAAATTAAAATATATATTTGTATATACATTACTATATATTTATATATATTGAAGTGCATCGAAAGTGCAGTTAAGTGATGTTTACAAAAAGAACAGTTTGAACATGTGTTTGTATGTATTAGTATACACAGCCATACAAAACAAACGAACTCTGTTATATACAGTGCGTACAAGAAGTATGCGCCCATAAAAATAAATAAATAAACTGCCAACAGACTTTCGTTACGCTTGTAAAATTCCAATATATATATATATATATATAATGATTGTGCACATATCTAGAGCAGTCAGCATAATTTTGCTGTCTACTGTAGCAGAGACGACAGCACCAAAGCAAAAATGGCAACGAGCCGCTGAAAACGTACGCGCGCACTCACACACCCATACATGCAAAGATAGATGGAGAGAAATACATAAACACACAGACAGACACATTCACAACGTCCTCGTTCACTGAGGCCGCGCCGCCACTCGCTGTTAGCGTCGATGACGAATACGTGTGAGTGAACGAGTGTTTGTGTGCGTCTCTGTGTGTATATGTATGTATATATGTAAATGTATGGTGTGTGTGTGTGTGTGTGTTTGGCTTTGCTAAGCGCCGCCGCCGCCCCCCTCGTTGCCAAGCCAACAACATGGTCGCTTTGCAGTGTTTTTTTTTCTTCTAATTCATGCTTTGGGGCTTTTGTGGTTCTTTTTTTTTTGCCGTTAGCATCAAATGAGCAACAAACAACAACAGTATTATAGTAAGAGAGAGTAAGCGGTAAACGGCAAGCATATTACAGTAAGTTCATCGGAATATTTACAACATTAAACACACATAAATACATGTACACATCTATGTATGTCAACATGCATACATACATACACACATATATATTTTGTTCTTTCGCTTGAAATTCATTTTGCTGGCAACGTGGGTAAATCGAGTTGCCGTCTGTTTTTCTTTCATTTCTCTCTCTCTTGTATGTACATAAACTACCATTTTGCCTCTGCTACGTGAAAAAGAGGGGAAAGGAAAGGGCGAACACTTGCAAGCTGCTCTGTAGCAGCAGCAGCAGCAACAACACAAGAAGAAGAAGAAGAATAAGAAGAATAAGGAACAACAACAAAGCGCGTGCATACAGTCGCGTCCAGCTAAAAGTTGCCATATGCGCGCGCTGCTAAGCTAGAAGCTTCCACGCACAAAAGTGTGTACACACTGATACCCATCCGTTACGCTGCGAAAATTAGACCTGCATACATGTACATGTATATGTATGTGTGTATGTCATATTTTTGCCTTGCCTCTTGCCCGTCTCGTTCGTCTACCTAAACCGAAATGAACCTTTTTTACATGTCCTCGCTTCCGGTTTGTTCGCTTCCCCTTCGCTTAGCTGTTCACAAGGCTGCCAGATTATTATTATTTTCTTTTAAATTTCAATTGCTGTCGTTTTTCTAGTGGCATCACTATTTCGGCATTGCACTGTAGCGCAGCAGCTGTTTTGGTCGAATGTTTTGAAATAATTGCGATAAGATAAAAAAATAATTTTTGTGTGCAAGCAATTTGTTGTTTATTTACAGTACAATATTAATTACAATAATTGCTGACCATGATAATGCTCTAAATATGTATATTATCTTCAAATCGATCGCTTTGACTGGTGCATCATAAAAGTTAATTTTGTTTAATACAAACATTATTAACCGGCACACGCGCGCCCGCTTTAATTACACTGGATTTATACTGGATTTTATTGCCATTTTTCCATTGAAGAAAAGGTGCAGATCTTTCCAGCTCTCTCGCTCTTTCTCTCCGGTCTGGCCGAGCAGGTAGTCGCGCCGGCCTTCGTGCATGCTGCACTCTGTTCCCTCTCCCGCCATTGGCTGGCCATGCAGCTGCCGAAGTGGAGAGAGCGCTAGGGCGACACAGAGAGAGAGAGAGAGCACGTAGACTGATGGCAATTGCTTTTGTGACAGCTGCCGCATTCTCCATAGTTTGTATTGTTGTTGCTTTACTTTGGATTACATATTGTCTCTTGCACTCTCTATTTTTTTTGGCTCCCCACTTCCTGTGACGACGGGCCATTCGCCTCTGTGAGAGCAACGATCAGCGAACGTAACTTATACAAGTTCCTGTCTCGCTTACTCATTTGCTTGGGTGTAGAGTGAGAGTGGCTCAGGGAGCGTGGGGCTTCACCAGTTGCAAATGCAATAACATGTGCTCATAAATAAAACTTCATTGTGTAGACACACACATGTATGTGTGTGTATGTACATATCAGCTGGAATGCCGGCCTTGCCACATGTCATTTCTTCTCTTCCGCAATTCGTATTGGTTTTGTGTTTCTTCTTCTGTTGTTCATTATGTACGTCTGTTAATTTAGCGATCAGTGATTTTGCATTCAATTTGTCTTTATATTTTTGTTGTCTTTGATTTACTGCTGCATAAAAACTGTTCTCTCTCTTTGTGTCTGCGTTCGTGCGCTCTCTGCTGCTCTCTGAGATTTGCCGTTATCAGAAGCATCAACAGCAGTTGAACGTACACACACAGACACACACTCACACACATGAACGCATTTGCATGTTGAGCCACTCGATAACTGTTCAAAGCTCAATGCTATGCGTAGTGTGAGCAGCGTCTGGAGGGTAGTTTAGTTCGCTCATATAATGAGTAACAAAGATATATTTATAAATATATATGTATGTATAATATGAATGAAAATTATATTATTAACTTTTATACGTATAACAAATATGGCGACTTTTTGCTCTAAACATATGTTTACAGGGTACTTAATATTCTATGTTATCTACTAAATTTTGCTTTGACATTGCTTTTGTCTTTTCTTTTCTGAATTAGTTGCGATCTGTAGCTCGCTCTCGCTCTCTCTTATGGGCCCACTATGGCTCTACTCGTGCATATGCGCTGTTGTCGTGTGACTTTCTTTTTTGTTTTGATTTTTAGTCTTGTTTGCTTTCACCGTATTTTCAGCATGATTTACATGCTCTCTGCAGCTGCTTCCAACCGAACTTCTTTCGATACTTTGAATATTCTGGTATTGATTCTAACTTGCAGCAGCACAGCAGCAGCAACAACCGTTACAACACGCTCTTTCCACAGTGCTTGCCAATTGTTTATATGTATATATTCCACCATTTTCGGTTATGTATTCGCTCCGAGTTCAGCTCTCTTATATACTTGTATACCGTTTTATTCGGCTGTCTGTGTATGTGTGTGTGTGTGCTTTTAAGAGCATTACACTCACACACACACAACGGCAGTTTGCCTATTCGTATGTTCGTTTGCAACCCCTCCCTCTCCCCACTAAGCAGCCAGCTGTGCTCCGTTTACGCAGCTACGCATTTATTGTCCAGCCCTGTGTGGGGGGAGAGAGGAGGGAAGGTTTAGTGGTGGCTGGCTGGCGTTGGCCTGTCCTCAATTTCGGCTTAACTGTGTCCACGCTCTGTGTACTGTTTTTTCTTTCTTCTTTCCTTTCCTTTCCTTTCCTTTTGCAAGTTTTCTTCTTTTTTCTTGTGTGGAGTGGAACATGCGCCGAAGAGCTAACCCCCACTCGTTACAATTGTTTTTTTTTTTCTTTCTTTCTCCTGCTTCTTTTCCTTTGACTAAAGTTCGCCAGCTTTCAAATGCTCTACAAAGTTTATTGGGTGAAGGACATTATTATAATAATTGTTTAGGGGACTATTTAGATAATTACACAAAGATATGAAGGAGCTCTCTTGATACAAGTATATAAATGATGTATTATAATATATAAACGGTTATATATAATATAGTTAACATGTTTTGCAAACAATTTGGAATTTAAGATATATATTCATATAAATTGTAGAAAATATAGTTAAATAATAATTAAAAAAAAAATATGTTGATCTTGATATTCGTTTCAAATTGCTCTCAAAATATGGTATTTATGTTCAGGACTATAGTATGCGAACTATGCATTTCATACAGATAAATTTCTATATATATATAAAATATACGACTCTATATTATTTAGCTAGTTTTTAATTCAATTTCATATGAATTAATCAAACTAGCTGAGAAATATATTATAATTATATATATTATATATATCATATATTTATATATTTAAAATTCTGTTGAGATTCCGAAAAATGACTTTCTATAATCCAGACGAAAATGCAGCTGCCTGAAAGGCAGGTGATATATCCATATCCATCCATCATCCAGTCATTAGCTGAGCTAGTTGGAAAACGTCAGGCCGATACCAGGAAATACGTTTTCAGGCCCCTAATTTGGCGAGGGTTGGAAATTTTCAGAAATATATTTACTATGAATTTTTAATGATATATACTATATTATATTATATGAATATATATATAAATTCTATTATAAAATGGATATTAAATGAAAATAGAATGAAGTTTTAAAGATTTGATTGGTTAATCTTTAATACTTCATTCTACTCCAATAAATGCTGTCACAGGACATTTAGCATATAGCTTAGATCTTTTAGTTGATATATATATATATTATATATATATTATTCTAAAATATAATTCTTTTGGGACATTTTCGAACACTCTTTCTCTCTGTTCTCACACTTAACGTTAAACCCAGATCTATGGATATAGATTAAAATGATCTTTATATATATTATATTATTATATTGATATACTACTCAATCTTAATGGCATCTATCTATCTATCTATGCATATAATTTGGCAAAATTCTCAAACTAATTTCTAATCGATTTGATTGATTCCTCGTAAATCTCTCTCAGCTCTTCAGCGCTCAGTTTCCCGGCTAGAATATAATTTGCAGCTTGCTTTCCGAGTAAAACTCCGTTTGCAGCTTGTGTCGCGCAGTGTTCCACCTTTTCAGATTTCCACCTTGCAAGGGCCAAGGGCCAAGGCAGAGCCGGAGAGCGAGAGAGCTTCCGAGAAGACAAAACATCTGCCCCTGAATCCAGAAAAGTCCGTCATAAAACTGGCACGCTTCTTGGTAGATCGGGCGCTGATCGCTGATTCGGGTCGAGTGGGTGGGTGGGTGATGGCTCTGCCTGTGCGCAGGTAGCGCACGCGTCTGGCACGCGCACCTTGCGGCCCAATTTCAATAGCTCCCAATTTCAATAGCTCTCGCAGGTAGCCTCCGCCCACTGGGCGCAGATCCTGGCGAGCGTTTAAATAGCTTTGGCTCGACCCTGCACACCTCAGTCGAGTTTCACTCGTGTCAAGTCTAACTTGTGCCTTACAAATTGTGATTCGCTTACAAATCGTGTGTGTGTGATACCAAAACATATATCCTTAAATATCCTTAAAAGAATGGATTTTAACTTTGATACTGTGACACCCTCAACGACCATGTCGTCCTTCTATGACTTTAAGATGGCAAGGTATGTCGGTTGTGTCTCTCTCTCATATATGTATATGCAAATATATAGCTATAAATCTGTCTATATATACATATAGTTTGTATATTTATATTTAAGCATAATTTAGTTTATATTGGTTTTCGAAATTTTGTTGAGGGTGACAACTCTACTGCCGTATCCCTGGCATGTGGAGCTCATTTCTCCAAAATATTTATGTATCTTAATATTATTTACGTATTTTTATTATTGCTGAACAACGTTGTCCTTGTAAGAAGGTTGACAACTCTGGCCTGACTCCATACACACACATCGCCCTTGTTAAATGTATGTAAGAGAAGGCGACAACTCTAGCTGTGCTGAAATGTAAGCACAACTACTTGAGTGTTTTTTTAAAGGGTGGCAACTCTGCTTGCCAGGCTGCATACAGTCGGCGTTATTAGTATGAAGGTGACAACTCTGGCTGCATTATTTACTGCAATTTAAGCAGATCTACGAGCTAATGGTTTGTTTTTAATGCAAGGTGGCAACTCTGTTTGCCCCCCACACACAAACACACACACACGCAAACACACAAATTTTACCGTAAATTGAAGCCGTTATTTTGAAATGTAATGGATGCCTGCCGTTTAAATGCTGCTCATTAAGTAATTAGCATTTACTTTAGTATAAATCGCTTGCGCACACACACACACAAACAGTCATACACACACATACACACATATTCATACACACACACACACACACACTCACACACTCACACACTCACACACGCACACATTAGATAGGTGAAAACATATAGCAAATGCATAATGCACGTCTCTTTGATCATATGTTAATTTCCTTACCAATTTCTCACCTCTCACTTCCAACAACAACAACAACAACCACCACCACCACCACCTCCACCATAGTAACAACAACAACACAGCTGAGCGCGCCAACAACAGCTACAACAGCAGCCACAAAGAAGAGAGAAAGAGAGTAATATAGTCAACAACAAAGAACAAGAACAAGAAGAAGAGAGACAAAGCGCCTGCCAATATATTTGATACAAACTGAATTGAAAGAAACAGAAACAGAAAGAGAAAGAGATACAGAGACAGAGAGAGAGAGAAAGTAACTGTAAACTCTGGCTGGCATAGGAAGGAAACGAAAAGGCTTTAAACGCAACGATTTGCGTTCCAGTCAACGACGAGAGCCTCAAAAAGCTCTCGCCAGGCAATAAGACACACAAACACTCACACACATACTCACACACACATTTGCCTAAAGACCAAGACCAAAACTCTCTCACACATACAAAGTACGCTCTCGCTCCAACACACACCCACAAACACAGACAGACGACTAGAGCAAAAACAAAACAAAAACTAACAGCAGCTGGCAGCTGAGAGCGCTGAGCGCCGAACGACCAAGAGAGAGAGAGAGAAAGAGAGCGTAAGAATACGTAACTCTCATCTCGTAGATCGAGATATACGTGCAAGAGAGAGAGCGAGAGAGAGAGAGAGAGAGGAATCTTCAATTCTTGTACTATAGAACGACGCACTGAGAGTATTTTGCAAAAAATACTCGTGCACACACACTCTCAGGATATGTACGGCAACAATAATCCGGGTAGTAACAATAATAACGGTGGTTATCCCCCATACGGTTACAACAAGTCGAGGTAAATTTTAACTTCAGTTTCTTCATCTTCAAGCATAATCAACAACAAATACAACAACAACTACAAAATTTCCCCAATCTCCCCAAACGACAAATTTCCCTCTACACACACACGCACACACACACACAGACAGACGAACACAACTACAGCCAACTTAACGTGCCAAAAAGTTCTTTTTCTAGCGCGCACACTGAAACGAGTTCCCACTATTTTTTTTCTGTCCCAGTTTTATTTTTTGCTGCCTACTTTGCAGCTGATTGTAGACCTTAGACAGATCCCTAGCCCTACCTCCGTCAAATTTTTTTTTTGCTAGGCTCAATTGATGATCTGGCAACGTCGCTGTATGCATTGGTATATATCGAGTCCCCCCCCTCTTTTTTTTTTATTTGTGTTTAAAAAATCGAACCTAACCTAACAATTTACATACTAAAATAACCCAACACACACACACCCACACACATGCACACATATTCTTTATTTTTATCTACAAAAAAGGAAAAATAGAAAAGTGAAAGAAAAACAAAGAAAAGAGAAATTGTTTTCGTTTGTTTCAACAACAATGGAGACTCTCGAGTGTGCTACGATAACAACAACAACAACAACAATAGCAACAACTGCAACTGCACGCAGCAACTAGAAGTATTATTTATCTGATTTGTACTAGATTGTACAGTCGAAAACAAAAACGTAAATTAAGCACATAGAACAGCTTAAGCTAACATATATATAAGGCGTGTGTAGACTACAGCAAAAAACCAGTCTCGTATTCCTCGGGCAGAGCAGTTCAATAAATATATATATATATACATATATATATTATATATATGTATATAAATTTATACATAACCGACACGTAATACCCGTAATACCACCCCCGCCCAAAGTTATGATTTCTTGAGCTCTCATTCCTAGACACTTTCATACTTAGAGTTTTCTTCCATTTTCTTTTGTGGTCATTGCGCTTCATCTGGGAAGCTGTTGCGCTCCATACTTAACGCTTTACGTAGCTCTTTCGTTTTGCGCTCTCTTTTTAGCATTTACAGTTACGTTTTTACGTCGTTTCATGCTCCCATTGATTTTTGCTCACATTTTGCATATATACGTACATCATATATATACATATCTATCTAAATATATAGAAAAACCTATACTGACACGATTTTCTGCAGCGCTTCGCATCGCTAACGTCACGTAACGCAACATGTCACGTAACGCAGCGCGTCGCGTCGCGTTCTGTTCGCCAGTGTCTTGCAACACAATTGTGATAAACAAAAAGCAATAAATATAAAGAAGAAGCAATATACCAAACGAAAGAAAGAAAGAAATAAAGAGAGAGAGAGAGATACAATACTCAAATTAACTTAACTTAACGTAACGTAACGTAACGTAACGCAAGGCAAGCTCTTCCACTCGAACGTAACTGTAACTGCATTTAAATACATCAAAAAAAAAAAAGAAAGAAAGAAAGAAAAATACCAAAAACCGAATACGAAAACCAAAAGCAAAATGGAAAAACACGCCATTTCCAGTTCCAACGGGATTTGAGAGCAGATTTCGTTGTTAACTGTATTTTGTTTTTTTTTTTTTTTTTTTTTTTTTTTCGACCACTGAGCGGATTAGCGTAACGGCCTAACAACGTTTTCGTGGTGCGGCCTTTGCAACCTAAACAGCCTCACGATGTACCGGTAAATGTTCTTTTAACTCTCAAAGAAAACAACAAGTTTGCAAACAATTTTCATTTTGTTACTTAAATGCATCAAAGTTTTCCATTCCATTTTTCTTTCTGGCTCACTGTAACGTCGCTCCACAAACCGTTATTTCATATCATTCTTACCCATAGCATAGGCTAAGCTTAAGTTTAAGCATAAAACTCAAAACTCGTGACTATCTCCCTTCCTCCCTTGACTGTTTTTTTGCTGTAAACACACACACACGCACGCACGTGTCCTCAGTTGACCTATTTTGACTGCGCCAACTAGGGCAACAGCAGCCGCAGCAGCTTCGTATCTTGAGGTCCTTGAGCTGCATGATTCAACTTCCTTTTGAGTGCCAAATGCCAAAAAAAAAAAATGCAGTCGTGCGCTGTTGCCGCACTTCACACTCCAAAATGGCGTCATCCGCCTCTTATTTATTGCTGTGGTCAAATGTAAACAAGCATCGAGAGAGAAACAGAGAGAGCGCGAGAGCGAGAGAGCATGCAGTGCGTGCGTGTGTCACGTGCTCGCCCCAAACTGTGTCAGGACCTTGACATATGCTAATAACAGTCGCAGTCGCCCTAGCAGCAGCAGCAGCGCTGTTAAGCCTAAGTTAAGTGTATTTGTAGCCATCTAAGTTAACAGTAAGCAGTGCAGCAGCAACAGTTGCTGTTGTTGTTGTCGTCGTTGTTATAATAATACATACAAACACACCTACACACACCCACACACACACTCACACACAGCCCCAGACATCGATTTCTCCTTATATGTCCAATGCATAACAGACGACTTGCCCCATATTTCCTTCTCACTCTCGAGCACTGCAGCAGCAGTAGCGAAGCTTAAAGAAAAATGTTTAAAAGAAAATGTATATAAAAAAACGCAACAACAAGTTTGTCAGGCCTTGAGCCGCAGCAAGAGCAGCAGCAGCAGCAGCAGCATACATCAATGTCAACAATCAACAATCAACCAAACAACAATCAACTAAACAACAATCAACACTCAACACTCAACAGCAGCAGCAGCAGAAGCTGTTAGCCAACAGCGCAACAGCAGCGACTGTTAATCAACAGCAGAGGAATGTTATTTAACAGCAGCTACCAGCGTTGCCAGACGCACGCAAAGTTAACTATCTTTTTTTTTGAATTTTTTTTCGTGTGCTCAAAATTGTTTTTTTTTAATGTTAAAAAAAGTTTGATAAATAAAATGAAGGAACAAACACCTTGACCAATGACTATCATCTCTACACACACTCACACACACACAAACAAACACACACACACACACTCATACAAACACACATAAACATAAAAAAAAGCCGCATCGATTAATCGATATATTAATACATGTGTTTATCGATCTATTTGCCAGTTGATTTAATTGTGTAGACATGATCTCTTTCCACAGCAGCCAAGCCACAGCCACAGCCTTAACAAGCGATCTCAGCAGCAACAGCGAAAACAACGACAGATACAAACGCTTCGATTGTATTTAGTGTGGTTGCTTCATTATTTTTACTACTACTACTACTACTACTACTACTACTATTATTATTATTATTATTACTATTATTGTTTGAAACAAAGAATATATAAGCATATATATATATATTTCGATATATGTATCTATATATACACATATAAATATATATCAAAGAAAACTGGTGTGATAATTCTCTGTGAAGAACCCAAACAACAAAATGTTCCTTAAACGAAGACGCCGTCAACGCCTGTAAGTAAAGACTCTCGACCTATTTACCTTACCCCTTAAACACACACACACTCAAAAAAAAATACAAAATATAAAATACAAAAAAAAAAAAAAAATTAAAATAAATCTCATGCATTGCTAGAAACTAAAAACAAAAAAAAAAAAAAAAAAAGAAAAATACACTGCAATCAATTTCCATCATTCAACAACAAATGTCCACGTGGGAAGTCCTCTATTTTTTCAGAATATTTTTTTTATAATTTTTTTTCGAGTGCAGCAACAAATTATACCAGTTTTTTTTTCAAGTGCAGATTCAGGCTTAATTTTTTTAATATTTTTTTTTCAAGTGCTTTACTGAAATTTGTGTCCGCAGGTTATTTTTTACAGGGTAGCTGAATTCCAACAAAAAATTACGTCCGCAGGCTATTTTTTTCAGTGTAACTATAAATAGAGTCCGCATTGTCTACAAAGGGGTGCCCATTTCTTACAGTGTACACAATACAAGCATTTTTTTCGACATTTTTTTGAGTGCATCAAAAAGTATGAAATTCGTGTCCGCATTTTTTCCAGTGTAAAACCAAAAAATGATGGTGTATTTTTTTTTCAATTTTTTTTTAAGTGCAAATAAAAAGTAAAAAAAAAATATATTTTTTTCAAGTGCAAACTATTTTTTTAGGTGCCAAATTACAAAATGAAGATGAAAAATGAAAAAAGAAAAAAAGTTAAAAATTCCAAAATTTTGCAGTTCAAGAATGTATATATTATATATAATTTTTTTTTTGCTAGGGTTTGCATTGCGCAGAGTTGGGGGCCCAGCGAAAGTTGGATCGTCGTTGACTCTGCTGCCTTTTCTGTTCAGAAGCAACTAGCACTACTTGCTTTCTGCTCTCTCTCTCTGCCTTGAGCGCCCGAAAGGCTGCTACAAATTAAGAAAATTTCCCAAATATCTCAAAATCGATTAAGTCTGTAAATATGGCAGCAAAGCAATGTGTGCAAGCTCTTGGCGTTAGCAGAGCGGCTAACAGCATGCCGTATGTAGTGGCTCTGTTAAGGTTAACAGCTGCACCCATTGGGTTGCTTTCTAGGTCTAAATGGATTACTTTAAGTCACTCTAAGTTAGTTATCTAAGCCAATCATTCCGTACATCAGAAAACATTTCACATATTTCGAAAACCAAAAACATAATTTTTCTCTTTTGTTTTGAATTATCTTCTTTTATTTTATTTTTCTTTTGTAATTTTCTTTTGACAAATAAATAAAATAATTATCAATATTTTGTATGCTAATATCGTTATATTTTCTTCTCTTCAATCCGTCAATCATGATGCAGCGGGGGACGTGTATTTGGCATGTCTCATTCACTGCCATCGGGAATGGTACGTATATTTGTGTGTTTAGTTTAGATCTTCCGCTTTCTTTCTTTTCTCTTATAGTAAATACAATAAATTTTTATATTTTATTTTGAACATCAAGTTCGAGATCAATCAAACTCAAACTCAAATCTCATTGCATGAGCAATAAAAGAACAAATTCAAATATTTAAAGAAAAAAAAAAGAAAAAGAAAAAAAAAACAACTTTCAATTTGCATTGATAATTGAATTTTTGTTGGTTTTCGTTTTCGTATGTTTATGCAAAATATATTTAAAAATTTATTCTAGTTGAATGTTATTGAGTTTGTCTCATTGAACGCTCCTGGGGCACACACGCTTTTAATCAGAATTAAAAAACAAATATATAATATAAAATATGATAATTAAATACAACAAAAAAAATACAGTTTTTGTGGATGCTCTCAAAATATAGTTATATATTTTCACTTAAAGAAAACGTAAAATAATCAAACTAAATAATAAATACAATTTTAAATTTGATATTTGCATTTTGGTCAGCAAAACTTAAAAAAAAAAAACAAACAAAAAGTCACAAGTACAACAACAGAATTAAACTGAAACAGCAACAACAATAACAGCCACACAACAGTAACAGTAACAGTAACAGTAACAACAACAGTCACATAACAGCTGCTAAATTGTATTTGCATAACAGCCTTGCGCTGTTAATAACATTTCAATAACAGCCTTGCGCTGTTAACTTAGCCTACACAGGCTGCCCTTGCCCATTCTCTCTCAAACACTCACACACACGTGCTCTGTGCTGTTGCAGCCAATCAAAGGCCACTGATACACACATCTACACTTACTCTCTCTCACATACACACACACACACACACACACACACAGACACACATTTACAGCTGGTTTTGCTATGCAAATATTTTTCTTTTTGTTATTCTCTTTATGCTTAAGACAAAAGCAACAAATGCCATGCTGACTGCCGTTAACTACAGTTAAACATGCAAACACACACACACACTCACACACACACACACACTGACACCCACACCTAAACATAAAGAAACTTGAGCATAAAAGCAGCAAGAGCTGAGCGCTGTTAAGAGTTAACATGCGTCTGTTAAATAGCAACTGTTAAGTACGCACGTTACATTTTGAGCATTTTCCAACATTTTCTATTCATGCAAAACTTTAATTTTTCTGCAACTTAATTAAGCTTTAAAATAAACTAAACAAAAATTTGTAGACAACTTTTGTGTGTTGTTGTTGATGCTGCTGAAAAGAGAGAGAGAGAGAGAGAGAAAAAGACTACGCGAAAGTATGTATATCGATAACAGCGATAACAGTCGATATCTCCAGCCAGAAATAACCCACAGCGTACAGCGTTTTATGAGGCCTGCTCTCAACATTAGAATATCTTTGTATGGTTAATTTGATTACAGTCACGTTATGCGTTCTCACCACAGGACACAGAATTTACATTTCCAAGTTCCTCGTCGCGTCGCGGTTACAATGATTTCCCTGGGGGAAATGGCGGCAGCGCCAATTCCCTTGGTGGCAACATTTGCAACATGCCAATGGCCAGCAACAATTCGCTGAACAATCTGTGCGGCCTATCGATCGGCAGCGGCGGCAGCGACGATCTGATGAACGATCAGCGCACCAGCAACACCAATTTGATAGTGAACTACTTGCCGCAGGATATGACTGATCGCGAGCTGTATGCCCTATTTAGAGCCATTGGACCCATCAACACGTGCAGAATCATGAGAGACTATAAGGTGAGTAGACAGAAGCCAGAAATCATGCTTGACTAGAGCTTCTTCTTATATTATATCGCATCTTTCGATCTATCCCTTAGACTGGCTACAGTTTTGGTTATGCTTTCGTGGACTTCACATCGGAAATGGACTCGCAGCGTGCTATCAAAGTGCTCAATGGGATCACAGTGCGCAATAAGCGGCTCAAGGTAAATATATACATATATATGGAAATAAGTGGCGCAAAACTTCTCTCTATATATAATACACGATATCTGATCTATATGCTTGCCTTCTGCAGGTTTCATATGCGCGTCCTGGCGGTGAATCGATCAAGGATACTAATCTCTATGTGACCAATCTGCCGCGCACGATAACCGACGATCAGCTGGATACGATCTTTGGCAAATACGGTTCCATAGTGCAAAAGAATATATTGCGTGATAAGCTAACTGGGCGGCCAAGGGGCGTGGCGTTTGTACGGTAAGTAACCAACAAGCAACTCTTCAGCCCATGACAATCGATAACAGCCGCCGATAAACAACTGTTTCTCTCGCATTCATTAACACTTCGCGATCTAATCATGTGTTTTTTTTGTGTTTTTTTTTCTCCATCTTCTTTCACATTTGTCTTTTGTGTATATCGATAAATCGATGCCGATAACTGTGATGCACACACACACACATATACATATATATATTTATGTATATATATATATAGCTATAATAAACGCGAGGAGGCACAGGAGGCTATCTCGGCGCTGAACAATGTTATACCAGAGGGCGGCTCGCAGCCACTGTCCGTGCGCCTGGCCGAGGAGCACGGCAAGGCCAAGGCGGCGCATTTCATGTCACAGATGGGAATGGGACCGCCGCAGGCGCCGCCACCGCCACCACCACCGCCGCCGCACATGGCGCCCGGCTTCAATAACATGGTTCACAGAGGTAGATCATTAAAAACACAACAGCGCTTCCAAAAAACGCATCCCTACTTTGATGCACAAAAGTTTATCTAAAACAAAACTGATCAAAACACCAAAACAAAGCAAAGAAAAAGAAAAAAGAAAAGAAAGAAAATTTCAACAACATCTAATGAAAATGCCCAAACAACAGACCAGTTTATACATATACGAAAAGAGATATCTTATGTGTATATATATATATAGTAGAAATATATATATATGTATAGATAAATATTTTTTTTTTTATATTTTGACAAACAACAACAACAACATCCAACAAATCAACCAACTCTAACCACGCCCCAAGGAGAAACAAAACAAAAATCTTAAAAAAAACAACAACAACATTTAAGCATACTTAATTATAAATATAAATAATTTTTTAGTTCTTTTTTATTAG
The DNA here is from genome assembly GCA_018903745.1 of Drosophila repleta. Lineage (NCBI taxonomy): Eukaryota > Metazoa > Arthropoda > Insecta > Diptera > Drosophilidae > Drosophila > Drosophila repleta. The sequence goes on along the minus strand of JAEIGN010000750.1, from coordinate 2,244,434 downwards.
CAACGTATTTTCTATATAATAACAAACAAAATTTCTTGTTGCAATTTTTTTTTTCGATTCTGATTTCCATGTAAATGAAAGAAAAGAAATGTTCGTTATATATATTATAATAATATATATTAATACATATATACAATTAATTAATCTATACATAAATATGGTCAAAATACAAACAAATTGAATTGTATATTTGAACAATCATTTTTGTTTGTTGCTAAAAACAAAAAAAGCTACAACAAAACCCACAAATAATATTTTTTAAAAATTAAAAAAAAAAACAACTAATGCGTATTTTTAACTTAAAATTAACTTTAGATAATACTAACTAAACACAAAAAAAAAAAAAAACAAAAAACAAAATGGAGAAACAGAAAAAACAAGCAGGCAATTTTTTTTTTCATAATTTCCTTAGCTTTTCCACAATCGAGTTTTAGTGCAGCCAAAAAACAGAAGAAAACTCAATAGACACACATACACACATACCCACACACACACACACACAATCAAACACGAACACACATAAAAAATAATAATATTTAAAATATAAATTGCTATGAAACGAGCAGAGAAACGTAAAAACCGAACCCAAGTGCCGTAGAAATTGTTCTTCTAATCCTTAAACAACGATCAACTCTCATGCATAACAGTAAATGAAACAAAACAAAAAACAAAAAAATAGATATATCGATAACAATCGTTCGATAACAATATAGATTGCAGTTACACTTTTTAGCACTGTTTTTGCGCTGCATTTAGGCTTAGAGCAAAATATGAAATATGTATATATATATATATATATCTTTTTTTTATACATATATACCAATCTACATATATATATATATACATCAAGAAAATGTGCTAAAATAACAAACGTTTTTTTTTCGAGTGTATGTGTGCAACAAAAAGGAATAAATAACGGACTGAGCTGCATATAAAATAAAATAAGACAACAAATATCCCACGGCAAATAACTAAATATATATATATAAAATAAATAAAAAAAAAAAATATATAAAAATTTAAAAAAAAAATACAAAATATAAAAAATATAAAATTAAACGCGAAATAATTTTTTTTGTGGCATAGAATAAAATACAATAAAATATAATAAAAAATAAAAAATTAAAATCAAAAGAACTGAACTTAAAACGGAACTGAAAATTAATTAAAAATTAAAAAACAAATTGAATGCAAAATATATGCAGATAAAACATAAAAAAACGTTGCCCTGTTTGTTACATTGAACCATACTACAACAACAACAATAATAACAATAACAACAACAATTAAAACACAATCGCATCATATTTATGATTTAACAAACGACAACAAACTATTCTCATAAATATATATATATATATATACATATATAAAGAAAGAAAGTAAAGTAAATTTATATATATAGATATATATTATATATTATATATATATATTGACTATATATAACTATATTGACAAAATAGCGTTAAATTTTAAATTATTTAGTTTGTAGTGTGTTACAACAACAACAACAACAACAACAACAACAGCCGCAACAACAGCAACAACAACCACAACAACAACAGCAACAACAACACATCAAGCAACGCCGATCGACAGAAGCATATATAATCATACATATATAATATATATATATATATATTTGCCTATATATATACATATATACCTATGTATATATACAAAAAAAAAAGAAGCGAAACAAAAAAAAATAAAAAAGCAAACGCTAAACAAAAAAAAGAAAACAAATTTTTTTTATTTTTTTTTTGTTGCTGTTGTTCAGCCAACGAAAAAGTCGAAAGCAAAAGCAAAATCCAAAACTTGCAAATGCAAATATATTTTTTTTTTCCCCCAACAGAACAACGGTAAACATGTGCGTGTGTGTGCCTGTTCTGTGTGTCTGTGTGCGTGCGTGTTTTTGTGCATGTGTGTGTGCGCCTCTGTTCTTGTGTTTTTTTTTCCGTTTGTTCGTTTCTTTGTTCCTTTTCCCGTGCGCACGTGCGTCAACACCATGGGGCGCGCGCAGCAGGCTTTTTGTTTACAGCTCAAATGAGAGAGAGAAAGAAAGAGAGAGAGAGAGAGACAGACAGAGAAAGAGAGACAGAGACAGAGACTGTTTAACATGTTAAGAGGCGAAGCGTGTGGCGCATGGTAAGTATGCGCGCACTTACGTAGCCGATAACGGGGTGCGCTTGCTTGAACGCGTCATGTTATCGATCGAGACAACATGTTATCGAATATCAATTTTTTGCATTTTTTTCATGTGTCCAAAAAAGCATACTTTTTTTTTTTTTTTTTTTTTATATACAAAAATATAGTGTAAATGTTTACCTTTGTTTTCATTCCGACGTACAGTAAAGCTGCCCCCTTATCGGTTCCGCCGGTGCCAGCAAAAACCGTTCCATAACTCTATGACTATGAAACGCCTAAAGCAATAAACAAAAACTAAAAACCAAAATGAAATAACAAATTACAAAACTATATATATATGTTGTTAATTTTTTTCATATTTTTTTGCAAGTGTATCATGCATAAAAAATCATACCTTTGAAGAAAAAAAAAACAATATTCTGTTTTTTTTTTTTTTTTTTTTCTCAAGTGACAAAAGTGTGTGGAGGAGGCGGGCTATCTTCTTCTATAAAAAAAAAATACTAAATATATATATATGTAATTTTTTTCTATATTTTTTTATAGTGCTAAAAATGCATCTTCTAAGCGTTACAAATATTTATAAATGTATATACATTTCCCCCCATTTTTTTTTCCAACTTTTTTTTGTTGTGCCTGCTGTTCTAAGTGTTACAAAAAAAAAGAAAAGAAAGAAAAATGGAAAACTTGTGGAAAATCTGTTTGAAAAATGTTCATTAACTCATGCAGCTTTTAGCAACATTTTTTTTTTCGAAGCGACCAAATTTTTACAAAAAGGCAGCAAGAAATTTTTTTCAAATATAAAAATTGTTTTTTTTTTTTTTGTTTTCAATTTAAATCATTTTGTTTCGATGTTCCTCATGTTTTTTAATTTGTTTTTTTTCTCTTTTCTTTCTATTTCTTTGTTGTTGTTTGATCAGTTTATTTAAGTCCTATTTTCTTATGTATTTTATTTTATTTGATAAATTTGGTTATATTTGCGCTTAGTTTAGTTTTTATATATTAGCAACCGATAATCGAGCATTTATTTAGTTTATTCTTATTAATTAGTAATTCGTGTAGCTTTGTTATATATCTCTCTATATATACATACACACCTTTGTGTCCCAACCTATTGCCGTTGCACTAACAAAAAAAAAAAAAAAAAAAAAAAAAACAACAACTAACCTATTCAGAATATTTGTTCTCTTTCTACCAACCATTTCATTGACTTTTCAACCTGCCTTTGATTTTTCTTTATTACAAAAAAAAAAAAAAAAATATGAAAAGAAAAACCAAACTATATATATACATATAGCTATATATATATCAATATATATCTATATGTAAAATATAAAAAAAATATATAAAAAAAAAACACCATATAATATTTACAAAAAATATAATAAGAAATTCAGCTGGCGCCAGCCCACAACAACAACAACAACAGTTGTACAAATTTGTTTATTTTTTTTTCATTTTTTTTTATAGACGGAGCTATGGAAAAATTACGCTCATTATTCGATGCTATTTGCGATGCTATCTTTGGTCTCGATAGTAATTATTCCTTTTTATATTCTCTACTATGCCTAATGATAATCGTAATCATAAAATTGAACTTAATTCTATAGTTTTTTTTTTTTTTTTTTTTTTTTTTTTTTTGAGAGCACATAAGAAGAATCGAGTCGTAAATAAATGTATAATTTAAGTAGTCTAGCGACACACCACAAGCCATAAAACAACATGAAAACAACACATACATATACACACATACATACATACACATACATACATACATACATACATACAGTTAGACAGACATCCAAGAACTGAGCGCAAGAAGCATTGAGAGGGAAAACTTAGTTCGCTTCTCGCTTGGCCAGCAGCTAAAGCGAGAAGCGTATTTGTTATTATATATGTTATATGTTATATGTTATGCTTCTCTCTTGGCAAAGAGCAGTTGCTACCTTTCGTTTGGCAAGAAACTTGAAAGAAGCAACTGTATCAGCTTTGGCTGCTAGCAGAGCACACCGAAGCGAGAAGCTTTGTAGAATGATATAGACTAACCTGACATTCGTTGCCAAGCGAGAAGCTTTAAAGAATCAAATATCAAGCTTATCTCAATGCTGCTCGCATCAGTTCTACACACACACTATTACATCGGACATTATCGGATATTTTATTATATATTTATATATACATATGCATATATAAATATATATAAATACTTATATTCTTTTTCTATATCAAAGCGAGCTTCAAATTTTCGTCTCATGCTGCAAATTTGTCAAACAAATTTAAAAAAAATATGTAAAAAAAAATAGAAAAAAAATTTGAAATCTAAGAAAATCTGTTCAAAGCGTGCCATGTTTTATGCATTCTTCGTCTATTTGGTTTCTCATCCCATCCATCAATCTCTACTACTAGAACTATGAACAAACATGATTCGTATAATTCGTGATTATTTGACTCTCTCTCTCAAAAAAAAAAAAAGAAAAAAAAATTGAATATATTTAAAATTGAAAAAGAAATTGTACAGCGTTATTTGAAAAAGTTCCAAATTGCATAAGTGCAAGCTATAAATATAATAAGAATAATAAAAATCGATATATATATATATATATATATATATATATATATATATATATATATATATATATATATATCAAAATAAAACATTTTTAAAGCAATGCGCAAAGACCCTAAAAAGCAACATTCTCTACGAATATCTAATATATAATATAGTTAAAAGTTTTTTGCTTGCGCTTTAAAATCCCAACTAATCAAATCGTTTCAGTTCAAGGATATATACCTATATATATATATAGATATATGTCCGTGTGTTTTGGACATTTTTGTGTAAACTTTAAACCTTGTCGTTTCCTAAATCCTCCAGTTTTCCTACAATTTGCACAGCTGCTTAGCTATATACATATATATATCTATAAATATATATGTATATTTGATTTAGTTTAAACTTGTGGGCAGCTGTGGCCTTTGCTCTAGAGTTGTAATCCATCAAACACATAAGACAAGACAAAAGTTCTCAATCATAAATCACGTATTGTGTTTATCCTATATAGCTGATTGACATATATATATATATCTATATATATATATATATATATATATATATATATATATATATGTATATATATATATATATATATATATATATATATATATATATATATATATATATATATATATATATATATATATATATATATATATATATATATATATATATATATATATATATATATTTCTCTCTATATATATTAATGTTTATCTGAATTGTGTTTTGCTTGCCAAGTTCTCTTTACAAATCAATTTTTGTACATCATTCACATAGAAGATCCATCCATTGCCTTATTTTTGTGTCAAAATATTTATATATTTTGTTTTTAGTTTGAACACAAATTAAAAAAAAAAAAATTAAAAATAAAACAAGACTTAAAAATAATACACAAAAACAAAAGACAACAAAACATGGCACGTTCAATGAATGAATGAATCAAAGTTATAAATCGATCAATTTATTTTTGGCAACAATCAAGAAATAATCGATAAATCTATCGTCAAGAATTTTGTCTATCGTGTTAAAAATAAAAACTGAACTTAAAAACTAAAACTCGCTAAAATTTAAAAGAAAAGTAACTAAATCTAATACCAAAAAAGAAAAAAGTAAACGCAACAAAACCCAAAAATACAAAAATAAACAAAACAAAAAACACACAAAAACTAAAACTAAACTAAAAAAAAAATAGTTACACTTGCATTAGCTTAGTTTTTAAAGTATTGAACAAGGATAGGGTTGAAGTTAAGTTATTTAAGTGAGGGCTTTTCTTATGTCTAGCGGCACTCAAAAACTTAAATTAAATTTAAAAAAATTAAACTTAAAATTAAAATTGAGATTAAAATACAAAAAAAGTCTTAGCTTAATTTAAAAATTTAAAGTAAATTTTACTCGAATGCAACTTTTTCAAATAGACGCTTAAATATTTCATTTCCAAAACATTTACTAATATACATTTTTTTCTATTTTTTATTTTATTTTATAACAAAAAAAAAAACCAAAATTATTAAAAAATTTAGGCGACAACTTTGCCGATTTGCTTGATGGACTGTACCGTAGGAAGTACCATTATCCCTACTTATAATTGACGCCGCAGCAGCAGCAGCAACTGCAACTCTATCAGCAGGCGTGCGGCTTCAACATCAACAATAACAACAGCAACAACAACAGCAGCAACACCAATGGCAACAACAGCAACCACAATCCCAGCAACATGTTACAGTATCATTCACATTACCAACAGCAGCAACAACAACAACAGCAACACCAACAGCAACAATTGTCGCCACATAGCCCGCACAGCAGCCACAATGCTGCTCCACACAGCAGAAATCACTATCAATACAACAACAGCAACAATATGCCACGCTCTCAGCATAACTACAGCAACTACAACCAGCAGCAGCAGCAGCAACATATGTCACGCAGTAGCAGCAGCAGCAACAGCAGCATCAATGGCTTAAGCCTCAGTCCGCACGGCAGCAACATGTTTGCATACAGCAATCAACAGCAGCCGCACAGCAGCAACAGCCTGAGCTTTAGTCCCCACAGTAGCAACAGCAACAGCAACAACAATAGCTTGGGCTTCAGTCCGCACAGCAGCAATAGCAACATCAACATCAACAGCAACAGCAACAATGGCTTAAGTCAATTCCAAAATTTAAGCTTGAGTCCGCACAGCAACAGCAGCAACAGTCACCTGCAACAGCATAGCAACAATAATCGTATGCTAGCACCACAGCAACAATTGCTGCAGGACTACAGCTATAACATGGAGCACCAACAACAACAGCAACAGCAACAGCAACAGAAGCTGCAAAAGCTACTCAACAGCAACACTTTTTCAACAACTGCTGCTGCTGCCACTGCGACTGTTACAACAGCAACAACTACAGCTACAACATCATCGGCAACAATTGCTAATAGCGGCTATCTGTGGCGCACATAACCTCAAATACACACACAAAAAAATACTTAAACAAAAAATAATGAATGAAAATAGAAGAAAAACAATTTATATATATATATATACATATATAAATATATATATATAAAGTAGATCATCCATCTATATATATATATATATATATATATATATATATATATATATATATATATATATATATATATATATATATATATATATATATATATATATATATATATATATATATGTTCTCAGCATTAAGCTTAAACTTTAAATTAATGAATTTTTTTTCTTTTTGTGTTTATGCTTAAATGTTCCTCATTTACTTTTATGTTGTAATTTTTTTTTATTTTTGTGCTTTTTTTTCGGAGGATTTTTTTCTTTTATGTAAAATGTATATCAATATATACAATATATATATATATATAAATCAATACTATATTAAATAATTAAATATAGAGAAGAGAAGGTTTTTTTGTGCTTAACTTTAGGCAAAATAATAAATATATATATATATATATCCATATATATATCTATATCGTTAGGCGCGTGAAGGCAAATAAGTTCTAATTTTTTTTTTCTGTTTCTATGTCTGAAGGAAAAACTGACTTATATATACGAGTACCGGACTATATATTTATATAGCTGAAGATCTGTTTACTATATATATTCTTTTTTTTCATAATTTATAAATCAAATTTTTTTTATTATTATAATATATATATATATAGTTATATGAAATGTTAGCATGCTCAAGTTCAGGCTGTTCTTACCAACTATATATATACGATGAAATGTTAGAGAAAGTGAGAGAAAGAGAGAGAGAGTGGCGGAGCGAGAGAGAGAGAGAGAGAAGGAAGGGCAGCTTATTGATGGGCTGGACAGTTGATATATATGTATATAGAGACTGCCCTCTGCTCAGCAACAAAAATGTTCATCAGACAAAATTACAAAGAAAAATCGAAGAGAAAAAACTGAACTAATTTTTTTTTTTCGTAGTTTGTAAAGAGAATTTTTTTCATAATTATAAAGATAATTTTTTTTTGAAACACATTTTTTTTGTTTATGCGTTTAAACAACTTGAGCATGTTACATACACACACACTCACTCTCACACACACACATGTACTGACAAAAATTAATTTAAAAAACAAACAAAAAGAAAAACCTTAAATGAAACGAAAAGCACGTGATAAATGCCTGACAAAAGTAAGATGAAAGCAAATGTTGGAAAGAAATATGAAAGAAAGCACGAAAATTTCTTTATGTAAGTGGGCGTGGCGTGGCGTATGGCAGATATGAAAATTGTCGAACTTTGGTTTTATTTGATTTTATTAAAATTATTCTTTTTTTTTTAAGTTTGTATCTTGTTTTGAATTTTATCCATATAGCTATACTAATACCATTTGCCACGCCCACGCGTTACGCAAATGAAACATGAATAAAGTAAAAATAAATTTCACTTTAACACTATATATATATATATATATATATATATGCAAATATCAATTGGATATTGAGATGTGAGATGATCCTCTATGTATACTTTTTTGGTTTCTAGTTTTTAACGAAAATGTGAACAATTTTACTTTGTCAAGAAAATTTCTGAAATACCTACACATATATAAACATCTATATAAAAGAAAAAGAAAAAAAAAGAAAAAAGAAAGAAAAACATTTTAAAATTTTATTATTATTATTTTTTTTTATTTTGATTTTGGATCAAAGAAATAAACAACTTGCAACCACTTCAATTTTCTTTTGTTTTATTTTGCTTGAAAGTATATTTCTCGTCGAAATTCAGACAAGATCTTAAATTTAAGTATACCTTATAGATAAAAAGAAAAAAAAAAAACAAAAATGAATACAAATTGTTAAAATAGCGTACAGTTAATCATTTTTGCATACAGCTTGGTTGTGCTGAGTACTAAAAATTCTAAAAAATAAAAAATTAAATAAGCAGCAACAAGAAGATACGAACTAACTACAAGAAATCGAAATGCAAACATATATACAAATGCAAACTTTTTTTTTGATATATTATAAATAATCTTAAACATAAAGTAAAAGTAAATCAGTTATGCTAGGTGGCCGCGAGGAGCGTAGGGAGAAGTTGAAGAAGCTGAGACAAGAGAGTGGAAACTTGACTCGTCAATAGATAAGAAAAGCGATAGCAAAGAGGATAAGTAAAATGAATGAAAATGCCAGGCCATAAGACTTAAACACACATAAGAAGCTTTAAACAAACGAGCAAAGCAATAAAATAAGTAAAAAAGAAAAATACAAAAGAAACACGAAGCGAGAAGCGAAGTGAGAAATGAGAAGTTAAGCGGAAGCAGAACGAAGCGACTAACTGAATGGAAAATGCAACACAAAGACAAGCAACAGAGGGGCAAGTAAATGAGAGAAGTTAGCAGAGAGGAGAAGTTCTCGCTGCTTTCTTAGCTTTTTAGACTTTTTTGTTGTTTGTTTTTGAATTTGTGAAGCTTCTCTGACGCGCTTCGAGCGGCACTCAGGCACATATGGCACATACGTACATAGGTAGAACACACACACAGACAGACAGGCAGACAGACAGACAGACAGGACATTCGATACAGTTACAAAGTGAATACTCAACCAATTGTAGCCTTAGCTTGTAATCGAATATCGGATTAATCAACTTAGCACTTAGCGTCTCTCGTCTCGTAAATAGTATTTAGTCAAAGCGTAAAGCAAATTTTTTTCCTTGTCCAATAAACGATTAGCGATTAACGATAAACGATTAATCGATAGCCTCAAGACGTCTCATCAATTGTTCAAGTTAGAAGTTTAACAAAAAAAAAAGAAAAGAAAAGAAAACCAAAAACTAAAACAAAAACAAAAACATATTCAACAAAATTCTTTTATAAAGAAATTTAACATACAAAAAATGTATTTTTTTTTTTTAAAGAAATATGTTTTTTTGAGCATGTGCAAAATCGTATATACCTGTATACATATATATACATAAACATTTTTTTTTCGTAGAGCTGATAATTTTTTTTTCACATACTATATTTTATACGACAAATGGAAGAACACATGTTTTTTTTTGTTATTATACATAAGCAGCCAAGCTAATTTTGTTGTATATGTTTTTTTTTTGTGTGAAGAAATCAAAGCGCAATTAATATTAAAAAAAAAATAATAGTATATATAAATATTTGAGCAAAACATTTAAAGGGAACCTCACAACAACTAATTGCATACATTTTAAATGTTGTTCAAGGAAGATATATATACAAACACACATTTTTTTTATATACATATATCAAAGTAAATGTTTAGTGTTAAAAAAAAAGAGTAACAAAAATATGGAATCTTTTTATAATGCATAACAAATCGAGAAACGCATACAAAAAACAATTTTTTTTTGAGTTTAGCATAAGTAAAAAAAAAACCAAAACACACATTTTTTATATATATTAAAAAAAATTAAAAACAATAAGAATGAAGTGAAATACCAAATATATATATATATATACATTAACGAATCGAACCTCAAAACTGATTAGAAAAAAATAGTTTCTTACATAAAAACCTAATAAAAAGAGAAAGAGAAAAAAAACAAACAATGCATTGAACCAGGTTAACAATATAAAGTTTTTTTTATTAATGTCGTGCATAGCAAATTAAATAAAGCAGATCGAAGAAAGAGCGACTTATGGTATTATATATAGAAGAAAAAACTGAAATCGAGATGAAAATGAAAAAAAAAAACAACAATAGGTAATAAATCGAATTGTTCTTCAATTTCTTTTCGTCAACTCTATATAGATTATTCATTTCGAATTTCTATTTAATGGCAAAGGCCAACTGTTCCATCTTATATAGAAATCGTACCGAAAACAATTTTTTTTTACATATATACATACATATATATATATATACATAGGGACATTACTTATATACGCATATATATCTAAATAATAAGTACATATATAGTACACATACAGCAAACTATATACTAACATTTTTTTTTTGGCTTAGAAATCGTAGTGCATGCGAAACGTAATTACAAAAAGCGAAAAAAAAAAACAAAAAAAAAATTAATATTAAAAAAATTAAATAAAGTTAATGAAGAACCCGTCAAACTGCTGTCAAATGTTTGAGTGCGGAACGTGAACTGCCCTTTGAAAGATTTTTAAATACGATAAACAACAAGAACAAGAACAACAAAAACAAAAACAACAAGAAATACACAAGTCAACTGCATAAGCAATATATATAAACTGCATAAATAAAGGAACAAAGCAACTTAAAAGATGTATCCACTGAACGAAAATCGATAAGAAAACAAATTATATATGTAACTATATACCAATACGTATACAAATGTTAAGTGAGAACAGTATATAAAATTAAACGCGCGCATTTTTTTTAAAACGAAATCCGAATTAAAACAAAAGACAAAAAAAAAAAAAGGAAACAGATACGATACGATAATCTACACTACACACACATAAATACATAAACTTGTAACGTTCGTAGTTCATATATATGAAAGTGAAAAGAACAACTTGAATTTTAATTCGTTTATACAAATATATATACATATATATATACATATATATATACATATATATATTATATATTATATAATATATGAACAGCAGCAGCTAATTGCTGTACTAAGACGTCACATTAAAACCAAGATAAGAACAAATAAACGAAAATATTTAAAATTCAAACGAAAACGAGTTTTGTTCACACCAGACAAAAGATGATTGATATGGCTGTCTCTGCGTTCGACTTCATTTCAGCGCGCTCGTTATGTTAATGTGGCTGACGCAAGCTAATTGATATGCAATGCTGTATTTGTACAGATGACGCTTGCGTGTAACAGACAAAGTCTTCTTGCTACGATTTCAATTGGGCGCGCATTTAAATTTGAATTCGTTTATGTAATTGTGCAGCTGCTCACTTAACAAGAAATCTATAGTATATTTATATATAAATTGCAATATCATTTAATGGCATTTTGCACTAGCACAATTAATGTGCATTACATCACTATTGCAATGTGCTGACAATCGCCTTTGAGAGGCTCTTATGCATTGCTGCCAACAAGTGGAAGGTGCTAAAGTGCTCGCAGGTTATGCATACGTGCGTGTTTACTCCGTGTTGTGTGTGTGAGTAAAGTATATATCATGCCTCAATTAGAGTTCGGCCCGTGAGCTGGGTGATCCTCACATTTGTCGTCTAACCGTTGACGCTGCTGCCACGCCCCTATCGGTAGGTGACATTCACCGCTTGATAGCCAATTGATTAGCTGATAGGCGGCACACGTTTTTCAATCACATTCAATTAGAACTGTTTGTGTACTTCTTGCCATTAAAACTATTATTGTTTCCAGCTGCTGTGCAGTGGTTTCTCTTATCTATTTGCCATGAGGAAGTACCTTGTAAAGGTCATGATATGCTTCGATTTCTTGTTCTTAGTATTAGTCGTAGTATATATACTGTTGTTTGCAATGACCAAGCTCCTGGCAAAGTTGCTTGCAATTTCCTATTCATATCAGCTGCGAGCTGACTTCATATAGCCCATGGTAAGTATACCTTATGATAGGGTATTTTCTTGCGTATTCGGCTTATCGCATATGCCGATAATCTGTGTGTTTTGCTAATCGGGAATACCCATGTATATATGTATTAGATCTGAATCAATATGACCTTCTCTTTCTCTCTCTCTCTCTCTCTCTCTCTCTCATCAGAAGGCTGTTTTCCCATGCAGCTCAGCACTGGCTGACATCGTTTGGAATGCCTCGTGATGCAGCCATAAATAATGCGCTCCCATATTATTAGCGCACTCTCTCTCTCTCTCTCTCTTTCTCATCGTATCCCTTTTCCTCTTCATCTCTAGCAGCTCGGGGGCGTATCTACTTATTAATCTTATCAGAGCTTACGCCGCTGCGCAGTTGCATTCGCTCAGTGCATGTGGATCAGAGGCTGACTCAGGCGCAACAGCTGATTGGCTCGGCTCGGCTCACTAAGCTCATGCCAAATGTCCAATTTGCACCCATAAATGCATCTGGAATTACTTTATCCATCAGTGATTAACTTTGCAATTAGCCAGCGCAGGGCTGCCGCTCTCAGATTCTAGCTAAGGCAGCCAGGCCCAGCCGAAGAGACAGCCTGGAGCTGAATCATAGCTGTCCATATTCTGTTGGTTATGCAAGGCCCAGCACGGCCCTTACGTCACGCTCTCTCTCTCTCTCTCTCTCACTCTTTTACTCGATTATTAATGTTATTATATTAAGGTAGTGGGCGTAACCCTTGCCCAGGCGGCAGCGCGTCGAGCGCAATTGGCCTTGAATTATTGCTCAATTGATGGCCTGCTGGGCTCTTAAACTATGTTGGCCAGTGTCCTGGGAATACGAACGAGGAAAGGGAAAAGGAGAGTGGAGAGTGTAATAGTAATGCTCGATGGGCTGCACAGTCACTTGAGTCGAAAAGCTTGGGATGGGGGAAGGGAGGAAGTAGCTGTGGGCAAGGACTTGGCCTGCCTTTCGGCTACTCCAAGTGACTCTAGGGGTAATTGAAACCCATGCGTGATTACCCTTTAGCTATTGTTCTCTGTCCACTTGCCCAATCAACTTCAGTTTGTTATATATGTATATAGTATATTTATTTGTTTGTTAACTTTTGTTTGTTTTATTGTTATTGTTGTTGTTGTTGTTGTTGTTGTTGTTGTTTTGCCATAGAGAAATGCCGCATTCCATTTGGCTAAGGCTAAGTACTTGACACATCACAGATAGCATTGCCACTCTGAGCTGACTCCGCTCACTTCTTCAGGAAGACCTCGTGCAGCTCGACGTCCTTCAGATTGTTGACGGCCGCCGCCGAGGCTCGCTGCGCCCGCCTGCCCCGTCGCCCCATGCGCCAGTGCTCCTCGATCTCGATGAGCGTGCGGCCGCGGGTCTCCGGCACGCAGCTGTAGATGAAGACGGCGGCCACGAAGGAGACGATCGCGTAGAAGGCGAACAGGTTCGAGGTGCCGAGCAGGGCCTCCATATTGGGGTAGATCTTCAGGCAGATGAACGCCAGGATCATGCCGAAGAAGACGGATATGCCGGAGGCACTGCCGCGCACGCTCTGCGGAAACACCTCCGATATCATGATGAACGGCAGCGTCAGCATGCCCATCGTTGAGAAGACAATGTGGGCCACGATGCAGACGACGGGCAGCCAGGACCAGGTGCCCACCGTGCTGGGGCACCAGCCGCCGGTGGCCAGCAGGAGCATGCAAATGCCCATGCCCGAGGCGGAGAAGATGCCCGCCGGCCGCCGGCCCCACTTCTCGAAGATGCTGCTCATGAAGAAGGTGGTGATGATGCGGGCCACGCCCAGCATGACGGCCACCAGCACCGGGTCGATGGTCACGCCCGCCCGCTGGGCGATCTGCACGGCGTACACGATGATGACGACGACGCCGCAGGCCTGCTGGAAGCCGAAGAAGCCGATCATCATCAGCAGCGGCTTGTAGACCTCTGGCCGGCGAATGGCCTGGCCCATGGACTCGCTGGCGGCCGTGTCCCGGCTGTTGTCCGCCGTCATCTTCATCTGGGTGAGCTCCGCCTCGAACTCGGGCACGCAGTCGTCATCTGCGTGGGGTAAGACTTGTTTAGACTTGTGCCTTGTCGGAGTCAGCTGTTGCCAGAGAATCGGAATTACCTCGGCGATGCAGTCCGCGGAAGTAGCGGAGCGAGCGGCGCGCCAGCTCGATGCGACCCTTCTGCAGCAGCCAGCTGGGCGACTCCGGCATGGGCATGACCAGGAGCGTGGCGGCCAGCTGATACGCACAGCTGATGGTCGCGATGAGCACCACGTTGTGCCGTATGAAGTAGCCCAGCAGATACATCAGCAGTATGCCCGAGGCCAGGCCGATCGAGGTGCCCAGGATCAGGCGGCCGCGGATGCGCGGCAGGCTGATCTCGGCGGAGTAGACGCCCACCGGCGAGACGAACATGCCGATCATCATGCCGCCAAAGGCCCGACCCACCAGCATCTGGGCGTAGATGTAGTCCCGATTCGAGTGCATGAAGCTCGTCGCCAGCAGCAGCCAGCCAATCAGTCCGATCACATTGGTCAGCAGAATCGTGTACTTGCGCCCGATGCGGTCCAGGAAGTAGCTGACCATCAGGCCGCCCAGCGGACAGGCCATGTTGTTGATGGAGGCTGAAGCAGAAGAAACTTTAGCAAAATGCAGACGGAAGGAGATTGCTCTCTCTCTCTCTCTCTCTTTCTCTCTCTCTCTCTCTCTCTCTGTCGGGAAAACTACTTCAAGCTACCCTGCGAGTGCGAGTGGAATGAGATCATTTGAGATCTGCAAGTGTCGCACGAAAAAGAAAATGGGCTAAGGTCACCGAAGGTCACGCAGCGCCGACTGTGCTCAAACAAGATAAGGCAATAAAACAATATTGGGACAAGATAAGATAACGATATAATTGGCTATTGATAAACGCAAGAAGCTTCGCTGGAGGAACAAACATCGTGGGCTATAAGGGGCTAAGCGCGATGTCTTGCATGGGGCATAACAAGAGCCCCAAAGGCCTTCGACGGGAGCAAAAGAGAGAGAGGGAGTGGCTAGGAAATCCTAGCCAAGCCTAAGGAAACTCTAAATGATCATTTATCTGCTCAAGCCAAAGAAGCTGCAAACTGTCAGTAATCAAATCTAGATGAAGAGATCTTCATGAAGCTTAGGAAAGCTCAGGAATGTCGGAAAGCTCAGGTAACTCGGAAATCAGCTAGATTCGGCTATGTTAGATTCAGCTATTCCAAGTTTCTCTCTTCACTCACCGAACCAGCTGGCCTCGTCCTTGTTCAGCCAGAATGGCTGCGTCTCGTCGGTCAGCTGATTGAGCGTGACGCTGGGCATGCTGACGACCATGCCGGAGCCGAGGACGCCGCTGTTGCCAAGGAAGACCATCAGCTCCTGCCGCAGGACGGCCACGTGGCGCTCGCCCAGTGGCAGGCTGCTCTCTTTGCGCCTGTGTGCTTTGCTCTGTTTGCTGTTGTTCTGTGTCTCAGCGTCCTTGCTGTTGTTGTTGTTCGCTGTGGCCTGCAGGTTGCCTTTGTCCAGATCCTTGCAGATGATGGCCATGCCGGCTTCGTACGGCGGCGGCATCAGCTGCTCCTGCTCCAGCGTCATGTTGTCGCTGTTGTTCTTCTTGTTGTTGTTGTTGTTGTCGTTGTCGCTGTCTGGTATATCCTTTGTGTGTATTTAGAGTTCGCGTTCAGCTGGACAACGTTGCCGCAGCGTTGACTGTGGCCCGACTGTGGCTATGCTGGCTGCTGCCAGCTGGCTTTGTAGTGCGGCTCGTTCCTAATGCTGATTTCCCTGCTGCTGTTGCTGTTGCTGGTGTTGTTGTTGATGTTGTTGGTGCTCTTAACTTGGCTGTTGTACACTTGTCTAATTGAAAACGACAAGTGGAAACTTCCGCGCATTTCAATCATACGGCGACTGCCTGCGACTCAGTATCAATTTCATAACTCGCTTCGTGTCTCTCCATGACGAAAACAATATATATATATATATATATATAGATTTATTTATATATGCTGAGAAACCTTTGAGAACCTTTTTTGTCTACAATTGTATACATATATATATATATATATATATTTGTGTGTATATATGTCTTTTATCTCTTTGGAAACGTAACTCCCACTTGACGTCGTTGCGTCTGCGAGTGCCCGAGCTTTGCCACCAGTTCGATTCGTGTGCTTCGCTTTTGTTTTCTTTGTGTGTTTCTTTGGCGCTATCAGCTAATGTCTGCCTGGCCGCGATGCGAGCGTGACACGACTCGGAAAAGCCATAGGAATCAGCCTGAATAAATACTAGAATTACAATTGAAGTGCAGCTTGCAGGGGAGATCGATCTGTGATCTATATTCAAGAAAACGAAGAAAAAAACTAGAGAGGTTAGATGAGACATATGGGCATTATGATCTGTCGATTGGAATCCTAAAGTGAGACAAGGTAAATCGGATTGAGACACGCTTCAACACGTCCAATATAAGCCAAGGTCTTGGATACTATACCTAGCACGAGCTAACTCAAGCTTATACAATTATTCAAAAAAATAATAATAAGTTATAATAAATATTATGTATACATATATAAACATCAGTAACATTATATTATATTATTAGTTTTATAGCTATAAAAAAATATTTCACTTAAAAAAATGTGTTAAAAAAACGTCCGAATCGTTTTGATTGATCGTGAATGATATGGCATTTGTAGCTCTTAGTGTTACATATCGTGTCACGCGCTCATCTCTATATCGCGGACATTTGCGTGCGGCGTCTATTGATTCGGCTATCGATTCGCATGGCGCCCCATAACGAGCCTCTTCAAGCCAAGCACACACACGGACAGACGCACATTATCACACGCGAAATTTGAGACTGGCAATCGGCCCTTGCCAATTGGCAATTGGCAATTGGTAATTGCCGATGGGCGATTGGCGATTGGCGATTTGAGCAGCTGTTTTGCATCTGTGAATTACCGTTATTGCCTGTCAGCAGCAGTTTATGGCTCTCTTTGTGAGCTGTGAGACGCGTCCGCCCCAAGCAACGTTTGCGCAGCAACTGAACGCTGCCTGGCTAAAAAGAAGCACGCGCTAAGTAGAACAGCAGCAGCAACAATCTGCTCTTAGCTGAAAGGGCAACTGTTGCTGCTGCTGCGGTGCTGTTGCGTCTGCTGATACCCTATTTGCATAGCAAAGCGGGGTATATCTATTTCCATATCTAATAGATATATCTACATCTATATCTATATCTATATCTATATCTATATCTATATCTATATCTATATCTATATCTATATCTATATCTATATCTATATCTATATCTATATCTATATCTATATCTATATCTATATCTCTATATTTATATATATATCTATATCTATATCTATATCTATATCTATATCTATATCTATATCTATATCTATATCTATATCTATATCTATATCTATATCTATATCTATATCTATATCTATATCTATATCTATATCTATATCTATATCTATATCTATATCTATATCTATATCTATATCTATATCTATATCTATATCTATATCTATATCTATATCTATATCTATATCTATATCTATATCTATATCTATATCTATATCTATATCTATATCTATATCTATATCTATATCTATATCTATATCTATATCTATATCTATATCTATATCTATATCTATATCTATATTTATAGAGTACCTTCTAGTCCAACACTTAATCGTCTATCAAATTGTAATATGTTTCTTTATTGGTTTCCATTTAACAAATTGATTTTGTGTTAGTGCGTCTAACGCGGCGTATGATAAACGTCACATTAAGTATACGACCCGCAGACCACCCACATTGTTTTCAACCATATTGTCTAATCGGCAGTTGCAGCTCCCTTGATTGCGCTGCCACACGACCGTCAACTGCATCATCGACCTTTCCACCTTCCCCCCATTCCCCCTGCATCCATAAACGAACGACATTGACAACGAACTTATCTTCATAGGGGAGCAGTTTGGTGGAGGTGGGAACGTTTTTAATGCTCTCAAAAAGGGCATCTCGATCACGTCGGCAGGATGTAACGTTGCCTTGACACGAGAACTGAACCAATTTAAGCATATTATACTCTTCGTTTTGATATCATGTCTGGAATCGCTTTCTATAATTTAGGAATATTTTACTAGGTCCGATGAGTGCACGATCTTAAGAAACTATTTTTGTTAGGGTATTGCGGATCTTGTGTGGGGTTGTGGGGGGTATTGCAGCTGCAATTGCTGTTGGCCTAAAGCCAGAAGTTCTCACAGATTTTGCTTATCAGCTGACTCTCACCCCCTCTCTCTCTCTCTCTCTCTGTCGCTCTCTTGCCGCGGAAGACAGGCATAAATTATGGTATGCGGTCAGCGATATGATATGTGTTGTGAAATTTGACTCGGGGTGGAGGTCTGATTGGCCGGCCGGGCACCTGCTTATCACGGCGCGATCGAAGTCAATTCACGTGTTTGTCTCTTAATTAATGCTGTTGTTCGTGATTCAATCTGAATGATTAGCAGAATTCAAGAATTCACCGGCCGACCACAAGCCAGAACAACAGCAATCAAGTTACCCAGAGCCAGAGAAATATTTCTAATTCGATTAGGTGCGACAAAGAAAGAGAGAAACAAAACGAATTACAAATTGCCACGATAAGCGCTCATGGCGAAAAAACTTGCGATAATAGCAGTGTCATCGAGCACTTAATTTATTCCCGGCAAGCCCACACACACACACACACACGCACACCTTTGTGAACTGATTTATGGGCCGTTGGGCAGACAGGAAACCGGTACAAGGCGAACAGGTAAAGCGTTTAAAATATTCGGCATTTAAATTTAAGGTGTCTTAAGCCTTTTGTTAGGTTTTGGCGGGCTGTCAGTTGAGTTTTGAGTAATTGCTAACCTTTCGATCCGAATCAATCAATTAACCACAATGCGCACAATTACAGTTCGTGTATTTCACAATTGCCCAAGCACTGAGAAAGTGTTCTCTCCTTTGGCATGCCTGCTTAATTAATTGGCGTATGCAAACACACAGCCACAACACACACACACAAACAAACATGTAAATATTAACACAAGATTCGTCTGCATACAGCTGCTCAAATATATATTCGTTTTTATTTTATTTCGAATATGTAAAAACGTCTGGTGTCTAAAATAAACTGGTTTGCGGCGTCTATGCATGCAAATATATGTATGTATGTGAGTGTTTCGCTGTGTCTGCGTCGTTGAATATAAACGAGAGCAAATAAAACTTAATTGCTGCATGCCAACAGCAGTGCTTACAATATGCGAACGAATATCAGTTTCTATTTAAAATGCTCTATTAAAACGAATTACAGGCATTTAAAAAGCGGTTACGTAAATTGCCTGCATAGCGCAAAGCTCGCTGCTGTGAAACACAAGCATGCGTCAGCTGGGAGCTGTAAACGCAGATTTGAGCACTGTTGCGCGAACAGCAGATCTTTACTAGTTAACTGTTAATATTTGAGTTTAAAGTTTGCGGATGCCGACGATTTGACCGACTTGGACGCAATGGCTACCTATATCGAAATCATATAAATGTTGGGACGTAATATGGCCGGTACATTAAAACCGCTCTTCAATGCAATATCCAGGCAACTATCTAAAGCTACATACTTAAACTAAGAGTACCGATAGGAATTTCCCTTATCTAGAGGAACTTAACCGACGAATTATTAAAATTAACATCAGATGTTTAGTGTTGATGTCAACCATGGTTTTGTCGACTGTCATGCAACAGAGTGCACATTTGAGTAACATGAAGTTGGCTGCAACGAATAACATACGAATATGCTGACAGAGCTATGTTAAGTGCCAAATCGTATACAGAAATATTGCGATATCTGAATTGATCATATTAAAAAATAAAAATATGAAGAATAACTGAGTACATACTGAAACAATGCTGTGCAAAAGTCTCAACAAGCTTTGCTTTACGTGTAATGTTAACATCGCTGTTAAGTTGTTGAACAGCAGTGTTTACATTAGAGCAACACAAAGTTAGCTGCAACAAGTAACATGTTGAATCATGTTAATTTGAGTACGTTTGCAGAACAGATATTGAAAGATTATAAAAATTGGTATTGTCAAACAAAAATAGAGAAAGAAAACAAAAATTATTTTCCATTCGATCCAATATCTGTTGTGTGTGCTCCATTATGGTTTTCTATTTCAAGAGCAACCTCGTGCAACCAGCTGCCATGCTGTACATGGGCCGTGACAAACACGAAAATGAGGAGCTCATCCGCTGGGGCTGGCCAGAAGATGTTTGGTTCCATGTGCACAATTTGTCGTCGGCGCACGTTTATTTGCGCCTGAGTAAAGGACAGACCATCGATGATATACCCAGCGATGTCCTCGTGGATGCAGCTCAGCTGTGCAAAGCAAACAGCATTCAGGGCAACAAGGTAAACAATCTAGAGGTCGTCTACACCATGTGGGAGAATCTCAAAAAGACGCCCGACATGGAGGCCGGCCAGGTGGCCTATCACGATGAAAAGGCTGTGCGTAAGATACGTCTGGAGAAGCGCATCAACGAGATTATCAATCGTCTGAATAGGACCAAGACCGAAGAGGAGAATCCCGATTTTCGTGGACTGCGCGAGGCTAGAGATGCTGCCGAACGTCAGGATCAGAAACGTTTGCAGCGCGAGAAACGCGAAAAGGACAAGGAGGCGGCCAAGCAGCGCGAACTGGAGGCTGAACTGCGCAGCTATGCCTCGCTCCAGAAGACCGAGAACATGCGCACCAACTACGATGCCGGCAACGAATCTGACGACTTTATGTAGTACTGGCTTTGCTGCATTAGATACTTAACACAAAATATGCATAATTATTTATATATAGTATCTCTTTTTTTTTTGTACATCAAGTGTAAAACACAGGCGAATCGATTGTAATAAAGCTGTTAACCTCTCTTAGAAGTGGAGCCGAGTCTGTTGCTTTTCGGATGTGGAGCAGTTCTGTAAACATGTGCGAACGCAGCTGGTATGGCAGCACTGACAATAATCTTTGAAGTGCGCGCGAAATTTGAATGAGAAGCGAGCGCACTCTGGGTGCAATAAAAATTCAAAAACGTTTAGGTTTTGGGAATTGTTTTTAATAGCACGAACTTTCTGTGATATTTTGGAACTTTTAATTTGCATAATTCCCATAATTTCAAGGTGCCCTAATGTATAAGCTTTAGCAAATGAACAGGCGACATTAGGGCTTCCCTCCATCCGCTGCCCAAAACTTCATTTTGAATTGTTTATTTGCCAGACCTCACTTTCTTAGATTAGTTATTGCCATCAGAGCGAAAAAATGAAATAAAAAAAGATAAAGAAATGTTTTGTCATTTATAAAAGCTGAAGCTGAAGTGGGGCGGACTTTGGCAGCCAAAATGCAACTCGAAGCCCAGGGATTTGGTTTTCTTCTTCTTCTTTTTTTTTTGATGTCTGCGGTTGGAGGCAGCGCCGATGCTGCTGCCCTTGACAGCTCAATTTACGGTTTGGGCAGCTCGTCCGCTTTATGGAGCGACGGCTTGTTGCCTTTTTGAGATGCTTCGCAGCAATATTTGGGGGTAAGCACATGGCCATTGTTGTTGCTGCAGGATGCTGGATACTCTGAATGTTATGGATGTTATGGCTGGGCCAGCTGGCGGGTCAGCAGTGTTCAGCACGCACTCATTATCGCCCGTTTTATTTTCACGCATTGTTCATGCCAAGCCCCGCCTCCATCCACCATCCGCCATCCTCCATCCCTTTTGTTGCGAACAAAAAAGTTGATGAGGCTGCGTGTCTTTTGATTATGCTATAGCTCACTTGCAGCGCCTCTCTCTCTCTCTCTCTCTCTCTCTCGCTGACCCACCCACTGACCCATCTCCCGCAGCTCGGCTCGCTTGTTGTTGTCATTATGAGCGCTCGTAAACATTGATGACAGTTCGGAGGCGCAAAGGGCCACGCCTCTTCGGCCGCCTGGACCGTTACGCTCGCATTGATTGATTTCAAACTTTCGGCTCTCGATACCCTATGGATGCCAGCTGACTGTCGACTGTACGCCTGCTGTTGGCCCAACGTTAACGGGGAAGACATGTAAGATCCAAACTCCATTTCGCAGCTGAGATATATATATACGTAGACTCTGTTAGAGTTGTTGTTGTTAGGGTAGATGTTGGCTGAGATCATCTTTACGATGTGCTCAGCACTCTTTACGAGCCACAGATATCCTTCGCATTGCGTAGCAGCAGAGCAGTTGCTCAGTGCCCTGGCCTTGGCTGGAGTTGAGTGGTCAGAGAAAGGTTCAGGCTTCATCGACCGTCTACTACTTATATTTAACAACAATAATAAAGATCTTCCCATTCTTTAATCTCGCTATATTTGTAGGTTCATTTGTGAATTACAGAGCATGCGCTAGTCGGGCATGCCCGGCACGTTTGAGACGTTTTAAAATGGCTCCAATCAGATGCCGTAAATGCGGCAACTTAGTTTCGGCTCGCAACTATAATAAAGTGGCATCCAAGAGCAGCATCCGCTCGATTGGTCTCCCTTTCTCGGGCATTGCGTCGTGTTCCACTGTCAAAGTCGCTCATCACTCAGCGCCGCAATGGCAGTCATTAATCAAATAGCAACGAAAAACACCCACGCTCCCACCGCCCCGCCCCGGCTCGCTGCGGCCGCAATGACAATGGCAAGCGTCGCTTTTGGGTTTTCATTGCATTTGTCACACGGCATCAGAAGTAGTCGAGGCATGGGAAGTGCCACACTTGCGTGGGCGTCCAGTTGCACAAGGACAAGGACAACTCCTAGCTCTCTCTCTCTCGTCAGCCCTTTAACCATTTAGATAGCATGTGTGTGTTTGTTGTCTCCTATGTCTGCTGCGACGGCCTGAGCTTAATTATTAGCCAACTCTGATTGAGGCTGCCCAGCTCCCTCCCTCTCCCTGCCTCTCTCAGCCCAGCCCGTGTTAATTGACTTGCTTTGCAGCATTTAAAGGCGTTTGTGGCCAGCTTTGCTTTTGCTACTATTTTTCTATAGTTTACATATGAATCTATATTCTGATATATGCATATATACATATATACTCCTATATTTATCAGGAATTTCGTCTGCAAACTTTGCTTGATAAATCGTGTAATAAATATTTGCTGGGAGCTGCTATCAGTTCATCAAAATTCGCTTTTCATATTTGTTTGCGGATTGTGTTGAAATCCAATGCCGCCGTACAGCTTCTGCCATCGCTCATGCATGCAAACACACACATAACAAGACGAAGTCGGCCAACTGCAACAGCAGCAGCAGCACTCTAGAGTGGCTGCTGTAAGCGGAAGGGGCGAGTGGGCGAGAGGGCGTGCCCCGGGCCATGTGGCGGGTGGGCAGGGCAATCAATCAGCTGGCCAAACTAACTAAAGCAAAAGCCTGGACCAACAATAAAACTGCTTCAGCTTCAAGCTGAATTCCTTAATGGAATTGTGTATTAATTTCATCCGCATATATATATAGTATATATAGAATATATATGTATGTATATCTATGTATGTATTTGATGACTGGTGTAATAAATGCTGTAGTTCTCGGCATCGTCGAGCGAATTGTAGCGATCGCTCATTCGGCAGACGAGTGGCGTTTCGCAGCATTGAAATTGTTTCTTTGTGTGTGTGGCTGGCGCGGATAGGGCTCATATAAATGCGCTCCATAATCGCTCTCTCCAGATCATCCGAGGACCACCCTAGGACCACCCTAGGCATCCGCACACACATGACTTCAAATGCGCAGTTATGAGTTTGTCCTTGCGCGACGACAGCCGAAGGTTTCCGGCACTTGCCCCGGAGCACAGCGGCCAGAGTGAGCAGCGAGAGCAAGCGGTGTATGTGCTGATAAATACCCTGTAATATCTAGTATGATTTACTATACGACGTATATCTATCAGTCTATATCTTTCATCTCTCTTCTCTCATCTCCCATCTCTCTTCTCTATTCTCTCACTTCTCATCTCTCTTCTCCCATATCTCATCTCTCATTTCTCATCTCTCATTTCTCATCTCTCATTTCTGATCTCTCATTAATCATTTCTCTTCTCTCTTCTCTCATCTCTCTTTTCTCATCTCTCTTCTCTATTCCCTCATCTCTCATATCTCTTCTCTATTCTCTATTCTTTACTCTCCATTCTCTACTCTCTCTTCTATTTTCTATCTTCTCTTTGCTCTCTTCTATCTTCTCTATTCTCTAAGCTTATCACCCTTTTCTGTCTTCTCCCTCTTCTCTCGCTCTTTTATCTTCTCTCTCTCTCTCTCTCTTTCAATTTCTCTCTCTCTCTCTCTCGTCCTTTCTCGTCTCTCTTGGTTATCCTTAGCCAGCAGCTAAGCTACCCCATTGTCATGGAGCTTACGAGGTAGAATACGAGCTTATTTCGTGTTTGGTGGCGAGGGCAGTTGGCACTGAGAGAAGGGGGATGGGGCTAGGAAGCTGTGAAATTTCATTTGAATGTGTCTCAGTGGACAAATCAAAGTTAACGAAGCTCCAGCTGCTGGAAAAACACAAACAGCACGGAAAAGCGCGCGCTCGCCGAGGAAAATTGAAAAATCAGCAGAACAACGAAAGAACAACAGCAACGATGAAGCATAAGACGAAGCAGAAGAACGGCGCGCAACAACAATGCCTGCTAAAATATGATAGGTAGCCCGAGATGTCGGAGCACTGCCTGTCACACGCCCCTCCCATCCCCTCCCAACTCCCATCGCCGGGCAGCCAAGCAGCCAAGCAAAAGCAATTAAGTTTTCATTCCAGCTGCAATACATAAATTTTTGACAACAGAATAAAAAATATTTAGACTGCGGGACTGAGGGAGTATGAGAGAGAGAGAGAGAGAGAGAGAGAGAGAGAGAGAGAGAGAGACTGGGATAAGTGATGGTGGGCGGGAAGGGAGCTGAGCTGATCGTATCTTGATACTAAGCCCCCATTTGCCACTCCTCGCAACGGAACTGACTCCCGTTCCTGACAAGCTGTCAATCAATCTGACAAACTGATATGTAAAGCAGATTTGCATTTCAAGGCCTGCTATATATATATATATGTATTTATGAATCAGTTCATATGAACGACTCATTAAAATGAACGACTTTTCT
The DNA here is from genome assembly GCA_018903745.1 of Drosophila repleta. Classification (NCBI taxonomy): domain Eukaryota; kingdom Metazoa; phylum Arthropoda; class Insecta; order Diptera; family Drosophilidae; genus Drosophila; species Drosophila repleta. The sequence continues at coordinate 2,218,599 of JAEIGN010000750.1, read as the reverse complement.
GATTCATTTTCTGAAACGTTTTCATAATTGCGTGAATTCTTTGAGAGCTTTATCAGCTGGTTCATTTTGTTTTGAGCCAGTTCAATTTGCATGAAATGAACTAAAGAACTGGTTCATGAACTTTATTTTGATTTTTCTAAGTAATTTTGTAAAAAAAATTGAAATTTGTTTTACATTTAGTTTTTATTCGTTCTGAACTGGTTCAATGGTTCACTCAAATGGAGTTATGAATCAAAAATGAACTTAGTTCATTTCCTTAATATTAACCATGAAGCCGTTCGCTCATGAGCACCCAAATGAACTGAGCTAGAAGTTAAGCTGTCAAATCTAGTTCAATTGAACTACTAGTTCAGCAGTTTAGAATCACCATGAATTGAACTAGTTTGCGCCATTTTGAATTTGCATAGATATCATGCGAGCATTAGCTGGCATTTGGTAAACGAATATGCAGATTAGTTGGCTTTAACATGTGGCTTAAAGCGCTCAACTTGGCCAAGAACAGCAAATAGGGGCAGCAAGCGAGGCGAAATGTCCTTGTCAGGGACTGGCAGCAGCTGGTCTAGTTGAGGAAGGAACCGCCTGGAGCTGGAGCAGTCCGCTCCAGCTGACAATTTGGCGGCAACAAAGTGCCACGCCCATCGCGACTATTTACCGCAGCAGCAGAAGAAAAAAAAAAACACAACAGAGACAGCCGTGGCAGACTGCTGGCTGCCTTCGCGTGATTTGTGTGCAGGCGCCCTTCAAGGACACGCGACGCACAGGCGACTGCCCCCGAGAGGGGCTCGAGACAAGGAGCCGAGGGCAGGCGGTAGCTAACTGCTAAAAGGGTCTATGGTTGCATTTTACTATGTGCCACTGCGGCCATAAATTCAATGCACTTGAACCGAATGCTCCGCAAGGAGCAGTAGTCTGAAGAAGGGGAATGGAGGGGGGGGTGGTGGTGGTGTTAAGTTGGTAAGGCAGGTCGAAGAAGAAGTCGTGCACAAAATGAGATACAGCGTCTCAGTCAGTCAGCAGCGTCAAAGGCACAGCCGGAATCACTGGCGCAGCATCTCAGCGGCGCAGGCAGAGTATCTGAGGTCGTAGTCCGGTTCCGGTTCCGGTTGGATGCCTGGGGTCGAGTCATACGCCTCGTTTATGGCCCCAGGGCGCAATTGCTCTTCGCTTTATGCATCCTTGTCAGCAGTTTATGCGCCGCTTGGTCATTTGCCCAAATTGTTTATGACCCGAAAGAGCCGGAGAGCCGGAGAGCCGGAGAGCCAGCCAGCAGCCACATGGCCAAAAAGGCTGAATCACATTTTTGTATTGGCCAAGCCATTAAAAACGAACATTGCGCACAATTTACGACGGCGTTGCCACCCTATTCAATCATTTACTTAATTTCAAATTATATTTCACATTAGCTTCGAACGCTCAAATCTCTTCAGCGCAGAGCTGAGCAGTCAAAGTGATTGGCAGACGAGTCAAGTGGAGTCCTAGCCAATAGAACATATAATATATATATATATATATATTTATATATATAATATTGAATAACCAAGCAGGCTTCTGCACTTTCTCTCATCTGCTATAGATTTATATATATCTGTCTATACATATATCCCAGATTTTGTATCTTTTACCCTAGCAGAGACCCACTCTTGGTCTAATTAGATCTAGATTTCTCTTTTTTTTTCATTTTCTTTAATTTTTAATTTCAATAAACTTTTTTTTTTGGGTTTTTTTAGATTTTTAAAAAAGTAATTTGGTCCCACGATTCGATTTTTGTTGTTGGAGAACTCATTTTGAACAAGAACAAAAGTGAACACTGTTAAAGCCGAAAGTGGATCAGCTGCTTGGTGGATTGATATCACAGTCTAGGAGAACTTAAGCCGCTTCTCCTTGGAGACGAGCTCGTCTTCGGGTTTGCGCTTCTTCGAGTTGCGATTTTCATCAGAACCACCTGGAAATCGGATTTGCTCCCTTATAATGATGGCGGCCAGTCGGTCGACGGGCACGATGGGACCACAGATAGTCGGAAATTGTGGCAGCAATGGGATCGTCCATCCCAGTGAGGCCAGCTGGCGCTTCAGTTCCTCCTGGTTGTAGGCAGACATGGCTGGCTAATCGCTTCTTCGGTTAGGTTTATTATCACAAAATAGTTCTTGAATTGCTAAGAAAGGATTTTCACAAAATTTGGTTTTCACGCTTCGCAGACTTTCACCGATTCGAGTGCACAGATACAAAAGAAAACTAAACTTGTTTTAGAGAGAATATAAATTTCTTGTTAAATTTGAAGTATTTTCGAAATTTTTTTATATTATTTTTGCTGCTGCTGAAGCTGTGTTCAGTCGGCTTTCTCGACATACAATGAATAAAATGGGGCTGTGCGTTCCCAAGCCTTAGCCTCGAACCTGTCAAGGCTGAGTTGATCGAATACAAAAATACGAAAAATAAAGTAAAGTGTTAGAGAGAGAGAGAGAGAGAGAGAGAGAGAGAGAGAGAGAGAGAGAGAGTGTTCTTGAGGCAGAGATAAAGAAGATGAGAGAGATGGGACGAGGAGGAGAGTGAAGAGTTGTGTGAGAGAGAGAGAGAGAGAGACGATGAATATATAGATAAATAAAGAGAAAGAGAGAGAGAGAGAGAGGGAGATAGAGAGGGAAGGAGTGAGAGAGAAATAGAGAGAAATGCATAGAGAAAGAGAGAGAGAGAGTGAGAGAGAAAATGTAATATTTAGAGAAGATGAAGTATGAAGAAGAACGTTTCAAAGATTGCTGTTGTCATCAACCGATTACAGACCTTATTTTATATATATATATATAGTATATATATAGGTCCCCATAAAGAAAACACATTTGGACTTGCTTCAAATATAATTGTTTCAATTTAATTCCCGAAATGTATTGTATATAATTGTTCATTTAATAGTTTTCGCTTTCAGATTTTCATAGTATACGATACGATATACATATATGTACATATATAAAGTTTTGTTTATGATGCGCACATATACAACTGTGTATCTAATCATATATATATATATATATATATATATATATATATATATATATATGTATTTGTATATAAATCGATATATCTTTACATATATCCTTTTACCGTAAGTTTTTGCGTGTTTATTTAACTTATTTTTGTTTTAGAACAGAAACAAAACATTTTAGTATTTTTATGTACTTTAATCTTTATGAATTATTTGAATTTGGAACACTTTGTCGAACGAATCTTGAGTAGGGGTATTCCGTAGCTCCTGTAAATGTATGCACATTTTTAATCTCGTTTATTTTTTACGCTGTGTTCAAGCTCTTGTTAAGTCAAACATTGCAGTGCAGTTACATTATTTTCGTGCACTTTACAACACTGAATTATTGAATAGAAACTTGTTCGTGTGCTCAACTTTGTTGCCAGAGCCAAGGAATACCCACAATGCACTTATCATATATGTATGTATATAGGTGTATATAGAATGTATATATATATTCCGACATGTTTTTTTCCTTCTAGTTGTAGTTGTATTTAAGGTTTAATTAGTTGTTCCGCATAGTTCGCACTAGAATTTAGTTGGTTGTTCACATATAAGAATCGTAAAATATGTATGTATTTATTTATTCATATATATGTATATATATTTGTGTAATATTATTTTAGTTCAGTTGGATGGGTTGTTTTTTTTGTTTAAAGCTTTCATTAGTTATACTTTTAGTTGTAGTTCTTTCATTTGTTTTCCTTTTCATTTTCCTCTTGTAGTTTTTCTTCTTGGTCGAAAGTTAGCGCAAAGGCTTAAAAAAATACCGTTACAGATAGACATACAGATAGATAGACATAGATAGATAGCTGGTTAGATAGATAGGAGTAATACATCTATAAAATGGACAACGAGAAGATTATCTTTATATACCCACAGTATACATATATATATATTTTATAGTTGGCCAACTATAGGCAAATAAATGTTAACACCGTTGGCGGTTGTAGAGAGGCAAATACAAATTGACTCGTTGGCAAACAGTTCAAAGTCTGCAAGTTCCTAAATCAACTTAACTGTGCCGTTATTCAATATTTTGAGGATCGAACGAATTCTTTGTTCGTTGTTTTCTATGCTCGTTTTTGAGCTACATTCCAGCTCGTTCCATTCCCAGTCGTTCCTTCAATTAGGAATCTCAATCTGCACCTTAACAAATATATCATTGACTTATTGCAACAACAACAAAAAAAAACACTTGGTTTAGCTGAACGAGCTTCGTTCACATTGGTTCTATTTGCTGACTCACTAGGTCGAGCTTATATATATGTATATAGATATAGGTATAGTTATAGTTACTTGTAGTTAGGGGATATATAGCAAAATATGTAATCGTATATGGGGGGATATCTTTTGAGCGTTTGCAACAAAACTGTTTTTTACTAGAAACGATCTATATCAATTTATAATACTAAGTAAATATTATCATGTATATATATATATATAGATATATACATATACATTCTTATTCTTGTTTGAGTGTGTGAGAATTGGTATTTGGGAGACTGTTACGCGTAAAGGTAGTATAACATCTTTAATAGTTAATAATACTATAAATTATGCATGGGACGCAGCGTGGCAGACAAAAGCTGAATAGCGCGACAAAATGCCAACATAAAGAGTTTCATAGCAGCGAGCTATGCGGAGGCTCAAAATGAAGCCACGCTGCGTCAGCAAATCATGCAACAAAAACAGAGAGAGAGAGAGAGAGAGAGAAGAGAGAGAGGTAGTTAGAGAGAGAGAGAGAGGGGTTGCAAGATTGCGTGGCTTTGAGTTTATAAATACATTTGTAAATAGTTGTAGTTGTTGGACAGTTTTGTATTCTGCTTGAACTGCATCTAGTACTCTTTGTCGATCTCATCTTCGGTATCAAACTTGACTTACTTATGCTTTAGCTGGGCTCTCTCTCACACACACGCACACACACACACACGCACACACACTCACACATTATCACACTCTCACACTTGGGCCTTAACATACGCTCTCTCTCTCTTCTATCTACACCTGCTCGGCACTCTCGTCCAGCACCATCGAGTGCAGATCCATGGCGGAGCGCGTCTTCCTCGGGGGTCGGGGCATCAAATAGTGACTCGTGCTGGCGCCCACGAAAACCGAATTCTGTCGGGGCCGCGAGACGTGCGAGACATGCGAGGCATAGCCTGAAATGAAGGAAGATATTTAAATATATGTGAAAAATATACTATATTCTTATTGATGTGATGATTGGTAATACCATGCCTTTAGCAATGACAATGCTAATGACAAATGAACAATTAAATAAAATGAAAATACAAATTAATACACACACAATCATATATGTAGTATATATATATATAGTATATAGAAAGACACATAATCCCACTCACTTCGCACATTCCCATCTCACATTTCCCTTCACTCCACATTCCATTTTTACCAATTTTCCTATTTGCAATTTTTCCAAGAGTCAGCATGTGTGTGTGCGTGTGTCTGTGTGTGTGCGTGGGTGCGTGCTTGGCTGTGTGCGTTTCCACTAGATTTAATTGCATTGCCATTGTCGTAGCCGGTCTCGGAGTCAGAGTTGGTGCTGGAGTCGCAGCATACTCGAGCGCCAACAAATGGCATTAAAATTGTATTGTTATTTGCTTCGCCGGCGCCTTTAGTCCCCCCTTTGGGCAGGCCTCGATACAAGCCACGCCCCCTCGTGCGCCCCTCGCCGCTGCCACTGCCGAGCTTAATTGTCTGGCAACTCATTAAAATTCCAACTAGAATGCAGCACTTAAAGCATGCCACGCCTCAACTAGCGCATTAAACATATTTATAAGCTTCATAGGAAGACCCTTTGCTCTCCCTCTCTCTCCCTCTCTATCTCTCTCTTTCTCTGTCTTACACAATGTTGGCTACTGATGCCAGAGTGAGCTGCATCTTGGCAGAATTAAGTCCTTTCTGACAGCGGCGCTAATGCGTAAAGCGCAAACATGTGCGTCCGGCATAAAAGACAAATGCATTAAGTTGGAAAAACTACTTAAGGCCAGTGTGATACTGAATGCACGACTAGAAAATACCCTACATCGGTGCAAACTCTATCTAGGTCTATATTCCTTATAGAGTGTTCTTTAAGGCATTCAATCAGCTAAAAAAAAGGAACTCCTTATCTCTCTTCACTTTCTACAGGGTATTGGCAGTCAGGCAGTGCTGCATGAAGACCTGAATTCATGATGAACGACGCACATCTAAGTGCCAAGGTATGCTCGCAAGGCAAGTATGTGTGGAATTAATCAGAGACATTTTACAACACTGGAACACTGGGGTAGCTCTGCTTCTCGAGCACACAGATTGATAAGCTTCTGTGGATGCTTGCCATAATCGATTATTATCGATATACCATTGATTTAGGTTGTTATTGAATTAAGTCTCTGCCATGTTTTTGCAGATTTGCGCGTTAAAGTCCTTAAGTCAAAGAGTGCTTACAAAGTTTTCTTTACAAACTTTCAGCGGGTTCGATGCGATTTACAAGAATTTTCATGCAAAATTTACGCGCAGCGGAAAGTTTGCGACGCCTCGCGCAGCGCAGCGCACAAAAGTAGGCAACACAACATGCATTACGAGTTGACAACAAACACACACACACACACATACACAGTCTATCAGCTGTGTGTGTGTGAAGACGTTGTTCGAATTTAATTGCATTTTGCATTTGCATTTTACGCGAATTTTTTACACGAAAGCGAACAGACTAAAGTAAATAATAGAGGCATGCACGACTAGCAGATGCCCTGTAGCCAATCCCTTGTTATATTTGACGCATGTGTAAGACTCTCAGCCACAGCTCAAATTATGCCTATCGATATTTATCGATTATTTCCAGCAAAGAGAGCAGCTCCTGTTGCAGCTGCTGAGTATACCCCTTGTGAAAGCAGTGCTGAGTAGGGTGAAACGAAAAACGTGCAGCTTGCAACATGAGGCATGAGTGCAGAGCGTTTGGTGTGTGGGGCACGTGGCAAGGACGTCAAGGACAATGTGCTTACCCTTCGCATATATGCTGGGATTATAGGCCGCAAATTGACACGTTGGCATATTCAAATTATGATTGTGCACCATGCCCATCGACATGCGGGACACAGACGAGCGCTGCAAAGACAAAAACCAAAGAGAATATCAATGAGCGAGATGTGTACATAGATAGATATATAGAAAGTATATATATATATATACATTCAATTGAATGTCTGTCATATAGATTACCTGATGCGTCTGCACGGCGTCGATGTCGACCAGTGGACAGGAGCTGCGGTGCTGCTGCTGGAACTTGGGCTGGTACGGCTCCAGCATGCGTATCTTGCCCCAGCGGTTGAAGAACAGCATTATGGCGCCCACCCAGAGGATGAGCACGAGCCCCACAATCAGCACCTCCTCGGTGCGCACTATGATCTTCGGCCCTACAATCGAGATGGAGCTCAACTTATTTCAATTGTTCAATCCATGCATGTGGAAAGTCGTTCTTATTGTTCTTCTTAGTATTTTTTTTGTAGTATTTTTTTATATTTTATTTTATTTTGAATTTGAGTTTAGTGCACGTACGACGCATAAATAACTCAAGATGCCGCAGGAGTGGAATTCAATTATCGCTCGCTCGCTGTCACATTCTGTGGCTGTGCCAGCACCTGCCCCCCCTTGGGGGCCGAGCGCAATTGGATTACAGTTAAGACCATAAACATTCAATTACTCGCATCCTGTGCATCTTCAAGGATTTACTTTAAAGCCGAACATGCGTCGCTCTAGAGCTGTTTTACGACATAAGTCCGTTCCATGTCGTCGCCGTCGTCGTCGTCTTTTTTCTTGCGTGTGTGAAGTGATCCGGCAACACCGGCTTAGCGTTGCTTAGACCGTCTGACAGCGTTCGCTAATGGATTTCCTATTTGACAGCCCCAAATGTGTGCCTATTTACACGCCGATTTGGCAGCATCAGCCAGTTGGTATCTTGCTAGTCTAATGATTTGAGCTGCCATCTGGCAACGCCGTATATGAAACATCGTTGATCAGACAGCTGCCATCTGGCAGCACTGCACTATCACCCCACTCTGTTCCGTTAGCAGTCTGGCAACACCATATATGGGTAGGTAAGGACTCTGTTAAGTTGGCTGTGATTCACATTCATTTCTATTACTATCTCTTGCTCTCTCTCATTAAGTTAAGTTGGCTGCAGCTGAACAAGTCCCTCTCCCTCTATCTCTCTCTCTCCCCCTCTCTATGCAGTCAAGTTAATAATTTAATTGGAGATTAAAACTAATATGAAAAGGTAAGAGAGAGGCGAGACCAACAGTTAATTGCTGAACGGTCCAAATCAGATACTCTCGCACGATTATACATAATCCCGGTCATTATGGCGGTCGCACAGAGAGCTAACGCAATATTTTAAAGCTGGATTAAGTGGGATCACAGAAATTAATTGATTATGCATGCGAGCTCGACTAACCCGTTTCGAGAGTTGTGCCGTTGCTGGCGACCGTGGCCGCAGTGCCAGTGGGGTCTATCTCCTGGCTGCTGGCTAGCTCGGCGTTGTAGTCCTCGGATGTGTTGCTGCTGCTGTTGCTGCCACGTGCGGCATTTGGGGACATGGCGGCCGTCTCTTCGACCTCCACCAGAAAGTTGGTGCCGCCGCCGCCCTGCCAGCCGGAGCCCCATTCTGCGAAACAGTTTTGCGAATTGAGTACATCGTTGTGGCATGCGGCATGCGGCATGCGGCATGTGCGTCAGCTACTCACCTTCAGAGATGCCAGTCAAAGTGCTGACCTCCTCAGCGTGCACCGCCAGCCTCACAACTGCGAATATACGAAAGGGAGAGAGGAACAGAGCGGGTTACAAATGTTGCAAATTCCAACGACAAACTTTCGAGTGCGCCACTCGCATGCGGCAAGTGGCAAATATTGACTTTGGTCACTCGCTTAACTTGGCCAACAGCCAACAGCCAACAGTCAACAGTCAAATCAAAATAAAAATCATGGAAAACTTTGCCCAAAACTCGGTCATCAAGCTGTCATCAAAGAGACATTTCGGTTACGAGATATTGTCCTGATATCAACATAAGTGCAAAGCACATAAATCACAGATATGAACTCTGATGCTAGATTGAGCTGGAGTGGAAAGTGTGCTGAGAGCTGTCCCTGTGCCTTAGAATTTAAGCAGGGGCTTCAATTTACATAAATATATATATCTTTTTCGAGACTCTACTAAGTTCCTAGCAGACGAACTGACAGAGGGGCAGTCCGGACTACATGGACTCAACTCTTCTATTAATATAAATATATTATACAAATATTGTTAAATATGAATATATATAGTATATATATATAGGGAAAGTCATATCAAGTCATATTCCATATTCCCTATTCCCTATTCCATATTCCCTATTCCCTATTCCATATTCCCTGTTCCATATTCCTTATTACATATTCCATATTCCCTGTTTCATATTCCATATTCCCTATCCCATATTACATATTCCCTGTTCCATATTTCATATTATAGATACCATATATAGTATGTAGAAAATGTCATATCAAGCCACATTCCATATTCCCTATTCCATATTCCATATTCCCTATCCCATATTCCATATTCTCTGTTCCATATTCCCTATTCCATATTCCACATTCCCTATCCCATATTCCATATTCCCTGTTCCATATTCCATATTTCTTATTATAGATACCATATATAGTATGTAGAAAAAGTCATATCAAGCCATATCCCATTTTCCATAGTCCATATTATCTCTACCTTCCATTGCACTAACAATACAGAGTATCTAATAGTCGAGTCAGCTCCTTCATCAATTCGCCTTTGCTTTTTTTAACAACTTAGCTCCTGTTGACTTGCAATTAGTGCTTAATGAACGATTCATTTCAATCTCAATTATCAATTCGCTCGATAGGCAGGCGCAGCCAACTTAACTAGCTACAAGCGTTGCCAGATCGTTGCACTGCAGCAAAGTGGCAGCTAATTCAATTTCAATTAGCATCAAGCACAATCTAATTGCGAGCAATGGAAAACTTGTCCCACCCAGACCAAGGGCTGGGCGAGAGGGGCTACATGAGCAGAAATTTTTAGCGTGCTTCCCCAGAGTGTTGCATGCTTTGACGCGGCCAATTCGCATGTGCAACTTCATGTTGCATGCTACGGCTCGCTCTGGCACTCCCCCAGATCTCCCACTGCAGGGACACGCAGCCTCAGCCGCGGCCTGCAAAGGTTTTTGCTGCCGCCGAGTTCGCAAAGTGCTTGTGTCAGACATCAGGCATGGCACACACTCACACTCACTCACTCACACACACACACACACACACACATACATACACATATACATTTAGCGTAATGGCTGCTGGTGCTAAGAACACAATTTACGAATATGCGAAACTTAAGACGTAACTTTTGGCACTTGTTTAGTGCATTAAAAGTTACAACTGTACCAGAACCAGGGAGGTGAGTGCTGGGCGGGAGGGCGGTGGGGGTTCGTTCTTATATGGCTGCTCAAGGGGTACGAGGGCCGTACTTAGTCCCAGTTGTAATGATGATGATGATGAACATGATTTATGGCACAGCCACTAGAGCCGAAATGCCATCAATTTAACGTCTTCAGCTAAAGTCAAGCCAAAGTTGGATGTGCTCGACTGGGCAATACCCAGTAGTTGTTCAGAGAGTAGTATATACTGTAGAGGCCTGCTTGCAACCTTCTTCATTGGCAAGCCTTTTGGTACAGTTAATAGTTTACTAATACCCTCTCATTATAGGTACATATACCTAAGTTGTACTCCTCATCTAAGTCCCCGTTCCACCGCTCTTGATATGCCAGCTATTCGATTATAGCCATCATAAACTTCTTGTAGGCTCTGTTCGCTTTCGATACAGCTACAAATGAATAGTTTAAGCTCCAATAGAAAAATAGTTCAATATAGTTATTCACATGCATACATATATATACATTCAATTAATCGACTATTTTGGCCTGATATTGTGATATGTAACTCGATACGCTTTATGGCTGTGGCCAGGGCCAATGTCTCTTAAGGACATGCTCACAATTTAGTGGCGATTGGCTTTAATGCATTCGCTGATAATCTTCGCCCTGACCTTGACAGATAGCCCAGCCAGTCATTAGCAAATAGTTAAGCTCCCCGCTCTAGTCCCTCCCCCTCTCTCTTGAGGCATTTAATTTATTTATTTACTCGCTGCTCATTTAGTTAATTTGGTTAATTTGCTTAATCTACGCCCGAAAATGAGCTAATTAACATGCACAATTCCCGCAAGGCATCAACGGGGCGCAAGATCAAGATGAGTCAGAGAGAGAGAGAGAGAGAGAGAAGCAGACGACATTTGTTTGGCTATTTTCGTGGAACTTTGCTGCTGGCTGCATAAGAAATTCCCTGTAATTTATGAATGAAAAAGAATAAGCAAAAAAAAAGCGAGAATAAGTAGATAAAGATGAAGAAAAAACATAGAAATTATATCTGGAAAGTGGAAAGAGCCAGCGAAGCAGAAGCCAGCGAATGCAATAAAAGTGAAAATATATGCAGAAAGGGTAAACCGGAAAGGAAGTGCAGGTAATCAGCTAATGTGTGTGTGTGTATTCGAGTGTGTGTGTGTGTCACCAGGGGTAAGCCTGGCAATTAAATGCTCGTTAAGTCAAAACCAGGAGCAGCATGTGAGCCACTTTCAAAATTACTTAACGCAATTGCAGTGCAACGGCGAATAGGCCAGCAGATACCCTAGCCGATGTGCACAGAGATACGCTAATATATATATATATATATATATATATATATATATATGTTTTTTCTGCACTAATTAACTACTCAAATGTATACTATAGCTATAACCATATAATGTATGTACTCAGAGCCCGACGTGCACATACCCACTCACCCACGCCCTGTTACTGATTCTATATATTCTTGCATTACTTTTTCCATTAACAAAGAAAGCATTGAACAGTTAGCAAGCGCAACTAGTGGATACCCTTTCCTGATTGCTTTCAAGCATCATATACAACTTTAAGCTATATTCTCTTGAGCAACCTAAGTGGCACAACTAATAAATACCCTATAGTGCTTTGTCTTCTTTCCATTCATATATATTATAAATAATTTCGCAATATATTTTTATATAAATCAATATTTTTATATAAATCAATTGCCAAAGTAGAGTAGCATATAGTGCATCATGTCTACAACTCTTAAACATAGGTAAGTCTACAAATATAGCTATTTCCATTCGAATCTAATATTGATGTCATACAGATTTTACACTCATATAAAGATATTTACCACACACATGTTTACAGGGTATTCGCAAGGGATAGGCAAATTAGTTTAGCCTTTTCTTTTAAAATGCACTTCAGGCTTGTGAAAAGCTGTCAATTCGCACAGCTGCTCGAATCGTAGCATATGTGCCCGCCTGACGCATATACCCTGGCCCCTCAGCGAGGTATCGAGTACCAAAAGTATCGACTGAGATTGCCGCTTCAATTATGAGTAAATGTACGCGGGAGGACAGACAAAGCGGGAACCCATAGCCGTTTAATAATTCATAAAGTATTAACAACAATAGCAGCGAGCACACACACACACACGCACACACACACGCACACATGCGTACACACACGTGTGTGTAGCTTAATATAAAAGTAAGAAATAATATTGATTTTCTATGTATTGCAATACACACACAGACACACACACACACGCTCAGACAAGCACTCAACTGTTTTGTAAATCAAGCAAACAAATAATACACACACACAGGCACACACACCTATACACACACACACACACACACACACACAACCATACGCACAACTCATGTGTTGTTAATTCAACATGACACATGCAAAACGTCACAAAAGAAACAGAAAGAAGAAAAAAACAAAAACAAATTTCAACAAAAAACATAAGGCTAAGATCGGGTATGATCGACTGTACGATACCTGACATAAGTTGGCAATTGCTTCAAAGAAATCGAACTGTTTTAGAGTTTTACAGTGGGAAAAGCTACGCCAGTTTCGCATGCAATATAAGTAGAGCTCTGCAAGGGGCTAGCAAAAATCATCTATAGTGTGAAACTAATATGCCCCTCTTTAAATTGTGAGTGTTTATTTAATATACATGTAACATGCACCGCTTAGGCAAAGCTAATTGATGAATGTGCTTAAAATGACGAGGTGCTTGGAATTGCAACAGATGGTAATAAAGACAGAGAGTGAGAGAGAAAGGGAGTGAGAGGAAAAGAAAAGTGTGGACAGAGAGAGAGAGAGAGAGAGAGAGAGGAAGAGAGAGAGGGGGGAGTGAAAAAGAATCGAGGCAGAGTGGGGACAGAGAAAGGAGACACTGAGAAAGGAGATAGAGTGAGGAGAGACTGAGAGAAAGATTGAAAGATAGACGGGAGACAAAACTGTGAGGGAGAGAGAGCAAATTCAGAGAGAGAGAGAGAGAGAGAGAGAGAGAGAGAGACATATATATAGAGAGAGAGAGAGTCAGATCGAGAGACGGACAGATAGAGAGAAAGAGATAAAAAGGCAGAGAGATTGGAAGAGAGGCAGCTAGGCAAAAAGAAAGAAGCAGAGAGAGAGAGAGAGAGAGGCAAAGAAGGAGAGCAGGAGCAGAGAGAGCGGGCGCAGTTAGTTAGTATCTGCATCTTTGTTTTTCTATTGCTACAGTCTTCTCTATTCTCTATCAGCCTCTCCCTTCCTCTCTCTCTCTCTCTTGTGCTTCGAAATGTTACATTCCCAATGGCTGACTCAGCATACCCCAGTCCACGGCTACTTCCATGCCATTTGTTCGATCTACAGCTGATTTGGCTTGATGTCCTCACGAATTGCCAAGCACTATGCGATGCCTACCTAAGGCTCTCCTCTGCCCACTCCCCCCAGTTCGGCCACAACTTGGCAGGCCTCGCTGAGCTGGAGGAGAAAAGTGTTGCCTACTTTTGGGCTAGCGTTTTAATGGAGCTTTCGGGCAAGAGCAGCTGCGGCAGCCACGTTCTGAGAGCCACATAAAACGCAGAGTGGCCCGGCTAAGTGGTCAGCACTGAAGAGTGGCCGGGAGGGGGGCTTAATTAAAGCTGCTGCTCTTGTCGTGGTTGTTGCTGTTGTTGTTGTTAATTGAATTGTTTTGTAAGCACAACTGTACGCCGGGATGAGCTGTGACTCTGGCTGTGGTATGTCACCTGGCCGACACAGTTGTGGGCATTTCCCGTCGACTGGCCACATGCCACACTCATACACACTCACTCACACACACACAGCGGGACACACTTGTCTCAAGCTGTGTGTGTTGGGCATTGCAGCAAGTGCTTAGAGCCAAGCGGAGCAGCAAGGACACAATTAACGTTTAAATAGATGCCGCCTCGGATCGGCATACGGCACGAGGATAACGAGCAGCTTATGCGGCACATGTGGACGCGATTTGCATTGGCAATTCCGCGCGGGCAAGCGGAAATACCAAAACGGAAATACCGCCAATCGAGACGAAGCGCCCGCGAGAGACTCGATTGGCGGCCAACTTGACGGCGTGGCCGCGGAATGGCCCGCCGGATCAACAAGTGAAAGGACGCGCTCGATCGCCTGTTAGCCAGGTCCGGGCGACGCCTACCTGCTGCCTAAGCGTTCATGTTTATGGCCCAAATTGCCGCAGGCCAAGGGCTGGCCCGCAAATGCATTTCATAAACAACAAACGAACAACACGCACGGAGAAACAACAGGCAAAACGCACACTTTTATAGCTCTCAAGTATTTTTTTTGTATTTTCTGGTATCTTTTTGCAGGAAGTGAGCTAAAAAGAAGACAATTACAAGACGCAGTCCAGATGTGCCTACTTTTTGCTCGGTAGTCAGTCCCCTTCAACATAATCTGCTCAATGATGCGTTTGTCCTTGCCCCTTGATCGAAAACGCACTCGCGGCCAGAGACTGACTGCTGCATACACGCTCAAGGCTGGACGATCAAAAAATACCACGAAATCTAGCCTATAAAATATCAGATATCAAATAAGATATGTGATATCTATAGTGAACTAATTTGAGCATCACATTTGGTTCCATTTGATATTGAACTCAGTCCGATTGCGACTCTGAGTCAAATGAACTAACCAATATACCCGCCTGCCCTGGCCGAGCGAGCATGTGCAGCAAGTTGCATATGAAATATCTGGAACTGCTTGACTTTCTTTTTTGCATTCCATTCGAAATGCACGACAATTTCAGCATTTCGGGCACGTTCCAGAGTGAACCAAGTGGCCTTCTCCTCTATTTGCTGCGATTTGCAGCAGTTCAAGTGCTTCGTTTCTACCACGCACAATTAGGCCGAGGCGGGTGTGAACGGCTGCTGCAGCTAGTTTAGTTGTAGTCGTTATCGATACTCAATTTGAGGGGTATCTGGGGGCAGCTCACTTGATTTTGTACAGTGTATCCAGCCAGTTCAATGTGCTCTTCATTATATTTGAGCTGAGCTTAACAATATAACTAATCTATATATAGTAAAGATTTTCATATGACTAAGCTCTTTACAGGGTATTACGGCAGTGCATTGTGTTGCTCGCTCGCTCGCTCGCTACATTTGACATCAATGCATGTCAATGGCATTTCAATTGCTTCGGCCACATGATGGTCTCTTCCCCAGTGAGCGCATCGAGTGCCTCGGCCATGGATCCAAACTCCAGCTCTGGCAGTTGGTCCGAAACTGATGGCGTTACTAATTGACAGTGATTGCCGAGTGGAGCAGTCGTTGAGCCAGGCAGCCAGGCAGGCGATTCCAAATTGATTGTGCACAGAGCCAGCCAGTGAGAAAACGCCTGACTCAGCCGATGCCAGTCAGAGATGAGACTTCGCCTGAAACTAGGCATGCACTTAGCTGACTCAAAGCTAGAAAGTAAAAACAAAACTTGATGCATCTTGAGTGGTTGAGTGGGTGCGTCTACATGCATTGCGTATACTCCTCACTTGGATAATTTCAAGTTGTCGATTCGATTATCTACGCCTCGCTTTGGCTTCAATTTAAATTGAGCTTAAGAATTACTTTCATGGCTTGGCATTTAGCTTGAATGGCTGGGCTGGCAGCTGCTTCCGCTTCCGCTTCAGCCGGAGTCACGTTCACAAAGCAAACAGAGGGCGGGAAAATTGGCAAATCGGAAAATGTGCAGCGGCAGCCCCAAACCATGCAAACCATGCGCTCGGGAGCTGTTTGCTCAACGTGCATGGAGGAGTAATAAATAAAAAAAAAAAAAAACACACACGGAAAGGACAGAAAGAAAAAAAACCCGGAGCTGAATTCCATTTGGGATTTTGGAAAGTTGTCAACCGCACAAAGAGACTTTGCCGGTTGGCCCATGCAGTCGGAAAATGTTTTTGGGCAGCGGGGGAAATACCAGTTGGCCCGGCCGGAGTTGCGACGAACTGCGGGCCTGTCGCGATTGCGTGTGAAAATGCAACAATCCACATTTCCTGCCGATAGTCAAATGAGCCCGGCGAAAGGCCAACCAGTCGACGCGACTCGCAACCTTTTGACACCAGCCAAACAAATGGGCTGCGCCCAAAGCATCAGCGACTCTGGGAAAACAAACGCCTCAACCCTTCCACCAGCGGGGCTGACTCTATGCGGCCGCGCGTCCCAGCCACAGCCAGCCAAGTACTTACCCAGCGCCCAGCCCCGAGAAAGTGTGAAAACAGAGTTGAGGATTTACCAAAAACACATTCCCACTAGCCTTCCAAAATGGATAGGGGAAAATTTCGAAATATTTGTATTATTTCCCAATTTTCGGAGACCAAACGGTCCATTTATTGCCCAACCTTTGGAATTTTGGAGGAGCTGAGAGCTGACCTTGGCGTGGACAGATCTATCTCTATATCTACATATATCTATATATATATATCTATATCTAAATCTCTATCTATATGATATATGTATATCTATATATATATATATCTATATCTATCTATATCTATATATCTATCTCTATCTCTATATATATATATATGTCTATATAGGATATCTATATCTATATTGGACTCTACTGCTATATGACCCTATACTAGATCACTTATTCCGACTTAGCCTAGATCTATGATTATAAATAATGAGTAAAGTAAGCTAACATATTGAGGCTTAAGGTCTGTCTGCGGCTTTTGCTAATAGCTGAGACTGCCTAATCTAGAGTTTGGCTCAAATTGGATTATGTTTAAGTCAAATCATTTCCCTTTTTAAGGACGAGAGGTAGCTGTTGACGTAAAAGAGCTGTGGAAATTTGTGGAACATTCGAGAAAGTCGTTTAGGTCACTTTGGTCACTTTGATCCTGTCAATGAGGCTAAAGAACAGGTCGAGTAGTTTTGGCCGGCATTTGATAGCCTTTCGCGGCAGGCCTGAGTGCCTGAGATGTATACTTGTTTTCGTCTTAGTTCGGGCAGCCTTGAGGCTTGAACAGCAGCAGGAGTCGACTGGGTCGTAAGTAGTTCTGGCCAGGACGGAGGACTCCATTCACAAGATTTCGTGTGAAATGGAAAGCGAAAACTCTCTCAATAAAATGCAGATCGAGCCGAGTCGCGCAGCTGTTGTCCACGTCTGTTGTTCAGCTCTCAGCACTGTCTGCGCCTCCCATTGTCCACGTCTGCACCGGCGTCAACGGCGTTTGCACAACAAAGGCCAACAAAACGCAATGGGCCAAGGTTAGGCGCAGTCGCAGCGCCGACCAAATATTCGAATCGAATTATGGTCTCAGCACGAGGTCAGCTGCAGCTCACTTCACTCTCCCTCTCTACATGTAACTATATCTATATCTGTATCTATATCTAATTGCTTTGATTTCTGACTGGATAAATTGTGTAAAATATGTTTGGGCAATCGCGCGAAAAGGGTTGGCCGCATGTCCCGAGTTTTCGCGAGTTGACGAAAAATCCAGAAGATTTACGAAAATTGAAAATCCATCAGGCGAAATCCCTGCGACAAGGACGATCAAGGACACCGAGCAGGTAGAGCTCATGCGTGTATATTATGTTAAGCCGAAACACGCGGGATGGGCTTTTGGGCCGCGCCATAAAACCCGGCGGATTAGCCAAAACTACGGACCAACTGCACTCGATCAGGTAACGCGTTTTCGACCAAAAACAATTCCGGGAAATTCGCAACGATCGGCGAGCGGCAATCGGCGATCGGCGAGCTACCTGAGCAATCATGACGAACCTGATGATGATGGGCCGATGGGCTATATAAGAGCCAGCTGCCGCGCCGGTTGGCCAAACAGTTGACGTTAACACAGCGTCGCGCGAAGTACCATTTGCAGTGAAGTTTCACCGACCTAAAACGAATATTCGAACCAAGCGAGAATGGGTTGCTGTGCGAGCAGTCTGAAGGCGGAGTCGGAGCGCAGTCTCGATGGCAGCGCGTATGCCTCCAAGCGTAGTCGCAGCACCAGCTTCGGCAGCAGCCGGAGCAACACCAACAACAACAGCAACAACAACAGCAAGTGCAACAGCCAGAGCTGCGGCGGCAGCAGCAACAACAGCAGCGGCCTGGGCCTCGGCAGCAACCGCAGCATCTGGAGTCGCAGCCAGACGCGTCCCATCTGCGATGACTTTGCCGAGCAGCCGCTGGCCGAGGTTGAGGAGCAGGAGCAGGAGCTGGAGCTGGAGCTGGAGCGCTCTTGCGGCTATTATACGTGCAGCAGTGCAGCCTCGACGCCCACGAAGCAGCAGCTGCGCCGCACCCAGGACATGGAGCAGGCCAATCGTAGCAACGCGAGCTCCGTCCACCTGGAGAGCTCGCCGAACGTGGGCAACCTGGAGTGGGAGATGTACATGATGCAGCACTCGCAGCGCATCATGCCGAAGACCTCGTCGCCCACCTGCCAGCGCCGCGACGTCACCTACGAGCTGCACTCGCGCTCCTACCACAAGTGGCGCCACTACCTGCAGAGCACGCCCGCCCACATGCTGCACAACGTTACCCACATACCGGAGGCCATCGCCGGCCACTTCTGCCCCGTCGACTTTCCCGCCTTCACCGATCTCGACGGCGAGATGGAGAGCGCGGCCAAGCGCTTCAAGGTGGACACCAACGCCTCTGTCTACGAGGAGCTCCAGTCCATGCAGCCGCGCCAGTATCTCACGCACACCATCAGCACGGATCTGTGAGGGCAACTGGACGGGCTCCGCTTGGCACGGAGTCGTTGCAGTTGCCCGCACAGCCATTGGTCGATTGCTGGCTGCTGGCAACAGGTTGTCAGTCAGTCGATCAAGCTACCGCTCCACCAACCGCAAAACTGTTCAACAGTTTGACAGTCACAAAGGCAAGCAACAGCTCAGTCGATCAGCGCAACGTTTCCCCTGAACAACTGCATATATACTATACTATATATGCATACATATAGTATGTATGTATATATATCTGAATTTGCCTAGCAAACTACATATCTACTCTTAAATATTTCCTTTTTGTGTGTTAGTCCTAAGACGAAAATGTATTTTTTTTTTGCTACTCTCCCAAATAATAAAATCGAATTTTAATTATGTATCTAAAATCGAGTCGAGTTTATTAATTAACTGAATAAACAAATCAAGTTTAATATATAAAATATGAAAATTCAATTTCCATTTTCAGTCCTCACTCTCCCTCCCTCTCTCTCTCTCGCTCTCTCTCTGGTGGGCTTTCTTAATTAGTCAAAGCAAACAACTGGAAGGCAGCAGCAAGAGCAACAACCGCAGCTGTTCGCCTTCGCCCAGGGGTCAGAGGTCGCCGGGCCAACTTCCACCAAATTTGGCTCGAAAAGTCCCAGTGATGCGACGATACTTGAGTTCGATTCAAACTTTCTCATTTAACTCATTTCATTTTCACGATTTGCTCATAAATTGTTTCGCATTCCGTTTCCCATTTCGTTTCATTTCTCGATCGTTTCGCTGTTGCTTTGGCCTAGGCCAGGGCTTGTGCTTTCTCTCTCTCTCTCTCTCTCACACGTTTCTCATGTGCTTTTTCGCGCTCTCTTTCTCTTTTGTTGCCTGTCTCACTTTTGTTTTTCTTATTTTTCTACTCATTCTTCTCTCTAGAGTATTTATCTCTCTCTCCTTTCACTCTGCTCTCTCTTTTTCACTCTGCTCTCTCTTTCTATTTTGTTTCTCACTCTCTATCATTTTGTCTTGATCCACCCCTGCTTATTTTTCTCTTCCTTCATTCCACTTACTATCTCTCTCTCTCTCTCTCTCTCTCTCTCTCATTTTGTCCCTTAATCCCTCTCTCATCTCTAGCTTTCTCTTTCCATCTCTCTCTCTCTTCCTCTCTCTCCTTTTATTTCTTTCCAGCCCTCATTCACTTCGTCTTCCAGGCTGTATTAGCTGTTCACACATTCTATTTCTCTCTCTCTCTCTCTCTCTCTCTCTCTCTTTCACTCTGCTCTCTCTTTCTATATTGTTTCTCACTCTCTATCATTTTGTCTTGATCTACCTCTGCTTATTTTTATCTTCCTTCATTCCACTCACTATCTCTCTCTCACTCTCATTTTGTCTCTTAATACCTCTCTCATCTCTAGCTTTCTCTTTCCATCTCTCTCTCTCCTTTTATCTCTTTCCAGCCCTCATTCACTTCGTCTTCCAGGCTGTATCAGCTCATTCTCTCTCCCTTTCTCTCACATGATCTGTCTATCTATCTCCTCCTTCATCCATCTATCTATCTCTGTCTGTATCTCTTTCTCTAATATTCCTACTTCATTTAATCAGCTTATTCTTTTCCACCTCTGATTCAATTCTATTTTTTTCTTTTCTTTTCCACTTACTCTATGGCATATATGTATATCCATGCACTCCTTTCCATATATATTCCATTTATTTCTGCATTCCTTTTCTGGCTTATTTGTGGTTTTTGGCTTTATTGGATGTCCTTTTGCGAAGTTTTTTCCAATTTGGTCCAATTAATTATCGCACAAATTATAAATTGAAATTGTGAATATTGCGCATACGCCATGTGGTTGGCCTTACATTCCATTACATTACATTACACTCATTCGAGTGTGTGTGTGTGTGTGTGTTGTGCGGGGGCGTTATTCATAATGCGCATTGATTTTTTGCCATTGGTCAGCTGGTCTCAGGCACGCGCCCTGCCCCTCCCCCCCCCGCCATGGGCCGCCCCTATTAGTCGACTATTATTTGGCTGGCTTTGTGCGGCAATCAAAGAATCAAAAATTGAAATTGAAGGCAATACGGAAATGATTATTGCAGCACATTAGCAACATGCAACCTATCAAAAATGCATTATTTAATGCTGATTGAATATGAATAAATAAATAAAACCGAATTAAATATATATAAATTATTATAATAAGACGAATATGCATAAGCTTCTCATTTTGTAGATGTATATATTATGTATATATATTTTACATTTTAGTCATACTTCATATGATTTATGTAGAGTTAAGATACAAGTACTTAGGTTCTATACCCAGTTGAAGTTAAGGAATGCGCACTCATTTGCCCATTTAGCGTGTGAGTATTGCCTCTAAGTGCTTTGGAGGTCTGACTCAACGATGGTCAGCTAACAGCCGATGCAGCCAGTCGCCAGGTAATTTCTAAATATATCTATATATAATTATATATACCATATATATATATATATACTTATAATTTTAATGGATTCATTCTCGTGTGCGTTGCATGTTTGTCGTGACATAAGTGATTAGGCGGAATCTTGCCCCCCTCCCCTCCCCCCCGTGCAAAGTTTGCCAACAATTGTTTCCAAATATTTTGTCCTCTTCAAACTTTCGACAATAATAAGCAGCCGGGCGAGGATTCGCTTGATTGTTCATACTTTAAAGCGAGTAATATTGATTTGGGGCCACCCAGCCTTCGCATTGATCTGCCCCGGCTGCCCAGCTGTCCTTCAGCCTGTGGCCAGACGTTAGACCTGTGAAGTGTCTGGGCGGGCGGGGAGAGGCGTGTCCAGACGTTGCCTTCTTGGCCTCATCATTGTCATCGCCATCGCCATCGCCATCGACATCGACATCGAGGGGCCCATGCTGACAGGCTGCCTTGGTTAGCCAAGCTAACAATTGACATGCTACCAATATAGTCTTACCCCCCAACCGCCCCACTCCGGCCACCCTCGAGCAGTCGTCTTGCACAAGTGCAGCCCTGACATTGCGAGCCGTTTGCATTTTTAATGACGTGACAGTGTTAGCCATAATTGTGCACCCCACAATTGTTCAATCAGTCAATCAGTCAGTCAGTTGGACGCAGCCCAGTGTAGCGGTTTCTGTGACCCAGCTATGCAGGTGGAAATTCGTGTTTTGTGGCTGAGGCGCGGGTTCAACAGCAATTTGAGTCGCATGTGCATGCACTGAGCGAAACGATTGGGCCAGCTTATGAAGTCAACTGATTGATGTGGCTAACTATTGTATGTAATACTATATTACGATCATAATGGATATTTATATTGGATATTTATATATAATTTTAGATATATTTATATCTAATTTATAGTTCTATATTTATCTTAGAAATGCTCAAAAAGTCTCATCTTAGTTTTTACTATCACTATCTGGTATAGAAATGGAGAGAAAACTTTCAACTTTCTAGCTGTTGCCTATGCTGACATGCAAACCTCGTCAATCACTCATCAATCATTCATCGATCAGCTAGTTACGCAGTGAGTTTTGATACTCTTGTCTTAAATACTCTAGCTTTCATGCCTGAGTTTGCTTTGGAAACCATTTTAGCTTATTTTTCTGACAGTTTAGGCTATTTATAGTTCATCAATCACTCATCAATCAAATGCTTAAGTTGCGATCGCCTTAAAGACTTTAACTAACTTTGTATTTTCGACCATCTAACCAAGTCTCTCCCTCTCTCTCTCTCTCTTTTAGTCATCAATCAGTTAATCAATCAGTCATCAATCATACCTCCATTTTCTGCTCAGCCTCCTCCCTTCTTTCGCTCAGTGTATTTCGTGCTAATCGTGTCCATATGCCATGCACTTTTTGCTCATTGTCCAAACGCAGACCGAGTGCTTTGCCAAATGACAGTGCATACCGCCTGAGCACACCCCCCCGCCCCTCTCCTCCTCTGACTCTGCCCGCCCGCTCAACAATTGCAGCACATTTGCACCTGTGACGCAGACAAACAGCTCCCGCCGCCGAGCGACTCGAGTCGAGGACACGCCTTGATTATTGCAAAAAAAAAAAGAAGGAAAAGAATAAAAAACTTTTTGCACCCACTGGCCCGGGCCATTATCGTGACAGGCGGTGGGAGGTTGGCGCTGAGTGGGCGTGGCAGTTGCTAATATGAAGGAATTTACAGATGCGAAACGCACAATTTAATAATTTTATGTGCAGACGGCGCAACTTTTTGCCACGAGGCCAGCAAATTCTTTATGTGACAAAAGTTTTACTATATATATATATATAATAATAAATATATATAACTATATATATATACAAGTATGTGTGTGGTGTAGTCTCATGGACACGCACATAAAAATGATATAGAATTATTAACTTTCTGGGTCTCGAATTGAGCGATAAAAGCAACAACAACAACAACAGCACAAACTGGACCCTAGGCTCGAGGCCTTTCATTGTTCGATCAAAGGGCAGGGGCCAGGGGTAAGGCTAAAGTTTCTCTCTCTCTCTCTCTCTGTGTGTGTGGGTGGGTGTATGTGTGCCAGAGGGGTTAACATAACAGTATGGGCCAGCAATAAATAGTGAATAGAGCTATTTTCTATGGAATTTATGCGAGAAATGCGTTCAAATGAAATTGAAATAAAAGGTCCGAGGGGCACACAGCAGAGGCGCACGTAGGTGGGCGGAGGGGCGTGGCAGGCCAAGACTGGTTGAAGAAGACTAGCATGAATTGTATGCCAACAGCCCATAGGGCGTCGTTTGATATTATTAACGGTTCTTTGTGCACTATGCAAAAATTGCTATAAAAAAATGGAGAAAAAATAACGAAAAATATGGAAAATAAATGTAAAATTATAATAATTAATTATGAATTATATTGGGGAATTTAAAATTAGCATATATGAAAAAATAAATAAAATAAAAATAATGCTATTTACAGCTATATGTTTGTATGTAGTAGAGTACAGGATACCCTGTAAAAGGCATGTATGATCCATATAAGTTAGAGTCTACAGAGAGGGAGAGAGAGAGAGAGAGAGAGAGAGAGAGAGAGAGAGAGAAGGAGAGAAGGAGAGATAGTAAGAGACAGCTTAAGCCTAATACATTACATTAGATATATCCATGCCGTATCCACGCCATAACACTCCATCTATCCCCCAACCCATTGGAACTCAGAGACTATTAGAGCTAGAGCACTTAGTTGCCGGATTGTGATTGCTAGAATACGTAAGTTTGTTGATAACTACTTTCGGCTAGGAAGGCACGCATTCGAAATCAAAACAAATTCCAATTTGTGTAATATTTAAAGAGGCAGCATTACCTATGCACGGCTTGAGTGGAGAATTCAATTGGGGGGGGGGGAGTGTGCAAGGTGCACGGCGCTCCACATAAATATGTAATATCATACATAAGTTAAGATATGTCGCAGTTCAGTCCAGTCCAGCTCAGCTCTTGTGCTGCTGGCCATGGCCGGCAGGTCAGAGCGTTCGTGGTCTCGGCCAGCTATCTATTAGCACGAGACATGCATAATTCAGGCGCTCTAATGGCAGCTCGCGGGCATAGCATAAAGCGAGCGAGAGCAGAGGAAAGTGTTGCGACACTTAAACAGATAGTACAGAGCAAGAGACAGACAGAGAGAGAGAGAGAGAGAGAGAGAGAGGGAGAGGGATGGTGGCAGATTTAGGCCATGTCAGGACAATCAATTGAGCCAGGCCAAAAAGTAGAAAACTAGTTTTAGAGCTGTCACAAAGCTTAAGCCCGGGGCTTGGGCGGGTATTAGCTGCTTGAATTATCTTTATATAGGCCGATATATATATAGAGGGTATATTCATAAGCTGCTCTAATTACTAAATGCAACACTCGAGCTGAGTCTGGGACTTAGGCGACAAATCCCACTTGAATTTGTCGCGTGCGCAACGCGAGTTTTGTGCGAATTCTGGAATTCGGGATTCGGGATTTGGGCTGGGCCAATGACAACCGCAGCTGAGCCAAAGCCACAGATTAACCAGTCAAATACGCATGTATGTGTGCGTGGTTCGTTTGTGCGTGTGTGTGTGTCTGTGTGTGTGTGTGTGCGGTTTATAGCACTTGGAATTTTATGGAAAAACGTCGCGGGGTTTCATTTTAATTCGCTCATCGCAAGGCGTTGGGCTCGTAATCCTTGCCAGAATCATGGCTCATGTTGCGGTTTTATATGCAGCTGTGTGGCTGTGGTAGCTGTCACTATTTGCCCTAAGCCGCTCACACTCCATCTCTCCCAGCATCACAAAGCCATTTAGCGCCCTGATGAATTTATGGCCCATTCTAAGGCACAGCCCAAGTCGAGAGAGAGAAAGAGAGAGAGAAAGTGAGACAGCTAAACAAAATCCGAAATGCAGACCTGGAACTTGATGCGTGTAAACATTAGCCCAGAGTGGGCGACGGGCGCCGACGTTGATTCGAGGTTCCTAAGCAAAAAACTAAACAAACCAAAAAGCAAAAAGCGAAAAGCAAAAAAAAAATAACTGAAAGTTAAGTAAACCCAGAAACCGAAACGTTTTCTGTTTAATCAAATTCAATTATGAAAAATACACAAAACAAAAAAAATTAACGAAAGAAACGGAAGAAAATAAACGCAAAAAGATGTTGGCTACTTAAGTTGGCATAGTTGCAAAAGTTAATTAAAAAAGCAAAAGATTTTTAAGCGAAAAGTTTTGAAGAAGAAGAAGATATGAGTTTAGAGCAAGCTTATGAGGAAGGCAGAGGGAGGCTAGAGAATGCAGTGAGAGATAGATTTAGATAGATTTCTTATAGAAACTGAAACTTTGCTGAGATAGCTCAAGAGATTGCAGAGATCTATTTGCAGCATAGTCATTAGTGTAGTAAGAGACTCTCGAGGAAAGCAGCAGTTGATATGACATGATATGGCTGACTATATAAAAAGTTGGAGTATAGGAAATGAATTTGCATCTTGAGCCAGTTGGGAATTGTAGCAATGGAATAGATATTCTGTGAGCTACTCAGATAAGATGTTGTATACGAATCTTATGATAGAGGAACTCCATATCTACTCTAGAGAGAGAGATATATGGAATAGAATAGAAGCATAGAATAAAAAAGGAATCATAAAATAATAAGCAATAAATGCTTATATATGATTAGATTACCTACTTGAATACTAAGCTATACACAATCAAAGCTTCAGGGAGTTGGCAGTATATATCTAAATATACATATCTAAGTATGTATATCTTGCATATCTAAATATGTATATATTTTTTAGCTTTCTGTTGCACATTCACATACATAAAATACTTTTGTCGCTCAGTGTATTATCTGGTCAGCCTTTGTTCAGGCGTCTGTGTATTGTTGTTGTTGTTGTTGTTGTTCTTGCTGTTGCTGTTGTTATCTGTAAGCGAGTGTGTCAAAATCACATTAGATGCTGTTAACTTAAGCCACTGGGCTTTTTCCCATTGTCGGTTGTTTGTTGTTTGCCAACAAATTGATTGATTGCGATTGATGCGTGCAGCACTTTTGTCCTTAACCCTGACACAGAGAAAACAAACCCACATAATGTGAACTAAATATATAAACATATATACACACACTATATATATAGTGTGTGCTGTGTGGAAGTTTATTATGAAGATGCCTTTTGGCATGTTTGGCTTTTGTTATCTGCGGCTGGCCAAAAAGATTTGAGGCCAATCTCAAGGAGAAGCTGTCTATGTGTGTGTGTGTGTGTGTGTGTGTGGACGTTATTAACTTTTGCTTACACTTGACTTTGTTTTGTAAACTTTGTTATCAGCCTCCACTTATCATTATTAAAAGGAGCAGCTAACTATGTCAAGAGCAACTGATTGAGGTGGAGCAAGGCCAATGAGTGGGCCGCCGCCAGACTGTGTCGAAAACTTTCACAAGAGACCTTCAAATTAAGCAGTTGCTGTGCAACTCTGGCTAAATCAAACTTTGGCAGTGCCCAGAGTATGGGAACCAACTGTTAGTCAGATATATATGTATATAGCAAATTCACATGGATTTATAATACTAATTATCTGGCTCACATATGCTTGAGCCGCAAATCTTCTCATAAATTTTCCATTTGCCAATTTTTTATATTTTCCCTTTTTTTTATGTTTTAAATTACTTTGTAAATCTTTTGGCATTTCCTTTTGGCGAAATGTTTTGAAGTTTAACAGCGTGCGTTTAAACTTTGACTACGAAAAAGTTGTTTTGTACACTTTTTGGGGGACACTTGTCTCTCTGGGGCACGGCCCAAACCTACCTGACTCTGACTGGCCTGGCCCTGTCCTGGCTCTGTGCTGGCTGTTAAGTATCTATGTGAATGCCTCTCTCCGAGCACCTGCGCTGTCCGTCGAACAGAACCCGCAAAAACTTTGATATTGCATACCTTATCGCAATTCGCCTTGTGGCTTGTGGCAAATCGAAACTAAAAATCTTTTCGGCTAATTTCATAATACTTTCGACTAGCTAGATACCCTTGAGTTTGACTTGCAGTGGATGCCAGATACCAATGTTTTCATGACTGAAAAGTTGTTTGAATATTTGTTGAAAAAGATTTGAAGTTTTAGAAAATTTATAATAATATTTTTATATTATTTTATAATCTTCATATGTGAATATATCTTTTTCTGTAAGTCAAAAATGGTTTTTAGAATTAGCTAGCGAAACAAGTTGACTAACGATTATCGAGCAGAGCCTTTTGTAGCTTCTAGTTAACAGTGCCAACCCCTTGTTATTGCCATTCGATGATTACAGGGTATTTAATCTAAAACTTGGCAAATTCGCTTTGTCAGCTTTGTGCTTGCCGCACACAGCAGAACCTTTTGTGTGGCCTGGCTTAACAAGGGAGCCAACACATTTGGCACACTCACACACACACACACACACACACTCAGACACACACACACTTGCACAGTCAGTTATCCACAAATATATAGAGTGTCAACTGTTTTTTTGCCAATTGTTGCGCATGAAAAACTGCAGCGCATCAATAAACTTGAATTTTTTGCATAGCCCTCGCCCAGCTGGGGTCAGAGGTTAAAGGCTAACGAAAGACCAAAAGAGAGAAAGAGAGAGAGAGAGAGCGAGAGAGTGAGTGTACTTGAAAACCGATTGTATTCCCGGAACGTCAGCCGGCAATTGATGCGTTTTTTGCTTGGCTGGAAAAATAAAGGAGAGAAAGGGTTTGCGAGTGGGTTGCGGTGGGTGTAAAGAGTTAAAGGGTTAAAAAATGAACTCGCGCTCATAATAAACAATTTTCATGGCCCTTTTTTTATGGCATCTACATATGTTGGCCTGGCCCGCAGCCCGAGCCTGGCCATAAACCAACAGAAGCCACCACAGCTATAAACTAGCTGACAGAGCTGCTGCTGTCTCGCTACTTTGTTCCATTCCAGTTCGTTCCAATA
Source organism: Drosophila repleta (assembly GCA_018903745.1). NCBI lineage: Eukaryota > Metazoa > Arthropoda > Insecta > Diptera > Drosophilidae > Drosophila > Drosophila repleta. Next base: position 2,190,049 of record JAEIGN010000750.1, on the reverse strand, counting down.
CAGTTTGACAGTTCACACAAGAGACGACGGCAAAGGAGAGTGAAGAGTGGAGTTTAGAGTGTAGAGTGTAGAGTGTAGAGTTGAGAGTGGAAAGTGGGGAGTGTAGAGTGTAGAGTCTAGAGTGGAGATTGTACAGTGGAGAGTGTAGAGCTTAGAGTTTAGAGTTAAGAGTCTAGAGTGTAGAGTCTAGAGTGTAGAGTGTAGAGTCTAGAGTGTAGAGTCTAGAGTGGAGACTGACCAAAATAATGCAAAGGCAAACAGTGCCACCTTCTGTTCGCATTGTTGTTGGATTTGTCGTACCTTTGTTTGCCATGCGAAATAGTCCCATCCGCAGTCGCAGAAGTGCCCGTCCCCACCTCGCGCGCTCTCCGCAGCCTGATGGCAACGCAAAGTGCTCGACTTTAATTGAAAAACTTTTTTGCAGCCGTGTAAAACAATTGTGTGGGCGTGACGCTGGCCGATGCGAGGGGGCGGACAGGCGAGTCGTCTCATATTTTGAGCGGGAAATCAATTAGAAAATTGTGTTCAGGGAAAATTGTCAAAACATAATAATAATAATTGGCAGCGACAGAGCAGCCAGTGGGCAAGCTCTGGTGTTGCATTAAATTTGCCATGTTTAACATGCAACGTGCAACATGCCGCATGCCGCATGCCACACGCCACATGTAACTCAATTACGAAGTTCAAAGTTGGTGGCAGACCAAAAGAGTAGCTCGATGCCTACATGTATTTATATGTGGCGTGTGGCTTCGATTGAATCAATTCGATCGAAAAGCTAGAGAGCAGCGCGAAGCGAATAAAAAATACTGCAAATTTCAAGAAAAATCTTTAATACACGATATCAAATTATGAGTATCAAAAAATACCATCGAACAGTTTTCGGGCATAACTATCGATAACATTGCGATACTTTTTCACAATATGCTCTTTACCAACACTAACAACGCTCATACTTCAACCCACACACACAGACAGTCTCAGTCACACCTATTTTCATGCACTCATCTCTCGTGCAGCATTTCAACGATTTCTCATAGCATTCCAAGTTGACAAATTGCTTTCAATCTATGCATTTGCCGCATTTTTCCTCTGTCAGTGTCCAACACTAATATTCAGTAACCGCAGCAGCTCGTCACTGTCAACTGCAAGGACAACGGCCACTTTTGTTGCTTTTCCACTCCATTTAGCTAACTCAATGGGCAGATGCTCTCTAGAAGTAGAGTTCTTTGGTTGGCATATAAATATATATAGAACAAATTTTGAATAAATTTGTTAAATCATTGAAAAAATAATTTAAAAAAAAATTTATTTTAAAAAATAAAATATGTATTTTTAATGCATAAATTAAGTATAATTTAAAATATAAACAAATATATGTTTAAAAAAAAAAAAAAAAATAAAGTCTTTCAGTATTTTAAAATAAATAATAAAAATAAAATATATTTTATTTAATTAAATCATAACTTTTTAAAATTGTCTTAAAATATTGAATATTTTTTATAATAAAATATTTTTGAATTTTTATTAATTTTTGTAATTTAATTTTATATTGAATCCATTTTTTTTTAGTTTTTATTATGTATGTAAATGATAATTTTGTAAATTAAAATGAAAATTAAATTTATTAAAATAAACAAAAATTTGTTAAGAATAAAAATGATATTTGAGATTATTCTGAATAACTAAAATGTTAAAATGTCCTAGTGCCTTTTTCGCCTTTAAATTTTCAGCTTTTTGCAATGTGTTTGTAACTGTAACAAAATTTGTTGTTAAATTGGCAAATATCAGCCTAAAAGTTAGGCCGACTCTTGGCCGAGACGGAGTCTTTGCTGCATTTATTTTTGTATTTTATTTAAATTTCTGTGGTTTTCTTCACATTTTTTTTTGTGTGCTTTGTTTTGAGGGCGCCTCTTTGTTGGAATTTTGCAAATGTATTCGCAGCTGGGTCTGTGCCCGGGCTCCATCAGTCTGCGGCTAGTTGAATGATGTTGACATTTGCCACACTGCCCCACACAGCTACGGCAGCGGCAAAGGCAAAACAGTTTCACACATGCCACATTGGGACAGAGAAAGGGGTAGAGGGAAAGAGAGAGAGAGAGAGAGAAGGCGAAGCGAACACTTGCCACAAATGGCAGCAGTGCAAGCCAGTTGCGTTTCATCTGGCAGCTAATTATGAAGCACTTGCATTTCAAGCAGAGCAAACAACAACAAATCCAATTAGTATGACTCACTAGAGCATCGACGCTGGGTGCTCAGCGCGCCGAGTATTAAATCAGACTCGAAATAGTCACTAAAGTTCTCGCAGTGTGTAGGAATCAAGCGAAGCCTTAAGAGCAATTCGTCGAGGTGCATAAGTTGTGATTAGAGCGGCAGAGACGTAGATTGGTAAAAAAAACTTATATGACGAATAACTTTTGAATTGCTGAAAAAAAAAGTTTAAATTGGGCTCTGAAGTGCACATGGGATGCGTGAGCTCATGCCGAGCACTCGGTTACTATGTGAAAAAGGGCATATTGGCTTTGCTTAATGTGCGTCACTCGACAGAGCAAATATGCATGAAATATAACTATATTAATTTAATTTTTATGTACTGTCCCAACTGCAGCAAGCGACTGTATACTTGATATATTTAAAATTGTATTCTTAGGAGAACCTCATAGAGGTACACCTCTTGAGAGCTCTAGATATATATGTATATCCTTTACAGTTTTATAACTTAAAGATGCCTTAGATTGCTTAGTCAGGCAATTGTGCTAAGTTATTAAAGACCAGATAGTTGCTGTCAGCAGAGCAAAATCCCTAACTGAACTAGCTTGGAGTTCTCTCTCTACAGAGCTGAACGGATCGTTCTGGTTTGTATGAGTAACTGTTAGGGTACAGTCAGAGTGGTTCGAAGTCTGTTTCCATTAAGCGAGCTAAACTAATGATCTGCAGCCAGCTCTGCTGAACGATCCAAGCTGTACTCAAATTCAAAGCTGAGCAGATCCTCAACACGATTTACGTGAGACTGCTAGCTAGGAGTAATATTTATCCAACATTTCTTATCCTAATCTAACAACTAATCTCTATTGCCATTGGCGCAGAGAGCACAAGTGTTTCTCTTATGTTCCCAGACTCGATGGCTGTAAATTTCTTATTCAGCTAGAATATTTTCTCTTTAAACTCTCATTAAGCTAGAGTCAATTGTGCGCAGTTCAATGCGCCGCAAACCGAGTTCAGCTGAATATATAATTGTCTATGGAAAGTAAACGCTTGTGAATGTTAATTAAAAAGAGCTCAATATGCAGCGAGGCGAGTTGAATGTATAAATAGTATATACTACTCTATATATATCTGAGTTAGCGAGGCAACGTCTCGTCCTGGCGACACGCAGAAGCCACGTTTATAGCTGAGTGACATACAAAGCCTCAAACGAAATATGAAGACGTGGCGCAGACACACAGAAAGAATGAGAAAGAGAGAGAGGGAGGGACAGGGCAGGGAAAGCTCCACGCGCTGCAACAGCTATACGCAGGAGGTGCACGAGTTCGCCTCCAGTGCAATTCATTAACCGATTGTTGTGCTCAAGTGGCGCCCAGTGGCTGGCAGTTGGCCAGGGCTGCGAGTCGGGCCAAATGGCGGGCCATTAGCCAAGGAACAGTGGAACACGTGTGCAGGGTCGCATTTATGGCAGCCAAAGCCGAAAGGAAAATAACGGATTTACGCAAAACCCAAATTTAATGAGGCGTCATAAATGGATGCAAAGCGCGTTTAGCTTTTATGGCCGCCAGCAATCAGATTTGCAGTTTACCTGCGCGTGGAGGGATTACCTGACTGCAGGCCGCCCAGGTAGGGCCGCGGCACTCCCATAAATAGCCGAGCCGCCCAGAGCTGACCAAACAGTAGCCACACGGCAGCCAAGCAAGCAACAGCAACAGCAAGAGCAACTTCATACGATCATGGGCAGCACACACTCCGAGTTCAGCAGCGATGCGAACAGCCGCAGCAGCTATGGGGACAACACGACGCCCAGCCAGATGGGCTGCTGCCTGTCGCCGCGTCCGCAGTGGAGCCAACTGCTGGCCCGGCTGCAGCGCAAGCTGACCAAGAAGCGCCGCTGCGCCTTCCAGCGCGGCTGTGGCGCACGCACTGCACTGCTGCGCCCGATGCCCAGATGCTCGTCCTACGGCAGCTGCAGCACGCTCCTAACGCCCAGCATGCAGCAGCAGCAGCAGAAGAAGAAGAGGAAGCAGCCGCAGCAGACCCCGATGATGGGGGACAGCAACTATGCCCAGTGGAAGTGCATGTTCGAGCACTCGGAGAGCAGGCGACTCCTGCCCAAAGTCCTGCGTCCACACGACATCAGTGAGGCGCTCTCGGGCCAGACAACGCCTCGAGGCTTTCCCTCACACACGGACGCACGTCGCTGCACTCTGGCCGAGCAGCACAACCTCCAGGAGGACGAAAAGCAAGAGGAGGAGGAGGAGCAGCAGGCGCCTCTCTACGATGACTGCAAAGTGCGCCGTCGTCTGAGCTTCCGTTTGCCCGGCAGCAGCAGCCACAGCAGCGTCCGCCGGCTGTCCACACGCCAGAAGGCCGACCAGGCCAAGCTCGAACAGCAGCTGGAGCGAGAGCTGCGTGATCTGGAGGAATACTACGGCGCATTTCACTATGCGCGCCGCAACGAGCGACGCATTTGAAGCAGAAGAAAAAGAGAGAGAGAGAGAGAGACCGAAGATCGTAGGCGACTTGACAAATGAAATCCATGATGTGATAGCTTTTAATATGTAGAACTTAACTTAGTCTTATGTCAATTAGAATGAAATTCAGTATGAAATAAATGCAAAATGTACCAAAAGAAAAGTCAATTCAATCAATCAATCAGAGCAAAATAATATTAGCTGAAAGGCTAAACAGCAGAGATGTATGTATGATAACTGCAGTCAGTCAATCAGCATGATCAGTCACAGCTCTGGTATTGTGGTAAAACAAGCAAGTCTCATGCTAGAGTAGCAAATGAATTTAAAACAGTTCATTAAGCAGTTAAAAGTAGAGGAATCTGTTGTCAATCAATTAATCAATCATTGAGATGTCAGCTATAGTCCATGATATTCATAGCCAAAATGAGCAAAGCTTAAGATTGAATGAGTTTCAGTTTACGGCTAAGCAGCACACATCACAGCAAGTAGTTCGTCAATCAAATTGATTGAGTAGGCATGTAGGCTTGCTCAATCACAATGCATACATCAATCAAACAGATGCCCGAAATACGAAATGACTCTGGCTGATGCAAGAGTAGCAGAGATTGCAATGAGTCAATCACTCAATAAGTTCATTAAAATAGCTACAAGTTGCGACTCCAATGATTGATAGCTTCAATAAAGAAGTCAATCAATCAATCAGGGGCAGACTGTGACTTGCGAGAGTAGCAAATGCACTTAACACAGTTAGTAAGCAGTTAAAAGTAGAGGAATCTATTGTCAATCAATCAATCAATCATTGAGATATCAGCTATAGTCCAAGATATTCATAGCCAAAATGAGCAAAGCTTAAGATTGAATGAGTTTCAGTTTACGGCTAAGCAGCACACATCACAGCAAGTAGTTCGTCAATCAAATTGATTGAGTAGGCATGTAGGCTTGCTCAATCACAATGCATACATCAATCAAACAGATGCCCGAAATACGAAATGGCTCTGGCTGATGCATGAGTAGCAGAGATTGCAATGAGTCAATCGCTCAATCAGTTCATTAAAATAGCTACAAGTTGGGACTCCATTGATCGATAGCTTCAATAAAGAAGTCAATCAATCAATCAGAGACAGACTGTCATTCGATATGGCATAGCACTGATTGAATCCTTTTGTTTGTTGCTCGTATTCTATGCCTTGATTATGAATAGAAACACAAAATGACTAGAAACTGTCTGATGTATGAAGATAAATCAGCTTTTCGGCGTAAATGGCACAGTGATTGGGCACATTTGTGTAGCCGGCCAGTGGCCAGCGAGCAGTGGAAGAGTTAAGGCTGACAACGCCCCTAAATTGGGGCAGGGTCACTGGCAAATGCCACTGGCAATTAATCAGAGTCAATGAATTCGCTGCCAACTTGCAAACAAAACAGAAATAAAATGAGACAAAAATGAAAGAAAATACAAGAAAAACTAAGCCAAAAATGCAGTCAGAAATGCAACAGTCAAAAGAACGAGAACCAAATCGAGGGCATCAGAGTGAGAGAGAGAGAGAGGGACAGGGACAGAGGGAGATGAGGAGAATTTTATGGGATTTTTTGTGGCTTAGCAATTAGTCAAAGCAACGCTGGGCCAGTGCTGCAAGAGGACAGCGAGCGTGGAAGCTGAATAATGGCATTTGTCAGCTAAACGTTTACGAATGAGAGAAATAAAGAAGAAAGATAGACAAATGACAAGGATTGCAGCAAAGTCAGAGCAAGGATGTGCTAAAATGGCCAGTAATCATTTAAACGTTTACGAATGATGCGAAACAAGATGATGAAATTGAAAAACAAATTTGGATAGCGAAAGCAACAGGGAAAAGGCAGCGCTGAAAGTCATAAATGGTGTGGATATCAGGGAATGAGCTAGGGCAAAGGGATTAAGGAGAGAGAATTGTGTGAGGTAAGTCTGTGGTGTGCGATGTAACTCTAGGTATATCATATTTAAATAAGCCATAGAAAGATCGAGAAATATTGTCAATATAGGTAAAAAGGGTCTGATTTGGAGAAAGAGACGGATAGAGATGGGCTACGTGAATGTGGCTCAGACCGTGCGAGCTATACAAGCTGCAGGTATGTGTGTGAAGAGAAAGAGATAGATAGAGAAAGGTATAAGCAGAGTAGCAATGCCGTTCAAAAGTTGTATACAGACAGATGCAGGTATGGGCAGGTAGTTGGAAAGAGAGGCAAACTGTATTTATGGAGAGAAAGGGATAGACTGAAGTTATAGAAACAGAGAGAGAGAGAGGGAGAGAGAGGGGGAGGGAGAGTGAGATGCTGGGCAAAATAACCATGAATATAACATGTGTTGCACAAAGTATATGAGTGACATTCATACTACATATATACTTTATATACGAGGGTTGCTAGAAAACATCTCAAACTGTAGCAAATCGAAAAGAATTCAGATTCTTATATACTTCGCCTACATTGAAGTTCCAGAACTGCTCTGGCTACTCTCGCATCTTGCGAAAAGTGAACGTTTAGCTATTTAGCTTGCGATTTATCTTTATCTACTGCCAGAGGATATTTCAATCAGTCAATTTCACAGCGTCCAGCGATGGCTATTAATGATGTGTCTCCTCGTGCAGTCTGACAAGTTTTCGTTTCTCTCGATCTAAATTTGATTTGACAGCAGCCGAAGACTGCAGAGAACTGTGAAATTTCATTTATTAGGCAAAAAAATTAAATGTGATGTGCCAAGAGAGAGAGAGAGACAGGAGGGGGACTGTTAGCGAAAGATTAATGAGGCTGACAGAGACGACGACGACGACGACGACACGCCACATAATGCAAATGCCGCAATGAAATATTTGTGGCACTTGTGGCGCCCCGACCGACACATGCAAAAAAAAAAAAGAAAAAAGAAATGAAATAGATGACAACAAGTTGAACGAACCGCAAAGCTGACCACAAAAATTGGCACAAGTTCACAGCGAGCAGAGACACAGCTAGAGGGAGGGAGAGGGGCTGAGAGAGGTGGGGGGAGGTAGCTCAATCAATGGGGCTGTTGAACATTTGTAGCAAAACAGCCAGCAACATTCATTGAAATCGTTACGGCTAAGCTCGCCAGCTAACAGACTATTTAGATATTGTCCACTTGGCTGGGGGCTGGGGCAGGGGCTTTGGCCGGTGCCTGAGGCTTAAATCGATAGCCGCGGGCGAGGCGCAGAGGGCGGGTCACGTGCAAACAAAGTCAACAAATGAAAACTAATCGGCAATTATAAGCAAATGTCTGCAGCAAAACAGAAAGCGGAAGAAGAAAGAGACAAAGAGAGACGGAGAGAGAGAGAGAGAGAGAGAGACGGACAGAGAGACAGTCGAACAAATTTGGCATGCAACATGCGGCGTATGAGTAACGCGTGTTAGCCAAATGTCGCACAGCGGCTAATAAGAAACATGCAAACACAGCCAAACTGCAAGGCTACGAATTGTGAATGCTCTAACAACAGCTGGTGCTGAAAGATATAGTATATATATACATATGTGCAGGGATGAGCCTGAAGCAAATGCTGAATGGAAACTTGAGGATTGCCTTAAAGAAGACAATTCCAACAGGATATATTACATTAAATCTTATTAGAGAATATGGTTATATATTATATATATTGTATGTTATCAGACTCCTTACTTGTATAATCAAATAGTAATGCCCTGAGATAGGGTATGTATGAGTGTAAGCAGAGAGCAAACAGCAAAAACAGTAGCCAGAACAGCACAAAGCTGCTCGACTTAGTCAAGACAAGAGTCAAAAGCAAACAAGATGAAGCAGAGCACAGCTTCAGAGAGAGAGAGAGAGAGAGAGAGAGAGAGAGAGAGAGAGAGAGAGGAGAGAGAGATAGCAAGATTATATGACGATATGAGAGGCAGAGCTAAGCAAGACAAACAGCCGGCAAATACTTTTCAATTTCGGGCGCAGACTTAATGCCACTCGCTGCAGTCGAGGCTGAGGTTGAGGCTGAGGCTGAGGCCGAGGCCAGAAGCCGACTCGCAATGAATCAGAGCAGCCGCTGGGCTCTGCTCTCATATCCTAATGGCAATTACCCAGTGCTCGATGGAGGCATCGGCGGGCGGCGATTAGGGGCCACATAAATGATTGCATACGTGCAGGCGCCGGGCCAGCCACAATTTTGGCTAATCAAATAAATTTGTCAGTTTATGCGAGTCGCCACATTTCACGCATGTTAAGTGGGTCGCGACACGTCGTCCTCCCACTCTCTCTCTCTATCTCTCTGTGTGCGTGTGTGTGTCTCCCTCTCTCCCTTTGTGAAGTTTCTATATGATGTGCTCCTGTCTGGCTGCTGCTTCGAGGTCTATTTTTAAAGCCGCAAAACTTAATCATTCGACTATTTGGAATTTGGGTTTGATACTCTAGTTTGTACCCTCCCTGAACGGGTATATAGGCACTTAGTAAGCACTGGTAATATGATAGTATGATATGCTATGATGATATGATATGATATGATGATATGAGGATATGATGATATGCTGATATGACGATATGACATGATAATATGATGTTATGATGATATGATGATATGATGATATGATGATATGATGATATGATGATATGATGATATGATGATATGATGATATGATGATATGATGATATGATGATATGATGATATGATGATATGATGATATGATGATATGATGATATAATGATATGATGATATGATGATATGATGATATGATATGATATGATATGATATGATATGATATGATATGATATGATATGATATCATATTATGATATGATGATATGAAGATATGATATGATGATATGATGATAAGATATGATATGATATGATATGATGATGATGATGATATGATGATATGATATGATAATATGATAATATGATGATATGATGATATGATATGATTATATGATGATATGAAGATATGATATGATATCATGATATGATGATATGATATGATATGATGATATGATATGATATGATGATATGATATGATATGATATGATGATAAGATATGATATGATGATATGAAGATATGATGATATGACAATATGGCCATATGATATGATCAATAGATTCAAAAGAGCATTGCGCAGTCGTCAATTGGCTCAATTGACAGGTAAATAACAGACTTGCTTGGGTGACAGGTGTGCGTAGGTTTGGGGGCGGGGCTGCCACTGAGGTGTGAGTGCGTGTATATGCGCAACGTAAACAAGGGGTGTATTAGTTGGACAAGGGCAGTCATGCAAGGCTTGAATGGAGCATTAAAATCTGATTCAATTTCTACTTAAGCAGGGACATAGACAGACAAAGAGAGAGAGAGAGAGAGAGAGAGAGAGAGAGAGAGAGAGAGAGGGAGAGAGAGAGGGAGAGAGAGCTCTCTGTTTAGCATGCGGAATTTGATTTTGTGCTATTTATTTAAATTTATTTTTCAATTTATCCGCAATTTGCGTCGTTGACGACGCCTTTGATAGCCGGCGCATACCCTCTACTCCAGCAGCAGCAGCAGCTTCTGCTCCACTTTTCCCGCTATTTTTCTCTTGTTGCTTGTGGTTGGCAACGTCAGTCGCAGCCGCTATCGTTGGCAACGCGTTGAAATCGTTTTATTTCCCTTTGACGCTTCCGCCGGCGGCCGATTTACTTGCCACATCCAACCCGGGGCCCGGTCATGCTGCACGACCAACTCCACGCGGCCCCGCCTCCCTCCAGCTCACTCCCCAGTCGCCACTCCGCCATGCTGCCGGTGAGTCACCCGCGTCTGTTCACGCTGACGCTGATTGTGTGCAAATGATAGCAATATGGTAACAATCTTTATGCCTCTACCTTGCCAGCCCTCTACCTCCCGCAGCTCCCCTCCCATCTCCCGCAGCTCCTCATCGGCGCACAGCATCCAGCAATTTGCTATTACAGCTATACTCATCAGCATCAGCAGCGGTCGTGGGGTATGCTGCCATGCCTCCCAGCAGGCAATCCAATTTCATCTCTTTACATTTTGATTTGTATTGGGCGCACCGAGAGACAGAGAGAGGGCGAAGAGAAAAAGATAGCTTCGGTTTCCAGGAATTGTTATCGACTCGAGGCACTGCTGAATTATTTCTGTGTTGCATTCTAATTGGATTTCTGTTCCAGGAAATGCAATAAATCAGCTGCAGAGCTGTAGACTCTTAATATATGTATATCTCTCTCTCTTTAACAGTCTCTCTGTAAGAGTATATATATTCGTATAAAAGTCAAGTGTGAACAGTCCAGCCAGCACTCAACATTAAAGCTGAACTAGCCTAGTCCCTGCCTAACAGCTTAACATATTCAATGTTATGTCATATAAACAGCAGTTTAACAGTGTGTTAACAGAGAGCTGTAATCAATCGAAACCTTAACAGCTGTTTAACATAATTACTTGTTATGAATAACATATTAACAGTAGACTGTTATCAACAGCTAACATGATCAGCACATGATCAGCTCTGTTAACTGCCAAGCATCAACTGCTTGGCTTCACTCTTGTAGAGTGACTGCCAGTTGTGCCAGCCGCAATTTGAAGCTCTGCAGCTTGATGTTTGTTATTATGAAGATTTTTGCGTTGGCCCAACTCAGCATATGTAGAAAATTGTTGCAAACAAATCATTTGCATGCGCGCCAATCTGAGTGTAGGTGTATGTGCGTGTGTGTGTGTGTGCGTGTGTGTGTGCGTGGGTTGACAGAAATAAGTTCATCATGTCATAAATTATTACAGTCTGCTTCGTATGCATACACACACACACACACAAAAGTAAATTAGATTCTTGCCGTTGCGATACTTTCTTCACGCACTTTATGCCCATCTCTCCCTATCTCCCTCTCTCGCTCTCTCTCTCTGTCTCAGACTCTATTTGATTCATATGAAGTTGGCGCTTAATTAAATTTTAATGACAATGTACACAACACTAAATCATGCCACAAATCCCGCTGGATTTCAGCTGGCAGCGCCAAATTGAGATAATAAAATGCCGCATGGACACGCACAATAAATTGGAAGAGCGGCCAAGAGCAGCAGCAGCAGCCGACGTAAGAAGGTAAGAGCCAGAAATGATGTCCCGAAGACTGCGGCTCTGCAGTCCTGCAGCAAATCTCACTTAAGGCGCATGGGGCGTATGCGTTACGCAATTAGTTGAATATCGTTCGAGAGCGCAGAGGGTGGTGCTGTGCCATACTAAATGACAAAAGGATAAAAGGCATTTGCCGAAAAATAAATTAGGCAGCAGCGCGCGAGCCGCCTAGCCGCAGCAGGGGGCGGCGAGGGGCTGGGGCTGGCTTGTACATAAGCCGGAGCGTAAGTGCCAATTAAAAAGCCAACAAAAAAAGCGAAGAAGAAAAAGCATAAAACAGGGGGGAAAAAAAGAAGCAAAAGAAGCGGACATAAGTAAATGATAATGAAAGGGCATGCTAAATAAGAACAGACAGCCCAGCCCCACAGGCCATAAAATTGAGCAAGGACAAGAATTAGGGGACACACAGAGTAAGAGAGAGAGAGAGTGGGAGAGGGAGCGACATACACACACCCATAAATTGCCTCATTTAATGTACTCAAAGACGTATTCAAAGTTCTTGACAGAAAAAAAAAAATTGAAGCGATTTTGGATGCGCATTTGAATCTGTGGGGAAAGCCCAAATCTTTAATTCAATTTCGTTAAGTAACTCAGAAAAGTTTGACTCTTTTTTGCCGAATTTGATTTGAGATTTTTTTGTCAAGATTTGTGCATAACTTTTTTTTGTTGCTGCTCGCCAGACTTGGCTAAATTAATTTATATGGAATTGGAGAGGCTTTGGAGTAGGAGAAGGAGGAGACTCGCAGAGGAGAGCGGAAAGTATTGTCAGAGTTCTTTTATAGATAGAGAGCTTGATATATATGTAATAGATATAGTATTATAGTTTCTCAACTGAAACTATCTCAAATGAAAAATGTAAATCTAAAATTTAGATATATCACATTTCTATATTCAACTACTTCAACACACCATTCTCTACCTTCACATCAGACAAGTGTTTTACTCTTCCAATTGCTCGCTGCTCAGATCGCATCTAAAATGCCCCAAGTAGCTGCTTCATTATACTACAACTCATTAATTTTGTCATGTTGAAGAGGCCGCTGCAGCTTGCAGAGGGCTGTCACACACAGACACGTCTCTCTAAGTGTTAGGCCACGCCCCCCGTCCCAGTTACGCCCGTCGAAAAGGAAACAGCAAAAAACAAGTAAGAAAACTCTAGTCGAGACCGCTCGACTAGGGTATACCCTGAACCCTGCGAAGATCCGCTATTCCAAGCATACTTACATCTCTTTTCGACGAGCAAAGTGGCATTGAAATAACAATAGCAATAACAATATAGTTGAAGGGAACAAAAAAACACAAGCGCAAGTCGTGTGTGCTCAGCTAGCGTTACCCTGCTACCTTTGCCTTGGCAATGACGACCTGCGGAAATCCTAAATGTTTAATAACTTTTTTTCTATAGCAACGATTTTGATCAAACTTGTTGGGCCTTCCTCATCTGCATCCATAATTTACGTACCTGAACTAAGCTAGCTTTAACAAGTCTATTCTAGTATTTGTAGCTAAATGGGAGTTACTGGAAATCTGAGCCGAAGGGGGTGGCAGTCAGAAATTTAGACATAAATGGAGAGCCTAAGTCAGCTCACATCAACACTAAGTGCAAAATTTCCAACTGATATGCCCGCTATAAAGCAGCAACTACAGAGAATTTTATAACTTAATTTAGATTGTTTTATTCAACCACTGCAAAATGCTGGCCAAAACTTGTCCCAAAACTTACGCTGAAACCGGGCGGCAACTCGATCTGTTCCAGGCTATACAGGAACCTACATAACGCCAAATTTCAAGTCTCTAGCTCTAATGTAGGTTCAAAACGAACGCGTTCAGACATACGGACAGACGGACAGACGGACAGACGGACACCGAAAGGACAGACGGACGGACAGACGGACAGACGGACAGACGGACATGGCTATATCAACTCGGCTTGTCATCCCTATCAAGAATATATATACTTTACCGTTGGGTCTGCCACGCCCTCCCTCGCCTGTTACATACATTTCAAAAAACGTCAACTAACCCTGATTTCCCATTTTCAATGGGCTCGGCATTCATGAAACTGGCCGCATAACCGTTTCATAGGTTTCGACGAGCAAAGTGGCCCCATTTGCTAAACAATAGCAATAACAATATAGTTGAAGGGAACAAAAAAACAGAGCGCTTAAGTGGGGTGTGCTCAACTAGCAGATACCCTGCTACCCGGCCTTGGAAATGAACGACTTGCAGATGCCCTAGATAAACACATATCTATATATACGTTATAAAACTTTGCCTTCCTCTTCTGCATGGATAATTTACATACCTGAACTAAGCTAGCTTTAAAAAATCATATTATATATTTGTAGCTAAATAGAAGACTGGAAAGCTGAACAGAAAGTCAGTCAGAGATATAGACTTATATAGAGAGCCTAAATCAGCTCTTCATTCCGAACACAAACTTCGTTTCCAACTGATATGCCCGCTGTCAAACAGCAACAACAGAGTATTTTAAGAAAACAATGTAACAACCACTGCAAAATGCTGGCCAAGCTTGTCCCAAAACTGACGCTGGGACCGGGGGCGGGGCAATCATTCTATTCCAAGGCAAAATGTAAATGACGCCATAATTGCAGCCATCAAATGAGGCAAAAGCAACGGCAGCAACAGCAATGAAAAAAACAAAAAACAAACAACCGCAAAGGAAATCAAATGAAACGAAAGTAAAGAAAAGAACAGCAGGTCAAAATCCCAGAGCCCCATCCGCCCATCTATCCGTTGCCCGTTGCGCCTCCCTCCCTCACTCCCCCACGCAGTCAAAATGCGTGCAACTAAGCGTTGCAAATCGAAGCCGCATTCATGAAACTGGCCTCATAACCGTTTCATAGGTCTCCCGTTTTCCCCATTTTGCTCAAACTGCCACAGCCCTTTTTGTCGGGTATTCCTTCGTCGCCACACTTGCCAATTGCCACTTGCTCCAGCCCCGCCCTTCTCCAGCCCTGTTTTGATTGTCTGCCCAAGTCAATTGCAGCCCACAGCAGCGGCAGCCCCAAAAAGTATGCTACGCATATTTAATTTTATGATTTCTTTTGCGCTAGCTCTAAGCGGGCAATACGAAAACGCCTAAAAGACAATTCTAAGTAGGAGAAGGAGCGAAAGAGAAAGGAAGAGAGAGAGAGGTAGAGACTAAGCAGGCCAGTCGACTGGGAAATGCTCTCACTGGACATAGATATAGCTATAGCTATAGATTGTGACCAAGCTTGCCATGACTTCAAGCTCAAGTCCACATGAGCTGTGCTCAGTCAGGAATCGAATCAGTTTACATTTTAACAGCATTCGAATCGTACAAAACTTTACAAATATCGATGAAAATTTTGCAACAGGAATAAATAGTCCAGTGCAAGCCAAATTAGATCGCAATAGCTCTCGCAATTGTTTTTAGCCGTTTTGTTTTTTTTTTATAACTCTGAAATTCTCTCAGTCGACGCGGCATGTCGTATCGCAAGCAGGAGGAGCTCCAGCGGCAGCTGATCAAACTGGGCTGGACAATTGGGCAGCAGACGCAGCCATATCCGAATGTGCCCGGCGAGGTGATACCGCTGCGCCAGCTGGCCACGATCACACTGCGGGAGCAGGTGCCGGCCACTGCCTTAAACCTGACCGAAGCCAAGCCTCAGCCACCGCTGCCAGCAAACGCAACCGATTTGCAGAAATCGAAGAAGTAGAAAGATCCTCTGAGCGCATACCACAATATATTTATTACCTTCTCGACGAAAATCAACTTTGGCCACCAAATCAAGCAAATATATATGAATATATAAAGTACATATATATTTCGATATGTAATTCAATAATTACTCAATAAGATACGAAATTTTTGCAATTTTAAATCACGATTTTTGAAATATTTATATATATATAATATATCAATTTATTTTCTGGCTTACGGTGAGTATTGGCATTATTTATTATATATATATTTTATATATATTGCATAAAGATCTGACTTAGCCAAGTTCAGTATTCCCATATATCAATCCAGTCTTAAGCAGTTCAGTTCGCATAGCTCAAGCATCTTCCAACAGGGCCGCAAGGAAGGGACAGAAGAGTGCGTTTGCTGATAAGCCCCGACTGTGAACTTTGCGGTTTTTTATTTTCGTTAATAGGTATATATTTATATATCTGCTTTTTGTAGAAGAGGGGGGAGTGGGGGGTCTTACGCTTGACCCAATTGGGCTGTTTATACTGTACGCCTTTTGTGCCTTTGTGCGCGGCCTTTGTGTCTGTCTGTCTGTCCGTCTGTCTGTCCTTTATGGCGAGTCGGGCATTGTGCGAAAGGTTTGCGCGTTGTTTGTTTGCCGTCTTATCGCTTATCGCTTATCGCCGCCCGAAATTGATTTCGAAGCATGTATTTAAGCCGGCAACAACAACCAACCAGCTCTCCCTCTCTCTCTCTCTCTCTCTCTGTGTTCGTGCGTGTGTCCATAATTATAAGGCCACTTTTGACTTTGTGCCTTGTAATTTGTTTAGCCGTTCGCTGTCTGCGAGAACAGGAAACCCAATGTGTGTGCGTATGCAAATTGAAGGCCAAGTTCTGTATGGATTCCTGAGGCATGTGGCAGCAGGCAGCAGGCAGCAGGAATGTGGCGAGTGGCATGTTTAGTTTACAACTTGATATGCATAACTCAAATAAACAAACGCACGGCCGCAACCCGTTGGCCTTTAACACATCGTTTCGCATTCATCTAATTCGCATTGATGAATGACCCAGGCGCACAGTGGCGCACGCAAGTCGAGATACACTCAGCTCCAGAGTGCAGACGGACAAATGAGAATATTTTAAATGATATTTGAATAGAAGTTGAGTACCTCTTCGAGACTTTCTTAAGTACTTTTCGAGCACCTTTTGAGTACTCCAATTAAGCAACTGCTAGACTAAGTACATTTCGAGTTCAAGCAGAGTAGCAACACTCTTGTCTGCCTCCAAGTTTGTCTAGCATTTCCATTTCTCAATTTTCCACATTTTCATTTCGGTTGCCTAACTTTTCGCGCGCACTGTCGCTTGGCTAGATGGCCAGTAAGTAATTTTGTTGTGAGTAAATATTAATATGCAAATATTTGGCTCGCACGCAATTTGTAAACAAATTTTATTAAATCGAAATAAAACTCTTGCAGCGGCAATATACAAATTTTAATTGTAAATTCAAAAACAGAAACAGAAACAGAAACAGAAATAGAAAATTATTAGCTCGCCAGCAACTGTGTTTCGCCTTTTTCTGGGCAATTTGGCTTGCAGCTGCAAATGCTTCGATGTTTAGTTGTTGAATATCTGTATCTGGATTATTATCTGCAGCTGGGTATGTCTAGCAGTCTGCATCTGTAGCTGTATCTATAGCTTTATCAATATCTTCATCTATATCTTATATCTTATATAGACATCTATATAGACCTATATCTTAGTTCAATTGTATATTTCTATCTGTCTCTCATTGCATCTTTCTATTATTGTATCTTCATATCTCTGTATTTGTATATGTGTATCTTAGTTTCTATATATCTTCCTATCCTTGTATCTTCATATAATTGTATCTTAGTCTGTCTATCTGTCTACCAATGTATTTTCATATGTTTCTAGCAATGTATCTTTGCATCTGCGTATCCTCGTATTTTTGTGTCTTTATAGTATATCTGAATTGTATCTTTACCTCTATGTTTTCGAGTATCTTTGTACCTCTAAGTACTTTTATCTTGATATCTTTCTACCTTTCAATATGTTTTGTCTTAGTATCTTTACATCAATGTATCTTTGTCTTTATATATTTGTATCTTTATATATCTGTATCTTTGCATGACTGTATTTTTGTATCTTAGTATCCGTGTATTCTAGTATATTAGTATCTTAGCATCTGAGTATCTTCAAATATCTATATCTTTGTATCTTAACATCTTTATCTGTATCTTTAAATATTTCTATCTTGATATCTACGTATCTTTCTTTACCTCTACGATTCTGAGTATCTTTGAAGTCCGATAGCTGTGTATCGTTGTATCCTTGTAACTCTCTATGTTTCCTTCATTGTATCTTTGCATCTTTGTTCCTGACACATTGTCTAGCTGTATCTTCTGTCTAGTTATCTTTGCTTCTCAATATCTCAGCAACTCTTTTGTTTTGTATCCTTTCTCCTTCGATACTTCGCTATTTTCTAGTATTTTTGCATCTCGACAACTTTGTATCTTTGCATCTAGGCAACTTTGTATCTCTCTGTGCGTATATGAACCTACACATCTGCATCAGAATCAGTTAAAGTTGCTGTTGAAATGAGTTTTTCATTTGGCAAATGTACGACAAACTTTGAAGTGTTTCTTTCATTACGCCAGTGCAGTGTCTGAGTGTGAGTGAATATTGAGCAAAAGCTGCAATTACTCAAGTGGATTGGAATGGAAAGCAGAGCCAACATTGTACAAAAACTTTAAAGCTGGCAGAGGAGCTAGCTAAGCACCGAAAGTAATTAAGAAAACCAAAGCGAACACGAAGGATAATCGGCAACAATTTGGAAAATAAATATTCGGTAACTGAGTGAGAGGGAATTGATTGGAGGAGACGTATATCAGATGAGTTGTAAAGAGAATAAAGTGTGACTGTGAGTGAATTCAAATCAAACAGAATGCCAGCCAGGATAAAGGACAATTGCTAAACAGGAAGCCGCATAATCAATGACGCACTGACCATGGACTATGACAAATAACTGGGGGCGGACAAGTGACGTGGAATGACACAATTGAACGCAATTGGACGCAATTATAAATATAGCCAGAGGCAGCGAAGGGCCCAGGGACAATGCATGTGATATAGTCAGACTAGCTAGAGATACATTTAACTTGCATTTAGATACATGATATACACTTAACTAGCATTTGAATAAACCAAATCTAGGCAGCATACATATATGTATAATAATTGAATAGAGTAAGGGTTTGATAGAGTCCAACCTAGGTATGGATATGCCTGAACTTGAACATGAACATTCTTGTCGCACCGTTCAGCTCGCTGGACATTGTTGTCAGCTTTGTTGACAGCACAAACACTCGCACAGATACTCACACACACACACACACTCACAGGACTGGACATGTGTAGAATGTAATGAAAACCTGGGCCCCACAGCTGGGGGAATCTATTACAAGTCGGAGCGAGCTTTGAGCCTCCTCTCTTGACGTGTCTGCTGATGTCTGTTGACCAAATGCGAACTGGCAAACAATGCATTTTGTGGGCCTGGCCCAAAGGCTCTAATTATGCCAGGAGTGGGACAGAGAAAGAGACTGAGAAGAGATAGAGAGAGAGAGAGAGAGAGAGAGCAAGAGGTAAGCAGCTCAGCAGCAGCAACCGAAATTTCTGTTCTGTTGAAATGGCCCAAAAGTGTGGAACTACTCCTAGCTCCGGGAACTAGCTCTTTTGCGAGTCTGCTGCTCGTTTGGGTAATTATGCATTGAGCCGCTTGGCAAATTAATCCCCAGCTGAAGTGGTCTCCAGAGTCAAAACAGCGCTGGAGCGGGAGAGAGTGAGAGGAAGGGGGAGAGCAACATAACTAAAATGAATTTTGTCATAGACTTTTGTCATTTAAAAGCCGAATATAATGAGCAGAAGTTAAAGAGAGTTTACATATTCAGAAGTTATATATATATATCTGGCAGATCTATCAGTAATGCTGAATAGCCGATATAAATTATATATATCAGTTAGATCCAAATTGAAGACAAAGATTGAACAGAAGTTGCTGACAGATGCGAGAGGATTTCATATCTTTCTCGATCATTCTTTTTGCCTATCTATCGATATACATATATATCGACTTATTGCATTAGCTTAGATATCATGTATGAATGCATGATATTATATATTATATATAAGTGTATATATATTAAATATAAATAAGCATATCTCTGGGACTCTCACAGCTGGCTCTGCAGGGCATGAGCTACTGTGTGTCTCCTCTGTTCAGCTCGAGCACTTTCCTTTTTTTGTTGTTTTTGTTTGGCGTGTCCTTGCGGTCAGCTCAATAGAAACTGGGTGCGGCGATGGCGACGGCGACGGCAACGGCAACAACTACAACAATTTGGCCAGGTTAACAGGTAGTTAACTCTTTTGGCCCGACTACCTGGCTCGAGGCGCTCATTAAAAACTGTCGCCAACTCGTTGTCTCTAATGTCCCGTGTGTCTGAGCGGCTGTGTTTGTGTGTGTGGGGGCGTGGCCAGTGCTTAGACTCTTGTTTGGCCTGTTAACTGTGGGCGTGGCTGTTGCTGTTGCTGCTGCTGCCGCTGCTGTAGTTGTTTTCCCTCGCCGCATGCTGTGACAATGTGCGAACATGCCTCGCAGCAAAGGCCAGTGGGGGCGACGGGCTGCCAGAAGTGTGGCTGCTTGGGCGTGTGTAAGTGGGCGTTGTTGCAGAGATTAAGCCGCTGCTGGGCACACATTTTGCGCCGAATGCGTTTTTAATTATGATTTTCAATTCGGCACGAGCGAGTGCATGCGAAAGAGCAAGACAAATGTGCCAAGTGCTCATCCAGATAGGGCCAATGTTTGTGTTCAGAAAGTGTTAAAAGAGCTTGATTAGTCGAACTATTAGATGGAAATGTGGGCATGGCCTTAATGGTGTGGTAATATAGATACCCATTGAGTGGATTTGCCTACAATACTTATCTACTTCCTTTGATATCGATTTAAATCGATAAATATATATGAATATATACAATTTATGATGGCTTAGTCAAGTATACCTTTGCAATGCCTTTAAAGCTTTGCATATGTTCGTAAATTAATGGAATAATCATGTTTTATTGATTTTCTTATATATTCTATGGATAAAATCGATAAATATCGATATACAAACGTTAATATTTTTGGAAAAAATATATTTTAATAATATTATTTATGTGTCTGCAGCTTCGAAATTTAGTTTGTATATCGAAAACACAATAAACATTAATAACATCGATAAATATCGGTAAACTGCATTGTTTTTGTGGGCAAAACTATGTTCTCAATGACACTCTATATATACCTGCAGTCATCAAGAATTGGTATATTGCTAAGCAACGATCAGATAACGATTTAATATATGCCCTTTAACAAAAATCGATATATATCGATATTCTACTATGATTAGTTATATAAGCTATTGCTTAGAATTTCAGTCTGTCTCTATGTGCTCTGCCCTATTTGGCATATACTCCAACATCATAGTCAAACCGGACTGGTTAGCTTTTAGCTAGCTTTAAGATCGATAAGTATCGATATGAAGACCTACATTAGGTTGTATGCCTTTATGTACACCAAGTGCAGTGCAGATACTCCCCACACGCACTCTCCTTATGCACAGGGTATCTGCTAAACACCCGAAATGCATCCATTAATTAGAGGAGAATGCCCACACAGTATACAGCCCTGCAACATCTGCTAACAATGCAACGAACGGCAAACACGAAGGCAGCAGACTGAACTATCGAATTCACTCCGCAAACATGTCCGCCTAATGCCTTTTAGCAGATATAACATAAATGTTCATATTTGGGCAGGACTTTACCTTCCAATTGGGCTGCGAGCGATGTTGTCAGAGCTCTAAGTGCACTAAGAATGCTGAGCGGCTTCAGCTTGGATTATTGAATTAATTTCAACATGTCATGCAATACATACACAAAAGTATATATATATATAGTACGTGTGTGTGTGTGTGTGGGTGGGTGTTGGCTGTCTCATAGTGTTGTCAGCCTTTATCTATGGAAATGCTCGCTGGCATTTTACAATTCAATTTGCAGGGGCAACTAAGCCGTCAGCAATAGCAACAAAGGCGTTGGCATAAAGAAAGATTTCCTCAGATATACAACAACAAATACAACAACAACAACAACAACAGCAGCAGCAGCAGATAGAAAGGCTAAAAATGTTCTGAGGGCTAATGAAATTAAAACGCGTGAACGAGATTTTTAGCACAGCGACAAGAAAAAAGAAGCTAAAAGCTAAGCCAAACTGTGGAGGTAGAAAGAGAGAGAGGGGGGGGGGGGGGGGGCAGCAGGAGCAGTCGGTAGAGTAATGTTAAGAATGTGCACTTAAAGTAATTAAGAGGACGCAAGGACCAAATGGGAAATATTGCAGAATGCGAACAGCAAAAATGTGGGGTTGGGTGGACTGGAGAGCTGAGAGAGGAGAGATGGGGCGCTGGTAAGCAGCGATTGGAGTAGTTAAGCATGCGTGAGGGCAGCTAGCCAAATGTGTAGAGCGAGAGAGAGAGGGAGAGAGAGATAGAGGGGGAGAAAATAGATTAATTAAATCATAGTTAGTTGGCTGGCAAAATGCTAAAGAGACATTTGAACTTAAAGCTGTTTAGGCTGCTTGAGCAGCTATGCAAATAGCAGTTTCATATGGAGACTGAGCTGGCTGCGTCGAGCATGCCCGACTAGCAGATGCAGTGGAGCTTGACGAAGCATAACTAACTGGCAAAGTAGATGGAGTTTAGTAGCCTGAAAAGTAGTCTGAGTGACTGAAATTTGAGCTTAAGATTCAGGTGAATCTATACACATATTTTGACTTCTAAAATTGAAGTTTTCTTTGCTTCAAATGTATCTAAGTTAAACAGTTCTGAATCTATCTGCAGTATTCTTGTACCTAGTTTGACTAAAATTCCATACTTCATACAAGTCAAGGCAATTTAAAACATTTATATATACACTTTTATATACCGTTGGCAGCCTCTCACTGGCTCCAACTGATCGATTCAGAGCTCCTCAATATCAAAAGCTTCACTCGGCTGCTGCATGCAGTATCGCCCGGGGGCAGACGGGTTAATCGTGTGTGTTTGCGCATAAATGAAATGAATTTATGAACTGACAACAATAAAAAATTAAAAATTAAGCCCAAATTCCAAATGGAGAACTTCAAACGAAAGCGTTGAGGCGCGACGAGGAGGAGGAGAAGGAGGAGGAGAAGGAGGAGGCGGGTTCCGCCCGAAAAGGGGCAGAGGAAGGAAGCGAGCAAAAGTTCATGCTTCATGCTTTACAATTCTCATTTTTGTTCCCGTTCTCGCTCGCATTTTCATTTTAATTTTCATTTCCATTTCCATTTACAGGTTTTTATTTGTGCTTCCAATTTTAATGCGTGTTTTATGATATTTCTGCTGGGCACAAATGAAATGCACGAAATGTTCGCATTTTACAACACTGCAAAGATGTACCGCAAATGAAGACAAAAACAAAAGCCCTCGGCATGGCACAGCATGTGCCTCAGTGTGCGTGTGTGTGTATGTGTGTGTGTGAGTGTGCAAAAATTCATGCTGTTTTAGCCGCAGGCGCAGCATTCGGAGGGGGCGGGCGGGCGCAGACGGGGTCAGAAAGCCAAAGGAAAATAAATACGTGGCGCGCTTTCAATCAAATACATAGCAGAAAGACAAAAAAAAAGAAAAGCGAGAGAGAGAGAGGAAAAGGAAACTAAAAACTGAAATTTAAACTAGACACAAATGTTGAAGCTGAAATTTTGATGAACCAAATCGAATTGAATTTCAATTGCAACTAGACAAGAGAGAGAGAGAGAGAGAGAGGGAGAGAGAGAGGGAGAGAGGGAGAGAGAGAGAGTGAGAGAGAGATTTCCCATCACATAACACGCAAATAGTTCAATAAAAAAAAACCTGTAAAATCAACGAAATAAATTTCGTAATAGAATTTTCAGCGATTTCTCGCAATCAATTCCAGATAATATATCAGAATTATTGTATTTCAAAGCTGAGCAGCAATCAGTAAGAGAGATGCGTATGTCGCCAGCAGCTTGGATCAGGCACAAACGAGCAGACCAAATCTTCAAGCAATGAAAGGAGGGAACTGTCGAAGTTTAGATACCCTACAACAAAGGAAGTCACTTTGAAAGAAGTAGAGAATGAGAGGAGAAAGAGAGCTTGGCCAGCAGCTAGCTATCACAGGTGTATATGATATAGTATAGTATGATTCTTTGTACTATATATGATATATAGAGTATGTAGAGTAAATATAATATATATAGTATATGCAGTACATATTCTATATCATATATATAGTATACAGCACACACTGCTAGTAGAGCATACAGTTCTCGTAAAGTAGCAAAATCCTAGTATATAGCAGTTCGACATGTGTGAAATGCTTGAAACTAGTATGAAAACGTTTCCGAATTTGCTGATCAACAAAGACTAAAGTTTGTTCCATGTTCGATGATAGATACTAATTAGATACGGCCAATCATCAGATATCATAACTACTATATGTATTATCTATCTCTATCTATCTCTAATCTCCCAGTCGTTGATATACAAATATCTTTGTCTATGTCCCAACATACAATATCTATGCCAAGTGTTACCAGCTGCCTCACCGAACGTATATGCCCCGCTTTTAGATAAACCTATAGAAATAAAAAATGTATTTTCTGCGGCTTTTGTTGTGGCATGAAAAAACGAAACGTACACATGCAATATACATACACAAATATATATAAAAAAAAAGAGAACAAACACACAAAATAAAGCCGACATGTATCATATGCATGTGCGTCCTTTTGCCTGCTGTGAGGGCGGGTGGGCGTAAGGAGGGGGGGGGGACAAGGTATTGGGGCACAGGCGGCTGAGAGTTGACAAATTTGGAAAAATTGCAACTGCGACAGGCTGGCGAGGCTTGGCGCACAATTGACAATCATAATAACAATGATGATGATGATAATGATGATAATGAATGTTTTGCAAGGGAAACGATGATGAGCATGATTAAGCAAGATGTTAAAAGCGCTCGAGAACTTTTAGCAAGAGCAGCGCAAAATTGTTGTTTATCGTTTATTTGTACACAAAAAGGCAGCGCGCGAATGTTTACAAACGTATATAAAACCCTGACAGAGAGTGGGTCCCATGCCGTCCCATGCCGTCCCATGCCGTTCCGTTTCGTGCCCCTCCTGCCCACCCGGCCATGCCCATGCCAGTGCCCCTTTTTGAACACCCACTCGGTGAGCGTTTGGCGGGTTTGATTGATTTTTGCGGTTCTAATGTACAATTTTAATATTTGGCCAAAACATTTGTACATCTCATTCCATAAATGCGAGCTTTATTGCCATCTGCCACGGCGCCCATCATTCACACTCGCCCACCCAGCCAGCGGCACGCCTCGCCCCCTTTTTGTTTATTTTTCTTCTTTTTTTTTGTGCTGCCCACTCAAATTCATTGGCCGTTCACGCTGCGTATACTTAATAATTTTTGTTTTGTTTCAACTTTTCTAGTGATTTTAGTGTTTGCTTAGCATTTATCACGGATAGCTGTTGAGGTAGCATGGTTGGAGTGGCATAGCATGCAGCTTTTGTCTGCCAGCTGATGTTGAGCTGAGCTCTAAGCGAGAGTTGTACGTTGCCAATTGGATTGTCTCTAATCAGCTGTGTGCTTATATATGATATATAATATATATTATAAATATGACAGCAGAACTATGAGCAGATAATATATATCTGTATCATTAGATATAACTATATCTCTCTCTCTGTCTTATGGAGATAGATATGAGTTACTACTAGGAGATACTTTACACATAAAAGAGAGAGAGAGACTTTTGAGTATAAATGAATCTGAATTAATATTAGAATAATTTCTCAGCCTCAACTTATATGTGATTTCCATTCAGAAAGTCTGCGCCTAAAGAGCGACTACTTAAAAGGGGAATGAATAGCTTAACGATAAATCACATTTGGCTCACACAAAGCTCGAGTCAATTTGCAGGCGGCAGTGTCATTGTGGCCTATCGGATCGGGCCGACAGAGATAAGCAGGCTCTTTGGGGACTTGTGACAGAGCTTACCTACCTGGCTAACCCGATGCAGCAATAAGAGGGAAAAAGCCCATTATTTCATGCTTTGAAATAGAAACAAAGACAAGTTACAAATCAAAGGCAGCGGAAAATATGTGTAGCAGCGGCGGACTGGGCAGCCGCGTGCGGGTGCGCGTTACCGTTACCTATCTTAACTGGCTTAGGGCCACTGTCACACGAAGGGTAAAAGCCCAGACAAGACACAACAGCAGCAGCAGCAGCAGCAACAACATAACAAAAGGAACAAAACGAGAAGACAATAAGAGTTGGAGCTAAAGGAAGTGCGTGTGGCCAGGCGAGATAGTTAGGCAGAGAGAGAGAGGAAAGGTGGAGTCTGTTCACAGTGAGAAATTATTGATGTAGAATAAGAAAATGCTAGTGAAGAGATGGCGATTGAGCAGACAAACAAGGCAGCAGATGGAGCTATAGTTTTAAATAATATTATATATTAATTTATAATATAATATAGTTTTTTTTTTTAAATCATATTGACAAGATCTCTTTCAAAATTTTGAAAATTTTCATTTATGTTTTATATTTCAAATAAAATATTTATCAGATCAGCAAACTCCTGAAAGAGCTTCACCTAAATAGCACAAGTCGGGCTTAGTGAACCTGTGGCTCAGTTGCAGTGCGGCTAATTGATAAGCAATGAGACACTGGTTCGAACTTCAACTAAATTATTAGTTTTATTAAACTTAATTGTTTTTCCATAAATTTGTAAGATTTAAAATTTAATTTATTTAAGTTAATTCAAGTGAAGAATAAATAGAAGAAATTCTCCTCTTTGCTGAAAGAGTAAGATGAAGCTCAGGCTCTGTCTCTGCCAGTAGCTCAGTGGCTGAGCTCAGGCTCAATCTCTATCTCTGTCTCGGCCAATAGCTGAGTGGCTGAGCTCAGGTTCTAGCTATACGACGTCTCTGTCTCTGACTGTAGCCCAATGGCTGAGCTTAAGTTCTAGCTCTGTCTCTGTCTCTGTCCTCCGTCTCTGGCTGTAGCTCAGTGGCAGAGCTGACGATTGTCAGGCAACAGGATGCAGGCACGAATTCCTCAACATAAACTATTTTTTTCATTATATTTAATCATTTTGTTTTCATTTTTTATAATCGAAATATATAAAAATACAATTTGTAGTCAACTTGTTTGCTGACAGTGTAGCAGTTTCGCTGTGGCTCAGTGTTTATCTGCGTCTGTGGCTGTAACTCAGATTTGACCCTCGCGAGCTTCAGTTTCAGTTGTTGTTGTTGCAACTGATTAGGCATCGCTCGATTTAACTGTCATTTGCAGGGGGCAGCCACGCTGGGAGACAGCTAGACAGGTAACTAACTGCAGCTAAGACGATTACGTTGACGTCTGCGTCACACGACAACGTCAGAGCCACAACTTGCACAACTCGCACATCTCTCCCCAGAGGCTGACGCTTCGGTTGGCATTTACATAAGCAGAGCCCGACCAGAGAACCTTCACCAAACAAAAAAAAAGCATTTCGTGCGAGTCCCTTTCTAATGAAAAAATGTCTCGCAATGAAATACATAAATCACATACATAATTCAGCCAAGGAAATTCCAATGAAAGAACTTTTCTCACTTCCACTCGAGCCGAAAGGGAGCAAAACAATGTGAATTCCTTTAATTCTGAATTGGCAAATCCATTTACAGGGTATGTGGCGGCCGTCATTCATATTCCTATTCAGTTTTCAGCTAAAAATTGATTAATTTAGTTCCCAAGTGCACTAAAATTATAATAACACAAACAAAACAAATTTGGAATTGAATAAATGAATAAGCAAAACATGCAAGAGTTAAGGGAGTGCATATACGACTAGCAAATACCCTGACTGAGTGACTTAGAGACACATTTGGAAAGTAACTTGAGTTCCTACTATCCATTCAAAATAGAATTCACAATAGACATGAGTTTCACCTAAATTATAAATTTATCAACTCTACCAAGTCCTCTTGTTCCTTCACCCTCGCATAGCAAACTTTTAAGAGTTAGCTCAATCAACTCTACGACTGATCTAGGGTATATGACAGCATTAAATCCCGTTGCATTGCAAATTTATTGCCATTCGGTGAATTAAAGATAAATAAGCATTTTATCATCTCACTGCAGTTGGCCGCCTAATGCAATAAACATTTATTGCATTTTCTAAATCGGCGAATTTCGTTATTTCCGTTCAATAAAAATGCTGATTAATTCCCCTGTCAGATTGCTCCACGAATTTATTGTGGAACAACTGAAATTTGACAACTTTTATTATTGTTGTTATCCGTCTTTCTCTCTGTCGTTGTCTCTATCTTCCCCGCAAGCTCCAGCTCTTCTCTTATTGGCTCCATCGTTGCTCGCACTCTTCCTCTTTCTGTCTGTCTGTCTGTCTGTCTGTCTTCCCATCACTTTCTTACTCTTCTCAAGTCTCTCATTTGCTTGTTTCCTCTATTTCAATCTCTCTTATTATCATTCTCCCTCTTCCTCTCACATTCTCTTGCTTCTCTCTTCTCCCTCTTTCTGTCTCTCTACTTCTTCTTTATCTCACCTGTTTATCTTCATTCTGTTTTTCTTTCTTCTCTGTCTTTGTTTACCTCTTTGTCTCCCTCTTTCTCTCTCTATATACTCTTTATATACATACTCTCTACATAGAGATTCTCTACTTTTTCTCTATCTCATTCTCGCTCTCTCTATCTCTCTTGTCACTCTCTTCTCAATCTCTCTCTATTTCTCTCTCTATCTCTCTACCGTCCCTATCTCTCGCTCTCTCTCTCACAATTTCTCTCTCTCTCTATCTCTCTCTTTAACAATGTCTCTCTCTCTCTCTCACTCACTCTCTATCTCTCTTCTGTATTTCTCTTTCTGTTTCTCTTTATATCTCTCGCTCTCTCTACCCTCTCTCTCTCCGCCTTCTCTCTCCCTCTCTTTTTCTCTTCGCTTTCCGTTTCTCTCTCTCTGTTTTTCTCCTCCCTCTCTCTCTTTCTCTCTCTCTCTCTATGTGTCTCTCTTTCACTCTCTCTCTCTCTCTACCCTCTCTCCTCCCTCTCTCCTCCCTCTCTCTCACTCTTTTTCTCCTAGCTTTCTCTCTCTGTCTTTCTCATTCCTCTCCCTCTTTCTCACTCTCTCTCTATGTCTCTCTGTCAATCTCTCTCTCTCTCTATGTCTGTCTCTCTCTCTTTTACTCTCTCTCTCCCTCTCTCTTTTATTATTCATTTCCACCTCTATAAATATCATTTGAGAACTTTCCACAAAACGCCTTACGCCCCAGCGCACTCTTTCTCACGTCTCGAACACTTTTCAATTGTCCAGAAAACTAACTACCAACAACAAAGTGCTGAAAAACTTTGAACTATTCTCAGCTGGCATGCAAAACTTGAATGTAATTGCTGGGGAGAATCGAAAGTCATTTGATGTCACAATCATCAGCGCCAAGATGCCAGAGCCAATGGTCAATCAGAAGTCAGCTTATGCCCCATGCCCAGCTCCGATGTTAAGTCCCTGAAAAAATACTTTCACAAACTGTCCAGGAGCAGTGGTCAGGCAGAGGTAGAGGGAGGGGGAGAGGAAGCACGGGCAGAGCTCTAGCACTGACTTGTGTTGTTGTGGGAGGTGTTCAAGTGTTTTACAATAACTGAGCAGCTGCAGCAGCAGCGGCGGCAGCAACGAGCAAAGTTTCTTCACACTTTTCCACAGATTATCTTTGTATGTACTTTTATTCTCCCTTCTTCTGCTTCTTCTGCTTTTTTGATCGCCTTTGCTCTTTTGTTGTACTTTATTGGTGTTGTTCTTGCTTTTGTTGCTTGTTATTGTTTCTGCTTTCTGTTCGGATGCTCTGCTTGCAGTGCTTCAGTGGAGCATATTTGTTTGACTCTGAGATTTGTATGCAACTTTGATTTAGTTTCTCAATATATATATTTTCAATATTATATTAATTATATATAGTGAAATTTGGTATATTATTCATACAGTCTTAGACTATTTTATTTGAAGGAATATAGTAAAACATCTATATAGTCGAGTCAGCTTGCTTTTGTCTCTTCTATTTATAACTTAAAATATATTTAGCACTCATAGTTTGAGAGTCACTGCCTTTAGAGCTAATAGTTTTAGAGTTGCTGATGGAATAATTTATTAAAGCATAAATCTTTGGCATCTTTAGCTTGGAAAAGTGATGTGATATACACATATATAAGCTATATATATTAAAAAATATAAAATAAAATAAATAAATAATAAATATTTAAATATAAATTTAAGAAAAAATAAAGTAAAGTATGTAAAAAACAACAAAGAAAACAATAAATAAATGAGTATACAAACAATATAAAATATAAATAATAAATATAAATAAATATATGTGTATATAAAAACAAATAAATCAATTAATAAAACTAAATAAATAATCAATTGGAAAAGAAATAAATTAATTAAATACATCATTAAAAGAATATATAAATAATTATATAAAAATTGAAGTAAATATATCAATTGAATAAATAAAATAAAAACAAATAAATAAATATTAAAGTTTATTTATATTCTGAAGTGTGATCGGACGCAAACAGTGGCTGCAAACAGAGTATGGCGCAGTTGGTTCTAATTAGTTCTTCCTCTCTACCTCCCTCTCTCTCTCTCTCTCTCTACCTCCCTCTCTCCTTCACGCCTCATGTCTTGCATCTTCCGCCGCGTGCACTGCTCAGCGGGCGCCCATGGGCTCTGCTGCACATACATATGCTTATGCTACAGTTACTCACATGCACACACACACACTCTCTCTCTCTCTCTCTCACACACACACGTGCATAACTTACATGTAAATATTTTTATGTGCAAATATCTTGGCTGTGAAATTTTGCATATTAATAGCCTTTTTCTTTATTATTCCGTCTCGCCTTATTTTTTGTGCACATTAATGCAATTGGGAAAACGGACGGAGAATTGGGGAGCAATCGGAATATATTTTAATATTCTTTTAAGTACCCGCCGTGTCGGCGGGCAGCTGTTGCTGTCAAACAGTAAAGGGGGGAGAAAAAAAGAACAACAAGAAATCAAGCATACGCCGTGTGTTTTCCACTTACCGTGGGCGAACAGGCCCAGCCGCAGTAGGCAGTGCAGCCAGCCGAGTTGCGAGCCGGCAACGGTCTTGTAACGGTATTTGGGCCTGCTGCTGATACTGATCGATGCCATTGATAAGGATTTACATATTGTGCAGCTCAAAGTTTCAAGTAAAACACACTCACACACACTCACACTCGCACACGCTGAGCGTCAGAGTCACGTGAACAAAATTGACAACAAAAATAACAATGTTTGCACACAATTAGTTGAAAGTCTTATCGCAGCTGCATGAATTTTTCAAATGCGCTCTGCAATTAGCAACAATGGCACAAACGAATTGAAATGCGCGCCAAAATAACTGTTTGGGTTGGCCAATGGCTGTGCCTGTGCTGCTACTGGTTCATCGCGTGCGCCGCTGTTGAACGCCAGCATGCAACTGGCAGCAATGGGACGCCCAATTGGCTTGGCGCGCTAACTCCAAGCACACACACAAGCACAAGCACAAACAACAACACGCTTACAGATGGCGGACAGCGCAAAAGTACACGAAAAAGACCCCAACATATGGCAGCACTGGCGCTGTTAAAGCGTTTATGCGGCTCTGTTAATGATGCGGGCGCCACTGTGGCAGTTAGATTCAAATTTACGTTAGCTTACAGCAGTACTAGAGAATATATGTAAAAGTCGAGTAAGGTTGCAAGGTAATGCAAACCGCAGCTAAGCTGGCAGCTTACATTTTTTAGCTTATTTTGCTAATTATAATATTATTAGTTATTAAAGCTGCGCCATTGCTGTTAACTCAAACAGTCGTACTGCATAAACATGGCCGCTGTAAATGTTAAACAGGTGGCAACGCCACTTTAGCACTAACATTGCTTAACAGCTGCGCCTCTGTTGCTCCACCGTCGAACAGATATTTTTTTGTTTACCATCCGTCATCGGACACCGTCTAGACTTTCGGTCGGGTTTCTAGCTTTGTTCAGTGGCCATGCACACCTTGCTGACCAACAACAATTGCCTGACCTGCCTGCACCGCCTCGATCTCGAGCAGGAGCAGCTGCCGGCAGCTCAGCCCATCGATGTGGACTTGCGGCATTGGCTGCTGCAGCACCTCGAGTGGCAGGCGGATGAGCTCAGCATTGAATGCCTGCCCAAGCAGCTGTGCTCCAGCTGCCACCGGCAGCTACTCGGCTTTCGTCTGTTTCAGCAGCAGGCAAATGCCTGCCGCCAGGAGCTCCTATCCCTGGTGGAGCGCATGCAGAAGGAAATGCTCGAGGAGCAGCATAGTACGGCCTTTGAGATTGTCTACGAGGAGCCGCTAGCTGAGGAGGAGCAGCCTCAGCAGGAGCGGGAGCAGGAGCAGCTGTTCGAGCGCACCAGCCAGGAGGATGGCCAAGCTGATCCCATAGATGAGCTGCCCAAAGAGGAGCCGCAGGAGCTGGGCGAGGAGCAGCAGCAAAAACCCAGCCCGAAGCGCCGCAGCAAGGGCGTGAAGAACAGCTTCAAGTGCGGGCAGTGCGGCCACAGCTTTGCCCACAGTCTCACCCTGGACGCACACGTCCGCAAGGTGCACGAGGGCAGCAAGCGGCCCTTCCAGTGCGACCGGTGCGACAAGGCGTACAGCTTCATGGGCGGCCTCTACACGCACATCAAGGAGATTCACAGTCCGCAAGAGCGCTCGTACCGCTGCGACCATCCGGGCTGCGAGCGGGTCTACATCAGCTGCATAGCCATGCAGAAGCACAAGCGACTGAAGCACTCCGAGTCGTCCACGGCGGCGGTGCGCAAGTATGTCTGCGAGCAGTGCGGCGCCACGTTCAACCAGACGGCGAATCTCAAGTATCATCGGCGCACCAAGCATCCCACCGAGGATGAGGCGGCGGCCAATGCGCTCGCCAGCGAACAGTACTACTGTGATCTCTGCCAGAAGCACTTCCACTCCCGCTACACGCTGAAGTACCACACACTGCAGCAGCACGGAGCCAGTGGGAATGCGGACAGCTCCAAGGATCAGGTGACGCCCATGATGCACGAGTGCCAGGTGTGCGGCCGGCGGCTGGCCAAGCGCTTCATGCTCGTCCAGCACATGCTGATGCACAGCTCGGAGAAGCTGCCCTGCGAGCACTGCGGCCGCCTCTTCGCCCGCAAGTTCGAGCTGGAGGCCCACATCCGAGCGGTGCACCTCAAGCTGAAGCCCTTCGGCTGCCGATACTGCGACGAATCCTTTGCCTCGAGGAAGACGCAGCGACACCACGAGTACATTCACACCGGCGAGAAGCCCTACGTCTGCTCCACCTGCGGCCAGGCGTTCAGGCAGCAGACGTGCCTCAAGAACCACGGCAGGGTCCACGAGAAGACCAAGTGAGCAACGGGATTCACACAACTTCTCTCTCTCTCTCTCTCTCTGTCTGTCTCTCTTTAGTTGTTAATGCGAATAGAACAAGAAATAGATCGTACTTAAAGCTAACTGTTAACTGGGGCGTGCTCCTGCTGCTGCTGCCGCTCCTTCTCTATGTACACGGGCAGGTCGTCGAGGGGCTTGAAGTACAGGTGCACGGCCTGGGAGCCGGCCATCATGGCCAGCATGGCGCTGCCCAGGAACTTCAAGTACTGGCCCCACGAGACTCCGGCGGGCATGATTAGGTCGACTCCTGCTGATGCTGATGCTGCTGGTTCTGGTGCTGTTGATCCTCCAGGTAGTTTTTGGCCTGCCTGCGCTTGAACGTGCGATCTACAATGCGGAAAGGCTTTAGTTGGGTAATTCTCTATATTTAGTTGGGTTTTGGGATTCACAGAAATTCGTCTCGCCCACGGTCCAGTTGATCATGGAGAACTCCAGCGCCGCGCCCAGCACAAAGAATATCGGCAGAAAGCGATAGATGCCAAAGCGTCGCTTGCCGGGCCAATTGTCGAGCAGACGTTGCACGGATCTGCTATAAAGACTCATCCGGCTTTTGGATTATATAAGCGGGCCGGTCCAATGGAGCTGACCGCTTGACTCTTTAAGAGTGTCTTTAAGACAATGCAATTAATACAGCATATAATCCCTGCAGCTTGCCAGCAGCTACTATAAATTTAATTGAGTTTTTTATACAAAATAAAGTATATTTCCAAAGACAAACTATTTACAGCTGCCACAAAGTTTCTATTTCTGAACAGCTGCTTGAGTTTGGGGCCAAATATCGATCAGCTGTTGCGCGCTGTTAACTCTTTTTTGCGTTAAGTAGCTCTTTTGTGCGCATGTTACTTTTAAAAATTAAATTAAATATAGACAATGCAATCAATGCAAAGATTAATTAAATGTACCTTGATTTAGCTTAAATTCATTAAACAAAAAATAAACTTATTATTTCATTTATTTTATAATGTTTACATTTTACAGCTTGCGCACTCTGTTAAACTGTACACTCTCTTCTTACGCATTGCGGCGTTATTCGTTGTTGCTTACGTGCGCTCTTAGTGCCTAACAGGTTCTGTTAACCTTACGTTGTAATCTACGTTTGTTTAGTATTTCTATATTTACCCAACACGTAAACAATTTTTTCGAGTTTCCTTTTTGCAAACAGCCAAGCATTTGTTTTAAACATATGCCGACTTAGTAAGCCGAGAGGAACAACAACAAAATATGATACACAGCCTGTTTATCGTCAACAACAGCGGGTAAACTGGGCACCCATATGTTAACAAAGAGACGAAAAAAAATTTGTAACTTTCATTTCGCCCACAGCGAAGTGTTTTTGGAGAAGCATTGGCGGTCCGTTGTCTCCCGCTCCGTTTGCGAATACTTTCTCGATGCACAACGTGCCGCTCCCTACGTAAGTTAGCACCGCCCCCCCCCCACACTTTCCACGTGAATCCTCCCACGTTAATCACGCCCATTTCTCCTGTTACAGGATGTGCCGCCCGTTATTGCCACGCCCCACTATTACCTGATCACTGTGCAAAGGGACAGCGTCTCCCTGGTGGCTGCCTGCAAGCAGGAGGTGCCGCCTCTGTTCGTCATCGAGTTCCTGCATCGCGTGGTGGACACATTCCAGGACTACTTCAGCGACTGCTCCGAGTCTGTGATCAAGGACAACTATGTGGTCGTCTACGAGCTGCTCGACGAGATGCTCGACAACGGCTTCCCCCTGGCCACCGAGAGCAACATACTCAAGGAGCTGATCAAGCCGCCAAACATACTGAGGACCATTGCGAACACAGTCACCGGCAAGAGCAAGTACGTCCGACTTATCCCTGCCGAAGACTCTCGTAACAGTTACTCTTTGTGATTGCAGCGTTAGCACTATCCTGCCCTCGGGTCAGCTGTCGGCCATACCCTGGCGGCGCAGCGGCGTGCGCTACACCAACAACGAGGCCTACTTCGATGTCATCGAGGAGGTGGACGCCATCATTGACAAGTCCGGCTCCACGGTCTTCTCGGAGATACAGGGACACGTGTGTAGACAAAGACAGCACATATATATATATCAGACTAATGCCTTCCCTTGCAGATTGATTGCTGCATCAAGCTGTCGGGCATGCCGGACTTGACGCTGTCGTTCATGAATCCGCGTCTCTTCGACGACGTCTCCTTTCATCCTTGCGTGCGCTTCAAGCGCTGGGAGGCCGAGCGCCTGCTCTCCTTCATACCGCCCGATGGCAACTTCCGGCTAATGTCCTACCACATCAGCTCGCAGTCCGTGGTGGCCATACCCATCTACATACGGCACAACTTCTCCATTAAGACGGGCGAGCAGGGGCGCCTGGACCTGACGATTGGGCCACGCAACACGCTGGGACGCACCGTGGACAAGGTAAAGCTGGAGCTAACGATGCCCAGGTGCGTGCTGAACTGCCTGCTGACGCCCAACCAAGGCAAATACACGTTCGACTCGGTGAGCAAGACGCTCTCCTGGGATGTCGGACGCATCGATGTCTCCAAGCTGCCCAACATACGGGGATCGGTAAGAGCCGTAAAGGAAATATAATATATATATATATAAATATGTATTCTCTGATCACTTTCAGGTCTCGTTAACGCCTGGCACACCGAACATCGATGCCAATCCCTCCATCAATGTGCAATTCCAAATCTCACAGCTTGCGGTGTCCGGTCTGAAGGTGAATCGATTGGATATGTACGGGGAGAAGTACAAGCCC
This sequence comes from Drosophila repleta, assembly GCA_018903745.1. NCBI lineage: Eukaryota > Metazoa > Arthropoda > Insecta > Diptera > Drosophilidae > Drosophila > Drosophila repleta. The sequence goes on along the minus strand of JAEIGN010000750.1, from coordinate 2,154,254 downwards.
TTCAAGGGCGTCAAATACCTAACCAAAGCGGGCAAATTCCAGGTGCGCATGTAGCTGCTTGCCACCACCTGCCACGCCCAGCCCGCACGCCCCCCTACTCAGCTTTAATTAAGTGTAAAACGATGAGAAGTGAACTCTTAAGTCAAATGTTCCGCATATTCTGTTCATGATTGTCTTTCGCTGTTCTATTATAACTAGATTATTCTTTATGCTATGCCAACATAAAAGAAAAGAGATAAAGAATGGAACAAAACTCGTGTATTCATACTAATCCGTGCTTATCTCTTGCTCTATATATACATAGAGTTGGCTGATCAGCACTAAACTTTAGTTTATATGATCTTAGAAACATTCTAAACTAAGTTCTCGTTATTCTCCTTTATATTCTCAACAACTCATTCCTTGCCTTATAAAATTAATATCCTAACAGCCGACTAATATGTATACACTCTATACATATATGCCTATAGCGAGGGTCAATGAATAAAGTTATATTTCAAGAGATTTATATATTTCTATATATAAATATTTCAAGATATTTCAACAAAACTGGACAATCAAAGGGTTACATTTTCTTGGAGTGAATATATAGCTGATAAATATATATATATATATATATATATATATATATATATATATATATATATATATATATATATATATATATATATATATAACATATATTTTTATGATATATCAATCTTAACGAGCAGTTAGAAAATTGAGAAAACCCTATATATATAATCACCCCTCAATATATAGCCAGACATCGACATGAACTTCAATTTGTTTCGCTTTACGCCTTTGTTCATATGAGTTACTACATAATATATATAATCATATATCAAAATTCTATATAATATACATTTATATCAATTTGATTTTGAAGCTTTCATCAACCACAAAAAAAATATAAATAAAATATATAAAATTTTGCATTTTAATCCAAGATTGCAGGGTATCTGCCAGTTGGTTATTTCTTTCCCAACTGCTATCTCAGCTGCATTTTCTGGTTGAAAATGTCAAAGCGAATGCAACTGAACAATGTTTTATGCTAACTTCAAGTGTTGTTCTTGCTGCATGTGTGTGTGTTGGTGTGTGTGTGTTGTTGTTGTGTGTGTGTGCGTCGCCATATTTAAAACTGGCTGTTGAATGTTGGCAAACAAGTTGCAAGTTGCCTTTGCGACTCGCTCGCTGGCTGCTGCCTGGCAACAAACCTCTCAAAGCCAAAGCCAAAACCAATAAATTTAAATGAAAATGCAAAACTTGATTTCCAATACCCTAGACACCGAATCAAGCAGGAGTATGTAATACAATATACATAAAAAAAATATATATATATATAAATATATAATATTATACATATATAGCCCTCAGTCTAACTAACCATCTTAATTTTATATATTTTCTTCTATGATATATTTTCTTATATTATTTTCTTCTTTTTTATTTTAAATAACCTCATCCCTCACAATTGCCTTTCTTATGCATTGAAATATACATAATTACAGGGTATCTGCTCGTGCTCCAGCAACTAGCGTCAGTCTTGTTGTTTTGCTTCCCTTTGATATGCCTTGGCCCTTCCAAGCAGTCGCAGATACATAACGCATTGGCTCTATATGTATGTATATATGTACATACGTATGTACAGATTCATATATATACCCTATATACTCTCTATATATACCCTTGCATTTTTGTGTTGTCTGAGGCAACCGGTTCTGGCAGCGTTTCCAGCCCGGTCTCAGCGCTCTTTTGGCTCTGGATCTAGCCGGGGCGTGCAACAGTAGCCAATAAGCGCCACCAGCGCGCCGCATACGCCTCTGACCATGCCCCCAGCTAGACATGTTATACACACCCAACCGACACACACACACACACACACACTCGCATTGGCACATACACATAGTTCGCTTAACTTGGCCGAAATTGCGAGCGTGGGAAACGTTTTTGGTTTTGGTCAAAAAGCGGCATGTGGCATGCCACATGCTGTGGCCCAGCTCTGGGCCACTCTGATGACTAAGAGCTGACCTCCCCACACTCCCGCCCTACCCCCTGCCCCAAACGAGCCTCATTAGCTGCCCGCTGCTCGCAGGGCCAAGTTTGTTGCGTAAGTCTTTCGTTTCGCGATTGTTTTCCCCCACTTAGAATCCTATAAATTTCTTAACGACACCTCAGTTTTGCTCCGATAATGGATATCGGTTAATGGCAGTCGTGGGAGCTGTCATTCATATATATAAAGGTTTCGCTCCCAAGCTTTTGCCACCTCCACCATCCTGTCCCCCTACTAATAGAGCCCCCCAATGCACAGATAATTATGTGTGAACGAACAAAAAAGTAAAGAAAGAAACAATTGTTTAGAAGACAGATCAAGAGAGGGAGGGAGAGAGGGAGAGGGAGAGAGAGAGAGAGAGGAGGGAGAGAGGAGAGGGAGATAGAGTTAGAGCGAAAGGCAGCTACCAAGACTGAGAGAGAGAGAGAGCGCGATGTATATAGAAATTGACTTATTTACGCCTGAAAATTATAGAATTTTAATGGATAAGCAGGTTTACGGCTCTTAAATGGGTTTCAGCTTGGAATTCCCTCTTAAAACTTTTGACATTGCTAAAAAAAATTAATTGCAAGCATTTAAGTACAGTGGACGCTCGTTAAGGGGAGACGGCGATAGGATCTTAATAAGTAGACTGTTTGCATAATAATGCATAATGATAATGAATAATGACAATGAACAATGATAATGAAAAAAGAACAATGAAGAATGATAATAAACAATGGTAATGATGTTGAATAATGACAATGAACAATGATAATGAAAAAATAACAATGAATAATGATAATGAACAAGCCTAATTAAGAATGATAGTGAACAATGATCATGAATGATGACAATGATAATGATTAAAATATTGTCATTAATAAAAATTAATAATGAAAAAAAACACATTCATAATTATTGCATATATTTGAGCTCCCAATACATATAAGTGTCTCCACTAACATAAATATTCTGAGAATTGCATAGAAAGGCATACATATCATAGAGGCCCACTTCTCAGCAGGAATCTTTTCCTCTTAATAAAATTCCTTTAAATATTTCAACAGCTCTCCGCTTATTGAAAATGCCTCAACAGCAATCAACGCTTGGTGCGCTGTGCACAAACTTTTTGTGGGCAGTGTTTCGCTGTCAGCCAAATCAGATTGCATAAATCATTTTGGTTAGTTAGCTCGTTAACGCTTGCCAAGCCGTACACACACACACACACATATATATATATATATACCCTACACACTCCAGTCCAGTCCAGCCCAGTTGGGCCCAACCCAAGTGCAATTCAAGCCCAAGTCAAGACCCCACCCAGGGGCTCCCCTTTCGCTAAATGCTCCAGTTTAGTAATATGCAGCGCAAACTGAACTCTCTAAGCACTTGGCCGAGCGCTAAGTGATTTTATTTTCTATACTAAATGCAAGTGCATGCACCGCACACATGCCACGCCCCACTGCGCCCCCACTGCATACAGCTCTCGCAATCGAACAGGAAAATGGAAGCACCTGCATATTAGAGATAAAATTACAAAGGGAATAATGTTGGAAGACTTGATAATGCGCTTTCATTTGCTAGAATGAAACGGAGAATAGCTCTATTGCTAGTAAAACTTACTAATGATAATGTATAATGAGCAATATAAATTGCTCATTATCATTGATCATGAATGAATAATGATAGTGGATAGGGATAAAGAAATAATTATAATGAATAATGATAATGAACAATGCTAATAAAAATTATGATGAGCAATAATAATGAACAATGATAATGCATAATAAGTAATGATAATGAGCAAATGATAAAGAGTAATGAACAATGATAATAAATAATGAGCAGTGAAGTAGAAAGACTATCACGAATAATGAACAATGATAATGAATAATAAATAATGATAAAGAGTAATGAACAATGATAATAAATAATAAGCAATGAAATAGAAAAACTATCACGAATAATGAACAATGATAATGAATAATAAATAATGATAATGAGCAAATGATAAAGAGTAATGAACAATGATAATAAATAATAAGCAATGAAATAGAAAAACTATCACGAATAATGAACAATGATAATGAACAATTATAATGAACAATGATAATGAACAATGATAATGAATAATAAGTAATGATAATGAGCAAATGATAAAGAGTAATGAACAATGATAATAAATAATAAGCAATGAAATAGAAAAACTATCACGAATAATGAACAATGATAATGAACAATTATAATGAATAATGATAATGAACAATGATAATGAATGATGATAATGAATAATGAAAATGCATAATGAACAATGATAAATACTATTGAGCATTGACAATACCCAGTAATAAAGAACAATAATAATGCATAATGAGCAATGCGCAATGATAATAATAATCCGAATAAGACTAATGCCAACGTATCTCATCAAGACTTCAGCCAAAGCCAATGATAGTCTCGCTGGGCTTCGTCTCTTCGCAGAGCATTCAAAATCAATAAACCAATCGCCAACATGAATTTGTCATTAGCAACAACATCTTGTCGCATTGTTGCCATTGTTGTGTGTTTGTTTGCTCGCTTTTTATTATTTCTGTATCTGTTATTTATGTATGTCTGTCTGTCTGTCTGTCTGTCTGTCTGTAGCTCTGTGTGTGCAGAGTGAATCGTGCAATTGTGCATTTGCCTTCAGTATTCATTTGATGCAACTTGTTTCGTTGAACTGTGCAAATGTTTGAGCTGTTTGTTGTTGCTGTTGTCGCGAGTTTCGAAATCTAAACAGACACGAGGCAAACAAATTGCGATCGTCAGTTGGTTGGCCGCTTGAAAGCCAAAACCAAAACCGAAGCCGACAAAATTCATACTGCAGCTGAAACTTGACTCCGTCCATTGCCCAAATCCAAAGTCTAATCAGCGTCTGGCCGTCTAATTAGAAACGCTGATTGTGCCCCAAAACAGACACATATGTGTATATATATATATATATATGTGTGTGTATATATGGAGGGAAGGGGAGCCAGCTGAGTGTGGACAACATGAAATTGCAGCGTCGCAACGCCGAGTTTGCTGGGCTCTGCCTTACCCTGTAAAGCAGTAAGCAGTTTGGGGTATAGGATATCAAATACGTATAGAAAATATATATACTTTAAATATCTAACAAGGCTTCTAAAGTAAGAGAGAGAGAGAGAGAAAGGGAGAGAGCCTTTAGAAATTTGATATGTGAACTCTTACATAACCAAGAGAAGCTCAACTTTTGTTTCATATTTCATACTCATATATATACATTTTTTGTTTCTCTACCTAAGCAAATACAAAGCAGCTAAAATATATAGTAAACACATATTTTTACTTATATATATTATACATTTACTTTATATATATCTACATGAACTCTTTTAAACCCGCTTACTTTGAAGATGACAAAATGAAAATTTTCGCCGAAAATCAAAAGTAGAAATACTTTTCGAGCAGACCTCGTATAGGCACAAATTCACATATTTGGTCTTATTTATATTATATTATATGTAGATCTTTCTGGCATTATATAGTAGTGATATAGAGCAAAGTTATTTCACAGCCAAACAAAATGTTGATGCTCGTTCAAGAAGGAGAAAAAGGATAAGGATATATTGGTTTTTAGCATAATATATTATTATTATTATTTTTTATATACTTTATTTACTTGACTTTAAAGTTTTTTTTTAAAGATTTTTTATTTTATTTTATTCACAGATTTTTAATTTAATTTTTTTTTATTTCTTTTTTTTTAGTCCTTTTATTTTTATTCAAAATTTATTAAGAGATAAAATATTCATACGTGATATATGGATGCAGATATATACCATATATGATGATACATCAACATATGATATATAGATATGCCAAATGCCACACTATGTAGAATATATAGAATATATATTGTATACTTATGATGATATGATACAGAGACATATCAAATATGTATTTGATTTAGAGATCTCATATAGAATATATGGAAACTCGCCTTATAGCCATTTCATGTATAAACATACAGATATATATGATAGCTTAATATACGTTATATACTATATGTACGATATATATATAGCAATAAAAAGCAGAGCAGTCGGCGCAGCATTTACACTTTTCATTTCATTGAGAGTGCAGCTTGTGGGCTGGCTCATTAAAAACGATTGAAACTTCCGCGAGAAGTCAAATTTGTAGACGACATAGATAGACGGCCAGATATGCCTAGATATGCACACATATTATATCGGCTATATATGTATATGCCTTTGTTTATAGCCGCAAAATGTGTTTCTGGAGCGTATTCAAAGCCTGCTTTGATAAACACACAGCCCTCGGTACAGTCAGGGCCTTTGTTTTAAAGAGGTCGTTCGCGATTGGGAGCTCAGCTGGCGGAAGGGAGGGAGGAGGGCGACTACAGTGAAATGTGGGCATTTAGTGGTGCTCATTGTGGGAGTTAAGCACTCGCCCCACCCACTCGAGAATGTGTCAGAATTTGTGTTCATTGTGCACGAATTACGCGAATGGGCGACAGCTACAAAGTTGTCCAACTAATCATGAAAATGACCAAAAAAAAAGTATAAATAAACATATGACACACACACACATATATATATACCAGATGTCAACGCACAAAATTGAATTTGAGGAGGATTTGCATGCAAAGTCGTCGCGACGTCAAGTGATAAACAATAAATGAATATTCCAAGACAAGATAGATGGGCCAAGTCGAGGAGCATTAAATACCCTGGCAGACAAACACATATGACAGTTAGATGACAGATATATGGCAAATATGTGCAGGCATACAAAGTGTCTAGCATAGATAGAAGACTTACATATGTATATGTATACCTCTCATAGGGAATAGATACCTCATTGGGCACTCGAAGTCTACCCTATGCAAAAGACCACAAATTCGGTTTTGGAAAGGAATGAAAATGAGCCAAAATTCAAAATATGACCAGCTTCTGCCTGGACTATGGCCAGCAAAAGTCATGGAAGCTGCCCGTATGTTGAGCTTTACCTTCCTTCACCTTCTTCATCTGCAAAGAGCGAATTATACATTCGAGTAGCTTCTGTTAAGATAAGGATTTGGTATATACTTATATTTGTATCAATATATATAAATATATCATAAAATAAATCCAGAAGTTCATAGCAAATCTAAGTTCTGTTCCCAAGGCTAAAAGAACGATTTACCAAACAAATTTCAGCATTTTTGTTTATGGCTAGTTCGAGTGGGCTTTGGGCCACAGATATGCTAATGAATGGGCTTAAATTGAATTAAATAGATCGACATTTTGGTGGCGTCTTAGATGCGACACGATAATAGCAACGATAATTGAAATGATAAGGCAAATAAATATTTGTCGCCTGACTAAGAGAGCCCCAGGTGTGAGAGAAGGTGGAAGAGCTCGAAAGGCGTGACACGCGAGCTCCATATTAATTATGATAATTTTCATTGATTTATTTATTTATTATGACAAAAGTAAAACAGAGAAAAATATATATTACACATAATATTCTTAACCGAAATTCGAATAAGTCATATAGAGTCAGAGAGCGGCGTCTGGCCCCAGTTGAGCGCCGAGGCCGACTGACTTGGGAAACTTTCTCACGTTTGCAGTCAATCAATTTGCAGCTGTTAATGCCAGCTTTCATAACAGTTGGACATCTGTAGGCATTGACAGTCTTCCTGGAATGTTAGTTTACATAACAATGTTACATGAGAGCACACACAAACAGAGGCGCTCGCTGTTAGAAATGGCGGCGTGTTAGGAGCATTGCACGCAGCCTTGAGGTTGTGGGTTCTAACCCCGCTGCTGTTGAGGAATTTTTCTTTTATTTAATTTGAATTTTTAATTTAATTATGTTAATTTTAATAAATTACATGTGATATACTCTAAAAATAATAAAATTAAAAGCCAGTGAAATTCAAAGAGCGAATAGCTGAAACATTTACTAAGCTCGATTAGCAATCAGATCCAAAGGCAGCTTTAGTATTCATTTTTTTTTTATTTTTATTTCTGTCAAATACTTTGCAAATGACCTTGAACGTTGCATCACGCGGAAAGGTTAATTCGTCTCAAACAAATTGCCGCGCGAAATGTCAGCCAAAATTGTAATTTTAATTCAATCTAAACAAATTGGCAAAGCTTTTAAATGTATGCGAAATAGCATGGATCATTGACGGCCTCAGCGGCGCATTGTATAACCCAATAGATCGTTCTCCTACCCCCCCCCCCCCTCTCTCCCTCTCTCTCTCTATTTGCGTGTGTGTGGGCTTCATGCTTAAATTTAGAAACAATTTATTTATTTATTTAAAAGTCAACACTATCAAAAGGTTTTTTTTTTGTTGCTGTCCGTTTTTCCTTGCTTTTGTCTTTTGCTTTTGTCATTCGTTGTCTGATTTATTGTGATTGTTTTTTTTATTTCTTTTCTCCCTCTTTGTTTATTATCTCTATCTCTTTTTTTTTGCTGCGAATTTGCTGTGAAACCCAAACAAAAGCTGAAGCTGCGGTTTCCCGTAGGGTGAACCCATTTAGTCCAGCTCTTGTCCATTTCAATTGCGGTTTCTTTTTTTTTTGTTTTTTTTTTTGGTATTTTTAGTGTTTCGTAATCGTTTGCCAAAAATGAAATGGGGCTCCGCAAATTTCAGGATGTTGCATAGCTCTTTGAATTCTATTTGGTTTAGCAATGGGTTGCAAAATTCCAATTGACTTTCATATATATATATATATATGTATATGTATGTATATATATACCCCATGAACTATTCTTGCATTCTTAAACGTTTCACTCGCATAGCTTTTGCTTGACTCTCATTTGTACTACGATAGTTTTTTAGGCATTATATGTCCCTATTTTTTTTGCTATTTTATGCTTGAGCTCTATTCCTAAACGTTTCACTGGCTAAACTTACAATTTCCTCTCACTTAGACTAGACGTCTAGTATATATTTGGTCTCTATATGTCTCTCACTTATGACTATATGTCTCACTTTATTCGCTGCTTTTCTCTGCTTGTGCTCAACTCTCGTTTAGACTAAAGATATAATATGCGTTTCAGCGAAAACTTAAGTTCTTATTCCTTATGTCACTCACTCAGAGCAAAAGCTTTACATTTTTTGCTCTTTGTCACTTCGTAAACGTTTCACTGGCCACAACTTGCCAGTTTGCATAGGTACTTTATGTATTATCTCTCATTATATATATACATCTATTATATATTCCATTTATATCTGTTTTTTCCCGTTCTCCTTTGACACCTTTTCTTAAACTGCTTGAGCTCTTCAGTTGCAGCATTTCTGATTCTTCTCGTCTGCTCTTTGTCTCATATCCTTAACCACTTAGCGCCCTCAAAGTGAGTTGCGTCAGCTCTCAGGTATTCAATTAGATCCATGTCTATTTATATTGCAGTCGTCTTTGGGCTTGGGATGGCATTGCCTAACTCGTGGGCGCTTCTCACATTCCAATTGCAGTCGACTGCAACTTGCTGTTGACCCCAACTAACCCGCCCTCCCACGCGCCCGCCTTTCCGCTGTGAACGCGACCAGGTTAGGTAACGTCGTAGAATTTCGTAATGTTTATTTATTTATTTATTTATTTATTGAGGGCACGCCTGGACAATTGCAGCGTTTAATTCAATTTGATATGATAATTTGCTTAGACCTCCGCGCCAGCTGTAATATTTGTGATCTCTCTATATATACATACATATATATCCGATGTATGTTGAGACTTTTATTATGTATACCTAACAGCTAGCTTACGGGGCAAACGATATCAAACTGCCTTGCCAATTGCCACACTTCTCACATGAGCGCTAGTTGGGCCATATATACATATGCCCTACATAAGAGCTTGTTTACATATAGCAAGGAAGGAGTGGGATTATATTTCATAATATTTCCAATCGATTGAGTTTTGACAACTTGAAAGCTGCTAGCTTTCCACTCAGACTCTCAGCATGACTTTTAAAACTTCCTTTTATTTATGTATAAAATTTGAATTTGGAACTCGAGCTCTCATAGCAACGCTCTGAAAGAAAAAAAAACTGCATCGCAATCAATTCGAATCAAATATGGAACTAGTTCACACTTCATATATGATAGACTGGAGCCTAACTGCTCCACTGGCATGCCACAAATTTGAAGTAAACAAATAATCGAATAATGGCACGAGTTATTCCGGCGACCGTCTGTGGCACAATTGTAATCCAATCCGAGGCCTCAAATTGGAGTCCGATTTCGCTTGTGGGCTGGCTGCCGGCTGCTGGCTGCTGGATGCCGTCTGTCAGTCATAATCAGGGAAGACTTTGGAGCCACCAAAACGTTGACTCAGTCAAAAACCATAAAAATAGACTAAGCGAAAAAGAAAATAATGAAGTCGATAGAAACGTGTTTGCATGCCGAATCGCCGAATCGCCGGATCGCTGGATCAGATGCATTGGCGTGTGCAGCGGATTGGACGCGATTCACTTTGTTTGGATTCACTCAGGCTTCAAGCGACAAATTGCGACAAATCCAACAAGTAGACCTAGCCGTGGTACAGTAAACACTCGCTCGCAATTCTTAAGGCTTAAGACTCTCGAAGGTATGAATGTCTGGCGATGAAATGAATGTAATCAAAATATACACAAGTCGGGCACAGTAAACATTCCTTAGAATGAAGCGCGATAGCATGAAAGCAAAGCTCGTGCTTGAATAACAGTAGACACTCGCTAACGCAAACGTCATATACAACAAAAAGCATATACAAGTTAAGGAACTCTAGACAGAGCTCTACGGTTAGCACTGGCTCTAGCCAACACATTAATGAGACACTCACACACGAGTGTCTACTGTACTGGCTTGGGCAAAGATTTGTTTAGGTTTTCCAGGGTTTCTTTTTCGTGAAAAGCGTTATTTGTTTTAACATTTTTGTTGTTCCTAACAACTATGTGCTACATAATGCGATAGTATGCATAACCTTTATGAGGTTTCTTCAGCTGAGAGAGTCGCCTTCGTGTAGCTCTGATTAGAGACTATGTTGGGTGTATCTATATCTATGCCATATCTCTGGCGGTTTCTAGGGTATTTCAGCTGCGTCTTATCGCCATCTGTTGCTTAGATTTATGACTCGTTCTGTCAGCTGGGTTCAACGGAGGTCAGCCCTGAGTTCAGGTTTCTCACTTTTCCTAACCATTAACAACGACCTCTGAGTCCAGTCTAAACAGTCGTCGTGTGTCATTTAGCATAACTCGAAAACTATTTGAGCTACAGACATCAAATTTGATATGTATTTGCTGCTCGAGTCCATAAATACAGAAAATACTTCATTTTCACTTTGCCTTGAGTTTGGGTAGAATAACTGAAGCTTTGGCAATTAGAGAAATGCTTAGGCAGCGCTAAGTCGAGAGTTTTTCATGAAAAATAATAAAAAATTTGTTTTTTTTTTTTTTTTTTTTTTAAATTGTTGTTCTTTTATTTATATAGTTATATATATATAAAACTTAGATTACGGCCTGTGGCGCATTTACACACTCGATAAGTCGATAAATCGATAATTATATAAAAATATATATATATACTATATCAAGCTGGCTTGTAAATGTGCGCACTTAAGCAACAAAAAATTGCTGCAATACAATTTTCAGCTGTAAAATTTTTCTTTATTTTATATTTTTTATTGTTATTAAAATTCATCATTTAGTTGTTGTTGTTGTTTTTTTCCTTTAATATTGCTTTTGAGTCTTTCGTATAACTAAAAGTATTTTTGCTGCTTACAAAAATTGTAGTATAAATATTATTTGTATTTTAATATTTTCATTTTTATATCCCTTTGTTTTTATCTTCAAGTTTTGCTTTACTTCAATTTAAAAAAAATTGCGCTAAACTAAAATGTTCTAAAAGCTAGTAAAATAAATGCTACAAAAAAATTGATATATAAATTTATATGACAAAAATTGCTGGCGAAAAAATTGCTACAAAAAATATGCATGTATAATTAATAAAAAAAAAAATAATTATATAATTATGTAAATTTTAATATGCGCGAAAAATTGTTATGTACTCTGTATAAAATATTAAAATATATATATATTTATATATTCATAATTATTGTGTAAGATTAATAATTATTGTTGCATTTGTTTTTTTTTTTTCATAGTTGTTGTTGTTGTTGTGTTTATTCTTATTGCAATTTCTCTTTCTCATTTTCATTTTTGTTTTTTGTTTTGTTTTTTTCGATTTGTTTATAAATTTTATAAACTGCTTAATCAATGATCACAACTCTTAGCATAAATATTAATCGCATGTGGCATTTGCATCATATAGATATAAATATATATATATGTAGATCAATTTATATATATATATCTCTGTATAGTAGTGTATATATGTAGTTTATGTTTTATAAAAAATATTTCCTTCAACTCGCTTTCCAGTTGGCGTTTCCAAAAAAAAAATGCTTGCACTTTGTTGTTGTTGTTGTTGTTGTAGTTGTCTTTTATGCTGCGTCTTTTAACTGTTGATGTCTATAGCTCTATATATATATATACTCTATATATATATACCACTAGTTCCATATAGCTCGATCTGTAGCTTGTCTTTTGTAGTTTCTTTAATTTTGAACATTTTCTGATTGTCGTTGGCATCGGGATTGGGTTCTGTTTCTGTTTCTGGTTCTGGTTATTATGGACTGCTCTGCTTTAAACGCTTCGTCGTCGTCGTCTTCTTCTTCTTCTTCTTCATCATCGTCGTCATCTTCATTTTGCATTGGTTCTCACGTGTTTTGGAATCCGTGAAAACACGTGAAACACAAGCGGAATTCGTTGATATGTGTTTGGATGGGTGTGTGAGTGGTTGAATTATTTACTTTGTTTAGCTCGTAATTAGCTTAAAAGGCCACGCCCTCTATTCATTGTTCATCCTTCATTTTGGCTGCGTGCAACTGCGAGAGAGACGGAGAGAGAGAGAGAGAGAGAATTACAAATTAATCGAATGAACAAAAAACATTTAAGGGCAAAAGTTGTTGATGAGCAATTCATAAATTCAGCCGAAGTCAATGTGAGACAGGGAGAGACTCACAGAGAGAGAGAAAGAGAGAGGGAGACCGAATGAGACTCAGAAATTGAAGTGGAACTTCCCATGAGTATAACATTTATATATACAAATTTTAATAAATTAAATTTTGCATTTTTAAATTTATATTAAAAAAAACTTTTTTTATGTAAATTTGTTAATTAATAAACATTTTTTGGTCTATAGTCTTTTTTGTATAATAAATGTATAAAATAAAAAAATATTTAAATTAATGTTTGTAGCTTTTTTAAGCAATAAATAAAATTGTGAATGAAATCAAACTTGAATTTGGGAATTTATTTTATCTTCTTTTGTGTTGATAATAAATTTATATAAAGACAAGTTGTTTTGGGGAATTTGTGGCTTGTAGCTGTTGGCTAATAAATTATTAATAAAAAATAAAAAATAAAATATATATATATATATATATATATATATATATATATATATATATATATATATATATATATATATATATATATATATATATATAATATATATAATATATAGTAACAATCAGCCCCAAACAAACAATATTAATATGAAAATTATATTAAATTGATTTTAAAATTAATTTAAATAATTTTTAAATATATTTTCACTACATTTTTTATATTTTACATAAAAAGAAAACAATTCAGAGTTTATTAAAAATTTTTAACATTTTTTTCGGTTTACTTTTTATGCTTTGCCTTTGGGGTCAGTCGCGGCGGCGCATGCGCAATCAGGCATACGCTGCGTATACGTAATGTCTGAGGCGGCTTCTGCTTGGTGTTGTTGCACGTCTGTATATAAATTTCGATTGCTAAACTCTGACACAGTTATTAATGGCAATTATCTGTGGGCTCTATGCGCGGCCGTCTTTTGGCTAATTGAAAGTAATTAATGCAATTAAAAATTCAAAGGAAAAGAAACATTTCGCAGCAATGAGACGCTCGAGCGCTGAATGTGAATATGCGTGCAACAACAACAAACAACAAACAACAATAACAATAATCTATTAAGCCTCTATATGCGCTTCTCATTTTCGTGTTTTTTTTTCGCGTGACAAACGATTTTGTTGTTTGTTGTATTCTTTTGAAGGTCGGCTGCCGCCCATTTGGCATTTCACATTGGAAATTTTCATTCATGAAAAGCAAGTGACGATCATTACGTTGCTGAATAACTGTACTTATATATATATACATATATATGAATAGATATACAATAGATATATATGTTTTGTTTTGCTTTGTATGGGGCTATCCATTGATATCACAAATTTATCTAACAGCAATCCTATCTTTACCCTGGTTGAGAGCAGATCATATCTATCCACCTTTAGCTTATACCCTGTAAATATGGTTGGCATGTGAAGAGTAGAGCTCTTCTCTTACATATATCATAGAGACTATATATGTATGTATAACATCAACCAACAGCTATTCTCATTCATAAATCTACCTGAAAATGCTCTTTAATCTTCCCAGAAAACCCAAAGGAACTCAGCCTCTCTAAGAGCTAAGTTAACTCAGGATTTGCCCAAGTTTTTCGTAGATCCAAAAAGATGAAAGAATGTATCAACTGCTACTGCTACTCTACAGGGCAGCCACTAGTCTCGCTCAGTTCCCCAACCATTCTCGCTTGCATTAATTGTGAATTACAGGCTTGTGTGTGTGTGTGGCTGTGATCATGTGCGATGGGGTAAATGTGTGCTAATTGCAACACTTTATCACTTAAAATGTGATAAACCATCAGCATCATTTTTATCATTTCTTATCAACGCTTTGACAGCTCTTCAAGAGTGCGGACTCGAGGGCAGGGTGGGGTGTGGCGCTGCTGATAAGATAAGGGGGGCAGGGCAATATGTTGCCTAACTTCTAATTGGCGTTGTATGTACGGCGCATAGTCAGCATAGAAACGAATGGGAAACAAAAAGCAAAAGAACAAAAAACTAACAGGCGACGAAAGAGTAAGACAAATGACATGGGGTAAACTGATTAGAAAAATATCAATTGAATAGTTTGAGTGGCTTTTTTTATGTTTTTGTATTGTTTCTTTGGTATAAGGTCAAGCATATAGCTCGAAGTGCGATGGCGTATGTATGTATATATCTCTGTGTGGTTATATCGCATAGCCAGATCTGCTGTTTATTTTGCTGACATAACTTTATGTCATTTATCAAGACTTGTCTACGCGAGCGCACATACCAATTTTCAGTAGTCTAGCTCGAACGCCTGCCGAGTTCAATGAGGTTATTATGATGGTGGCTGTTGTCTGGATTTGATTGGACTTGACATTAATGTAAATTTATAGGCGAGCTTTGAACAATTGTCCGTTTTCACAGCTCTAGGTCTTGTAAGGGCCGAGTTACTTGAGGCTATGGCTAGGTCTACATATCGTTTACAGGGTATTCAGCTAGTCGCGCCTATTGCTGTCTATCTCTTAAAAAGTGTCTCTTAATTGGCAGACGGATTTCATCTTTTGCTGGCCAATGCGCCCTCGCAATTACCATGAACTTGCGTCGGCCCCCTTGGCCGGGGGTCCCCTTCCATGGTCCCCTTCCATGGCTGGTCAAACCAGTTTGCATGCAGATTCGGCGACAAAGCAGCAAAAGAGAAAACCATCATCATCATCATCATCATCATCATCATCGGCTAAGTAGAACCACTTTGAGCTGTGGAATGTAGTTTGTGCGGCGCGAGCGAGACGGCTATACGCTGCTCTAGCTGCGCATGCGTCGCCGTCTGTGCGTTTATCTCGCTTGCGCAAGCGTTGACTTGAGGCTGCTTGCGTTACGCTTAAATGAGCGCGTAACACCAGTGAGCGCTGCTCGCGCTCTCCCGCTCTCCCGCTCTCTCTCTCTCTCCATCTCTGGCGCTGTTAGGGCGCGTTTTGAGCTGCTGTTAAAAGCGCGTGGCTATGCTATTAACAGCCAGCTGTAAAGCTAACATTTTCTGTTAACGCCTCTAGCGTATGTATGTTAGCCAAGCAGGTTTGTTGACATTTTGATTATTATTTTTCGAACTATTCATTATATATGTATATATGTATATATATTGATTTATTTATAGCAGCAACTGCATTTGAGAAATGCTAGAAAACTGCAAAGTCTGGCAACTCTGCGCTTGTAATTTACTTTGGAGTGGGGTGGGGGGAGATTGCTCGTTTACTATGATTGTTGAAATTTTGGAGTGGACGACGCGCTCTCCCGCTCGCTCTCTGTAAATGATTTACAGTTTCGTAGCAGCTGCACGTTTATGTGTGAGTTTTGATTGGGCAGAGCGCAGAAGGGCAACTGTGTGTGTGTGTGTGCATTGATTGGGCAGGGGTGTAGAGGGGGGGAGATTGATATATTTATTAGTTTTTAGTTTTACTCACAGTTGCTGGCACGCGGCCACTGTTAGCACAGGGTGGCCCGGTTGCCGACACTGACTCCAGCTCCAGCTCCAACTCCAACTCCGACTCCTCTCACTCGCTCTCGCTCTCTCCCTCTCTCTCTCTCCGTCTCTCTCTCTCTCTTTCTCTTTGTCTCTCGCTCGCTCCATCGCCGTTCAAGCTTAAGCCTCGAAAGGCTGCTTCTGTGGACTTTGACCATCGCCGCCCATCTCCCGATAGAGATCAGCGATCACCTCCTTGTAGATCAGCGGATCGATGTTCTTGCCCAGCTGGTAGAGCAGGAACCAATCGCCGATGTTGCACCTGTTGGCCACCTTCTCGACCTCCTCACTCTCGGCCAGGCGGGAGCGGGCGCGCAGCAGCAGATGCCGCAGCTTGGGGCCCATGACGACGGCGATGCGGTAGACCAGCGAGATGCCGGACAGTATGCTCAGGATGATGAACCAGAACCAGAGAAACACATAGATCTTCTCGTTCACAATATTCAAAGGCAGCACGCAGAGTCCGTCGAACTTCTGCACTCCGCCGGATGGACCGTATTTGTGGAATGTGCATTTGGTGACCTTCGGAAAGACTTTGGCCATCGGATCGATGCGGTCGTCGGGCTCCATCTCCGTGAACTTGAGGACGTCGCTGCCGTACGTGCTGAACTCGCCGTCGAGGAAGAAGTCCACGAAGTAGATCTGCGCTATGACGTTCACGAAGTTGAGCGCCTCGCAGACGAAGAACCGGAAGGCGTAGAAGTTGTGCCGATTCAGGTTGCCCATGAAGTAGTCGACCAGGATCTTCTTGCGATCGTTCTTGCACTGATCATTCACAATGGGGCTATTGAGGTCCATCACGAGCATCTTGAGCCGGCCGCCCTCCCACGACTTCCACAGATAGCGCGGCACATAGAACAGTATCGCCTGGAAGAAGAGGACGAAGCAGACCCACTGATAGTACTTGTGGTATCTGACTTTGTCCTCGCCGTCCACGTGGGAGCCGACGCCAGGCGAGGCGACGTCGTGGCCGACGACACCTGTGAGACGCTCGGGCACCGTGAACGTGGAGTAGATCCAGCAGTAGGTGTCCATCACGCCGAGCGGTATCTCGTCGACGATGCAGTCGATCGGATCCCCGATATACTGGCGGGAGGTGACGAGCAGCGAGAACGCGATCAATATGATCACCGTCGCCTTGTAGTGCATCCGGAAGACATTGTTATCGATGCACACCTGATCGATCTTGAGCAGCCCCTTGACGGAGCCGAATACATCAAACATCTTGGCACTGGATAGTTATCGCTTGGCTGCTGATTGAACGATTCGATTGATCACTAGATTGATTGATTGATTGACTGATTGATGAATCCTTTCTCCTCTAATGGCAGTTTTTGTTGATCTTTGAATAAGTTAACTTTGCTTGATTGATTGATTGATTGATTGATTGTTTATATATGCACATATATGTATATGTATATATATATATATATGTATATATAATTGTCACATATCACTTGTCCAGCATTACGCTTGAGAGAATGCACATCGGGCGAGCCGCACTGAGCCGTCGAACTGTTTCGTGGGAGGCTCAATTCGCCGCTGCTCTGTGCGCTGAACTGATCCCAAACAACTTCCCTCGAGTGTATTTGAGTCGATGCTCTCGCACACACGCACACTCGCACACTCACTCACTCACACACACACACACAAAATGAAGAAGTCACAGCGGCAGAGCGACTCTTGCTGCCGACGAAAAAAAAAAAACAACAACAAAATACAAGAAGAAAAAAAGAAGAAGCGAAAAGAACGTTTTACAGTCGACGGTCGCGTGTATTTGGTTCGGTATATGTTTGAAACGCCGTCGCAACAGCGACCACTAAGCGCACTCTTCGAACAGAAACTTCCTACTGAGCCTCAAACGAGCCAACACGACGCTGAGTGAGAGCGCGCAACAGCCGAAATGTGGCAATCTAAGCGAGCGCCGAGCGCTGAGCGAAGAGCGGCGAGCGGCGAGCTCACTCGCGCGCGTTTTAGATAAACCGAACAAGAGCGCACGTAAGTGGGAGCGGGAGAGGGAGAGCATGAGAGCGAAGCTTGAGTCGTTTGCCGAAGTGAGTGAGCGCGACGCACAACTAGAGCGCAAGCCAGCGAGAGCGAGCGAGAGAGCGACAGCGCGAGAGAGAGCCAGGTAAATTTTGTATGTTGCTATTTTCGGGATGTATTGCGTTGAGTGCGCGTCTTGAGTGCACACACACACACACAGACACAGGCACAAGCACACACATACTTGCATATGTATGCAAAGAGTCTCTGCTTTGATAATGGACAGGCTATGCAGCAGCGGGTATATTAGTTGCACATGTAACGGGCGAATTTGAGCTGATGTTTGTAATACAATCCAAATTTATAAATAATAAATATTTATAAATAATATAAAAATAAATAAAAGAAATACAAATAAATATAGAAAAGTATATAAGAATATATATAAACTTTTAAAAATATTTAAGTATTTTATGGGGAACTTTACAATATGTAACTAATATATATATAATTATAATATAATATAAATAACATTTTATATGTGTGTAAAAATTATTTATTATATTTATTTTAAATTTTTTATATTTTTTTATTTTAATTTATTTTTTATCTTATATTTCCAATTATTTATTATAAAAGATATATACATTATAATATCATTTTAAAATCTGAGCACATTTTCTGTTAACATTTATGTTAAACTCAAGACAAGCGCTAACTGGTAGATGAGACGCGCGTCTCTTGAGTTGGTAACACACACACACACACACAGACAGTGGTCGAGTATGTTGCGTGTTAGTTAGGGCAGCGGCGGGGTTGAGTCGGAAGCGGAGGAGAGGTAGAGAGAGAGACAGAGTGGAGAGGGGGGGGGGGGGCATACCATGAGTCAGTGATGCCACGGCTGAAATGTCGCCATTTTCTTAAGCCAGCTTCAACTTGGCCAATACACACACACTGCTTGCCTTTGTGTGTGTGTGTGTTTGCAATTACACGTTTTTTATGCCAGCTGCACATCTGGCAACGCTACTCGAACCCTATATACCTACACAAAGATCAGCTAATAGGGTATTTCCCAAACTTCCAGTAGCTAACTGTGAAAGTGGTCAACTGATTAAAGGGAAAAAGTCTATGAGCAATAGAATTGAGTTCAGCTAGAGCATGGTTAGATGGTTATTTTAAGTGCATAGACTGTTTGAAACCATTTTTATAGACTATAATAGCACTAAAGGCAAATATTGTTAGTCTGGCAACGCCCTGAGCACTTTATTGGCCGATCTGTGGCTGAAAAACGTATACACATTGACTAAAATGACCAAAATTATGGTTTTACCCACAGCTCAAACAGTCTGGCAACGCCAAGTAACAACTTTATATACCTAGATATTGATAATGAGTCAAAAAGTCGATTAAAGCTGCTCAAACTATTTTAATACTACTCGAAACCGAGCTTAAAACTACAATTTTAAGTTTGAAGCAGTCTGGCAACCTTTTGAAGTCACCAGGAATGCCTTTTTAAGGAAAGTTTAGGCAGAAAACTCCTTTAAAGAAAACAGAATATGCAAATTTGTAAATAAAGACAGTCTGGCAACATTAATAGTGCACCTCGATCACAACTAGACGGCAGTCTGGCAACCCTTTGAGAGAAAAAATATCTAAAATTTGAAAATATAGGGAAAAAGATGAGGCAGAGTAAAGCAGCAAATGTTAAACAAAAACTTGACTTGCCGACAGTCTGGCAACGCTGAAAAACTTATGGCCAATTAACATGTATGCATGCAAGAGTCCGTGAGGAGAAAAACTCGTTCAAGTCGAGTCGAAAAACGAGTGTAAACTGCAGGCATCCAGCAGTGCTGAGCGTGCTGCACAATACAGCAGTCTGGCAACGCTGCGCTGCACCCAAGCCGCAGTGCAAGTGCATGTGTGTGTCTGCAGCTAGCCATATACATATATGCGTGTGTGTGTGTGTGCATGTTTATGTATCTCTCTTCACAAAGAAGAAGATGGAGAAGGAGAAGGAGAAGGAGATGGAGAATGAGACAAAGTAGAAGACAAAGTTCTTGGAACTCGTCAATTGAGCTGAATAAAGCATCTCAGCTCCACGCGCGCTGCAACAATGCAACAAGAAACAAGTTACTGCCAGATACACACACATACACACACACACACACACACAGATACAGGCATACAAATGTATCTGTATCTGCTCAAAGAAGCAGACAGAAATTTGTTGTTTTTTTCTTTCGGTGTTCATTTCATTATCGACAACTGCTTTCACTGAGCCCGCGCTGTTTGCTCTTGCATTGTTATTTACCTGCCCGATAATATGCAGTAATTACTCTTTTCCCTTACCTGCCCAACTACCTGTGGCACACTGCAGCTGTGTGTGTGTGCGTGTGTGCGTGTATCTTTTACCTTTCGTTATGCTTTCAATCTATGCCAGCGATAGATACATTTAGGCGCTCAATCAATGGATTTTCCTCGCTGCCCTCAGATAGCACATAACAATCCACTCAACACACCGATATATACAGATATATATACATATATACATACACATATAGTAGTAGTAGTAGTAGTAGTAGTAGGTATATAGGTGCAAACCGGCTGGGCTACCTGTTACACTCGTTTCGTGGTCTTCTACTTAATCTCGAGCCTGAACCTCATTTATGGCACCTACGAGCTGTATTACCTTCTGGCCGCTACTATCATAATTATAAATTTTAATGCCTACAAATGATATATATATAGCAGATGCATATATATGTATATAGACTGCTGCTCTCTCTCTCTCACTCTCTCTCTCTGCAAATCTAATCGGCTCATTATAAGTGCTCTATAACATCTCAAGTGTGTCGCTGCTATATCAGCTCAGATCCGTTTCATAACTCCAAATAGTTTACTGCCAAAGAAACTAAAGAAAAACTTAATTACTAGAAATCGCGGCAACTTATCAAGTCCCAAGGGAATTACGCGCGAGCCATATCAACATGTATCAATAATATATATGAATTTACAATATTTTTACAAAGATAAAAACAAAATATAAATAAAAAGTAATAAAGCTAAACTGATTTGGAATTTCAATAAATATAAAGGTAGTTATATATACATATATGTATATATAAATTATTAAAAATATACTTAAATACATTATTATAACTACAGATTGATCTATATCTTATAGTTCAAATAGAGATCATGCAACAGAAATAAATATATTTTTATAAGTCTCTAAACTATAATTCCTGTGAATATTGAGCTCCCTCCCGTAAGGTGAACCAGAATGTTTTTCGCTATAACTATTGATTCGCTATAGATACTTATTAGTAAAGATAGTTATTAGCTATAGATAGTTATTAGAGTCAAGGGACTTTCCTCATATCGAGTATACATATTATATCTCTTGGGAGTATACATATTATATCTTATAGTATACATATTATATCCCTTAGACTAACTCTATAAGGAGATTCATCAAACATTTGTCAACAGATCCCATCTATAGCCAAACATCATAGAGCTCAACCCAAATCACATCCCTTCTCGGACCACAATCTCTGCTCAGAGTGGCGCTCGCTCTGATCCACTTAACGGTTTTACACTTGATTCTCGTTTATGGATATGCTAACGATTAATAATGCTTAAGCCCATTGGCCGGTCAAATATTGAACATAAATATTTGTAAATTAATCACGCCCACTATAAATCGCACGGTCGTAAATCCATTAGATTGGACTGTGGGCGGCGTGGGCGTGGCAGACATGCGTCTATTTTAGCATAAATCAAATCAACGCCTCGCGAACGACTCAATTTGCGTGAGTCGTGGCTTGTCCTCCTCCATGCTTGCTTCGACTCCAGCTCAACTCAACTCAACTCGACTCGACTCGAATTTCGCACCAGCCGCCGAAATTGTGAAAAGTGTAGAAAAAAAAACGCGAGATAAGCGACGCTTGAGCTGGAGCGTAGATAAATATTTATACGATTTGCCACAGATCTTTCGGAAATCGCTAAATAGGATTTATTTACATTTAAATAGCATACCCTGTACCCGACCTCATCATTCGATGCATTCAAATCTCATCTAATTCCAGTCTAAAAATATTTCGAATATTACGAAAGGTCGTGATATCTCGATCTCTCGAGTATTATAGCAATTGGAGCAAGGAAATTTGGTATATGTTTTATATGATGATATATCTCTATGATAGATATATCTTTTAGAAGTTAGCTACCCCATGCTCTTGGGCTTCATTGAACTTGGGTTCTGCTAAGAACTTTCAGTTATGGTCTCTGTCTTGTATTGCCTACCATCATAGATCTGTAATCTATGTACTCCCTAAGCCACTCTCCGTATGTACAGGGTATCTGTCAGTCACACAACGGCGCCGTCAATCATTCTCATTTGTATTTACATGTCGCCTCGCTGAGATTGCGTTTTCAGCATATGTTAACACTAAACATAAATCAATTTTTCGCTTTCGGATGGAGGAGAGCGAGGGGGGGAGGGGGCTCCAGCGTACCATCTCCATAAGCGATGCTCCACGAATTCTGATCGCTTACTCATTGCGAATTCTTCGAACTATGGCGCCGGCCCTCCGTGATGAGTTTCTGGAACTCAATTAACTTTGGGCTGCTTGCAATTGACTCAACCACGCTGAGATAGTAGTTGGCCAAAAGAGAGATATATGTACATACATATATAGGGAAAGGTGTGCATACATATGTACATACATACAGTTATGTATATAAAAAGTGACTTGAGCTAATCAATTGGGCTGAGTTAGCGGCACTTTTTGATTTGCTTTCCAATTGCACGGCGCCCCAGATCAAAGCCAGCCAGCGCGACCTTATCAAGCATAACGGTTACGCTTCCCACTTACCCAACTGCCTCGACTGTCTATCGAATATGGGCTAATAGAGTTGATTATTTATGATGACTTCATAACGGTAACGTACATATGCAAATGTTTGCATGAATGAATAATCAATATGAATAGCATATGATTCGCCATTTTTATTATCTATGAAAAATATGCCCAAAAAGCCCCTATAAGTTCTTGATTCCCTAGTCTTAATTGACAACTGATAATAATTGCTGAACTTAAGATTGTAAAAGCAGACAGAAAAATAAAGAGGAAATACCTAAAACAAAATTTAAATTATATAAAATACTAGAGAATTTTTCAAAATATAATATTTTTCTGAAAAAAAAAATAAAATATTGATTAAAAAAAAAATAATAATAATAATTGTTAAAAATTATTATTATTAAAAAAAATACAAATTTATAAAAGGGAAAGTAAAGTTTGAAATAACAAAATTTTGTTGTGTATTTTGAGAAATTTAAAAAAATTTTATACTATTTTTTTTTATATTTTTATTTTATTTATTAAATTTTAGAGTAAAATTTACAATTAAATATTTTACATTTTTATAATTTATTATAATGGGGAAAAAAAGTCCTATATTGAGCTATATTTTTAGCTATTTAAAGCAAAATTTATTAAAAATTTTTGTTTGTATTTTTATTATTATTATTTTATGGCTAAAATAGTTTATTATTTTTCGGGTTTTTTTGTTCTTCATTCGTCATCTTTTTGTCGACAATAAATCAATTGTTAAATGATGTGTTTCGACCCTTAACTAATGTAGCATCAATAGAATTTGCACGATTTGCTACGCCTGCAATGGATGGGGCTATATAATTTATAGCTGTGCCTCTGGAGCTGACATTGACGAGAGTCCAAGTTTCTCGTTTCAATAACGCCTTCAATTATAGAGTTTATATTACCTTAGCATCTTAACACAAAAGGTTTAGTTTCATTGATAATCTAGCTAGAGAACCTTTTATAGGCATATGAAGGGGTAGCAAGACGATAAATGCTGGAAACTAATATACTCGATGAATCTTTTGTGAAGAAGTATATGGAGCTGCTGTGGAATGTGCATGAGTAGAGAAGGGTATTAATTCCAGCTTTGTTAAGGGAACTCAATGGTAGTTGGGATAGCAGGGTAGAGAGTATATAGTATCGTAAGGTCTAGAGTAGGGTATGCTGTAGAGTTTGGTATGATAAAAGACAGTAAAGTGGACTCATATTAAAGTGAAGGCCTCTGCAGTTCGAGCATTTCATGAAAAGCTTTCCGTATGACAAACAAATTCAACAAAAAAAACTCTTTGAGCTAATCAAAATCATTGTTGTAAAAAAAAAAAAAACTTATCAGATCAGATTTTAGGAATTAGCTGCTTAACTTTTACGTAGAAAAAGTTATTCGATTTAACAAGTTCGGGAAACTTGAGTCAGTTTGCACAATTATAAATTTGTGGGTAATAGAACTGAATCATATATTGTATATAGGGTACATGGAAGTGGAAGATAGGGTATCTAACGGGCTAAAGTCGAATGATATGTGATATGGGAAATATGTGAAATGTGCATCTAAGACATTGTGAGCTGTTATTAACATACTGTTAAATGACTGTTAGCATATTTCATAGAAATGTTATAAAGGCTAGGCTGGAGTGTGAAAGGTTCTGACTGAGCTGAAGTGGGGAGCTGGGCAGGGCATAGAGGCTCATGGTGGATGCCCTACAGTTATGGTCTTGCTTTGATGATGGGATTATTAGTTTTATACTATGTCTAGGTATTGAGATTGAGACTCGACTATATTATATGTATGTCTATATTGATTCTTCAATTGTAGCTGGAATAGAAACTTGAATCTATGGATATACATAGCTGATGTATGTCTAAGGTCTGTCTAATCAGGGTTATAGCCATCGGCATAGCTAAGGCCAGCTCCATTACAAGTTTCGTACTGAACGAGTATTGCATAGTCGGTAACAACCTTTCGCCTTTTAGCTATTTTCCGGTTGATTGCGCACATTTTTGACTGAGTGTCGAAATCACTTTCACTTTTTCAGCAGAACTTGTTGCAACAGTTGCAAATTAGGCGAACGCGTAGTTAATTGTAATTGTATCTGTGCGCGAGGTGCGACTTATTTAAGCGTTTATGCACACATGTGGGATATAGCTTTTGTGATTTCGTCATTATGTGCGCGCCTTGCATGAATGGTTCGCGTTTCATAAGCTATTGTGGTCGAGGCGTATTCAAATTTCGCCTGTAATGCAAGCCAACTGCAACAAAGACAAAGAAGCAGCAATGAAAGGAGAGAAAGAGACAGACAGAGAGGGGGCTAGCTTGTGAAATCGGATTGGGCAATTTGTTGCATTCGATCAATCAATGAACTTTGTCGCATTGTAATTAAAGTGCGGCCACAATCGCCGGCAGACATGACAATCGGCGAAGGCACTGCTTATCTCTCCCCTTCCAGCGGTCACCCAACTAAAAATGTACGAATTACTAAGCAACTCAGTGGAGAAATGACGACTATTTTAATCTTATCCGATTCGCTCAGAGCCTGGCAAAATAATTTAGCTAAGCACTCGATCGTGGAGTGTCTGCACAAAGCAAATGTTTTAAATACCAAACTTACATGTCGCCGGCAGATAAAGCTAGACACTGACAGGCAGATATGGGGAGTATACATACATATGTGTGTTATGTGATTGTAAGAAAAGGCAGTTGATAGGAAAAGGGCTACAAAAGTCTAGCTAAAGTTGCGTTTGATGTAGGTTGGATAGAGATGGAGATATGTGACAGAGAAAAATCGCAAACTATATATAGTATATAGACAAAGAGATACAATTACAAATCAAAGATACAAACTGTCAGTAAGTAAAATAAAGATATAGATACAAAAGTAGTTATAGATACATCATAGACTGAGATATATAGTTTGAGATACTTTTAGTTACAACCTAAAGATACAAAAATCAAAAAAAGATAGATTTGAACATGTAGAGCTAACTAAAGATACAGATGTATCTCAATATATAATCAAATGGGCATATGTTTAGATACATCTAAGAACAGGCAAAGGCAAGTGCTAGAGACAGTTAGAGGTGCAGATACAAAGATAGGTAGCACTAAAGATAGATGTTTATACAAATTTGAGATAAGTCTATATATAGAAACGAACATCAAAGATATATGTATCTATATGTATATATGTAAGGGAATACATATCAAATGCAAATAGTAAGCATCTTTCAGATACAAATCAGACGAAAAAGATTTCGAAAATGAAATTTGATGTTAGATGAGGCCCAGATTTTAAATTATGTCAGATGCAGATGGGCACTATATATGTGATATATTCATAATCAGATTAAAATATATAATTAACACACATATATATAGATATAGCTTCAGCTGCATATTCAACTACATAAAGAAAAAATCATAAATAGTTGAGAAGCTATAAAAACTTCTGTACGAATCTAGATACAGATACAGCTAGAAATATGACAGATAACACTATGAAATCATAAAATTTAAATGGAATTTGATCTCCCTCTACATCTCCCTCCCTCCCTCCCTCTCTCTCTCTCTCTCTCTCTCTCTCTCTCTTTGTGAGTCTTCAATGATAAGCAGATGCAAATAGAGATAACTTTATATATAGAGATGAAGCAGTTGAAATTCCCAATGAAGATACTATCAGTGAGATAAGTCATGAATATAGTCTTGACAAGGCACTGGGCATGAGGGGCATATTAGGCTATAGACCCATAGCCTTGATGACATGTCAACTCTGAGCACGCATCTCCTGCTCTGAGAGTGCTGGCAAATATTGACTTGTCACGATTACGCCGATGCTCGGGCTACAATTGACGTCGTCGCCTTGTAAATGTCGCATAATAGGCGCCCGATAAGATTTGGGTATTTGTCGCATTTGGTTCGCTCCAAATTTGTGATAATGCTGTTGGCTACAGTTGGTTAGGACGACGATATCACGGCTTGGCACCCACACAACACAGTTGCCAAACACACGTGAATCACCTGTGACGCAAAACAGCAGCTGAACAGCTGCCGCTAGTCACTGGGCCTCAATCTCGACCAAGGATCTGCGAGAAGGCAACAAAACAGTTGTGTGAATGGGCCAAGAATCGGAGAGAAAGCCAAAACAAAAATCCCCATGACTAAGCCGCCTTGGCTCAGAGCTTAGCAATGCCAATTGTACTAGCAGCCGAACGGTGTCAGACCTTGATTAAACACTGATCTAGATCAATATTGATAGCGTCTCACTTGTCCCAGAGAACTCCCTCGACAAACGGGGCCCAGCACACTCTACCCGTTTGGTCAGTTCAAGTCGCGCCAGATACATAGTAAAGTAACAAGTAAATATTTGATACTACAGTTAAGCACTTCTATATATATATATGTATATACATATATAATATTTAAGCAGAGAGTTTTGGGCCACATAAAAAAGTGAGCTACTCAAAGCTTGGGCAATCTCTAGTACTCTTTGGCAACATGCTCGAAGACGCTCCACTCCGAGTGGCAAGCAAAGGCACTCAAAAGCAATGAGCATGACTAGCAGATACCCGTTAAAACTATGTTTGATCAGGGCTACAAGATAGTTTACATGACTAAACAGCTAGGCCTCAGCCTTCGTCTTTAAAACTAACTGAATAAAAGTTTTGGAAATTTTTGAACAAAATTTAATAAAACTTTGGAAAATTGTCAAAAAATAAAAAAAATATATTATGAAGTCTGAGACTTTTTTTAATTAAAAATAATATTTTGGAATTTTTGAAAAAGTTTGGAAATTTAAAGAAAAAAAATTCTCAAAAGCTGAAATTTCTCAATAATTTATTTACAGGGTATTTCAAGGAAAATCGTTTTTGGAAAATAATGAAATACGTTAAACTCAATTAGAGCGCTTAACTTATTTTTGTGTGTGTGTTGCATTTATCTTATCGCCAGGGCTTTTGGTGCTCCCCCAGGCCACTTGGCCCAGCCGTTTTAACCCAGTGGGCGGGGCTGTTGATAAGCTATGCTCGCCCACTCTCTCGATCGACGGACTCAGTGTTAAAAGTATATAGCCTTGCAGTGCGCGGTCAACAGCAACGATACGAGGAGCTGCTCGCACGCAAAATCCAAAGAAAAGGCAAAAAAAAATTGTAGAAAAAACGTAAAATTTATTAGAATTTTGTTTTTTTTTTGTGTATATATATAGAAAAGTGTGCTAAACAGGGTTGGCTTTTGGCTAGCGAGAAAAGCCGACGACATGTTGGGCACGTTCAGTTCGGTCAAGCAATACCTCAAGTTCGATATAACCCGCGTGGTTATCGATAACATTGTGTTCAAGCTCCACTATCGCTGGACCTTCGTGCTGCTGCTGGTGGCAACCCTGCTGATAACATCACGCCAATATATCGGCGAGCACATACAGTGCATATCCGATCATACGGTCGCGCCCGTTATAAACACCTTTTGCTTCTTTACGCCCACGTTCACAGTGGTAAGTGCCAGAGATATTCCTTATATATACATACTATATGATATAAATATGCCATAGTCAAGCAATCAATCGATAACAAAGTAGTATATCAATCAATCCACACAATCTGACCCTCAATCAATCCCCTCCTTGCGGCAGGTGCGTCACATGAACAACACGGCTCTCGACTCGGGCTCCATTTTCCAGCCCGGCATTGGGCCCTACAATCGGAACGATGACAAGATCAAGCGGCACGCCTACTACCAGTGGGTGCCCTTCGTGCTGTTCGGCCAGGCGCTCTGCTTTTACGCCCCGCACGCGCTCTGGAAGTACTGGGAGGGCGGTCGCATCAAGGCTTTGGTCTATGGCCTGCGCATGGTCGGGCTGACGAAGTATCTGAAGAGCGACAGCCTGCGCATCGGCAAGCTCAATATACCCTCGATGGCCGAGGTGGAGGATCGTGTGATCAACATACGCCGCACGATGATCGATCGAATGCGCCTGAATCAATCGTGGGGCGCACATCTCGTAGCAACTGAACTCCTCAATTTGCTCAATCTGTGCGTCCAGATCTACTGGACCCACCGGTTTCTGGGTCGTCAGTTCCTAACCCTGGGCATTAAGGTGCTGCGCGAGCGCTGGGTCGACAAAATGGATGCGCTCGACATTGTCTTTCCCAAGGTCACCAAGTGCACGTTCTTCAAGTAC
Source organism: Drosophila repleta (assembly GCA_018903745.1). Lineage (NCBI taxonomy): Eukaryota > Metazoa > Arthropoda > Insecta > Diptera > Drosophilidae > Drosophila > Drosophila repleta. The sequence continues at coordinate 2,124,690 of JAEIGN010000750.1, read as the reverse complement.
GGCGCAGCTGGCTCGCTGCAGGAGCACGACACGCTCTGCGTGATGGCCCTCAACATCATGAACGAGAAGATCTATACCATACTCTGGTTCTGGTACTCCTTTCTACTGACCATCACCGTCCTGGGTCTCTTCTGGCGACTCCTCACGCTCTTCTTCTACAAAAGGTGAGTCTCCCACTCAGTCTACCCAACTCTTATATCGAAGGGAGTAAAGGTCTGCGAGTTGAAGGGGCTAGGGTATAGAAGGCGTAAGGATCTTAGGGTCTCAGGCTCTGAGCATCCCAAAGCTCAAGTCAAATAGGTTTCTAGATTTCCCATCTCAGTTCCACCTAGATCCAAACTCCCTTTTCTTTCGATCTTTGCCAACTTATTCAACTCGTTCCCTGGCCCTTCCAGTGTCACCTTCACCCGCCTTTCGCTGTACTGGGCCAAGCCCGGCAAATTGGACTCGGCGGATCTGAAGGCTGTGATTGAGAAGTGCAACTTCTCCAACTGGATGTTTCTGTTCTTCCTGCGCACCAACCTGTCGGAGTTTCTGTTCGAGAAGGTCATCTACCATCTGGCGAGCGAGTTCCCCAACGATCCCACCCACGACAACGACCTCAACGACTACAAGGCACGCGAGCGCGAGGCAGCCGGCGGCAGTTCCGGCAAATATCCCCTACTGGGCGCACTGGACACAGTGGATGCGCCTCTCCTGCATCATCGAGCGGCAACGGGTACAGCGCCGGCGCAGACGCCGCAAGATGGCGCCACACTGCCCGTCTGATGTACCTTAACTAAGACTTAAGTTATCAATTACGATTGTCATTGAATTCCGTTCAAGTTGTTGTTTTTTTTTTTGTTTTGTATATAAATTTTGGTTAATATACGATATTTTTAAGTTCTTGTTCTGCTTCTTACTGGCCTTGGCTTGGAACTGGTTCCGAGCTCAAAACTCAATATTCAAATTGAGAAGAAGAAAAAAAGAACGCGAACTGGTTTAGAAATGGGGAAAAAGCTTTTGAAACCTGTTCAAGCCGCGCGCCACCCCATCGAACTGGCCGCTGCGTGGGCGTGGCAGCTGCTGAAACAGTTAAACAGCGCCCACCTTCAATTTTATTGTCAGCCGTCGAGCCGTTGTCTCTGACTTTATCTTGACTTTGGATTTGACACTGCTCGCCAAGCTGAGCCACTCTTTCGACTGCGGTCTGACCCACTTTCGATTGACACGCAACGCCGCGGGCGTGGCCGAATGTGGCCAACAGCTGTGGTTTTTCATTCACAGCTCCAAAGATCGAGCATTCGGTCGTATCTCATGTCCCCAACTCGGAACTGGGTATTGCATGGCGGCAGCCCAACACTTAAATAGTCACGTCCAACCGAACAAAGCCAATTCGAAAGCTCTGCTCACGGCTCATTTGGATACACTTTGACATGTGTGTGGAACCGTATAAAAACTTAATTATTTTCTCAACTCAAATCTTTCCATTGAAGTCGAAATGAGTTTTTAATGCATGCACTTCCAAAGATCCAGAGATATGGTCACAATTTGTATACTACAAAGTACTCTGCGTCACTGCTATACAACTCTCAGGCACATGCAAAGCAGATTTATTCAACTCGTATGCCCAAGGATCGAGTATATACCAATCCATAGATAAAGTTTTAGGAATCTTCTCAGATTTTACTTCTGAATTCAAGTATGAACTGACTTTGCTATAATTTCTAAGATATCATCAGTTATTTTCGGATACCTAAGTTATCTATAAAAACTTTGTTTTTATATAATTTGCCTAATAGATCCTGAGTTATTATAGCTTATCATAGCTGCCACATCATAACCCCACACACATTCATAATTTTTTCATAGTAAACGCTTCGACTGAATCACATCTCAAATATTATTCAATTTAGACCAAGAATTCCCGAGTTATCAATAGACATTCTAGATATGATAAGGAAACTTGATCTGGAAATGGAAGAGTCTTATACGCTATGCATGCCACCAGCTGATGAGAAACCCTAGTTTGTTCACTTCCATAAAAATAAATTTTCTTTTGGTCATTCGAACAGATCCTGAGTTATGTCGCAACCAGCTCCATACTCGAATGCTGTACTTATTTGGTCTGCGATGTCAATTTGTAGCTGGCTGAGTGGCATATGCGATTGCCTTATAGGTGGACAGGTCGGTTAGTTATGACACCTGCTCAACCTGAGCTACTGCCAATTAGCTGATATTTTACCTCAGATCTTTACGTTTCGAACTATTTTTTGCTTTTTATTTATTTGTATTTTAATTCTTGTTTTTTTTTTTTATTATTATTATTTTTTGTCTAGCATTTGCTTTTTTGCGGTCAATGCCAACGTGTTGGATTGAGTTGCGTCTGTGGCAGCCCCTCCTCCTCCTCCTCCACCTCCTGGCAGTCCCTCACCTGCGGCGCGTCCCCCTCTGCGCTGCTGTCAGCCAACATGTGTTTGCCGTCGCCTTAAGTAGTTGAGCCAATAGTAAAATAAAACTGGATGAAACAACTGCTTGGCTAAAGCCTAAGGTGCGAATACCCTAAAAGAGTTTGGTGATCAGAGCTTAAGGCTTTTTTTAAAAGCAAGGAAACTCTGAAAAAAAGATATATATACATATATTTTGAGATAGTTGAAAAATATTGAAATATGAAGATTTTTTAATTTAACAAAAGAATTTTATTGAAAAAAGTATTTTTTATACTTTAAAAAGTATTTTTTATACTTATTCACGAAGTGAAATAAGTATATTGGTTTTGTACTAAACACAGATTTTCTATACATATATATATATATAATTTTAGGAAATTTATCTTCTTAAAAAGCTCAACGAATCCTTTAAGAGCCTATAGAGAGCTAGTCCACTCAAAACTCTACACAAATCAGAGCTCCCCCTGGCGAATAGAGTATTTCCATCTTAATGCCAGCTCATTTACATAATATCTGACTTTCGAAATTCGAATCAATGCGAAAAAAAACGAAATCTATAAAAATATATATGTAGATACAAAAAAAGAGAACATGTTCAAAGGTTATTTTCCGACTGGATTGTTGTTGTTGGATCGGGGGGGGCATTGAAATCGACTAAATGTGTCACATAATACGATTTAGACGCGTCTTGTGCTTTATTCCTTTGTGCTGCTTTGCATATCAAGTGATTCGCCTTTTGATTCTCCACAAACTTCGAAGTTCTGACAAAGCGGAATCGAACCGAAATTCCAGTCAAAAGAAACGACAAGAAGAAGCAGAAGACGACGAAGCAGAACCAGCAGATCGTACAATAAATAATTGTGTAGAGCTCTGCATTGTTTTCTTTTCGTATTGTTTGGCTTCTCGCTTCGCTTCACTGCTCTCCTCTCTCTCTCGCTCGCTGTCTCTGTCTGTCGGCTGCCCAAACTCTTCGCCCTGGTGAATGACCGTTAACATTTTCGTGTTCGTCGCCAAAGAACCAGCTTACTGGTATGACAGGTTTCTCTTCGCTCTGGCCCCTATTGAGCTGTCTTTTGGTCATATCCATACACAGATAGCCAGCCAAGATAGCCAAGACAGAAAAAAAAAACGAAACAAAAACAAAAATAAAAACCAAAGGCAAGACTATAAAGTATGATAAGAAGTGTGAAGTCTTCTTTATGGCAGCGAAGCGATTCTGTTTGCCTTTCCTATACAAACTACTTGAATTGCTTGAAGATATATCTAGTGGGCTGCAAGGATAACATAGATTTCGTTTGAAGAGAGCAGAGGAGAAGGCTCTAAGTCGAGATCAAGATTTAAACCGAGTCATTTCGTGCTTTCCTCTAAAGGGTTCCAAGAACCCTAACCATCTGCTAAAAAAAAACAGCTGAAAATTATATTTATAGCTAACTTTTTTAAGCATAACTCGAAAACTATCAGAGATAAACCTATAAAATTTGATATATAGTTACTTCTTGGCTCTACTCAGCCTAGAATACTTTCCTTTTTTCTATATACATGTTTGTTCGAGAGCATCTTTATGCATGCATATGTTCGTCATACTCAGTCAATCCTTGGGAATGGGCAACAATTTGCCTCAATTATCGAAATTTATGCGACAATTAACACTTTGAACCGTTGCAGCCAAGCGAAACGAGATGCGACTGGGGGTTGGGGGCTGGCGATGGGCATGGGAATGGGGTTGGGCCTGGCAATGAGACTGGGCACTGGCCTATGCTCGGACCTGCTACTGCTACTGCTACTGCTACTGCTGCTGCTGTTTGGCGACCTGTGGCTCGTCTCGGAATTCGTTGCCAATAAATTTATGCAATTGGCACACTTGTTGCATGCCCCACCCCCTGCGCCCCCATCCTCCTGCTGGGGTAAGAAGTCCGCCAATTTCTGGGCACATGCGAAATTTATTTCAATTGCATTTAATTTGCGCGGATTAGCAAATGTTGCATGTTTCTTCACTTTTGTCACCGAAACAGCTCCTTAGCTCGCTCCGCATGCATCTCATTTGCATCTCATGCAACATTTATTGCAATTTATTAGCTATTCCAGCCCAAAGCGCGGCCCCAATTTACCCACGTGATGCAAATTGAGGAAGCGCCCGTGCCAAAGGCAAGTGGGTGGATGGGCGGAATGTGTCTATATCTATATATCTGTCTATATCTGTGTCTATATTTGTGCCTATATCTATATCTATATCTATATCTATATCTATATCTATATCTATATCTATATCTATATCTATATCTATATCTATATCTATATCTATATCTATATCTATATCTATATCTATATCTATATCTATATCTATATCTATAGCTATATCTATAGCTATGTCTGTCTAATTTTCAGTTTCCATTCCTTTTCCCAAGCTAAACACGTTAAATAAAATCTCTTTGTTCCGGTTTCTATGTTTTGGGGTAGTATGGGAATATTTCCGCGTCGCCTTTGTGTCTTTGTTGCGGGTATAAAAATGCGATTCCTGGTTCCAGAGCGATGACGAAATACCAACCACGAATTGCATACGCCGTAGGTCAGTTCGACTCAGAAGTGACAAAGGGAACAAGCGAAAAGCAGAGAGAGAGACAGAGAGAGAGAGAGAGAGAGTGAGAATTTCCACTCAAAATCTCAGTACAGTACGCAAGGGACAAAGGAAAACGCTCTTTACCTGTGCTCTCTAGCTCTCTCACGCTCTCCCTCTCCCTCTCTCTCTCTCTCTCTCTCTCTCTCTCTCTCTTAGAGAGTGTCTCTCTGTCTGAAGGATCAAGCGTAATGGGGGTAGCAACCCTCCAAATGACGTCGCAGCATCCCGAAACAGCGCACAAAGCAGACAACGCAATTCGCACCCGCAACACGGAAGAAGGGCGAAACGCGTCATCTAATATATATATATATATATATATATATATATATGTATATATTTGATATATATGTGTGTAACCCACCCGATTTCCAGGAAGCGAGAAATGCATTCGGACATTTTACGCATTTGGGCAACAGCAAACAGAACAAGGAAGCAACCGCTGAAAGCCGCACAAGGAATACTCTAATACAGATCCTTGAGATTTGAGATTGGGAATCGAATAAAACATAAGCATATAAATATTTCTTAAGAAACGTTGTAACGCATCTAAAGTATATATGAATCAAGGCCTGAAAAGCAAGAGATAATACGCTTTACTCGAACTTTCTCATCTGTTAGATCTAGAACCAGCTGTCAAGTCAGCATTATCTGTGATAGATCAATGATTTTGATTAAATGTGTGTTATCCAAGGATCATATCCCATGCATATAGCTATATAGTATGGGTATATAGACATAGTTCAAGATCCTTTTGTGCTGTGTTACATATAACATGGAGAAACCGCCATGCCCGCTAGCAGAGCATAAAGGGTACTAGGTACTAGGGGTACTGCGAAGTAGGAATTCGGGGGTTGTTTACACTCGCTATAATGCATGTGTGTGTGCGTGTGTGTGTGCGCGCGTGTGTGTGTGTGTGTAACATGTGGCACGTTCTAATGTGGTTTTTACTGCCCGGAAATTTCAATGCGTCGCGTCTATAGAGATTTTTCTCGGTCTCTGTCTGCGTTTCGGTCTGGATCTATTTCCGTTTTTATGGCTTCGCCTTTGCATTGCTGCCACTTGGCAGTGACCTTGAACAGCTGCTGCTGCTGCTGCTGCTGCTGCTGCTGCTGCTGGCACAGCATTCCCTACAGCATCTCTCCCCCTTCTCGCCAGCGCCTAGCTTCTGGAACATGCGGCTCCTGACTCGTCGCGTCGCGTCGCTTCGCGTCTCATCACGTCTGGGCGTATCGGGCAATGCTATTGACCTCTCGCCTTTCGAAATAGCGCCGGAAGAGCCAGCTGCTCGACTGATGCCGCATTCAATACCCTGTAGTTTAGAGAGTATGTCTCAGAGAAGCCCCAAAATCTATAGATAGTGTATTAAAAAGCCTTGTTAAAGTCCTTTCACACATCTTCGGTTGGTCAGAAATCATAAACTTGTCAAATTTCCCTCTCAGTGCCCCTGAAAGTTATACCCTGTAAATCTCCCTCTCCGCTAAACTCTCCCTTATTTCATTACCTTAACACAGTTGACGATATTAAATTGCCATCGATAGCACATCATATCAATTTACAGGGTATTTAGTACATGTTGACATTGTACAAATAAAGGCTTGAGTTGTTATCATCATTTAGAAATGATTTTAATAGTCGAGATTGCGACTCAGATCTATTTCGACACATAATGTGAGCATAATACTTGAACAAATTACAGGGTATGCAGAGTGACAAGCTGTCATATGTGACCAAATTGTGCCTGTGTTTGTGTACCCGTTTATATATCACAATTATAGGGTATTATATATGCATATAGTATATTTATAAACTATTTCATTTATAGCTATACCCTGTTTTTTTGGTTATTAGACTATAGTGTGCAATTACAGGGTATTAGATTGTCTTCTTTATTCCTGAAATACTGGTAGTTCACATAAAATTGATTGTATCGAAACCCTTTTTCCTTATCGACTCTCTCCTCTGACTAGAGTAGCCCTTGGTAAGGTTACAAATTACAGGGTATATAAACACCAGATGTTGTCATCGGCATTCGCAACAAATGCCCAAACCAATTTCACCACAATTTGCTCACTGCTTATCAATCAACTCTGGGTGTGTTTGCTCTCGATTACAGGGTATCAGGGCTGAGATTATATTACATACTAATTACGTGCCCTCGTTACGCGCCCGATTATCAGCCTATAACCTTTCGAGCAGGAAATCGGATGCCAAAACACATTTGTAACTGACGTCAATTCGAGATTAAGACGACGACAGATTTTCGTAATTCGAATTCGAATTCGAAATCGAAATCGAAACTTGAGCGCTGTTTTTCTCTTTATGAGGAAATTGGATGCCGTTGGCTGGGAGTCAACGATGCAGCTACTTGGCTTGGCTTGACTTGCCTGTAAGCGATCCGCATCATGACAACCAACTGTTCAGCTAATGCGCAACATGCGATATTTATAGGGTATCAAAGGCTGTTATGCGATATTCACAAATATCAATGAGCCGTATTAGTTGCTTCGAAAATGGAAAACAAAACTGAAACAGAGCCGGAATTACCTGTGTAATGCACTTGTAAATATTTGGTATGTACATATACAGGGTATTCAGAGTTGTATCTTTATATATATATACTTGGGTATATATATTAGAAATACGAAGTTTACAATATATATGTATATATAGTCTATATGAACTATATGAGACTTGACTTCAGATCAGAGTTACACTAATCAGAGTTCAATGGAAGAGCTCACCTACGTTCCTCTACGTTCTCCTTTTGGGCTAAATAGATTCTATATTATTAGAGCTAGACATCCACAAATTTTTTTCAGTTGTACCCTGTTTTATTGCGCTTAAAATAAGCCAAAATTGGGCGCTGTAACATTTCGGCAAATATTTTTTGAAATTTTTGGGAAAAAATGCTGTCCGAAGAAAAATTCCCATCCCACATTCAACCAAAATCTATTGTAAGTTCTACACTAGATCCAACTAAACTGAGATTTGTCTCAGAGAATTATTAAATTGAATCAAAACTACTACTTCAAGTAGCAACTGTACCAAATGTCAGCTAGATAGGCCAAGTAAAAGCTCAGTTCACATAGGTCTATAAAAGGAAGCGCTAAAAATTGATGCTCAGACCCCAAGTGGAAGCTGTTCTAATAAAAGAACAGAAACTAAGTTATCAAGAGTTCACAGATATATCTGTATATATATATACATCTGTATAGTGCTGTCTGATGAGGCAATGTCAGCCAAGTCAATTGGAATGGAAGAAAGTCTGCAGAGCCAGGCCAGAGCCCAATTGGTGTGCGACACACGTAGATTAGTCGACGAGAGACGCGACTGATAAGAGACATGACAGCAATATAAGCGAGGCCTCGATTAGAAGAGGCTGAGAACACGAGTGCTATATATAGTGTGTGCCTCTCTCTCTCGAGAGCGAGAGAGTGTTATGTGATCTATGTCGTATTATTTTTTTTGGTGGTTGGGCCTGTCCGCCCAGGCGTTGAGACAAATTAGCGCCTCAATGACAATGATAGCCCCTCAAGGCGCTTTCAATTTAGGCAATTACGCAACTGTAAATGGAATGGGAATGGGCAGTGGAACTCGGAATTGGAATCGGAATCGGAACGTGGGCGGCAAATACCTAGCATCAAATCTATTTAGATAGATATACAGCTGGGCATCTCTCAATCAAGCATTAAATGATTCTCGCTTAATGAAATGTCAATATAAATTTTATTTTCATCTTTAATCTCTCATTGCGATTCGATTCCATTCGATTCGATTCGTTTTGCCAACCGCACAGGTTGCGATCCGTTTGATTGAGGGTCGCTCGTCGTCAGACAACAACCTCAAGGCAAATTGGCTGCCAGCGACGACAACTTTCAAACTACTACAAAAGCTCCATGCGAGCAAGTCGACGATGAGATACCCCTTAGCCAGGACTTAGACTCGGAGCTGCAAGTCACATTTGAGCAGTTCTAAGGGTTCGAGCAACTAAATTGTCTAATATTAAAGCAAACTTGATATATTTGTGTTATATAGACATTTACTGAGCCGCATATCGAATTTCACAGCTTTGGCCCTTCTAAGAGCCGAGTTCAATGGGCACATTCTGTTAACCATAGTCTATAGAGCACTACAAAATAAATATTTTGCCATTTCTAACATGATTTATGTATGGCTTAAGCACTCAAAGCGTTTCTTAGCATATGGAAAGACTAAATATAAAATATTTTGTAATTACAGGGTATTATAAGTCGTTGCTCAACTGTATATTTGAATTTGAGTTATGACTATATATTCTATAAAACTACTAAGAGCTCGACGACCTACTTTTAATACAACAAAATTCGTTTGCCATGCATATATACAATTTACAGGGTATAACAAGTCGTGCTTTAGCTAATAAATGAAGCTTTTATGATAGATACATATTACAGGCTCGCCTTCTTATGCTTTATATGCAATCAAAGCCTATTTTTATATATATTTTTATACATTACAGGGTATTCCAAGTCGTGCTGCAATGCATTACTTTTTCACTTTTCAAGAGAATGAAAGCAAATAGCCCTAACTGAAAACTCATATGCATGAGGAGCGCACATATACTCCCACTATATAAAATTTCTAGGGTATCTGCAGTCGTAAATATTATAATTAGTTTGGCTATTGCTGCTGTTAAGCTAACACAAATATGGCCTTAATAATGTCCCAGCACAATATGCCCCATTTTGGACATTTGCCAATTACAGGGTATCTCGAGTCGCTGAAATGTATGTCACAGCAGTTGCAGTTGCAGTTGCAAACGCAGATATCAATCTGTCGATTAGCCAATATTGCCGCAAAGCTATCAAATTGTTAGCCGCTAGACCGCACAACCTCCCGCTCCCACCTTCTCCTCCCCCCCACGCCCACTCTCTGTATAATGGGGCGTGTGCCATGCCCAATGTCAATTAAAAGCCGCCTTTTCTATATTTTTTTTCTCTCTTTTATTTATGTGTGGGAAACTTTACTCATGTTCAACTTAGCTTAGCTTACGTATATAAAAAAAAAAAAAGAATTTGTGGAAGAAGAAGAAGAAAAACAAATAGAAAAAATAAAAGGCAACAACAAGCTGTTTACTGTTTGTTTGTCCACTTTGTTTACAAAGAGCTATGTTTAAGCTGCGCTCTCTCCCTCTCTTCCGCTCTTCCGCTCTCCCGCTCTCCCGCTCGCTCAGCAGCGTTGCCAGACTGTCAGCGTGAGCAGTGCGAGCGCCACACCCCAAGCGCTGGCGCTGGCCACTGGAGTGGAGTGATTGCAGCCATCCGTGTCGCAGGTGTAGATGCAGCTGCGATAGTCCATGCGATCGCCCTTGTTGCGCACATAGTCACAGTAGTTGCCCAGATCCTTGGAGCTGCAGAAGCGCTTCGCCCCGATGCCGCCCTCGAAGCGGCCCACATGCTTCACGCAGAACGTGGCGCCGTGGACGCTCGAGCAGTTCTGGGGCTGGATATCGGGCTGATCGAACCGATCGAACCACTCCCCGCACTGGAACGGATTCTGCGTGTCGCTGGCATCGCACACGTAACACTCAATGGCCAAGGTGCAACGCAGGCAGCAGCAGCACCAGAGCAGCGCAGTCAACAGCAGCGCTGGCAGCATTTTCTTCATTTCTCTTTGTGGTTCTTGTTCTTGTTGTTGTTGTTGTTGTTTAGCTATTGCACAAGCGCTGACAATGACGCACGCTCACACTCACACTCACACACACACACACACAGACGCTCACACAGTTAGACAGCTAGACACGAAGAGAAGCCGATGAGAGACTGAAGTCGGCGTCACCAACAAATGCCAAGCTTGTACTGAAGCGCTGTTTGAACTTCGTTTCTGTTCGTTTCTGTTGTTGCTAGCGAGCAGCTCACACTCACACACACACATAGGCACACGCATAGGCTTTGCTGGTTGAGCGCTCTCCCTCTCTATCTCTCTCTCTCTCTCTCTCTGTCTGTAGCTCGCTCACCTGCTGTTAGGCTCCGTCTGTTATTCTAGCCCTAGCTGTTTAGTCAGCTGTCCTTGCTGGCTGGCGCCCTCTGGCGTGCCAGCCGCGCTCAGCCATTTATCGTTTATCGAAACTTGTTGCCTGGCAACGCCAGCAACAGGTATGCCGCACACACACACACACACACACACACGCTCGCTTGGCTCCCTTCGGCATTCCGATTGGAATCTGATTGGTGTCGCTATTGGAAACACAAGCGCTGGGTTCTTTGGGCCCGCTTCGGCGACGTCAGCGCGTTTCGCCGGCGAGAACCAACGAGGGCATTCAACTTGACTCAGACAAAAGCTCAACACACACACACACACACACACTCGCACACTCGCACAACAATGCAAACAAGGCAAAAACAGCTTTTGATACCCTGTACTTATTGGCAATGCCTAAAAGTAGAGTTTAATCGATAAAAGGCAATTGGGATATATTATATATAGTCAGGTGCGGGCAGCTTCGATCATTCTTTTTCTTGATCGAAATCGATAAATATCGATCAGCAGCTGATATTCTTTTTTAGGCGCATCGCCTCAAGCATAATACATTAAAAACCAAGCAAATATCATGTGTTTTCCTTTTACACTACTTAAATACAAAAATCGATAAATATCGATAACAGTATATGACCTCATTGGCATACCATATAAATACTCTACGTCAAATATATTTGCAAGGCTATCAACTAGCTAATAAATCTAACAACTATCGATAATTTTAGTTAACCGATAACGATAAAAGTCCAGTGACTTCTATATAATGATTTTACTTCATTAATAAAATTTATAAATTTTATTCTATTATCGATAACTTCAGTTGTCACATTGCAACAAGAATAAGCATAAGAGTAGAGGGTATCTTGCAGTCGAGCACTCTCGCCTAGCCGACTGCTGCCCACAAAAAAGCCATTGTCAACGATCCGATCGGCAGACAGAGTTTGTGAAATGCAGAAGTTGGAAGGTGGGCACTGAGCCGGGCTTCGGCTAGGTGCCAGCACCCCGCCCCTGTCCCTGCCCCTGTCCCTGTCCCTGTCCCCACCCCAACCGCACAGCCACCCCCACACCCCACTTACCGCCCGTCCTCCTCCCATGAAAACAGGGCCAAGCCTTAAGAAAAAACCCACACGACCCAACTTCAGGTTTTCTCTTTATGGTTTATGCTTGATTTCAGCGACTGGCCTGAGCCAGAGTAGCATGCGACATGCGGCATGTGGCATGCGGCATGTGTGTGTGTATGTGTGTGTGTGTGTGTATGAACATTGCTCAATCTGCAGCTTAAACAAGACACTTTTAATGGCTTTCCATTAAGGATAGTCCCTCTATAAGACAGAAGCGTGACGACGTCTTGAAGAAGCCGAAACGAAGCTTGAACTGATTCAAGAAAGTCTATAAGCTTAACTGATCTATTAGAGAATATTGATATATATATATATATATATATATATATATATATATAGAAATATAAATATATACATATATGTATATATAGAAAATTGAATCTAGTTCGACTGAATGAACTAGTTCGCTTCATAGGCAATAGGCATAAGTAAGCATTGTCATGATCGCTACTATTAGTATGATCATTATCATTAACATTAGCATTAGCATTGGCATTAGCATTAGCATTAGCATTAGCATTAGCATTAGCATTAGCATTAGCATTAGCATTAGCATTAGCATTAGCATTAGCATTAGCATTAGCATTAGCATTAGCATTAGCATTAGCATTAGCATTAGCCTTAAGATTTTGATTATTAGTTCCAGTCAACTTCAAAATGAACTAGTTCGGTTCACATCCTATGAAGCGAACCAGTAATCTTGAACTATCCATAGAAATAGACCCACTTGAGTTTGGGAGGTTTTCCATAGCTGCCTTCCCACAGCTCGTCTTCCATGTCGAACTGTGCATTAGGGGAAACATAGCCGTCATCTATTAGTGCCTGTTCTCAGTTCATCAGCCTTCGAGTACTTGAGTTTTCCATTTCTGGATTATCAAGATATCTTTTAGCACTTGAAAAGTCTTTTGGCTATAAATAGTTCTTTAAATATAGAATGGACATAAGAGATGAAACTAAAGAGAGAAAGAGAGCGGGAAGATAGACAGAAGATAGAAGATAAAAGATAGAAGATAGATGATAGAAGATAGAAGACGAAAGATAGAAGATAAAAGATAGAAGATAGAAGATAAAAGATATATGATAGAAGATAGAAGATAAAAGATATATGATAGAAGATAGAAGATAGATGATAGAAGATAGAAGATATAATATGTAAGATATAAGATAGAAGATAGAAGATAGGCAATGAGAGATGGGGAGGAGATAAGAGATACAAGATGTAAGATGGAAGATTCAAGATCGATGATAGACGAGATAGGAGAGAGAAAATAGGGGATAGAAAATAGGGGAGGGAAAATAGGGGAGAGAAAAAAGGTTATAGAAGATAGATTGAAAATGGAATATGAAAGCTGGAAAATGGATGATGGATGATGGGAAAAATGAGAAGGGCGATAGGAGATATTAGATAGTGGATGGGAGCTGGAATATGGAAGATTTAATGGTAAGCCGACAAAGTCTGATGTTATATATACATATATGGACATATATAGATTTTTATGGAGAGTCAACTTTATGGTCCGCGATTTCAGCGTACGTGACAAATGAAACGATCTGCGGCAGAAGTAGTTGAACATGAAATGCAAGGCTGCTGCGGCCAGGCGAGGTACAGTGTCTGCAGATGTTGCACTCGCACGCATACATACACATGTATGTATATAAACATATACGTACGTATGTATGTGTGTGGCATATGCCACATGGAGTCGGCCTCGTATATAAATTGTGCACTTTGATCTACACACTTGGTGACTTTTAGCCGAGTGCATAATTGAAAACAGGCGCCCAGGCACGCAAGAGAGAGAGAGGGAGAGAGGGTGAATGCGCTCAAGAGAGCAAGCCTGTAGAGGGGCGGATGCGTGGCAAAGCGAGTAACAGGGAAGCTGCATGCGGAAGCATAAAAAGGAAGTTCCAAAGCAGCAGAATTGAGTGAAAGAGCGCAATGCAATTGAGTGGAATATGAGTGGAAATGCACAGAGAGAGGGAGAGTGAGGAGGAGAGAGCGAGAGAGGGCAAGGCAACATGTCGCCAGGCTCAGAGCATGGGCTCAAGTCGTAGTGCAATGCAAAGAACAGACACAACGTGACACACACTCACACACACACACTCACACACTCACACACACAGGTATTAATCAATGTCACGTACTCCGTGCGCCGTGCACCCACAAAGACAGTTATCGAAATGTTTATCGGTTAGCGGGCGAACGTGCGCAAGCAAAGCAGAGTGAAAGGTACTGTGATATGTACATACACACACACACACACACACACACACATACATATACATACATATATGTATGTATATATCTCAGCACACAAGTCAGGCTTGCGTTAGCGGAGTGGGGCGGGGGCAATGACAACGCACTTGAATTATTTCAACTTTACGAAAGTGGCGCAGTTGACGGCGAGACCATTAAAAAGGCCAAGACCAGCCAGACGATCATGTTAAAGAAGCCGAAGAAGAAGAGGAAGAAGGAGAGGAAGAAGGAGACAAGACAACACCGAAATGAGTAAAAAAAATATATATATGTGGATTGTGGGCGTATAAGACTCACAGATAGCCTGTAAAACATAAGCATTAGCATTAGCATTAGCATTAGCATTAGCATTAGCATTAGCATTAGCATTAGCATTATGCATTAGCATTAGCATTAGCATTAGCATTAGCATTAGCATTAGCATTAGCATTAGCATTAGCATTAGCATTAGCATTAGCATTAGCATTAGCATTAGCATTAGCATTAGCATTAGCATTAGCATTAGCATTAGCATTAGCATTAGCATTAGCATTAGCATTAGCATTAGCATTAGCATTAGCATTAACATTAGCATTAGCATTTGCATTAGGATTAGCATTAGCATTAGCATTAACATTAGCATTATGCATATTCTATATTCTATAATTCATAATCATAAGCATTCTAACCCTCCACATTTTTCAAGTATTTACAGGGTATTCGAAAACGAATTGCACGCGCTCACTGCATGATACGACCACATGTGGGGCATAAGGGCCGAGGGAGTTTTTCGGTAAGTGTAAAGGGGGGGTAGGTTGTGGCTTGGGGACTTTTGGGCCGGGCATGTCTTGAGGTGGTATCACGCCGACGACGCAGACAGAAAGCCCTATAAATTACGTTGCACACGCGCAGCCCGCAGCCATAAATGTGGTTAAAATGCAAACTACCCCGGCCTAACTGTAATCGGAGAGCAGCCATATTGATTGAATCACTGATGAACCGAGCTGATGACTGATGAAAGCTGAGCCATTAACATCGGCATCGACATCAACGGCGACGGCGACGGCGACATTGCCAAAGCGGGTCACTCTTAGTACGACTGATATGGCAGATCACGCAGACAAACACTGCACAGCTAGCTCCGATTACAGTGTTGCTAAACGACGGAGCAAATGCTGGCAGCAATGTAACTTGCAAAGCTTTATAGCTATATCAAAATATGAGCTCTATAGGCCAAATTAGGCTGTTATAGCATATGGCTATAGAGTAGTGTTGGCAACTTATAAATAGTGTTGGAAAAGTAGACAAAAAGTAAATAAACCCAGCTGAAAAATATGATTAGGTTGCAAAAATAAGAAAAAATAAAATATATAACAATATAAATTTTAAAATACAAATTAAAATAAATTAAAAAATAATGTTTTATAATGTGATAGATATTTTTCACAATTTTCGTATATATTTTATATATATTTTTTATGTTTTCTATTTTTCTTTTAAATTATTTTTTTTTTATTTATTTTTTTATTATTAAAATTTTGTATTTTAAGTTCACATTTTAATTTTTTATTTATATTTTTGTACTCTTATACTATATTCTTTATTTTTTTTATTTATTATTATATTTTATTTATTCATTTAAATTATTTTTATTTTATTTTATTTACTTTATTTATTTTATTTTATATGAACAAAGATATTTATAGAGCATTGCAAAGTCGACTTGCTTACAGCTCAAGCCTCTTCCCCCTTCTCTTCTTCCTCCTCTCCTTCTTTGCCTTACGCCTAATAAAAGCACAAAAAAAGCTTGCCGAAAAAATTAAATTCAACACCATTTAAATGACCAGTTTTTCTTCTTACCGCATTTTTATAACAAGCCAAAAAAGGTAAAATTAAAAAAAAAATATGTTAAGAAGAAGAAGAAGAGAAACCCTTACCTTTCAAAATGTGATTTTAAATTAAAGACAGGAAAGCGAGAAAAAAGGCAAACGCAACCAGAAGACAACAACGTGAAATTCGAAACATTAACAAAAAATATATGTATGTATATGTATGTATGTATGTATGTATGTACATAAAGAAGTCAAGCAATCAAGCAGAAGTAAGCAACGACGACAAATCTGAGGTAAATGAGTGCAGCTCAAACAAAGTTAAGCTCAAGAGAGAGAGAGAGATAGAGAGAGCGTTTCGGCTGCGCTTAGATAATGCTCAAAAGTGCGTGAGCATGCCTGTGTGTGTGTGTGTGTGCCTGCTCCAATTTATGCTGCTGAGTGCGCGCACAGTTTAAGCAAAGCTTACAAGAAAGCCCAAAGTAGCCATAGCCTTCAGCATAAGAGCGAGAGAGCGGCTGAGAGAGAGTAAACGAACGCATAACTCAACTCTCGTTCTCACAAATCGAACATCAGCCACACACACACACGCGCGAGTCAAGACGCGCACGCATAGCGTACGTGAGTGCGAGAGTGTGCGCGCCAGAGAGAGAGACAGAAAGAGAGCGAGAGAGCGCGCGCATGAGAGCGGGAGTGGCTTGAAGCTGAGTTGAGTTGCGTTGTCGTACAGCCGTTGAGCAGTTCAGTTTTGAGCGCAACATCGAACGTGGCGCGCGCGTGTGAGATTTTTTTGTAGCAGCCGCAGCAGCAGCAGCAACGAAAACGGTACGAAACGAAACAACGATAAGCAAGCGGCAGCAGTCGACAGCGACAGCAGCGCACGCTGGTCTCTGCTCAAATAAAGTCGAAAAAGCGAGCTCAAAACAATTTCATTTCATTTTTTTAACTTCTGTTTTACGTTTGCCGCTGTTTCTGTTACTTCATTTCACTATTATTATTATTCTTTTTTTTTTTTGTTTCGTTGTTGCTGTTAACTTGCTGCAGTTTTACTCCTGTGAGCAAACAAACTAAACAGTTAGAACGCGCGTAGATTTGGTTCCTTTAGTTCTTTTTTTTCATTTTGATTTTGGGTTTCAGTTGCGCGTGTTCGGCTGCAGCAACTGCAACGCGCGCGTTTTACGCACAGCTGCAACAACAACAACAACAACGTCGACGTGTATACAATATAAAATAACATAAAAGAATAATAATAAAACAGAGTGCAGCAGCCCTTCAACAACAACAGCAACAAAAACCGTACAGCAGAACCTGTTCTGCGGCTGCCTTTGCCTTTGTGTGCATGTGTGCATGTGTGTGTGTGTAGCGCCGCTGTTTATGCAAATTCGCTGCAGCAGCAGCAACAACAACAACAACAGCAGCAGCAGCAGCACTTGCACAGCTGGCAGCTGATTTTGCAGCGCAGCAACAACAACAACAACAACACAATGAAAGTTCAGCTGAACAGCAACAAACAGTGAAAGAGACCAACGCAAGGGACTTCAACGTTTTTTTTTCGCGTAAGTCACAATTCTGCCTCTTCTTTCCTTCCATTAATAAACTCTATGAGCGTGTCTGTCTGTGTGTGTGTGTGAGAGAGAGAGAGAGGGAGAGCGCGCGCTGCGCTCTAAGGTTAAGCTCAAGCTCAAGCTTAACAGTTCTAATTAGAAACGTATTCTAAGCTGCTCTTATGTAAAACATTTAACCGCACCAATTGGGTGCGCTGCAGCGTGGCGTAGATTTTAACAGTTCAATTCCATGCATTTATTGGATATTGATTCAAATTCAAATTTGGGTTAAAAAAAAAAAAGAAAAATAAAAAGAGTTTTAAAAATAAATATATTTTTAAAAATTAAAAACAAATTTTTGTTTAAATATATATTTTAAAAATAAAAAAATAAAAAAAAATAAAATTTATATTTTTTAAATTTTTAAACAATTTTTAAAATTCCAAATAAATATTTTAGAAACATATGTTTTAAATTTCAAAACAAAAATTTAAAAAATAAAAAAAATGATTAAAAATGATTATGAAAAATATAAAAATAAAAACAAATTAAATATATATTATAAATTTTTAAATTAACTTTAATTTTTTAATAAATATTTAGTAAGTTAAAAAATAAAAAAGTATAAATTTTAATTAACAAATATTTATTTTATAAAATAAATAAATCAAAAAGTATAAATTTTAGTAAGCAACATTTTTTGTTTATTTTTTATATATTTTCATATTTCATTTTTTTCAATTTTTTTTAAAATAAAATAATACATACTTTATAAATATATTTAAAATAAAAAAATGTAATTTTACTATTGAGAAACTTCAATTACAGCTAAACATTTTATTTATTTTTTTTAAAGGTTTATCTGTTTTTTAGTTTTTATAATAATTATTTAAATTTTTTTTACATTTCTTGTCGAATTATTTTCTTCTTGAGTTTTAAGCTTCTTTTTGCTGGACGCTTTGTCGCCCTGTTTGATTAATCTTAATTATTTCTCGACTTATCTCGCATTTTTCCCTCAATTAGTCTACCCTTTGGCATCTCTTTCTTTGTGTTCTTCGAGTTCTTTTGTTTCATAGAAAGTGTTCAGCTGCAGCTTCTTTTCTTCACGTTATGAATGCCAAGAAAAGATCTGGGTTTTTCTTTAACATCTTTTAGATGTCTCTCTCTCTCTCTCTCTCTCCCTCTCTCTCTCTCTCTCTCTCTCTCTCTCTCTCTCTCTTTCTAATTATCATCTGCATTGGCTTTAACCCAAAGATGTTGCTCATTAGTGCCGCCTGCCACTTGTCGACTCCCTCGCCACTCGCCTCTAGCCTCTCACCGCTCGCCTCTGCTGCTGCTGCCCTTCCCCTGCCCCATCTACTCTCCTCCGGCCGCCCATGCGACGGAAATGGTCAATTGAAGCCGCACAGAGGCAACTCATTGTTCCGATCCGAATTGTCCCGCTCGCTGAGCAGCTCCCTACTAGTGTTGGGTTTTTTTTCGTGATTGCTGCTGTCTGTTTTGCGGTTTTTACGAACCAAGAAGCCAATAAAACAAGGGTGAGCAAGGGTGGGGGATGGCAGGGGGCGGGCAGTTTATGAAGTACCTGGAAAAACGATAATATATTAAGCCCAGCTCAAGCGCAGGTTGCTTACATTAAAGATCTTAAGATTTCATCATCTCAAAACATAAATCAAATTGTTTTATGAGCTAGCCATGTGCAGCTTAATTAGCTTTAGCTTTAAGTTAGCTCTTGGAGTATATTGCCTAGGGGAAAAAAGAAGTTAAACTTGACTTTTTTGGATTTGCTTAATGAGCAAAAAACTTCAGTTGGACATAAAACTAACTAATACTCAATAAATATACATTGGCATTGTAGAAACTTAAAGTTTATCTCTAAAGTGAGCTTTAAGCTTTAAGAACAGCTTAATGAGAAGTAAAATGCGAGAGCATGAGCTTATGTCAATGCTTAATATAATAACATTGAAAGGCTTTTCATTGAAGCATATATAGCAGACTGTAGCTTTAGGGGGTAAAAGCTTTTAAAAGCTTTATGTACTAACAAGCTTAAGTAAAGATAGAAAAGGATGCAATAAAGTAAAGAATGCTTACCATATTTATATGTAAAGTTATGTGTACATATATTAAAGCTTAGAAAAGCTTTGCTTAAAGCTTTAGCTTAAAAGCTTAGCTTTGGCTAAGGCTTAACTAGAGTAAGTGAAATATACATTAAGTAAGAGATGAAGCTAAAAACAGTATAAAATTAAGAGATATACAAATCAGAGCTTTAAGCAGAAAGCTCAAAACAAGCAGCTTTCAGCTATGAAAGCTTTGTAAACGCTGCTCATAAAGGAACTTTTAGCACATGAGCACAGAGATCAAGGCATGTAAGCAATCTCAACTAGATAGCTATATATCTATATATATCTATACATATATCCAAATAGTTCGAGCGACTCTCGTTATTTTCCAATTGAAGTTGCGACCATCTGCCGGCTGCAGAGTCATCGAAGGTAGCAAAACAAAGCGACAGGAAGAGAGGCAGAGAGAGAGAGGGAGAGGGAGGGGTGAAGGGAGCGACCCAAACAAACTAATGCAGCGAGCGAGAAAAATATATATATATATTGTAGATGCAGGTAGCAAGAGAGCTAGAGTGCCGCAAAGGGAGGGAGGGAGGTAGGTAGAGGTTGGCACTTCCGCTTGGCCAGCTGCTTACCAACAACAACAACAACAACAGAAACAATGCAATTAAAGCCAAATGAATTAGTTTTCCAACTTGTGACATCACAGATTTACTGAATGACTAACTGCAAAAAGTCTGTTCGACGCCAACTTCGATTCGGACTCTGACGAAGTATTCATGTTAAGGTTAAAAGTGTAAAGCTCTCAACATTCTAATTGCATGACAAACAAACTAGCGAACAAACAGATAAATAAAGTTAACTAAAAGCAATGCGAATGCATATTAGAAGTGTCTCAGTTGAGGGACTGAACGACTAGCCGATGCCCTGCAAAGTGTAGTTAGGCTCGAGTTGAAGTCAACATATATAGGTTTCAATCAATATAGAAACTTAAGCTCAACAGACAATATGACTCATGGAAAGCATCATCGACGAGCCCTATAAGTCTTGTTCTCTGCCATTAGCAATACCAATGGCATTAGTCATCAGCATCAGCATCATTGTTAGCAATTTCGTAATGAGTTTGGCAATTATTAGCACTTTCATTAGCCCTCTTATCATTATCATTAGTAAATTTATGAGCATAGCTCATTAGCATTATTATTATCATACTGATCATTAATGTGCAATCATTAGCATTGGCATTGCCATTGTCATTAGCAGTATCATAGGCATACCTCAACAGCATCATTATTCTTCATCATTTTCCAATTAATAGTCATTATCATTGTGCTTAGCATTGCTATAGTCATTATCATCAGCATTGCGCATTGGCATTAGCATCGCATAGCATAGCATTAACATTGTTATCATCATTAGCATGCTGATTCATTAGGCTTAGCTCATTAGCTAATAGTCATTATCATTATCATGAGCAAAACGCATTGGCATTGCTATTAACATTAGCATTAGCATTAGCATTAGCATTAGCATTAGCATTAGCATTGCTATTAGCATTAGCAATAGCATTAGCATTAGCATTAGCATTAGCACTAGCATTAGCTTTAGCATTAGCATTAGCATTAGCATTTGCATTAGCATTAGCATTAGCATTAGCATTAGCATTAGCATTAGCATCAGTATTGCCAGATAATTACTATGAGCATTCATACCTATCATGCTGTTACATAACACCTCCCACGGTCTAGCATACCCCACGCATACAAATTTGTTTTCATTTTATTTTCTATCTCTGTTTTTTTTTTTTTGTTGTTGTTCGAAATTGTGTCTAAAGCACGTAGAATGCATTTAATACTGCGCCGCCAACGACCTTTGCAATGCGACACCTGCGCTCGGTTCAACTGGCAGCTGCCAGCACGCCACCCCCTCGTTGCCACGCCTCTGCGCTCCCCTTTGATACGCCCTAAGTGTGCATAGAAATTGCAATTTTTCGCACATAACTTTTGCCTCGCTTTCCATGGCCTTGGCAATGAAATAAAAGCGCCCCACTTGCAGGCAGGAGGCAGAGGAGGGGCTGGGAGGCGTAACAGAGAACGACTGTGTGCGTGCGTGTGTGTGTGTGTGTGTGTGGCGGTCATTGTTGCAGTTGCATTTGCCTTGCCGTAGCCAGCGAAGCGTGTGGAATAAACAGGAAAACACGGGGAAGACTAAGGGGTATAAATGGCTATATATACATACATACATACATACATACATACATGCATATATGTGTGACGGAACCAGCAGGGTGTCAATAGTATAACCGAACGATCATACATACATAGATATGGCTGCAGCGCAGGGCACAGGTGAGCAAAGGAGATATACTGATTGGCGGGGGGATGGGACGCAGCAGGGGGCAGAGGGAGGTTTAAGTAATACCAATTAGGAACGACAGAAAGTTACGCTCATTGATGAGAAAACATCTCTTGGTGTCGCCAACAGCAGCCATAACATCAAATCAGATCAAAGTTTACAAACATTTTTCATTTGGGGGAAAAGTTTTATCAGCTTGCGCGGAATGGGCGACGTCTTTGGTTCTACAAATGGAAACAATTCGAAGATTGTTCGAGTTGGATCTGAAAGATGAAGGCTATATGTGTCTCTCTCTTGCTCTTTCTCTCTCTCTCTCTCTCTTGCTGTCTCTCCTTTCTCTCTCTCTCTTGCTGTCTCTCCTCTCCCTCTCTTTCTCTCTCTCTCTCTCTTGCTGTCTCTCCTTTCTCTCTCTCTCTCTCTCCCTCCCTCTCTCTTGCCGTCTGTCCTTTCTCTCTCTCTCTTTCTTTCTCTCTCTCTTTCTTTCTCTCTCTCTTGCTGTTTCTCCTTTCTCTCTCTCTCATTTGCCCATTTTCTCTCATTCTCTCTTGTTGAATACCTCTTTTATTATATTCTCTCGCGAAAGTAACGGAATTTGTTTACTCTCTCTTTCTTTCTCTATCGCTAGTATATGCTATTGCTCTCCCTTTTCCTCTTTCACTCTTATTTCAGTTCTCCTTCACTCTAAATATCTCTTTTCTCACTCAAGTGTTTTCGTACTCTCTTTCTCCAACTCTTTCTCTTACTTTTTCTCTCTCTTTCTTTCTCTCTCTCTCTCTATGTTATGATTTCTCACTTCCTCCCCTTCATTGACCTTTCTCTCTTTCTCATTCTCTCCTTCGCATTCTCATTCTCTCTCATACCTATTCTTTCTCTGTATCTCTTACGCGTTCTCTCTTTCTCTCCCTTCCTTGAGCTTTCCCTCTTTCTCATTCTCTCTCATACTTATTCTCTCTCTCCCTTTCCCTTGCTTGAGATTTACCTCTTTCTCATTCTCATATCATACTTTTTCTTTTTCTCTCTTTCGTACTTTCTCTCTCTCTCTTTCTAATTCTCATTTTCCCTCATACTGCCCTTCTCTTTCTCTCTTTCTCTCTCTCACTCTCTCATAGTTTCTCTTCCCTTCAGCTGCTCATACTTTCTCTCCACCAATCTCTCCTGAGCTCTTATACTAGCTCTCATACTATCTCTCTCTCTCTCCTCCTTCTCCCTCCCTTCCTCGCTCGCATTCTCTCATTCAATTCCCAAATTTCGCTTTTGCGCGAGATTCCT
This sequence comes from Drosophila repleta, assembly GCA_018903745.1. Lineage (NCBI taxonomy): Eukaryota > Metazoa > Arthropoda > Insecta > Diptera > Drosophilidae > Drosophila > Drosophila repleta. Next base: position 2,101,212 of record JAEIGN010000750.1, on the reverse strand, counting down.
CAACGTTTGCTCCCGTTTAAATTGTCACCCAGAACGACGAACGAATCAAATAATTGAATTAGTCTATGCCAACTGATCTCTAAATTAAGTCTAAGCATGAGGAGAAGCTGGATAAGCGGCGACAATTGCGGAGCTTTCTTAAGCTCAGCTGTGGAAAAGTACAAGAGACAATTGACTGTAGGAGAATTCTTTAAATAAAGCTAAAATCCAATATACCCGCCTAGCTCATTTAGAAGAGGGTATAGAAAGCGCAATTGCTTTGAGCAATCGATTGCTACTCGAATGTGAATGAGATGCCTTAAGTGGAAGATCGGGTCAAGCGTATAAAGATCGAGTCGAGTGCATTCAACCCTCAATCGAAGAAAGAGAGAGAGAGAGAGAGAGAGAGAGAGAGAGAGAGAGAGGGGGAGAGAGAGAGGGCCATCGAACAAGTGGAACAAATGGCAATTGGATATATTTAAATAATGGGACGCATCAATTTCTCTCAGTGCAGCGCATTTGCCTTTAATTGAAATTGAAGCTGTCTGCAGATTCTATTAGTTGATTTACGTTCTTGCTCAATCACACAAAGGCACACACACACACACACACACACACACACACACACTTATGTATATATGTGTTGCCACTCCCCATCCTCCCCCTCTTTTTCAAATAGCTTACGTTGCCCGAAGTCAAGTCGCGTGTTTGTCTTCAGATAGCGTGAGGCAAACAACAAATTTACATTTTTCGGCCGACTTCAATCAGGGGCGCTCAACACGTTTTCCAATCAAACTAAATGTACCGATCCCCAAAGATACGCGACTCCAAGCATATACATATATGTATATATAGTATAGAGGGCCGTAGATAGAGACACAGGCACAGGTTGTGTTATTTAAGCGACCTTCACAGCGGCGCTTTGAGATAGGTAAGAACAACAAGCTGAGAAAAGGAGCTTTAATTTCATTAGGGTTGCGAGAGATATAGTATATATATGTTGGGAAAATATTGGCTGTCAAAGCATGAAATTCAATCGCATAATGATGATAATACAGGGAGAGAGAGAGAGAGAGATATGATATATGATTATTTATCTAAATTTGGCCAGGAAAGGGATATATATGATCATTTACTGTAATAATACTGTAATCTATCTACTAGGCCTTATCAGGCATCTTCTTTATACAACTCCCTACAGTAGTCATATCAATTACCCCAGATATTTCCCCATATATGTATATAGAGAAAGTTCCCTATCAGAGAAGTAGTCATATTTCACGCCTAATTAGCTTCGATGCCAGTAAAGAACTATCTTATATATACATATATGAAGAACTTATTATATCCAATGGGAATTCAGGGCATAATGAAGCTGACTATAGATAAACAAAATCTGAACTCTGCTATAGATATATTTGATGTATATATATGTATGTATAGATCATCCATGATCATCATAGATCAGCAAGGCACATAAAAGTCTTTGAGTTAAGCATATCTGAGGAATCGCCTATAGCATCATATCATCTATAGCATATATGATAAGAGCCCATCAGAGTGAAGGAAAGATATGTCAACTGTCTTCTACTCCTACACTTTCTATAGCTCATGAATAATATATTCAGCTGAATTCCTTCTGATGTTGCAATATAAACTGCATAAGCTAAAGCTCCCAATCTGCAATAATAAACATCTCAAGGTATGCGACTAAACTGCTTAACTAAATTAGACATACTATTTATATATGCATATATATATATTTTAGATTAGTTATATGCGATATATATTCTAAATGGAATTTTGTCCACCTATTATAGTACACGTTATATGAATATTTATGGATAATACGCAGAAGTCACTGTCCGCCTTCAAGCTTTCTACTTCTCCACTCCCTCCATCTCTCTCTCTCTCTCTCTCTCTCTCTCTCTCTCTCTGCTATAAGTCAATGTTTATGTTTCTGGTTTTTGACATCTCTCCAATTTGTCTATTTACAGTTTGATACATTGATATGCATCGCTTGCGTTCTCTGATTAACAGAAGCAACAGCAATAAACGAAAGACGAAGAGACAATACGAGCCGTAAATTCCACGGAATTCGTTATCAACGCGACACTTTGCAACACTGTCCAGGCAGCATATATTTTTTGTTTGTTTTCAATACTCGCTTCAGCTGGAAGCTCTGTTCCTCAGCAACTCTACAACTGAAACTGTGCCAAAATGTATAAGCTATTGGGTAGCCTGAAAAGCTACCTCAAATGGCAGGACATCCAGACGGACAATGCAGTCTTTCGTCTCCACAACTCCTTCACAACGGTACTTTTGCTCACCTGCAGCCTGATCATCACGGCCACCCAGTATGTCGGCCAGCCGATCAGCTGCATCGTCAATGGCATACCGCCGCATGTGGTCAACACCTTCTGCTGGATTCATAGTACGTTCACCATGCCGGATGCGTTCAATCGACAGGTAAGAAGTCTACACAACTCTACACGAATCGTATTTAAAAGTATAGTTGGCCTACTAAGCCTATAACTGCGTTAGCTGAATCAGTTTGTAATTTTAAGCAACTCTACAAAGTCTACACAAGTCTCCAAATGGGTTTTTTGCGTACACTTGACGTTTATTTATACACAAATGCCTGAAAACTTATTTACTTTTTAGTTTATGTAGATTTAATGAATTTTAATTATAGTCTACAAAGTCTACACAAGTCTCCAAAAGCAATTCTTTAAATATTTTATTAAATTTAAAGTGACAGATAGCAGAAAATGTAATTATTTGGTTAAATTAATATTTCTACAAAGTCTACACTAGTCTCCACAAGTACTTTTCGATGAATTGCATTAGATTTCGTTCAATAGATTGCAGCAAACAGTGTAGCATGCTTCAAAAATATAGTTTCTCAAAGTCTACACAAGTCTCCAAAGGCAATTATTTATATTTTCAAACTGCGCTTTAGCCAAACAAGCTTCAGCAAATCTTGTAATAACATGTTTACAAACTCTACACAACTCTCCAAATACAGTAAGTGCACCTTTTAAAGTCACGCAATCACAAACTTCAGCACAGCTTCCCAGAATTTGCTACCTTTTCTGCCTCAGTGGAGTCTCGTCTGAGCTTGCCATGTTTCACAATCTTACCTCTTCGCCACATCCTTATGTAGGCTGATCACGTTCAGCGTTGTCTCATTTGTATGATGTGTAATATGTACATGCTGTAGGCCCGTTTTTGGATGCCTCGCATGAATATATGCGCATATTTATGTGCTCCGGCTATAAAGCAATTATAAACGGGGCGTTGTCGCTCCAAATTGCGCTTCGTGTGATCCAAAAGAAAATGAAAAACAAAAAACGAAAATAAAAAACCGATTACCAGCGACACAAAAATTGAATATCCCGCGGCCAGCCTTTCGCTTAAGCACATACATACATATATCTCATATTTCAACAGGGGCAACGTTTTCTGATTTCGTGGAACCTTCAACGCAGACACGTCCATGTCCTTTGGGCAGAGTACATCAAAATTATCAAGCAGTTCGCCAGTGGAGATGGTCGAAGAAAATCATATTGCATATGCGCACAACAACACAGTATAACAGTTGTTAAAGTAGGCTTATCACTCATATAACAGTTGTGAAGCATGGGTCAGACGGACAAAGGACATATTATATTAGGTCTATCGCTCATATTTTATTATAACAGCCTCGCTTATTTGTGTTTCAAATCTGTTATACTGACAACTGTTATATTGTGTCATGACTGTTATAATCAATTAAAATATTTAATATAAATATATGCATACAAAATTAGTAATAAAGTTTTACGTGGAGTGTATAACACATTAATATACTGCTGCTATAAAAGAAAACTGTTATACTGTTATACTACTGTTATAATATGTTTTTATTTCAAACAATATTCACTCAGCAACTATTAGCTACTACTATTGAAAACTGTTATACTGCCAACTGTTATACTTCCAACTGTTATACTGGTAAATGTTATACTCCAAATTGTTATACTGCCAACTGTTATACTGCTAACTGGTATACTGCAAAGTGTTATACTGCCAACTGTTATACTGCAAACTGTTATACTGCTAACTTTTATACTGCTAACTGTTATACTGCAAACTGTTATACTGCCAACTGTTATACTTCCAACTGTTATACTGGTAAATGTTATACTCCAAATTGTTATACTGCCAACTGTTATACTGCTAACTGGTATACTGCAAAATGTTATACTGCCAACTGTTATGCTTCCAACTGTTATACTGGTCAATGTTATACTGCAAATTGTTATACTGTCAACTGTTATACTGCTAACTGTTATACTGCTAACTGTTATACTGCAAACTGTTATACTTCCAACTGTTATACTGGTAAATGTTATACTGCAAATTGTTATACTGCCAACTGTTATACTGCCAACTGTTATACTGCTAACTGGTATACTGCAAAGTGTTATACTGCCAACTGTTATACTGCAAACTGTTATACTGCTAACTTTTATACTGCTAACTGTTATACTGAAGACTTTTTCTTAGGAAACTGAACCGAAAACTTCTATTATAGAGTATCTACTATATCTAATTCTTTATATATTTTCTCTACTTCAAGGTCGGCCGCGAGGTAGCACATCCTGGCGTTGCCAACGACTTCAACGACAAGGATGCCCGGAAATACTATACCTACTATCAGTGGGTGTGCTTTGTGCTCTTCTTTCAGGTAAGCACGACAGCCGGAACAGCTGCCACACCCCCGCCTCGCCGCGAGCTAAAACCCCCCGCTTAGGCCTGTCGAACAGGGTATTTGAGTGTGGAGATATCTCTCACGTTTATGTCGTGGTCTCAATTGCTACGCACAAACAAGCTGTACTTCAATGAAGCTTAATTGAATGCGGGGGGAGGCTGTGCAGGCGCATGAGAAGAGAAGAGAGGAGAGGTATAAAGAGAGAGAGAGAGAGAGGGAGAGAGAGAGAGAGCTCTGGCTAATGCCTAACCTAACCGTTGACTGCCTTTTAAGGGGGGTTGTGGGGTGATGTCGCGCACGCACAGTTCATTGTATTGGCAAGCACGCGCAATCAAGCATGATTGCGCGCCTGTTGCGCAACACGCAAGCACAATCAACAGTTGCTAAATACCAAAGACAGCAGCAAACACTTGCGAAATGCCAGATACTGGATTCCAATGGATTTATGACTTGCTAAATCACAACAACAAGAAGATGGAGATGAAGAAGAAGAAGAAGAAGTAAAAGAAGAAGAAGAAGAAGAAGAAGAAGAAGTACGCATGTCAACAAATTTTCAAGTTTTGTTTCAAATTGTTGTCAAAGTCAAAGAGCAAGTGTTGAAGCTCTTCACACGATGAAAGCTCTCAGCTAATGCTCACTCATTGAGCTGGCATGTACAGTGGGCATTGCCTCTGATGGACACTGGCAGAACTTCTGATTGAAGCTTAAAGCTCTTTGCTACAAATTTAGTCTATAGAAGACTATCCTGTACAGACTTAGCTGAACAAGAGTAAGAACTGCCTATGATGGGCAGTAAAATAGCTGTGGAATAGAGCTTTAAGCTCTTTAGTTAACAATATTTCTATTTTATAGTATATGGACTTGCAGGCAGGAGTAGCTAGGCTCTCCTCTCTCTCTCTCTCTCTCTCTCTCCTACAGTAGAAACTAACTGCAGGGAGCAACGATGAAGATATTTTTATTAAGCTTAAAGCTCTTTAATAATACAAGACAAGCTTATAATCTAATAAAATAAGTCTAACCAGGCCCTACTCACCCTCGCTTACAGTAAAAGCTGCCTTGAAGCAACAATGATATTAATTTTGAATTGAGCTTAAAGCTCTTTAAATGTCTCCTATATAGAGATTTTAAAAAATATAAAAAAAACTAAGTTTGTGCACCAATAATATTGAAATTTAAATATAAAATTATTTTTGATAGTAAAAAATCTTTTTTTTTTAATTTTACATCATTTCTAACATAATGTTAAAAGTTTGAAAAAAATTAACATAATTTCAAACCATTTTTGTTTGTTGGAATATGATAAAAATCTGAAAAAACTTTTCTAGATGATAAAAATTATTTTTTAAAAATTTTACAAAATTTCTAACAGAATAACAATTTTTTTTTTAATTTAAAATATTTCAAAACATTTATTTTTTCAGATTTTTTATAATGAAAATAAAAATATTTGTTTCATTTACAACATTATGATATAAATGTAAACAAATCTTAGAAATTATTTAACATTTTTAGAGCTCTTCTTGATGATAATATATTTTTTTAAATTTACTTGATTTCTAACAATTTTTAAAAATTTTAAATATTTTTAAACATTTTTTTCCGATTTTTTTTATGATAATAATAAGGTTTACATAATTTTTTCGAATTTTTTTATCATCAGAAATTATGAAAATAATGCGAATTTTGATTATCCTTTGCTTCAGTTTTGATATATGGAAATTTCATCATCATTTACTATATTTACTATATTCCAAAGATTTCAAATCGATTCAGTTTTGATAGAGCTATGTAAACTGAATGTTAATATATATTTTATGCTCACTTCTCCTTCTATTGCTGTATCTTGGTTGGATATTGGGCATAACTAGATCTCTGATATATCTGCGATCCGAAAATGTGCTTAAAGAATCATTTCATATATATAGGATATCTTTTCTAGTGCATATAATAGTTAACATTAATATGTGCTATATAAACTTGATATTTCTATATAAATCTTGATTGATTTCCCCCCTCTCTATAGGCCATGGCCTGCTATACTCCAAAGTTTCTGTGGAACAAGTTCGAGGGCGGTCTGATGCGCATGATTGTCATGGGTCTGAACATCACGATCTGCACGAGCGAGGAGAAGGAGGCGAAGCGCGATGCCCTGCTCGACTATCTCATCAAGCACGTGAAGGTGAGCACAGCACGAGATGTGACCTCGAATCGATATATATGTATATGTCGATAACTAATAGCGATAACAATTTTATATATATATAGCGGCATAAACTGTATGCCATACGCTACTGGGCGTGCGAGGTGCTCTGCTTCGTCAACATTGTGCTTCAGATGTATTTGATGAATCGTTTCTTTGACGGCGAGTTCCTCTCGTACGGCACGAACATCATGGGACTGTCGGATGTGCCGCAGGAGCAGCGCATGGATCCCATGGTCTACGTCTTTCCGCGCGTCACCAAATGCATTTTCCACAAATACGGTGCCGGCGGATCGCTGCAGACGCACGATTCCCTATGCATATTGCCGCTGAACATTGTCAACGAGAAGACCTATGTGTTCATCTGGTTCTGGTATTGGATACTGCTCGTACTGCTTGTTGGACTGATGATATTCCGGTAAATACATACACATATAGATATAGATATATAGATATAGATATAACATAATCAAAGTTGCTGTTAGAGTTCATGTTAAGATAGCTGAGCATATTCCATATTTGATATATTTTCTAATCTATATTCTAGTTCGTATAACAGCTTAATGTTAAGCAAGCACACACTCCACTGCTAATAAGCTAAGCTTCTGTTAATTTAGTCAAGACAGCTCAATGCTCTGTTATCAGCCACTATTAACACAGACAACAACCTTGCCTGGCAGCGCTGTTTCGTTAAGTTTGAACTTACATGGCACTGTTAAGCGCCTGCTGATAGCTAACAGCGCGCTGTTCTTTGCAGTGCAATGCTGCTGTTGACTTAACAGTGCGCTGCACTTTTCAGTGCAAAGCGTCTGTTGAGCCAGTTAACAGCGCATAGAGCTGGCTGTTAAATGCATTTGAATTGCTTAACAGCTTGTTACAGTGGCTGTTAAATGTCTTTGAAGCTATGCTGAGTGTTCGATAACATTGCCATGTTAACATAGCTACTGAAACTGACTGTTAAATGTGTTTAAGCTAGTTTTTTTGGAATATTTGAAACAAATTTGATCTGAATTTTGATGCTTTCTATATTTACAGTGCCTGCATTATCTTCATGCCCAAGTTCCGGCCGCGTCTGCTGAACGCGCGCAATCGCATGATTCCCATGGAGACCTGTCGCACGCTCTCGCGCCGCCTGGACATTGGCGACTGGTGGCTCATATATATGCTCGGTCGCAACCTGGATCCGGTCATATATAAGGAGGTGATGGGCGAGTTTGCCAAGCAGGTGGAGCCAGCGAAAAACGATCGCAACAAGTAGACACAGAGAGAGAGAGGGAGAGAGAGAGAGAGGAGGAGGAGAGAGAGAGAGAGGGAAGCTCTCTGGATGATTATGATCATAATTATTATTATTTAGCACAAATCAAGAGAAAAGACAATCTATTATAATCCATTTCCAGCCACTCAGCAAGAAGAAACTCTTAATCAATGATCACAACTCAAAACTGTTCAAATTTCAACAGTTTTTTTCTCTTTTTTTTAAACAATTTTTCAACTTAAAAAAACAAAATTTTTTTTTATTAATTTTAAATTAAATTTAATATTTAGCGTGTAAATTAAAAAATGAGACAAAAGTTACGGCCCAAGATATTCTAAAAAAGATCAATATATATACACATATATATATTTAGATATATATAATATATATATATTTGAATCTTATGAAATTAAGCGCAACTTGCAACTGCCAAGCAAAAATCAGCAACAACAGGAATAATAACGCTTTTTATAATACGAGAAAATGAACATAAAATATTGCTTTTGAGTCTTTCATAATAGATCATAATACTATATACACTTGATAATACATGATTATATATCGAAGCGTTTCGCTGGCAACTTTTGCTTATCGGAAGAGCAACAACTAAATGTTAAGTTTTTTGTATAGTTTTAGGCAAGAATTGCAAGATTTTTTATAAAACTAAAGCGAATATATATGTATATGAAAAAAATATTTATATATATATATATTTATATAAAACATATGAAATAAACTATATAACTGGCGAAAATCAAGTTGTTTTCTTATTACAAACAAGTCTAAGATTCTATTCCAAGCAAAGTTTCAAAAATTTAGGTTAGAATTTCGAATATTTTTCAAAAAAAAGTTAGGTTAGAAATTTGTGCAGCCCGGAATTGAACTGCTGTCTGTTGTATTAAAACGAAATCATTAAGAAATCATAAATATATATATTTATAAACCGCACTACACTTCAATTTTCTTAACATAAAGTTATTTCTAACAATAATTCAAAAATCAATTTCCAAATGAACGTTAAACCAGTTTCGTTAAGTTCGTTTCGTGCTCACCCAACGAAATGTCGTCCAGTGAGTAACGTAAGCGAGCATTAGCGCGTGCAACGCCGAATGCCCAATGTTAGTACCAAAATGAGTAACGTGAACGCATGAATGCGCAACGTAAGGCCAAACTGCGTAAGGCATTAAACTAATGCAGTAAATTGTTGCAAAACTCAATTAAAATAAAACCAAAACGAAATAGTATAAGTGATAAAAAATGTGATGTCAAGTGTAAGCACCAAAGCGTTTAAATAATCCAAAATATAACAAAAAGTAAAACATAACAAATACCAAATAATATGTTTTGTCAAAGTCGCGCGTGCGGGTGTATATATGTATGTGTGTGTGTGTGTGTGTTTGCGAGTGCGTACGTGTGCGTGTGTATGTGTGGGTGAGAAGCAGTTAAAAACGCAACGAAAATCTGCCAAAATAAACGCGCAAAAGCTAGACGAAAAAATATAAACATAACACGAATGTGTGAGTGTGTGTGTGTGAGTGGGTGGTGTAGGAGAGCAGTTGCCATTACAGTTATTGGCCATTGCCTTACATACGTACGTATGTAAACACAGAGCACCGCAATTTTGGCTTCTCTTTTGTTTGTATATTTGTGTTAATTTGGGCCCTTGCGCGAGGGTGTGAGTGTGTGCATGGAATTTAGCGATGCCTGCTGGCACCAAATTCAACCCCCAATGCCCCTGCTCCCAGTAACAACAACAACAACATCACACCACCAACGCCAACCACCACCCCCTGACGGCAGCCACGCTGAAAATTGACTCTCGGTCGAACGAAGGTGATGTTATAGTTGTTGTTGTTGTTTTTGTTGTTGGGGTGTTAAGCTAAAATAACAAGCAGCAGCAGCAGCCAACAGCAGCGCCGTAATTCAAAAACTGTCGAAATAAAACGGCTCTGCGCTCGCTCCACTCTTGACTTCCACATTCTATCTCTCTCCCTCTCACTCGCGTTCTGCATTGCTCAGCTCGTCACTCTGATGCGCATTAGGCTGCTCACTCCTACTCACTCTCTCTCTCTCTCGCTCTTTCTCTCGTATTATGGCCGCAGCCAAAAGTTTAGCTCCAAGCAGCGCCCTGTCCTTTATAATTGGGTGTACGCTGTGTGTGTTATGTGTGGGTGTCAGTGTGAGTGTGTGTAAGCAAAAGGCGAATTGTAAGAAAAGGCGCAAAGGCAACGCAAACAAAGCAAAGTAAAGCAATTATTTCAGTTAAATTGAAAAATTTTATTTATATAAAATGAAAATTTCATATTTAATAAATAAAAATTTAATTTTAATTGTTTTGCGCAAATTGCGCGCTGCGCAACACCGGCCGGCGGCCGTTTGGCAACACTGTCAGTATTGTTTGCCGCCTATGTGTGTGCAACCCTGTGTGCCGCCGCCGTTGCCGCACACACGAAACTGAGTGTGAAAGCGTGTGGTCGAAAAATTAAGAACAGCAACAAAAAACGTAAGATACGAAAACGGCTCTCTTTGTACGAGTAGCAGCGGTAAAAAAGAACAAAAAAAATCGCTCGCGGGGGAGCAAAGCAAATTGACAGCAGTAGCAGCAGCAGCAGCAAAGCAGCGCAGCCGCTAATCTTTTGCTGTCGCGTCGCGTCGCAAAAGCAAAAAATACAAAAAAAATATATATACATATATATATATATATATATATATATATATATATATATATTTATATATATGAAAATTTCCATACCCAAAAATAACCAAAAAATTTTCAAGTTTGACGTTTTTATGGTGTGTGAAAAACGACACGGGAACAAGGAATAGGCCACAAAACTGAAAGCAAAGCTAAAGAATAAGGTTGAAGAGAAAAGGAAGAAGCAGCAGCAGTAGCAGCGAAAAGCGTGCAAAGGCGACAGGAAAAAGGTCAAAATGAGTGTGTGAGGCAGCAGAGGAAACATGGAATCAATGAAAATGGAGCAAATGTGAAAAACTTGTGGAAAAGCTAAAATTAATTTTTGTTGTTTTTGTTCACGCGCGCGTATTCGCGTTTCTCTGTGTGTGTGTGAGTGAGTGAGTGGCAGGCACTCAGCGTGTGTGCGAGCGAGAGTGCGAGAGTGTGAGTGAGGCAGCCAAGCAGCAGGCAGGCAGGCAGGAAGAGCGGAGCTAAAATATTTTGTAAAACGCATTTACTAATTAAATACAAATACAAAGAAAAAAAGTGAACAGAAATATAAATATATATATATATATACATGTGTGTGTGTGCGTGCGTGCATGTTTGGCGAATGGCAGTACAAAAGCGAAATCAATAAAAATAATAACAATAACAATAAACGCTCTAAAGTGTCTTCATCCCCCCACCTTCTGTTCTTCATCTACAACTTCTTCCTCTTCTTCTACTTATAGTTGTTGCTGGTGTTGTTGGAACGTATGCAAAGTGTTGTTTTTTTTTTGGTTTTTTTTTTACTGAATCAAAGTAAAACAAAAGAGAACTAAAAATAAAAAAAAAAAAGCAAGAAGTATTAACGGAAAAATAAAATAAAGTAAAATAAAATACAAAAAAAAAAAAATGTGCAAAGCCAACGAATGCGCCATAGCAGAAGCAGAAGCAGTAGCAGCAGCAGCCGCCGCAGTAGCAGTAGCAGCGCCACACAGCGTCGCAGCCGCAGTCGCCGCCAACGCGTGGAAAGCAGCAAAAAGCAACGCATGACCGAACGACGCGGCGACGTTCACAATAAGCGAAGCAAAGCAAAAAGCAAAGCGAAACAATTATTGCTTCAAACTAAAACGAGCTGAAAGAAGAAGCAGCAGCCGAAGAGTGCAACAAAAGAGAGCAGCAGATAGAAAACGTATACAAAACAAAAACAAAAAAACACACACACACTGAAAGAGAGAGAGAGAGGGAGACACTCACACACACGCACACAAGTATAATAATAACAATAACAAAAAGCAAAAGGCGATAGGCGATAGGCGCTAGAATAGCCGTAGCAGTAGAAGAAGAAGAAGACGACGACGACGACGGCGAACGTGCAATAACTAAAACAAAAACGAAGAGCAAACACAAAAAGGAGCGAGCAAAAGCAACTGTGCTGGAAAGAGAGGGAGTGGAAGGAAGGAAGGAAGGTAGGCAAACGCAGGCAGAACTAACGGAACAACAACAGTTAAGCTTTTCGGTGTTGTTGTTGTTGGCGGCGTTTGTGCTGTTGTTGTTGGCGGTGTTGCCATGGCCAGCAGCAGCGGCGCAACAAATGCAGTCAGCAGCAACGCAACTGCGCTGCCTTCACTTTTCACCGGCAGCGGTAACAGCAACAACAACAGCAGCAACAACAACAACGGCGCCAGCAGCAGCAATAGTAATAATAATAACAGCTGCAGCAGCGCTGCCGGCGTCAACGTCGCGGCCAAAGATATGGACGGACTGATTGCCATCAATGATAGCGCACTATCGCAACAAATCGAATTTATACTACAAGATGCTCCCATGGAGCAGGATGACGAGCAACAGCAGCTGCAGCTACAGCAACAGCTCAATATGGCAGCGGCAGCAGCGACGGCGGCAGCAGCGTCCAAGCTCGACAACCACCCACCGACAACAACAAATGCAACAATAACGACAACAACAACAAACAGCGCTTCCGCCTACAACAACCACAACAACAACAACAACAATCATATAAATAGCCACAACAACAACAGCAGTTTGAGTGTTGAGGATCATCAGCAACTGTTGCTGCAGCAGCATCGTGCACAGCAGCAACAGCAGCAGCAGCAACAACAACAACAACAACATCATCTGCTGAATGGCCGTCGCATCATCATTCAGTCGACAGGCAGCGGCGCCAGCTCCGTGCTGGCTGCCAGTGACATCAAGGAGGAGCAACAGGAGCTGGAGGACGAGCCCGAGGATGAGGAAGAGGAGGAGGAGGAGGATCCCGAGCTTAACGATGAGAATCTGCAGGACATCGAAGAGGAGGCGCAGGCAGCCGAAGCTGATGAGGAGCCAGAGACGGCGACGCATTTGCAGCAACATCACCAACATCATCATCATCATCTGCATAATCAACAACAGCAGCAGCAACAACATCATCTGCATCAGCAGCAGCAACATCATCATCAGCAACATCTGCAACAACAACAACAACAACAGCAGCAGCAACAACAACAACATCTGCAAGCGCAAGTCAAACTGGAGCTGGACGAGCTGCCCGATGACGATGATGAGGAGGAGGAGGATGAGGATGAGCAAATGCAGCAGCAACAACAGCAGCCAGCCCAGCAGCAACAGCAACAAATTGAGGTATGAACCATGCCAAAGGCTCTAATTGTTGTAATTACTTGAGTAATTACTATGAAAAGGAAAAGAATTAATGCCCGATAATTAAGAATTTACTCAGAGTAAAGTCGTTTCGACTCATTGATGACTAGATCTACGCTCAGCTCTACGGCTCTTCATAGTCATATTTGCCTTTTAGATCACGTCAGCCCTAGCCAAGAACAGCTTTTCATTTAGCAATCAGATTTTATTGCTCTTTCGTAATGCGCCTAGTGCAAGCAATCAAAGTGTTTAAACAGCTTTTCAGATACATTTAACTACGGCAAAGCTTCGAGTCTAAATCAAATGGCTTGATGCGTCTGCTTTTTGAGCAATTGAGTGAAAGCAGAATATGGAAACAGATTCGTTTAGTAATCACAATAATTAATCAAGGCAAACATATTTAGTGGAACTGGGGAAATATAGCTCATTTTTGGGCAATAATTGAGAGTAATTGGGCAAAGAAATTTAGCTTTATGCTTAGTTACGGCATTAATTATTTACTATTTTTACAAGCTTCACTTTATAGTAAATAATTAATACAATATAATCATCAACTGCTTTCTTATTACCTAACTACTTATTAACTCCGCCAATTCAAAGTAATTACTAGCAATTACTTTGTCTAAAGAGCCTTAATTGATTAATAATTGAAAATGCCATGAATAAAATTTAATTACTATAAAATTTAGAATAAATACTATATAAATATATACCTAACAAATATATATTTATTATAAAGAAATCATAGAAAGTCAACTAATTGTCACAGGACGTAATTGTAAAGTAATTAAGAGTAATTAGCGCAAGTTTAAGTAATTGAATTGCATATTGAACTAGAATTTGTATGGATTTAGTCAATGCAACAATGAAATTAAGCATTGCAGAAAGTATTTCAGCTCTTTCCGTAATTACTCAAGTAATTAAAAGTAATTAGCCCAGCTCTAAAGCACTTGAAATTTAATAAATCTTGTTAATCAATTATTCTAACTGCCCACAGTCACTGCAACAGCAACTGGAGTACTCGACGACGGCCCAGCAGCTGGTGCTGCCCGCGGGCAGCATTGTGAGCACCACGACGCGCGCCTTGACCGTGCCGGTGTCGGAGGCGGCGCTGGTGCAGCTCCAGCGTCGTCCCGTCTACATCAGCAACGCGACAATGAGCAGCCTGACGGGCGCCACGTATGTGCGAATGCCCGCGGCAGCTGTCATCAGTCGCAGTCCGATGACGGTGCTGAATGTGGTGCAGCAGTCGGGCGGACCCACCGCGCAGCTCATCTTGCAGACGGCGCAGGCAACGGCAGCGCCCACAACGCAAGCGCCGCAGTCTCAGCCAACAGCTGGCGTTGCAGCCGCAGCGCCGTCGCCCAGCAACGAGCAGCAGTTGGCGGCGCTGGCACTAGCACAGCAGCAACAACAACAGCAACAACAGCAGCAACAACAGCAGCAGCAGCAACAGCAACAACAGCAGCAACAACAACAGCAGCAGCAACAACAACATCAGTCCATTAAGCCAGCGCCAGCCACGAGCAATATGGCCACATCGACGACCAGCTACCAGTGCATGGAGTGTGTGGAGAAGTTCGATTCGAAGGAACTGTTTGACATCCATCGCAGCGGGCATGCCAACAACATGAAGTGCGCCATCTGCAACATGGTGCTCAAATCGCTGAAGAACTACGAGAAGCACTGTTTGCGCTGCAAGCCCTACGAGTGCCAGATCTGTGGCCGTGTCGTACGCTTTCGTCCGAACTTCATCAAGCATATGCGCGTGCACACGGGCCAGCAGTCGGAGCGGCACAAGTACAAGTGCGAGGTGTGCCACAAGGAGTTCATGAGCTTCGAGTACTTCAAGGTGCACAAGAAGATCCACAATGAGAATGTGAATCTCACCTGCGAGATCTGCGGCAAGGTGTTCAGCGCGCTGGCCTCGCTGCGCGGTCACTCGAAGCTGCACTCGGGCGTCAAGCTGCACAAGTGAGTCGAATGGCATTTTAGATAAGAAATATCTAAACTATCTCTCCCCCTTTCTCTCTCTCTCTCTCTCTTTCTCTCTCTATCTCTCTCCTTACAGATGCGACGTGTGCGGCAAGGGCTTTGGGCAGCGCTACAATTTGAAGATCCACGCACGCACGCACACGGGCGACTTTCCATTTGAGTGCAAGGTGTGCAAGAAGAAGCTGCATACGCAGTCGTCGCTGCAGACGCACATGCAGGTGCATTTGCGTGATCAGCCCAAGGGCGGCGCTGCTAGCAGTAGCAGCAACACCAGCAACAACAACCTTAGCAACAACAACAATAATATTAGTAACAATGCTGTGACAGCAGCAACAGCCAATGTCAAGCTGGAGCCCGAGCTGGAGCAAGCCAGCGGCAGCAGCAGCAGCCTGCAACAGCAGCAACAACAGCAGCAGCACCAGCAGCAGCAGCAGCAACAACATCATCTGCAACAGCAACAACAACACGAGATGGAGCTGGACGATCAGTCGGGCCTGAGCGACGAGGAGACGGAGACCGCTGTTCATAATTTGACCAATAATCGTTTAACCACCGGCGAGGACTCCTCCAATGAGTCCTCATCGAATGCCTCGCTACAGCAGCCGCACTCCTCAGCCAGCTCGACGCACTCGCAACAGCAGCAGCAGCAACAACAGCAACAGCAATATATTGTCTCCACACCCACGCGCACCATTGTCATCAAAAACTATATGCAACAGCAACAACAGCAGCAACAGCAACAGCAATCGGATAATCCAACCGGCAATGGCAACTGTTCGAGCGTGCTGCACACACAGGTCATACAGAGCGGTGCAGGCACCAGCAACGGCCATCACATCATCAACGCCGCCACCACCAATGCCAACAACAGCCTCAGCCACACGACCAGCAATGGCAGCAGCAGCAGCGGCAGCAATGGCAGCACCAACAATAACAGCAGCAGCAACAGCAGCGGCGGCGGCGGCGGCGTTGGCTGCGGCAACAGCAGCAGCAGCAGCAGCAATGTTGCCACTGCAGCGAGCAATTTGGCACAGCAATTGCTGCGCAAAACACCGATCATTCACTCGACGGGCACGCTCAGCTCAGCGCTGGCTAGCGTCGTGCAGCAAACGGGCGGTAAGTGAACGAGTAGCGAGTAACGTTGGATTGTGAGTGGGCGAAAGGAGTTGGAGGCAGGAGCAGAGCGTAAGCAGTAGGTGATGAGTCACGAGGAAGGTATAAGGAGTAACGAGTTAAGCTTTTTCTATAATGTTAACTGAATAATATGGTAAAGATCTTAAGCTATATGAAGAGATTTGAAAGCCAAATTTAATGGCAAGTGAAATGTAGTACAGAACAAACAACCATGCGTCAAGTGTAACGAGTGGAGAGTAGTATAGGGAGCAAGAAACAGGAATTATAGAGGATAATTTAGATCAGCCTTAAGCCTACTGCATATAGATATTAATATAAAATATAAATAGATAAGATATTTAATTTAAAGTAAACAATCAATATAAATGTGATAAATATTTATATATAAAATAAATATAAAATATTTATATAACATAACTTAGTTAATCACATTAAGACTTAGCTAAATACTAAGAATATTGACTGAATTTTATGTCACATAAAAATCATAATTTTATTTCATATTTTCAAAGAACTTTAGACTAAACTATAGAGCTGATATAATTATATATATAATTTCCACGGCATACTCTACCAAGACATTATATATATACATATATGTATATACGTTTACTGTTAAGCCTTAAGCTATTCACACTTAATTTTGTATAGCCAAAGCTTGTTTACAGCAGCTGAAGCACGTTGAATTCTTGGAAAGAAAGCTGTATCGCTTACTTCGTAAGAGAGCTTAGTAAATTCAACGGAATTCTATATGCCATATGCTGCTCGATACTTGGTAATCTTACGTTAATTCTGGGAAAGTATGCATTGCACGCATCTGAAATTACGTTTATCTCGTGTCATGAAACATATTTAATTTACTGTTTAGTCTTAGTTTGTAAATGTGAAATGTATTTAGAGAGAGAGAGAGAGGAAACTATGCCAAGTAAAGCTGTAAAAGGCTGATTGATGCTGCTCTTCAAGTGCTCTATATAGCTTCTGTAGCCTTGTTTAGCTTACTATAGAAAACTCCTAGAGCACAGGCTATATATAACTTATAACTGTCTCTTAAGATGCACAAATTACTATCAATGTTGTCCTATTACTTCAACAGAACTTTTATGCAATATATTGTAAGTTATGAAGGCTTTTCGAGCAATATTTATTATATATTAAATTAGAGTTTATATTCTGGCTTGACTAATGCCTGCTTTTGTTCTGCTTTCAGTTGGTTCGCCGGCGCAATCGCCATCATCTTCATCCACATCGTGTTCCTCCACCGTGCTGGTGTCCAAGGCGACGGGCGTGCCGCTGTCCATAGCCTCATCTGCGGCGCTGGGCGGCTCCACAATAATACGCAGCACGCGCAATCATCAGCAACAGCAGCCAACGAGCAACTGCAGCAGCAGCAGCAATGTGCGTGTTGTCACTGGACAGCAACAACAACAACAGCAGCAGCAGCCGCCGCCGCAGCAGCAGCAGCAGGCGCAGCCACGTAACAACCACCGAAACCACCACCGACGTCGTCATCTGGCGGACATGGACGACGATGATGATGATGATGACAATGAGGAGGATGAGACTAGCGTGCAGATGCGCGTAGCCACCAATGGCCATCATCATCATCATCATCAACAGCAGCAACAACAACAGCAGCAGCAGCAGCAGCTCAATCAGCATCATAACCACAATCATAATCACAGCCACAATCATCATAATCATCAACAGCATCATCAGCAGCAACAGCAGCACCACCAGCAGCAGCAGCAACAGCAGCAGCAACATCATAATCATCAACAGCAACAGCAACACCATCGTCAGCATCACAATCATTTCGATGATGATGACGATGATGAGAAATCCTCACCGTCCTTGGCCACAGCGGCCATTATCAAAGTGGAACCGAATCTCTATTCATCCGGCTCCGGCGACAATTCCAACGATATGTTCATCAAAGAGGAAGTGATGTTCGAAGATTCCGCTGCACCGCATTCGCCCCAATCGCCGCCCAGTTCGAAGTTTCGCATATCGAATTTCGAAAACGATTTGGTCGATCATCACGTCGACTTGAGTCATTCGCTGCCGCCGTATGGCAATCTGTTCGAGCCGCACTCCATACCGGACAGCATACCCGTACAGCTCTATCCGGACGACGACGATGACTTTCGTCTCGATCACAGCTCGCTGGGTGGCCTGCACAATACGTCGTCGTCGACGACCGACGGCGACTTCATCAAGAAGGAATGGGTCTACGGCAGCGGCACGAGCAGCTACGCCATGAACGGCAAGTTCGACGATGACAGTGATGCGCTGTGCGATGCGGCCAACTTCATATACAATTGAGTGGAGCCGAAGCGGAAGCGGAAGAGGAAACAACGGCACTGGCTGAGGCGAGTGCACGATGTCTCCATGTGGGGCAGCTGATCTAAAAGAGAAAGGAGCAGGAAGAGGAGAGCAGGAGTATAGCTGCAGCTGCAGCAGCAACAACAACAAAATTCGAATTATTGACGCACACACACACACTACACCCACACACACACACACACCTTACATGTTTGTGTGCTTGCATACACGTATATATATATATATTTGTTTATATATATATTTGTATATGCCCAATTTATCCTTAACAAGTATATATGTATCTATAGATATGTATATGTATTTAGAGAGAGAGATTATTTGAGTTGTTTTTTTCTTTTCTTCCTGTATACACCTATATACATACATATACATATACATATATATATATATATATTTGCTATCTCTGTCGCGCTCGTGATCTTAACGTGATCTTAAACTAAATCAATGTGTAAAACGTATTTGTAACTGTATTTTGTAGTTGTTTCTATATAATTGAAAAAGGCAAAAAAAAACTAAAACAAAAAATCAAAAAAAAAAGAGAAGAAAAGAAAGGAAAAGTGAAGAAAAATATGTATGAAGCAGCATTTGCTCTGCTATTCGATGTATGAGTATATATATAGCTAACTGTCTCTTTCACACACACACACACAAAATTACACGAACCGTGTCTGTCTGTCTTGCTCTATCTCTGTCTGTCTCTCTCTCTCTAACTCTGTCTCTGTCTCTGTGTGCAGTTCGTTTAGAAGTTGCCTTGGAATTTGTTTCTAGTCTCTCTCTCTCTCTCTTTGTCTATGTGTGACCCACTCTCTCTCTCTCTCTATATCTGTCTCTGTCTTGCGCTCTCTTACTATGTGTTTTGCACGCCTTTCAATATTTTGTTTGCCTTTTGATCTCGTTTACAGTTGAATTTATGTGCTTTCTTTCAAATTTAGATTTCATTTTCGATCTATATATAGATATATACTCCTTATTGCTAGGCGTTGCATATCCTTAAATATATTAATATTTTGTGTTTATTTTTTTTCATTCAGTATTTTTTTTCCGAAACCAAATTTAACTTAAGCTTTAACGAACTAAGAATTCTCATTGAATATTTTTGTTTTCAGTATTTTTTTTGTTTCTTTCTTTCTGTCTGTCTCGCTCTTTATCATTAACAAAAAAAAGAATATATATATGCATATAATATGTTATTGAATTCGCTTTGTCTCCAATCAATCCTAATGTGCAATTCTCAATGTGTCACGCCCCCATCTACACCCATCCAACCCCTCCCATACACACACACACACACACACAGCTATTGTAACTGTAATTTTGTATTATTGAACTTTGTATAAGATGAAAAAGTTTTTTGTTTTGTGCTTTAAAAAACTTAAATTGAAATTAATGTGGTTTCCTTAAATAGCAATTAAGTTCTAAATTTTAATTAATTACGCGCACACACATACATACACATACATACAAACATACATATATATGTCTAATATATTATAATATAAAAAAAATATATATATATATATATAGAGAGAGCGAATTATATATATTTAAGCGCTTATTTTTTTCATAGTCCTAAGCTCGAGAGCATGCTTTATATACACAAACAAACAAACAAACACACACACACGCACACACATATATACACCTCTATATATATATATATATATATATAGCTTATATAATATTTATAGCTACGTTCATGATCTTAACATATATAATACATATATATATACAGATATATACGAAATTTATTTTTTGCATTTAATGAAACATTTTTTATTATTTTATTAACCAGTTTTTCTTCGTTCTTTTGCTTTTATTTTCCTTTTCCTTTTAAGCATGTAAATTATTATATATATATATAGTATATATATATATATAACTGAAACATATGTATATATACATACATGGCCAGCAACGTACGCAACAAACACGTTGTAAAATTGAATAACAAATAAAATATATAATAAAAAATTAAATAAAAATATAAAAAAAAAAACAAACAAAATTTTTAGCGCAAATTGAAACTAACAAAAATTTAT
The DNA here is from genome assembly GCA_018903745.1 of Drosophila repleta. Classification (NCBI taxonomy): domain Eukaryota; kingdom Metazoa; phylum Arthropoda; class Insecta; order Diptera; family Drosophilidae; genus Drosophila; species Drosophila repleta. The sequence continues at coordinate 2,080,191 of JAEIGN010000750.1, read as the reverse complement.
TCAAAGCATTTAATGTTAACAACAAAACAACAACAACAAATAGTTGTAAAAAAAAAAACAAGTTTTTAATTTACAATTATTTTTTATTTTATTTTTTTTAGGTACTTGCCTGAAAGAAAAGAAAAAGTTAAAGCAAATATATCTAAACTTAAAGATTAAAAATATATATACAAATAATTATTATGTAGCCAAAATAGTTGAACATACACACGCACACCAACAAACACACACACACATATATATATATAGAGATATATATATTTTCTTGCTTTATGCTTTGCTGCGTCATTCGTAAACGTTTTGCGGCACTGAACTGTTTGTTTTCTCTTTGTTATGCCTAACGTTAATGTTGTTGCATTTGTATACACAGACACAAGCACACGTTTGGATATATACCATAATCTGCACAGATATCGATATATATGTATATATGCCATTTAGATTTTCTTTTGAAGCGCATTTGAGAGGGCCTGCTATTGCAGCTTTTGGGGCCCAGCTAATGCTCAACATACACACATATCTACACACACACACACACACACACACTTAAGTCTTCCGCACTTCCTTTTGTTTTTGGTTTTTCTGTTTGCTTCAGTTGCTTTCCTTGATCGTTTTTTATACGCATAGAACGGGTTGTTGAAGCGAAAGCAAGCAAAAACAGAAAACATAACGTCTGCCAGTTGGATAAATGTACAAAACGAGAACAAAGAAGAAGAAGAAGAGAAAGAAAGCAACAACAAATTAAATATTTAGTACCTAAGCGAGTTCAATGAAAACTGCAATTGACGTAGAGTAAAAAACTAAAAGCCAAAAGCCAAAAAATAACTAAAAGAAAAGAAGAAGAAGAAGAAACACTCAACTTCGGCTTGTCGAAGCTTGAAATGTCCTTGCAGTCACAGCGAAGCATAACAGTACATGTATCCAGATATATATACCGTATGATCTATATATATATATATATATATATATATCATATATCATAATGCTTAGTCGAATTGCTAAGAAAATCGGCACAATTTTCATACATGATCTAAAAATGTACTAAAAAGATCTAAAAACTAAAAACACATTTAAAACTCAGATTTGAAAGATCTACAAACTGCACCAATAAGATCTAAAATTGATCTAAAATCTGTACTAAATGTGAGCTAAAAGCAAGCATGCGACCAGAGCTGACTGCAAAGGCATCAAGGAAACTATCAACAAATATTGAAGCACTGCCTGCCACAAACAGCAAGAGAAAGAGTTAAGAGTAAGAGAGAATGAGAGCGAGAGAGCAAGGAGAGCTAGAGCGAGCGAGCGAGCGAGCAATAGTGAAGTGTCAAAGCGAGAGAGAGAGAGAGAGAGAGCTAGAGCGAAACACTGGCATCAACAGCAATTCTAAAAATATTTTTTTGTCCTTTTAAATCATAAAACCAAATCTTTTTTTTACACTTAAAAAAATATACATATATAAATATATGAAAAACTAATTTTGTATATGAAATATATTTTATATACTATGAACTAAACCTAAATGGAAAGCAAAGTAGAATCAATGTGAAATAAACCAAGAAGTATTTGGCCCCACTGTACACACACACACACACCCACACACACACACATACAAAGACCCCGCCCGTATAAGCCCACAAATGGAAAAAAAAGCCAATGGACATCAACAAAACGACGAAAATTTTAGCACCAAAAGAAAAACAACAACAAGAAGAAATCTCAACGACTGCGCACACAAAAAGTGAACAAATTTTTTGTATTTATATATATATATATATTATATATATATAAATTAAAAACAAAAGAAAACAAAACAAAACAATTGTATTTCTCTTAAGAAAAAATAAAACTATTTTTTAAGTGTAAACCAAGCCTCGAAAAATTGAACAAAACAAAAACAAAAACAACAAGGCTTGGACGCCAAATTTTTCAGCAATAAAAATAAATGTTAAAAATAAAAATAAACAAAAAAAAAAGTTAAACAAAAATAACAAAAGCGTAACAAGAAATTTATAGAAAAATGCATAAATATATGTACAAATACACGCACACACACACACAGCGAGAGAGAGAGAGAGGATTGTTTACACTGAGCGAAACAGAAGATGTATTTTTTTTAACATGAAAGGAAAAGTTTGTGTGGAAGTGGAGTAGCAGAGGCCACGCCCCAAACACACACACACACACACACATACATTAGACGAAGCGCAATATTTTATATTCTAAAAAGCAAAAAATAAAAAAAAATTACAGAATTTTTTTATTTTAAGCGATTTTGTTTTGAATTAAGTAAATGTACCTAAAAACAAGTTAAAGAAAAAAAGTTGGTCAAATAGAGAAAAGAAAATATGTAAAATTTAAACAATCACAACTTGGGACGTCTTCGATTTGGTATAAAAAATAAAATAAAAAAATATATGAAAAAAAATCAATGGGAACGGAAAACTGCGAACATTTGCATTAAAAATAAAATATGATATATATATATATATATATATACACGAACATATAGTATATAAACAATTAATTAAATGTGTAGCAAAACGTATAAAAAAACCAACGCATATACTTCTATTATTAATAATAATAATAATAATAATACATAAAATTGTTTTTAATGGCATAAGATTTATATATATATATAAAAAAACAAAATGAAAATTAATAATTGACAGACAACAAAAATATATAAAAAAAAAAATTTATTGTTAAAAAATACTAAAAAAAATGTGTGTAAAAAAACGGAACTAAAATTTTAAATTAAGTTTGGAATTGAAATTTTGTTGTGCACTTTTTCCAAAATTTTCCAAATTTTTGTTGTACTTATTTTTCTACACTGAAACAAAAGATATAGTTAAAAAACAAACGCCTCAAAACACAAGTTGAACAACCGCAACAACAACAACAAGAAGAAGTAGAAGTTTTTTAAGAGCATTTTCGAGAAATATTAAAATAAAAATATAAAAAAAGAAATGAAAGCAAACAAAGCCGAACAATTTCAATCTGAACAAAACCTAAAGCCCACGAAATATATATAAATAAAAAATAAATATATATATATATATGTATATATCTACATATATATATATAGAGAGAGAAAGGAAACAAACAAAAGCAAAATCATATTTATATATATATTATGAATGTCTAGTCGTATTTTCAGTATTATACAAAAAAAGAAGAAAAAAAACTAAAAACAAATTTTGAAAAAAAAAGAATTAAGTGTGTAGTGTGTACAATAAAAACAATTATTAAAAAATATATATATATGGATATATATATATATATAAACAATTTTTAGAAGCATTTTTAACATATGAAAAGGTATAAAAAATAAAAAAAATAAGTGTTTACATAATTAACATAAAAAAAATATATACATATATGTATATGAATATGATATTATAAAAAAAAGAAATAAACAAATTTAAACGAAATGTGTCTGTTTTTAGTGTTAGTCTCTGTATAAGATACCAATTAAAACAAAATTTGATGTGTGTAAAACTAAAAAAAATATATATTACAATAAAGTGGAGTAGAAAGAAAACCATGTGAAAGAAAAATAAACTCGCGCTGCTGTTATACGTATTAATCACACTTAACACAATATTATGTTTAACACTAAAAATCAAATTTTAAAAAAAATTCAAAAAAAAAGAAAAGGAAAAACTAATAATTTCTTAATTTACATTTATTTTTACATATTTTTACAATTGTTTTTTGTTTAAATAAAAACGTTTAATGAGCAGCATCTGAATTAATGTTTACATTCAAAGCAAAAAATAAATATATATTTATATTTATAACTGTATATTTAAAACTTAATTTTAATTTGTAATTTTCTTGCTTTTATTTAATTTAAATATATACATACGTTTAATATATTTACTAAAAACAAATACATATTAACAAAAATATATATATTTTTACAACTTTTTTTTCGTGTTTGATTTTCGTTGAGATTGAGACGCGGGCGAATTTTTGTGGTTCATATCAATAAAAATAATAAATAAATAACAATTAAAGCTAACTAAAAAAATAAATATATATATAAATCGGTATATATATAGTTATAGTTTATCTATGTAAAATTGTAATTAAATGGAAAAATTTGCTCAAATTACAAAGAAAGGGAAAAATTATAAGAAAACAAAAACAAATTTCAGTTTTTATAATCTTTTTTTTTTTTTTGAATAGTTGAATTTTTTAAATGTATTTAGTTTAACTAATCGCAACTAAATTTAAAAACAAAATCTTCTCTAAACTATTTAAAGAAAATACAATACATATATATTACAATTCTTGATAATAAAAATATATATATACATAAATAAATATATATATATTAATTCATGTGAAACAAAACAAAACAAAAAAAAACTGGAAAAAAATTTAGTTTTTATTGTAATTCCGTGTCTGTGTGTAATTCAGTAATTAATGTAAAAATATAAAAAAAATGAGAACAAAAAAAAAAAACAATTTACAAAAAAAAAACACAAAAAAATTGAAAAAAATATAAAACACAAACAAAGAAAAACACTGAAAACAAAACATAATGAAAGCTAGCGAAATAAATAAAGTGAAAAATATTTGAAAACAAACAAAAAATACTAAATTTATTTGTGGATTATATAGAGAGGGGAGGAAGGGAGAGGCACAGTCGCTGTGTAAGAGAGAGAAGAAGCATCCAAATATATGTATAAATTATATATATATATACATTCCCGATTAAAATCAGGTAAGGGTTACAGCAGTACTACGTGGGAGTCTGGGGACTGCCTCTCATGTCCTTTGTCCCATATAAAAATGCGAAATTTGTTTAATTTTGTAATATTCAATATTTATTATAAACGTTATTGATAGAGTACACATATAATAGTTAAGATTATAAAAAAAAATGTGCATTTAAAACTAATTCAATGTCGATTCGATAAACAGAATTTTGGATATCTTTCATTTTTCATTGTTGTTATTTTTTTTTGTATTTTTAAATTTTTTGAGAAAAATTATAAAAAATTTAAAAAAATTTGCAATTTTCTTAATTTCATGGAAGTACATGATGTGTATGTGTGTGAGTGAGTATATATATAAATATATATATATATAGATTTACATATATATATATATATATGTTTAAGGCCTTTAAATTACAGTTTTCGTATGAGTTTTGTATGTTTTTTGTTTAAAGCTAGAACAGAAAGTTGAAACTAAGGCTGGAAGATGAACTAAATAGCTAAATGTTACATAAACTAGATATATATATATATGTCTGATACATATGCATATGTCAGATCTGAACTGATCTTTATATTTAAGTATTCTTTACTTTTCTTTTGCTTTTGTTTCGTTTTTTTTTTTTACCAACACCAAGTGATTGCACAAATAACCCGTTGTTGCTTAAAAAACTATGCAAAAAAAAAATAGTAATATTAAAAATAAAAATAATAATAATAATAATATATTTTATATGAAACTTACTAAGCAAAATGTGTGATGATAAAAAAAATATACTAACTTGCAGCTGAATTGCTGTTCACAAACAAAGTTAAATATATAGCTATAGCTATACCTACGCACACAAATACATATAGATATAGATAAATAGCTATATATGAATATACACATATATATATTTGAAATATATCCAAAAATATGAATATATATATTAATATATATATTATTTTTGCATAGTTCTGCCTTTTCTTCAGTACAAATTGGTGGTTTGCTTCAGCTTGTTTTTGTTTTTAAGTAAAAAAAATTAAAGATTAAAAAAAAATTAAACTAAATGCATAGATATATGTGTGGCTTATAACATTATTAAAAACTACATAAATATATATATATATATAAATATATATTCATATATATATATATATTACATTAGATGTGTGTGCTTTGACTTCATTTATGAACAGCATAATTTAGCTTAGCTTAGCTTATTTTTAACTTAGCTTTAAAAATTAAATTTGTTTTATTTTGTGTGTGTGTGTGTGTTTTAATGCCTCTTTACAATGAATTTTTTTGTGTCTTATTTTTTGTTTGTTCAAAAATTCTATAAAAAAAATAAATAGTATAGAAATATTTGTAGAGCTCTAAAGTGTTAGTTCTTGTTCTCTTCCTCTTCTTTCTATATATCTATGTATACATATATATATATATATCTATATATATATTTATTATTGTTGTAAATAAATGCAAAGTGTTTGCAGCTTGTTCATTTAGCTATATATCAAATAAAAACGGTCAGTGATCAATCGATAACTCAATCAATGACAATCGACAATTCATGTTTGTTTCTCTCTTTACATTTCTCAAAGTTGCTTAAAGCATTCGAAACTTAAGAACTACAAAAAATATTTTAGTTTTTGTTTTAGTTTTAGTTGTGGGAACAAAATCAAATAAAATTAACTTTTGACTAAGTTTGTGAGAGCGAAAATTAGCTTAGGATCTATGAAGTTTTCGACTTCAGCTTATGCAACTAAGTTAAATGTATGAAAATGTTTTAAGAAATCGTTTTTCTTTCCCTTAGCGAATTTTCTTCATTTGTTTTCATCTGGTTTTTTTTTTTTTTGTTTTTGCACAGCAAAACGAAAATTGTGTTTTTCTTTCTTTTTTTCGAAATTCTTGAGCTAAACTAAAAATTAAATATGTTTTCTGTTCCTTACGATGTCTAGCAGCTATATGAGATATATAGATATATATATATAGAGATATGTATATATGTGTAATGTTGTAATTATAAATGTACAAAACATAATCTCTCCATTTTCGTGGGGGCAGTAGTTTTCATAAAACTTCAGCTTAAAGTTGAACTTGCATTACGTTTGCTTCTTTTTTCAGTTAGCTTATCTTAGTTACTAACTATAGCTAGCTCATATATTGTGTATATCTATCTATCTATCTATAGTTTAGTTAGTTAGTTAGTTGTGCACCGGCATCGGCAGCTGGCCGAGCAAATTGTTGGCGAACTGCGAATTGGTGAACTTGAAGTGACGCTTGTCGTAGAACTTGAGCAGGGCCGGCGAGAACGGATGATTGTCCTTTAGATGCAGATAGTGGACCTCCGGTTCGCAGGTCGTGTGACCGCACTCCTCGCAAACGTACATCTATAAAAGAGAGAGTATGAAGTTAGTACAAAAGTAAGGCGCAGCTTGATTCGGCTCAGTCTCCTACCTTGGCACGTCGCTCCTTGTAGGCATACTGATGCTGGACACTGTGCACCTTCTGGCAGTGCGACTCCAGGGAGCAGCGCTGCGTGAAGCTCTTCTCGCACAGGTTGCACTTGTAGGGACGCACGCCGGTGTGGGTGCGCGTGTGACGCTTCAGGTCGAAGGTGTCGTTGAAGCCCTTGCCGCAGAATGTGCACAGATACCGCTTGATGTCCGAGTGGCACTTCATGTGACGGTTGAGCAGACGCTGCAGCGAGAAGGTCTTCATGCAGACGCGGCAGACGAACTTGTTGTTGGCATCCTCGGCGCCGCTGTTGTTGCTGGGGCAGAGCGAGTCGCCCTGGTTGCTGCTGTTGCTGCTGACGCTGCTGCTGCTGTTGTTGTTGTTGCTGCGATGATGGCTGCTGTTGCCGTGCTGCTGCTGCTGTTGCTGCTGGCTGAGCACCAAGTGCTGCTGCAGCGACTGTTGCTGCGGCGAATGTTGTTGCTGCTGCTGCTGTGGCGAGTGCTGCTGCAGCAACTGTTGCTGCTGGTGTTGCAGCGACTGTTGCTGCTGTTGTTGCTGCTGCTGTTGCTGCTGCTGCTGCTGCTGGCCATGCTTGAGATCTTCGATGCAATCCATGTTGTTGCGTATGCGATGATGATGATGCCCGCCATGAGTATTCTCGACGGCCAGCGGATTCTTGATGCCATGCCCTCCATTCACGAACTCCAGCTGCAGATCGGGCGGCAGACCCAACTAAAGAATGAACAAATATATAGATAAGTAAAGGCTTATAAACTGAACAAAATATACAAATTTGGACAACACAAGACAACAACAAAATAAACCTAAGCTACGGACGACACAAAGGACAAAGACAACGAGAGGGAAGGGGAGACAAACAGAGGCTGAGACAGAGATAGACATTTAGCGCCCTCTGGTGGGCATTGGCCTGCGGCTCTTACCAGCCGCTGCAGCATCTTGTTCTCATTGATCAGCGAAATGGTCGACGACGGCGGCAAGAGGCCAGCGGCCGTGGCCGCCGCTTCGCTCGCCAGCGAACGCAATGTGGCGCGATGCACCTGCCGCTGGGCGGGCAACTCCGGCGATGGCCGCACCGTCGAGTAGATGGTGACCACAGTAGAGCCGTAGGTGGCGGCCTTCGAGCGGCCGCTAGGCTTCGAAGTGTTGTTGTTGTTGTTCATGATGTTGCCGGTGTTGTTGTTGTTGTTGTTCGATTTCAAGTTGTATACGACTTTGTTGTTGTTGCTGCTGCTGCTGCAATAGTTGCTGCTGTTAAGCAGCATATAGGTCACCGGCTCAGCTGGCGACTCAGTGTTGTTGTTGTCGCCGTTGTTGTTGTTGTTGTTGCTGTTGGGTTTTAATATATTGTTAGCACTTACGCTTTGTATCAACGGCTTGGTGTCGAGCAGCGCGGCAGCCGCCACAGCCGCTGTGTTCGCATCGAGCAGATTGGAGCTGCTGCTGCTGCTGCTGGACATTGGACGTAGAGCGGCAACAGCAGCAGCTGCTGCTGCGGCGGCTGCAGCCGCTGTTGTTGGTGACGGCAGCGATAGATTGCTGTTGTCGTTGTGATGATGATGTTGCTGCTGCTGTTGATGTTGCTGCTGTTGCTGGTGTGCATGTTGCTGCTGCTGTTGCTGGTGTGAATGCTGCTGATGTTGCTGGTGTCCATGGTGAGCATGATGTTGCTGCTGCTGATGGAAATGATGTTGTTGCTGCTGCTGCTGTTGGCTATGATGTTGCTGCTGTGCATAGAGATTGTGTTGCTGATGGAAATGTTGCTGCTGCTGCTGCTGTTGTTGATGATGCGAGTGATGTTGCTGCTGCTGCAGCAATTGCTGTTGCTGCTGTGCCAGCTGCTGCTGATGGTAGTTGTTGCCGTTCCCATTGCCATTGCTGTTGTTGTTGTGTTGCTGCTGCATTTGCAGCAGGTTGCGCGTGGCGTGCTGATACGACGGCGGCGGCTGTTGCAAGTGTTGCTGCTGCTGCTGCTGTGCATTGACAACATGTTGCTGCAAGTGCTGCTGGGCAACATGTTGCGGCGCATTGTAGACATTGTTGCCGCTGCCGCCGCCGTTGCGCGTCATGTTGTTCGTCAGCTGCGTCAGCAGATTCTCGTGCAGCGCGTCGAGCTGCGCAGAGGCGCCATGGGCCGTCACCGACACCGCGTCCGAGTCGGGCGTCAGGGATGGGGTCGAGACGAGCTCAAAGTCGGAGCGCTGATGATGATGGTGGTGGTGGTGGTGGTGCACGGGGCTGTTGTTGTTCGTCGAGTGCTCGTCGTCGTCGTCAACGTCGACGCAGCCGCGCTGCAGAAACGAACTGAGATCCACGGCGTCCGACAGCTGCTCCAGCAGATGATCCGTCTGCGAGCTGAGCATCAGCGTAGCGGTAAATTGCAGCGGATCAACGCCGCCACCGCCACCACCGTTTGTGCACTGCCCACCCACGCCACCACCAGCACCGCCGCCTGCCCCACCACTGCCCGCCAAATCATTCATGATCGCATCCTCGTAAGCGCTCGCCGCAAAGCTGTTCCCGGTGGCAGCAGCGGCAGCTGCAGCCGCTGCCGCCGCAGCCGCTGCGCTGCCAACGCCGCCGCCCATCGTGGCCTGGATGATGTTCTGGGCGAAGGTGCCAATGTCGATCTTGGCCTCGTCGTACTCAATGTCCGGCTCATCTTTCAGTATGATGCCGTAGGCTGAGGGATTGCCGCCGTAAAAGGGATGTCCGTTTCCAATCGTTCCGGACGCATGCAAATTGTGGAATTTGGAATTGGAATTGATATCATTATAATTGCTATGGCCCAGGGTGTTGGCAAAGTTCAAAAGGTTATTACCATCGATGCCAACAGCGCCGGCTCCACCACCAGCTCCACCACCTGATCCACCACCCACGCCGTCTCCAACTCCGACTCCTCCTCCGCCTCCTCCTGCTCCTCCTCCATTACAGTTATACTGCTGATTGGACATGAGATAGGCCGCCGCCGCTGCGTTCTGTATGAGAAACTGTGAATTGCTGTGAGCATCGACGGCGACGCCGACGCCGCTGCCGCTGCCTGTGCCGCTGCCGCTGCTCTGGCCGCTCTTCAGGCTCTCGTAGAATGGCGGCAGAGCGCCGCTGGGCGGTGAGTTCGGTCCGTAGTTGCCGCGTCCGTCACGGCCGCCGCCCATGCCACCGCCTCCGGCGCCGCTGCCGAAGCTGCCGCCGCTGCCGGCACCGCTGCCGCTGCTAGCGCCGCCTCCGCTACTGCCGCCGCCGCCGCTGCTGCTGCCGCCGCTGCCCTGGCTAAAGCCGCTGCTCGCCTGAAAGCCCTGGCTGCTGTTGCTGCTGCGCCCGTGTCCAGCGGCCGCTGCCAAAATCCCCGGCAGGCTGCGCACCAGGCGCGGATTCAGCTGCAGCACGCGCGCTGCCAAGTAGCTGCTGCGACGCCGAGCCTCGCGTACGCGTCTCGCGCGCTGCAGTCGGCGTGCGTTCAGCTCGTCGTCGCTGTCGTAGCTGGCGCTGCGCTGCCGCGGCACGTGGTAATCAATTGGCTCCTGTTGCTCCGGTCCCAGCTGCTCCAAGTCGAGCGTGCGCTGGTAGAGCAGTTGCTCCTGCTGCTGCTGCTGCTGCTCCTCCCTCTGCTGCTGCTGTTGCTGCTGCGGCTGTTCGCTGCTGCTCTGCGGCGCGCGCTGTATGACGCTGCAGCGTACGGCGGGTATGCGCGGCGGCGGTGGACTCGGTCGCTGCTCTGCTCGCGGCGGGCTGCTGCGCATGCGCAGCGACAGCGGCTGTTCAATGGGCAATAACGGTTTCTCGTCAACAATCAATTTGCAGCCGCCATCCGAGTCGCTGTCGTCCGAGTCGTCGTCGTCGTCAGAGCTGCTGCTGCTGCTGCAGTTGTTGTTGTTGCTGTTGCTGCCGCTGTCGGCGTCAACGTCGACGTCTGCGCTCAGCACTTTCTCTTCGCTCAGCGGATACTCTTTGCGCTGGGCTTGCGTTAGAACAACGCCAGCGCCGTAATAACGCGGCTTTGGCGCCTCAAGGCCAACGTCGACGTCAACGTCTACGTCAACGTCGCCGTCGTCTTCAGCGTCGCTGCTGCTAGCGGCGTGCGACGCACTCTGCTTTGGGCTCTGTTCGTTTTCTTTTGGTATGCTGCTTGCTGTTACTGTTGTTGTTTTTGTTGCTTCTGTTTCTGTTTCTGTTACTGTTACTGGCTCTACTTCTACTACTACTACTGCTGCTGCTGCTACTACTTCTCTCTCTGTCTCTCCTTCTCCTACTTGTGCTGTTAACGATTGCTCGTCGCAGTCTTTTGTGGCTGTTGCGGGTGATGTTGTTGCTGTTGCTGCTGCGGCTGCTGCTGCTGCTGCTGCTCTGTTAAGGTTAATGTTAATATTATTGTTGGGGGCTGTTGCAGTAGCTGCTGCTGCTGCTGCTGATGATGATGATGATGTTGTTGTGGTGGTGGTAGTGGTGCTGTTGGAGGTTTCAGCTGTGGAGCTGTTGCTGTGGCTGCTGCAGCTCAAACGCTGCAACAGTTCTGCTGGCGTTAAACAACCGTTATTTTCTGCAAATAGACAAAAAGAAAGCAAACTATTAGTCATGTAAATATGTATGTATAATAAAAAGCTCTATAAGTCTGTATGTATTTGTAATGGAACTGCTGCATGAGTTTTACATTCTTTACGAAAAGTCAACGGCACTTGCGAAACCGAAATCGAAAAGGATAGAAAAAAGACCGAAACTTGAATAATTCAAATAACAACGAAACCGAAACCGAGACCGAGACCGAAAACCGAAATCGAAATCAAACCCGAAATCAATCACGAGCGCCAAGAATTAACCATGCATTCGCCACGACGATCACTTGCTAACTGTAAGCGCATCTCCTTCTTTCGCCTGGACACACACACATACATACATAAGTACAGTGCGTACAAGCCGCAGCCAAAAGTGTGTTTTGTCGCAGCGATTTCCAAATACAGTGATCGCACGCAAATGAAAGATTTCGATATTCAATTCCTATTGATTTCAGTAAACAACTCAAATGTAAAATACTAAATATGTATAGAATTTTCTAAAAAATCAACAAAAATTTGCATTTCATTTGAAATATTTATTTTTATTATTAACAATAAATTTGCTAGAATCTTCTTTGGCGCCGTTTCTATTGTCTTCACTGTCTCTCACAATGTCTGCGTGTGCGCAAGTTCTTGTATGTATGTGTGCGCTCATAATTTTTGTCTTGCCTAATATGTATTTCGAGAAGACGAAAACAAATTGTAACTGTAATTGCAAGGAGTTGCCAGCTGCTAAAAATGTGCCGAAGAAATACATATTTCTATACCTATACACACAGACGTAGCTTAGAGAGGGGGTGGAGTGTGCACTGCCCTAGGCTGATAGGACGAAAAATGTAATATTGTTATTTTAGCAGGTTGTAGCAGTTATGACAGCAAGCCCAACATCTTACTATAAGAAATTTCTTATAAATTTATCCTTAGGACCCTTTTTGAATTTAAACAAAATCCTGCCGACGTCTTTGTTTACTTGCGCGCACTGGCTGTCATTTGCATGCATATGTATATGTATGTACATATATATGTATATAGCTACGCTGTATGTATAGATCTAGACGTGTGCCTGCGCGATGTTTTTCGCCTTTACGCGTTCTCTTTCTTGCAGAAATGAGCTGTTAGAAAAGGCAAATACGCAGCAACGCAATACGTGCGAGTTTATCGAATTTAAAAATAATTTATATATATAAGTATGTATAACGTATTAAATACTTATAAATATATTTTTATATATGTACTTATACATATGTATTAGTATAAGCCATGATTTATTTTCTTTTATTTTTTTCGTGTGAATCAAATGTGAAGAGCAAGTGCAAGTGCGAGGCGCCGCGGCGTCAAGCCAGCCAAAGACAAGGTTGGCAAACAGCAACAACAAAGAAAAGGAAAAAACTTGTCTTGCCTGTAAATCAAATCAAATCAAGTGCAATAAATAATAGAAACAACAATTACAACAACAACTATTCCTATTGCAATGGCAATCAAGTTGGCGTCAACGTCGCTGCCTTTGCTGTTGGCGGCCGTCGATTAAATATGTGTTTGTGTGTGTTGTATGTATGTGTGCGTGTTTGTGCTTGTTACGTTCATGCGATCAAGATCAAGGCTTTTTGCAATTGCTTTAAACATGTGTGTATGTGTGTGTGTGTGTGTGTAATGCAGCGGCATTTGTCAATGAACAAGTTTTGTATGCGTAGGTGTTGTTGCTGTAAAGCCCTTCATAAATATACACGCACACAGTTACTGGCATAATTACACACATATGACTGTGTGTATACGTGTGTGTGTGTGCGCCTGTAATTTCAAATGCCCAACACGCACACAGCTGCGCTATCTTTGCTGTATAGTGCTGCCAGCTGCTTTAGCAGCAACGGCTAGTTCTAGAGTGAAAAAGCTAAAAATGTGGCCAAATCAACTCTTGCTAAATGAAAAAAAGCTATTAGCTAGAAAAATGAAAATAACAAGCTAAAAACGCAAAAGCTGCCAGCACTGATGTTGCTTTGCCCAAATTCTAACTGTCGCCTGCCGCTTAACAGCGTGCGCCGCTGCACAGTTAACAGCCAGTGCAGCCTTGAGCGTGCGCAGTGCGCACAGCCGTTTAACATTTCGACGTTCAAATTGTTTAACATAATTGATTACTTCAATTGCTTTGGCATATTTAAACGCACATTTCGTTATGCTTATGCATACACACATGCACATACATACATACGTATATTTAATTTGATTTAAATTCACTTAAAATCTTGTCTTTGCCATAATAACAGCAGCAAGCCACGCCCAGCAGCTGCCCACAAGCCAACAACAAAACACACACACACACACGCTGTTAAGTTAACACGCCTGCAATTTAACATGATCAACTGTATAACGAGCTGTTAAATGGCTTGGCTATGCCTTACCAGTTTTCCCAGCTTTCCAGTTTGAGTTGTTGTTGTTGTTGTAATTGTTGTAATTAGTTTTTATTGTGTTAAGGTCAAGGCAAATGCAAAAAAAAAGTGTTAGAGGAAGTGAAATAGTTCATTTTTATTTTTTTTTATATATATATTTTTTTTAAGTGTAATTTTAACGTAAACAGAGACTTAACAGCGCCGTGGGTAAGTTTCGCATATCTTTGGCTTCTCTTGATTTGCTCCATTTTGATATCTGGCTAGGTTCAATGCACGTTTTATCCTTTACATTAATTGATTTCGTTTTTTCCACTTCATTTCTATTCATTTGTTTGCTGCGTGTGCTTGAACTTTTAAGATATTCTTCTTATCTGCTTTTTTTTGTTTTTGTTTTTCGCTTTTCGCTTCACTTTGGTCTAGCGCGAAATGCGTCTTAACGAAACATCGCAGACAGACAGACAGACACACACACACGCACGCCAGCAATAGTCTGTGCGTGTGTGTGCGTATGTTAATGTGCATAACAAAGCGTCGCAGAATTTGTAATAGTTTTTTTTTGTTTCTTTTTGTATTTTGCGCCTACTTTTGTTGTTGTTTATTTGACTCGTTGCGTTGCCGGTTGCTCCATGCAGTGCCTAGTGTTAAGCACCTTGTTTTAACAGAGCGCGTATAACAGTATGCCAGAATCATGGTATAATAGTATGAGATATAATCACCAGTATAACAGCAGAAAACTGTACTAGTATAACAGAATCAGCGTATAACAGTATAATAGTTTAGCAGTATAAAAGTATAACAATATAACAGTATACTAGTTTAGCAGTATAACTGTTTAACTGTATAACAGTATAACAGTATAACAGTATAACAGTATACCAGTATAACAGTGTAACAGTATAACAGTATAACAGTATAACAGGATAACAGTATAACAGTATAACAGTATAACAGTATAACGGTATAACAGTATAACAGTATAACAGTATAACAGTATGACAAAATTATGGTATAATAGTATGACAGTCGACTACAACATTATTATAACTTATAACATTATTATAACATTATTCCAGTAGAACAGTTTCAACTCAAGACGCTTTTTACTCTATTCCAACAGCGTTTGGCTTTCGCTTCTATTCTACAGCTATGCGGGTGTTGTTTTTCTATTTCTTCTTTCTCCTCTTCTTCTTATGGACTTTTTTATTTTATTTTTTATTATTTGTGTTATGTAATTTACGCACGGTCCACGCGCAACGGCTACGCAACGGCTCGCCAACTGTTGTGTGTGAGACCACGGAAAAAGCCAAATGTTTTTTTTCCTCTGAGATGAGACTTGTTTTCTACAATTGTTACTGTTATTGTTATTGTTGTTTGCTGTTTGTTGTTGCTGTTGTTGTTGTTGCTGTTATATGTTGAGGCGAATTCCAAACGCATTCTCTGGCTAAGTTACATGTTGAATTCCCGGCATGCACGACGAATGACGACACACCTCTGTGCGTCCCATCTATCAACCCAAAAGCCTAGCCCAAGCATAGCACACAAATCTTCTCATTGTTGTTGTTGTTGTTGCTGTTGTTGTTGTCGTCGTTCTGTGTGCCATTGCAAATGCGAAACACGTCGCCGAGAGGCTCTACCCATATATAAACCTAGACACTGAGACAAGCATTGTAAGCAAATAGCATGAGCAGCTTCTCCAAGGGTCGACTCAACCAAAAAAGGGTTAAAAGCATCCATTGGCAGAGTTCACGATCGCCTTAAAAGTGCACACAGCTCGCACGTAATGCTAAAAGTTTTTATAAATTTGTTACACAAATATCTTTGAGACTTCACAAACTAAATTTTATATTTGTAGCGCTTGTAGTTCTCGAGTTATGGCGGGTCGTGCGACAGTTATGGATAGTTTTTCTTGCTTCTTAAGGCTGTGTCTAAAACTGTCGTCTATATCATTTCCCAATGCATTTGCTTCTTGAGCAACTTAGTTGTTGAGAAACAGCAAAGCATTTAGTTGGCTCTTCGACGGTTCAGCACATTAAATAATTGCACATATTTTTATATAATCCGTAAACTTAACCCTGAAACCAAAAAAAAGCACGCGTTGACATCTTGAAACAACAACAACTACAAAAAATGCTGAAACCACCCACTTGTCCAGTTATTTAATAGAGCATGAAAAGCACGCAACGCTTGACAGACAAGTGAAACAGAGAGAGTGAAAGAGAGAGAGAGAGAGAGGTAGAGGTAGAGCTATTGCTCACTAAATTGAGTTTGATTAACAACTGCAAACTAATAGTTCAAGCTTTGGCTACAGAATATAGATATAAGCATATAAACATATATATTAAGATGAGCTAACTGTTAACAGAGCAAGCTTAACATAGCTCTTTAGCATTGAAGTAAAGCAAATGGCAGTTGATACTGCATTAACAGTTCTCTAACATAACATTCTCATGTATGCTGATGCACAGTCGATAACTGTTACAGAAGAATGTTACTTAGATTTTAAAGTTAAAAGTGTTAAGCTCCCTGTGTGACATATGTTAATATGTTAAACAGCTGTTAGCATATCTATCTTCTTTGCATCTGAGCAGCTGCTTAAACTCTGTCAACAGTTCGCCAACTGTTATGTAAATGTTGTGGCTTACATGTTAGACAAATGTTATGGCGAGTATGTTAAGCAGCTGCATATGGCTCGCCTGCTGCCTTAATGTACTGCGCAGACGACACGTTTCTTTGCCTAAGTCTCTTGAGATGAGCGAGAGGCAGCTAGTGTCAGCGATTAGCTGACAGCTAATCAATATTGCCTTCTTCCGATTGCCATGACAAGTGCCTTCCTTCAAATGCGAGACTTAAAAGTTCTGCCACCTTTTGTTAGCCGCAGCAGATGCTCGACCCTTGTCAAAGCCCAGGCGCATGATTTGCCAAAAACAAAAAAAAAGCAAGGAGGAAGAGGAAGAGTAGCAACTGGCTGCGGCTTCCTGTTCTTTTTTTTTTCTTTTTGGGCCGCCAAATTGATGAATGCATCCGTTTGAACAGAAAAGGAAATGCCACAAGGAGTCTAACAGGTGTTTTTTTCTGCGTCTTGACCAAATGACCTAATGCGATCAAAGGGTGTGAGTGTCAGTGTGTGTGCGTGTGTGTGTGTGCCTTTTAGCAATTCTAATGTGGCTGGGGCCTCGTTCGCTGCTCGGTTTCGGTTTCAGTTTGAGTTTCAGTTTCGGTTGCCTAAATGCTGCGGGGCAGTCTATAAATTTATTGGCTAAATGAATTTGTCTCTAACGCCCAGGCCTCTAAATTTATGCAGAGGCATCCATCTGCAGCTGTTGATAGTTCGATTTCTAAGGGTACAAGGTCTTTATTAGTATACACATATATAGTATATATACATGTATATATATATATATATATCCACGATCTGTTCTCATGTTTCGAGCGCAAACTTTAAAATGCATTAAGTGCCATGCAATTAAGTTTATCGATGCGCTCGAATCAGCCAACTTGAATTTAATCTTGTTTCCTTCTTCTTGGGTTGCTCTTGCGTGGCAGCTTTATAAATTATACATTATAAATGCCGACGCGTTACTTTTTTCTTTTTTTTCTTTTTTTGGCAACTTTATAATTTTTTTGTCTGCACTGTTGCCGCCCCTTCATTTGTTGCAAGTTTGAGCATTTTGCGAGGCGCTCTGTAATTAATAAACACCTATAGTATGGTGGGTAACGCCTGTCGATCGGCCAGGGCTATGCGCTATGTTAACATCCAAATGAAAGAAATGTTATGTAAGCATGTTAAACTATGTTATGTGATTCATATGGCGCCACTGTAACATAGTTATGTGCATCAGCTGCAGCGTTAGCTGCATTTGTTTTTTTCAAGTTCGTTGCTTAAGTCTTTTGTTTATGCACTTGCAAAGAATTGCAACAACATTTAACTTAACATTAACCCAGTAATTTTCAAATTGAATGACACAGCAGCCTTGCGCACACACAAAGAGAGAGAGAGAGAGAGAGAGAGAGAGAGAGACATACCAGCTGCCACGCCTCCCCGCTTCAGCTGCACAGCCTACACAAATTGTTGTAACTGTTTTTGCAGCCACTTTTCAAGGTCAAAATTGCAGTGCAAGCGAGTTGAAATACTTGAATAGCACTCGATATGTGTATGTGTGTGTAATGTGTGTGTGTGTGTGTGTGTGAGTGTGAGTTGAGCTATCGACAGCACCCAAATGCCAGCGCTTTGATAGATCGAAGCTGCAGATGGGCATCGTCAACAAAGAATTGAGATACAGCTCAGCTGCTGCTGCTGTTGCTTGAGTTAGCTCGACTTGGCTTAGCTTTCAAGCTCACAGCGCGTCTTAAATTGCAAACCACATGCTCAACAACAGCAATAACAACAACGACAACAACATGTGCTACGTTTTGTGCAGCTGCTAATTACAGTTGTTTTTTTTTTTATTTATATATATATATATATAGTTTTTTTTTTTGCCATTTGCCGCCGCATTTCAGCTTTGTGCTTCAATTTGTTTGTTTGGCTTTTTTTTTCTCTATGACTTTTTTTCGTAGTTTTTTTTTTGTATTTTTAAAGTGTTCTTTGCGGTATTAATGTCAATGTTAACCTTGCTCTGTTTCATTTTGCCTCGTTAACTCGTTTACATTGTTTATTAAGTGGCCGCAGCATTTAATTTATCTAACGATTTAGCTATATTTCGCATACCCTGTAGCTGCTAATAGACTTTGGCGACGTTTGCTTTTCGGGTATTTTTTTCTTCTTATTTTTACTATTTCTTTTAGCTTTTTAGTGGAGTTTGAATAGATTGTCTGTAGCTAATAACAGCTGCAGGCTATGTTAAGCTACGAGCTGGTTGCCATGTTAAATTTAGGCTGGCTTCTGTTAACTGAACGAATACAAGCTTCTGTTAAGCTACTGTTAAGCAACTATTAAGCAACTGTTAATCAACTGTTAAGCAACTGTTAATCAACAGTTAAGAAACTGTTAAGCAACTGTTAAGCAACTGTTAAGCAACTGTTAAGCAACTGTTAAGCAACTGTTAATCAACAGTTAAGAAACTGTTAAGCAACTGTTAAGCAACTGTTATTCAACTGTTAAGCGACTGTTAAGCTGACATTAGCTTTGCTTATGCAAGCAACAGAAATTCATGCTAAATAGCTGTTAACATATGTGTAGATATGTGACTACTGTTAAGGTAATTTATGGCAGGCCATAAAGCTATCATCTGATGACACTTAACTGCTGTAAACTAATTAACAGATATGTTAAGCAGCTGTAAAGCTATTTTCCCAAGAGACTTAACTTCTGTGAGGTTGTAACTGCCTGCTGCCAGCTATGTTACACTAATGTTAATATAATAAACGTTTGCTCATCTGTTTTTCCTAACTTCTTTGGGGCGTTGTTCATCTGCATTGAAGGTTTTTTTTTTGTTTTACGTTGTTTTTTTTTTCGCAATTGTTAATGCATTTCCGTTAAGCACGTTGCACAAACAATGGGGCACAGCGCAAATGGCAGCATCGGGCAACAGCAGCGGCAACAGCAGCTCGCAAACAAAACGTAAATGAGTTTGTCAACATATTTCTAATTCGACACGCTTCAAAGTGACCAATACACACACACACACACACACATAGAGACTGAGCTGCGAGTGAGGCTTTTAGAATGAATATATTATATGCGTTGACCTAAATTTTATGACTGTTGCTGTTTGCCATTTAGTTGCAGTAGCAACAAAAAATATATATAATAACCATTGCAATTGCTGCATGCATGTGTGTGTGTGTGTGTGTGTGTGTGTGTGCATGCGAGTTGCACAAAGAAGCATGCTAAACAGCTACTAAAATACAATGCAACTGCAACAGCAAAAGCTAAGGCAAAGGCAAACAATATCTATACACATTGAATGAGACGCAACTGGCTAACTGACTGACTGACTGACTGATTGAGCCCCTGTGACAATGTCTACGCTACCTGTACGTATGTGTGTGTGTGCTAATTGTTACTGCCAATAAGCGTCCATAAGCGTTACAAGTCTATTGCCATATGCCATATGCGAGGGTGGCTCATTTGGCCAATTCCAATTAAGCCAAGTCAATTAAAGTCAAAGCAAATCCAATTGATATGAAAATGTAACGTTTTACTGTCTGCAAATCTCGAAACATTTGTAGTTTGTACTCTTGAGAGACTTTTGTTGGAGCATTTCCTAAACGTTTTACTGGCTGCTACCATAAAGTATTTTTGCTTATAAGAGCAGCTTTATCATATCACCAAATCTCCACTCAAGCCCATATACATATAGCTTAATATACAGCTTGAGCGCATAACTGATCGACTAGCCCTCGCATGCGAGCTTGTGTATTGAGTGCATAATGTAATTGAACATTGCGCATACGGAGTCCATTGGCTTATCCCACAAGTCAAGTCATAGAACTGAACTGTCGTTTCGTGCATGTCTCATTAACATTTACAACGGGGCACACGGGCGCAGCGGCCGACAACAACAAATGCAACAAGAGCAACAAATCATTTAACGCAATTGCGTTAAAACTTTGCCCACTCCAAACAAAAGTTTCGTTTCGTTTGGTTTCGTTTGGTTTCGTTTCGGCTTTAGTTTCGGGCGTTTGATTTGTTTGCTTTTGGATTTTCGCATCTTTGTTAAACAGTTTGTTGCACTTTTTGTTGTTTTACAACGGCCTCGATCTCTTTTGTAGCTGCCGTTGATGCGCTTTAAATAGCTGTCAAGTCACTGACTCAATTTTCGTTCAGAATCGAAGTGAAGTGAAACTGAAAGCTGAACAAAATTCTATAGATATTTACTCGCTGCGAGCAAACATTGCATTGAGAACTGAATGGATTTTTTTGTGTAATCGGAATCGCGTGTGGCAATTACGGCCACAGCTAATTGAGATATTTTGTAAAGTGGGCTGAATCGCTTTATTAAGTTGGCCTACTTAGGACTAGGGCGTAGCCAGGGAAACGTTTAGGAATATTGAAATAAAGAAGAATATAACTGTAGAATACTATGATTGCTACAGTATACAGAAAGAATCAGAACTTTATGCTAAAGCTACACTTTTGTCACAACTGCCAGTAAAACGTTTCGGCATACAGTTGTAAAAAGCAAAAAGATGTCAGGAATTGAGTTGAATTATGCAGTCAAGATAGTGAAAAAGAGGTTCTATTCTATATAAAAGTAAAGAAGATTTCTATTAAATATATGTATGTATATATCCAAAACCAAAGTTTTCAAAGAGCAGCCAGTAAAACGTTTAAGAACTTGTAGAGTTGACGAAAACTTGAAGAGTTGAAGAATATTCTCTACGAAGGTAATCAAGAAATTGGTAATATGTAGGCGAGAAGCGAACAAGAAGCGATCTATATGCTTATATATGTATATATATGTATATATATATATACTTATCATATATCATACATGATATCCTACACACGTGGGTGCAGAGCACGCGGCAGGAAAAGGAGGGAAGAGCACACATCAATTGTATTTATTTGTTATTTCTTGATTTGGAGCAACAGTTCGTGCCATTTAATGCACTTGCCTAATTGATAATCAGGTTTTTCAGTTGCTGTTGCTGTTGTTGTTGTTGTTGGTTTTGAAATGAAAACCGCATCTGGTTGACCTTCTCAACCGTTACAGGCGCTGATTACAGCATCAGCCTTTATGCCATATATGTGTCAATACATATATATACGAGTTTTTATATATATGCAAAATTAGCAGAATTTAATTATGATGCTGACAATGCCAATGATGATGATGATGCTGCTGCTGATGATTATCATGCTAATGATGATGATGATGATGATAATGATGATGATGAGCAACGCTTCGTTTCATTTAATTTCGTTGTTGCTTCAATATTTATTGCTACACGGACGACAATTTGCAGTCGTCGTTGTTGTTGTTGTTGTTGTTTTAACTGTAAACATATCAAAATGATGCAGGCGACCCTTTGCTGTTGCTTTGTTGTTGTCGTCGTCGTTGCTGTTGTTGTTGTTGTGGTGCGATCTACCTACCCGTTTTGACCCACATTTCGAATGCAACAACAACAACAACAACAACAACCAATCAATGGGGAGAAACACGTTAAGCATCCCATGCCAAAAGCAGCTACAAAATTTGTATTAAGCAAACTCCCACTTACAACATTATGCATATCAATGATGCCCCCCTCTCTCTCTCTCTCTATCTTTCTCTCGCTCGCTCTCTCGCTCTTGCTTGCACACTCTTTCCGTTGGATTTTGTTACAAATATGAAATTATGCGTAAAATTGTTGTTGCTCTTGTAGTTTGGATTTCAGTTTTTTTGTTGTTGTTGATCAGCTTCCAAATGAAATGAGCCAAAACCGCAACAAGCGCAACAAAAGTTGTCGCCGCCTTTTGTTGCTGTTGCTTTTGCTGTGTGTGTTGTTCATTTATGACGTAACTTTTGCTGCGGCTGCGGCTGCTGTGATTACGGCCCGCTGTTAATACAGTTAAAGCGGGCGCCTAACCTTGAAAACCGGTAGATTTTTTTTTTCATATATTTTACTTTATCTCATGTGTGCGTGTGTGTGTGTGTGTAGTGTGTGATTTGTGCTTGCCTCTTAAGGCTTACGGCCAGACAAATATTATTTATAGATACAGATATAAAGACATATATAACTACTATATATGTATATAGTTAAAATTGTCCTAATTACAAATGGAAATTTATTTTGTAATTAAGATTTTTTAGTACATTTAATTTTTAATATAAAAAAATATATATATGAACTGAAATTTAATTTGATATATTTTATTATTTTTATTTTTTTAATTTGTGTAATTTAATTTAATTTAATTTTTATTATTTTATTTTTATATATATTTTAGTTTTAGTTTCTGAAATATTTATAAAACATTTTGATCTATTTTTAATTTTTTTTTTATTTTATATAATATAGGCCAAAATGTTTTTGCATTTGTATTTTGGATTTGCTTTTCTATTGTCAAACAAAAGACTTAGGCAACGAACTTAATATTGATATTGAAATTCAGTGCCATTGCCAATCGGATAGCTGTTGCCGCCTCGTGCTGCGTCTTGTGTGTGATCAATTGGGGTGTGGCTGCACACTCACTCGCACACACACACACACACAGCGAGAGACTCTCACACACACACACACACACACAAGTTGGGCAATTCCGAAGCGTTAAAGATTTGTACACGAAATTAGCAGCAATTTAGACAAACGGTTTTTTCAAGTGTTTGCTATGGCGCTTTCAAGTGATGCCTCACGCAAAGCCGCAAAGTGTAATCAGACATACATAAGCCCTTCGACCAAATAGTCTCATAAACTGTTTAAATAAAGCACAGACAAGACTCAATAAAGTTGTCAAAAGTTGTGTAAATCGATAGAAGAATATGCCCATAAAGTTACAAGCCTATAGAAGATGTTTGAACGGGGGAACTTCAGATATGTGATTAATGCTAGGGATATTCCAGGTAATATTCATAGGAAAAGTGAGAACTGGCAAATTTGGCATGCGACTGTAGGTCTTTACCTATGAGAACTCGGCATCTATAAGAGCTAGAGCTGGAAAATTTTGTATATGGCTGCTGCTAAGGCTATAACAGTAAATTCTTATAAGAAATACAAATAATATACTGTTAGTCTATCTGAATTCTATAATGAGTAAGGAATTTACTGTTACAATATCCGCAAACTGTTCATAATTCCAGGGTGTTTCACTAGTCGTGCAATCAGGCTGGTATGCGGCAACAGCTTAACGCGTCTCAACTGATTTCATTTCGTTATGGATGAGACAGCTCGCGCTATATTATAAAAATTGCCGTTTTATGCAAATCGAGAAGAGAGAAAAATACAGCTAAAGCGATTTCATATACGAAATTTCACAAATTCATAGGTCAAATATTGACCAATTCGGATTTGAGATGCGCGAAATTGCACAACGAAACGAAACGAAACGAAATGAGATGAGATGAAATGGTATGAAACCAAATGAAATGAAATGAAATGAAACGAAACAATGGCAGCGATAACAAAGCGCGGCGCTTGTGGAAATTTTTTGTTTTATATTGAAAAATAGTTTTTTTTTTGTCGATTGCCAAAATAAAAAGAAGAAGAAACGAAATACAATGCGGCCCTAATGAAGCGGCAGCGGCAGCGGCAGCATCTTGTGCTGCAGTCAAGTGCATAACCAGTTCGGACTGCATTGTGAGAGAAAGAGACGGAGATGGAGCAAGTCAGGGCTGTGAGATGGGGTAGTGAGGGGTACTTAGCTTACTTAGCGGCCCAGACAATGTAGCTACAAATTGTTGTCAATGTTGTAGTTAGTCGTGCACACACACACACACACACGCACATAGGTGCGGAGAGCAGAGCAGAGCAGAGCAGAGCAGCGAGCGGGGCGCATTCATGCATTCAATTCATTCATTCATTCATTTAGTCAGTCACAAGTCAACCCTGACCTGAAAACTACTTGACACTAGTGTGTGCTGCATATAGCTGCATATGCACACATATAGCATATAGCTGCATATGTATACACACACATGCATGCTTGCACACCTGTGTAGGTGTATGCATGCTGGCGATTTTGTAGCTGTTTAATTTTAGACTCAGATATATCTATATACATATATTGATATTGTCATTAATTTGTTGTAATTGCTGCTGCTGCTGCTGCTGTTGTTGTTGTTGTTGCAGTTGTCGCATCATCTGATATGAGCTAAACTGCTGTAAGACAATGCCAGCTGTAAATTTGTGTTTTATATGTCAAATATAAATGTTCTAGCAGCTCTCGAATGTAATCATATAAATAATAAATATGAATATCTAATAAATATATATGTATATAATATATATAATAAATATATCTATATATAAATACTTAAAGAGATGTGTTTAAATACTTTTCTTTATAATTATTTGTGCTGTTATTTATTATTTTATATATATTTTATTTATTTATATTTTTATTATTATTATTATTATTATTATTTATTTTTAATTATTATTTTTAATTTTTTTTTAGATGTAAACGTTTTTATAATTGTATTTTTTATTTATTTATTATTTCATAAATATAATTATTTTTATTTATTTTTTATTATTCTTTTCATTTTTTTTTTAAATTTATTTTTTATTTTTTTTTATATTTATTTTTAAAATTATTTTTTTATATTAAATTTTTTTATCCAATTATTGTGTGTGTTTTTTTTTTTATTTGTTGAGACAGAATAGTCCTATTTTATTTATTTATATTTTTTAAATAATTTATTTTTTAAAAATAAATATTTTTACTTTTTTTTTATTCTTTTTGACTTTTGGTTTTGCAACGTTCTCTTATGACAGTATTTTCCAAGTTCATTGAACTCTAGATCTAGTTTTATTCAACCTCTATGACTTGCTCTCGCTGCAAATCTCTGATCAGATAGAATCTATATTATATACACTGAACCAATATTTATATAGTTTACGCATTCATTTGGACCTACAGCTCCGCCCAGCGCCCACTTTTCCCACACAATTTTCATTGTAATACAACAACAAAAGCTGACTTTAAGTACTTTTCCCTTGAGCTGAAAGCTTAAACTATTTGCAATTTGTATTGCACTTGACATTGACATTTGCGGGAGCGGAAACTGTTTAACATACAGCAGCTATAAATCATGTTAAACAGCGAGCCCATAATTTGTTTAATCAATAACTAAATGCATTTAATGGCTATTTAAACAATGCTATTTTCATATTATATTTTATTCACAAGCGGCGGCAGCAACAATCGAATTCTATTATACAAATTCGCACACTTGAATTGACAGCGAGAGAGAGTGTGATCGAGTGAGAGAGTGAGTGAGTGAGAGACAGATTGTGTGTGGGCTTGTGTCTATCTATAGGCAACGCCTTCAAGCAGCTAAATTGTGTTCTAGATGTTTCCTTTTCCGTTTCAAAACATTGAAAAGCGCCTTCAGGATTTGAGATTTGAGAGAGAGAGAGAGAGAAAGAGAGTGGGCGGGGGAGACAGAGGGACAGCTACAGATACTATACTATCTTATCTTTGAGACTTGTTTATAGATAAGATAAGCTGAGCTTAATATTAATCTAGATGCGCTGTCCATCAAGGTGCAGCTTTCTTCTATTCCTATTCATATATGTATATATATAAATATTTATTATATATTGATCTGCCTAACGAAAAAAGTATGAAAAATCAGGTTCATTCAGCGAACCTCTAGGCTGTTTCAGCTGTTGCTTCGAATCGTTTATACAGTATAAAGTATTGTTTATCTGCTGCCAAATGTTCTCTCACTTTTGGGCATGCAATATAAAGAGATGTCTCATCACAAATACACACACACTCATACACGCATATGTACATAAAAATAAAACCAACAAACGAAATTGAATTCTGAAGCATGCGGAATGCGAAACTCGTTCGTCTTTAGCGTTAAACAAAACAACAGTTAACTTTTAACAGCAACAAAAAAGGAAACAAGTTCTATTGTTGTTGTTGTTGTGGAGCGTTAAACGTGTTTCAATCGCAAATTAAAGAAGCAAAATAACAAATAACAACAACAACAAAAACACATACACAAATCTTTATAAATATAAGCTAAATAAAACAAAAACAAATGCAATAATTTGAAGCTTGATCGCCCCGTGCTAAGCCGAAACGAGTTTCCATATTAATAATAATAATAATAATAATCAAATATATACCACAAAAAAGCAACAACAACAACAACCACCAAAAATTAACTGAAATTCAAACAATTTACAAGTTATTGACACTGAAATTAAAAAAAAAAGAGAGAGAGAGAGAAGAGATTGGTGATTTTTTGCGATTGCGACAAAATGCGAAATACTCGGAGAGTCTTTGAAAAAACTAGCTAAGAGACATATGTAGATATGGAATAGATAAAATGCTGGAGAGTTCTAAATCCAATATGCAATAAAAAAAAAATAATAAAAATCTATGTTTAAAAAATTATTTAAAGAAACAAAAATAATATATAAAATTACAATAAAAATAAATAAACAAAAACAATTAAAAAGAAATTATAATAAATAAAAAAATATAAAAATAAAATAATAAACAATAAAAAATATATATATATACAGATAAATATAAAAAAAAAAAAAAATTATAAATATAAAAAATTATAAAAATTTAAAAATATATAAAAACAAAATCAAATGAATAAAATATTTATTCATATGGATTTTTCAAATTCAATTTTCACTATCAATTATCATACGCCTCAGCAACTGTTGGAGTTAGCTACAGTAAACACTCCTTAAGGTGTACGTACAGGCAGCTGCACGCAATGTGAGAGAAACATAAATGAAAAGTGTTTGGCAGAAGAAGAGCTGATTGGAAGTTGGTTAAAGGCAACTGTTGACGCGTTCAATTGGGCTGCAAATTGTGCAGGGCACAAATTCAATTACAGAGAATGAGAGAGGGAGAGGGAGTAGAAGAGAGAGAGAGCGAGAGAGCGAGAGATCGGGTGAGAGAAGGAGAGAAAAGTGAGCAGCAACATGAAATGCATTTTCATGCTAAAACTGAAAGATGATTTGGTAGACAAAGGCCGTTCCGCAGGGGCTAACAAAGGCCCAAAGGGGCCAAAAGGCAGTGCAATCAATACACAAACGAACACACACACACACACACACTCACACACACACATACGCAGAGAGACAGACACTCACGCACACTCAGAGTCGTGAGTAACGCAGCGATTCTCCAGAGGCGAGGCCTCTGGTCAGGTATTTGAGCTCCAAAGTAAAGAGAGCCCAGCGAGCGAAAAAAAACTCGCTTCCTTTATTATTATTCTTTATTTATTTTTTTTCTTTTCAAACACACACACACACAGACATACATACATACATACATATATATGAGAAGGTGTATTTTTATTCTTATGGAACGCAGTCGAGCGCAGCACTTGAGACCAGTTTCTCGCGCTGCCTGCCTGCCTGCCTGCCTCTGCCTGTGTGTGTGTGTGTGTATGAGTGTGTTGATTCACTGCACAAATAAATCTCAGCTTTGAATTTTATCACAGTGTGTGCAGGATTCTTGCCCTTTTTGCTGTTGCTTCGTCGCTTCGTTTTTCTGATTGTCAAATCTTTGCCTTTTTTCTCTCTCTCTCCCTCTCTCTCTTTTTTTTGTGTGTGACGGAGATAGGGCTAGATGCAGGCAGGCAGGCGAGTCGAGTCAGCCCTTAAACAGGTAGACAACTGCATTGTTTATCAGACAGCAGGTAAAAACTAATGCCAGACGCAGTGCAGAAAACACACAAAATCCAGAGACGGAGTAGGAAAGGAAAGGAAGAAGAAAAAAAAAACAAATGACTTAGGCAACGAACGTGGCGCAGGATCTGCTGCTGTAGCTATTCAAATTGTCTGCCCAACTAAAAATTCGCTGAAATACCTTATTAGGCATGCTGAAAAGTAGAGGAAGCTGAAGACGAAGATGATGCAGAGGAAGAAGAAGAAGAAGACGAAGAAGAAGAAGAAGCTGTAACTTGAGCTTAAAGTGAAAACAGGATTTAAGCACTTGAAGGAACTAGAAACAAAAGCTAGATGATTATATTAGATTTTGAATGTGTTTGGGATTTATTTGGTTTGATAATTGTTTAGGGAAAGGTATATCAGAAACATATATCAAATAATCTTCTATATGTATATCTCTAGATCTTCTATCTATATATCTCTAGATCTATCTATCTATTCATTTATTTTGCAGTTTTTTCTTATTATATCTCATTCATAGTTTCCTTTAGCGAAGAATCTTTTGTATATTTACATCTAAATATATTTAGATATGATGATAGTTACAATATATATATACATCGAATCAAATCTGTTGAGATTCCTTAAAGACTTTTCGAGAATATTTCAAGTATGCTTCATTTCTTTGGCGCTGTCTAAGGAAGTGCTTAAGTCTTTCGCTCAAGCTAACTTTTGCTTCCGATAGAGTTGGAAGAGGGAGAGTTGTCTGTAGTTAGGGCATGTCGGCCAGCGGGCTTATAGACAGACAAAGAGCGAGATGGTGGAGAGAGGGATAAAGAGAGAGAGAGAGAGAGGGAGAGAGCGGGTCAGATAAATGGCAGCAGAACATTTTTGGCAACCTTTCGCTAACTTCCGGCCGCGTGTTGTAACATCTGCGTCAGCTTGAATTGAACTGCGCGAGTATATAAATATATATACACACATATGTACATATTATATGTATGTATGTATTTATGGTCTTCTAACAGGTGCCCGGTCGTAGTTGTTGTTGTTGTTGTTGTTGTTGTTGTTATCAAGTGCTAAGTGGCCCAATGTTGACTTATCGCAGCGACTTTATCAATGAATTTCCTTTGAATTTTTATTGACTTTTACTTGGCAGCGAGAAATGAAATGAAATGAAAAGATGGCTAAGAAATGATTGTGCAATTTGCCAAAAAAAAAGGCACAGGAAGTTGGGCAGTTAGCTGAGCAGCAGCTGTTGTTGTTGTTGTTGTTGTTGTTGTTGCTGTTGTTCTAGGAATTTTAAATAGCGCGCAGCAGACCTTGTCCTAAGGTCGCGCCTCTCTCCCTCTCTCTTGGAATATATAATATATATAATATCTATATAAATTTATGAATATATAGTCTATATGAATATTTATGGCTGCCACTTGTGGCACGCAACAGAATGTAACTATAGCTTAAGCAATTGTTTATTTATAGAATACACTGGGCAAAATTTCGCTAAAAAAAAACTTGAAAAATGTGAAAAAATGAAATAAAAAGAAAAAGTAAATAAAAATACTGTATACAAAATTAAATATGTATAAAAAATATGAAATAAAATTTAAAAAATATAAAATAAATTTTAAAAAATATAAAATTTATTTAAAAAAATATATAAATATTTTACAAAAATTGATTTTGTACTTTATATATATGCATATTTTATTCAGTTGGAGAAACATGCAAACATATGAAATATAAGCAATGAGTCGTGTGAACTGTGGCTGAAAGTTCTACTCACAGAAGGACATGTGTTATAGGATTTTAAAAGCTATAAACAATCATTTCTCGAGTCAATTTGGAGTCACAAGAAATCTAGGAAACCGAGTAAAACTTGAGTGTAGGAAAAGGCATTAAGCAAACACCCTTTATTCTTTTGTTTTAGTTTTAGCTGTGTACTCAAGCATAGTTATAGCTCTAGCTCTATACATATGTATATTTATAAGGCAAGTACTCAGTGTGTGTGTGTGTGTGTGTGTGTATGGGAGCAAAATCACAGACGCTGGCAAACAGCAATTATGGCCGTGGCAACAGCAGAAGCAGCAAGAGCAACAGCAACAGCAGCAACATTATGTTGCACTTGAGACACGGTTTGGGCCACGTTCTGTACGCTTTGGTTTGTTGTTCTTTTCGTCGCTGTTGGCCATCTACATTTCTCGTGTGGCATGCCCTTGCCAAGAATCGTGTTGCCAGTTGTTGTTGTTGTTGGCTGGTTTACTGGTTCTACCACTTTTCGTTTGCCTTGACTTTGCCTTTGTGCCTTTGCTTTTGTGCCTTGCGCTTTGGCCAAATGGCCGACGAGGAGCAACGCCCAAAGTCAGCTTGGCAGAAAGAAACCCAGCCCCAGACCCTGCCCCATCATCATCATCATCATCATCAACAACATCTTTAACTTGATTATGCGCTTCAGCTAGCTGCAAGTTTTCTGCTATTTTTGCTAGAGAGCCAGCCATCCAGCCTTTTGCTTCTGCTTCCACTTCCACTTTGGTTGCTGCTGCTGTTCTTTACTTCATCTTCTACTTCATCTTCTTTTCTCGGTTGCTTTTAGTGCCGCATTCGAGAGTTGCTCTCAACTTGTACTTTTGCTTGGGCTCAGCCACAGATTTGTGGCTTAGGCGCTGAGGCACATTGTTATATAATTTGCCCATTGCCAACTTTAACTAACTTTATATATATATATATATAATGCTTCCCTCTCTCTCTCTTTCTCTCTGTCAGTCTTTGTATGTGCGCTCAAGTGTGTGAAGTTCTTGGCCGCTAACCGCTAAGGCAGAGCCCACTGAGCCAGTGAGTCAGGCCCGTAATGCAAGGCCTGCGCACAGAAGGAACGCTCAAAACTAACGAACTGTGTGAGCTCTCTCCGTCCGTCCGTCTGTCTGTCTGTGTGCTTAGCCACAGGGTGGCTCTGGTTAAACTTAAATTAAAACATATGCAATAGCAAATAAATGTAGGAGCTAGCTAGAACTTGTTGGCAAAGGAAGAAGAATATATATATGATATATATATATAATGCTGTATGTGATAAGTCTTGAAGAGTTAGTTTAAGTTGGGGTTAATCTATATATATTGCATGGACTGAATGAATGTTTGATTGACTACTTGATAGAATGTAGTTATATTTGATCTCCTAAATAGTTAAAAATAGTTAAATAGCTTTTTAGAAGAAAAGAAATTGGATTAATATATGAATTTCTGCATTTATGTGTATTTAAGTATTTTTTAAGTATTTTTAAAATACTATATTATGAAAAAAGTTGCAGCAGAAACTGTTTGAGTTCAGTGAAAACATAAAATCTATTTAAATAGATAATTTTTATTGAAAATTCTGAGAAATGAGACTTGGACAGGAAACCTGAGATATATGCTATATATATATGTGATATATTTTTAGCTGAAATCTGCGAAATATATGCTGCCGATATGCTTTATTCACATAATTAAAGTCTTAAATATCTACATATATCGATTTTTAGGAACTCTGCATATTCTTTCTATCCTCCTTTTCTATACAGAATGTTATAGTTTTTTTTTGCATTTAGTTGTTTTTGTTTCGAACTTTGTGCTTATGTAAAAGATTGCCCAACTCAAATTTCAGGTTCTAAACGTTAGCTCTGCTTACACACACACACATATATATATTTATATATATATAAATATATATATATATAGAAGTTGCTTAGTGGCTGCGTGTGATTTGAGCTGCGGTTGGGGTCCACAAGAACGACGAGCAATTTCCACTTCCACATCCACTTCCCCAGCAGTTGGCAAGCCT
This sequence comes from Drosophila repleta, assembly GCA_018903745.1. Lineage (NCBI taxonomy): Eukaryota > Metazoa > Arthropoda > Insecta > Diptera > Drosophilidae > Drosophila > Drosophila repleta. Next base: position 2,048,011 of record JAEIGN010000750.1, on the reverse strand, counting down.
CTGCTCAGCTCGCTTCTGTTGTGTGTGTACATTCTACCCCAAGTCTAGTATTCCACTCTATTCCATTCTATTCTATTTAATGCACACCATTCTATGCTATTCGGTTTATTATAGTTATATTCCTACATGTAATTATGATATCTATATATATGTATATATATAGTTTTTTTGCGCGCGCTAAGACAAAGGGCAGTTAAGCCGCAGACGATGTGAAACAAAAGACTTAGGCAGCGAACTTGACAGCCAACACACACACACACACACACACACACAGACAGACAAACACACGCACAGGGAAATCAGTGAAGTGAAGCACACAAAAATATCAAATATAAAAACTAAAAATAAAGTGGGAAAAAATTCACTTTCAAGAAGAAATTCATAAATTCTGATTAGTACCAAAAGAAAGTTACATTCGATATGAATATTCCTATATATGTATATAAAAATATTTTAGCATATTTTGTTCTTTTCTTCATTTTCTATTTGGGGTTTTAACCGTGGTCAAGAAATGACTTAATAAGCCGCCTCGTCGATTATATAAGCCAGACAAAACTGAACAGATTTCTAGAAATTGTTGTTGTTTCTCTGCTTTTTTTTCGTTTTTTTTTTTTGGCAATTCAATGAAAGTGATTGATGTTGGCCACAGCTTCGGCGCAGAATCTAAGCAGAAGAGAAGCGAAAAAAAAGCAGCCAAGGGTCGTGTCGTGTGGGCGTCAACAAATGCTCGAGACGCTGCCTAATTTGCTGTTGTTGTTGTTGTTGTCGTTGTTGCTCAGCTTTGCTTGTAGCTCTGAATTGGTAGCTTGGCTTATTGTTGTTGCTGTTGTTGTCTGCCGACTGTTGTCTGTTGTAGATAGCCATCAGCATTTGTCTTGACTGATTTGTGGCTATTATATGGTCATAAGCATTTATTTGCCTGTCAGATTTTTCTTCATTTTTTGGCTATTTTCTGTGCGAGTTTTGTAATGAGAGCTGGAAGTGTAACAAATGAGCAGGAAATGTGTATTTGTCCTTAAGGCAATGCATAAAATTATGCATATAGAACAGTTACACAAGAGCGAGATTCTGAGAAAGTGAACTTGGGCAGCTGGCAGTGTTGAGTCATGTAATAAGCTAAAGAATCTTTGCTATAAACTAATAATTGTATGATAGTAGAGCTTCTGAGGGCCTAGATATAGATAGATCTAAAGAGCCAAGAGTCGTTGCTATAATATAGTAATATTACTCAAATATAATATATATCTATTTATTATATATCTGAGAGCATATGATTACATATTATTATAATAATTTATATTATAGCGATGAGAACATTTGTTGAATACTTGAAGAAACTCAAAAATTCAGTTAAACTTATTTTTGAATTGATAAGCAAAAGCTAAATTCGTTCAGTAATTTTTTAAAATTTATTTATATATATTTTGTATATTCTTATTATTTTTTTGTTTTTTTTTTTTTATTATTTATTTTGTTTATTAATTATTTTTTTCATTTATTTATTTGAATGTTACATAAACCTCTTTCTAAGCAAGAGTTTTATATATAAATATATATTATCTTCAGCTGAGTTTCTATTTTTATGGCAATACAATTGATAAGCCCAAATTCCGAATATTTAATTTAATTTAATTAAAAATAAAACGCGATTCTTGCTGCACAAAAGCCAAAGAAATTGTGTTGAGAACTCAATAAAAAAACACAAAAAAAAAAAAACAAGTAAAATGAAAAGAAAATACGTTTTCCATTTCAGGCTACGAACAATTGAGGCAACAGGTGAACACCCAAGTTTCGATAGTTTTCTTATCGAAAAATTTCTCAATTAAGTTTTTCTTTCTTTCTAAGGTTTGATTTGACTCACAAAGAACTTCCATAAAAACGCAGAAATACATTTCAGAAGAAAGGAGAATAAAATTTTGTGTATTTTTTTATATATATTTCTCTATTGTTTTTTTTGGGATGAATTTAATGTGCATTCTTTTGGCATTTGCATAAGGCCAATAAAGTGGTGAGCAAACAAATGACTGAGGCAACGAACTGGACAATTGTGCGACGTTCGTTGTCTAAGTCATTCGATTTGATTAGATTGTCGGGATGGATCAACTTACCATTTTGAACTTGCTCGGGCTCGGCATTCGAAGCGGAGTGGATGCTGTTGCTGCTGGCTGGCTGCTGCTGCTGCTGCTGCTGCTCTTGGGCTAGCTCGAGACTGTGTCGCGTTTGTCCAAAATAGTGACGTCGATGATGGAAACGCTTGCGCGTCGATGTCGTGTTGGTTGATGCGGCGGCAATTAGGCTGAGCGGCTGTTCCTGTTCCGCCTGACCCTGCGGATCCGGCTCCGGCTCGGGATGGGCGGGCGTTGGTGTTGGCGTCGGCGATGTTGGCGATGTTGGCGATAATGGCGCCTGGTCGGCGCGACGTGAGTGCGAGGCGCTCGGACTGAGCGGCGGCACCAGGCAACGTTCATCATCCTGCGCCTTGTGCTGCAGCAGATTCTGTGACTCGAGCAGCCGCTGCTGCTGCTGATGCAGGCGGTTTTTGATCAAAAAGATTTTCGGCATGTTTGCTTGATTTTATATTATTGATTTTGAATATTATTATTGTTGTTGTTGTTGTTATTTGTGTTTACACACATGCATAGATGCACATACTACACACGCACACGACACTCGCGCACACACTCACAAAACACTTAGACGAACGCGCGCACTTACACACACAGTAAACAAAACACTAATCCAAGTGCGTGTCTGTTTAAAACTGTGTGTGTGTGTGTGTTCTGCTGCTGCTGCTTCGATCAGTTTGGATATTTGACAAAAAAAATATAACTTTTTTTTTTATATATATATATTTTGTATATATGGAGCTGGATGATATTTTGGGTTTGAGCGCGGCTCAGTTTAATTTTTTGTGTTTCTTCATCATTTCCAAAGTTTGCGTTCAGCTGCAATCAATCAGATATATAGATATATATATAACTATATTTTATATCTTTGCTATATATATTTATGGTTTATATATAGCGCACTTTGTACAAAAAAAAAAGATAAAAAATAACAAAACAAAAATTTGTCAAATATTTAGAATTTTTTTTTTATAGTTTAAATTCTTGTGCTGGGCAGTTTTTATTTGCAGTTTTTAACGATATTTTTTTAACGCGTTTTCTCGTTGTTGTTGTTGTGTGTAAATTGTAACCGTTCTTTTAATGTTTTTTCTTCTTGTTTATTTATGTTTTTTGTTTTTGGCAAAGTTATTTGTGGCTGTGGCTGTGGCTGTGGCTGTGGCTGCTGTTTTGCTGTCCAGCGACAAAACACGTGCATTCACAACGCCGGCTCGCCTCTTACTGTATTCAAGCGTTGCCAGCCGCTGAGCAGTTAGGCCAAAGTCAAGCGATACCGCTGTGAAGCGTCGCAGCGGCAGCGGCAGCGGCAGCGGCAGTGGCTGGCAGCGTCAGCTTCTACAACAAACTCAGTTAGTTTTAGAGGCGAATTCAGGCGAGCAACGCAAAACACCGTAAGCCGCACTTGAAATACATACACAAAGAGAGAGAGAGAGAGAGAGAGAAAAAAGAGAGAGAGAGCGAGGGAGAGAGAGAGGGAGCTAGAGCGAGAGCGAGAGCTCAAGTTCGCTTTCGTCTGTGAGTCAGGGCGAAGACGAACGTGCTTCGGCTGTAGCTTCGGCTAGCTGTTGCTCTTGTAACTGTGCACACACGGCGAACGGTTTCTCAGCGGCGCTCAGCAGCACCTGAGCCGACGTTGCGACGTTGCGACGCTGAGAGAGAGTGAGAGTGTTTTGGAGCTGCGTCGTCTGCGGCGATCGTAGCTGTTGTTGCTGTTGTTGTTGTGGCCGTTGATGTTGCTGTTGCTTGTGTTGCCTTTGCTTCATTTCGCTCACATAACGTTTCTCATGCAGTTTTTTTGGTCTCTCACAGTGTGCCTCGCCGAGTATGTGTGTGTGTGTGTGTCTTGTGTGCGTGCGTGTTTTTCTTGTTGGTTCAGAGTCAAGGTAGAGGTAATGTTTTATCATCGTTGTTGTTGTTGTTGTTGCTGCTGTTGCCTGTTGCTCGCTTTGGTCGCCGTCGCCGTCGCCGTCGCTGCTTTGGCCATTTGCCGGTTGGGATGTTTTACTCGTTTTGTATGTTTGCGTTTGGCTTGTACTTGTTGTACTTAGAGCTGCTTTAAGTTGCTGTTGTTGTTGCTGTTATGTCTTTGGTCTTGACTCTGAAATAAGCATTTGGCTGCAAATGATATAAAAAAAAGTACAATTTATATTTACGTACGTAGATTTTACAGCACAAACTGTTGTTCAGTTGAAGATATATATATGCTTATATATAGATATAGATGTACAGATTCGTTGACCAAAAGGCGATAATTGAAAAGGAAAAACTTGGCAAGATCTGCTAAGAAGTTGGCATATAGCTAAAGCAGTTGGGCAAATGTCTGGATCAATTAAGTTTTCGGCTTATTGATTAGGAATATTAATTAAGTTGTTATCAATTAATTTTTTATTATTTTATTTTATGCATAAATGAATTTAATTTGATTTTTTAAAAATATTTTTTAGAATTTATTATATATTCTATTATTATTATCTAGATCATATATATTTAAATAAGAATTTCAATGAAAAATCAACATAAATTTTCTATTTTACATAAACCAATATTTAGTGCAGCAAGTTTGTTGCCTAAGTCTTTTGTCTTCTGCGCCAATTATTTATTTGACTAAATATATAGATATATATATCTGTCCGTTCATAGTGTTGTTTGTCGCTTAACTTTTGCTGCCCGAGCAAAGTCTTTTCTCCACAAGACCCTTTAAGAATTTCATTTCATCATTATCGACAGCAGTTCGTGTGTGTGTGTGTATGCCCCTCTCCCTCTCCCTCTCTCTCTCTCTCTCTCTCTCTCTGTGTATGTATATAGTTACGAAGACGCGTAGATACGCAAGAAGCAGAAGTACAAGAACAGAACGTCAATAAGTACCATATAAGCGAAATTAAACGGCAAAATAGTTGGCAACGCGCCTCGCACCACTCGCACTCGCTGTGCCTGCGTGCGTGTGTGTGTGTGTGTGTGTGCGAGTGTGTGCGTGTGTGGGCAATAAAATGAAGAAGCAGCGGCGTTGTCGGCTTGTAATGAGCGCTTAGAACGCGCTTAGAATGGCAATAAGATTGCGGCGAGAGTCGCTAACGTTTACTCTCTCTCCCTCTCTGTCTCTCTGTCTCTCTCTGCTGCCCTCTCTGTAGCTGGCGCTCTTGCGCTCCAACGTTCTGCCGCCTCTCGCTCTAGCGCACACGAGTGCGAGGGCAACGGCAACTAACGTTATTTCACACACTTTGCTTGCCTCTATCTGTGTGCGTGCCTGGTTGGGCCGTGTGTGATGTAAGCGCTGCAAACGAAGCGAATTCGCCGCCGTCGCAGCGCGCACACCTGTGTGACACACGCACACAGCAGCGAGCGGCGCGGCGACGTAACAAATTTACAGCTAGCTTTGTAGTTGTGTGCGGCAAACATATGCGGCGAAGAGAGCCAGAGATCGAAGAGAGAGAGAGAGAGAGAGAGAGAGAGAGAGCGGGAGAGCGAGAGAGAGGCAGTGCGAGAGAGGACGCGCGCAACTTCTTATACCTGTTGGCAGTGGCTTTGACTGTGACTCTGACTTTGGCGTCGCGCAGCGGCACTGGCAGTGGCTGCGGCCACTGAGGCAGCATTTTGAGCTGCGCGCGCTTCTTAACTAATTGTTGTTGTTGTTGCTGTTGCTGTTGTTGCTGTTGCTGTTGTTGCTGTTGCTGTTCCTGCGGCAACTTCACTCTCACTCAAATGCCGCTGCTAAGCCAAATGCAAGTGCTCTGCCCTTTTGCTGCACCACCAGCAGCAGCAAGTGAAAAATCCTGCTAGCTGAGATTTTTTGTTCACGTTTGTAGAATTTCTTAGCATTTTCTATGAAGTTATCTAGGCTTTATGTAAATTAATAATTTAATTAAATAAATTATTTATTTAATTTTAAAAAATATATTAATTTATTATTACTAAAAATTCTTGTTTTCTTATGCATTTATATATTTTATTTTTCTTTCATGTTTATAGAATTTATTTGGGAATTTTTTGAAAACCTCTTTTAAACTTAGATTTAAATATAAAAAATATAGCCATGTGATATATATTTATTTGTATTATATTTTCATTTTATTTATTCAATTTTGTATATATTTGGTTTTTTTATATTTTTTTTTATATATATTTATTTTTATATATATATATATTTTTTTTTTATACAATTATTATTTTTATATATTTAGTTTTTTATGTATTTATTTTTTTTATATATTTGTTTTTTTATATATTTTTTTTTATGTATTTATTTTTTATATATTTATTTTTTTATATATTTATTTATTATATATTTTTTTGTTTATTAAATATTTGCTTTAAATAATTTTCTAAATAATTTTTATTATTTTCTCTTACGCTGCTTCTCTTTAAATTTAAAACTCTATTTTTTTTGGTGGTTTTCCTTTTCCTTATTTAATTTAGTTTTCATTAAAAAAAATTTATGTTTGCTTTATAGAACATTACATAAGATCCTAGTTAATATTGTAGACCTAGGCCGCCGTCACGGATACCTGTAGCTGTGTGTATGTATCTGTGCATGAGTTTCTTATCGGCTCTATGTACATATATAGAATATATATATTTGTGTGTTTGTCTGCCGCTTAAAATTGCGCTTGAGCACACACAGGCTCTGCTGCTCATAGTCGTCATTATTATTATGATTCGTTGATTATCATTATCATTGTGCGCATAATGATGTTCATTCATTATGCTCTTCGAGCTGTGTCTGTGCGGTAATTGCAGTCTTTAAGAATGTGTTTTTTTTTCGGCCTATCTCTCGCTCTCAGTCCTTTACTCTCTCTCGCTCTCATTGCCCAGGCGCGTAATGCTCTTGCTCTTGCGCAGTTTGTTTCCTTTTTGGCTTGTTCTTTGGCTTGTTTGCTGCTCTTTCCTCTTCTCTCTCTCTCTCTGTGTATATTTTTTATCTTTATTTGCTCAATTGTCGTCATCGACGGCGACGTGCTCGCTCGCCTCTCTTTACTGTTGTTGTTGGCTTTTCGCTAAAATAATGCTAAAGTAAAGTGAAGTAAGAAGAAATATAAGAAGAAGCAGCAGCAGCAGCAGCGGCGGCGGCGGCAAAAAAAGTAAATGAAGAGCGGCCGGAATACCTGTTTTACCTGTTTGTATACCTACTAACGTACTAACACTGTTATAGCGGATTCACGGCGCACACGCCTGACAACAACAACAACAACAACAACGGCAGCCGCAGCAGCAGCAGCAGCAGCAGCAATGCGCTTGAAGACGTCGCAGCCGAGCCCGAGCTGCCAGCCCCAAGTTCTGCTTCTTGCTCTTTGGCAACCCAGCCCAACTCTCACAGACCCCTCCACCCAGCGCTCTCTCGCACACCCCCAGCTGCCCCCTCTCGCCATCGCAGCGCCTTGTCCTCGTCTTTTTGCAAAAGTTCTTGGACTTCGGTTACATCTTTTGCGTTTGTCGTTTTGGCTTTTGCTTTTGTAAGCCTCTGTCGGTTACCCTTTGCTCTCCTGCATCGCGGTGCCACCACCCCCCATTGGCTCGGTTCGGTTCGGTTCGTCCCTGTTGGCATCGCGACTACATCTTGGCCAAGTTCCACACAGCGTTTCCTTTGGCTCTAGATGCTGTCTCTGCTGCTGCTGCTGCTGCTGTTGTCGCCGTTGTTTGCCTCTTGTTTGGCTGTTTGTCAGTTGATTTTCCCGATCTTCTTGACCAGACAGCAGAATGTGTGTTCCCCAATCCAATTGCAATTTACATTCAGAAGATCTGGCAACGCCAGAGCTGGCAACAAATTGACTCTAGCTGGAGATTACACAACACTAAAGATAACTCTTTGTGTTTAAGCTATATATTTCTAAGCGGAAATTAAATTAAATAATAATGTTTCCAAAATTAAAGAATTTTTTTTCAAAATTTGCTTTGTTTAAAGCTTTTATTTATACATATTTTGCATATATTTTTATATTACTCAGTTTGGAGTTAAGCTGATGCTTAAATGAACCGTTAAATATTTGATAAATAAAATAAACATTTTAAATATAATTGAATGTTTGTTCATTTGTTCAACTTGAAGCAGCTCACGTCTGGCACATTACAAAATGTTGATCGTCGCACTGTCAACACCTCCTTTTGCTCTGCTCGCAAAATATATTCATAAATATATATGAATAATATATATATACATACATATATAATAATTGATGAAAAAGAGTAAAAAAAAAAGAAACGCAGCATAATGAAAAAATATTTAATTAAAATTGTACGCAAGGTCGAAATTAGTTGGCAACGTGGCCATCAAGTCGAAAAACTTAATTCATAATTCATTTAAAGAGCGCACCAGCCTACCCCCAACCCCCATCCCTCTGTGCTCAGTACTCGTCGCTTTTGGCGCTCGTAATGTCGTTGTACCTTCAACAGTTGCGAGACGCTGTGCACGTTTTTGTATTTTTGTTTTATTTTATGTTTTTTATTTTTATTTTTTTTTTTGTATATACATTTTTTATACCTGTTTGCCATATTAATCAGGCTCAGAATGAGCGGGATCAGATGGGTACTGCATATGCGTATAGCTTTTGTATTGAGTCTTTTTTTTTTTAGCTAGCTACTTAACGATTATGTATCTTAGTCAGATACTTTTTCCATATATTTGATTTATTCTTTTTTTTTTTAATTTTCTATTTTTTTTTTATTTTCAAAGCAAAGACTTAGGCAACAAACTTGCAGTTCTTAATGTATATCTATATCTATATCTATATCTATATCTATATCTATATCTATATCTATATCTATATCTATATCTATATCTATATCTATATCTATATCTATATCTATATCTATATCTATATCTATATCTATATCTATATCTATATCTATATCTATATCTATATCTATATCTATATCTATATCTATATCTATATCTATATCTATATCTATATCTATATCTATATCTATATCTATATCTATATCTATATCTATATCTATATCTATATCTATATCTATATCTATATCTATATCTATATCTATATCTATATCTATATCTATATCTATATCTATATCTATATCTATATCTATATCTATATCTATATCTATATCTATATCTATATCTATATCTATATCTATATCTATATCTATATCTATATCTATATCTATATCTATATCTATATCTATATCTATATCTATATCTATATCTATATCTATATCTATATCTATATCTATATCTATATCTATATCTATATCTATATCTATATCTATATCTATATCTATATCTATATCTATATCTATATCTATATCTATATCTATATCTATATCTATATCTATATCTATATCTATATCTATATCTATATCTATATCTATATCTATATCTATATCTATATCTATATCTATATCTATATCTATATCTATATCTATATCTATATCTATATCTATATCTATATCTATATCTATATCTATATCTATATCTATATCTATATCTATATCTATATCTATATCTATATCTATATCTATATCTATATCTATATCTATATCTATATCTATATCTATATCTATATCTATATCTATATCTATATCTATATCTATATCTATATCTATATCTATATCTATATCTATATCTATATCTATATCTATATCTATATCTATATCTATATCTATATCTATATTTTGCCAAACGAAAGACTTAGGCAACAAACTTGCTATGCAACCACACATATTCCATGGGGCGTCTGCTTTGCATATTTGTTCTTCTTCCTCTCCTTTTTTGTGTAGGCGTTTTTCTGCGCATAACAGGTAGCACGCCGGCTTGGCAGAGGCGTGGCAGTGGTTACCTTAAGCCTTTCGGCTCTTTGACATTTATACAATAAGGCATCGCGGACAAAAGAGAGAATCCAGAGATAAAACGGATAAACGTCCGTTTGCCGATAACAATGCCAATGCAATGCAATGCAACGAAGCCAACAAGTGCAAGTGCAAGTGACAACAAACACAAACGAAGCGAAATGACAACAGCAACAATCAGAAAGACAAGAAGAAGATGTAGAAGAGGAAGCATAAGCAGGAGACCTAAAAATTTTGCTGCTGCTGCTGCTGCCACATTTTCTGCTTAAATATATTTTCGTTTTGTTTTGTTTTTGTGCGCTGCGCCGTTGGCAACGCCTTTTTGCCCAGTCGAAGCGAGTTAAGCCTAACAATGGTAACAAGTGCGCGCAAATTGTTGCCTGGCAGCAACAGCAACAACAACAGCAGCAGAAACAACAACAACAATGGATTTACCATTAAACTTTAAATTCAAATTCAAGTTCATGATGAATGTATCACGTGCAGTCGCTCTTTGGCGGTTGTTTTTGTTGCTGTTGCTTGTGTGTGTGTGTGTGTGTGTGTGTACTTGAATGCGAACACGACAAGCTGTCGCTGCTGCTGCCGCTGCTGTTGCTGTTACTTTTGTTGCTTTTGCTGCTTTGCCCGCGTTAACAAACAAAAAAGCGTTTTTGTTTCGGCTGCTGCGTTGCGTTAAGTAATTGGCATTAGCCAAGAAAATTGTTAACTGAAAATTTTAGCTAGCTTAAAATTTGCTAATACTTTGAGCTATACTATAATTCTCAGTGGTAAAATTAGCTGAAATTTGATATCTCAAATTAAGTTTAGTTTCGTTAAATGTTGCTATCCTACTACTATACTGTACTATATAACTGTCATACTATACTACTGTTGTACTATACCATACTATTGTTATACTATACCATCTATATTCAATCTATAGTGTACTATTGTTATACTCTTCTAAATACTACAATCGGACTACTCTTATACTATACTACTATTGCCATACTGTTGTACTATACTATATAGTGTACTATACTATACTACTGTTTTACTCAACTAAACTAAAACAATTCTGTTATACTGTACTACTTCTGTTATACAATCCATAAAACTAACTAACTCTCGTAGCAGAAGGAGGCGACGAAGTCTATCTATTTCACACTCTGTGTCATATTTAAGGCTTTGAAATCAGCTTCAATACGAAAGTGTTAATTTCCCACGGATTATTCTTATTAATATTCTCACATCAGCCGCCGATTGGACATGGCTTCACGCTTGACCATGCCGCACAAAATTATTCTAATAACGAAGTTTAGTTAAGACATATAAATGCTTTAGTATTAAGAGAGAATTTCGGGCTGACAATGGGCCGGACAGGGTATTAACTAGCCATGCAGCAATCACAATTAGCTTCACTTGTTGCCGAGTTGACTTCTTGCTTACCTCTAGCTTTTTTTTTTTTTTTTTTTTTTATGGCTGTTTTTCGTTGGCTCTTTGTTTATCTTACTTTTTTTTGGCTATTTTTTTCCCGAGCTGAACACTTGAACAATTTTTGCGTTCGGGTTCTGTTGTTATTGTTGCGGCTGTTGCTGTGGCTGTTGTTCGTGTTGCTGTTGTTGCTGTGGTTGTATTTATTACCGTAGGACCGGCGTGTTTCTCTTTTTCTGTGTAACTTTTACATCATACTCGCACTCAGGCTGAGCCACTCTCGCGCACTTTTCTATTGCCCTGACTATTTCTCTTTCGCACTTACTTTACCTGGCTTTGAATGCCCTTTAACGGATACGAATGGGAAGTTGGAGTTGTATGAAAATGGAAATGAGTCGATGGTGATGATTCGTTGTTGAAAATCGAACATATCGATAATATATCGATATTTACATTGTGTTAATTTACAGGGTATGTGCTAGTGTCTGCAAATTTTGTAGTCAATTTTACTAGATGTTTTATAAAATTGTAATATCTCAAATGTTTATCGAATATATTTATCGATTATTGTAATCGAACTCCAACTTCATTGCAGGGTATTTTGAAGTCAGTATTCACACTCGCTCTAAGCTGTCTTCATTTTTGCCTCTTTCCATTGGGAATTTATATAACTTTCGTCTAGCTTCTGGCAGCAATTATGCAATGAGCCAGAGAAGCAGGAGAACAGCTATGAGGGCTATCAAATCGAGTATCTATGAAGGGGCAGAGAGTGGATGGCGGGGGGGCAGAAGGGCGACGCGTTTGCTATGGGGAGGTCGTTCGGCTGGTCGGCCGGTCGGTTGGTCGGTTGGTCGGCTGGTCGGTCTAGCTTTTAATGTTCAAGGTAATTTGAAATTAAAAAACATTAACTCTGATCTTGAGTTTACATAATATTATATAGTATAAAGTATGTGCGCGAAGTTAATTGAACTTCGTTAACGTTTAGCACTTAAAAATTGTATTAAATCGCAAATTTCCTGCCAGTTAAAGCTTCCGCTCTGATCTTATATATATGTATATATACACTTATATATATGTGTATGTGGATCAATATAAATCTTTGCCAGCTTATTGTGACACTCGCAGCATCATCAATAGAGCTCTGTTGCACAGATAATGGCTACTAATAGCCCTAATGCCTCATAATGAGGCTCTCTGCAATAAGAGAGACGTCAACACGCTGCACCGCAGGGCGTCTGATTGATAAAAAAAAAAAAACAACAACGAAAAAATTTATATCGAACCCGAATAAAACTTGGAGCTTAAACTAAAGCTGTAGCTGTAGCTGTAGCTGAACCCTTTCATTCATGATACCTAGGTGGAAAGAACGCGCTTTGGCTCTTGGTTTTTCCCCTGCTGCTGCTGTTGCTGCTGCTGCTTGGAAATGATAAATGCGATCGGTTAGCAGCGACGACTGCATACAAATACAAAGACAGATCCGAATCCGAATCCGAAAGAGAACAACAAATAACAAATAACAGAAAATGAAGTCAAGACCGAGATCTTAATGCTTATTTAGTGGACAAGTTCTGGTCTATTCATTCTATGAATGAATAGGCGCAGGAATATGCCCTCAAAAGACACTTAAGACTTAAATTGTGACTTATCAATTCACAATTGACCCAAGCATCGAATGAGTCAGTCTGTGAGAGAGTCTGAGTGGGTAGAGCGCTGAAACTGTGCTGATTTTAGTGTGTGAAACCAGGCGTGGCTGAGTTGATGAAATACATTGTAGATAGCCAGGAAATACTTACATATATGGAAGTGTTGCAACGATATCGATGTAGTGGATATAGTATTCGATTAATCAGTTTAATGAAATGATTAAACCTTAAGCAAAGATAGCAAGCTAGCAAAGCAAGTAGACTGGCTCGTAATCTATATCTAGCCAGCTTTGGCTATGCTCATCAAAAGCGGCATCTGCAACAACTATCTAAGTCATCTAGTATTTCTCTGAATTTGAAGCTAAAGAACTTTAGCAAAGCTTTAGCTGGCAAAGCTGAGAGTTGTCCCGAAAACATTCCCATGAAGTCTCAAGCACTTGCCCAGTCAGCGCGGACTTGGCTTATCTGCCTTGCTGCCTTTACTGCTTAGCTTTCGATTCATTCTAAATATACATATATATATATATATACACTCTACAACATATTTTCGGAAGTTCATTCTTTTGGGGCAGCTGCATTTGGTTGGCGTTTTCTATGCGCGCTTTGTTAACAGTTTTCTTTCTTTCTTTCTCTCGTTTTAATAAGAGTGACATTTGCCTATCAGCTGAGCTTCGTGTAATATTTATGTGGCATTTTGTCACCGCGCTCTATCCCATTTGCTGTGACCTTTTGGGCTTTGGGGCGACACACACACACGCGCACACACACGCATGACAACACGTTTTTTACTTTAAAGAAAATTTAAATTTTAGCATAAATTTATGGCAGTGCTGTCGCTTGATAAAGGCGGCATTCAATGGACTGCATATCATTTAGATGCGATATATATATATATATATACGTTCTATAAGTAGTTTATGTATCGGCTGCCGATGGAACGGTACTTTGATTGCCTACAAGTGGCTATCAACGCGGCCAGCATCAGCTGTGACGACCGTGAAGCGCTCTGTGATAAGCCAGCTCTCCTCCCATGTCTCACATGACGGCCATAAACTTGATGTGCCTTAAGTAGTTGAGAATTACAAATTGCATTAACATAACTCCATAAAATAGTTTTCAAAAAGCTTGGAAGTGGCAGCTGAGTGAGAACTTTGCTGTCTTCGCCACTCAGTTTTCTGCCAATGCAGCTCAAGTTAGAGTTTAGGCTAAAACTAATATATAACATTAAAATTCCATCAACTTAGACACTTCATAGGTTGTGAAATATTCTCGATGTTCACTTGATAGCCAAATTTAACGAAACTCAATATTAACTAGCTGCAGAGCTCTATATTTTCGCTGTATTAGTATAATTGCTAATTGTTAGCTTGCTATATATAAAACACATTATTTGACGTGTGTTCTGCATGTTCAGTTCTAACTAATAGCCAACATGACCAAAGCAGCAGCAGCTGCGCCGTCAAATTTGCGAGCTATTATTGAATGAAGCTGTGAGCTAATGTGATCGCGTATCTCTAGAGTATTACAATTTGCGACTAATTCTATATAATCGGAGTGAATTTTTGCTGTTGTTTTTTCGTTGCAGCGCATTTTGTCGCTAGATTAGCCGCACTTTTCATATCTGCGATCTGCAAAGCGGGCAGCTAATCGCCTGACTTGAAGACAGTTTGCTTCATTCTTTCTCTCTCTCTGTCTCTCTCTTTTTGTTTTTTGTAGTCAAGGTAATTTCTATTATTGTTCAGCGCACTTGTCGCAACGGCAAGTGGCAAGTGGCAAGTGTTAGGTAGCAAGTAGAAAATCGTAATGGACACGCTCGGGGTTCCCAGCTGTGCGAAAATGTTCGCTTTGATTGAGTTGTTCTCGCAGTCTCAGCAGATCGCACTTAGCTGTACTTTATACACTATATATATATATATACGTATAGCCAGCTTGACCATGGGAAAGGCAAAGCCAAGCTGTCTCATTCCACGCAAATGTGTGACAAGCGTGATGCGTTGCCCCCTGCACTGTTTCGTGACGTAATCAAGAAGAATAAGAAGAAGAAGAAGAAGACGAAGTACAGCACATGCAAAAGCTACGTTTGTTGCCCGGCCAGACAAATGACTTCCGCTTTGGCTACCTATCGTAAAAGAAAACACAAATACAAATAGAAATAAGCTAAGCTGAAGCGAGCTTCAAGCCAGACCCAAAAAAAAAGGCTACCACTTGTAGACACCTCTACAGCCTCTACAGCTACAGCTTCAACTTTAGCATCTACAAACTTTTTTTTTTTGACACTTTCCATTATCATTCAAATATTTGAAATCGATATGGCGGTTCTTAAGAAAGCCTTAAGTATTGTATTATTATTGTAAGTACAAGACTTTTTTTCTTGGCCTGTTTTTTTTTTATTGCATTTCCTCATCTTGTTAACACTTTTTAGTTTTGTCATTCTAGCGGTTTTTAATGTCAATTTGATGAGGTCGCGCCCTTTTTTTGATCGAATATCAGGTGCATTTTTATTGATAGACATTTCCAGCGTTGTCTGTGTGTGTGAAAAGTGTGTTGTTTGTGCTCCCAAGCAGCTTCAATTCTCATCGTAAAAATCTGCCTTTTCTTCTTCTGCTAAGCTACTGAGCTGCGGGGCATCGTTAAATGCTTAAAATCAGCTCAAAGTTTGTTTCTTTTTATTTTGGCTGTCGTAAAAGCTAAACTGAGCTTATGGCTTTTCACTTCCTGTGCTGAGAATTGCATAGAGAGGCGCAAACAATAATAAAGTGCATAAAATGTTGCTTGTTTGCCGAGATTGCACTCGTTCGATGGGCTAAAGATCTGGTTTATTTGACTGGCAGTTACATTAAGATGGACTTAGCTCAAAACTAAACTCTTTGTCATCTGTAATGGGCATTATTCAATCTACTTCTTGCCAACGCTGACAGCCACTTGATCTTGCTGTCAAACTTTGTTGCTCTTGTTGATGATTTTAGTTCAACTTCTTCAACACACTTCTGTGTGTTATAATTTTTTCGACTTGCTGCCAAAGTTGACGTGCAAATTAACACGCTCTGCTCAAAATTCATAAACTTCTTTTTGAATAACACTTTAGTTAGCTAGTCAAAATGTTGTGTGCCCAGCACTAGTCAAAATGTTGTGTGCCCAGCACTGCGCACTGGTTCACAGATCATTCGTTTTGCTTTTAAGTTAGCAACTGTCACTAAAGATAAACGAAGTGTAAAATATATTAAGCAAGAGGTTTAAGTGTGTGTCAGGTGCATGGCAAGCTCATAAGGTAGATGATAGATATAGAAATATAGATATATTTATGGATATTCTTCTCTATAGATATAGAATAGATCTATACATGTATATATTATATACATATCTCAGCTTTCTTTCAATTAGTTATTTCTAGACATCAACTTCTATTCATTATCCACTGTGTCTGACCCCATTTCCTGGGCATAGGCTTGCATTTTCGATAACTATTGATTCTTGTCACATAAAAACTGTCGAGTTGAAGGTTTTTCTTTTCTCAATTCTGAACCTGGCGCTTGGCCAAACTGGACTTTTCGTTTTCTTCTTTTGTTGTCTGTTGCCCAATGCAAATCAGTTACCATTAAAAATTAACCACAAAAGCCAAAGGCTTCAGAAAATTTAAAAGCAAATTAAAATTTTAACTTCAATCTTGTTTTGTTTTATAATAATCAAAGAGGGGCAGCAGTTGATTTGCATATGCAGCTGCATCTAACCCTAAGTTCCCCCTGGCTCTCGTGTGTGTGCTCTCTCTCTCTCTCTTTGTAGCTCTCGCGTTGCCCACCTACTCCCTATCTATTTGGAAATTCTACGAGTATCTGAATCGACTTGTTAGGCCAATTAGTGTGCGTATTTCGGGCTGCTATCTCCCTCTCACTCTCTGTATGCCCCCCTCTCTCTCTCTCTCTCTCTCTCACTCTCTGGCTATCCTACGCTCTGTGGCTTGCTTTTTTGATAAACGAGCCGAGATTACGAGTCGCAGCTCCTCAGCCTCAGCAGCTTTTCAGTATTTCACTTTGGATTTTTGTTTTGCTTTTCATTTCTTCAGCGCACATTAAAATCTACTTGTTGACGTGCCTATAAATGTCCAGAGAAATGAAGCATGCTTAATGAGCGAAGCCGGCCACTGCACGATCTTAACTCCCAGATATATATATATATATATATGCACATATATAGTTTTTGGTTGCCTAGTCGTAGAGTGCTGCATATTTGTACGAGCTTTGCTTGTGATAGGGCCCCCAGCGCCGTTTCCCTCGCCTGTCAGCAGGTGCCTCACACAGTGGCATAAATTCTAGTATTTATGTTTATTCTTTATCATTTTTTAAGAGCTTCTATTAAGTAGGAAAATAAGCTGAATATAAAATACTAATAAAATATTGTTTGATGCCAGCCAGAAATCATGTCAAAATATTGTCTATATATATATGAATATTAATAAGAAAATCACTTTATTTTTAACATAAAAAGCAGCTAATAATGAAACCCGAAACGAATTTATTGCTGATTTATTTCAATTATAATTAATTCATATATGTAAATTAAGTATATTTTATTTTAAATTAATATATATTTTATTTTTTTTTATTTATTTGAATTATCATAATTGTATTTATTGATTTTATTTAATATTTATTTTATTTATATTTATTTTATTTATATTTGTTTAATATTTACTTTATTTATATTTATTCGTATTTTTACAAAAATTTATTTAATTATTTTATATTTATTCTATGTGTCTGTCTCTTTCCTCATCTCCATCTCTTCTCTGTTTCTTTTACCATATCTGTCTTTTTCTCACTCCTCTCATCATCTGTCTGCATTTCTCTTCATCTCTCTCTTCATCTCTCTCTTCATCTCTCTCTTCATCTCTCTCTTTCTCTCTCTCTTTCTCTCTCTCTCTCTCTTTCTCTCTCTCTCTGTCTGTTTCTCGATCGCTTGCTCCGGCTCTCTCTCGCTTCTTATCTCTCTGTCTCTTTTTTCCCTTTCTCTTTCCTTTTCCTACTCTTTTTTCCTTTTCACACTTTCTCTCTCTTTCCCCTCTTCCCATTCTCTCTCTCTCTTTCTCTCTCTCTCTCTCTCTCTCTCTCTCTCTCTTTCTCTCTCTTTCTCTCTCTCTCTTTCTCTCTCTCTCTCTCTCTCTCTCTCTCTCTCTCTCTCTCTCTCTCTCTCTCTCTCTCTCTCTCTCTTTCTCTCTCTCTTTCTCTCTCTCTCTCTCTCTTTCTCTCTCTCTCTCTCTCTCTTTCTCTCTCTCTATCTCTCTCTCTCTTTTTCTCTCTCTATCTCTCTATTTCTCGATCGCTTGCTCTGGCTCTCTCTCGCTTCTTATATCTCTGTCTCTTTTTTCCCTCTCTCTTTCCTTTTCCTACTCTTTTTTCCTTTTCACACTCTCTCTCTCTTTCCCCTCTTCTCATTCTCTCTATCTCTCTTTCTCCTAGTCTCTCTCTCAAACGGAACAGCATTCAGCAATTAAATAAATGCAAGACCAACCAACAGCGATCTTCTCCACCTGCGATATAGACCGTTGTTTCGATTGGTTTCGATTGGGTTCGATTGTTTCGATTGCTACCATTGCATTGCATTACGTGCAGATAGTTGGACTCGCATATATCGCATCGCTTATGCGCTCATAAAAGGCCATAAATTAGTCACTTAAGTCGGCCGCTCCCGCTTTGATATATCCACAAATGGCCTCAACTCGAATACCAAGTCTCAACGATCCAACTATTCAGCTGTCCAGGCATCCATCCTCCGGCCGGCCGGCCGGCTAGCTGCCTGCCTGGCTGGCTATCTATCACTGACAATTGTCCCAATCGTCTGTTGTCGCCATCAAAAAAATTGCTTTTTCCTAATGATCGGCGCTCGTTTGCGCTCTAATTGACGCTCTCTTGGCCAGCTTTTGTTTTTGCCTTTTTGTTGGCGTTTTGCTTTTCTTTCGCATCTTCAACACACATTTGGTCAGCCGGCAATTAGCAGTTCCAGCATTGCCGCCTCTGTGATCGGCCCACCCACATAGCTGGGGGGTCTGCCTGATGAGGATGTCAGCTGCCCTCTCTCTCCCCGTCTCTGGCTATTTATAGCTTAGACATGAGCTGATCTATTGATCTCGTTTATGGCCATTTGAATACACTAACTGTGGATAATGACTGGAAGCTAAGACTGACTAGCTAAGCATTTGGTATATATAGGATACACATATATCGAAAGCCTGGCCCGTTATTTGAATGAACATAGATATTCCAGGACTGCATCTCACATTATTTAGCTTCACATGAGTCTCTCATATAGTTAAGATAGAGAGTGAAACCTTATGCTAGGTAGCTATAAGTAGCTAGTTTAATATATGTAATAGTTAATAAATTAATAATATTATAAGTGTATTTTAAAGTTCGCCAATTTGAAACTAAATTTCTTTAGTTATTTTTAGGCATTTTTTCTCTCTTATTTTTATGTATTTTTTTTAGCGTCTTCAGTTTTTGTTGTCTTGTTTTTTAGGCTTCTTTTGGCATTAACTATTTTTAGCTGCTTCAGCAAATTAAGAATGTATAACAACTGTTATTAGATTTGGCAGCTACATGGATATATATACGAGTAATTTTCTTTGCCCAAATAATTTGCTTGCTGCTGTTGCTGCTGCTCTTGTGGCTGTTGTTGTTGCTGGCTCTTTGCTTAAATTATTGTTATTTTATGTCTGCATTCATTCACAAATTGTTTTTGGCGATTTTTATTTTATTTTTTTTTGTCTGCTGTTGAAATTTTTGTTATTGGGCAGCTGCAACGACTGTGGAATACACTGTCTTATGCCATTTGGCATGTTGCGGATGCTGAAGTTTGATGAAAAGTTAATCAGACTACGCTTTGATTATCTTTAGATGAGCCTTCACTAAGTGAAGGGTTGGTTTGGGTGTAGCTCTGGGCTAGATATACTGTCAATAATTATATATACTATGTATATACTCTAGATATACTCTATATATATCCTCAATATATACTCTATACTCTACGTATACCCTCTACCCTATACATAGCAGGATTTACTCCATGCCACTTTATGCTTCAACCGCTCAGCTTAGCTCAACCTGTAGCGCATTATCGCAGTCGACCTGGCCGCTGTCTGCCTTCAGTTGGCCTGCAGATTTGTTTGCAGTTCATTGACTGACTTACTGACTGACTGGTTAGGCCCAACTTAAACTACCAGAATCGACTTGGACTCGCCAAGCTCGAATCTGACTAAGTGAATGAGTCGTTTGAATGTGGATGTTGTTGCTGCTGTTGCTGTAGCGCATCTTGTGAAATGGAAACGCGCTTCATTTTTTTTTCGCTGGCGAAATTTATTTAAAAAAAAAAAACAGCGCGATTTCCGAATCACACGAAACAAGTTGAAAGTTAAATATGACTAATGATTTAACCTGCTCACAGCAACAACAACAACAACAAAACATTTAGTTCGATTCTTGCTTGCATAAAGTCAAAGAAATATATCTATATATATATAGCTCTATTATATCATAAATCATATTAGATGCGAGCTTAGTATATTAAGTTATATGAGTTCTGAATTCTATTTCCTCTGCATATATATATGAGAATATTTACGCAGATCTTTGCGGTTTATCAAGAGGAATATTTGCAATATATCGAAGAGCCACTTACGTATAAGAAAATCTAAAGAAAAAGACGAAAAATATTATAATTTAATGAGAATTTATAGATATTATATTATATTATATAATTACTGAGACAGAGACAGTCAGGGCTATATCAATGATCCCTAACACGCCTATAAATGTCCTCTTCAGGTTATTACATAACTTCGCATATATATTATATATATATTTTAAATATGTATTTTTACAGGGTATATCTTGCTCACACTCGCGCGCTTTATTAATATGTATTTTCCCCTTTTTTTTCTGATTGAATGCCATTTAATTTGCAATTGCATTTCAATTTCATAAATTGCATTCAAATGAGCGACGTTTTATGGCGCTCGCCAGATTTTTGATTACAATAATTATGGAACGAGTTGGCAGTTGTTGCCGTTGATTTCCTTATGCTATCCTGCTATCTCGCTCACTCTGCCTTCCTCATTGGCTGTCTTATATATATTCAATTCTATTCAAATACAATCATAATTAACAATTATTTTTGCCGTTTGCTATTTCATTTCTTGCGCGCTTTAATTAACTTGTGTTTTTTTGTTGTTTGTTTTATTATTTTAATTATTTAATTTTTTCTTGTCTTATTTCAGCGAGATTAAGGAAGCTGCACTGGAATGGGATGGGATGGATAATTTGTGAGTAGTTTTTAATTTTTTTTTCTGAATTTAAATATAGGTAGAAACTATGTTTAAATAATTTTATTTTATTTAAATATTTTTTTATATACAATTTTTAATATATAGTGAAATAAAGAAAAGTCAAGTCAGATGAGGAAATTTTTTTTTACAATTGATCTTGGAATTCTCAACTAGTAAAAGCGCAGCAAATGATAAATAAATGTTGAAGTTTCGTATTTAAATAAAATTTAAAATAAAATATAGTTATGTAAATAAAAATATATATTAATTAAATTAAATATTTATATGCATTAATTAAATAAAAACATATACTATACTTAGTTACTTTAATATTGTTCTGTTTTATGTCAATATTTTATATACTCCAAGTGACTCCACTCCAGCATCAGTCAATGTCTGAAACTGTTGATCTTCTTTGACAGCATTAGAAGCTAATGCTAGGCTAAAGTATTTCGCTGTGGCATTCAGGCAACATTGTTTAGAAGCTCTAAGCAGACATTCACCCAATCGCACAATCACATCTGACACAAGTGTCAATAAAGTTTACATCATCTTGCGCAACTGTAAATGGTCGCACGTTTTATCGCCATTGTACATTGCCCTCTTAAAGACTTTGTCAGGCAATTGGAAGCTGCGATGCTAAAGCCACATTTTGTTTGGGGGATTTTTGCCTTGTTTTAATTGCAGCTTCGCGAAAGGCAAGGAGAATCTGAAGCGACGCCGATGTCGACGTCGACATCGTCATCCAGACCGTTATGCCAGTCGGATCAATTGGTAGCGAGTGAAGTCTTTGTTACCGTTCCGATTGCCAATTCGCAACAATTGAGAATTCCAATTGCCAGTAAATGAAGACACACGGCCGATTGCCGATTGCCGATTGACGATTGCCGAAAATAAAAGTCCGGAAAATCAGCTTAAATCGAATACTACAGTTAAAAGCCAATTCGATTTATAATTTGCGCAAATGATTTGGCTAGAAATGGCAGGCACAGAGACAATAAAGGGTATGCAATGTTTAGGAGATACCCTGCAAAATGGGAAATAGAGTTGATGATGGGATATGATAAAAAGTAGCATCAAACTGTTTAGGCATTGTATACATTGTATAAGAGCAAGTATACCCATTTTGGTGTCTTTATATCTGTAAGGTATGAGTTAGTGGCGGAATAAGTTTGATATCAGAGTCACGAGTCTGCTGTAGCTTTGTCTGCCGACAGGTGTCGGCCCACTTTACAGGGTATCTGCTAAACAAGCATAAATTTTGCTTTGATATTTGTACAATGAACATCCGTTAAGCGCATTTATTCTAAAATCTCTCCCCCACCCAGCTCAAGCGACTCAGTGACTGAGTGACTCTTTGCTACTGTATATGAATTTAGTGTTTTTCTTACTTGATGTCAGCGCATTAATTAAACAATTCACGTGTGAATTTCCTGGCCGGACATTGAATTTATATGTATGTTTCTCCCTCTCTCTCTCTCTCGTTCTCTGCCTCTTTCTCTCTCTAGCTGTTGGGCAGGTACATCCGCCTTAAGTCGATATACGATCGAAATAGAAATGAGTTTTGTGTTTTTTTTTTTATTTTTTTGGTTGAGATCAGTTTTTGCGGCTTGAATTAATTAAT
Organism: Drosophila repleta; assembly: GCA_018903745.1. Lineage (NCBI taxonomy): Eukaryota > Metazoa > Arthropoda > Insecta > Diptera > Drosophilidae > Drosophila > Drosophila repleta. The sequence continues at coordinate 2,025,097 of JAEIGN010000750.1, read as the reverse complement.
CGAAGTTATCAGTTAGTTCTGAAATTGTCTGACCTGTCGGGCGTACTATAACTTCTATTCTTAATATTTATTTTTTGTGTTTCTGTCTACATCAAGAAATATTATTTAGCTTAATGTTAGTTGCGGTACAGCCAATAACCGACCTCAAGGCCAAGGCCGTTTTTTTTCTTGCCTTTTGTTGGTGTTGTTGCTGCTGTTGCGGCTGTTGGAAGCTAACAAAAAGCATCGTGTGTTCATTAAGTTTTAAGCTGCTCCAACTACCCCACAACAGAGCGCGCTATACACACACACGCACTCACACACACACACCCACACACACGCTCAGACAATCATTAAGACGAGCTAATGCCACGCATCGTCCGATTTTGTGTGCGGCTTTTGTGAATGTCTCTCTGGCAGCAACTGCTGTGATCTGCTCTGCTCAGCTCTGCCTACCGATCGTCCACCCGCCCGCCCGCCCATAAAAAGTGCCGTTTGTGCGTGACTCGCCAGCTGGTGTCGCTCATACCCCATACCCATACCCATACCCATACCCTAGCCTTAAGTCGCTTTGGCAAAATTGAAAATCATGTTCCACGTTAGCCAACATCAATCAAAAGATATTTTTGTTCTAATTGGCGCAGCTTTTATGACTCTCTCTCTCTCTCTCTCGGTCTCTCTCTCTGTCTGTCCGTTTCTTCCTTTAGTACACCCTAATAAGTTAGCTATATGGTAGCTATATCTAGCGGAAGTGGCAAAAATGCAAATTAATTTCATTTTAACACGCAAAGAGTTCGAACACGGTACTGGGGGGACGAGCTGAAGCTTTGAATTGGCATTGCCTAGAGCTATGCTAAAGCTAATATGATGCGCGAGTTATATGTGGAATGACACATCAAACAATTAGTGGCGTGGGTTTAGCGGGCAACTGCTAGATACCCTACAATTGAAGAGGGTGAAGAGCGGCAGAGTATACATATATGCTGTATATAGTATGATCTATATATGATAGAACTATGAATCTAAGTCTTTAAGGCGCTCAAGATTTGTCTGCATTAACTCCTAAAGTTTGCTTTCGTTGGGCTATTAATATTCCTCTTGATGATAAGTTAAGTTTATATCAAAGAGCCAACTGATATATATATAATTATAAATTATGAAATTTATATATCTATATATATATATACATGCCTACATATATAATGCCTTTTCGACGGATTTAAACTGCCGCAGAACATGCGAAACTCTCACGCAACAGAGCAAGACAAGACGAGGCGGCAAGACAATAACAGCTAAGATACCTAAAAAAATAACAACAACAACACCAGCAGCAGCAACACTAACAAATATCATAAATTTCAATGTCACTTACACTTGATTTATAAACAACAAAAACAAAAACAAAGAAAAAGAAAAGAACTTGAAAAATATATATATATAAAAAGCAAGCTGAACCCTCAGCCCTTTGGTTATAAACTTAATCAGAATCGCATCAAAATCAAATTGAATTAGATTTAATTGCTTCCTCATTGATTTAATGCTGTTCAGTTGGGCAGCCCGAAGGTGCTGAAAGCACAAAGTGCTGGGGTGGGAGGCACTTGCATTGCAGCAGAAAGGCCAACAACGATGGGGGAACAAAAGGCCTGACAGAAAGCCATAAAGCGTAAACGAAATGCAAAAGGCAGCCGAAACGATTTAAGAACCAAAAACAACAATGGCCCAATCTGGCAGCTACTTCAAGCTAACAATGTTAACACGGTATGCCCAAGACTCGCAAATAGAACAACTCAAAGAAGAGCCAGCAGCAGCAGCAGCAGAAGCAGAAGACGACGTCGCGTCGATAGATGCAAGCCAAATGCAGGCATAGGCGAAGCGCCAAATGCCCTTATAGACAAATACAAGTTGAGGCTGTTGTGAATATAGTTCGAATGATAAATATATATTTATATAGATTGATTTTCTTACTATCCAGTTGTTGATTAAGTTGCCAAATGCCAAATTTATAAAACTTCTAGATATGACAAGCAATGCGAAGAGCGAAGAGTTCTATCTACTTTATCATGATTTATAAACCAAATATAAATAGTGATAAAAAAAGACAAAAACATTTTTGATAGAGATATGCTTGAAGTGTAAAACAAAATTGATAAACAAAAAATTCAGTTAAAATAAAATGTAAGCGAAATTTAATTTGATTTAATTTAACTATAAAAATTCAGAAAAATTCCAAAAATTTTCTGCATATATTTTAAATATAATTAAAGCATAAGCAGCATAGAACTTACATCAAATAAAATACACAGCTTGAGCTTAGTTTCTAATAAAAAAAAACAACTTTACTTAATTTTCATATAAATATTATTTTTATTATATTTTTAAATATTATTTTCATATGAAAATCTCCAACAAAACAAATTGAATTATTTTTATACTAAAAAAAAAACGAATATCTATACAAAATGTTCAGCGTGTTTGCTTCGCTGCACTGCTGACTGGGATGGCAGGGGGCAGGGGGCAGTCGCCGGGTGCAGGCCGAGGGCAGTTCGTAAATGCTTGAGTCGAATGAAAGACCCACAGCGAGGGCATTGGGAATTACAATGTAACTTTTAATGGGGCATTTGTGGCCAAAAACGGACAAGTTGTTGGCGTCATTGTTGTTGTAGCTGCTGCTTGTTGTTTTTGTTGTCTGTCTCTCTCTCCTGGCTCTCCCCCTCTCTCTCTCTCTCTGTGTGCCTGTCTCAGCCAAAAGCCAAAACACTTGTTGCCTATTTGATTGCAATTGTTATACAAAGAGCTTTCATTGTAATAACAAAAGCAAAACAATGGCCAACATTTTTGCTGTTGCTGTTGTTGCTTGTGCCTATGTGTGTTGGTGTATTGGTGTTTAGTCTGGCATGATAATGATGTTCAGCACCCCGACGCCCTGAAACAACAGCCAGCAGCATCAACATTCACACGAACTTTAACACTTACAGCAACAATGTTGTTGCTCTTATTGTTCTGATTGTTGTTGTTGCTGCTGCTGCCTGTGTTGTTGTTGTTGTTATTGTTTTTCTTGCAAATCTCGCACAATGGGCGCCGCACAGCAAATACACACACACACACACAACACTCAAATCTATTACCATTTCAATACATAGCAAAGCACTAGAAACTGTTTCTTTATACCCTGTAGCTATTGGCAAAGCATGAAAAGTTAGGGTATTATGCGGTTGTATAATATGGCTTTTCAGGTTGGCTTTAAAAAGCTAAAGCAACTTGAGGCTCAAATGAAAAGTAAGGCTAATAATTACAGGGTATGTTTGAGCGAATATGCTTCTTGTGCTGCTTTTGTCTGGTGTTTGTTGTTTTTGTATATTTTATTTGTTCTTGTCATGCTGCTCTGCACACAGAGCCGCAGCTGGCCAGAGTGGGACAGAGAGCAAGCAAGTGGGCTGGAGGCAGTCAGAGGCACAAACGCATAGAGTCCACAAATTAGCAATTCACTTGACTTTGATGCGAGGTGTATGCTTTGATAATAACTGAAATTTTCAGCTGCTCAAATCGTGTTAGACCTTACCTTACCCTTGCCGCCGACACCGCCCACGCTCGCGCAGACAATTTAACTGGATTTTCTGGTGGTGCTGGCCGCTTGATAGATGAGTGTTTGATCATTTGCTGTCCATAGTTAATGAGTTTCAGTTTGTTGATGACAAACTCGGCGATTTGTTTACAATTTAGATTAATGAACTTCTGCTGGAGACGGAGACGCTGGGGCTGTAGCTCCGACTGCCGCTGATCATGATGTGGTATGCAGGTTAATTAAGAGCTCAGTTTGAAGCTATGTTGGGTTAAGTCAGTCATGCATTGGATTTGCATAACGAGATGGCAATTACACATTAGCTGCCGGAGTAAAGAAAAGGCCAAAGATCTCTAGATGAGGCCTAGAAATCCTTTTAGAGTATACTCTCTGTTACTTGAGGCATTATAGCGTATAGGCTGAGCCTGAAAATAGTTGAAATGTGCAGAGTTTTCTTAGGTAATAAAAAAAAACTTGAAATATGTTCATTATCTGCTGATATAACTGATATATCAAATACATAATACACATGCACACTCATAAGACCACGCTCACACACTCGCCCACTGTAGTTGGCAAAGAATTCAAGTTCGTTGCCTAAGTCATTTGTTTTTTTTTTTTTTTTTGTTACAGCTGATTGCCGCTGTTTCGGCTGTTTTTGTTTTTCGTTTGTTTTTTTTTTTTTTTTGCGGTTCAGCTCAGTTCATAACAGTTAGGCACCAGGTGCTATGCCTCGCCACGCCCCGGCTCTGTTGGCCGCTTTTCGCTATTGTCGGCTGGGCGGCAGCACATAAAGTACAAGTTCTAATGAAATTTGTCAATAAAAATTCGCAGAATTTTGTATAACAACAGAAGCCAGCTAAAGCTAAAGCTAAAGCTAAAGCTAAAGCCAAAGCTGAAGCAAAAACAAAAGCAAAATTAAAATAATAAAAAAAAGCTGGCAAGCCATAAAAAGCGAGTAAACAGCAATAACAACAACAACAACAACAACAAAAACAATAACAACAGCAGCAACAAGAACAGCAATAACATTAAACAAACGACTGCTTTTGTTGTTGCTATTGAATCAAATTTACTTTTTTACCGTTTTCAGCGAAAGGAAGACGCAAACACGTACCAAAAAAAAAATGAGAGAGGAAAAAACAAACAGAACCGAGAGTTATAAATACCTTTCATATACTATATATGTGTATATACATATATGCAAGTTAGTCGCGCATAATTCACAGTGCAAATATACACATATGTGTCTATATACATACAGTATTGGAAGTTAAGTATGTGGACCACTCAGTCATTGTCATTGTCAAAGAATTTTATTTTTGGCTTTATTTACTTTGGGATATACACAGAAACTGGTCGAGCATGTGTGTGGCGTCGCGTAGGAGTCGCATCGTCTCTCACTCTCTCTCTCTCTCTCTCTCTCTCTCTCTCTCTCTCTCTCTACCTCTCTGTGCGTCTGGTTATGAGTAAGTCAAGTAGTAACCCAGGGCAGGGCCATCAAATTCCAAAACAATGCAATTCGCTGTTCAATTCTCTAATTGAAAATCTGTGTCATGACATGCTTATTGAATGCATCGACTACTCATTATCCCATATGCATGTATGTATGTAGGGCTTAGCTATACTTTTACTATATATATACATATATATGTATGTATGTATATACTCTTGCTCGTTGTAAAAGGAACTTGGAATGTTCTTGAAACTTCTATAAACTTAAACAAGTTAATCAAAGTATAGAGAGAGAGTTAATAATATCTATTACTATTTCCTTTTCTCTCTCTCTCTCTCTCCATCTACTTTCCTCCTCTCAGTTGTACCTAAGGCATGGATCTCATCTGGGTAGAGTATAGTTTAGAACACTTAGTGACACATAACTGTTTATGATATGAGAGACAGATTTCCTTTTCTAGATTTCCTAGACATATGTGCATACATCATATTGAAATGCAGACATATATACAGGTAAATATATATATATACATATATATAGATAGTGTATATCTTGATCTTTGTATTCGCGGCATTTGCTTCATATTAATTATTTATGCAGTTTACGCGATGAAAACATTAAAAATGCAATGCAATTCACTTAAAGGGGTGCACCGTGTGCAGAGGGGGCTCTGCGAAGGTGTGGTCCGAGGCGGGTGAAGCGGGTGAAGCGGGTGGCTGGTGCTGGTGCGACTCCCACGACATTGGCTTTGGTGTACAGAATAGCGCAATGAATGCATCAAAAGGTGCCACAACAACAGCAACAATAATTGTTGGTGTGTGTGTGTGTGTGTGTGTGTGTGTGTGTGTGGTATTCATGATGAACTCATGGAATAATTATCCTATGAATGAGCAGTTTGCATGATCATTGCCAAAGCTTCCGCTTTTGTTTTTGCGCTCAGCTGAATTTCGCTCGCTGTTCTTGCTGGTTGCTTCTTTGCAATTACGCCATGAAAATGTTGCATTTAATGGGTATTTTCTTATGTCATAGCTATGGAGGGTTTTCTCTCTCTCTTTCTCTCTCTCTTCTGCGTCTGCTTCTGTATCTTCCTCTGCTTTTCATATATATGTATATATATATAGTTAGTTAGTAGTATTCCAACTAATTCACTCATGCTGTCAGAATGAATTAGATTGAATGAACTTGTTGCGAAAGAAAGTATGTATGTTCAAAAGATACCCTGTAAAAGATACCCTGGCTAAGCAGTGAATATATCATAGTGTACATGATAAGTGTATGCATTGAAGTTGTTGATATAATAAGAGTTACTATAAAACTACTTTGAAGACTTTCGTATATATAACTAACCTAGTTAGAGCTAGAAAAAGGGTCTATGACTCATGCTAACTATACAACAAATCATGATTCTTCAGCTGTTGCCATCTATGTTAGAGTACTCTACCTAACACTTGCCTCAATTACAGGGTATTCAAAGCTTTTCGGTTGTCAGCTTATAAATATATATGTATAGAAGCATCTCTATAGGGTTAGGGCTACAGCTGCTGCTGCTCACTTCATATTTTTTCCATTTTTCTCACAAGTTCTGCTCGACAGTGTTTGGCTTTTATGAATTCCGCTCAGCTGTTTGGTTGCTTGTATATTTATGTTTTTTGCTCTTTTCAGAATTTGGAATTTGCGGATAGAAAACTGAAGAAAACTGTGTGGAGAGTCGAGCCTAAGTGATGCGCATATAAATGTCGAGCACTCCACTTGGCCCTCAGCCAGGCGCTGCATTCTTCTTCAATAAAACTATGCAAAATTATGTGTAGCATTCCAAGTGCAGTGTGTGTTTGTCCGTCTGTCTACTCCCATGATATTATAAATATATATATATATACATATATATTGTATGTCGTAATCCGCGAAAGCCATTGGCCAAAGCATTTGGATTTAGTTTTGGTTTCGGTTTTGGCTGATGGAATGGCTCGACTTTAGCATTTTCTCTGTGTTTTTTTTTTCTTGCTGCTCTTCTCATATATATATTTATGCAATTATTATTCTTGCATGCAAAATTTGCAATAAGTTGGCCCAAGCAGCTGACAAAAGCACAACTAATCATAAATGCCATGCCATGCCAGGCCAGTCCATGCCATGCCACGCCAAACCACGCCATGCCACGCCATGCGATGCGATGCGATGCGATGCTATGCTATGCATGCCACCAAAATGCAGCCTGCAACATCGTGTGGCACAAGCTGCAGCAGCAGCAGCAACTTGCCTTCGAGCATAACTTAAGATCCTTCTTATTCGTGTCCAATGCTTTTTGCAATTTCAAATTGAAAAAAAGTTAAGGAAATCTGCTGCAACCTGCATAGGCAGGTGTTTTACCAGCTTACGAGCTAGTTGGGGCTTAGAGTTAATAAAACAAAACCTAACTTAAATCTAGATATATTTTACATGCTTGACAGACCCAAAATAGGCTAAGGCTCTAGTGATAAATGCGCTAAAGAGTCTATGACAATATTCTGCAAAATAAATAGAATTAAAAATACAAAAAAAAAAAAAAAATTTTAAAAATATAAATTTTGTTTTAAATTAAAAAAAAAAATTAAAAAAGTATTAATAAAAAAATTTAAAAAATTAATAAAAAAAAAAAAAAAATTTTTTAAAATTTAAAATTAAAAAAAACTTAAAATTAAAAAAATTAAAAAATACAAGAAAACTATATATATTAAAATAATTTTGTAAAATTAAAAAATAATTAAAAATTATTTTTCAACATATTTAAAATTATTTCAAAAATATTTGAGATTATTTTTGTATATTTTTTTACACTTAAAATTACTTAAAATAATTATTTGAAATATTTAAAATTATTATTTATGTTTTAATAATATTTAAATTTTATTATTGTTTAAATTTTATTTTAATTTTATTACTATTTTAATTTAATTTTTTTTTTTTTTAATATATTTCAATATTTCCTCTACCACTTTGTGCCTTTGCCACAAGCTGGCAGCGCTTGTTGCAGCTTTGACAACTCATTTTTTTCTTCTTTGGTTTTTTTTTAATGATGCCAGAGGCTTTTAATTGCTTTCACGCATTGGACTCTTAATTTATTCCTTGTGGGTTTTTTGTTGCTTAAAAATTCGACTTTCATGAATCAGTGGACAGTTCTCAAATTGCGGACCATTTGTCCCTTGCTGTTGCTGCTTATAAAAAACGAGCTTAATGCAGTCGCGCGTTGCAACTGAAATCTGAGCAAACTTCGCATTTTTGGCAGCCTCCAAGCGGGCGACAGACAGAGAGAGAGAGAGAGTGAGAGAGAGAAAGGGGAGACGGATGGGCAGCGGGAGTGCGAGAGAAACAGTGTGACTTTTGGCTGCAGACCGTTGTTTAAAATCGCATAAATTTCATAAAGCTTTTGCGAGTCGAACAAAGAAAATCGTTTGTCATATGATTAATGAAACGCCAAAGCAGCTACGTTGCTCCCTCTGCTCTCCCCTGACTGTCTCTCTCTCTCTCTGTCTCTTGCCCACCCCCAGCTCCTTGCAGGCTGCAGCGTCGTCCCGTCAAGCTTATAAGCCTCATATATATAGTATGTCTGGTGCCAGTCCCGCTGTGCTGCTGCGGTTGGCGCGAACTCTGAGGCTTTGTATACCCATTGACTTAAGGTGAATGGTGTATATTGAATGTTCTATACCATTCTCTTCAATATTCCTATTTCAAGTCAAATATATCGATAAGAATCGCTTGATTTTTCGCACATAAGGTTAGAGTGTAGAGGTAAGGTATTGGCTAGTCGTGCATTGCCCACTAGCTTGCTCTTACTCTTGCCTTCTTCTTCTTCTTCTTTTCTTTCTTATTTCTCTTCTCGGGACATTTTGTCGTGTCACAGCTCAAAGTGTGCTTTGTGGTTGGCAGGCGGGCGAGGCAATGGCAGAGGAGGTCGTCTCGTCCTGGCCCCTTTGACCGCAAGCGTGACAAGGATAGCGCCCACTCCTTCGAACCGCAGGGCGTGGTCGAAGTTCGCTTCAATTGTGCGAAATTAATTTGCGGTCACTATATATATATACTTACTTATATATAGCATGTGGGCAAACGGGAATGGCAACGGCAAATGGAATGGGTTCCAGGTATTTAAAAAAAAAAAAATAAAAAAATTAACAAAAATTGCAATCGTCATTGGGTCTCGGGCCGATTGTCGGTTGTCGATTGTCGCATTTGTCACACAATTTGTTGAAAATTTGTTGTTGCCGAAAGTCGCGTCGCGTCGGTTCAATGAATTTCTTTGTACATTTTTGTTATTGCCTGACCTTGAACATGATTTCATTTGCTGCCTTCGTGTCTTGCATCGCAGTCGCAGTCGCAGTCGCAATTGCTGTTGTTGCTGGGCCGCCCCTTTGCCAGCAGCTGTTAAAATTACGATTATTTCATTTGAGCAGCGCTTGAATGCATCAGCTCATCAATTTTAGGCTTTGCCGCAAATACCCTAGCCAAAGTGGGGCTTAATGTTAGGGCAAGCTATACGGCACATCAAAGTTTGCTTTATGGGCTATTCATAAACGTTCTACTGGCAATACTGCTAGCTTAGCAGATTTCTTTTTAAATATAGATATGGTATCTATAAATTGACATGCAGAAAAGCTAGCGAATCTACACATAGTCAAAGCAAAGCTTTCATATATTCCTTACGTTTCGGAAACGTTTTACTGGCTGCTACAGGCATTTATGCATGAAATAGATATATGTATATAGTTATATATATTATATATATATTATAGTTATATATATTATCTATCTCATATATATCATAGTTATATATATTATATATATTTCTCCTTTTTTTTTTTGTGAAATTTCTAAACGTTTTACTGGCTGCAGTTGGCATATAAAACTTACCTAAAATATAAATTAAATAATATTATTTGGGCTCTTCTCATTAAGCCTTAGGCTCACATCAATAAATGCTATAAACTCTAGCTAGATTTGAGATTTTCTTTTAATTTGATCTTTCGTAAACGTTTCAACTGGCACTTTGCAGAGCATTTCGCCATCAGCTTCCACATTTCGCATTCGGGTATTGCATGTCTTTAAAGTCCAAATTGCAACTGCTGCCCAAAAATTGTAACAATCAGCGCAGCAATCCAAGCCGAAAAAAACTGCCAAAAAAAAACTGAAGTAGAAGAAGAAGAGTTTGTAAATTGGCTAAATGCCGGGCTAAATGAAATGTGCAGCAGAAGTCAGAATTTTTGGTTTGGCTCGGGCACAGCTGCCGCCGTGTGTTGCACCTTGCAATCCTTCAGCTTTTTCTTGCCCCTTCTTCTGCATCAATTGTATACTTTATTTATTTTTTTTTTTTGGTTTCTGTTTTCCTGCGCACAGAACGCCCCACAAACAATCACTTACAAGCTGCTAAATTGCATAATCATCGCAATGCAATCAGTTGGCTGTGGCTGTTGGCCATTGGCTCTGCCTGCTGCCTTTTGGTAATTGTTGCCATTATTTGCTCAAAGAATGACACACGCACACGCACGCACGCATCGGCAATTGGGCTGCGCAGGCAGCTGCACAGATAAGAAATCATAAAGCACAAAGCTTGTCTCGTTCTGGCGTTGCTCTGCCGCCTGTTCGCGCCAGCCTCATCTGCAGTCTTATCTGCAGCTAAGAGCCTCCTCCTGTTGCCGCTGCTTCCTTTGTTTCAATGCTCAGTCTCAGTCCTAAAGTACAACTTCATCATTTGCTTTTTGTTTTTGCCTGTCCCTACTGGCTCTCTTCATATGCTCCTCTTTACACTTGGCACAGTCGGATGTTCAGCTCAATCTCATCTTCTGCATCCTTCAAGCTTCGTTCTCATCCTTGAGCATTGCCTCCTCGCCCTCCTCAGCGCCATTTGCAAAGCAAACAAAAGCCAAATCATGAAACGAAATGCAATCAAAATGCCTCCAACCGTCTACCTACCCACCGCTCGGCTACCCTCCCTCCCGCTCTTCCCCCGCTCTCAATCGGGCAATTTTTTTTTGTGGATTTTTCGCGCGTTGCTCTTTAATTTATTTGCACTGGCCAATGCCACACCCCATTAGTTGATTTTCGGTCAGTTGGCCGAGAGAGAGAGAGAGAGAGAGGGGGGGAGTAGCTGACAAGAGGTGGGCGCACATTAAGTGCATCTGTGTGTTGCCAGCAAGCTGTGCCCCCCAGCCACGATAAGCAGTTGGCTAACATTTGCCCGTGTCCGTGTGTGTAGTCTTTTATTAAATTTATGTGCGGCAGCCGTGCGCTAAGAAATTTGCTCTTTAAAGATACCCTGTAAGTGAGGGCAGAGAGAGAGAGAGGGAATGATAAGCTGGAGTTTAAAGCAACTAGTGAGTATATAGTCGTTAATTAAGCAGAAATATGGAAGTGATTTCGTTAGAGGAACAACAAATTGATTTAAAAGTGCGCTAGCCGGGAGTATACGACTAAGCTATACCCTATACAGCTACAGTTTCAAGTCTGCAGCCAGACATGGCTGTATGCAGCCAGCACAGGGTATTTGCCAGTCAGGCATTGCTCAACTTGTCGTTTTCTTCTTCTTTTGTGGCCAAATGGCATGAAAGCGAATTTGATTTGAAAATTGCATACAGTTGGCGATTCTTGCATTCTGGCAGTCTTGCAGAGTCTCGTGAGTCTGTGGCTCGTCTCCTTGGCTGCAGTCAGGCAACGCCCGCCCCATCTTAGTGGCTTAACATCCATGTTGATTGACTGCCCAAGTGCGGCCAGCGGCGTCAAGCGACAGCTAACGGTGCGCCTTTTTGGCTTCCACAGCGAATGTGAGCAAGGCGGCCAGCAGCGAGCGATCATTTAAAATGCATAAAACTCATTTCGTTGATTAATTGCCGCGTGTTGTCGTCTTCTCTCGCAGCGGCTTTGATCCAGCTTACCAGCTAAATCAATAGCAGCCAGCAGCCAGCAGCTAGCAGCCAGCAGCCAGCAACAGCTGCAGTTTCATTTTCTCCTATTTAATATCCTAGATACATGTCGATAAATTGTATTGATTTTGATATATCTACATGGCGAGCGGGTATATTAGCTTTCTAGAGTAGTTTGTAATGAGTTGGCATATGATTGTGATATATAGTCTATATAGTCTTTAGTCTTTACTTCACTGCATTTCCTCTTTATTTTCCTTCTGCTTCGTCTCTTTATAGGCTACTCTATTCTATCTCTAAGTTGAGCTCCATGGGCACCTAGATGTTGGTCTAACCTCTCTCTCTCTCTCTCTCTCTCTCTCTCTCTCTCTGTCTCTCTCTCTCTCTTTCTCTCTTTTCTTGTTAGAGAGTATTCAAAATTCGTTTCATGCTTCTCAGCCAGCCTCTAATTTAAATTGGCTGCTGGCTTACGGTACATCTTGGTCTTAGGGTGTCGTGTGTTAGTGGCTCAAATGTAATGCAAATTAACTTAATTGAAAATTAATGTAAATATTTATGCATACTTCGTGCTGTAGCCAACTTGATTCTAGAGAGAGAGAGAGAGAGAGAGGGAGCGGGAGGGAGGAGAGAGTGAGGGAAATAAATGGACTTTAATTTTCGGTAGCCAACTCGTGCCTCGATAGCAGCCAAGATAGATGCGCTTTTAAATGCTGCACCGCTTCAAATGAATAAGTATATATATATATATATATGTAAATAAAATATATACGTATATATATACACGTGCGATAACAGCAGCGGACTGATCAAAAAAAGGAGATGAAAAAAAAAACGAAATAATACTAATAAATAAATAAATAAAACACATTTCCAAATGATCGGCGCTTTGTCTCTAACGGCTGTTTGTTTATTTATTTGTTAGTCAACTTTGTTTTTATACCCTGAACCCATTAAAAATGGGAAATCAGGGTATAATGTTTTTGTTGAAATGTATGTAACAGGCAGAAGGAGGCGTGGCAGACCCCATAAAGTATATATATTCTTGATCAGGATGACAAGCCGAGTTGATATAGCCATGTCCGTCTGTCCGTCTGTCCGTCTGTCCGTCTGTCCGTCTGTCCGTCCGTCTGTCCGTCTGTCCGTATGTATGAACGCGTCGTTCTCAGAACCTATAAGAGCTAGAGACTTGAAATTTTTTATGTAGGTTCCTGTATAGCACGAAAAGATCGAGTTTGTTAAAAAAAATCGATAACTGTCTTAATTTTAATGTTATCGATTAAAAACGAAATCGATGCTCTGTTATATAAATCTATATAATTCATCTTTAGAGCTAGAGTCTCCAAATTTTGCACTTAGTGTTATGTGAGCCTTATACAATTTCGGTTTTTGTTAAATTTTGGATGCCACGCCCCCTTCGCCTCAAATTTGTAAGTCCCGTATTTCAAATACTAAAAACTTGTGCTTTGGCACATACACACATATGGATGACATGATCACGCCCAACAAGTTTGATCAAAATCGTTGCGCTAGAAAAAAAGTTATTAAACATTTAATTTCCCATAGCATTGCCATGCAAATAGCAGCCAAAGAACAGCTGACGCTCCGACTTGCGCTTGTGTGTGCTTGCGCCTGTGTATGTGTGTGTGTATGTTTTGCTTGTAATGAACGTACAAGTGCATGTGTATATAAAAGAAACGAAGAATGCAGGGTTCAGGGTATACCCTAGTCGAGCGGCCTCGACTAGAGTTTTCTTACTTGTTTCTTCTAGTTTTTTTTTTTTTTTCTTCTTCTGTGTGTTTTCATCTAATGAGCCGATGCAGATGTGTAAATTTTAGTTCATTTGCATTCGCGTCGAGAGCGTGCAGCGCGACGCATTTAGATATCGTACAGACTTCAATCGAAGGCCCCAGCCTCCCCATATGCGGCCTGCCACATGCCGCATGCATTATGGATGATGACTCAACACACGCGCTCGAGCGCAGCATCACCTATTTCAATTAAGACCTGGGCTCCCAGGCAGCTATAGCTGTGTGTATGAAGAAAGCAGTTGCACTGGTTCTACGTAATCGAGCTACTGATATTGGTATTTTATTGCACAGATGCATGAATTAATGCTGAAAATCAATTGAAAAAAATATCAAATAATACAAATATATACATATATAATAAAATTAGCTTAGCTTCGATTATATTTAAGGTAAGGAGTTAAAGTTTGCAATGTAGGGAGACTTTGGGCTGGGGATATTGAAAGAGGAAGTAGGAAGAAGCTCTATCTGCGAGAGGTTCTATAGGCATGCTTCATATGGTGACCATATACAGACATTGGGCTAAATCCATATAGCTGTTTGTGCTGATCAAGCATTATTATGCCACGCCTACTCTAGCCTGTTATATACATAGCAATCTAAAATGTGTCTCAATTTTTAGCACAGTTTTTCAGCTTCTACTTTTCGATAGCTTGTTAAGGTTCAGCTGTTGCCACAGCTTCTGCGTATAGTTAGAGATATTAGCTAACTATTCACGTACGCTTTGTGTTCTTACACACACACACACGCACGCACACTCAAACATAGTTTGTCGTGCATAATCTGCCTTCCGCAATACACCTTGTTTTCGTTGCTGTCCGTGTCTCGGCCCCTTTAGTGTACATCTTTTGTGCTAACAGCTTCATATGGCAAAACAAATGACTTAAGGCACAAACTAGCTGCAATTGACCCCCAAAAGGCAGCACTTAACGGTAACTCGCTAGCTGCCTGTGTCTATCTGTGTGTGTGTGTGTGACCTTCAGCAAACAAAATTCACTTATATTTTTTTTTCGTTTTTTATAACAACAACAACATCAACAATTTTCACACACAACACGAAGTGCGTTTGTCCATTTACATAATTGTCACACGGACTGTTGCCGCTTGATGTCTGTGCCATTAACTAACTGCAGCGACTGTTGCTAGCAACAACAACAACAACAACAATTTCAATTTGCTTTGCTTTGCTGTTGTTGCTCTTCAAAATGTAATTAACCTCAAGCTGGATCGTTTTTTTCCTTCTTTTTTTCGTTTCGACCTTTTTTTTTTGCGTCATTTTAAGAACTGCGACGTCGACTACTTCAAGTAATTAAGCAAAGCTAAAAGTTCATGTTAATTGTCCAGCACGACAAAACTACAGCAGGTACACACAGACACACACACACACGCACAACAATTATGCCCCGAAAAGGTCAAAGACTAAAAGAATTGTCAAGCGTGGACAGGCCAGGGCCTGATATGAGTACGGGGGCAAGGCGAAAAAAGACAGAATAGAGTGCTTCGTTAAATGTCTGCTGGACAGGGGGAGGGGCAGTGGCGTAATGGCGGGGCGGAGGGGCTACAATCTGAAGTTGAGTCATTGAGTCGGGTCGCTTTTGTTGCTTTGGTTGGGCTCTGTCGCACGGCGGAAGCAACGAACGACAAATTTTTTTTTTTTTTCGTTGTGTGCTTTGTTATTGCGCTACCCAATCTGGCCGCCGCCCCTCTGACAAAGAGAGAGAGAAAGAGAAAGAGAGAGAGAGAGGGAGCTTTTTTTATTATTATTTTAGCAAAATGCCGTTAGTTTTGTGCGAACACGCGGTGTGAATGATACTTTAATTACATGAGCGCAACAACAAAAAGTTAGAGAGAGAGAGAGAAAAAACAACAACAACAAGAAGAGAACTTGAATTATATTGAAAATTAAATATGCACAGATTTTGGCTAAGTGGTCAGAGAGAGAGAGAGAGAGAGAGAGGGAGAGGGAGAGGGAGAGAGGGAGAGAGAGAGAGAGGAAGAGGGAGAGAGGGAGAGAGATAGATAGTGAGAGAGATAGGGCGAGTGAAGGAAAGGAAAACAGAAGTAAAAGAAGAAAGAAAGAGAGAGGGAAAGAGATAGAGAATGAATTAAGCGAGAATCAAAGATTGTTCTGCACACTCTTCGCAAGGAAAAAGCAAATGGAGCAATGTTCAAAGTTAGAAAATAAATAATTCATTTAATATAAAAAAATTAAAAAATAAAAAAAATAAAAAAATAAAATAAAAAAAACATAAAAAATTAAAAAAAAAAAATAAAAATAAACAAAATTAAAAATAAAATAATTAAAAAATTTAAAAAAATTGTTATTTGTATTAAAATTTTTAGTAATGATAAGAAATTAATATAAAATATTTTAAAACTATTAAAAATAAAAAAATAATAGAACATTTATTAACAATAAATTAACAAATTAAAAAATAAAGAAATTAACAAATTAAAAAATTAAAAAAAAAAAAATTAACAAAATTAAAAATAAAACAATTAAAAAATTTAAAAAAAATTTTATTTATATTAAAATTTTTAGTAATGATAAGAAATCAATATAAAATATTTTAAAACTATTAAAAATATAAAATAATAATAGAACAAATATCAATAATAAGTCTTTTAGAGAAGAAGTCAAATCTTGAAACTTATCTAAAGTGTGGAGAGAAAACATAAAATTGTCTGAAAAGATCGAGTATTCAAGTCAACTAGATCATACAAAAACTGTACATATTATATTATAAATATATATAAAGTATTATATTTATATACTATCATATATTACAAATATGCAAAAGAAATTTTTATAAGAAATATAAGCTACCAAAATCTTTCCAAATGAAAAGTATTCTAAAAGCAAAGCAGAGTGATATTTGATAGTCCAATTCAGCTCCAATGAAAACTTCATAACTTTTCACAGTATTCTTGTAATACATCAAAAGCAAGTTATAATTGTATATAATAGTTTTATTAAGATTCGTATGTAGTCTGGCAGCTTCTGCAGCTGAAAATGGGAGTGAGAAAGAAAGCGCTTATCGCGAATCGTGTTGATACACCAAATTTATTTGTGAGCAGAGTGTGGCAATGCTCGGAAAAGTGAACTGATCGTACCAAAGATTTAAAACATTCACCTATAGTAATGGACGTGTCTCGAATTTGATAAATGCATGGCAGCCTCCCAAACATACTGATGGTCCAAGGATAGAGCTTATTGGGCTATCTCACTCTGTTCATTTCGTTCAAGTGCCGAATTGTGGTGCAGTTCCGGTCGCCGTTCGCCGTCGTAAAACTTGAGTCCAGCAAAGTGCTCGATGTCACGAATATTGGACATGAACGCGCTCAAATCTAGTTGATTTTCGAGATCAGTATTTGGCACAACATAACCCTCCATATAGGGCAGAGTCTCCTCATGCTTGCATTCGGCAATTATCACTTTGAAGAAATGGGTCGGCACGGCGACCGTATTCATGCCAATCACCTGATGCCTGATCGCCCAATTGCGAAAGGTGATGCGTTGCGGCATAAAGAGCGGACCCGTATAAACGTATACCGAGCCGCATTCGAGTGCCAGCTCTCGTACGTATTCCTCCAGGCGTAGCCATGTTTTCGATTTCAGTCCTTGACTCTGTGGCGCTATGTTCGGCATTATGAACGTCTCAATGTATTTCAATTGATCGGAGGAATAGTTCTCCGGCGATGCCATTTGCCCGCCCACCCAATCGCTGTTCTTATAGTCCCGCTGAGTGGCCCGAAAGATGTGCGGAATTTGGGTGTCGACCACGTATTCCGTTGGCAGTTCCGAAAGATCCAATTCGGGCTCGGATAAATGTTCACTCTCGAGATGCTCGCACACCCAGTGAGCGATTCGATTGCGCCTGTCGTAGGACAGCACAAAATTACGATAGACATGAATATCATCCAGGCCGGGAAAACCGTATTTCATCAGCGTGGCCACATGGGTGGGCTCGGGCTCGGGCAACGGCTCGTTGCCCAACGAAAAGGTGAAGAACATAGTCTGAATGGGAATGCAAAGATCTTTGAATGATATCAAATGGCAATGATGTGATCGAACTCTTCTCGTCAGCTTACCACGGTGTTGATGTTGACCTGAAACCATTTAACATAGTTGGCAAATACCGAATCCTCTACCTCATAGTCGTTCGATATGCGCTGAATCTGATTATCGTCAGGCCTGTCAGCTGATACACCACCACCGAGGACATCGTCGGGCTCGTTGAAGTTCGATTGAAGTGGATGAACGACTAGCCTCAACTAAGCCGAACGATTAGCTCTATACGAGTCTGAGTTGAATGTAATACTCACTGCCTCAAATATCTGCTGACGGCGTTGAAAGATATAGGGATCGTTTTCCATTGTGGATTGGAGGTTGCGATACGAGCTATCCTGTTGTATGACGGCGCCGAACACAAATCCCAAGAAGCCAGTGCATATGGCTATCGATATGGGCAATGCCAGTGACAGCATTGCCAGTTATTGCTATGTTATCAGCATATAGAATCTGGATTGAATAGGCTGGGTCAAGGTCGCGTTGGGAGGCTGCGAGATGCAAAAGTGTTCAAAAATTATTCTTTATGCTCGAAGCAAACCCCCCAAAGTAGTTACGTCATTTTGCACTTGGAATATTTGTAACATTCTGAATTGAAACAAAAATCAAATATATCTCAATCTTACGGCTCATGGATTGCTGAGGTTCGATTTGGAATATCGCTAGAAACTCAGCAACTACTTTGACTAGAATGAATTTTGTCCGAAACTATGCGAAAATATCTTATATAACATGAGCAGTGTTCTCTCGGAACTCAGGAACTACTGAATGTGGACTCTATTTAAACTAAAAATCATAATTTGTATTCCAATTATGGCGAGATATTTGCAATAAAACCTACCCAGCTATAGTGTCAGAAGGAACTCAATCAAAATTCCAACTATAGACTGTACTAAAACTATAAACTATAATATATAATCTTTCAATATCGTGCAATTAAGAGCATAACTGGCTGCTAGGCGTTTTCCAGTTATGCTGAGCGAATAGCAACAACAATAGCAACACTAACAACACCAACATCAGTCGTTGCCCGCCCCTTTGGACAAACCTTCCCCATTGACCCTCACCCAAATTGTGAGAGCCGCACAGCCATGGCACGCAAAACTATCGCAGCAGACGCTGAACTAACAGCCCATTTAACAACACTGATGCATATGTATGCATGGATGTACAGCGGCTGCAACGAAACAGAATATATATATATATAAATATCTGTACTATATATGTATATTTATATATATATTTATATAGGTAGCCCAACAGCCGCCATCAGCCATGAGAAGCACGAGAATTTCGCATAAATTTACTTTTGAGTCAGAGGCAAAGAAGAAGCAAAATAAAAGCAAGTGCGCTACAAAGTTCCGAACTTTGAAAAAAAAATATACCTCATAATACCGGAACGTACAGAATCGATGTGAGCCTTGTTCAGATGGAATCTAAGTGCTTGTTAAAGTCCATGTTAAAGTCAATGTCAACATGAATTTTGGCTTATGCACAGAAAGAGAACTTCAGTTGGTAAGGAAATCTTTAAGATTTCAAGTTAGCCCAGCGCTCAAAATGTTATTAAAGAGACGAAGATGTTAAACTGATGTTAAAGTTGGCGTTAAGAAAATTGGCGAAAGAGCATTTGAGATTTGTTCATAAATTGTGATTTTCGTGTGAGAATAACCGCAATTGTGGTAAGCCACAGTCGCATTAGGCGGAAGCCGCAGTCAACGACAAAAAAAATGTCAAAAGATTTAAACTAGAACCCACAAAAAAAAAAGTTGAAAGCAAACAAGGAGAAGACTTTGTGAAAAGCCAAACAAAACAGCTCAAAACCAGCTGTAAATAGTCGTCAAAGCATTTTTGTGACGTTTTATTGTTTCCGATAAAGAAACCAAGTTATGAACTATGATGCGAATTGATGGTACAACCACAGATCGAAAGATCACCAGAGTGAATAGCAACAACAACAACGACAACAACAACAAACAGAAGAAGATATATAAAACGTGGCAGCTGCCCCAAAGCAAACCGGTGACAAGTCGTAAAACTTAACAAACCGACAACAAGTGGCAAAACTCATTTGACTTCCGAACTTTCAAACATCGATTTTCGTTGCTGTTGTTGTTGTTGTGGCTTCCATAGTCATTATCATTATTCATCCCGGTTAGCCCACACCCTGTATTCTGTATTTGAGCTATAATGAGCTAAGGCTACAAATTATGTGCATGCCGTACAAGCTTAGCTCTCGAGCTCAATTGAATTGGGATTTCGGAAGATTCGATTCGAAAGAACGTAACATACAAAAGCAACAGGGGGGCCCACGTTCCAAGTTCCGAATTGCATATGCGTAGGCATCTCGGCTATGTCTATCGATATAGTATATTATCACGCCCAAGGATTGTATTTAGCTGAGATCAATGCAATGCGCTCGCTGGGTGGCATTCGGCGGCAGTGGGCCGTAAGCTGATGAGCTCTAAATGCTCTTTTGTTCAACAGTTGAGCTGTTAATGGAACCTCTTCGCCTCCACAAAGCTCAAATGAGCTAAACGAGAGCTACCAATAAAAAGAGACTGCTTAACGTATGAATTGCTATCTTTATGGATCGAAGACGCTTTATGAACTCCGTTTCAAATTAATGAACTCTCTTTTATCTCGATTTCACTTTAGTCTAGCTAGGCTTGAACTTGTTGGGAATTATAAGCGTGCTCCTTGATAAGTTTGAGCTCAGGATATTTTTTTACTATACGTTGATAGATATATAGAAAGATGTAGTATATAATTTCTTTGTTGGACTTCATTAGGAACTAGTTTTTAGTTGATTTAGTTAGATTTCTTTTCATACCAGTTGATCGAATAAAGGCAACCCCGATCGACCTTTTCTGGTACCAGACTAGAGTAGTTGAGCACCTGGCTTTGTTTTTGGGCATATCATGTTATCCATGAAATACAAAAGGAGCTTAAATTTGATTAAAGTAGGCTTTGAATCGTCGAAAATGTGTAGAGCCTCGGCGCCGGAAAAAATATTTTCATTCTACACAGCTACTTCAAGCAGTAAACATTACAAAAACTCCCCAAAGAATATTATTAAGTGAATTTATCTAACAATATATAACTAAGTAAAAGAAAATAAATACATAATTCGACATTCGTATATTCAAAAAAAAAATAAAATAAAAACGAACAATGAGGCTGCGTAACGGAAAAACATATGGCGAACCCGATAATAATGACGATAATGGGGATCCTGCAGCTGGTGGTGCATCTGGAGCCGGCACCGGCGCTGGCGATAACCAGCCAGCCAGTACTTCAAATCGCGGACGTCGCTTTGGCGGCAATCGTCCTATGCGTCCCATCGTACGCTATGATTCAGGTGGAAGGGTAATTTCCAGTGGACAAAGGAACAACCAGGTCAACCAGATCAATGGGCGAATGAACTCGAGTGCTGCTAGGCGTTATATTTTGCGCAATCAAAGTCGCTCTACGCCCATGGCCCCTACACAACAGGTACAGTACAGTACAGTACAGGGATAGTCCCAGAGGGGATGTAGTTTGACTGAGCTTTGCCATTCTAGAGATCCGTGCCCAACTACGTGCCTCAAAATATGACTGCTTGTGCTCTGGTCGAGTTCAGGACATTGGCTGCCAAGATGGGCTATCCGCAGCCACAAAACAAGATACGAGAATTGCGATCTCCACCACGCTTTATTCCACAACAAGACACTAATACACTGGCGACAACTTATGCATTAAGATTTGTACGTCAGTTCTTGACCCAGTGCCAGACACAAAACACACACATACACTTGGTAACATCACAAGTCCTCGTCCAGCCTCAGACGCACCCAATTACACTTCCACCTTCTGACCATGCGACTAACGATGACGACGAGGACTACATTGACGGGGGGGTAAATTCTGAGACATCCACTGATACACCCACTGACACATCCTCTGAGCCATCCACTGACACATCGACTGAGACATCAACTGACGACACATCAACGGAGACATCGGGGGACGAATCGGACAACTAGCATCGTTCAAAAGGTTTAGTTAATTTTTTTTTTTTTTAGTTTTGCCCTTGGCTTGTTATACACATTTTGAATCGCACTTTACGTTTGTTATAGGTCCGTCAAAATGTTTATGATAGGGATAGAGATAAAGATAGGGATAGAGATAGGGATAGTTGGGGACAGAGACATATGGACGTGTACAGGGACGTGGACAGGAACGCGGACAGGAACGCGGACAGGAACGCGGACAGGGACGTGGACAGGGGTAGGGATAGGGATAGAGATAGGGTAGCATTAGGGATAGGGATACAAATGGGGGTAGGAATAGGGATAGGTATACAAATAGGGATACAACTAGTGCTAGGGATATTGATAGGTATACAAATAGGGCTAGGGACAGGGATAGGGATAGAAATTGGAATAGGTAGAGGAATAGTAATAGGAATTGGGATAGAGATTGGGATAGAGATTACAAAATCTAGAAATTATTTGTATTTTTTCAAGCTTAGTTTGGCGTGATTATAGGGCACACTGAAAGCGAAATATATTTAACATTGGTATATAAATATTTGTTAAATCGTTATCGGAAGAAAGTGTCTGATGAAATTGTAGAAACTGCATCGAAACGAACTTTTTGGTTGTTCTGTGATATGAAATGCTGAATCAATGACTGTGAAGTGCAATCGGATGATGAAGATTTCTGCTAAACGGACTGATAAATCTGACCGATGAAACAACTTTTCTATGAGCAACCTTGATGAAACTATCTGATTATATTCACTAATGAAACATGACTAATGAAACTGACTGATGTAACTGTTTGAGATAGCTGTTCAATGAACTGTGTGATGAAACGCACAGATGAAGTGCACTGATGAAAGATGCTAAACTACCTGATGAAACTTTCATATGAGTTACGTTGATGAAACTATCTGGTTATATTGACTGATCGATGATGTGGACTAATGCAACTCTGTGATGGAATTATCTGGTAAAACTGTCGCCTGTCACTGACTGATGTACACTTTCATCTATGAGTTCTTATGCTGTTATTCAATTTTCTGCATCTTATTATGAAAAAATTAAAAAAAAATTTCTTAGTTTAGTTGTAAATCCAAATATGAGTTTACCCTGTAATGCTTGTTGAAATCTAAATTGGGTTTTGGGCCAACAAAATTTGTTCTGTTGGCACACACAGGCGCACGCATCATGCATCACGCATGTGGCAACGGATCAAAAGAATTGCAAAATGTTGCTATTATTGCTGCTGATGTTGCAGGCAGTCTGTCGAGCCAGCTGGAATTTGAAGTGTTTAGCATGGTAAATGTTGCGTTTATAAATTTAAAAACCTATAATAAAGTCATTTGCTCAAGCCATGTGCAACAGGCGGTGGCCGTTGCTGCTGCTGCTGGTGGTTGTTACTGCTGCTGCAGGCAGTTGGGCAAATTTAGTGTCTGCCAGCAGCAGCAGCAGACGAGCCTGACGACAGGCAGCCGACTGAAAGCCGAAGAAGCGACAAGTGCAACAACAACAACAGCTAGCAACATCAACAACAACAACAACTTGTTGCGCTGATTATTGTGTTCAATTTTAATTTGTGGAACATTTTGTGCCCAAAATTGTTTTATTTTGCTGACAATTGATCTGATCTGATTGCTGGCGTCGCTGTTGCAGCAGCAACTGTTGTTCGTTTTCTATATCGGCTGGCCTATCTACAGGCAGCACTGATTGCTGGCGACTTTCTTTTAACCGTTTGAACCGTGTCAAGAACTAAATTTCGAGTGCATTCAATTCACAAAGAAAAGTTGAATATGGTTTGCGCTTAAACGCAATTGGAGAAGCTTTTAACAAGCGTGTTTGCCCACACACAAGCACTTATGCCAAATACACACTTTAATGAAACGTTTTTAATGCAAAACACACACATTTAACACAATCAACAATGCGAACAGAAATTAATAATAATAATAATAATAACAAGCGGGGACCATATAACACAACAGCATGCATCAAATACACCGCATCTACCATATAATGATAATGCGAGTACCTAAAACAAAGCCAGCTGCGCCTGCGCACTTTTTTTTTGCTCTTTTGCATACGCTTCAGGGAGGGTATATGCGCTGGCTAAGGCGATAAGTAACAAGGCATTTGCTGGTGTTCGTCATTTAGGATGACGCAGAGAACGGTTTGTGGCTGCTGCAGTTGATATTTTAAGGAGTTTTTATTTAATTTATACAAATATTAAAAATTAATATTAAATAATTTAAATAACTCTTTTTGTTGTCTTTTATTTTTTTTTATTTCTTTTATTTCATTTTAAATTATTTATTTTATATTTTATCTTAAACTATTTATTTTTATTTTTATTTTAAAGTCTTTATATTGTTTTATATTAAATTATTTATTTTATTTTATTTTACATATTTTACAATTTATTTTTTGATTTAAATTTAGCTATTTATTTATTTTATTTTATTTTAAATTCTTTTTTTTTATTTCTTTACGTAAACTAGATTTTTTTAAACTATTTATTGAATTATTCAGTTAACAGTACAGTCAAATTAACAGCACAGTCTAACAGCACAGTTTAACAGAACAGAGTTTCCTACTGTTACTGTAGTGTTGTCATGAGGCTTGAGGGAGCGAGCTTGCACAGAGTTGTCGTGGAGCTATTGTCCGGGTTGCCACTCGGTGAGAGTGAGAGAAATATAGCTTGCCTGTAAAATACTGTGTGAGAGTGAGATGGCAATCAGAGGCATTCGCACAGGGTCGCTGTGGCTGTCAGTTGACGTCGAGAAGCGAGAGAAAATAATATTTGACAACTGATTTAATTGAACTTGCTTCAGCTCATATTTGATTTTTGTAACCTGCTCAAATTTTGTGGCCAAGAGCAAGAGTCTTGTGAGCTTTTCCTATTGAAGATTGAGATGAAGACGGCAACGAAGCAGCTGAATATATGATGGCCACTGCTATAAAAGGTAACAAATATATATTCATAAAGTAAGTGGAATCATTTTTGATGCAGTCCCAAAAGATAGTTTTTTGTTGCTTGCCAACTTTCGGGTGCAACTTTTCCAACTTCTTTCCATGCGAATATTTAGTTTCAAGATCAGTTAAGCATATCCCATTGGTAGACAGTGTGTGGACTCTTCGACAAGCCACGAATTCTCTTTTTTTTTTTTGTTTACTGTTGAGCGAGCGAATTGCGCTTGAGCACACATTCAGTTACAGATACATTTGGAAGATATATATGCACATATATCAGATAGAATTCAGACAGCGATTGGGATCCAATTTCGGATACCATTTCAGTTGGCTATTGTTGCTGTTGTTGGGTTTCTCACAATTAAGCAGACAATTTGTTGCCGCCATTAGGCGAGCGCAGGCGAACGAGTAATCAAGGCGCGCTGACAAAGCCAAAGCCTACAACAACAACAACAACAACAACACAAGCACTGAGCCAACCCAAACAGTACGAACAACCCAAACAACCTGACATCGCGCATGCCTTACACACACATACACAGCCATATGCACATACATACACACAGACAACTGCACACACTAACGCTTCGTGGCGCCTATCGCTTATGGATACACTGCTCTATAGATATATGCATATATTGGTATATTAGCATGAATCGGCAATCGATAATTTATCGATAAATATTATTATAGTAGCTTAGATAGTTGTTTATCAATATTTTAAGTTTCTGTTATCATATATAATTATTTAAGTAGACAATTCGCTTAAAGCTTTGTAGTTTTATTATATTTCGATAACTACACTTTTTATCGATAAGACTCCAAATTGCTCGTAGTTGTTGGAGTATGCCTATTTTTTAATTCAAACTTTCTCGCAGATTTCTGATTCTCTATTATCACTAATTCCAGCATATATCATACACTCACTCGCCCAATGGAACACAGCAACTGGAAGTTTCAAAGCCATCAAAATTGGGTATGTAGCTCTTATATAACTTTGTGTTGACCAGTTTGTATTAGGTCTTGATTATGACTAAGAAATGCCTTTAATTATATATCATAAAAAGGCATTTGTCTGCATTTGAATAGAGTATCTGTAAGTCGATTTCATTCGAATTGCTCGCAGCCAACGCAAAATGGCAAATCTTTAGCCCCGCGTTGCGCCCGCAGCTATTGCCAGGGCAGTTACCGTCATCGTCTAAATTTGATGCCGAGTGCTTTTTAATTGTCAGCCTCAAGTGCTTTTCGAATGTGCGAACTTAATAAATCTTTTTCAATATTGTATTTGTACCGTTTTATACGTATATATATATATATATATATATATGACTCGCTCAATTGAACTGCGTCAAGTGACAAGACAAGACAACTTGAGCGGCTTTAGATATGCATATCAGTTGCCTGAAACAATCAATTTGTTGTATTTATTTTGTTTAACAACGCCCTTGGCAATCAATTTTCCACACTCGCACAGGTGGGCAGCTGGGCAGCTGCTTGGCTGCTTGGCAGCCAGCTGGTCAGGTGGGCAGGCCTGGGAGAGTAGCAGGTGCCTCAGCTCGGACTTGACTCTGCTTAAATTCCTTAAAAGTTTGATTGCAAATTTCAAAATTGGCTTGCCTTGTGCCTCATTGGATGCTGTGATTGCTTTGCAATCTTGTACCGAATTCTTGGGCCTAAATTGAGCTTTTAATTGTCAGTTACACTATATTATATCATAATTAAGTATATCATGCAAATGCATAAAGCTGCAGGGGCGGAACTGCTATAAAATATATCGATTATCGATTTTCGTTATGGTTCTATAAAGGTTCTGCTGTATTTCTAGTTTAAATTTATCGATATGTTATCGAAACGTAATGAAAGCTAGACTGAGCTGGGTCGACCAGCTATCTAGCTGAATGGGGTCTCTAGCTATGGGATCTATATAATGCAGCTCAAAGAGCGAGAGCTTCTTCTTTCTTTCTCTTCTGATATCTCTTTCGACTACTCCATCAATGATCTATGCGTACATGTCTCTCAGGGAATGGCCTTTGATTTGTTGACTTTACGATTTGCTCGAATTAGCTTCTCTAGCAATCACGCTACCAGAGAGCCATGGCAATACGAACTGATTTACTTATTGGCGAGATAATTTCGGCGTATAAATTAAACAGTTTTATTGAGTGTGCATTTTGGCTAGTTGTGAATTGTGAGTTGTGTATTCGAGTGCGAATGCGATTGGGATTGCTGTGGATGCTAAATCAGAACTTGTCTTGACTGGGGCGACAGCGAGAGGCTGCAGCGACACGGCAAGGCTGTTTGCCAGTGGTCAGTTGGCAGTTACCAGATGCAGATGCAGATGCAGATGCAGATGCATATGCAGCAGGCAAAACAGCTGCCAGTTAAGCATTTGGCCAATATGGTATGCCTGTAATACCAGTTGCGCTGCGCTCGCCAAATACCCTTTCCAATGACAAAAAGCCCCAACCCGGTTATGCGCGTACGTACGTACGTATGTGTATTTATAGATAGATCTTTTCTGCATCTTTTTGTGCGTTTGTCATTGGCGATTATGATTGTCGTCGCCCTGGCCAGGAAATGCGAGCCAATGGCCAATGCCTTCAAACTCGTTCCGGCTCAAGACTTGGCCAACAACAGCAGCAACAACAACAACAACAGCATCATCAACTTTGGTCTAACGCATTAAACATTGCAGTTAATTAGTCAAAATGTTGCCGAACCGGCGCAACAGGCGCAACAACGAAATGTTTCTATTAGCCTCTTCCTCCTCCTCCTCCTCCTCCTCTGCTCACCATCTTTCCTTCTCTCTCTCTCTCTCTCTCTCTCTCTCTCAGATGGCGGAAGAGAATCCCAGAATCCATTTGCACGCACTCAAATTGTTAAGCCTATTTGGCTGGAAAGTCTATTGATAAGTCGGAATGCATAAAAAGTCAACATTAAATTAAGCAATTTATGAGTATCAAAGACGGCGACCGACCCCCTATGCCAGCCAGCAATCGTTCAATTTGTCTGAGGATACCCTGTAAAAACTGAAGTCGGGCTGTGGGTAATGAACAAAGCAAGAGCAGAAGCTAACGATATTAACTATATTATAACTGGAGATCAGTTCAGCTCAGTTGTTCATACCGACTTATGATACCCTGGAAAAACTGCTGTCAGACGGCAGTCAAATTTCCTTTAGACTTCACTTTGAGTGTTGTAAAATTCGCTAAAAATACTTTTTAAAAATCTGTTTCACTTACAAGACTTCTTCACCTTAGGCAGGGTAACTTGTAGTCGATCAGCTTCTTCAGACACACATTTATGCTCCAATTTGTGCCAAGTGCTGCCTGCTCTAACGGCAATCGTTAAATGCAAATTTCCATCAGCAGGAGCCGCTGTCCTAAAGTACGCTTTGGCTATAAAGCCACTGAAGGCAGATTCAGACTTTGAACAATAAAAGTTTTATGCTATAAATCGATATATGATCCGTCTATATATATATATATATATTTGTATATTTATACGATGCGTCGCATACATTTGCTTTGGTTTGTCAAACGAATCACGTATTTCGTGGCAGAATTGCTTTTGGCATTTGTATTGTTTGTGGGGAGCACATTATGAATGGAGCATACCAAGCAGATACTGGCTACTCGTATAGCTGTGCCATCGCACTAAGCCTATCAGCTAAGATCGGCTATATAGGTGCGACATTTTGCACCTAGTTCAAGCAATAGATCACTCGAGCAGAAACTGTTTGGATTGACTGAGTGAATGCTTGAAGGATTGATTAAATGAATCACTAGTGTTTGACTGATTGATTGATTGACTGAAGATGAGCTGGTAATGATTGACTGAATGATTGAATTGAGTGTGTGCCTGATTGATTGAATGAACGATTGATGGATTCAAGCATAGCTTGAGTGACTGATTGAGCAAATGTTGATTAACTGATAATAGATGATTGGTAACCTTAGGACTCAGTAACTAATTCAATGACTGATTGACTGCCTTTGAACTTTTTAGTGAATGATTGACTGACTGAATGATTGAAAGACTTATAGAGTATTTAAATGATTGGTGCATAGTTTTTAAGCGATTGATTGACTGGATGATTGATGGATAAGCTAGCTAACTAAGTTACTAACCGATTGAATGATTGATTAACTTACTGACTGACAGATTGACTGAATGACTATTGAAATAATTGATAGCTTGATTGATAGTCTCGATAACTGTTTATCTAAGCGATTGATTGATTGCGCAAAGGATTAACTGGCCGACTGAATAAATGATTGACTCAGATTGTGAAATTCAATGATTGACTGTCTGATTGATTGACTAGTTAACCTATTAACCAATTCATATTTACTTCTATACTCGATCTACGTCAACGCTGAATGCAATTTGCAATAGAGTACGGTCTCCAGATATTGAAATTACACCAAAACTAAGAACTCGCCGTTGGCACTTGGCATGCGATAATGGCAGCTCGTATACGTATTTATCTGGTGTCTGGTGTGGCTTGTTGTGCAAATTTAAACATCAAATTGATTTGAACATGAACGAAATCTATAACAGCGACAACAGCAACAATTTCAATTGTCTGCGGCACGTTATCAGCTGCACCAGCAACAGCAACAACAGCAACAATAACAACAACAAACAAGAGCTGGCTAGGAAAAGATAAAGCTAAAGTGTTTACGATCTGTTTAATGTTGTGCCACGAAACGCAAGGCACAACAATCGCCGCCACAAGATGCAACAGTTGTTGTTGTTGTTGTTGCATGTTGCCAAAGTCTGGCATTGTGTCCATGTTGCAACAAGTCAGTGGGGCAGTCTATGCCGATCTGGAAAAACTTGTAACCTTGCAGCCTTGTCATCATCATCATCATTATCATGATGATGATGATGATGATGATGCTGCAGAGGTTGGCATGCACCAGCAGCAAGCTCGATCGATTGAACGACCCACCGAACGAACGCGCAAATCTTGTTAGCATTTTTCAGCCATTTCCTTTTTGTGGCAAACAACTCTATGAGGAGGCAGCTGCACATGTGTCTGTATCTGTGTGTGTGAGTGTGTGTGTGTGGTTTGCTTCTAAAATTATGTTCGATATCAATTTCGCGTGGACACATGCCAACAGACACGCAACGCCACCAAACACGCGCACCACATTGCTCGCCCGTTGCCTCTCACTCCCCCCGCTCAATCTCTCTCTGTCGCTCTCTGTGGATTTTGGCCTGACTTTGGCATGGGGCTTGGCATGTGTTTTGCTTCATTTTTTTTGTCTAGCTGAATTTGCTCAAATAGAAATGGTCAGCGCTATGTAATTGAAAATCGCTAAAGAGACGCGCCTCAAGAAATTGTTGCTCAAGTTGCTTTTGGCTCCACTGCCCTCTATATAGACAGAGATAGATATCTATGCGAAGTCCTCGTTCGGTAGGAAGTAATTACGTTTTCAGCAATGTTGGCAAATCTCAACTCTAAAATTAGCGTATGCGTTGGTTAAATACTCACTTTGGCTTACATTGGCAGCAGCAGCAGTCGTCCAGTGGGCTGTGGACTTTGTTTTGCTCAAATATCGAGTGCAGTAGCCTAACAAATGAGTTAGTTGACCAAAATGCTGATACTATTCATATCACAGCAGGACTGGGCGACAGTTGTACAGAGAGTGGGAGAGGGGCACTGCCAGCAGTGGGCTGCTGTTTGGTCAACGAAAGCCAGTCGATGATGTTGGCAGTCGTTAGAATTGTCGCAAATTTGTTGCAGCTTAGCTAAGCAAAGAGTTTGCATTGAGACAAGCTGAAATGACATGAGCTCAACATAGATAGATGATTGGGTTTATAAAAACTCTTATCTCAGAGGAATATGCTTCTATAGGGCTCACTCTGTTAAAGCTCTGTTAACTCACTGTTAACTGACAGAGGACAGTAACAGCAGCTGCTTGGCTTAAGCTCTACCTTAAAGCAGAGTTTGTGCCACTTCCCGCTGATATCGTATATACATATGTACAACAGAGCTCTGCTTGCATGTTAACATACTTAGCTTAACACTCGAGCTAATAACATAAATATGTTAAGGCGAGCATTTGGCGAGTCATAGTTTATAGGAACGAGCAACGAGCGCATGTTTATGGCAAGTGCTGAGCATGGCGAAAGATATTCGTATATGGGTCAAGTCGTGGCACACGCCCCACACATGTGGAGCTTCCCCTTGGGCCAGCGGTGCTGCACGCTTTGAACGTTTCATGGCTATTCATTTTGGCCATTTTGGTTAGCCATATATTTAGACGGCTCGATGCGCTAATAAAGTGCTCAAAACTGCACCAGAGCAGGTGTGTGTGTGTGTGTGTGTGTGTGTGTGTGCGTGCTGCACATGCATAAACATGCATTCATAACTCTTGCAATGATGAGTGCGGCTCGAAGTGCTCTAGCCTTCAGTCGTGTCGGCAGCTTGATCATTTTTGCTTTTATCTCTCGCGAGAGCGTACAACATTTTAGATATCTGTGGCAAATGCATAAAATCTTATAATTTGCGCACGTGTTAATCAGACGTTGCGCTTCCCAGTTGTAGCTAGAGCTGGCGCTGTAGCTAGAGCTGGCAGCATTCTAGCTGCGCTGAGAGACGAACGTTGCATGGCCAAGTAACAATTTTAGGCTAATGATGTGCTCATATTTAAGTTAGCTGAAACGCTTTTAGTGCAAGGCATAATTCAGCCTTGCCTCACCATGCAGCTGAACTGAGCTGCTGCAATGCCCAACACTGCGGATACCCTGTAAATTGCAGAGTGGCGGGAAGCGAGGGAAAAGCAATCTTTGCTAAGACTTCTAATCAACTTTTAGAAGATAAACTATTTTTATTTTAATTAATTTATTATATATTTATTTTTTTAATTTAAAAATTTTTTTTTTTAAACTGAAATTAAAATAAAAAATTAATATTAATTTTTTTATTTTTTTATTTATTTAATATATATTTTATTTTTAATTTTTGAATGTTTTTTTAAATTATTTATTTATTTTAATTTACCATATTATTTTTTTACTAAATTTTAAGTATTTTTTTTAAATTTTTGTTCATTTGCTTAAGTTTTTATTTTATTTTAATTTTTTTATTTATTTTAATTTTTTTAAATTTATTTTAATTTTTTTATAGTTTTTTTTATTTACTTTAATTTTTTATATATTTTTTAAAAATTTATTTATCGAGAGCTTTCACTGCCTAAATAATTTCCTGTATAAAAACTTGCGACCTGAAGCAACTCTCCTGCAACTTTGCTGTCACATTACAGGGTATCTGCAGCCGTCTTGCTGCTGCTGTGCGCGTTGCTGTTGTTGTTCAGGTGCTCGGATGCTCAGGTGCTGGGGCTTGGCGGCTGGACCGCATGCTGTTGCATTTAATGATTGCACGCCTTGACTTTGGCAATAAAACAAATTTGTGCCCATAATTTTCGAAATTCAAATAACAAATGCAGCAGCAGCAGCAGCCGCTGCAGTTGCTGCAGTTGTTGCAGTCGCAGTGCCGGCGACAACGTTTGGGGATGCTAAATGCGAGCTGCAGGTTGGCAGATGAAAATGGAGTTTGGCCAAATGGCCAAATGGCCATGGCCATGGCCACGGCCACTGGCCACTGGCAATGGCCGACTCTCCGATTTCTGCAAGTCTTGGCAACTTGTTTGCATTGAAAATTTATTGTTACGCAGTTTTGGCCACTGGAATGGCCAGCTCTTGAGCCGTGCGCCGGGGAGCAGGGGGAGCGGCGGGCATGGCTTCTTGGCCAACGATTTATGGCATTGCTGCAATTGTTGCCAACTGTAAATGCTGCGGCAAACAAGTCAATTGAATTTATTTCGTTTATAAATTGCCTCGTCGCAACAGCAGCAGTCGCAGCAGCAGCAGCAGCAGCAGCTGCCTTCGACTGTTCGGCCAACGCCTCAAGTGTCAATTGCTTGGCATAGTTGCTGCCGCTGCAGTTGCTGATTGAATGCAGTCGCGTTGCCAAGACAAATCGCTGAGCGATTTGACAGGACACAACTAGCTAGCGCCCCAAACACAACAATTGCAACAGCAACACCAACACCAACAACACCAACAACAACAGAAATCTAATGAAAAAAACTCTCGCAAATCTTGCACAAATCTGTGCTGCCAGCTTCCTCTGCTCCTGCTGTGGATGCTGCTGTTGCTGCTTTGTTTATGCCCTGCAATCTGTCTATATAGTTGTATGGGGTATATAGCTGGGTGCAGAGAATGGAAGCCAATAGGCAATGGAAGCTGAGCGCAGCTGATATGACTTAGATACCCTATGTTTGTTCTCTTTTCCTCTCACTGGATAATACAAATGAAGAATATATATCGTGTTCACATATATTATATGTATTACTGTCTATTTTTAGTTTTCTTAAAGTCTGCTGAAGTTTTTGGTTAAATAATCGATAATTATCGATATGTGCAGAAGAGCTATAAGCCACACAGACAGATCTTATATAGTTAGATTTAATATTTTTAAACTTTTCAGAGATATTTATTTGCTTTATCTATGGCGTTAGTTGCTATTGAATGTATCGATAAATATCGATAACACCATACATCATTGTCAAGCAACAAAGCAACTTGACTTAGTATATACTATATTATACAAAGTGATGCAGCAAATTCTGACCTCCATGTCACTCGGCACAGCTTTAGCTTTAGCTAATCGATAAATATCGATTACACTACTATTATTTCCAAGAATTATTGCCATCAGCACACATTTTATAGAATAATCGAAGGTAATTCAATGCTCCGGCTACTGGATAACTAGAGGTCGAGCACCGCCAGCAGTTGAATGTGCGCGCGCGCTCTCTTCTCTCGCTGTGGCTTCTTTTGGGGATGGGGAAACACAAGTTTTGCAGCTGTGCCACACGGCGAGCGTGATTTACGCTTTTTCCGCTTGTTGTTTGTTGGTTGGTTTGTTTGTTTGTTTGTTGTTTGTCGTTGTCTTGTCGCTGGGTTGTCGCGCCGCTTTGGCCGCTGTCTCTCCGTTTGTATTTGTGGCTATCCGAAAAGTCAACATAATGCAATTTGCATATGACTCCAATAAAATAATGCTTCCTTTCACAAAAACCAAAAAAAAAAAAAACCCTGGAACTTTCAAATTGCGAGCACAACGCATCAGATATACGCACTAGACACACACACACACACGCACACTTGCTCTAAAATTAGCGCAAAAAAAAAGATGGGCTTTGAATTTCCTGGCGCTCAAACAAAAGACTTAGGCAACGAACTTGCTTTCATAACACACACGCAGCCACCGACTGGAGTCAAGCGCCTCTTAACAAATTATTGATTTATCGCCAACCAAATAATAATAAAACACACACAAAGACCCACACACACACACACATATATATATATTGAGTTGTTGTTGTTGTTAGAGTTTATGGATTTTTACTTGAGAGTTGACAACCAAATTTTAAAGAACTTGCTTCATAAACTCTGTGTGGCTTGGCAGATGCTCATCTGCTTGATGGCTTTTTATGTCTGCCAACATAAAATGATCTGTTTTCAAAATGCCCTGTACTTGCGCGAAGACAGGGCATATTAGTTGCACTCCATATGCTGGTGGGCTTCAAAGCTACTGTTAACTGAATGTTAAGACTGAACAATCAATTCAATTTCAGAATCTAAAGGCTTAAGCTTAATAGAGCTACAGCCATCGATACTTTTTCCACTTTACAGTTTGAAATCTCTTTTTAAAGTTTAGAAGTCGCACCAAACTGATAGTTTTAGGTACTGCAACTCATCCAAATATCAATTTCAGTTCCTCATTGATCTAGCTCCTGCACATTTCCTTCACTTATTACACAGTATCTGACAGTCGGCACATCTGAATTTGTCTCTGCTTCTTTCATATTTGCTTTTGCCCCTGGCGAGCCAATTTGGTCTGGGACGATCATAAAATATTTAAGTGCCAGACAATTAGTCATGACATTTGTCATAAAAAAGCATTCGAAAGAAAAAACTTCGGCTCAGCATAAAAGCTAAGCAGATATCTGTTGGTAT
Source organism: Drosophila repleta (assembly GCA_018903745.1). NCBI lineage: Eukaryota > Metazoa > Arthropoda > Insecta > Diptera > Drosophilidae > Drosophila > Drosophila repleta. The sequence continues at coordinate 1,990,318 of JAEIGN010000750.1, read as the reverse complement.
ACATATGTATGTATATATGTGTGTAGATATGTGTGTGTGTGTGTGCGAGTGGCTAATGCATGTGTGAGTCCTATCTGCTGCAGGATAATGGAGCGAAGTGTAAGGTAGTGTAGCATATGACTAGCAGATGCTCTATAAAAGAATGAAGGCTTGACTGGAGTCTGCAAGTGTGAAAGGTAGAGTAAAAGATATCAGTGATATATAGTGATATATATTCCTGATGAGCGCTAACAAATGAGCTGATATATTAAAGTGCATTCCATAATTTCCCATAAGAACATTTGTCATTTCGATATAAAGTTGGCATCAAACTCAGCAAAATCACATATAAGAAACTTGCTCGATACGCACTGCAAAATACATGATAAACATATATAATAATACAGTTAATTATAAATATATAACACTTAGAGCTTGTTAGGAGCTGCAAGCTTGATGAGAAAATATTTATAATCTAATTAGCTGAATTGAAAGGACAAATGTGGAGTTGCTTTGCCAAAGTGATTGCTCGATATGGTTTAATTAAAACTTCATGAACTCTTCATTAGTTAACGATATACATATATATATATTAATTAATATAAAGCAGCAATTGTTGCTGTTGCTCCTCACAATGGCAACTGCTGCTCCGAGGCATATCAGAAATGCCAGCGAGTGACTTATTGACGCAGCATGATACACGATATTGCGGCAACAATTACACACGACTTTAAACTGGGCGATAGACGTATGTGTATGGCTGTATGGAAGGCAGGATGGATGGATGGATGGCAACATATGCAGTCTGTGTGTGTGTGTGTGTGTGTGTGTGGAGTTGAACAATGACAATGACAATGACAACTTGGTGCGTCAGCTCACGTACGCAATTGCGTTGATGATTGGAAAACGAAAGAAAATACCAGCCGACGATATTCTCAAAGACAACGCCCGTTCAGAGAGACAGCCGGAGAGTGATAGAGATAGAGAGGTTGGCTGATGAGAGACGTGAGCTGTTGTTGGTCTAGAGTCCATGTCCCAGTCGCACACATTGCTCCGCATAGTTCATTCAGCCAACAACTGTGGACCAATTCCACGAAAGTGATTGATTACAATCGAAATGCGGCGCAGAGCAAAATGCAGAGCAAGGCGGCCAAAGCGATCAATTAAAACGACTGATGATGATCAATTATCGGGCAAAACTAAGAGGCTCTAAAACGAAATCAAATTCAGGCACTAAATGACGCCCCAATGCCCTCGCTGGCAGAGGGGAAAACTATAATGGGATGTAGCTAAATTAAATTTATATATATTAAATCTGAAATTATATTTTTTATATATTATATTTTATATATATTATATTTTGTATACTATATATTACATTTATATTTTATGTTATATATATTATATAAAAATATATATACATTTTTCTAAGTTTGCCTCTTTGATGAGAAAGCTGAGCTACCCTTGGCTAGCTGAGAGCTAGCAGTGCAAATGCCGCAAATGCCCAGTCTTGATACCAATGCCAATCCCAACTGGCCAAGTCATGATGCGCTTCGAGCAGCAGCAGCAGCAGCTGCCGGCGCACTTGATGCAAGTCAAAGCAAACGTCTATGAGGACGATGACGATGACGTTTGCTGTTCACAGTCAGCAGCAGCCACGGCAACAGCCACGGCCTCAGCATCATCTTTATCATCTAATTCTCATTCTCAGCCACGCTGCTTGTCATTGCCTCAACGTGCATGTTGTGGTTGTTGTTGCTGCAACAATTTTAACACATCATCTGGCGGCTTAAAGTGTTCACCTTGATCTTGCGCTAGCCCCCCCAACCCCAACCCCAACCCCAACCCCAAAACACCTTTTGACTCTCTTATGTAACCCAGCAACAGGCCCAACCTTCAAATGAAAATTGAATATAAAGTTGACAACCTTTGCTTGATTGACTCGACTGCGATTTGTATATGGAATTATATATATATTTTGTATGTCTCTAAGAAGCTAAGGATGCTCTGGATGTATGTCAAATAGAGAGAAGTTGGGCGTGGCTTGTTGGTAGATGCCCTGAATCGAACTATTATTATTCTATTAACATAACAGTTCTACACAGAGTTCCGGCTATCTCCTAGATCAATTTTATTTGTTTAATATAATTTATGTTTAATTTTTGGAAATTTTTATGTGATATTTGATATTTATCGACAGTAATTCATAAATATCAGAAAGTGATTATATATTTCTCTTTGATTTCTCCTTGAATCTGCTTTTCACACGACAATTAACATGAGTGCATAGTCTCTCCAAGCACAATTTCGATGCGATATTTGCTTTGTTTTCTAATTCGATCTTAGCTTTTGTTTATGCCTTGGATAATTATGTTTTCCGCAAATGTTTTTAATTGGAATAAAAAATATTTATATTTAAGTATTTAAACTGTGAACCCACGCAGCTGTTGGGCTTCACCGCCCACTTGGAAGTTCTCAGCATATTATCCACTTGGGCTATTGTGAATGAAAGTAAAACAATTGACTGTGAATGAAAATGATTGTACAGTAATTGAGACGTAGTTCGAATGCAGACTTCAAAGTTGCGCATCGATTGAGGTGAATTTATTTGCAATTGGTTTTGCTGGCTTGGCTGGCGGCGATCAAAGAGCGCCATCTGGCGTGCGGAACAGACTGAACGGCTGTGTGGTATCGAAATATTGGCTTTAATTAGATTTGCCTGTTAGCCATCAGCTTTTGCCATTGGCATGTGGTTCATTTATTTTAGCTATTGACCGGCCGACCGGCCGACCAGCTATCCGATACTCCACGTCCAAGTCAAGTTGTACAGTGAGGCTTCGCAGCTTCCATTAGAGCTGCCCAGGCTGAGCTGTCAATTAAGGCGGTACGACTTGACTCTTCTGGCTCAACAAATACTTGGCCTGATGGCTAATTAGCATAGCCAGCCGATGGCTTTGCCAGCCGGGCACTCCACTTCCTCAGCTCTTGCCACCGCGCATCCGCTCTGGCTTGATCACAGCCTTGGCAACAGTTGCCCCAAACGATTCGATTGGCAGCCAAAAAAAATAAAAAAGAATAAGAAAAAAATAAGGAAAATAAAAACCAAACCGGAGCAATAAACAAAGACATCACGGGCCCGCAGGCGGTTGTCGGCCTTTTTGCAGATTGCGACCAGATGCGGGGCCTAATAAATAATAATTCGATCGCAATGGCAAAACTGGTGTAGAGCAAATAATGTAAATGTCGAGTGATCCCCGACTAACGGGCACGAGCCACTCGCGACGCCCTGCTCATGAGTGGGCTTCAATTGAATGTGTTGAGCCAACACCAACTCGCAGTTCTTGGGCATTCGATTTCTAGAGAAAACATCTCGAGCTCCGCAGTGTAGAGTGCTGGCTTAAGATTTCCCGACTTCAATGGAAACCAATCGAGTCTCAGCTGCTCATTATAGAATCCTAGTTTATCTAGAATCTTAGCTAAGCTTAAGTCCTAGTTCATCTAGTATCCTAGCTGACAACTATCAGCATCTCTCAGAGCTCTAACTTTCTACTTCCAGCTAAGCAGCTACTCCTAACTTCTCTCACTTGCAAAACCCTATCGTCCAGCTCTGGGCTTTGTACCCCTATTTGGCACTCTAAGCCGCCGATACTCAAACTGCTGTTTCGTTTTCGATTCTTTAATCATCCGACTGCAGTCTATTCCCTGAATACCAACTGCCGACTCGCAGCCCTCTTAACTTTCAACTAGCGATTCTCGATTGCCAGCGCTCAACTCCCTCGACTCCTACTAAGCTGACGTTCACTTCGTTGGCTAGGCGACAAATGCAAATGCCTTGGCCATGCCGCTGCAGCGGGTCTTGTTGGCTATGGCGCTGGCGTATGTGAACAGAGGGAAACCGCACAAGTTCGCCCAGAGACCCAGAGCAATCAATAATCCAGAAGTTTAGCAGTAGTTTCGCAGCGCAGCGCAGCGCAGTCACAGTCGTAGCATCCGCAGCAGCCGCCGCCTGTTAGATGCGGCCAATGCCAATGACCAAAAACCTGTTCGCAATGTTCACCCAACGAGCCGCACATTAGGCGGCCAACCACTTGGCGAGCGGTGTATCCTTTGCCAAAGGAATACCAGGAGGGGATCGAATACTAGAGGAGGAGCCGCAGCCGACGAGGCACGGCTGGAGCAGCTAAAGCTGCGGATTTAAAAATAGCCACAGATCCAACAAACAAACGAGTCACGGACAGCGACATGGACCTAGCCAAGCACAAGGCTACCAGAGCGTGCTGCGAGTTAGAGAGAGAGAGATAGAGAGAGGGAGAGATAGAGCGAGAGAGAGAGAGAGGGAGTGAGAGAGGGCGAGCAAGCGAGAGAGGCGCAGGAATGTTGCAATCGTCTTGCAATGCCTCGTGAGCTTCGCGCTGCCTCACTCACACACACACACAAATACATACAAAATTCCTGTTTCTCTGGGCCAGTTGGTGCAGGCATTAGATGCATCGCCTGACGTTGATTGAAAAACGCAAAAATAATAATAAAGAGAAGCGAGTAACAGTGCCCAAGCGGGCAATGCCTGGCTTGGGAGATGCGCTGTGAAAATAAATGCAAAATATATATGATAGAAGTATAGTAGGATAGATGTATATCGATTTGGCAATGGAAAGACTTTTTATTGTATATATGTGTTATAGGCTATGCATATGAGTATTAGAATGGGAAAGCTCTGTTCAGCGTAGCTTCTATAATAGAATAACAATAATATCGATAATTTATCGATAGTTATCGATTTTTCAATTCATGATCACTTATAACCACTAAATTGAACTCGATGCAGCTTTTGCATGCTATGGCACACATATACCCTTCTTTGGCTACCCAGTTACAGGGTATACAAAATAATAATCAAGCCGAATACAAAGTGGGCAGGGAAAAACATGTGCAACACTTGACTAATAGATGCTCTCTATGCAACACTTAATAATAGGCAGGATATGCAAAGGAAATTCAGAACTTGCCATGGGAAATAGGCTGGGGAATACTCTGTAATTAAAGCTAGAGAGAGAGAGAGAGTTAAGATGATAAGTTGATTAACTTGAAGTTGATAAAGGAAATCTTCAAAGACGTTACCTTAACTAAATATTAACATATTCAGCTTTGGCAAACTTTATGTCACGCAACTAATATGCCCCTTTTGCTACTCTGTGAGCAGAGTATTCAGTTTTAACACATTTGAGGAGCTTCTTTTTCTGTTCATTTGCTTTGACTTTGCCTTGTTTAGCTTGGCCCTTATCAAAGTGCAACATGCAATATACCCTTTCAAATTAAGCCTGGACAAAAAAAAAAAAAAAACAGAAAAAGGAAAAAGAAAATGAAAAATCAAATGTAAAAGAAGTTTAGAGAGCGAAGAACAGAAATTATAATAATAATAAAAAGAAGTGCAAACCGGAATTTCCTGATCCTGTGTTGTCTGTGGCCCAACTGTGATTCCTTATTTATTTATGTTTTATTTTCTTCTGCATGTCTTCTGCTGCGTCGTCTTGCATTGGCGGAGTTCGTTTGGCGCAGATGTTCATCGGCTGTTGGGCTGGTGCTATCTGTGGCCTTCCACGATTCTTCCTTGGACTCTGCAGCGTATAACAGAACTCTTAGCTGGACCCTGGCTCTATGTAAGGCATTGGGTTTGCCTCTTTGCTGAGATTGTTTTTGATTTGTTTTTATGCTTTTTGCTTTTAATTTGGTTTGGTTTGGCTGGCGCATTGGCTGCTGCCCCTTTTCGCTTTCTGCTTGGCTTCAGCTTCAGCTGATGCTGATGCAGATCGATTTGCCAGCGTATACCCTGTAATCAATGCGTGTGTAAGGGCAGATGAGAAGTACTTTAGATGGTAGAAGATAAGTCTTTATATACGTATATAATATTTGCCTGGTCGAGAGTAAAGGCTCTAGATCAGAGCTAGACTCTATTGCCTAGCTGAGCAACGTTGGCTTTTTTTTGCTTCTACGATTATTGTAGGATATCTTTAAGATAAGCAAATTTGATTATGTAGCCTGCAGCTGCTCGTTGGAATTAGATCTGCTCAATTCGTTGATTTGATGGCTTAAGACGGCAAATGGAGATAAAATTTATGAGCGACCAACTCGATGAGGACGTCGTCGAGCGGGCAGCATCAATTAATACGATTATCATGCAGATTAATTGGCCAGGCAAATGCGAATGCAATTAATGCCGACCGACGGTGGCTGCGAGTGCATGCTACCGGGTTGCGATCATTTCTCAACTCGCATAATTGCCTTAGCCTGGTGCCACCTGTCTCCTGCCTCCTGCCTCCTGCCACGTGCTGGCCGACTCCTGGCTGCAGCGGTGTGAACAGCCCGATTCTGAATGACAACTTAGCTGGCATTGCGCTCATCATTCAACTCGGTTGGTGGCTCTTGAGGAATTCTAGCGCATCAGCCGCTCAAGTGCCGGGCTCTTAATAATCTCTGCATATCACAATTACGCTCGCATTTCACTCATTTCAACGCTTGCTCAATCAATCAGAACAGTCTTCCTTCCATAATAAATCTCCGCCTGAGTCGGTATTAGATTTTGCGCTTAGCATTTGTAATGGATCTTAGCCGGAACGAGCTTAATAAACATGTTTTCCTTAAGATTAAGTGGAAGTGGAAAGCTGAGCTTATCTGCATCTGTATCTGTATCTGTATCTGTATCTGTATCTGTATCTGTATCTGTATCTGTATCTGTATCTGTATCTGTATCTGTATCTGTATCTGTATCTGTATCTGTATCTGTATCTGTATCTGTATCTGTATCTGTATCTGTATCTGTATCTGTATCTGTATCTGTATCTGTATCTGTATCTGTATCTGTATCTGTATCTGTATCTGTATCTGTATCTGTATCTGTATCTGTATCTGTATCTGTATCTGTATCTGTATCTGTATCTGTATCTGTATCTGTATCTGTATCTGTATCTGTATCTGTATCTGTATCTGTATCTGTATCTGTATCTGTATCTGTATCTGTATCTGTATCTGTATCTGTATCTGTATCTGTATCTGTATCTGTATCTGTATCTGTATCTGTATCTGTATCTGTATCTGTATCTGTATCTGTATCTGTATCTGTATCTGTATCTGTATCTGTATCTGTATCTGTATCTGTATCTGTATCTGTATCTGTATCTGTATCTGTATCTGTATCTGTATCTGTATCTGTATCTGTATCTGTATCTGTATCTGTATCTGTATCTGTATCTGTATCTGTATCTGTATCTGTATCTGTATCTGTATCTGTATCTGTATCTGTATCTGTATCTGTATCTGTATCTGTATCTGTATCTGTATCTGTATCTGTATCTGTATCTGTATCTGTATCTGTATCTGTATCTGTATCTGTATCTGTATCTGTATCTGTATCTGTATCTGTATCTGTATCTGTATCTGTATCTGTATCTGTATCTGTATCTGTATCTGTATCTGTATCTGTATCTGTATCTGTATCTGTATCTGTATCTGTATCTGTATCTGTATCTGTATCTGTATCTGTATCTGTATCTGTATCTGTATCTGTATCTGTATCTGTATCTGTATCTATATCTATATCTATATCTATATCTATATCTATATCTATATCTATATCTATATCTGTATCTGTATCTGTATCTGTATCTATATCTATATAGCTGCATTCATATCATTAACTTTATCTATATAGCTCATGCATATATTTAAAAAACTTCTTGTTGTTTTTGTATTCGTGCGCTCTTCACTTGCGTCAATATTTACCCAATTTACGTGCAAACAAAAATATTGAATATATTTAAAAAGCAAGAAGAAGACTCCAAAGATTCCGCTTAACAAAAGAACCGAAAAAAGTGGGCTAAGAACAAAAAAAAACTTACAAGTGCGTCAGACTGCTAACAAATTGAGATATGGAATAAATTATCATGAGTTCATATGAATATGTATATGAATATTTATATATATGTATATATATGCAGGTGGTAGGTCTATATAACTGTACTGCAAATGAAAACGAAGCGATGTTTGTTGTTCGCAAGTTTCAATAATGAATTGCATAAGATAAAGCTAGATGAAGCTAAAAGGATGCCTCCGCAGGTGTTAGGTAAACGCAAAGATCAGAGACAGAGAGCGAGAGGGAGAGAGAGAGAGAGGGTGGGCGATTGAGAGAGAGAGACTAATAAAAAGCCATTAAGGCAGGTTCAGGCAGGTCATGTGACTTTGATGCTGGAGCCAACCCCAGCCAGTCTGGAGCGTGCTCCTCTTGCTCTGCCAGAGCTTAGGCCATAAATCAGCGAAATTAGAAATAACATCAACACCAACAGCATATCTGTTGCTGCTGCTGCTGCTTCTTCCTTCGCAGCCAAATGCAATCTTCAAATATTTTGAAACACGCCCCGAAACGTAAAAAAAGTATAAAAACTTAAGCAAAGCAGCAATCGACGTTTGTCTGGCCTCTTCGCCTTTGCTGCGCCCTTCGCTCAGCTTCTGCTGCTGTGGCATGCGGCAAACGCTGCCTTTTTGGAGAAGACTCAACTTTTCAGCTTATATATATAAATATATTTATATATATATATGTATATTGGCCGCTTCTCGCGTTCTTGAAAAGCAACTGTATTTGAAAAGGAAAAGGGAGAAACCAGTTTTCAGTTTTTTTTTCTGCTCTCTTCTTTTCTTCCTTTTGGCTCAACTTCATTTTCCTTTTTGGAATTTGCGTTAAATGCTTTTTCAGCTTCTCTCTTCGCTTTTGTGTGCTGCACTAAAAAATTTGCATTGCGACTTTATCATGACATCACGAGTCCCGTCAGTAAGCAGCTTGAGTCGCCTTGCGCTTAGCCCGATCAAAGTTGATTTTTATTCTCGATGCTTTTGCCGGCCTCTTGGAAACATGCGAGATTTTTTTGTGCTGTTGACCGAAGTCTGCACTTAAGGTTAAAAATATTAAGGTTTTTTTTCCCACTCTGAGCACTGTGGCAGTGCTTAGTTTGCAGATTAAGTTTGTTTCAACTTTTTATGCTTCCATGAAGCTGTTGGAGATGCATTTTTGGGCACATTTCTTGGAGCTCTGAGAAGCTGCGGTTAGCTAATGTTGTATTCCATCATTGATTACTCCACTATAGGCAGTCAAGGTATTCTATAGTCATGCACTCCCTTACAGGAAGAAAAAAATAAAAAAAGTTATTAAAATATAAATTAAAATAAAAATAAAAATAAATATGAAAAATAGATAAATAGTTTAATAAATAATCTTTTTTTATTTTTATTAAATATCTTATTTTTTATAATTTTTTTTTACAATAAATTTTTTCTTTTAATTTTTTTTTTTTTTGGTTGTTAAAAAACCCCTCATATAAAATAACCTATCAACATTCTCCTCTACCATCTTTTCATACTGCTAATCTCTAAGTCGCATGTGAATAGATGACTATCTGTATATGTGCATATATACATATATCAATTCGTACAGTATTCTTCAGCTTTAATCGGCTCTTATCATAATTTCCATTTGATAATTTTGCGACGAAAAAAGTTGCCTCGGACCAGTCGAAATGCTGAACTAACAATAATATTTGCGAAATCAATTGGGTCAAGTGAATGGCCGGAACAACACGTAATGTCCACCATTAAGCAAACCCAGCCATCTACTCATCTCTCTCTCCCTGTCTCTCTCTTTCTGCATGTGTCTGGCTCTATCGATAAACTGTTTGTGTGTGTGTGTGTATTGGAATATGCTAATCAAATGTGCTTCCATATTGAGAATTCTCAAATTGTATTTGAATGAAGCGTCTGAGCCCCGCTGCCCTCCCCCCCTCCGCCTCATCCTCCAGCTGCTATTGGCCACGCCTTGCGTTCAACTGTAAATGTTGTACAATAATCAAAAATAATTTTCGCTAACTTTTTTTTATACGTTTTTAGTTGCGCGAGGCGCGAAAAAATGAAATAAAAAAAAACAAAAAACAAAAAAACAATTGCCTATTAGCATAATGTTGCCATAAACTTTGCTGGGCTGGAGCTAAGCATTTGCCAAGAATGTGACAATGCACAGAGAATGAACATGAGCCACACGACCGCACCGCCCGAACGCCCGTCCGCCCGCTTGCGATTAGCCTGCTAGATGAGGAACAAAAAAAAAAAAAAGAACGAAGTTCTGAATGCGTCGTTTCGTTTTATGACAATTAACACGACTCGGATCGAGCCTAAGCTGCGCTCCCTGCGAGGCCTCCTCGCCTCGCCGCTAGCCAAAGGTTCTAGCTCCCTCTCTCTCTCTCTCTCTCTCTCTCTCTCTCTCTCTCTGGCTTGCTGTTGTCTCTTGTGTTTGGGTAATTGCATTTCGTTGTCCAGCTCTTTGCTCTTCTCTAGTGGCGTAATAAACCTGTGTGTGTGTGTGTTATACACACGTTACAGCTACTCGCAGACAGGTAAACATACGTTATTGCTGTGATTTTAACTGTTTGCTGCTCAGCTATGAGCACTTTTATTTACACATTATTTAGCATGATATACAATTGTCTGCTATCTCTCTCTCTCTCTCTCTCTCTTACACACACACTGCTTCTGCTTCTGATTGCATAATAAGCATATGGGCATATGGAATGCATCAGTGAGACTGAAAACTTATGTTAACAGTCACAAAGATGAGCCTTAACAGTCTCATGTTAAGCACATGTTAAGGCGCTGTTAAAGTTAACAGCAGGCAGCTGAAATTTTGTTCTTATTGGAAAAACTCACAAATTTTTAAAAATTCTGAAAAATATTTAACTGAAATCAGAGTAAATCAGAGTTGATGAAAAGATTCTAACACATTAAAGACATTAATTGATTAAGCATTCCACGCACACATGTGGAAGTTGAGTGGAAAATTCGTATAAGAAAGATTTCCATAAGAAAATTCTAGTTAGAAATTGAGGAAAATTTCGTAAAATTTCAAATTTAGCAGAATTTTAATAGAGAAACTGAAATCAGGGGAAAATGATTCCAATTTCCCCCTCCTGCTGTCAAGAGAATCAAATAAATTTTATTTATAGAATTTCAATTTCTTTTTATTGAAGTTCGCTTGAGCCGCGCATAGCCGGGCACTGGCCGTTAGTGTTTGATATATACGGACAGATAATAATCTTGGCCAAGCTCGAATTGATTGTATCTTGAATTATAGTTATTGGAGAGGAGTCGAAGCTAAATAACATGCTCGTTCGCAGATCTTCAGATCTTAGATGCTGCCCAGATAATGGCAAAGGCCGAGTGTCTTGCTACCCCCACTTATTTATGTGGGTGAGGTTAGCAGTGAAAGAATGTGGCATTAATTCAAGTGGATGGAGACGAGGAGGAGGATAAGGAAGTGGTGGCGATGGTGGCAGGCGACACGCCCCTTCATCTATAAGTAGCTTGATTGCGATTGGGGAAAAGCTCAAATCAAGCGATGATGGGGCGTGTCAGGCGTGTAGCGCCCAGCTAAGTTGCTGCCAGTTGCTTGTTAGCAGCGGGCAGCTGCATCATTAATTAAGCTAGCCAATAACGAGCCGCGGCATTTAGCCGAAGATGCTTATCAAGCCGCCGCAGCTCGAAGCCGGTTCAAATGATAAAGTTATAAACGGAGCACTTGATTGTCCAAAAATTTGCAAACAAATGAAATATAAGGCGAGCGTTTCAGTGATTTAGTGGCAAGCTGATGTGGCATGTGGCAACTAGCCACGGTTAGCCTGGTAGCCCGGTTATGGCCACCTGTTTTCAGTGCGGCCCCGGACATGGAAGATGAGAACTACTGTTGCAGTCGAGGCAGGCACAGGGACAGGGGCAGCTGCCGGGGCTGGGGTTGGGGCCGGGGCTGGGGCTGGGGCTGGCAAATGTTGCATGCAACGCCTTCTTAATGGCATTTGGAAATTTGTCAATCGCTGTTGGGCAGTGCCAGCATGGCGCTCAGCGGAAGTGTGCAAAATAGCCAAAGCGGTTCCACAAGCGCTGCCCGAGCGAGTGCTCCAACTGCCACACATTGCTACTGACCATCTAACGAAGCAATTAATTTGGCTCGGCACGTTCCTAGCTCGGCTGCTGCTGCTGCTGCTGCTAGCTGTTGCTATTGCAATTTGAGTTGATGTTGCGCTAAGTGCTGCCAATGGCTGTGGCATCATTTAAATGACGAATTGAGTCAAGTCCAACCGGCTAAGAGCAACAACAGCGACGAAGACGAGTAGCCAACGGCTGCCACGCGCCACATATTGACAGACGGCTGTTAGGCCATGTTGCATGCCACATGCCACACGCTTACAATGTTTGCCAGCCGGCCAGCCAGAGCAAGTGGACACCGAAAGCCAATCAGCTAATCAATCGCTCATCATTGCAATAGATATAGCTAGATATATCTAACATAGCAGACAATTAAATCAAATATATATGAAGCAGAATACCAAATACACTTGCCGAAACGAATAGGAGCTAAGAGAGAAGTGTATACTAGGCATAATATATATATATTTATTCACTTTAAGCAGCTTAAAGCCCTCATCTATCATAGTTCAGCTTAGATCTACGATCTATTTCTGTTTCTAACGATATCTGTTTCAATCTCAGATTTGCATAAGCTAAAGCTGTCGGAGGCCTAAGACAAAGGATCCCAAAATAGCTATCAAAAGCATATTTTGTATATTATTTCTTGGTATTTTGTTGTTTGAAAATATACAGAGAGAGAGAGAGACAGAAAAGAAAGGAGAAAAAGGCAAAAAATGAAATCAATTTCAAAATGTAAACTGCTTTGCCCTTCATTTTTGGTTTGTTTGTTTATTATTTACAGTCGGCTTTTTTTTTGTCGATGATATAATTCACAATACGAACATAATGATGATAATACTGATACTAATAATACTGATGATGATGATGATCATAATGGAGCTTCATCATGCTGTTAATGCTTAAGATGTTTCTAAATATATTGCCAAAAAGTGGCTTTAAATAGCTTTCAAATGTAATACCCAAGCGAATCGATTGGAAATGGGGGATGGGCTTTACGCTCGTATACAGATATAGATATATAGACACGCATATATATACGTATGTGTGTGTGTATTTCTTTTTGTTTTCCTTTTAGCTTCAGGTTGACAAATGTCAACGAACAGATTGCCGCCCCAAAACAACAAACCAAACAAAAGCCGCCAGACATTCGAAAATTGTATTGTTACAAATATTTCGCTTGACAATAGAGAGAGAGAAAGACAGAGAGAGAGAGAGAAGGAGAGCGTGTGTGCGACAGAGAGAGAGAGAGATAGAGAGCGCGCTGGCTGGCTAGTTAGAGACTACACCTGTCGTCTGCGTCTTTATCAAAGTCTTACGGTACTTTAAGTTTATAAAAAAAAACAAAAACTTTATAAAGCCCAAAAGAAGTTTTTTTTCTCTGGTCCAGAGTTCAGATGTCAACAACAACAACAAATCGATTTGTTGAGAACTGACTTCGTGTTGTTGTTGTGTGTCGGCATTTTATTCTCTTTCTCTCTCTCTCTCTCTCTCTCTCTCTCTCTCTCTCTCTCTGTCTCTTAGTTTAGGGTATTTTATTTATGTTTTTCTTTACGCTTCACCGTTAAGCTAACTGCACATTCGCTTTGTCTGCTTATTGGCGCTTATTGTTTTAGTTGATATCTGACATGATTTGTTTTTCTACCTCGACCTCGGGGCAGCCCAAGAAATGTTTTAATTATAGACAAGTTTGCAGCTCTATTCAACCGACAACTTGATATATGACAACTCGCATTATTGATTATATTATTGATTTATTAATTTAATTAATATTTTAAATAGCCTCTGCTTTGCTTTAGTTCTAATAGCTCCCAATACTTGGTACCTTTTACTCCTGCTGTTAAAGTTAACAAGCAGTTGACAGCTACTTTTTGAGAATCTGAGCAATAGCTTATTGTTGCAGCTGAAGTGTATTTAACTGCTTGTCAACAGTTTGCATAGAGCTGCATATAGTTCTACCTGAACCCAGCTCCTTGCTATGCTTATGTCAAAGTTAACAAGCAGTTGACAGTCGCTTTTCAGCAATTTGTGCTAGACTGCTGTCAAAGTAATGCATATAGAGACTTGATCAGGATTAATAGCTGAGCTGAGCTGATCTAACCCTGTGTCTCTCTATCTGCCTGTCAAGTCCTGTGTTCCTTTGTTCCCCTTAAGCAGAAAGCGAAAGAAAGGAGAAGTAGAACCTGCTCCTAGCAGCAGATACAATTTGTTCCTTTAAAATTTCTCTATCCTCAACTGTGTTCTACATTTCCACTGACTTAATGCTCCATTGAACATAGCTAAAACTGCTTAGATTACAATTATTTCAAATAATTTGGAGTTTAATTGCGAAAATTCATAAGTAAATCGATTCAGCTTTATGGGGCATTAAAAAATAAAGCTGACTTCTGCCTGAGTGGTACAGTTGTGTTAGAGTTTGACTAATTAATTGATAATGGTGTTGGTCGGGCGACTGCGACTGGGTATGAGAATCGGAATGAGTTTTTTGGACTTTGGGCGGCTTGGGAGCCTGGAAACCGTTTTAATGGGCCATCAAACGCAGCAGCAGCCGCCTAATCATTGTTTATGTTTATGACGGCTAAGCCAAGCCAGCAGCAGCAGCAGTTGATGCTGCAAGTGGCAAATGGCAGGCAGCAAGTGGCAAGTAGCAAGTGGCAAGTGGCAGGCATTACGCAATCGAGCGAGTGTTAAGTGTGGAGTGTTCCCAGTGCGGCCTTCGCCATGCAAGTGAAATTTATGCAAATGGCTTTGGCAATTCGTTTGCATTGCGCATTTGCGCAATTACCTGACCAACTGGCCAAATGATCGGCGGCAGCATCACCTGCTGTGTGTGGCATTCGATTGAACTCGAGTGTGCCAGTTACGCCGGATAGAGCGAACGATTGCGGCGTACACGTGACAAACAATTGACAGCGGGCGGCAAAAATAGAAATTGAAAAGCGCTCGAAATTGAAATGCGCCCACAGCCACAACAACAATTGAGAGCTGGACATGCAAATAAGCAGAACACTAGCCGAGAAAAGAAACGAAACGAAAAGAAAACATTTCGTTGTGACTTGCTCAATAGTGAATTGCCTTTGACAATAGGCACAGTGGTTCAATGCAGCTGCTATTTGAGTATTTGCCAGCTCGTTGACAGCCAGCTAAATGTAGTTGATCAGCAGTTGACAAGAACTTCCTATGTATAAATATCCTTTACTGTTAACCAACAGCTAACAGCGATAGTTTGGACAGACGACTTCTTATGCTTATGTCAAACTTAACGCTCACTTGACAGCAACTTTGCATCACATGCAGATTCACGGCTGTCAAAATCAATATGCTTATGCTCGATCCAATAATGAAAGCTTTACAATGCTGCTGTCAAATTTAACTAGCACTTTATGCATGCTTTCTCTCAAAGATAATTGATTGCGACGCAGAACTTATATTAAACTGCTTGTCAGCAGGCCTGGTGTCAATATGAGTTAAGTGCGGTTGTGTTTTATCGGAATGCCATGCGGACAACTAGTTATGTTTGTGTCAAAGTTAACATGCGGCTGACAACGACTTGATCTTAATATAAGCAATGCTGCTGCTGCTGCTGCAGTTGTCGTTTATCTTGGTGCCACATTGACATCTGCGGCTGTCCCATTTAACTAGCAGTTAAAAAAAAGATTACTAAATACCCAGCTGTAGACGGGCATCTCTTTCTGGAGCACTGTGCACTGTGCGAGGAGGCCACGCAACGGCATTTGCGGACTTGCCGCATGCAAATTGTGGCCAAGCGCGATGTGTCAACAACTCTCGACGCTCGCATTCAAATTTGGCGTCGAGTCGAGTCGAGTCGAGTCGAATCCTGCTAACCCTCCCCCCTCCCCCTCCCCTCCCGTAGCGCTGTTCGCTTTAGGGCAATGCACGCGCCAAGGCTTTTCCTTGCATCGAACCGCTAATCGCCTGAATGGGGCATGGAAATTGAAATTGGAAATTGGAGCTATCTATATATATATGTACGTATATAGACGAGTTGCATGTCTGTTTGTATGCGTAGATGGAAATGATACGCACGCCAGACGCAGGTGACCGACTTCCCAACTGCAACGTGATGTGAGAGAGCCGATCTCTGTGTGCATTGTCTTCGCAGAGGGTGGAGGCGTAGCCGATGTTGATCCGTTGATACCCAAAAAAGGATGCTACGAAATGTTTTCTTAATGTTTATTAAATAAATATTAAACATGCTTGCTTGGATAATATTCACACAATATTATCAAGAGCCATACCAAAGGAGCTCAGAGCAGAAGGACAATGCATGCGCTTTAATGCATTCCATGTAACTTGTTTAGACTTGAATGAACTCGCTGCGGCTTCTGCTGAACTCCCTTTTCGTTCGGTTTGAACTCTGCTGCTGCGCCCGATCAATCTTAATGGCCTGGCCTCAGACAATGGCCTGCAATATGGGTAGATGCGTATAAATATTTACGACCCTTAATTGGCAAACGATTCGGCGTTTGCTGCAACCGACAGCGAGATTTCAGATACGAGTAGAATGAATTGCGCAAATGGCCAACGGCAGTTGGCAAGTGCTGTAACTCGCTGGAGAGGCACTACTCATTGCTGCATGTACTCGTTGCTAATCACTCGTTGCTTTGCTGTTCACTCGTTACATTTTGGGCTTTTACATTTGGCATTGTCCATAGCTCGCTCTAGATTGCTCGATAGCTTCTGGTGTTGGCTTCTGGCTTTGCGTTTCTCGTTCTGTCGACTCGCTGGCCTGCACTGAGTTGAGGAGTAGATGCTCCACAATCATCGCCGTACGCTCGTCGCATTTGATATATATATTTCATTGCTTTTTCCATGCAAGTTCCACTCGTTACCTTTCTATTACTCGTTGCTGTACACTCTTTACTCATCAAACGTTGTTTAGATTTCGATATGTGCAACTCGTTACTTCTTACTTGTACTTCTTACGTTGACTCAACTTGATCACAGTTCGCTGCTTTCCTCGTTACTCGCTGCATGCACAGGCTTCTCTGGTGACTTGAGGCAAAGTACTGTTTTGGCTCCATTCCTTCCGTACATAAGAACTGGATGACTTCGATCAAATTCAGTCAGTCGCTGCACACAGCTCGTCAAATTTTATTTACAGCTCACATATTAATAAATTAAAACTCGATGTCTCTCTGTCTCTCTGTCTCTCCGTCTCTTTCTCTCTGTGGCTCATTGCATCGCATTCTTTGTTCCTTCTTACTGGACAACTTTTTGCTGACACTTAACACTTGTGCCTTACGACCAATCAGCGGTTGCGGCGTCATCGCCTGATCCCGGCGTCCAACACTTGTTGCTTCTGGATCGCATCCCTTTCTGCCTCGCGCATTACACGTAACTCGTTTGCGCTAGGCTTAAAAATAGAACAACAGTGCCAGCACGACTATCAATCGGACTATGGTATTTGAGTTTGACAACAAATACCGAACGGCTGAATCACTATCGAAGGTGTAGTGAATGATGCCACGCTTCGTAAGCAATGTGTTCGCCTCTAGCGATGCACTGGAACCAACGCGATTCACTGTACACTCGTGCATCAGATCATCTGTCAGCTGGATGTGAAATGGAAAGCAGTACATGCGAGCCGATCGTAATTTGATAATGCGCTTGCCGCCGAACTCATCAAAGCATATGAACTGATTAACCTTAATCATTTGGATACTGTGGCAGTAGTGCAATTGCGACTCTTTCAGGGATACCATGACGTGATCCGAAGATTGCGGCATGTATAGGGCCATGCGATCCGTTTGCTTCATGAACGTATCGCGGAATTTCGTATACGCTACCAGGGGGAATTTGCCTACGCACTTGCGAAACATTACCTCTTTCGACTCCAGCAAATATTTGCAACGTTCTGGTACCTCCTGTTCATCACTAGGCGCGTTCGTTCCAGTGAAGCCAACGGTCTGCAGTTGGAAAAGCAGTAACAGCATCAGCCGCAATCCCAACATGATACAAACAATGAATTTGGTCCAAAATAATACATATATATGAACATAAATACATATACAGATATATAGATATATATATATATAAATGGGTATATATATGTGGATATATTGTAGTTTTATTCTTTTTTTTTTTGTTGGTTTTTGTTTTTTTTTTTTCTAGCCTAGGGACGAAATAACTATAAAATAAATTAAAAATTAAACCAGATTGCTGTGTGAGATGTCAGCCTGCTGATAAATAATATTGACATTTGCTTTCCATCATGACAGTTGCTCAGTACGTAATCAGATAACAGTTATGTAGTATAACAGCGTTGCACTGTAACAGCTTTGCGGTTTTTGTTTTACCAGACAGTTGGCACAGTCCCAAAAGCAGCCTCGAGAGTCGGAACAGTTTTGGCAGATAGCAGCTACGACCGCCTCAACAGTTTAGCAATATAAGATAACTGTACAAGATCTGTAAATGGCCATTAGAACACTTGAACTACAGTTTATTTGCATACCTTACCGAACTCTTTCTGGACTTCGTTATCCGAGAATATAGAAGAATTGAAATAATAAAAAAAAAAAAACATTTGCTTTCCCCACACAAAACTTTCGACTTGAGAATGTCCTTAGTTTGATTTTGTTTGGCATTTATTTCAATGCAAAGGCAATTTTGTGTTTGATGAACGAATACGCATCGCAGTCTGATTTGCAAATTACATGAATTTCGTGCAGTGTGCGACTTTTGAGTCATTGGTTCGTGACTTGGTCGAACGTTGATTCAACTGTGTGCGAGATGCCAAAATGTCATTACTCACAGAGCTCGAGCGCTGAGTTAGCTGATTTGCTGATTTAATTGTTTAATTATAGAAAATTATTTCAATTAAATGATCTAGCTGCTGCTGCCGCAGCTGAGCAAGAGTAAGAGCAATAGCTGGAGGGTGGTCGTCTGTTGGAGAGGGGCGAGAGGAGGGCTGTCGGACTGATCGGCAGTCAACAGCTGGGGATACGACTCATTCTGATTGAATGTAGTCCAAAGCACCATTAAGATGTTGTCTCTGCATACGAATGGGCTCGCTGTGGAGTCCGGCTAATGAGTGTCAAGAGCGGACACGACATGACATGACACGACATGGTCAGTGTTCTAGCCAATACATGGAACAACAGCAGCAAGAGCAACAACATCAGTTCAGTTCCTATGCCTATGACTAGATGGAGCGGGGTATGTTGAGCTTGAACTGAGAACTGAGATATAATATATAAATATATGGCCTATGCAGTTGACTTTTAGATAAGCTTGACTCATAGACTATTCTATTAAGTCTCTTCAAAGATTTTATATAATAAATATATAATTTTCCAGAACTTTAGGCCTCCATATACCCTCTAAAATTATTATGTATATACCTATTTTTTTTATTTATTCCTTAACATTTCCATTCAAACCTAGGGTATTCGCGTTGCGACTATTCTATTGATAGACACTTCTCTTTCTCTGCATTAATATGCATTTAAATGCTCTGGGAGCTGCAATGTTTTGTTGGGAGTAATTTCATGATTAATGCAACGGCATATTTAAATATCAATGTGGCAAATTGTTGTTACCCCGGTTGGTTTCATTTGCTCAGCTGCTGCTGCTGCTGCTGTTGTTGCTGTTGCTCCCCGAAGTTCTTTCAGATTGACTTTTCCGGGCTGCGAGCAGCAGCCAATTGATGCAGCAGCTCTATATCTTCAGCATCTATCTAAATATATGATTGCATAATCCGCCTGTCACATTGCGGGCTGCTGCTGTGGCTGCTGCTGCGGCTGCTGCATTAATGCCATTTACAGTTGCCGCCATTGATAACAAGCTGTGAGAGTATCAAAACAAAGCACTTGATAAATGCTGCAGTTAGTGCCATGTGAGATGCAAACGACCACTTGAGCACGTGTTGCAATGTGGACTTTACGAATTGTTAGATTTAGCAAGGCTTAAAGACTTATTCTTCGCTCACTTGCTCAGCCATAAAGCTGATAAATTTGTGGCAAAAGGAGAGACAAATAGCTCAAAATATTGATGTGAGTGTCAAGAGAGCTTCATTGACGAAGCCAGGCACCACCAAACACCACCCGTTGCGCTTGTGCGCGCATTTTATTAAGCAATTTATTAAGTTATTGATTCTGTCTGGGAATTGGAATGGAGCTTAATTAATTTCATATTTCCAAATCCGACAGCAGCACCAACAGCAGCAGCAGCAGCAACAATGACACAAACAACAACAAAAACTACAAGATAATATTTTACTTAACGGCACTTTGTGTATGTGTGTGTGTGTGTGTGTGCGTCTGTGTGATTTGTTTATTTACATTTATTTATGCATTTTGTCGATGAAAACAAATTAATTTATCGATTTTGTCATTAATGGGATTTCCTTCCAACGACATTTTATTTTTATTTTCGTCTCTCTCGCTCTCTCGTTTTTATTTTTCATTTTTCAGTTAACCCTTGGCCGAGGTAACGTGACTTTGACACGAGGTTGGTAACGCTTGAAATTTGTTCACTTTGAAAGCTGTTAATCAGCTGTTGACTAACATGTCAATGGTCTGTTAAGTAACAGTGTCAACTTAACATTTTTATGTAAAGTTACTCTAGGAGATATATGAAGAGTTTGTGATTAGATGAGTAACATGTTAATGTTCTGTTAAGTAACAGTGTCAACTTAACATTTTTATGTTATGCAGCTCTAAGAGAGATATAAAGAGATATGGCCCAGAAATTGAGGGTCTTTATAGAGTATTAGTTAGGGTATTTAAATTGCCTGCTTTACAGCATAGGCATTTCGTTTTTTATTCATTTGCTTCTTCATTTCCATTGAATACACTCTCTCTCTCTCTCTCTCTCTCTCTCTCTCTCTCTTCTCTTGCTCCCTTTGGCATTCAGTATTCCCGTCTCTTTCTGTTGCTTCTCTTGTTGATTTGTTTGTTATGCCCCGCCACAGGTGGCACTTGCCATGCGCATCAACAATATTCAAGCAGCCAGGCACCTGCAGCAGAAGCTACCTGCCCGCCCCCTCCGCCCCCTGTCCGTCCAGTGTGCGCGGGGAGTTCTGCCAAATTTGCGTTGAGCTGTCGATCGGAAGTTGGCTCACCATTTACGACAACTGTCAACGTTCTCCATATTAATTATGAGTGTGTGTGCTTTTTTACCATTTAATGTTCAGTCAAAAGCCGCACCAAGTCTGAGCACTTCCTGTGCCCCTTTGGCTGCCCCTGGACGCCGGCCTATGGCTGCCCCCCGCGTTCGTCTCGGACACTTGGAAATTGTGTCACGCGACGCGTATCAAAATTAGTTCGCAGAGCTCAAGTCGAGACGCACTCGAAATGGGAATCGTTTCGTTGTAGGCATCGCAATAGTCATCGACGGCGATCGCCGCGAAGTCATTCAATATGCGCACATTGTGCCACTTACTCGAAGTTCCCCCAACTTATAAACAGCATATGTTTGGCATATTGCATATATTATTATTGTTATTGGCTCGTTTGGGATATTGCACTTGACTAGAGATACCCTCGAACGGGAGATGGGTATGGAGAGTGTAATAGAGTATGATAGTAAACTGAGCTATGCAAAGTTGAGATCAACTAGTGGCATTCTACCACTATGACCTATCCGAACTTGGTATCTACATAAGCTAGTACTATGAAATTTTGTATGGTAACTCTCAGGTACTAGATATATAAAGGGAAATATCATTGATATCATTTTAACATATTCCCACTACTTTCTTCTAATATAATCTATCCGAACTTGATATCTACATAAGCTAGAACTATGAAAGTTGGTATGGTGAATAGACCTAACTTATCCCTGACCTCAGAGTGTTCTGGCCCTAAGAGCTCTGCCAACAAAGTTCCATTTCAGCTAGAGCTCTATATACCTTCATCAACTATTTACCAAAAACCTATAATTAGTTTTAGGGTATTTTCTAGTCGCTTGCCGTGAGCCTTTCGCATCGACCTTCCGTGATTTGCTGTCGCGCAGTTCGTTGCTTTCAGCCAGCGGCAACATTTTTGTTGATTGATACTGCGAAACTGCTGAAAGCACCGTTAAACTTTTGCCATTGCTTTGACATTTGACATCTGATATTTGACACATGGGACATGACACACGATGCTTCGGGCGGAATTTTCAGTGTTTGTTGAAATTCTTGCCTCATTAATCGCTCGCAATTAAGCGCCACTTTATATCAAATTCACACTTTTTATTTTTGTTGCCTCTGCTTTGGCTGTTGCTGTTGCTGCTGCTGTTGCTGTTGCTGTTGCTATTGTTGTTGTAGTTTGTTTGTTAACACAGCATCGGTGCGGCCCTTTGTGCTGCGGCATCCGATTGATTTGTTGCCTGTCCGTGGCACGTGTTGAGCTGAAGCTAAGCTCTGATCACTCGACGCCTCGGGTCGCCAGTTCCACATTGAACTTGAGCGCTAAAAGTTGGTCAGACCGAGCGTTTGCTGGAAACAAAGGATGACCGAGCAGGGTCAGGTTTATGCCAAAGAATAACAGTTAGAAAATATTGCATTCTATACACATACGTACATAGATGTATGTATGTATATGTATTTATGAAATCGATGTTTGTTTTGAGAGTCAAAATTGTCAAGCTGTCTTTTGTTTGAGAAGTTCCTTGAGTTAGGGTGGACGGAGATAACAAATGAGCAGCAGCTAGCCACTGAAGCAGCTCCAGAACAAAAGACTTAAGCAACAAACTTGATGGAGAGAAATTGATAGAGATACTGAGCTGCAGAGAGAGAAGAAAAGAGCAGAGTTAAGAATAGAGCCAGTTGGAAGGAGAGAGAAAGACAGGTGTGGGAGAGAGAGATAGAGAAAGAGAGAGAGAGAAAGAGAGAGGTGAGAAAGAAAGAGAAAAATGGGAGAAAGCCTAAAAGAGATAGGAAGAGAGAGTCATGGACACATTGAAAAAGAGAAAGAAACTAAATTCATATACAGAGAGACAGAGAGAGAGAGAGACAGAGAGAGAGAGAGAGAGAGAGAGAGAGAGAGAGAGAGAGAGAGGGGAGAGAGAGAGGGAGAGATTAGGGAAGAGTAGAAAAAGAGTGAAAGAGACAGAGAGCGAGAAAGAGGTAGAAACAGAGGAAAAGAGTATAAATGCCATTGAAAGAAATAGTTATACAATTACAGAAACAGATTTTGCTTTGCATGCTTATCCAAAGATTCAAACCAAACACGAAAGACTTAGGCAACAAACTTGAGCCAATGAAGATTAATTTGAAAAGAGGAAGCTCTATACGAAAAAGTTGAAAAGTCAAACAAACGTCCAGCAAATTCTCTACATCAGCGCAACGAGAAACGAAAGACTTAGGCAACGAACTTAAAGCTCGAAATCGCTTAAATGCAGTATTTATATACATATGTATGTATATAAAGGCAGGCGATAGCACGCTATCACAGCACAAATTCATGGGTAAAACGAAAGACTTAGGCAACGAACTCTAATTCAATAATAAAATGCAAATATTAATTAGCGATAGGCGTCTAGCACAATCTAAAGCCATATCAAAAACGAAAGACTTAGGCAGCGAACTTGTAATGTAAGCTCTATCAATATGAAATGAAGAAAAACTAATGCATTTTCAACCAGTTTGTAGCATTACGGAAACGGGCCGAAACCACTTTTTAAATTCGGTTTAGTTTTAGCAGGCTGACAAAAACGCAGAAGAAGAAACAACAACAACAACAAATCTCAGCTGCTGCCACCTGTTGCATGCGGCTTCTTCTCAAGTTGGAAAGCCTGCCGGTTGCTGATGTTTGATGCTGTTGCTATTGCTATTGCTATTGCTGTTGCTGCTGCTCTTTGCTTTCTTCTTCAACTGCGAACCGCAGCAGGCTCATAAATAACTGAAATGCTCTATCTATGCTACCGAATCAGCCGAATAGCCGCTGGCCTGGCATCCACTGGCTGAATTATGATATGCAACGAGTGCGAGTCGGAAAAATGCTCTACCAAGTCCACAGCGCCTCTCTGCCTGACTAACCAACTGATTAGCCGGCTGGCCAGTAGCAACAACAGCGGCAGCAGCAACAGCATTGCAATACCCATTTGGGGTGGGTATCTATATAGACCTTCTGCTATTGAGTCGGGGGCCCCCAGACGCAGTCGCAGTCGCACTTTTAATCTGGTTCTGGGCGCTGAGCGCATTAATTATGCGTTTTCAAGCATTTCTTTGCTCGTCTTCTATTTTTGGCGTGCCTGGGCATTGTTGTTGTTGGTGTTCCTCATGTTGTTGCTTTGAGATTCTTGGCACGAGTTGGTTAATTAATTTAATTAATGTTTTTCAAAAGCGACGGCGACTGAGCCGTTGACGCCGCTGATGAGTTCGTTGAGCATTTTGTTCTCTACACTTCTATTGTTTCTAACGGTAGCACGAATGCTCCACACAAAACGAACATGAAAAGTGCCAAGAGAAAAACTACAACACAGAGAGAGAGAGAGAGAGGGAGAGAGAGACGGGCAACACCTGCAGCTCAGCTCATCTTCACTCAATTCTGTAATTTCCAGCTAATTATTTAAATTTTGTCTCGATTTCGATCGGTTTTGCAATTAAATTTTTTTTATTTTTTTTTTTGGCTTTTTGCATTTGATTTTCATTTTTGTTGTTTAATGAAAATTTATGAAATCCCCAAGAATTCGTATCTCTGCTTCAGCTTCAGCTTCAGCTTCTTCCTCTTCTGCTTCTTTGTGGGGCTTCTTCTTGCTAATGAAATTCATTTGAATTTCCTGCCATTAAGCGCTGTCACATCATGTTTTCCAATTTGGATTCTCGATCGCTGATATCATTTCATATCTTCTGCTGGCCAGTACAGTGCGTGTGAGAAGTATGCGCCGCCAGCCAGACGAAACCCCCAACTGGGCACTAGTTGAAATTTATTTCAATCCTACGATCGTTATCTGCCCGCGTTGAAAGTGATAATCAAATTAAAGAAAGCAGCTTGAGGCCCTTGCCAGAGTGGGGCACTGGACCCTGAACGGTGTCCCAGTCGGATCAGCTGGGGCACAGGTGCACGAGAGTCGCAGAGCCACGAAAACCTGTTGCAAACTATCAGCGAAAGCAATTTGTTCAGATTTGTATGAAATTCAATTTTACATATGGTGTATATATAAAAGGAAGACTTCATCTCTGCCATAGCTGATTGGTAAGGGTCTGGAATGAGTCCAATAGCTTCAGCCTTCTCGATCTCTCTGTATTTATGCCTCCCTCTTTCTTTTCCCATATCTCTCAGCCTACTCTCTCTCTCTCTCTCTCTCTCTCTCTCTCTCTCTCTCTCTCTATTGCTTTATACCCTTCTGTCTCTATCCCATTTTCCTCTACAAATCTCTCTCTTTCTTTCTTTCCATCTGTTTGACTCTACCATTTGTTTTCTCTATATCTCTGTTAGCTATTCTCAATTTGTTTCTCTTTTTCTCTCTTTCTCTTCCTACTTTTATTTCTGTCTCCCTTTCCCTCTCTGCAGCTCAATATCTTCCTCACTATGACTCTCTTGCTCCTCTCTTTATTGCTCTCTCTCTCTCTTTCTCTCTCATTTTTTATGCGTCTTTCGCTTTTTTGGTATATATCTCTCCTTATCTCTATCTCTCCCTCGCTCTCTCCATATTGCTCGTCCTCTCCAACTCTGTTTTGCTCTCTCTCTTATCCATCGCTTTCGCCTCTCCTAGTCTCTCTCTCTTCCCTCTCGCCCCCTCTCCCCCCTCTCCCTCCCTCTGCCTCCCTCAGCTTCCCTTCATTTTGATCAACAAATTTGCGCATTTGCCAAGTTGAAGGCCGCAATGTGCGCATTGTGCAACCGATTGTGGCACAAGCATTGATGCAGCAAATTTAATTTGTTGCCAGTGGGCAGAGGGGCATGGGAGAGGCGTTGAGGCTGCATGGATGCTGCAGCATCGTCAAGAATGCTAAGTTCGCCGTCGCAGTAGCGATTGTCGCAATGCCAACGCCAACACCGACGTCGACGCTGCTGCCTGCGCTGCTGGCTCTGCGGCTGCGGTATTTGTATTGATTTATGCGCAGGCGGCAAGATGAAAGATGCAACAAATACAAGAGGCACGACTATCGGCTATCGACTGCGATTGCGATTGGGAGTGGGATTGGGATTGGGACTTGGATTTTGAGTGGGGTATTTGGGCTCTGCGATTGGTGGATGCCACTGCAAATGGCTTATGATATGCGCCACGGCCACAGAGCGTATGCGTAATATGCCAAGCGGCGGCTGAGCGGGGCAAGAGAATGAGAATTAACTACATAGAACATGCTCAACATGTGGAGGCAGCAAGCAGCAGCAGCAGCAGCAGTAGATACACCGCTACAGAGCATTGACACTATCATCATTATCAGCAGCAGAGAGCAGCCTCTGCAGCTGGGCGGTGAAGGGGGGCCAGGCCGTAGTTAGAGCCCATTTGGTGAGCGACTATTGACAACCGCAGTTAACAAGCGCTTTAGGAAATTTATCTTTCAAGCATCATAAATCATAAAAAGCAACAACAAGAGCAACCAAAATGAAAAACACCAAGCGAAGTGACTCGAAGATGGACTCAAGTTAGAGATACCCTGTAGAAGTTGATCGATATTAACAGATGGCATTATGGGAAGAGAGTTTGTAATATAACTTTGCTACTTTTAACTCTTATGATAGGCCAAATATGTGTTGTATCATGTACTTTGTTATCGATACTTATCGATATTTATTCAAATAAAAGCTCCAAAACCACATGAGATTACTTAATAGAGCGCCTGCTCAAAGTCTAACTGTTGTGATCTTACAAAGATGCTATGATATCATAAACTTTGTTATCGATACTTATCGATTAATATATAAAGTCGATGTTTACCTTTTTAGAGACTTGTCTAACTATATAAGAGCTCGCGTTTATGTTTTAGCTAAAGAACCATATGCATTGGTCATAATTTCAATCATATTTATCGATTTTTATCGATTTATCGATTTTAATATAAACAAATATGTAACTCATAGGCATATTACATTTCGTAGTTCTACCTCGAGTAGTAGTCAACACACCCTATTGGCAAACATTTGCTAATGGGTACAGGGCAGGCAAAAAAAATTGTTCTTTCAGCTGAGCGACTGCTTCAAAAGTTATATAACTTTTTTCGTGGGTGCTCGCAGCAGAGAGGCAGTGAGGGGCACGGCGCTAGAATCGCGCACTTGCTATGCTAGCTGACTTAATTACCCAACTGAAACTTAGTCCCAGCCCAGCCAACTGCCGCTGTGTGCTCCCTAGCTCATGCCTAATAATAATTACTCGAGTTAAGTCTGATGTGTTTTGCTTTACTTAGTTCCTCATATGCCACAGCATATGCCTCTTTCTATATATATATATATATATCTTTTTATGTGTATAAAACTTTTGTTGTATTCCTTTGTTTTGACTGATTAAGAAAATGATGAAAATGCAGCCAAGCGTCCAAAATGTTGCTGATAAACAACAGCAGCAACAACAACAACAACAACAGCAACAATTACAACTGAATATGCGCAGCGAGTGTGTGCAGTCAATAAAACCAACAAACAAGAAGCACCAGAGGCAGAAAAAGTATTTAGATAATATATTTTTCTGCTCTAGCAATATATTCTTGGCCGCTTGAGGAACTTATGCTCAGCCATATGAGGGCTTTTATGATTCATACGAAAATAGCGTCAGGTGTGTAGCTGAAGCGGAAATTGTCTTAATGAATATTGGATGCCATTGGATTAGCTAATGAAAATCAGTTCTGCATACAGTAGAGATGAACTGGACCTGATCATGTCCGGGAAGAGCCCATAGTAGTATATGTATTATAGAGCGTGGAGCGCGGGATGGGTGGATCTAGTCGTATCCATCTGTCTGTTCGTAGCAGAGACTTGAGATGAGAACTCTCGCTTTACTATGGCAATTGCTGAATATTTCAGAATTTGGATACTTTCCTTCTACTATTTCAAGTAGTATAGACTTATGCTTTTGTCAATAGACATATGATGTTTACTTGGTATGCATTTAAGAAGCGTAGAATGACAGCAATAGCAGGTATTTCCCAGACAGGCTTCGCCGTTTGGAGTACTCTTACGCATTCCTTTTACTTCATTTCCAAATAATGTTTTACAATATTAAGTGGAATTGGGTATAATATATTTTATTTTAAATAATACTATTATTTTATAATATTTTAAGTTTTTGTTCTCTTACGACCCGAACTCTGAGGCAACTTCAGTGTTGCC
The DNA here is from genome assembly GCA_018903745.1 of Drosophila repleta. Taxonomy (NCBI): domain Eukaryota; kingdom Metazoa; phylum Arthropoda; class Insecta; order Diptera; family Drosophilidae; genus Drosophila; species Drosophila repleta. The sequence continues at coordinate 1,962,107 of JAEIGN010000750.1, read as the reverse complement.
AAAAAGCAAAGGCTATTCATGCCACACTCTACTTACTGCTAACTACTCCTCTTTTGCCTTCTCTCCCCCCTCTCTCTCTCTCTCTGTCTCTACATTTGTCCTCTTCCAATTGATCAATTGGCAAATTGTGGCTCGGCTCAACTGCTAGTCGAAGGCAATTAATTGTTGTTGCTGTTGCATCTTGAGCCGCATTGTACGTGCGGTGGACTCCGTCTGGAGTCCATTGAACAGTGCTGTCAAAGCGCTTCAGCCACTCCTCCAAGCGCCTTATGCCACCCCATGGCAGCGGTGCCACCTCTCGCTTATGGGCATAGCATATGAGCGACATCCAATCATAATTCAGCGTCTTATCGCATTCGTGCACATCTCCAGTTTCGTTTCGAAGCGACGCTTGCCACATGTGGCAACAGAGCCTGGGCCACTGACCGTAAACTTGCGACAAAATGTCGCGTGCTCTAAACTGCAGTTATGCAACTTTACAATGCCTGACAACTGGCTGACAAGGCGCCCATAAAATGTTGCGCTTTATGATATACAGCGATTTATCGGTCTATCGAATTATCGATAAACAAATTGCAAAGCCAACGAATCTGCAGAGAATTGCGCTCGAGGATAGACAACTGCTAATAAACGCTTTTCTAGGTCACGCCACAAGCTCCGCAGTCCAGAGCGTGGGTGCTAAATTATATAGCCAACGGCTGTCCGACACTCGAGCTGTTGCAACTGCAGCTCTGATGTGGACGTGTGGCAGCAACATGCGCGCTTCAGTGTCAACCAGGCAGCAGCAGCAGCAGCAGCTTGTGCTTCTGCTTCTCGCAGCCACGCCCACCCCAGCCAACTGTAATAATTGTATTTTGCGCCTTGCCCATTTAGTGGGCGTGCACTGTGGTTCGCTTTGACACTCGCTGGCGTATACTTAATGCCAGGCACTTATGCAGCCGCCTCTCCATGGAGACAATCATTAAAAACAATAGATGCTGCCAGCCAGCGAGCCGGCTAACCGAGCTAACTGCAACGAATTCAAAGTCAATGCCAAAGCCAAAGTCAATAAAAATGCTGCGGCGGCAAAGATGAGAGAGAACAACGCATTGGCAAGAGTTCCGATCGGTCGCTCTCTCCCTCTCTCGCTCTCGCTCGCTCTATCTCTTTTTGAGACCAGCTAAATTAGTTGTCATGGGAATTTATTGTGCCATTTGCCCAGCATAGACAAAGTCCACATGGAGTGCTGTACCAGCGTGTGTGTGTTGTGTGTGGCATATGGACAAGCATGAGACAAATGCGCGACACGAAGTTTTACTCTATGTAATTTGCCGCAAGCTAAACTCTTATACAAGCTGTATAAGAGTGACTTTTACATGTAAGCTTAGGCTTGAAGATGCATATACTTTCTATACGAAAGCTTAATTATATTATATGCCTTGGCCTACACTCTTATACAATATGTCTTATACTATCTGTATAAGAGTGACTTCTATTTATAAATATCTATAATTTAAAGTTCAAATCTTAATGAACTTATAAATTTTAGCTTATACAGGTGTCACTCTTATACAATTTGTCTTATAAAATATGTATAAGAGTGACTTTTTCTATAAACTTATAAGTTTTTGGATTTTCAAGTAGAAACCTTGCTGAACTTATAAGCCAAAGCTGAAATGTATGGGGAAGTAACTCTTATACAGATTGTATAAGACTGTGTATATAGAAGTCGCTCTTATAAAATCTGTATAAGAGTTACTTGTTGTTACTTAAATTTATTTTTATAAGTTCATATACTTTCCGGTAGATATGTATCTTCGTGAACTGCGAAGGCCCACTCTTATACTCTTATACAGATTATATATTAAAGTTGAAATTTATAAGTTCATCAAAACTTCTACTAAATACCTAAATTAAATGCATTTTCTCCCTATGTCTTCTCTACTCCAGATTCCCAACTCATTTCTAGCTAAATGAACTTTGGGCTAAACTAATATGCTCTGTCATGCTTGAGATGCAGTGTATTATTAGCACTTAAATCTTTATAGAAAAATATTTCAATAATTTAGCTAAATTAATAAACAAATCTTAGAAATATGTGGCCTTAAAGCTACTGGAGCACAAGTTTTGCACAGTTCTTTGTAGCGAGGTAGCACTGTATTATATATTACGTGCTTTTAAGCATCGCGTGAGGCCTGCTGTCTCTTTCAGTCTGTCCATCTTCTGATGCAGTCAAGTGTGAGAGACTGCGCAGACTCCCAAGCATCATCAGCGAGCCGCGCCTGCAGATCATGCGCATGATTAGCCAGCAAAGTTCTCAGACATTGTCTCTGCTGCTGCTGCTGCAGCTTCTTTTTCTCTCCGTGTGTGAGTTCGAGTGTGTGTGTGAGTGTGTGTGCGTTTCTTTTTTCTTTTACCAATTTGTATTAGAGTTTAATTATGCAAATAATGCGCGTTGCTCAGATTCTCAGACTTTGCTTTCTAACTGTCAACTGTCACACGAGCAAAAGAATTTTGCATACACATAAAACATATATATCTCTCAATATATATATATATATACATATCTATATGAATCTCTCATTTTTTTACACATTTTCAGTTTCGTGTTTGTCTTGGGGCACTCATCGGCTGGACTCTCTGCCGGGGCTGTCGTCGCCATCATCGTAATCTATTATTAAAATGCCATTAGAGCGGTGCTGCACCACAGCGACTGTCCCAACGGCAATCGCAATTATTGAATGTGTTTATATATGTATATACACACATCTATACATACATACATGTATGTATATATCTGTGTGCATTTGTTGCTTGTATTTCGTATTCCATTTCATATTAAGTCAACTCGCAAAAGATCATATTTCATGGCGCCGATTTCATAGAAAGCCAGCCCCACAAATGTTGCTCTTCAAATATTTGGCGCGAGCAGCTCGCGTGTCCCCAGGCCCGATACGATTTGTACGATTTTGCCAATGCCCTGAGAATGGGCTATATGCGAATGATCGTGTATTTTGGCCATATCTTATGGGCCAATGGGAGCTACTAAGGCTGAGAACTTGGAATACAGTGGAAGGAGGAAGAAATATAGGTGGGAAGTGACAGTGGGCGTGACAGTTAACCTCTCTGAGCTATACAGATATTTAGTGATAGTTAACCCTACTAAATGCTGCTTATATACAATACATTGGGTTATTTGGATTGAAAAGTGTGAACCTAAAGTAGGTTGAATCTAATCTAAAGGATGTCTCCATATCCTATCTATATCAATTTATAGTGAGGTCTATACCCACAGAAATCACGTTTTAGATCGTTTAAATTGAAAAGTAGGAATAAGAATTTGAGCTACCAGAGAGGAAACTCTACAAAGTGTCTCGCGAGCTCTTGATTCTCTTGACTCTTATCATATAGATCATCTATCATTTAGAACACAATCTTGTTATAGATCTCTGCTTTTCATATTGATCATCTATATCGGCTGATTTAGCTTATTATTCACATCATTTCTCCTCTGCATAAGCGTATTTCCAATTCACAAACTTCATCTCAAGTTCGTGTAAATCTATTAAAGTGTGTCTCAAGTGCCAGCGCTTCGCTTTAGCCAAATTAAGACTTTGCATAATCAAGTGCCAAAAACAAAAAAAGAAGAAGCAAATGCGAAACCTGTGGCAGCAAACAACAAAAATGGGTTTGCATTCCACAAAAGAGCCAGAGACCATTAAACACAATTAAGTTTTCAGCATTTTCCTATGTCACCTCTCTCCATCTCCATCTCCTTCTCCTTCTCCCTCTCTCTCTCTCGCTCTGGCTTGACTTGCTCAAATTAACAGTTCATTAGCTAAAGCTCTGGCAAATATTTAGCTTCTTGCGAGCAATTAATGCCCCTTTGGGACAGACCCTTGGGCGCTTGGCTCTGATGATGTGTGTTTTGCCATGGACACTTTTGTGTTGTTGTTTTTTTTTTTGTGTTGTTTTCGGGTGACCCCTGTCGAAAACTTCGCCGCCCCCTGTGACCCCCATAAGTTCAACTGACACAACTATCGAAAGCCGTTATATAAATCTTTTCGCACATTCGAGCTGTGAAACTGGCCGTAGGTCAAAATCTGTCTCGCTCACTCGCCGTCTCTGATTACAACAAATATTGCTGCCACTCACTGATTAGCTAGCGTCGAAATCAGCAGCTCATTGAGTTCAGCGATTACAGTTATATTTGCTATAGCGTAATACTTGCTGGCGCTGGAGCTACGTCTTGGCATGCTTCTTATGTTACTTTCATACTGAACGAAGGAATCTGGATTGGAATAGCAGCTTCGCGGTATCTAATAGTCGAAGACACCCTTACTTACTTGTCGCTTTTATTGGTCTTTAAGCTAATTTCAGATCATTTAATCCAGAGTCTTGTCTTCTTTCAGGCCAGATATTATCATACGTCTATTTGGTATCCTCCATTTCATTGTCTCCATTCCTGTTCGCTTTCTTTGTGGCGATAAACCTAGTTTATAATGAATGCGGGCGACACGCTGCTTTTTCGCACTCCTTGAATATGAATTTATTTGGCAGATATTTGACTTCGGCCAGCTTCCATTAAAAGTGCATTAAATTCATATTAAATTTCCATAAATATCCATACAGCAAAATAAAAAGCAAATTAATTTATATCTCGCCATAAAACCAATCAGCGCGAAATCGAAAAGTCAAGTTGAGATATCTATAAATATGCATAAAGCGATTTATATAAATATTTAAATGCTTAGAACATAAAGAAGACAACTGTAAACGAAATCTGGATGATCTCTGCGAATTTATATAGATATATATATATATATATATATATATCTATATATAATGACTAAATCGGGCCGATATACATGCATATATATGCATAAAATCCATTTGCTGCTGAGGCTCTTTTGTCTCTGATTGTCTGGCGTAAGACAATGGCTTCTGGGCCGAGGGCGGTGTGGGCGTATACACTTATGGGCCACTGTTGCATACCAGCAGGCGTTGGAGCGAGCGACTGGGCCACGCTGGTTGCGGGCCCGGCTAATTGGCATGCGTCGCACTTGAGTCGAGTTTCGAGCCCGCCTGTTCTGTTCGCCTGTCAGCGTCAGCCCAGGAATTTGTGCGCCCAAATTGGCAGCTATTGTTGGACGCGACGCTCGCTGTGGAGGAGCTCTGACCTACTTAGGCGCCAGTGCGCCTTCTGGCAGTAATCCAAAAACAGTCAACGCATTGCATTTATATATATATGTATAAGAAGAAAAAAAAAAAATATATATATATATGTATATATATATATATATATATATATAAATCTATGTGTATCTGGCGAATGCTTGTATCTCTGCTGATGGCACACTGACAAATTATCATACATCTCTCTCTCTCTCTCTCTCTCTCTCTCTCTCTCACTCACTCTTTCTCTCTCTGTCTTCGCTCCATATAGAGCTGAAGCCGCCCAAAAAGGCTTTCATATTGCATTTTCAGAGCCAGAGCCGCTGTCTGTTTGCGAGCGTTTAACTGATAATTGATTGATTTATTGCTTTATTGTTTGCTAAATAAGCCACAAAAGCAACAGAAATACAAAACACACTCACACACACACGCACACACACACACACACTCAATGCACAAATGAAATTAAACACAAAACGTATCAAAACAAAAAGCTAAATCGATTCGATCCGAATCGAATCGCAACGCATCCAATCGAAATCGAGTCGAATCGATCTTTAAAACGTCTCAGCACAGATAAAGTTTAACAAAACAAAATTATTATGAGTGTGGAAATACCCTGGATTCTATATACTTATGGTCTACCTCCCGTCTCCTTACGTCTCTTTTCTTTTTTCGTTATCTCTCTCTGTCTCTCTCTCTCTCTCTCTCTGTCTCTCTCTCTGTCTCTTTCTCTCTCCCTCTCTCTCTCTCTCTTCACATCTCTCTGGCTAAGCCTAGCTGTTTTAGCTTCTTCCAACTCTTTGCTCTCCCTCAATCTCCAACTCTAGCTTTCCTTTTTTCTCTCTTTGCCTCTTTCCCTCTTTCTCTGATTCTCTTTGTCTCTCTCTCGTTCACTGTTTTCTCTTTCTCAATCTTTTTCTATCCCTCTCTCTTTGTTTGTCTTTCTCCTTCTCTATATCTCTCGCTCTTCTATACTTATCCTTCTCTCTCTCGCACTCTCTCTCAATCTTTCTGTATCTCTCTCTACATCTCTCATTCTCCCTTTCTTTTTTTATTTCTCTGAATCTTTCTCTCGCTGTCTCTCTCTCTCTCTCTGTGTGTTTCTCTCTTCTCTTTCTTTTTCTCTGTTTCTCTGTTGCTCTTTTATTTCTCTCTCACTCCCTCTCTTTCCAGCTTTCTCTTTCTCTTTCTCATTCTCTTCTATGTCTCTATTTCTCTCCCCCTCTCTCTCTCTCTCTCTCTCTCTCTCTCTCTCTTTCTCTCTCCTCTCTCTACCATCCATAGCTGTCTTTGATCACCTCCATTCATTTCTTCCTCTCACACTTACCTGCCCTTCCAGCTACCCCCTTAAGCATATTTCTTATTACAGGGTATCTGAAACAAGAACACGCACTGCCACAGCCACTGCCACTGCCAAAAACTCAAACATGTCATTTTTTTGGGACTTGAGGAACTTGTTGAATGTAGTTGCTGTAGTTATGGTCAGATAAGGTCTCATGCCCTCCCTCTGTATCTCTCTCTCTCTTACTCTCCATCTCTCTCTCTTTCTCTCTCTGTCTCTGCCTCGGTCTGTGTCACTTTTTGAATGCCGACACGTCGAAGGACATGAAATGTCGACTGCCAATGCTGCGCGCTGACAGTCAAAGCTATTCCCACAAACATAATTTATATGAGCTGATCCGAGGGACATCTTTTCGAGTTGGTATTAAAATCGAAGTTCATATTGTGTATATATGATATATACATATATATATATGATAGTAATATTTAATGTGCTCTATCCTTCGTCTTGACTTAGAGCTTCAATGTCATAACAGTTGCATTGTGTCTAATTGGATAACAATGGAGCTAAGCTATTGCGCAAGCAATTTATACATAAATATATTTTAAAATGCTCATATCCGACTGTTTGCATACCCTGTATGTGTGAGTGTGCTGATTAGCATTACGCGCGACTCATTAACAACAGTTAAGCTGCGACTGTGACAATTATGCAAGTCGATTGAGCAGCTGCCAAGTGCAAAAAAGAGATCAAAGAGAGAGAGAGAGAGAGAGAGAGAGAGAGAGGGAGAGACATAGATAGACATAGTTATCAAATTGATTTGATTAAACTTGAAGCGTACTTTGCTTATGTAAACTGCGCGCCGGAACTGCGCTCATAATCATGCAAATGTGTCGTGCTGGCTGAGATAAAGAGATGCGGCAAATGCTAATTGATAGCTGAGCCAGCGATCGCTCGCTCGCCACACTCCACTGCTTAAGTGGAGCCTGGCGCATACAAATATGTGCATTAAATTTTAAATTGAGTCAATTTCTTAGGCAAATTGCGGCGCTAATGTCTTGGCTAACACTCAGAGAGACTCACACACACACACACAGAGAGAGAGAGACATCCTGCCACACGCAGTTGCGGAAGCAACAAACGGATGTGCGGAAGCAATATTAAAATGCAATTAAACAAATAATCGCATCACAGAGAGTCTCCGTAAATTATTTAAATGAAAATTAGCTGCATTATGCATTATATATATACATTTATAAAGCAGGTGTATGTAAGAGAAGAAGGAGGAGGAGATGGAGCAGGAGGAGCTGGGGTCCGAGGCTGAGCATCTTAATCATTACGCTGCATTTGCTGTTTGTACACAAACAAGAATTTTAATGCCTCAATCAAAATAAATTGATGCAGAAAACAAAGAAACAAGCAAGAGGCAGATCTGCTGTGAATAAAAGCCGAATAAAAGATACTCTTGCTCTTGACTTGGAGAAATTTAGAGAATTTTGAGAATTGATGTCGGAGAGATATAGGAGTTGTGGAGAATATGTGTGATATAAGAGAAATGGGAAAGCTGAGAGAGATAGACGATGAAAGGCATTAGAGATATGGGATATATAGAATAGATAAAGGAGGTAAGGAGAGGCAGAAGATATGATGAATGCAAAGCGCTTTGGTGACTAGGGAGAGATAAGAGATATGAGACATATAGAAGATAGAGGCAGAGGTTCGGGAGGTAGGAGATATATGGCACATATATGGGACAGGGAGACCTTTAATCTGGCGTATATGTATGGCATATATATGATATAAGAAATATGGAATAGATGGATAGAAAAAAAGGGATAAAGAGAAGAGATGTAAGATAAGACGAGATTTCATAAGTAGTTAAGTTGTCAAATTTCTTAAAAAATATAATGATTTATTATGACAGATCTACGGAGTTATATAGATGAATAGAAGACATGGTTAACAGTATCTGTATATATTAAACGATCTCATATGGGAATTTAATTGCCTTTCTTTCCTCTGCCACAGCAAAAAATTTGCTATGAAGCGAAGACTATAGATAGAGAAAGGGAGAGATGGAGCAGGATTGCTACGAACTGTTTTTAGTAATTAAAACTGGATATAGATAAACTGGATAGATAGCTATATAGACATATTCCATGATTCTTATGTATTATGGAAGCCAACCTACCAGCAGCAGAAAAACTCATTGCCGAAAGTCTAGTCTCTAAAAATACTAAATGAAATTCCAAGTCTCTACAAGTCTTAAGCCCTTGCTAACACTGATGATGCACTATAAATAGTCAACAAAGACAACTTCACTGACTGGAATAGTTAACATAGAGAGCTTAACATGTGCTGGCTTAGGCATGACTAATTCCAAAGCAAGCCAAAGCTTTGAGACAAGATCAAATTGTAATAGTGCCCAACTGCTGTTATATATATATATATATATATATATATATATATATATATATATATATATATATATATATATATATATATATATATATATATACATGTACATATATATATAAGAAGCCAGCAAATGGTCAACAATTTGGTCAGGTTGTTGTTGTCGCGCAGTCTAAAGCTGTTGCCTGTTGGCAGTTGGTAGCTGGTGCCAATTTGATGGCCATCAGTTGGACCGACTGTCAAACGCATGCCAACAACAGTTTAGTGCAACAATTAGCAACACATTTTCGCCAAAGTGCCACAGACAGAGGGAGCCGGCCGAGTCGAGCGCAGACAGTGGGACATTCGCTCTTTCAGGCAGTCGGCCAATTGGCAGAGAGCAGAACCAGAACTACGAGTACCCCTACTCGTAGTCCCCGCCCCTCCCTACACTACCCTAAACCCTGGCAGGCACAGCTACAGCCACAGCCACAGCCACAGTCACAGTCCTCTGTCTGGCTAAGTGCTTGGCTGTCCCGGTCGGTTCTTAATCAAGCGTTAATTTGCCGGCCAAGAGACAAGTCCGACGCTGCAACACTGTTGCCCGCTGCCCGTTGCCTGTTGTCTGCAATTGAACCAGCATTTGTCTGGAGAAGCTTTTCTACTTTTAGAGATGCTCCAAACAGAAAACAGAGAAAAAATATCAAAAATGTATTGGCCAGTTGACTCGGAAATATGCTGAAATTATCTATAGCACGTCAACTCAAATACTTGCCTTATTAGTCTTTGATAGTATGAAACAAAGTATTTTAAGACCCGGAACACAAGGAACTTAGCCAAAGCCAATGGACTGATAAGTACGAAGAAGCGTTGAGACTTGGAGCTACCAGTTATTAAGACAGAGAGACGGAGAGCGGGAGGTGGAAAGAAAGAGAGAGAGAGAGAGAGAGAGAGAGGGAAGTCTAGAGTGAGCTAGCGAGCTTCTACACTTATACAAATTTATACAAAATTTCTAATTTGAAAGACATTTATATCAAATTTCAATTATTTTTAAAGTTTTTAAGCAAAATTTAAAAAATTGAAAGAAATATTCAGATGAATATCTATATAGATCCTATAAAGAACTTTCCTGTAAGGCAGTCTTCACTGCCGGCTGATTCTTTAGCCAGCTCTAAGCAGCAACTGCCCCTTAGTTTTGCTTTAAACCCAAACTTTAGAATTGCCTGTGGCCGCGCAACGCCGGTTAATTACACTAAGCATAGCTACGGCAACATCTTCCTTTTAAGTGCATTTCGTCTAACGCTAATTGAGTGCGAACAACAGCAAGTGGAAGCTTTGTGAGGATTTGGCACTGTCCGCATGCCAATTGGACGCGCTGCAGCTTTGGCTGGCAGAGACTGAGGCAGCGGCTGAGGCAGCGGCTGAGGCAGCGGCAACGGTGGCTTGTGCCACTTTTTTTTTGTTTCGTGCAAATTGAATTTAACGCCTGAAAAGGAAAAATAAATTAAATATATTTAATAAAGAGACGAAAGAGACGGGCTTAGGCTAAGCAGAGATTGTATTAGATTTTGTTGTATATAAAATTTGTTAATGTAATGCTTAATTGAATTAAATGAAGGAGAGAGAAGGAGGCAGATAGAGATAGAGAAAAGGATAGAGATACAGATAGAAAAAGAAATAGAGATTCAGATAGAGATACAGATAGAGATACAGATAGAGATACAGATAGAGATAGAGATAGAGATAGAGATAGAGATAGAGATAGAGATAGAGATACAGATAGAGATACCGATAGAGATAGAGATACAGATAGAGATGCAGATGCAGATACAAATAGAGATTCAGATAGAGATACAGATAGAGATAGAGATAGAGATGCAGATGCAGATAGAGATACAGATAGATACACAGATAGAGATAGAAATAGAGGTGAAGATAGAAATAGAGATACAGATAGAGATACGGATAGAGACACAGATAGAAATAGAGCTACAGACAGAGATATAGATACAGATAGAGATAGAGATACAGATAGAGATACAGAAAGAGATAGAGATAGAATTAGAGATAGAGATACAGATAGAGCTAGAAATAGATGGTGAGATAGAGACAGAGATAGAAATAGAGATAGACTGATAACAAGAGGTCAGCACTCAGGTTCAACAACCTGATCTCCCTATCCTGCCTCTCCCTCTCTCTCACACTCATCAACAACATTTGTATGCAATTTGAATGAATTGAAATGTCTTTTCATTATTTTTTTTTGCTTAAACTTTGTTTTGTTTTGGCTGAACACTTAACAAAACTGGCCAAAACGACGGAGACAGAATTGATAGAAAGACGTCGGCATTGAGAAGGCACTCCAGTCCGAGTCCGAGTCCAAGTCCGACGGCAACAACAACGAGCCTAACAAATCTATCGGTAAAAGATAATAAATTTAACGACAAGCCTTTGTTCAATTTATTGTTATTATTATCAGCGCTTTTTTTGTGCGCTTTCTGATATCTGACGTCGGTATATAAATATATTTTCTATATATATATATATATATATATATATATATATATATGTGTGTGTATATACATATATAAATATACACATATTTTGAGCATAGTTTTTGCGGCTGCTGTTGAACAATAAAAATCAGGACTATTGTTTCGCTCAGTAAGTCAATAGACTCTACAAAAGCTAGATGAAAACCAGAAACTTGATTCGAGTGTGCCTGTGCCGCCGACTGTGTGTGCTAAGTGTGTCCGTCTGTGTGCGCGCCACACGTTGACAATTAAAACCGTTACCAAATAGTTGACTAATTTATCGATCAGCCTTTGTTCCAAATCTGCCTCATTATTATTTTATATTTGTATTTTGATTGTTTTTTTTTTTGTTTTTTTTTTGCTTTCTGCGCACGTTTGTTTTTGGCTCTGCGAATTGTTTGGCAATTGTTGTTGGTTCATTTTCGAATGCTGATTTCGAATTCGAGCGAAAGAAAGTCCAGCCAGCAGCCGACGATGCGTTGTAACAATTCAAATAGATCTCGCAACTGCCGATTAAAGATATACGTAATCTATTTAAATGTATTCGCGTGGAGTCTGTAAGCGTCTGGTGCAAGACCAGTTCTAGTTCCATTTCTAGCTCGCCGTCAGTTGTTTTGGGATATTCCAAATGTCGTAATATGATATATATATAATCGAAGCAAATGGGAATTGGGTTCAGTTCATGTTGACAGCTGCAGCTGAAGCAATGTGCTAATGTGGGATAACCTACTTGAGTTATCAAATTCATGGCAAATCGTGGCACTAAGCTACACTGCCTATGCTGCATTATCTTTTTGCTATAATAAAATGCAACTAGTTCCAGTACTAGCACTTGTTAGCTACGATGTCAATGATATGCCTAGGCTGTACTATCATCATTCATAGTTCATTTGACATTTATAATAGTTCAGAGTTGAGATCCACCATTTAGGAACTCAATTATTGAACTACCTCAAGTCGACTCGAATAAAGATTCGGGAAAACCTGCAAATATACGAATCTCCAAGTTCAGTTCATAAGAACAAACTCTTGAATCTTCACGCGAAAATTCAAATAAATCAATTCTTAATCTGCATTTAGTCGGGAGCACTAAAGTGTTTAGCTAAACTCACGCTTGGAGTCGCAACTTTCCATCGATCAATAATTAATAATGGCAAAGCTCCGATTCTGAGCAGATTGGGGCGATAAGCTAAAAGAGGGGCGATTAAATCAAATTATGAGAAATGCGAATCATCAATCGTTGATTGAGCAGCTGGCCGACTATCCGACTATCAATGAGAACGAGCTTTGCATAATGCCAGCCAAATGCTAAAGAGCGACTAATTTATTGGGCCAAATATTAGCATCGGCTGTCAGAGCTGCCAACACAGTCCAATAAAAACGGAGCCGGATTTGGTGGCCGGCGTGAAGTTAATGCCGTTGACAGTCGGACAACTTTGGCAAAATACTCAGCTCGTAAAGATCTTCAAAATATTTATCAATAGAGACAGAAGATGGAGAGGCAGAGCGACACTGAGCAGGAGAAAGAGAAGCAAAAGGAGAAAGAGCAGCGAAAACCATAAAGAATCTCTGAGCCTGAGATATGTAAAATATGCGCCTAAGAAGCCAATAAAAATGTTAACAAGCTCGACTTAGCGAGAACTAATAGAAATATATAGCTAGAAAATTGGTATTTCGACAGGAAATCGCAATCAGGGAGCAGCTAAAAGTGAACGAAGACCAGATACCCCGTAACTGAAATCTAGGACAGATTGAGGTGATTATGGCAAAGGGAGGAACTTCGAAACACATAGGGAAAGTGCAATTGGGCTGCAGTTGAAATGATCAACTAGCAGATACCCTGTAATTTCGAATGGCTGTCATGGATATATAAATATATATATATGCTGATTTGAAGTACATAAAAATTGATAAACAACTGGAAACTGGAACTAGCTAAAAAGCTAGACTATGATATACCCTAGCTGACATTATCTTTTGCCCAAGAACTTAGTATAGGAAATGACAGAAATCTGTCTAAGAAACTCGAATTTCTGCAGCTACGATCGACTACCCATATACCCTGTACATTTCCTCTTTGTTTTCCAAGATTTCAAATTGTAAATGAAAACTATTTGGAAATTCCACCTGCAACTGGCGAACATTTGCATAGTTAATTTGTCAAACTTTCTCGTTTGATAGCTGAGAGGAGGGCACCTTTCACTTAGTTAAAGGTTGATAAACGACGAACTCCACTCGAAACTGAACTGAAAACAAACTCAAATGAACTGAAATTATCAGCCATAAATATCAATATAAAGCAAGTGTTTAAAGTAGCCGAGCAGATCGTGAGAAAGGCCCCAGCCCAAGTCACAGCCCAGCCCAGGCCAGGCCAGCCGCATCTCTGACTTCAGCTGAATTCATTGATGAAATACGAGTGCATTTTAGACAGTTTCTCTCTCTCTCTTCTCACTCTCCTCTGTCTTTCTGTGAGTGGACAATCAACTGCAGTTAAGCAAAAGGTTCTCCCATTCATTCACACTTGGCTCGCTTTGGGCCACAATTAAGATACATAAATTGCTGTGAATATATCTATTTATTCCAATTGGTATTCCAAGTTCCAAGCGGCCAGTTTCGACTAACAAATGGGCGCTGCCATTGATATTGATGTTGAGGGCGTGGCCAATGGCAGAGAAGTTGGAACTGAAATATTAGTCAAAGGTGTCAGGTCTCTTCTCTCTCCCAGCTGGGGCTGGTGCAGGCAAAATGCATGATCTACATAATGTAACGGCATCAGATCACGTCTTAACTGACAATAAATTCACAAATTAAATATACATAAAATATGAAATAAACTATAGATTGATAAATAGATAAATTAAAGACACAAAGAACGACATTTTTTTTTTTTTTTTTTTTGAATAATCAATATAATATTTGTGTGTGAATCAAATTTCGAATATGAAAATATTTCTCATGATTTAATATTATTATTTTAAATCGTTATCAATTTCCTGTTGGGCATAATTTGAGCAGAATGAAGAGTTAGAGTGTCGAACTATAGATCTTGTTGTTCCGACTGGAAATATCTTTTGGGAATCTGCGAGGTTGAGTTGATCCTGCGCTCTGTGATTCTATAGATAACTATACATATATATATAAATACTTGAGCTCCCAACTGGAAATTAATTTTGTAGAAAGAAGATACTAGAACATCAATGCTTTCTTTTGGGAAACCTGGCGGAATATTTAAGCAGAAACAGAAAGCAGAAAAAGTGAATTCCATTCTTGAAATCTGTAAGTTTCAGCTCATCATGCATGCCTAAATACTTGTACAAAAGCAATCTTACTTGCAAATGTATTTTTAATATGAACTCTACAGGCTCGATGTCAGTGGCCAACTGAGCTCAAGCTCTACTTGAGAGTTTTAGTACCTGAAACCCAACCCAGAGGAAATTGATAGCCAATGCTAGCAGTTGAGAAGCCTAACAAATATCCAAATAAATAATATTCAGCCTATACTTTTAGCACATTGATATCGATATATCTTTATATATATATATATATAAGTATATATAGATAGCTATAAGGGCCAAGTCTCTTTGAGATGTAAGCTTTTCGTATGAATTAATTAGGTTTCGATTGGGCTGTCAAGCGTATGCAAGATTGAGGCGTCTCCCCCAGCGCCTTCTCAAGTTAATAATCGTGCCGCCCATTTATAATCGATTGATAGGTGTGAAAAATATCTTTTAGCTTTGTCTGGAGTTAAAAAAAAAAAATAACCAAATTCATATAAAATACGAACTGGCTGAGAGTGAGAAATGTTTTGATTTCGAACAAACAAACGCCACAGGAGTCGCACAGCAGCTGAATAACTATTCGTAGCGCTGCTCTTCAGCTGCTTTGGCTTTTGGGGCCCTTTCAAAATTATTCAAATTCACCTGTGTGTGTGTGTGTGTGTTTTTTTTGAAATACGAACGTGTATTTATTAGCGATTAAGTATCAAACATAAATATACATAGACAGCCAGAGATCGGCGTTCGTCTCGGTTCTATACAGATCTGTTCTGGGAGTTGGGGAGTTGATACTTCAACTGCCGGCATAGATTAGAATTAGGAATTTACTGTGAAATTATGCAAATCGTTGCTAACGAATTTTTCGAAAGTGTCAAAAGCCAGCCAAGACCTTAGAAGAGAACTGGGCACCTGAGAGAGCTTGGGCATAAAGAACATCGTCGTCCATCGTCTGCACATATCGCATAGGATCAATATACATAGATGTGGAGTAAACATATCCCAAAGGCAGGTGCCATACGAAACTGATATCTTTATCGGCTGCCTCTCTCGTTAGCGGGCCAACAGCAGACAGTGGAAGGTGTGAAAAGCCCAGAAAGAAAGAAAAAGAGAAGCAGAATATGAATCTGAGCAGTGTGAATAGTGAATAGAGTGAATCGTGAATTGTGAACGATTCGATGCTTCATTCGCTTGGCTCGCGCTAAAGTTCAACACTCGAACAACGAATCAATTGAAATGCAAATGTCGCAGCAGTCGACAAAATAATATTTGAATACAAAATGACAAATCGTTGAATTATGAACGGCATGTTATGCACAAGATAGCAGCCAATCCAGCCAAACTATCTGAGCCACGCCCCCAACGGCTGGACTGATAGTGAAAGATCTGTGATTTGTGGGGCAAAGGAGTGCAAGTTTGAGGTTGTTTGTGCAGCTAGTGGCTGCCCTCTTTATGTTAGCTTAAAGGTTTCTTAACAGCTGTTATACATAATGTTAAATCGCTGTTAAGTCTCAATTTTTAATGTTGTGTATGTGCTATGTTATGCGGCTGTTACTAACATTTGTAAGCAATTTGGCTGTTAACATTTGTCTATACTCAAAGCTTGCTTAGTGAATAGACTTCTGCTTGTTTGTAGCGATCATAGAGATCTGTCAAGTTAATGCCTACTCTGTTAAGCAGCTGCTAAATACTTTAAGCTTTGCTCTCGCATACCTATACTGCCTATAGTTTAACATAATGTTAGAGAGTTGTTAGCTAGGCCTTAAATGGACTTTTCAAGATCTTAATGAGCTCGAACTGCATCGAACTTAACACTCCAGCGTCTCAGCTCTTCCAGGGTATTCTTGCGCCACTTGAGACGCTTTTGTGTTTCTGTTTTTGGTTCTAGACGCTGTTCGCTGCTTCTACACAATTCACACTTTTGAAATGTATTGAGTTATTTGGCTTGCGTGTTTGGAAAAGAGAAAGGAATCTCAAATAGCTAATGCCAAGCGCTGGGGCACAGTCATAATAGATATGTAGATGGATGGTTAGATGCTTAGATGTTGCTCGCTTTGGTAAACGACTTCGCTTACTTTTGTGTGTGTGTGTGTGTGTGTGTGTGTGTGTGTGTGTGTGGAAAGATGCGGCAAAACATTTTGCAGGTGTTTGTTCCAGCTAGTTGTTGTTGTTGTTGTGGCCTGACTTGACATATGCAACAAGCTGTCCAAAGCAAGGCCAGCAACTGGCTGCAGCAGAGTTTATGTTGCTGCTGCTGGTGCTGCTGCTGCTGGTGCTGTGGCCATGGCCAAGGTCCATGGCTAGCACGACAGCAACAACTGCAACTAACGAGGCACGTTGCCAGCGAGTCGGCCGTGCGGCAAGTGCTTGTCTCTCGCGCTGTCCCTGTCGCATCTAACAGTTAACTATGCAAACATATAAGGCTAATATGATGCGAAACTGACCAGAGCAAGGCACACGTGGCGTATGCGCAATGTCGCTAATTAGATTGCAGCAACAACAATTGCAGTTGCAGCAGCACCAGCAACTATTGCTCGTAAATTAGCAAAGCGACAGCAGACTGTCTCTCTCTCTCTCTCTCTTTCTCTCTCTCTCTCTCTCTCTCTCTCTCTCTCTCTCTCTCTCTGTCTTGTAATCTATTGTCGTCTATCAAGGCGCATCGTGCTGCCAATGCCGCTGCTGCTGTGCGTTACAGTTGCTGCTTGTTGTTGCAGCTGCGCAATCATTCACTTTTAGCCAAAGCATAATAATAATATTTCAGCTAGTCGCAGTTGCCAGGCACGCGATTCATCTTAACTCTATACGCGCCTGGCCTTAAACATCTGAGAGCGCGGGCCACGGAGCGAGGCTTAAGCTCCAAGAAGCATTGCATTTCGATTTAATCGAGTTCGCTGCTGTCGCTGTCGTTGCCATTGCTGCTGCTGCTGCTGATCTGATCTAAGTTGCATTTAATAATCGTCGTCGCCGTCGTCGTCTTCAACAGTCGCAACAAGTTTACAACAGGCAAAACAGGCTAAAGCAAGACGACGAAGCATCGAGCGGATGCTGACGGCGATGGAATACTCTAAGATTTTAAGAGATCTTAAGATTTCTGTCTCTCTCTCTCTCTCTCTCTCTCTCTCTTAAAAGAGTATAGTTTAGTTGATTGATTGACTAAGAATAGAAATACTAATTAGAAGATTGAAGGACTGCATTGAATGACAGATTGACCTACTGATTGGTGGACTGAGTGAATGATTGATTGAGTGGGTGAGGCTAATAGAACGCCTGATTGATAACTAAATGAGTGATTGACTGCATGAGTGCTTGATTGGTAGACTTAAAGTAATAATCATTGATTGATTTTCTGAATAATTGATTGACAGATTGTTAGTTTTGAAGATTGATTGATAGATGCAATGATTGATCAACTGACCGACTGACTAATTGATTGACTAATTGATCGTCTTGAAGACTAATAGATTTATTGATAGACTCAATAATTGATTGACTGACTGATTGACCAAATCATTTAATATATTAGACTGACTGACAGATTGATTGACTGCTTGAGTGATTGACAGACTGGCTGATTTGTCAAATGAATGAATTATTGATGCTGTGATTGACTGATAAACTGATTGATTGACTGCCCAATAAACTGATCGCTAACCAAGTAATATACCAACTGAACGATTGAGCAAGAGATTGACCAGCAGCTGCCTGACTCAATACATCACACAACACGATAGCATAATTGTAAGACCCGCAGCAAGTGTATTTAATAAAAAAAAAAGTAGCTTGAGAACATTGTTGATGTTTTTGCTGCTGTTGTTGTTGCCGCTGTTGGCTGTCAACGTCAAAGTCATGGCAAATGCGTTGCTGCGGCTGCTGCGGCTGCTGTTGCGCCTACATTCATATTTCAGCAATTAAAAATCTAATTGACAAATACTTGAAAGACAACGTGCAGGCAGCCAACAGAGAGCTGCAGCTGCTCCACATGCAACGCCACAATCTCCAAGAGCAGCTGCAGCAGCAGGAGCAGCAGCAATTGCATTTCTCTGTGTTTTTGGTTGCATCTTGTTTTGATTTTTAACTGCCGTTCACAACAAGTTTTAATAACTTCATCAGCTGCATTAGGCGAAGGCCCCAACTTGACTTTGGCTTTTCGTCCAATGCAATCTTGTTCAAGTCTTCCCTTTCCCCCACTTCTATATACATACACATACAAATATATATATATCTGTATGTTTGCATTTGGGTACAGTTGAGCTCAGATCTAACGGCATGCTGCGTGCTACGATTGACCATTGCAGCAGCAACAAAAACAACAACAACAACAACAACTTCAACCACAAGAGGCGGCCATTTGGCCGCTTGGCCTAACAAGCAGGGCACGTGCCCTATTAAGCTTTGTGGTCAAAGCCACTTGATGAATGCCTCATGCCAATGCCTCCGTCTATAAACAAGTTATTAAATATGCTTCTCGGAGTCGCTGCTGCTGCTTAAGTACATTAATTATGCACACAAAGTTGTCATCTGCTGCTCACTGGGTCAAGACAAGACTGCGTACGCCTCTCTCCCAGCTGGACAGCACAGTGCAGCGCGCAGTCTACGTTGAGTTCAGTTGAGTTGAGTAGAGCGGAGCGGAGCGGAGCGGAGCGGAGCGGAGCGGAGCGGAGCGGAGCGGAGCGGAGCGGAGCGTCGAGCCTCCAGTGGGTGCAGTTGTTAAGCTGCCCATTCAAAGATGCAAACCAAAGGTGCACGTGTGCACCGGAACGAGTAGAGCAAATCAGATTCTTACCACACGCTCAACTTGTCAGCGCTTAAAACTGATTTTCAACACATTTCTGTTTAGCTTCGACTGAAAGTCTGATCGACAGATTGTTTAAGGAAATGATTAGAGTACTAAGCGAGTTGCGCATAGCTAGTTGGAGATTGTTGTGATTGAGAACAGCATTCTAGTAGATTGTTGAATATTTTATGATTGACTGATTGATTGATAAATTGATTCTACAACTCATCAATCAACTGATTAAGCGACTTAGATCACCCTTGTCTCATGAAGTGAATCTTAACAGATTTATTTCTGAGGTTCATGATTGACTGATTGATTGATTGATTGATGAAGCGATCCTGCGATTGATTAAGTAATATTATAGCATAATATTATATACATATATTCATGTTGGTAAAGCAGAATCTTAGCAGTTTTATTTCTTAGTTTGATTGATTGACTGATTGATTGATTGATTGATGAAGCGATTTTGAGAGTGATTGAGTAATATAACATATTCATGTTGGTAAAACAGAATCTTAGCAGATTTATTTCTTAGTTTGATTGCTTGACTGATAGATTGATTGATTGACTGATTGAGCTAGCACGCTTATAACTGCTGAGGCTTACGTCAATTATGTAAAATATCATTTAAATGCATTTTTTGATAATTGATAAGAGCACTGATTGATTGATTGATTAATAAGTGTACAATAATCACTAACCATTAACAAGTGAATGATAGATTGACCTCTTAACTTTAGATTATAATCATTTTGATTGACTGATTGATTGATCATTTGATAAGGGAAATGCCTAAATAGCAAAACGATTGACTGACTGATGAAAGGAATATCTAATCCACTCCACATTTAACCGCTATAAACTTAAATTTCTTAGACTTATCACAAGTTTGTGGTTGGGCATCAGCACGCCACACGCACATCTCTAATATGTAAATGCCATCGCTAAGGCACAGCACTCGCCGCCCCCTGTCGACAGCTTAATTAAAGAAGCGTCGATAGTTTTTATTTTCGTTTATGCTAAACGCATTTCGAGTCAGTTCCAAGAACTAACAGCTCAGCCAGCCAGCCGACTCCAAAAAGGTTTGTGTGGCAGGTAGGGGGAGAGGGGGGGCAGGTGGCTGGGGTCCGAGGTGCGGGTGGAGTGTTAAGACAATCGCTGAGCCGTGTAATATTTCGTTGAAAACTTGAATGATAATTTCCATATGCGTTTAATGCCGTCAAAGCTGCTTCCGCTTAACGAACCGAAAAACTTTACTTACGAACGGAACTGTGGAACTGTGAAACTGTGGGGGGTCTGTCTGTCTCCATGTCTGTCTGTCTGTCTGTATGTCTGTCTGTCTGTCTGCCTATTCCACGTTTTGGTGGCTGCAGCAATTTTGGACTCATTAGAAAATGCTGATGGACTCATTAGGACAAAGGCTCGGAACAATTTGAGCAGCATTTGGGTATTGAGGAATTTAAGGGGATTAAGCAGACTAGACGATAAGTGAAAGTGAAAGTGGCAGACAAGGAAAAGGTGACAATTCAGGTTCAAGGATCAAGGACGAGCACAAAGTGTCAGGCGACAGCCAAATGACAGTTCCACTCTTTATCCATCTATTCATCTATCTCTCTGTCTGTCTGTGAGATAAGCGGGGCGCATGCCGCACTCGCTGGCTCTACCTGGCCCATTGTTGCTCGCCTACGTTTTACCTGCTCTTAATCATAATAGCTATAATCGTAATGCTCATAGCTCGCTGTTCGAACGCGGGCGTGAGGTTACACGCCCATTTTCAATAGGAACAGCAACAACAACAACAACAACAGTTGGTGCTCAGCGTGGGAATTTGTTAAGGACTCAGGCTGCTGAGAGAGGAAGTGCGTTTTGTTTAGACACCCCCAGGAAATCTCATTTGTGTTTGTTGTCGTTTCCCAAGGGCTGCAAAAAAGATTTGAATTTCGATTCGCAACGGATAGATGATATATATATATATATAGAATAGAAAATGCTTAAAAATTAATTGAGTTTAGATCAGAGATAATGCCAAAGTGAGTTGGGTTTGCAGGCAAAACTAAGATGATGAAATTATTATTATATATATATAATTATTCCTATATATAGCATGCATATATTATATTTTACTTATATGCATGCCTTTCACAATATATTTTTAGAAAACTCAATGTACTTTTAGCCTTTTAATTGACTTTAAAATGTTGGCTACGGCTTGAGCCAATGATTGCGCAGCTTTTTGCAACTGCTGCAAACGAAAGACTTAGGCAACGAACTTGCTTAAGAAAATTTCTAGAGCTCTTGTTGTTGTTGTTATTGCTTCTTGGCAACATGTCATATGCATGTTATGAGTATGTGTGTGTCTGTGTGTGTGTGTGTGTGAGCTGTAGCGAGCTACGCGACGCATGTAACCGTGAAAATCCATTTTTCTTGTTCATTGACCAAAAACCTAAAAAAGCAGCAGCAACAACAACAACAACTTCGACAACAACTTCGACAACAACTTGGCCTAGCATTTGGCTCTTTCACTTGGGCACTCTACGTTTTGCTATGGCTTTTATTTTGTCTATGATTAACGTTGGCTGCGACTCGATGCTGGCGTCTTTCGACTCAGTCACGAGTTGTGCACATGAGTTGTGCAGGTGTGTGTATCTCTCTCTCTCTCTCTGTGTGTGTGTGTGTGTTGTACGTACGCGTGCTGCCAGCAACTATGACAATGGCACAAGCAACAACAACAACAACAACGGTAATCGTAGTCTTATGTTGGCAAACAAACAGGTGCCCTAATGTCAATAATGTTGCTGCTGGCAGTTGCTAGTTGCTGTTGCTGTTGCTGTTGCTGCTGTTGTTGCCGTTGTCGTCATAGCATATTGACAAATTGCCTACACATTTTGGCCACAATTTTGTGTGCGACAGACAGACAGTCTTGTTAGCTACTGAAGCATGCGCTCCACGCGAATGTTTGCTCGAAACAGTAGCCAAAACTCGCAACTTGCAACTTCACAAGGCGAACAATTGAGCAGACGGTCAAGCTGACGGATTAACTAACTGCAGCAGAATGAGGGAGGAATGGTAGGGAATTATTGTTGTTGTTGTTGTTGTTGTGGGTGGGCACTTGCTGCATGCAGCCCGTTCTTGTTTCATTGCTGTTGGCTGCTTAAATTTGATTAGAATACACATCCTTTTGCAGAGAGGGAGAGAGGGCTTACAAAATCTATGAATAAGCTAGACAATATATCTTTAATCAGCAATGCAGAACTCGAAGATTTTGTAACTAAGCAGAGCATTGGGCAGTCGTTGATAACTGGGCCCAAAGCTCGTCTGCGCTGTTCGTTCTTTAGCTCTTCTTTTTTTTGGGCAGCAGAAATCGTGAGTTTTGTGTGGCTGCCGCTGATCGTGATTTGTTGATTTGTGCGATTGTCATTATTGCGGCTGCTGTTGTTGTTGTTGCTGTTGTTGCTTCTGTTGTTGCCATGCAGCTCACATCAATTGTTGCTGCTCGCTCATAACATGTTCTTAATTATGCCCAGCGACTTTTTGTCCAAATCCCCAAACCCAAAAGGAAATTCGAGAGGAAATGCAGCAGCTCAGCTTCCACTCCAGATTAAACAAATATTTGCAACATATCTAATATACAAAGAGAGAGAGAGAGAGAGAGGCGGGCGGCAGCTGTCTGTATCAAGTTTCAAGCTAGTTGGAAACAGCACCTGTGCTGCGTTCCCACACAAATGCGAATCAAATTGTGTTGATCGATAGGCGCAAGGAGCAACTTTGCATTGCATTTCCATTCAGCAGGCGGAGGCTGCAGCACAGGTAGAACGCAGCTCACCTGATGTCGATGCGCTAGCAACCCTCGTGACAGATTTGTGATAGACAGCAGCAGCAGCAGCGGTGCGTAGGGTGCCCAACAACTCGAAAGGGTTGCCCTGGGAAACTGAATCCAGAACCTGTCTCGCTCAGAGGAAACTCTGCGCTCCTTTGTTCGTTTCGCGAGTGGAGTAGGGCGGAGCCAGCTCGCTATATATCTTTATATTTATCCGTTTTATACCGCTTGTTTTGGGTTAGAAATAACGCCAAAAAAAGGGTCGTGAAAGACAACGGTTGGCGGCGCTTCTGCAGATGCTTTTGAAACGGAATACCGCGAAGCGCTTCCTCATGGGAAACGGATGTGTTCACTCTGCTTCGGTTTGGTATTGTGGAAGTGGCGAGCAAAATATATCAGCTGTCTAGTCATGAGAAAGAAAAAACTACTCGGCTTACATAACTTAACATTGAGTAGATCCCTTTGATACCTCACACAGGCTGCGCTCTATAGGAGAAATTGTTGTTACTTGAGCTTGGTCAATGATCTCAGTTCATTATTATATCTCTAACTATATCTGAGTCGATAACTCGCTAACTCTAGCTATACTCAATTCCTGTTGCTATCTCTCCTCACACTTGCTTGTTGTCTTTCTCTTTCTGTACCCTCTACGATTCTATGTCTCTTGCTCTCTTTCTCTGCTTCCTCTCCTGTCGTGCTCTACCTATGTGTGCTTCTCTTCCTCTCTCTTTTAATCTGTCTTTCATTTATTCCTTTTCTCCCACTCTGTTGCTCTCTGTCGTCCTCTTCTCTACCTCTTTCTTTCTCTCTCTATATATTCCTTATTCTCTACCCGCCTCTCTCATCTCTATGTTTTCCCTCTCTCTTAATCTCTCTCTCCTCTTCTTTCTTCTCCTCTCCTCTCTTCTCTTCTCCTTTCCGCTCCTCTCCTCTTTCTCTCTCTATCTCTCCCTTCTCTCTTGTTCTCTCCCTCTCTCTCTCTCTCTCTCTATCTCTCCCTTCTCTCTCTCTCTATCTCTCTCTATCTCTCTCTATCTCTCTCTCTCTCTATCTCTCCCTTCTCTCTCTCTCATCTCTCTCTCCCTTCTTTCTCTCCCTTCTCTCTCTCTCTCTCTCCCCTCTCTCATCTCTCTCTATCTCTCCATAACTCTCTCTCCATAACTCTCTCTCTCCATAACTCTCTCTCTCCATAACTCTCTCTCTCTCTCCATAACTCTCTCTCTCTCTCATATCTCTTTCATCTCTCATCTCTCTCATATCTCTCTCATTTCTCTCTATTCATCTCTTCTTTATCTCCCCGTCTTATCTTTCTCTTCCCCATTCTCTCTTTATCGTTCATCTCATTTCTTTTTCATTGTCTCTCACACACTCTTGTCTCACTCCGTCTTCATCTGCTGCTGCTTCAACCATGCAATATAGATTGAGATAAGATTTCCAACCGTTTCATTGGCCTCTTGAATAGTTTTCGATTTATGTCGTTTCATTTTATCAACTATACAAACTTTATATAATCTCTTTAAGATATCGAATTATGATATCCACACAAGATATCTAAATGAAACCGATATCCCAAGAGTCGCTCGATGGGCCGCTCTCGTTTCGAGTCCAAAGTTTTAGTTAAATAGAACAAATTAGAAGTTACATAAAACCAAATTAGAGAAGTCAGCATTTAACTGCATCTCGTGGCATTTGCTTAATTTTGGGATTTAGCAAGTTTCGTATCGAAACAGAAGCTCATTAGGGCGGCCCACGTACCGTGGCCCCGTGAAGAAAGCCCAGCCCAGTGCGAGTATTGGGTATGCAAATGAATGGGCGACACCTTAAAGGTCTGACGACCTTGCGGCACGGCCCTAGGCCTAAACAAAACAGAAACAAAAAACTTTTAAAACTCACATTTGGACCAATTAAAAATCTATAAAAATTGTTAACACAATGGGCCAATGGCCCAACAACAATGCGAATGAATTTTGGAAATTTTTAGGGTAATGGAATCGAAATGGCATCGCATAGATCTTCGGGCATCACAATGAGAGTGCGAGAGACCAAGAGAGAAAAGGGGTGGGGGGAGGGGGGTTGCATTCATTAAAAGCCAATCAAATAAAATAAACTCATTGGCTTTCTATAGAGAATCCTAATTGGGCAACAAATAACAACAACAGAGCGAAGAAACAATGACGCGAAGATACTTAAAAAATGAATTCAATCGACTCGAGGAGAAAAGAAAATCTACACTAAAACCAAGCGAACAATAGATGAAACCAAAATATATTGTCAATAATATTGAATGACGCATGCCAAATTCTTTCAATACAAAACTCCATAAAAATTAATCAATTTACATATATTTTCTGTTCAGAGCGTCGACATGAGCAGCGAAACACTCTCCACTGAATTTTACAATCGCCAATAAAAGTGACGAAGTTCCAGCTAGAACAGATGATTTATTCGTAAATAGAAGAAATTCATTTGAGATTAATCAGTGTGGGAAAATTGTTTAGTTAAGCGAGACTTTTATGGAAAAGGATTTCCTTATATAAATTAAATTTTATTCGAATTTGAAATGAAAACTTAAAGCTAAAGGTAACAAAAATTTGATTTAGATATATATAGGATATTTTTAAAAAATATTGCATTGATTTCCAATAGGTTTTCAATCTTTTTGTGGCCTTCTAGAGTAGGAACTCGATCACAAGTTCTATACTTATGCTCTCAAGCATTGCAGGACTAGACTAAGATAGAAGCTGGAATTGAAGCCTTCTTGGCTTTAGTTTTAGCCTTAAGCTAAAGCTTATATAATAAGTATAGCATATTCTAAATTATTTATCTAATTATTAAACATTATTAAATTATATATTTTGTATATTCTTTTAGATTGCTGCAGCTCTGCTCAGGAGAAGTGAAGTCTAAGTAAGCTAAAGAAATTTTGGAGGATGTCTATATATATAAGAAAATATTTTATATATTTTATAAAATGCTAAGCATGCTCGTTCATAAGTTAAAATAAGGAGAGTATATTAGTGTCTGGACTTAGAGAAATTCGAAATGAGTTTTATATATTCGTATATTGCTCTTCTCTTAAGAAGTGCTCAAATTCTTGGACATGACAAAACGAGCACTACTATATATGGTATATATCTCAAAGCTAGAGATGCTAAAGTGCTGATATAAGGCCTCACTCTAAGTATGGACTTAAATTGATAACTGGGAAATCGAAGAAAAGAGTATCTTAGAACTAGAATGTAAAAGTTGACACCGAAGATGATGCCTTGCTTGCCATACATTGCCTTGCAGCCTAAGAAAAATTGATATTTGATTGAATATAACTTCGTCTCTGTGGACCACGCACTTTTCGCTTGTTGATAGGTTCGAACCCAATCAAAAGCTGAGCTAAGCTCAAAGAAACTTCTATAAATCACGCTAGTCCCATGCTAACAGCTCAACATAATAAGAAGCCTAATAGAAATGATCAGAAACTCGCCTGGCCAATGGATCTGGCATTGGGTCTAAGCCCAAAAAATATGAAAAAAGCTGATTTATATGCTAGCATGGCTGAGCTATGACACGTTGGCCATCTAACAACAATTGTGAATCGTTTCTCACTGAAGCATTGAACAGTTTCTTCTTCAGCTGTTTGCTGTTGGCGGTTGCTTGGTAATGCAATATGGAAAGCACCTGCAACGCTCGGGCCACATAGGCACATAGGCATATGCTTGCTATTGTCGACCGTTATTTAATAAGGAAATTTAAAGTTTATATTTTCATTTGGTAGATCGTGCAGTGTCTGGGGCTAGCCAGCTAGCCAGCTAGCCAGCCAGCCAGAGGCCAGGCACTTCATAGACTCGCCAATCGCAACGTCTCAGGTGTCTCAGGTGTCTGAGCGAGCAGGCGCCAAATGGTCAAAGCGTATTTCATGCCGCACTCCGTGCGCTGCACGCATACAAATTGCTAAAATGCAAATGGCCAATGGAGTACGAAGGCAACAACAACAACAACAGCAACAGCAATAGAATGAAACGAATGAGAATCGAGTCGCTGGCCATGTTCGAGGCGCGCTCTCTGTGAGGTTCTCGAACGCAAAAGGCGCAACGAATCGACGCGTCGGCCAAATTGTTCGCACGCTTCTCTCGCTCGCCTCCCCGCCCCGCCCCGCCCCGCCCCCCTGCTCGTGCGCGTCATGTGTTCGGCTAATGCGTTGCGATTTTCGCGCATTTTCTTTTATTTTTCAATTACTTACAGCAGCCCAGCGCTCGGTCCAGACCAGACGAGGGAAAGAAAAAAAACGTTGATCGCCTGTTAGTCGGAATCATCTTGGTTCTGCCATCAATGTGCTTTGTCAATTAATTGATTGCGCTTCGATGATCAGCAATTGCAATTGCAATCGCAGCAATCCCCACAACAGCAACAACAACAATAACTGTCGTATTTTGCGCTTAAATATGTGCAGCTCAATTGGCCATCGGCTGCGCGCGCTAACTTGGCCAAGATCATCTTCGCCATCTAATGGCATCGTGCAACAACTCATCGCGCCCAGGTGATTGTCTTACGGTGTCTCCTGTCTGTCGCCTCGGCTCGGCTTTGCTCGCGTAAAAGTTGTTCCTTTTCTTATGTCTTTGGCCATTCGCAACGCTTGAGGGTCTCTGGCTAACTCACCTCGGCAACAGCTCAACAATTCATTTATCATATTTGGTGCCAGCAATGACTCTTCCTCTTCCAGCCGAGGTACCGCAACGCCGCGCTTGACCCACATGCTATGACTGCAATACAAAGTAAATTTGCCGATTTTCCTGCCTAAAACAAATGGCAAATTAGAGAGAGAGAGAGAGAGAGAGAGAGAGAGAGAGAGAGAGAGAGAGAAGAGAGAAAGAGAGAGAGAGTCGAGATCAATTAGTATCGCAAGCAGTGGGATTGAATGCAGATTGCATTTCCATAGAGCTTCAGCTAAGTCCTTAAAGTCCTGCAAATGAAAACTCCGTATCCGTCCATCTGCCCGTCCGCCCCAGTATCCGTCTATCTATCCGTTTATCTGTTCTCCCGTCCATTCGTCCACCTATTTATCCGTCCGTCTATATGCCCTCCGTCCGTCTGCCTTCAGCCGTCCAGCTGCCCCTCCCTCTGCCTGTTCGTCTCTCCGTCTTGGTCTGCGTTCGTCCGTCTATCATTCCGTCAGTCCATCTATCCTGCTGTCCGTTGGGCCATCTGCCTGTTTATCCGTCCGTCCGTATATCTCTTCGAACTTATGTTCTATAGTTCGTCCATCTACCCGTCGTTTCGTCCATCCATCTATCAGTTCATCTATCCGTCCGTTTTCTCTTTCGTACCTCTGTCCTGCAGTCCTTTCGTCCGTCCATCTCCCCCTAACTTTCTATACTCAACTCTATAACTAGCTAAGCTCTACTCGGCTCTCCTCTGGTCTCTCGACAATGATTTTTGCTGCCCTGCCTTCTGGGAGTATTTAGCCAAGTAACTAATGCATAATGTAGCAGATATTGCCGCAGTCACCGGCTATCGAGATGGGGCAAGTCAATAGCCCAGGCCGTAGCAGTAGCTGCGGCCAGGCGCTGTTTGTTATTTGCATGAGAAATGTGTCGTGGACAGTCGTCGTCGTCGGGCTAAGCAAGTGCGAAAGCGACAACTGACAACGGACAGCCGGACAAGCGGACAGGGGACATTAGACAGTTGGACATTTGGACGCTGGTGAGGTGAGCTTGGAGAGCCAGTGTCGTTCGGCAGTGTCAGCATCTGAGGCTGTGCTCGATGGCTGCACTCTGAAGGCAGTCAACCGCATCATCAGCTCATCATCGATCACGGCGACGCTGTGGTCCGCAACGAGCGTCACAAAGCCCAATGCCAATGGCCTGCAGCCAAGTGCATTAGAGAGATGCACCCTATCTCTATCTCTCTCTATCTCTCTCTCTGTCTCTCTCTCTCTCTCTCACTCTGTAACAGTAATTTGGTGTTTTACTTGTTCTTGCGCGCCAGCAATCACACCTATGGGAATGTTTCTTACACATGTCCAATGCCACGGCCAATGCAATGAGGCAGCGTCTCAAAATTCCAGCATGCACTTTGAACAACATTTTCCTCAGGTCTTTCGCACTCACCTTGCCCCTGCCTCTGCCCCTGTCTCTGGCCCCAGCTCCTACCTACTCGCTCCGCATCGTCGTCATCATTGCATCGTCGCAAGTTGCATCATTAAAAATTTATCAGTTGATTGGAAAATTATAATTCTTTGCTTTTACGCTTCGCACAGTGCTATGATTTTTATAAGTCTTACCGCCTTAGCCACCTCAGTCCACCACCCCCCTCGTTGTCATCCTCAGTTGTCGGCCTGTTATGTAATAACTTTTGCTACGATCTTCAGCGTTTCTGATTCTCGACTCTTTTCTTTCTCTCTCTCTCTCTCTCTCTCTCTCCTATGGTCACATTTAATAACTGACTCGACGACGACGACGACGACTGTGACTGTCTATCGCGTCTATCCGTCTCCGAGTCAATCTGTCTGAATGAATGACTGACTTACCGACTATTACGAGCGATTCAGCATCGCCCCCCACCTCACTCTGCCAGCCAACTCGTTCTCCCATCTCATCTGTAGTTCGTTTTTATATTTATTTATATATATATATAATCTTTTCTTTTCTCCTCTTTTGCCAGCTGGGGATAGATGCGGAAATAAATGCGCTCGGATTCTTTGACTTGTTACATAAATCGTAATTTTCTATAGCCTCGTTCTAAGTATATCTAATGTATATTGCATTTAGCTACTCGCTTTTTCTATTTGCCCATCGTGGTGGGGTCTCCGCGACTGGCCGGCCGCAGTCTCAGTACATAACTCACAATCGCACATGTCATTGGGCATTTCTCTCTCGCACTTGAACTTCCTGCATGACCAGCGCTCGCTGCGGCAGTTCACAAGCTCGCACTCTGGCCACTGGCCACTGGCCACTGGGCACTGGGTGGGGTCTGTGGTGCTCCCATGATGTGATTAGCCGCTTTAGCGGTACAGCTCTACCTTTTTGTTCTCTGGCTTTCTTCACCTTTGAACAAAAAAAAAAGTGTAGAAAAACTCTTCACAAATTAGTGAGAACCCAAAAGTACAGCTCAACACTATCGGACGGACTA
This sequence comes from Drosophila repleta, assembly GCA_018903745.1. NCBI lineage: Eukaryota > Metazoa > Arthropoda > Insecta > Diptera > Drosophilidae > Drosophila > Drosophila repleta. The sequence continues at coordinate 1,931,749 of JAEIGN010000750.1, read as the reverse complement.
TGATGAGTTAGCAGAATGTTGATATTGCCATAAAATGTAAAACTTGGTAACTCCCTGGCAAGCCAGGACTGGGCTGTAACTATCGAGCTTAACTCTTCGTATGCTTACTTTAGCTGATATTGGCAGCTAAGTCTTAGGAAGACCTGCTCAATGCTAAGTTCGTACCATCAAGCTACCTCAGTCCAGGCGGAACTCTTGACTGTTACTGCCTAGGCGCCATGGTCTCTGCTTAACTCTTAGCTACTCATTTGACGACTCTCAGATCTCAGTCATTGCTGGGTTTCGACTGAGTGAAAGTCTAACTTTCAGCTCGAAAGATACGCTTTATTCCTGCAGTCTCCGAGCTAGATCTAGGCTAGGGTCTAAGTCCTGCCTGACAAGGCAATCCTCAGTCTCTGCTCGCTGTTCTGTTCTGTTCTCTTTGCAAATTTAATGTTAAGACTTCAAGTCTTAGTCTCTGTGCTTATATCAATCTCTCCCTCAGTTCCTTCTCTTAGGAGTAGGGAGTAAGTTTTAGTTTAAGGTACAGATTGCTTTAAAGTCCCAATATCCAGATATCAAGCTTGTCACCTCCTTGCTCCTAGTCGCCTAGCTGACCCTCAACTTCATCTGGCAGGCTTCATTTCCACGTCAGTTCCCAGCCGTAACTCTCAGCTGGGCTACCAGTTCCTAATCGCCTAGATCTTAGTAGCTAATCGACAGGCAAGTCAACTCTTAAGCGCTGCTAAGCGGTCAAGCCAAGCTCTGGCTATTCGCTCAACTCTCAACTCTTAATCTCCGCTTGTCTGTCACGGCTCACAGCGCCTGGTCAAGTTTCATTGCGCTCCCATGCGATGAGCCAAGTCATTATCCCTGCTCCGTCGCTGGTTTTTGTGCTGTGCAGAGACTTTTCAATTAGCATTCGCATAATGCAGCTGACAATCTCTTGAGCGGCGCAACCCACACGAAAAGGCACTTCCGCAAAGCCAGCTCGAGCCAGCTGAAGCAACTCAATTCATTACCAAAAATCGCAGCTTATGGCCAAACGAGAAGTGTGGCAGATGTGACGTGCGGACAGACAGTCACTCAGCGTGCCTTGGGCGCAGGCAGAGGCTTGCCAATGGAGTGACCCCATTTGCTCGAGTCTAGCATTGGGTTTGTAGTGGTGGGCCTGCGAAATTCCGCAGTGTGACAGCGCTCGATCGGGCATTTAAAAGCCTGTCAACAGAGATCTGCACAGTGGCCCAAGGAGTAGCACATTACATTATTATACAACACTGCGGGCACTCGCCGTCGACGTTCGCCCTAGCCCCCAAATCTTGAAAAGCAATTAGCGAGAGCCAAAGTCAAAGCCAAAGCCAAAGTAAATCTGAAAGCCTCAGTCGCTGCCCAATTGCAATGCCACAAATACTAGAATACTAGGGAGAGAGAGAGAGAGAGACAGAGAGAGAGAGAGAGTGAGCGAAGCTACAGAAGCGGGACTTATCAGCAGACGGCAGCAGAAAGCAATTCTGCTGCTGATGGTTTCGCAGAAAATTGCAACTTGCGGGTAAACAAAGTCAACTGCCAAAGAGATGCAACTGAATGCAGGAGACGAAAACGAAGACGGAGGCGGAGGCGGTCACACTTGGGGGGACTAGTCAACCTGAAGCTGAAGACACACGCCAAAGCATGGCGCGGCGCGGCGCGGCGCGGCAAGGCCCGTGGCTGGCTCTTCATGTGAATGTGGGTGCGCAATTATGCCGCCACAGCAAGAGGCTAACCATAAATTTTCTTATCAGCCCGCCAGTGCTGAGGCAACAGGAGCGCATTCAGAACTTGATCTAGCTACCTTAGAGCCCCCGGGCACAGCAGTCGAGCCTGAATTCCAAACTGGCAAGCCTCACTAAAATTTCAGTCGTAGTTGAATACACAACCCGCTTTACATTGTAGTAAAAGTTATTTGGAATAAACACACAGAAAGAGAGAAAGAGAGAGAGAGAGAGAGAGCGATACAAGATGACTCTGTTAATAGATGACTCTGTGGAGAAGATCATCGAGCGGCTGGGGGACTGCGACAAGATTCCAGTTCACTATATGGATCTGATGACCCATCATTTGAGGTGTCACAAATTCGAGATCTTTCACTATGACGACGAGGTGAGCTTCACGTCCGCCCACGGCGAGGAGGAGCACGAGCTGAGCTTTGATCAGATGCTGAGCGAAACGCGCACCGACGACATGGATCGCACCATGAAAGTCGTCGCCGAACTGGATTGCCTAATACGTCGCATCCAGCACATGCAGCTGGCTATTAAGCGTCGCAAGGACTTGGCCGCTTACTCAGATGTGAGCTGTGTCACCACCGAGCAGAACACAACGACGTCCACGACGACCCAGCCGGAGTTGGGCGTCTTCCAGTTCGCGCAGTGCCGTACGCCGCGACGTGATAAGGCACCGTATCCGCATCAGCAGCAGATCGCCAAAGAGGAGCTGCCGCGGGAGGGGCCATTCCACAGTGTGTTCAGCTGCGCCGAGGAGTTGGAGCTGCGCAACCTACAGCATGCCCACAACCGACTGCAGTGCGAGATCGATGAGGTGCTCTGCAAGTACCGTCTGATGCGCGCTCTGCTGAACAGGATGCGGCATCAGATGTGCCAGGAGAACCGACGTGTGCGCAAGCTGGGCGAGTTGACCCAACAGTACAAGGCGTACAGCCTGCGGGTGGCCAAGGATCTGCCCGCGTGCAAGCAGCGCTTCTTCACCATGATGGCGAAGAAGGTCTCCAAAGCCGAGGCCAGGAAAATCATTGTCGCCAACTCGGTGAAGGAGGCCAACTACAGCAGAACAATGCTGACCACTCGCCAGCTGAACCACGAGCTGCGCGAATTCCATCAGGAAACCCAGGAGCTGGAGCAGTTCGCGAACGATCTGCACGAGGAGATGATTCGCCGCTTGACCAACTTGCAGCAAGATACGAATCACCCCTTCGGGCCATCCGTATGTGAAGTATTGCCCAAAAAGTAGAGAAATGATCAAGGATCAAGATTCAAGTGTCGATATCTCGAGAAGTCTTGCAGAAGGTCCTCTACGAACTATGTCATGTATCCATCTGCCATATCATATATCAAACCAAATATATACAGCTGGCATATGGAATTTGTTTCGATAATGTTAGTATCTATCTATATAGATATAGATGGGCCATATCGTATGCCATATATCTAATTATTTATCTTATTATTATCATATATCATATATGTCATATATCATATATCTATTACTACCATACCAGATATCTAATGTATCTCGTATCTTCACATCCATCTATTCATCTGATATATCTTATATCTCACTATCTATCTCCCATGTGCAATACCTTTTAGCGAATATCTATCATGTACAGACATGTTCAAAAGTATTTGAGCAACATAATTTTTTTTTCACTTTGCACTTTAGCGGCGGTTGTTGTTGTTGTTGTTAGTCTGATGTGCAAAAGATGCATACCGTTAGAAAGGTGGGTCTGTCTAGAAGCATATGAAAGAAGAAGTGATAAAAATAGCGGCACATACGACAAAACCAAAGCAAACGAAAAATTGCTCATCTCTTTTCAAAATTATTTGAGCACATTTTATGCGTGTCATAATTATTTGAGCAAAACTTTAAATTTATTTTTTTTATTGTTTTAGTAACAACTTCAAAGAAATTTTTGTTTATAATGATTAAAGACATGTTTTAAGAGTAGTAAGTAGTTTAGTAATGCGTAGCATCGCCTTTGACATCGATAATTTGCTGCATTCGAGCAGGAATAGAGTTAACGAGATTACGCGCGAATTCCACCGTCAATGTTGACCAAATGTTTTGAATTTCGTTTATGGTACCCTCGCGATTCCGATTTGGATCAATAGTCCGATGATGCTTTATAAAAGCCCACACATTTTCAATAATATTAATGTCTGGGCTCTGTGGTGGCCATTCCAGTACAGCCTGACCTGCGCCCCTTAAGAATTGGGTTGGAATCCATCCTTTGTGACATGGCGCGTTGTCTTGTTGTAGCATCCAGTCGGTGGTTGGAAAAAGTCGGTTGCCAGAAGGAAAAGCATGGTCATTTAAAATGTCGATATAGCCCGTTTGTTTTAAAGTCCCTTCGATTGGTGTAAGGTCTCCAAACCCGTAGTAGCAAACACATCCCCAAAACATTACGGTACCTCCTCCAAATTTGTTCAAGGGCTGCACAGCTTTATTCTTTGACTCTTTCGAAGGTGCATAAATCGCTTTCCAAGTGAGCCTTGATATTTAAAAGCCGCCTCATCCGTCCACAATACATTGTGCCAAAACTCTACAGGCTTTTGTATGAATTTCAATGCAAACTCTAGCCGTTTTGCTTTGTTTGCTGGGCTTATGTCAACAATCTTCCGGACCACATACGTTTTTATATTAATTTCTTTCATCCTGCGATAGATAGTGCTACTGCTGACTTTCTTTTCAATTAAATTTTCTGATGCCGCTGCGACTTTTACAGGACTTATTGTTGGATTCTCTGCAATCTCTCCCAATATTCGTCTGCATTGCCTCGGATCAAGTGCATGATTACGTCCAGATCTTTTAAATTGTTCAAATTTCCCTGGGTATCCTTTTTTTTGTTCACAAAGTACACAGTATTACGAGAAATTTTGTACATCTTTGCCAAGGCCGATGCGGAGGTTCCACCCTTGAATTTTGTTACGATCTCCGACCGAACCTCAATAGAAAGTTCTTTGGTTTTTACCATTTTAATTTCGAGACAATAGCAAAGTATTATGCACTTGCTAAACTACACTTTGCGGAAGCCAATCACAGAATAAATGCTACTTTTGCACTGCTCAAATAATTATGACACGCATAAAATGTGCTCAAATAATTTTGAAAAGAGATGAGCAATTTTTCGTTTGCTTTGGTTTTGTCGTATGTGCCGCTATTTTTATCACTTCTTCTTTCATATGCTTCTAGACAGACCCACCTTTCTAACGGTATGCATCTTTTGCACATCAGACTAACAACAACAACAACAACCGCCGCTAAAGTGCAAAGTGAAAAAAAAATTATGTTGCTCAAATACTTTTGAACATGTCTGTATAATCATCCATGGATACATGATTATATATCTTACCTATATAACTATTTATATATGTTTACATCATACGTCACATATATTTTGGGCCCCGTAAAGTCGCCCGCGCTGCGCTCCTGTTGTGTGCTGCTGCTGCTGCTTAAAGCTGAGACACGAGCCAGCAAGCCACCAGCAGAAGGTAGTACATCATTTTGGACTTTATCAGCAGCAGCAACTGGCAGCAGCAGCAACGCGTGGGCAGCAGCGAGCAAAATTCCTACGCCGCCAACGCCAAACAGCAGCAGCAACAACAACAGCAACAAGAACAGCAACAACAACTGCAATTGCAACTTAATTGAGGCTTGTCGTCTATGCAGCTCGCCTCTGTCTGTGTGTGTGTGTGTGTGTGTGTGTGTGTGTGTGTGTTAGCCAAAGTAACTGCGGTTGCTCTGCATCCGTCTTAGGCTTTGTCTCTCTCTCTCGCTCTCGCTCTCGCAGCAGCAATTGTTGGGTATGCGTGCTGTGGCTGTCGCCCGTTGCGAACTTGATGCCTCGCTGCCCCAGTGCCTTGATGCTCCACAGACGAGCGACCAGACAACAACAACAACAACAACAACAACTAGTTGCAACAATAACAGCCGCATAATAACGTACTGAGGGCGTTGAGGCAACAACATGCAACAATCTGGCAAGTCAGGCAAGCAGCCAGCCAGCCAGCCAGCCAACCATCATCTAAGCTCTGCGGCTAATGCAGCTGCAGACCCAGCTCAGCTAGCTACCCCTCCTCCGGACTCCCCCTCTCTCTGTCTCTCTCGCTCGCACTGCCATGGACAATTTAAGCTCATTCACTTGCCGCTGATTGCTGCTGGCGTTGGTGTTGCTGCCGTTGCTGCTGCTGCTGCTGCTGCTGCGACTGGCAAATTCGCAAGTTCAAGTCCAAGTCCAAGTCCAAGTCCAAGTGCAATGTTGTAGGGTTTCAACAAGAAAATTGCATGCAGGCAGGCTTATAGAGAGAGAGAGAGAGAGAGAGAGAGAGATAGAGATACAGCGAGAGTAAGCCAACGAGTGACTGCAATTTGCATTTGGCGTTTGCTGAGGCGTTTGTCAAATGGTAGCTAGCAACGCGCCTCACGAATGTGGGTTAAACCTCAGCTTTAAGCCAAAAACAAAGCAACAACAACAGCAGAAACAACAGCAACATTTACATTAACAACAACAACAACAAGAGCAACAGCCTAAACTAGTCCATATCATTGGCTTATATCGTTGCATAATCTGTGTCATTAGATGCCACCAAATCAAATCGCAATTGCCCGCCATTAAACGAACCCCATCTGACTGCTCCGCTGGCGCCTTGAGGAGCATCTGATGTGGCCAAAAGAGGCTGCTGCCGGTGCCGCCAAATATCGGAAATCAAATGATCTCATCCGCCCCTTCTCTAATCTACTTTATATGCATACGTAGAGCAGCTTAAAATGCAATTGGAGTTCATTTTTTTTGGATTAGGAATCGAAATGTAATGCAAATTGAAGCCAATCCATAAGGCTGAGGGCTTACTCTGTCCTCCTTCATAAACTTACCTTTTCAGTTGAGAAATGTCTTTGTCGCAATCTGTCGAGAATAGGCAACTTCTCTCTTATCTGTCTCTTTCACAGCTCTGTTAATCTGTCTCTTCTGCCCTCTTAATCTTTATATATCTCCCTTTCTCTTTATGTTTCTTTCTCTCCCATCATCTCTTCCTATCTCTATCTCTCTCCGGCAAAGTGTATGGTTACTAACCTAAGCATCTCAGCTCTCTCTCTCTCTCTCTCTCTATCTCTATCTCTATCTCTATCTCTATCTCTATCTCTATCTCTATCTCTATCTCTATCTCTATCTCTATCTCTATCTCTATCTCTATCTTTATCTCTATCTCTATCTCTATCTCTATCTCTATCTCTATCTCTATCTCTATCTCTATCTCTATCTCTATCTCTATCTCTATCTCTATCTCTATCTCTATCTCTATCTCTATCTCTATCTCTATCTCTATCTCTATCTCTATCTCTATCTCTCTCTCTCTCTCTCTCTCTCTCTATCTCTATCTCTATCTCTATCTCTATCTCTATCTCTATCTCTATCTCTATCTCTCTCTCTCTTTGTCTCTCTCTCTCTTTGTCTCACTCTCTCTCTCTCTCTCTCTCTTTGTCTCACTCTCTCTCTCTATCTCTCCCTCTCTCTGTCCTCTATCTCTCTCCTCTCTTTCTCCTCTCTCTCTTTTTCTCTCTCTCTCTATATATCTCTATCTCTCTCTTTGTCTCACTCTCTCTCTCTCTTTGTCTCACTCTCTCTCTCTCTATCTCTCCCCCTCTCTGTCCTTTATCTCTCTCCTCTCTCTCTCACTCTCTCTCTATCTCTCTCTATCTCTATCTCTCTCCTCTCTCTCTCACTCTCTCTTTCTCTCTCTCTCTCTATCTTTATCTCTATCTCTCTCTCTCTGTCTCTCTCTCTATATCTTTCTCTATCTATCTCTCCTCTCTCTCACTCTCCCTTTCTATGCTTCCTCTCTCTCCCATCTCTCTCTCGTTCCCTCTCTACCTTTCGCTCTTTTACTCTCACTCCCTCATCGGATTCTCTTCCTTTTATCTCTTTACATCTATCTATATTTCTCCATCTCTCGGTCTTTCTCAGCAAATAATTCGAAAATCTTCCAATTTCACCCCAGCAATTCTCATCCCTCCTCAATCAATTATTTCCCAGTTAACTTGATTAAATACATATATTTACTATTTGTCCGCCGCCCCAAAACCTAACTGTGTGCATTTTTCGCAAGAGATTTTTGTGTGAATATTTTGAGCTGGCAAAGTGAAGTCTCGCATGTCAGGTGCTCATTTGCTCAGCTGTTGCTCAACTGTTGGCCATTACATAATGCCAACAACAACAACAACAACAACAACAGCAGCTGCTTGGCGAATGCCAAAGAATTTCTCTCTGTGCATCTCTCTGTTGGTCTTGCACTCGTCATTTGTCTTGTGGCTTATGGGAACAAAAAAAGTGTCCTGGGCTCACGCTTCGACACACACAACACACGCTAGTTGTTGTTGTTGTTGCTGCTGATTTATTATGGTTACATCTAATTAAAACGGTTCTACAGTGCCAGCTAGCCAGCGAGCGATCGCTGCTCGCTCCATGGCTAAGACTCGAAATGGTTTGACGTAATGAAGCAAAATGTTCCGCACTATGGCCAATTGGTATTGGCCATAACACATGGCTGCTTAAAAGATGATGCCCCATGTCCGATGCCCGTTGCCCGATGCCCGATGGCTGCTGTCTGATGGCGGACTTCAAAAGTTCTATTCTATTCTATGCCAGTCTATGGGCACAACAATTTCTGCACACTGCAGAAGAAGTCAATTAAGCCAAACGCTAAAAGGCCTCTGATAAATGACAAATGACGTGTCTCGAAACGCAAAAAACACACACAGAATCAACTAGTTTTATATGCTAAAAAAGAGGGTTGGCCATGGCCAAGGAATACCCTGTAATCTAAAGCTGAAACCGTGAGCTAGTCCGAAGGTCCAGACCATCTGCATTAGAGATTGTTGTTATAACCTTCTCAAGAATTATTTACTTATATGCTATAAACTATAACTAGAATTTCTGTATGGCTTGAGCAGAGCCTATATACCAAATTTTATATATCTAGCTTTTATAAGACTCGAGTTCTGTGGGTTGGTTAGCCTTATGAAACTAGGAACTTCCTGCTTCAGAGCTAAAAGAAAAGAATGTGAATAGATTACAATATTTGTTTATATTTCTATATCTATATCTAGATCTATATCTCTCGATCTGCCCTCAGTGTATCTACACCTTGTATACATTACAGGGTATATAGAAAACTAAAGTAAAGTCAATTTGGCATTCGTGACTCGTCTGGTCCGCAGCACTCGTGTCCATATAATTTCCAACATAGAAATATCGCACAACAAGTGCAAATGCAATTAGTTCCAAGCTTTATTTGTTTAAGCGAATGCCGACACACACACACACATACGCGCGCGTACGCATACACCTGGATTTTCTTTGGAAGTTGCAACAGGTAGTCGCGACTCTCGGCCTGTTTGTGGTATCAGTTGGCAGCCTTATAATTGCCCAGATTATTTCTCTCCTATTTGGCCTGCTCAGCTTATTAAGATTTCTAAAATGTTTGCCCCAACTCGAATGGCAACAGCCACAGCCACAGCCAGCAGCTGCTGTAGCCGCAGCAACCGCTCGTTGCCTTTAAATGTGCGCGTGTAATCGATAATTGCCTATCGATTAATGCTCGCGATTCGGGAACAATGCCAAAACGAAATCGCTGCTGCTCAGTGGCGCCGCCATGCTAATTATACGTTCATATATGGCAACGGCAATTTGTTCTCTCTCTCTCTCTCCTCTTTCTCTTCCGCTCTCCCACCCGCTGCATACTTTTGGGCTGGCATCTAAATTGCGTGTGTGAAGTTCTGTTTAAGCTGAAGATGGTGTTGCTACTGCTATAGCCTAATATGAAGGAAAACTGTTCTACTTACACTAATTGATATTGGATTAGACTTCATTTCGTGCTCTTTCTTTATTACATAAACATATCTCTGTATATATATGACGATAAGCTCAACTCAAGCTTTGGGAATGCCAGAGTAGAAGGGGTTGCTGAAAGTGGAATGAGCAGAGGAAGGTGGGACAGACCACACAAAGTATATATGCCAGATCAGCACGACAAGCTGTCCCTCTGTCTGCCATGCCCCTCTGCCTGTACGTACTTGGGCAAAGAAACAGATATCTTATATACATATGTATATATACATAAATATAGTAGTATAGTAGTCTGATGCGACTGCTAAGCACCCAAAAACAAATTCGTTTTTAGCTTTTTTTCTATATTTTTTTATTTCATTGTAACTCAATTTGGCAATTTCAGTTTCACCTCCCATCCAAAAACCCAGTTAAGATCAAATATATATTTTTATTAATCATTTTTTTTTATTATGGTTTTTTTTTCTTTGTGCTGCACTCAACTTGGCTTTGATCTATTGTGAATGCGTAAATAATAAATGCTCTAAAATTGATATGACAATTCTGGCTGCTGCTGTTGTTCGGGTAGTACGATTATATATGTATATATATAAACGCAATTTATTGCACATCGAGTGATATATAAAGCACACTTTTGACTATATATATATATATATATATATATATATATATATATTTATACATACATAGATGTATGTACATATGTAACTGCTAAAATTGTTCATATGGCAAAGATTTAAGATATTTACGTAGCCCCTATTTATACTAAACATATATAGCTCGATATCGGAACCGGAACAGCAGACAGCTAACAATCAGATTTCTCACAAAATACATGTAAATAATAAAAAAAAAGTAGTTTAACCGTAAATAGTTAGGATAATACACAAAAATACATATACAGGCACGCACGATTTACAAAATAGTAAAAAAAATAAAACGTCGATTACTTATGGAATAGATAATATAACATATGGTATCATATAGCTAGCTATACACATATAGGAGCATATATATATATATATATATAGTTATTCATGCTTACAATCGACTTACGCATACTATATATAATTTTCTTTTTCTTTTTCTTTCGACATTTGTGTGTGTTTTAATAGCTCTAATTATACCTGAAACTTAAGATTAAACGCTCTGTTGTTTTGGTCTAAATTGGCATTGGCCTGGAAGGGGCGTGGGGCGCGCTTCCGACTTGTTCTCGTTGCCAAAAGAAAAACTTTGTAGACAAATCACATCCAGCACATCACAGGCAGAATTTTTATAAATTTTAAATCTAGTTATATATACGCTTGTATATATATAATATATATATATATATGTGTGTGTGTGTATAGTTGTAGCTTAAACTTATGTGTGTATATACGAGCTGCTGTTGTCCTTTATACATCTATATATATATATATATATATATATATATATATATATATATGTATATTGATATATCCTTATGCTGCTCTCTCTCTCACTCTCACTCTGCGGGTTTGGCCGTCTCGCTCGTGCTGCCTCTTCATATGCCCGTTTCGGCAATGCCTTCGTCATCTGTCGAGACACAAAAACACAAATAAATTATTTATTTAAATTATTCAATTTTCCGATTATAAAATGCAAACAAATTTGGATTCTTGCAATACATTTGACTTAAATTAAAATATATATATGCTTTTTTCTATATAAATATTTTCTTTAGCATGCCCAGTTAGTTGTTAGTGTGTGTGTGTGTGTAGGTGTTGTGCGTGTGTGTGTGTATTAGTTAGGTTTGTTTATTATTATTATTTTTTTTTTTAATTTTTACACTACACTACAAGCAACAAGTTAGACAGTGTGCGCTTTTTATATACATTTGTTAGTTTTTAGTGCAGTTTTTCTATTCTTTTTAAGGCTGTTGTTGTTGCTGAAGTTGTGTGTTTGCTTGGGGGGTGCAGTTTGTGTGTTGTTGTTGTGGTTGTTGTTTATGGTACAAACCTAAAAGCGGACTCTTATCAATACCATCACCATCCTCATCATCAGTGTCTGTGTCTGATTGAGTGCTAGTGCAAATGTTTGTTGTTGTTGTTGCTGCTGTTGCTGCTGCTGCTGACTGCTGCACACTATGTTGCTGCTGCTGTTGTTGTTGTTGTTGTTGTTGTTGTTGTTCCTGATTGCTGCTGCTGCCCAAGCTGCTGCTGCTGCTGCTGCTGTCCGTGCTGCTGGCCGTTGAGAGCGTGGCGGTCGTCTCATTGTTCAACGGCTGCTGATCATCGTCTTCATCGGCCTCTTCATCGTCCTCGTCCAGCTGCGGTCGTTGCTGTTGCTGCTGCTCCAGCTCCAGCTCCAGCTCCAGCTCCAGCTCTCTGTCCAGCTCCTCTGCCAAAGCCAGCGAGGCGCGCAGCGGCGTTGCATGCAACATGTGACTGTTGCTGTTGCTTGCGGGCTTGGCGCGCTCTAAGTAAATTTTAGTCACTGAATTTCGTGAGTTGCAAACAATTTTGTGAGGGCAGCAGTTGAGAGCAGTGCATAAGTGTGTGTGTGTGTGTGTTAGATAAGTATACATGTGTGTGTGTGTGTGTTTTAATATACAATGTGTTCGTGTGTGTGTAAAAAAAAGAAAAGAGATTCATGAAATTGTAAATTGTTAGTGACGAATAAAAAGAGTTGAGAGAAAAAACAGCTGCAAACCCATAAAGTCGTGTGTGTGTGTGTGCGTGTTGTTGATGTTGTTGTCTATCTATGTATACATACATATATATATCAATATATATATGTATACGCACACATACACAGTTGAGCGCTTGAGAGATGGCTTTAGTACAGCATTAGTCAAGAGTAGTTAGCGTTTATATTATTAGGAGCAGCGACAGCGACGTTCACCAAACCAACGACAACTTTTCAATAAGGAATATAGAGACATATAGTGGCACAGTGGCTGGGCGAGGGGGAGGAGGAGGGGGCGTGGCCAGGCGCTATTGCAGTTGCTACAACATCATCAAGGCTGTGCGTGTGCCTCAACTTACCCTCGTAGCCATCGTTCTCGTGCAGCTCATGCGAATCGGCCAGCAGATGCTCCTTGCCCTCGAGCACGGCCAGCAGGCACTGATGTATGCAGACATATTGCTGCTCCGTTTGCACCATGAAAACGCGCTCTACACAGAGAAAGGGAGAAGCATTAGATAAGCTCTAGTATAGTGTATGTGTATGGGTGTGTGTGTATATACCCTTGCGCATGGCAAAGACTATGCCAAAGATGTCCACGTAGTCGGATTTGTTAATGTGCTGCAGTATTCGATCGAGTGCTATAAACGTGCCCGATCTGCCCACGCCGGCGCTGCAGTGCACGATAATCGGACGCATGTCGGTGCCGATGACGTCGCGGAAGGCGCGCACGAAGCGCACCAGCGATTGCGGCGGCTCCGGCACACCAAAGTCCGGCCAGGTGGTAAAGTGGAAGTGGCGCATGATGCGCGATTCACAGTTCTGGAAAACCCAAAGGAAATTGCATGAGAAAAAGTCGGAAAATTGAACAGAAATTGCATGAGCAGTAGCAGAGAGAAGCGTGAGGCAGCTAAAGAGAGAAGTTAAGTGTGAAAGAGTGGAGGAATAGAGGAGAATGAGTTGAGCGTAAGAGAGCAAGTGCTCAGTTGAGTAAGCATAGCTAAGTAGCTAGCTAAGCAGGCAACAGCTGCTCGCTTCTCTCTCTCTCTCTCTCTCTCTCTCTGCTTCTTTCTTCAGCTTGAGCAACAGCTGTGATAGGGATTCAACTGAGAGAGAGAGAGAGAGAGAGAGAGAGAAGGCAATAGCTTTACTTATCATACTCTCTTTAACTTCTCACATAGGTGTAGCTCTTCTCCCTCCCTCTCTCTCTCTCTCTCTCTGTCTCTCTCTGTAGCCTCCCATCTCCCTCCCTGACTTACCCTGGAGACCATAAACTCCGCTATGGACCAGTCGAGGAAGTGCGTATCGGTAATCAGCTGCACTTTGATATCACCGTAGAAGATGGGCACCCGATCGATGGGCCAATACTGGTCGCACTTCTCACGGCCCTTCTCGAAGCAGCGCGTGAGCATGACAATCGCCCGGGAGTTGCTCTCCCAGCACATGCGCCAGAACTCCTCGCGCGTGGAGTGCAGCGGTCCCTGCGTGACGATGAACTCGCGCGGCGAATTGTGGCCGGGCATATAGTTGGCGTTGATATAGTCGGAGCCATCGTCGTCGTCCACGGGCTGCAGCTTGAAGCGCGAGTGATCGTACGGCAGGATGTTGGTGAAGCGGTTCTTGGGCCGATTGCAGGGCAGATCCGCAAAGCTGCACGCCTGGTCGCGGCCGACGTGCTTCAGTTCCTCGAACTCCTCGCTGAAGCGAAAGTCCGAGTCGGCCGACATGAGGCGATAGTGCTCCGGGAAGTCCTTGATGTGTATGGGCCGATTCGGCGTGATGTACCCATCCGGCAGAGCTGCCAGCTCGTCGGGCATGCGAGCCAGCTTATTGGTCGCCCGTCGCATGCTGTGGCAGCGATAGCGATAATAGCCCAAGGCAGCGAGCAGACAGAGCACGCAGAGGGCGATGGCCAGGGAGCTGGCCAGCCAGAGCACGTCGTCGCGATCCGTGGTGATCGGCTCGCTGTAGACCGTATCCGTGAACTTGTCCTCGTCCGTGAAGGCGCGCACCTTGATCCGATAGGTGGTCGCCGACTTGAGCGGCCCGTTGCAGTAGCCGGTGCGATGCTTCTCGCAGCCAGCGCTGCCAATGGTGAAGTCCTCGAAGCCCATGGTGCGCAGGCTCACGTTGGCGAAGGGATTGTACGGCTCGGTGGCCTGGTAGGGCAGCCAAACGGTGTACGACTGCACGTCCTGCCAGCTGGGCATCTCCAGGCCGGACGCATTCTTGCTCACGTCCTCGGCCACGATGATCGTGTACCAGCGCACCAGGCCGTGCGCATTCGAGAAGTAGCTCTGCCGGTAGCGTATCTGTATCGTGGTGCTGCTGTGGCCCATCGCGACGGGCATGATGTGGGTGGGTGGCGTCGGTGGTGCCAGGATGGGCATCAGCTGGCGGTGCTCACGCTCGGCCCCGTAGCCATAGCCCAGCGCCGACTTGGCCTGAATGCGGAAGATATAGCTGTTGCCCGGCACCAGGTTATCGATGCGCGCCTGCGTCGCATTCGCGGGCAGCTCGTAGCTGAGCGTGTCCTCGGCATCGTCGGCGTTCTGGCAGCTGATGCGATAGTGATCGATGGGGCCGTGCTGCTCCTGGGCAGCCAGCAGCCACTCGAAGCTGATCTCGCCCGGCTGCACGTCGCTCGGCTGGAAGTAGTCGACGCGACCCGGCGCCGCCGGCAGCGTCTCATAGCTGGCCGAGATGGGGGCGCTGGTGCGCATCATGGCGCTGCCCAGCTCGCTGCCCGCCCTCGCCGACACGGTGAAGGTGTAGTTGTGGTACGGCTGCAGGCGCTGCAGCGTCAGCTGCGTCTGCGTCGTTATGTTCTGCAGCAGCTGCGGGCTGTCCGCGTCGGCGCTGAGGTACTGCAGCTCGAAGTCCGTGTATTCGCCGGCCGGCGCTGTCCAGCGCAGGGTTATCTCCCGGGCGTCCAGCTGGACGGCCTGCAGCTCGCCAATGGGCAGCGGATGCAGCCGATACAGTCGCTGTATGGGCAGGCTGGCCACGCCCCCGCTGACCGTCCACACGGTGATGTTGTAGAGGCGACCGGGCGTGAGGCCCGTAAAGCTGAGCTTCCGCTCGGTATCGTTGGCCAGCTTCTCCTTGTCCTTGATGAGCGGATCGCCGAGCGAGAACCGGTACAGATCGAACCGTGTGCTGGAGGCGGGCGTGGGCGTGTAGTTCAGTACGATGCTGTTGCTCGACTCGTCCGCCTGCTCCTGCTGGCCCTCCTGCTGCTTCTCCTCATCCAGAGCATTCGAGATGAACACATCGGACTGAATGAGCGGCATGGTGCGCGTCGACAGATGCGTAATGCCCGAGCGAATGCCATTGGAGCTGGCCTGCACCTCGAACTTGTACTGGCGGCCGGGCGCCAGGTCCTCGATGGGTATGCGCACGCTGGAGGCGCCAACTGTGAACGATTAAAGCTTAGAATTTGCCTCTCCCTCTCACTCTCTCTCTCTCTCCTTTTCTTCTACTCCTACTCACCCTCGTGCTCCGTGGGCAAATGCGTCACATTCTTGTACTCCACCTGCTGTGGCTCGTCCGTGGCCCACCACTTGATCGTATAGTAGTCCACGTGGCCATCGGCGCGCGGCCACTCGAGCGTCAGATTCCGTGAGTCCACCAAGGGCACAACATTCGAGACGGGCTGCGGCGGCATCGTGATGTTCACCTCGAGCGGCGTCGGGCTCTCCACGCCAAAGCTGAGCGTGTTCACTTGCACCAGATAGCGTTCGCCATAGCGCATGTCCTCGATGCGCGCCTCGGGCTCATGGACGTTGGGCAGACGCTGCCAGGTGCTCCCCGCCGTGCGATAGCGCACGGCGTACTCACTGAAGTCGCTGCCCTCTGGCGGCAGCCAGTGCAGCAGCACCAAATTCGTGTTCACTGTGCGCTGCGTGAGATTGCGAGGAGGCTTCGGAACTGCGGGGACGGAAAGGGTTGAAGAGGTCAAGATTAGAGATGAGCTAACTGTGAGTTGACTTGATTTGAATCAGTAAATGAGTGGAATCAACTCTGGTTCTTTTTCAGTTCATTTCAGCTCAGACTGTGTCTAATTCACTTACAGACTGCCTGGAAGTAGGCATGCGGCTCGCTGCGCATTTCGTGGCTGATGGCGTAGACCTTGATCTCGTAGCCGGAGCCGGGATGGAGGTACTTGATGGTCAGGTTGGTGCGATTCGTGCTGATGGTTCGCTCCTCCTTGGTGCCGTTGCGCTGATAGTGGACCTCGTAGCGATCCTGCTGCGAGGTGACATCGCTGCGCCAACTGATGTTCAGGCCCTGGCTGATGCTGCGCAGCTCCTGGATGATGGGTGCCGCCGGTCGTGTGTCGCGCGCCAGCGTGGTGCCATTGGAGCTGATCCCATTCGACAGGGCCTGCACCTCGATGTTGTAGCGTCTGCCCGGCAGCAGCGCGTCCAATTTGAATTCCGTCAGCGACGTCTCCAGCTGCTGATGTGGCGCTGCGACAGCCGCATCCGTATCATTGTACCGCTCGTAGTAGCTGAAAGGGAGCGAGGAAGGACTTGGAAGGATCTGTCCGGAACTTTGCTTCTCTCACACTCACCTTATGCGATAGCTGTCCTGCTTGCCCGTCTCCGCCGGCTCCCAGGATAAGTGCACCGCATTGCTGCGGTCATCCAGATAGCCGTGCAAATTCCTCACCGGAAGCGGACGCAGCGTGATCTCCGCAGTGGCCGGCCAGGAGTGGACGTTGTCCGAGATGGTTTTCACCACGACGTCGTAGCTCTTGCCCGGCTCCAGTATTTCCGGGTAGTCGAAGTAGACGCTGCTCGCCTCGGTGCGCGGCACAGTGAACACTCGGCGCGTGGTCGATATGGAGATCTGAAAGCTCTCGTATTCGCTGTAGGTGCGCGGCGGCTCCCAGCGCACCCGGAACGAGCTCGTTGTCGTGTATTTGGGATCGAAGCTAACGTTCAGTGGACGTTCCGGTACGGTGAAGTAGCGCGCCGTTGTCGGCACGGAGGTCTCGTTCTCGGAGACCGTCTGCACGGAGATGTTGTAGGCGCGCCCTGGCACGAGACCCTTGAAGGCCGCCTGCGCCGGTCCGGGTGGCTCGCCCTCCCGCTCCACATACAGCACGCTCTCGATGGCATCGTCCGGCGTAATCGAGACCTTGTAGTGGGTGTAAAGACCCGCCGGATATGGCGGCTGCCACAGCACCAGCAACGTCGTCTCGTTCCGGAACCAAACGATGAACTTGCCGGGCGTATTGGGTTCTATATGGGACATGGGTTGGTTTTTTTTTTTTTTTTTTTTTTTTTTTTTGGTTGGATGGATGGAGTTACAAAGATGTTTTACTACACTGGACAACTAGCGGCTTGGAGTGGACGAGCTACACAGGTGGGTTAGCGCTGTTAATGTGAAACTTACAGCTAAAACAGACAACAGAATAAAGACGCAGCGCGCGGTTGCACAATCTTAACCAAGGCGATTGAACGCGAGTGTACCAACACCGAGGAAGTATTTAAATATATTAAGATAAAAGCCGAGAGGGGTTAGGCAGTGAAGGTATCGATATAATACTAAAGTAATGCCTATGACTAAAACAGAAAACTAACATTGAAGAAGGGAAACCAGAAAAGGAGAAGGTAAGAAAGTAAAGGAAACTTATAATAATAAGAAAAGTTTGACCAGATGTAAGGAAATTTTGAGGAAAGTGAACGGGGTAATCTTTTCGTTAGCAAAGGAAGATAAGAAAGGAAGCAGGACGTACTGAGGAATGGAAGTAAAGTAAAGGAAGGATAGAAAGTAGCTTGATTACGACCTAAGTTTAAATTATTATAATGACAGATCCCTTGGTTAAGTTTGTGCAGCTGCGCTCGAGTTACTTAAAGAGTATTCAAATAGTCGTATTGGCATTTTATTAGCAAACAAACACAAGCGACAACAAAGTGGGATGTTACTTAAGGTTACCTTCTAGTAGTTAGTCCTTGGCCCAGCTGCATAACGTTTGGGCGACAGTAAGCAACACACAGAGAGAGAGAGAGAGAGAACGTGAGAGGAGAGAGATTGGGAGAGAGATTGAGAGGAGGGAGAGTGTTGCAACCACAACCAACGGGGAGGGGGGAAATGTTAGGCCAAAGTAAGTTCTGTTCACGCCATTAGTGTTGTTAGAGTGACGGAGAGTAGCCTCGACACCAGGAGCAGTATGAGCAGAGGTGAGTTGGTTTAGTAATTGCAGCGATTGTGGGGACTGCGTGTGCCAGCGGTCCGGGACTTACTTGTGGTGAAGTTGCGGCTGGTGTAGGCGACCGACTCCTTGCCCTGGTAGACGGTGTAGGCCTGCACCTGGTAGGTGCCGCCCGGGGTTAGCTCCTTGGCGGACAGCTGCAGGGTATCGTTGCCGGCGAGCAGAAAGCTGCGATTGTATTCGCTATGCGGCGGCTCCGTGAGCCCCAGAACTTTGATCTTGAACCCGGAGTACTTGCCCGTACTCGGAGGCTTCCAGGTGATGAAGGCGCTTTTGCTAGAGCGCAGCTGCACGCTGAGATTGTCTGGCGGATCGGGCGCTAGAGAGGCACGGATAGGGAGAATTGGAGAGTTGGAATAAGCCACAATCGAAGTCCAAGCAAAGGCCTTACCTGTCGTTATGTTGACCGTCCAGGTGAGCAGCTCGCGATGCGTGGAGTTTGTGTAGTACAACCAGAAGTTGTACTCGCTGCCCGGCAGGACTCGCGACAGCTTAATGTCCTGCCCGATTTCGCTAGCCGGTATTGTCGTATTCGGTTCCGGATAGCCGAACGGCGGACTGTAGTCGATGCGGTAGAAGGCATTGTCATTGCTGCTCGCATTCGGCACGCTGATGACCAAATCGGCGCCATCGGCCACCTGGCAGAGAGAGAGAGAGAGAGAGAGAGAGAGAGAGAGTGAGTGAGAGTGACAGAGAGAAGGGGATTTCGGTTGATGGATGCGCTGAAGCCAGTTCCATTGGAGGAGCTCCACTCGCTCATGGCCCGGCCATAACTGACCTATATTTTGAAACATTTAATCTTGCACTGTTTCCCAACCCATTAATCATAGCGATAAGCTGCACACACTCTCGCACTCTCACACTCTCAACACACAATGATAGAGTGGCCCAAAAAATACACAAACAGCAGGCCAGAGTTGAGTCACAATGTCAGGGCTAGAGCGATGCGCTCATCTGTCGCACTCGATCTCGATCGGGCACTCTGGCTCGCTATTAGCTTGCACATCGTGTGCTCGTTAGGCTTTTACATTAATCTATATACGCGATTATGATAATGACTCTGAAACTGTCAAGTGACTCAACTCAACTCAACTCAACTCAACTGTGTCAAATGCATTCGCGTGTTGCATAAGTAATACGCTACATCTCGATTCACAGAGCCTAGGGGGCTACGACGCTTTGATTAACTTAATTTCGGAAGCAGATGTCGAAGGGAAATCAATAAACATGGCTGTGGCTAGATTGGGTCAATTTCTCAGATTGATCTATGCTCTCTGAAACCAATATGCCCTGTCTACAATCCATTTCTTATTGTTCTTCTATTCGATTTGATCATCCAAGCGGGGGATGCTGTCGGCAGCAGCAGTTAAAAATACGTGTTCAGAGGCAAAAGAATGAATCGAAAGAATCCAGCAAATTGCAATAAGACGCAGTTCGCTCGCTCGATATCTAGATTCACAATATACTTGGCAAACGATGATAATGAAGCGGGTGATTAGCAAATCTCTGAAGGCCTGACTCGATAATTTAGTGGCGTTTATTAAACAACAGCGGATAATACGCGGATCCATCGATGACGCCCATCACGAATTCCAAAAGAGAGACGAAAAACAAAAGCAAAAGGCAGGGGAAAAAAAGATCTTGAGCACGTGACATGTGGACGTAAAGAGAAATTAGAGTTGAGCTACGACTGGTTTGGGTTTGGGTTTGGGTTTGGGTTCGGGATTTTGTTTTTGAATGAAATCATTTCCCAAGCTGTGGAAGCAGCAAAGCGGAAAATCACAATGATTTTTCCAATAGATTTGAATACGAATATGAATATGAATAGGGATCCGATTCGAATTACACTCCTCCATGTGACACGCAAACAATGGAACAATGCGGAAGTTCATTTAGCAAAATTTCCGATTTTATTGTGTTTGTTGTTGTTGTTTTCGTTATTATTTTTTGATTGGGGGCCTCAAATTGGCATTGCGCCATTAAAGCCCGCCTCCACATTTTGGTGAATAATTTGTTAGCTTACAATTTGCGATTTGCGATTGGCAATTTACAATTTGAAAGCAGACGCGTTCTAAGTGGAGTATGTGCCACTGTAATTGAAAGTGAGTAAGCAATTGGATTGCGTATGAAGCCAGCTGCTAGATACTATAGCATTACAAAGGGAAGGTCCACAGAGCGGAACTGAGAGGCTCAGTGCGAGCGGGGCCACAGTTCAATGTCTAATGAGTGGACGAACTTGGTGAAGAGATTGAAGGGGAAGCCAAAACTAATGAGGAAGAGGACTGGGTGCAGCCAGTGAAACGCTTACGAATGTTGAAAGGGAAATGAAGAAGGGACAGAGAGAGAGAGAGAGAGAGGGAGGGGATGGGAGAGAGAGGAAGGAAGAGAGTGAGAGACAGAGAGAGAGAGAGAGACGAAGGGAGGGAGACAGAAAGAGAGATATATAGAGGAAGAGAGAGAGAGAGAGAGATCGATAGAGAGCGACACATATACAAAGAGAGAGGGAGAGAGAGAGAGAGAGAGAGAGAGAGAGAGAGAGAGAGAGAGAGAGAGAGAGAGAGATAGAGATAGAGATATTTATTTATAGAGAAATAAATATATATATATAGAGAAATAGAGATATATAGAGAAAGTGAAAGATACATATAGAGAGAGAGAGAGAGAGAGTGCGAGAAGCAGAAAGAGACATACAGAGAAAAAGGAGGGACACAGAAAGAGGACTAGAGAAAGAAACAGAGAGAGAAAGAGACAGAGACAGAGAGCGAGAGAAAAGAAAGTCTTTTATAGAATATTTTATAGAATATGGGTAAATAAACACTCAGCAACAGATATATGTATGTAGGAAAGAAAACAACGTAAACAATGAAGGAGATACACTGTAAAGAATTTGTGAAACAAGAAACCGCAAGCGCCGCTCAGGGCCATCCAGGCAGCGACTGCGAATAGCTTCGGGCATTCGATTAGCGCACTCATGTGACGTATGTATGTGTGTGTCGGGCACACGGCACAGGTCGTTTTACTATTTGTTTGCATTCACTGAATATCTATTTAGTAGTAAATAAATAAGTCTAAAAGCCCAAAACTAAAAAAAAACGTCTGATGTTCGGCCCCTGAGCAAATGTAATGGGAGCTCGAACGCAGGCAGAGTTTGTTTGCTTATTTGCACATGGTAAATAGCAGATCGGTCTCCTAATGATACCATTCGGTATTTACGCACTATTTATATACCTGGAGTTCAGGTGCTAATCAATGGAGATCGAATAGCGTATTCTAAATGTGGACAAATTGTGCAGTTATTCGCGTAGTTATGCGAAAAAGGCAACCTGGAGTTATATATGCATATATAGAGAGGGATTATACATATATATATACATATATATGTATATCAATCTCTCAGCTTGCAAATTGGAAAGTTAAGTTAAATCATATTTCTCTTGCAAAGAGACTTGCTGGCATTTGACGTATGCGTTTGAAGTGTTCAGTTATTGACTATTATGACTAGGTGTGCGTGTGTGTGTGTGCGTGTGTGTGCGTGTGTGTGGGCGTCTATTTTGGGGCTATTTATAAAGCACTTGCAGTTGACATTGCCCACTTATCTGATCTGTTGTTGTTTTGCCTTTCACTTTTCGCTTATGATATTTTTGTATAATTTTTTTTATTTTATTTTTACTTTTTTGGGCGCCTCTGGGAAAGTTGCGCGAGTGCGCATAGCAGGCAGCTTGTGTCCGCTGTCCGCTGTCGGCTGTCGACTGCTTGGCACTTGGCACTCGATTCGCATTAATGAAGCGTCGACCTTGTCCGCTCATTACAAATGCAATGCAATTGTCGCCCAGCGGCAATTGCAGCTGCAATTAGTTTGCTTTGCTTTTCGCACAACTAAAAACCTCAAGACGAGGTCGTGAACCAATCAAACGAACCAACCCAGCCCCCAGCCCCAGTGCGACGAGTGGTGTGACCCCTCGCCGCTGCTTGAAAAGAACCCAATGTCAGGCGCTGTTTGATGCTCATGATCTTGATACGAGAGAGAGACAGAGAGAGAGAGAGAGAGTCTCCCGGGTAGGCGGGTATGCTCGACTTGAAATATTTCCATGACGCGCCAATTTCCTGGCCATGCGCGGCGCTACTTAAATAATTTGTAATAATTACAAAACTAAACAAAACATTTTTTTGTGTTTTCATAATTTTTGCTTTTTTAACACCAACACAAAAAGCACTCGCATAACAAATAATAAATAAAAGAGAAGCAGCAGAAAGAAAACAACTAAGCGCAGCTCAAATCAAAAACCACAAACGTAAATTTTTTGCGTTGAGCTGGCAAAAAAAAATAAAAAAATACTGAAAAAATGCCGAAAATCAAGACAAAACAAAATAAAATCAAAGAAATATATATATATATATATATATATATATATAAATTTTAGTTTTCTTGGCACTTGGAAAGCAACGCAATTGAAATACTCTAACAGAGGCATGGAGATAGTTGAGTTGTACCTGGATATAGACATATATATTGGATCTTAAGCAAATCAGAGCTGAATCAAGCCAAAGCTGCAGCTGAAGCTGTAAACTAGTTTTCAACTGATGCTACCAATAGCAACCCAACACTAACTTAGTATAAATCGAAGCTAGTAAATCTACCAGTTGAAACGTGCCAAGAAATCAAGTTTTATTTTATAATCGAGGCATTTATGGTTGAAGTTGCTTAGCTACGACTTAGATGCTTTAAGCCTAAACTTTAGCTTAAACTTTAGCAATATTTGGTGTAGGCAAATCTGAGCTTGCATAGCATCGGAGATCCTTCAAAGTAATTAGCTTGCTTTGGTAGTCCTACAAGTAACTGAGCTGTACAGCATTCATTGCTAAGGGCAGTAGCTAAGGGCAGAAGTCTCTAGTGAAGCTGGCTTGAGTCAAGAAATCTTATTGAAGAGACAACGCAAACTGGAACATATTCTACAACTATATATATATATATATATATATATATATATATATGATCTACGTTAAAAAGCGTATTATATAGAGCTGAAGGCTGATTATCTGCAGAGATAATGAACAATTTTCTTTATTAGCTGGGATCGAGCTCTTAGGAGCTATAAGTATATATACGAGTAGATCAAACGAATCAGCTATATGCCTGATTCTGCGCGAACGTTAGCTATGTCAGCTATATGGTAATCCGATCTAGCCTATACCGAAACTGTCTAAACAAAGCTTGGCTGAGCTTTAGATTAGGAATGTGAGACATGAAACTAATCACTTGGATCAGGCTTATATATATATACAAATATCTTATATATACACACTAGCTATATCTAGTTAATGTTTATCTAGCTATATTTCCAGCTCGATGTGACGCAATCGAAATACTCTCTTTGTGGAGGGTATAGACAGTCGCTTGCATTAGTTGTGGGCAAAACACGGCGGGCAGGTGCGCGCCATGTGGGTCGGCGCAGAGGGCGGAGGGAGAGGGAGGGGGAGCTGTGGGGCCGGTCGTTCGTGCTGTGCGTGTGTATGTATTAGTATGCGTGTGTGTGTGTGTGATTTATAAAGCGTTGTTGGTTTTTGCTAAATATTTATATGGCAGCCGCCGAAACCAGTTAGGCGAGCATCAAGTTTTATTTATTTCGCTTTGTATTTAATTTCTTCTTCTTATTTTTCTTCTTTAACATCATCAGCTACTTCTGCTTCTCCTTCTCCTTCTTCTTTAGCTTAAGCTTCAGCTTCAGCTTCGTCTTCGTCTTCTACCTTTATTAAATCACTTATTTGTTATGTAGCTTGTAGTCGATATTCGCTCAATAAACAAATCGAGCAAATAAATTTGCAAATTTGAAAGAAAAAAACCCCAACTAGCTATGCCCCAAGTACCCGGAGTCTAGAGTGTGTGTCGCCCCCTTACCTCAGCCAACAAATCAACAAATTGTTTAACGTTTAGTTTTCTTTTTGACTTGGCCCAGTTATATACCCTGTAGTTGCTGCAGTGTCCACTGCGGGGCATGCGCGCACTTTGAATGAATGTGAATGGGAATCTGAAGAGATGAAAGACTATCGAACAAGTGGCATATGCCCATTGAACTGGGCACTTAGAGTCTATCTATAACTATATATTATATATATCAAATCAATCATAATCATAGCTCTCTCTCTCTCAGAATAGATATGTGCTATGAAAGCTCTACTTCTCCCGTCTCCTGTGCTGGTAACAGAGTATTCTCTAGTCAGGCTGACACTGCCAGCTCTATGGCCATTTCTTGTCCAATGGCAATTCACTTTGCTCAACTATCTGGCCTGCTTACAGGGCATCATCTAGTCCATCACTCTGCTGCTGACATGATTTTTGTATTATTATTTTTTATACTTTTTTTTTTTTGAGCTGCTGTAAAAGGCCGTCGCAATTAACATTAATTAATGCAGAGGTTTTTGCTGCTGCTGCTGCTGTTGCTGCAGCTAGTGCAAAATCGTTTTATAGCCAATCATTAGTCAAAGCGAACTGCATATTATTCACATATATATATAAACATTATATATATACATATCTGTATATATTCATATCTTTGATCAATCGGTCGATTGGCCCGCCACACTTGCAATTATATAAGACAGCTTTGGCCACAATTGCCCAATTAGCCGGCTCTGTTGACCATTTATGTAGGCCCAAATGGCAGATAATTAGGCAAAAACCTTATACACATATATATATATATATATATATATATATATATATATATATATATATATATATATATATTTGCCGATTGGGAGCAATAGGTGAAACGACATTAAGGCAAGTAGAGCAAGAGAGCGAGACAAAAGCGATTAGCTATAGCTCTCTTTTCTTATAGGGAAATGGGGCAATTGTTAAGTCTGATAACTCTCTCTCTCTCTCTCTCTCTCTCTCTCTTCGATAGATTTATCGGCTGATGCAGACTGAACTAAGGCTAATGTCAAAAGACATGCATTATGATTCAATGGAAAAGCTATCCAATCAGTAAATATATATCTGTTTATATAAACCATCCATTATCGATGTGGTGTGTTATCGATCATACAATATATCGATAACGAATAATTGTGAGCTTAATCTGTAAAACTTGTGAAATGCTTAGACTTGCCTTAAATTCAGTTAAATTATACTGGCATATGACTCTCGATCAATTTATCGAATTAATCCAACAATGTTATCGATAATATATTATAATTATCAGCAAGTCTAGGTCTATGTCTTTATCAGAACTACATTATATTCATAACTATCGCTTAAGGCGAGCTAATTGCCATCTCTAATGCTGGGCCCTGGCAATAGCTGCGAGCTGCGAGTGCGAAACTCCGTCCGGAAATGGTTACGATAAGTGTGAAAGTTATTTCAGTGGCAAAATAATAAAATAAATAAATATGAAAGAGGAGAAGACGTCGACGCGAGAGTCTGGAGTAAAAAGTTCGCATATTTTGGCTTTGAGATGAACAACAACAGCAACAACAACAGCAGCAGCAGCAAAAGAAGCAGAAGTGGGACCCGAGAAATAGCAAAGAGGGAACACCCTGATTCTTTTTAGTTAACACGACTTTACACAGCACTCGCTGCCTGACAGCGACAGCACAAATAATTTGCCGCTAAATGGTGGGCTATTTTTAAAAAGGCACTTCATCAAGTGCCGCCGGATGGTGGCATGCCCCATACACACACACACACATGTGGAACTACTCCAGTCTAGGAAGAAAAAAGGTGTGTCTGTGTGTGGAAGTTGGAAGTTGGGCATATCCCCGCCACAGACGACTGAGACTTTAGACTCTAGACTCGAAACACAAATGACAATTCACAGAGAATGCATGCACTGTGGGAAATCTCGTGCTTGAACTCTTATTATAGATCGACAGATATACATACTAGCTGTCATTGATGAATATATGCAAAAGCATTTGACTAAGTGTTAGAAGGTAGATCATATGAGCAGAGTATCTGCAAGTCAGGCATGCTCATTACTGATACTTCAATAAAGAACTCTTTGTCAGTTGTGTGAAAGTCAGTGTCAGGGGTAACAGAGTGTTGGGATGTTAGGGTATCTGCAAGTCAGGCATGCTCAACTATGTAAATGCGTTATACAGGGTATATACCAGTCAGTCCCTAAAGAACTTTCTCAGTTTAGTAAAAAGAGTAATAGGAGGTTCAGAGTATACAGTGTATCTTCAAGTCAGGCATGCCCCACATTGATTATTTGATGATACAATGCAATATACAGGGTATATGCAAGTCACCCACTCTCTCTCTCTCTCACACACTTTTGTGAAAGTAAACCAAAAGAAAATGAATTTAAAATTTAAATTTACAAAATAAAAAGTTCTCA
Source organism: Drosophila repleta (assembly GCA_018903745.1). NCBI lineage: Eukaryota > Metazoa > Arthropoda > Insecta > Diptera > Drosophilidae > Drosophila > Drosophila repleta. The sequence goes on along the minus strand of JAEIGN010000750.1, from coordinate 1,904,946 downwards.
ATTAAATTCTCGCTTGTTTTGTTTTCTTTTTCTTTCAGTGTAGCCGCTAAACGTTTTTCGTACACTCGGCGCAAAGATAAGGAAGAAGAAGAAGAAGCAGCAGCAGCCGCTGCTGCCCGGCAACATAAACTGAATGATTTAACACGCGACTTGAACAATCGTTGTCAACCCATTTCTGGGGCATTTTTGTTCGTTTTGCCACCCAACAGAATCGAATGGCCGCCCTTCCCTCCCTTCCCCTCCCCGCCCCAGCTACGTCGTGCATAACAATTAGCCCAACTCTACACATGCCTATACCGCCACACCCCCTCGCTCTCTCTCACTCTCTCTCTCTCTCTCTGCTGCTGCTGCTGCATTCCAGTAAACAAAAAGTGAGCCGCAAGTTTCGACAAAATGCAGACCACAGCCCATAAAAAAAGGATGAAGAGGAAGGCGGGGGGGAGGGGCGTTCGGTTTCGGGTTAAGTAATTAAAATTAGATCAGACGTTCGGCAAGTGCAGCAACAGCAAAGAAACAAGTTCATAACGATGCAGGCCAGCATAAAACAAGGCGTAACAATAACAATTCCAAGTTAAACAACAATTAAATTACAACAAACCAAATTGATATGCAAAGTAGATTCAGCTATATATATATATATATATATATATATATATATATACCCTGCACAGGTCGAGCAGGCAGCATAGACTTTGTTTAGCTTCTCAATTTCTACAAGTTGCTATGAATATAATGTCTAGCTGTTTAAGCGTAGCCTCTAAATGTATCTAGACAACGATTTCATTCGATAACAAACATAATGGAATTGTTTCTCTTGCTCTGGCACCCTGCATATCTGGGCAATCAAGAGATATATGCATTAAGCTGTTTCATCTTTAAAGCATTTACTAACTGAAATTCTTGGCTTTAGCTTGCATTCCAATCTTACTTCTTGCACTCTCAGACATTCATAAAGTAGTCTAAGATAACTGCCTTATCTGAGCTGCTTAACAAGCACTTTAACTGGCAGTTAAAGTTTTTACTACAGTGTTAAGCAGGCAAATGCCTCACTAGCTAATACTTATTAATTACTCATACTATTATTAATTAATATTATTATAACTATAATCCAAGAACTAATAATTATCTGTTACTCAATATCTAACCGTAAGTATTTAACCCATTGTCAAAAATTAAATGAGTTTCTCGAAATGAAATTGGATAATGCTTTTATTATTGAATTGGGTTCGGGGCCCCATCGAGGGGCTGCTGAGGGCGTCAAGTGCTGAGCTTGCACTTTGCTTTTGATGGGAAACGCAAATTGAATGAACTTTCATTTGATTAATTGAAATGGCGGCGCGTGGCGTTTGATCAGTGATTAAAGACAAACATGTAATGGCGCATGGCGTTGCCAGATAGATGGCTTAAACAGCACCACAAGACAATATCATCAGCGCACAAATAAATAGACAAACTTCGAGGCGCTGATGTCATCGCACTTTTTCGGCTAACGATTAGTAATGCGTGCAGTCGAGTACGTAAATAATCGCCCATTGACGAGCGAGTAGTTAGCATTGACTACGGCGAGCTCTGCTCTCACTGAATGGCTGCGCGAGTGACTGAATGATTGTGAATAGAGTTGCTGAATGATGAGTATGTGATAAATGAACAGAGTGCGGCGCGATAAGAATGCAATGGGTAGTAGAAAGGGATTAGCCAATGAGATTAGGCAATTATCAATGATTAAATGATAAGCAATGAAAGGTAAACAATGCATAATGAATAATGAGTATTGTGTGATTTGATGTAGAAGCAATAATAATAAATTATGAATGATGAATGATCAATAATGAGTAATGATGAGTAATAAATTATATGAGTAATGTATATTGATTATTTACTATAGGATATTGAGGATATTGCATTATGAAGCATTGCATAATTGGTAATAATGAACGAGTAATGAGTAATGACTAATGAACAATACAAAATGAGCAATGATCATTGATAAGTATAAACGCGAAGCAATGAGTAATGACATATGAGTAATGAGTAATGAGTAATGACTAATGACTAATGACTAATGACTAATGAGCAATGAGTAATGAACAATGAGAAATGAGTAATTTTTTTTGTATATCAATATAAATTACTCATTACTCATTTCTCATTGTTCATTACTCATTGCTCATTAGTCATTAGTCATTACTCATTACTCATATGTATATCAATATAAATTACTCATTTCTCATTGTTCATTACTCATTGCTCATTAGTCATTACTCATTACTCATTATTGCGCATTGTTTACTGAATAGTAAATGACTGATAACTGATGAGCAATGGCTAATGAGCTATGAGCAATTAATAATAATAATAAAACAATCAGGAGTACTCCGCATTGACTAATCAGCAATGCAAACAGAGCAAACAGAGTCGTTTAATCAGCAATCAATTTATTACTCTAATCATATTTAATCAGTAATCTACTCATTGAGCTGGAATCATTGCTGATTAGGCGTTGCAGCTCACTAAATTATGAGACCATAGTCTAAACTGAATATTATAAGATGCGAACAGAATTTAGTATTGACTAGTGTCTATAATGAAGACTTAGTAAGAGCCAAAGAGTATTGGGCAATGAGTATTGAGTTGCAATTAGTTCATATTATGATTTGATAGCTCGTTAGCAAATGGTTAGCAAGCAGCTAGTTAACGCCGAATGATGAGTGATCTGTATTAAGTATCAACTCTCACGTCTCAAGTCTCGAGTATCGAGTATCGAGTACATGTAAAGTTTCACTGGATTCATACGCCGGCACGTAACGATGCGACGCATCTGATATTGTGATTAAGTCAAGGCAAGGTTTCGCTCTTCGTCTGCTTCTTCTTCTTTTATTATTATTATTCTTATTATTATTATCGTCATTATTATTATAGTATTTTGTTGTTTTGGCACGTGAGCCAAGAGACAAAACAAACAAAAGTCAGCGGCCGCATTCCGAATGACTTTAATTGCAAGTTGTTTTTGCAACTCAGAGACAAATTTCTTAAGCGAGAGGGAAAGAGAGAGAGAGCGCGCGGCCAGAGACTTAACTGAGAACAGGACAGCTTTTAGTTAACGCAACGACCGACAGCCCCACACACATCGATCGTGAGGAACCACCCAACCTTGAGCGATTTTTTAGATTTACGCATATCTGGTTTCTGTCTCTGTTTCTGTTTCATTCGCATTTCGAGTTCTGCAATGCTCTAACAGCCAGACTCCTTTAGCTATATAGTAGAGGACTATAATGTACAAGGCATGCTTGAAGTACTTTCAGCAAGCCTAACTTAAGGGAGCTCTTTGGCATAGAAGAGATAGGCTTTAAGTAAAACTGAAATACAATCGGTTTACTATAGAGTATACGTATATAGTATCATAAGCTACATATATAGCATATATCTATGTATATATCATCTATATATCTATATCTATATACATATCTTTAAAGACTTATACTATAAGGCTAAGCTGAAGCCTTGCCCCAACAACCCTTAAACTGTTCAAAGAGCATTACCACTGCGACCTCATATCATTTTGCGCTTCCATCTGGTTTCTTCTTCGCATTTATATATATATATATATATATATATATATATATATATATATATACATTCATGTACGAAATAACAAACGAGTTTTGTAAAAAGTAAATGCAAAAAACAAAAAAAAAAAAGAAAATGCTGAATAAAAACAACAGAAACAGAAGACTTCGTGATAAGTCGTGGAAGAGAAAGGTCTATCTGAGGCAAGATCGAGCTAGGAAACAAATTGAAATATATATATACATATGAATATGCAATATGGCCAAAATCTGCATATATATAGTGTCCATATATACATATATCAAAATCGAACTGGTTGCCAGCAAAAGGCAAAAAAAAAAAACAATAATAAATAAGAACGAGTTCTGCGACGTACTATAATTAATTACTAACATTACGGAGTTACGGAATCCCGGGTTTAACCCCCACTTACAGCTACAATCGAACCAGCTGTGATTAAAAAGTTTATGACACCAAAACAACAACAACAACAACAAAGAGAACAAATAATAAAATTTGAGTTAAGCTACGGGCAAAGCGTTAATTATTGTAATTCCCAATTGCGGGTGAGCCATAAAGAGAGTGAGAGAGAGAGAGAGAGAGAGAGAGAGGGAGAGGGTGGAGAGATAGAGGGGAGGGGTGCAACTGTCAAAGACTGATTGAATTATAGGAAGAAACCCAATTTAAGATGCAACAGACGCAGTAAATAACTCTATCGATTTTTTACGAGCTCCAGACATCAGCAGAGGGTGAGAGAAGAGGGGTTGGGGTTGGGGTGGGGGTTGGGGCTTGGGGTGGGAGAGGTAGTTGCTCACTTGTGTGTGCTGGTTTAGCTGCATCTTTGTTTATAGTAGGAACAATTCCTAATGGCAGCTGGAAAATGTTTTAAATTAACAGACTAGCCACGCCCCCCCCCGAACTTGATTTAAGGAAAGAACAATGGATACCCTATAGGAGCTCCGAAGTACGTACAACTGATAGCTGATATCGGCTGCTATATGATTGCCGCAGCAATCGATGTTTGCTCTCTAGCCAGACGTGTGTGTGTGCACTTCTAGTCATAGCTATAGTCGGCCATATCATCAGTTGCTATTTATAGACTATAGACTCTATAAAGATATATATTCTTTAACTGTTCCCGCTATTCCATATGCAAGTAGCCCTTGATTAGCCAGTCTGAAGGAAATTTGCACTGATATCGTTTAAGAGCACACTCAGATAATGTTAAGCTTTATATACCTATAAATTTAATATAATTATTTATATTCATTATTTAGTATAATATTTTCAAAATAAATCTGTATTCAGTATTCTTAAGAATCAATTAAAAAATACCTAATAAATAAATATACCAAATGCCAGCAATCGACCCCATTCTGAACATTTTGTAGGGTATCATCAGATGTCGCGCTTACCTGTGCCCAGCATATTGTTAAAATGCCAAAAACAAGCAGCATTTGTTGCTTCTTCTGTTGCTGTTGTTGTTGTTGTAGTGGCGGCTGCTGCTGCTGCTTCTGCCTCTGCCTCTGCTTCATGGCGAGTTCAGTGGTTACCCGAAATCGTTGACGATTGCGGCTTTTGCTTGTTGTTGTTGTTTTCTTTTGCTTCTAATTCGCTGTTGTTATAACATTATTGTGTGTGTGTGTGTGTGTCAGTATTGCTCTCCCGATTGGTCGTCAATTAATATTGCACTTGTTTACGGCGACAGCGACGTCGACGTCGGCATCGGCGTCGTTTTTATTGCTTTCTGCAGAAAAATAAAATAAAAGATGCAACGCCGCGCGCTTGTTACAAAATTGTTGTTGTTGTTGTTACTGAGAGGCTGCGGCTGCTGCAGTTGTCAATTCGCTTTGATTACAATTTTCGCTGCCGCTGCCGGCGTCGCTGCTGAGCGAATGACGCGACAGCTGCAATTCACGGAATGCGCCCATGCCAAATGCTTTTTATGGGCAAACAAAATTATAACGGCACTGTCACACTGCCTACTGCCGCTCTCAGCACCGACGAAAGAGCGCAGAGCGGGCGAGAGAGCAAGAGATACAAGGAAGACCAGCAGCAGCCGCAGCAGCAGCGGCAGCGGCAGCAGCAACAAGCGAAAGCGTCGCAACGTCACGGCTGCAGGTAGAAAGCAAACGAATGAAACGGAAAACTGAAGAAGTGACAGAGACGCCGCCTGCAGTGTGTCTGACTGCGTATGTGTATGTGTGTGTGTGTGTGTGTGGTGCAAGAGAGCCACGCACAAGTGCGTTTAGCTGTGTGCGTGCGCACAAGCGCTTGAGTGCGAGCGAGCGAGCAGGCAGGCGCGCTTGCGTGTGCGTGTCCGTGTAATAACGGCGCTTTACAACCGACGCAGTTGCTGCGCGACTGCGACTGCGACAGAGTTGTTGCTGTTGCTGCTGCTGGCATTACGAAATAACTGCTCGTCCGCCATGACAATTACAGAGCAATCGCTGACGCTGCTGCTTTAGCTGTTCTTCAATTATTGCACCCCCATTTGGCTGTAATTGTATTAATGCTAATTGCACGCATTTATTTCAACAGAAAACAGCAACAAGCCCACACACACACACACACACACACTAACACATGCGCGAGCGCGCAGTCGCCACCCAGTTACACATACACACACAGACGCAGTGCGGCGGCGCAACAGCGACGTCAGCTGCGCACGGAAAAAATTCACTTGTAATTGTAGTTGTTGCTTCTTCCTCTTCTTCTTCTGCTTCTGCTTTTGCTGCTGCGTTTGCTGCATTAATTAAACTAGTCACGTTTCGTTGTTTTTTTTTGTTGGTATAAAATGATTTTTTTGTGCGTTTTTTTTTGTTTTTGGTGAAATTTTAATGGCCGTCGCACTGCTCTTATATATGTGTATATATATACGTTTTTACTTATATATATATTTATAAATATATATTGTAGTTTTGCAAATTTATGCTAAGTTCCAGCACAAACACGAGTGCCATTAGCTTAGTTAATAACTAAACAAATACAAATAGCACGCATTAATTCAGGCAGCGGCGGCCGCGGCAGCGCAGCAGCGTTAGCGGCGGCGGCGTTCGCATTTGTAAACAGATTCACAACAAAAACAACATTAAGAAAAAATAACCGTACACAATCTATGAGAGCGCCTCCACTCCTCTCTCTCTCTCTCTCTCTCTCTCTCTCTCTCTCTCTCTCTAACACACACTCACACTCTCTTCCCACAGTCGTTCACTTTTAGTTGTTGCTTTAATTGTTGACATTAACGAATAACTTTTGAAATTTGCATTGAGCTCACAAAAAATCACAGCACACAAACGGAAGTTTTAAAACATTTCTTTTATAAATAGTAAAACAAGACAAAATAATAAAAAAAAAAAACGTTTGTACAGCGCGTACAGCGCGAGCGACGACAATAACCGTACCGAACGAAGAAGTGTATAAAAATGAACAAAAACAAGTGGATAAAACAACAAAAGCAGTGTGCAGACCAGCACTTGCTGCGCGCATATCGATACATCGATAGGCCGGCGAACGTTGGTATTCTAGTATTTATCGTTGCTGCTGGCGCCACAACCTGAGCTCGAAAGCGACCTCTGTGGCTAAAGAATGCAAAGCTGTTACGCGCCTAGATTTGAAGTTGAATTTGAAATTATGGCAATTATGGTCACTCTTTTTGTTGGCTTGGATACAATACTATAAACTATAAGATTTATATTTAAGAAAAGTAATAATAAAATAAAATATATAGAACATCGAAGAGTGGCTGGAATTGTGTATACGAAAAATGAAAATACAAAACGAAGTGAAGTAAAGTAAAAAGTAATTCATACTTTCAAAAAAATATAATGAAAATAAAAACAACATATTCAAAAAATTCAACTAAATTTAATTTAATGGCAGCATTGAAAACCGTTTGTAAAACAATCGATGGGCAAAGAAATTGTGGCGGCCGGCGGATAGCAGACAATCGATAGTATTTAACTATCGTGAAGAATAACACGTAAACTAAATACCAAATTAACTGAATAAAAATGGCATAATTAATTGATTAAAAAATAATGCCTATTATTGCTATTTTATATTTAATGAACTTTTTCCATTTCTTTAAGGTATATTATTTATAAATTATAAATGTAAATATCAGAAATTAATGAGCATTTCAAATGCAGTTTGTGCGCGCCTTGCGCTCAGAGCGCTTGCTGCTGGCATTTTTAGCGCTAAACTGTGTGTGCTTCGGTAAATTACTAAATAATACCACATTGCGTAGTTGGCGCCAAGCGGAATTTCAAATGTTCAATTCAAATAAATTTTGGTGGAATATTGGAAAAGCAAGCGGGATTTTAGGATAAGGTTGTTATTGTTGTTATGTATGAAAGGGAGAAAGAGAAAGAGAGAAAAAAAATGTTCGTTTAGATTCTTATTATGATAAATCATAATTCTAATTTGCATTCGTAATATATATACTATATTCTCTCTATTGCATATGTAAGCAGCCCTTGATTGGCCAGTTTGATTAATGATAATCATTATTTTCTGTATCAAATTTGTCATTGTATTTCCTCTTCTCTTTCTGTCTCTCTATACACTATATCTTTGCCTCTCTCCATCTTTCGCCGTCTGTTTCTCTTTTCCTCTCCATCTCTCTCGCTTTTTCTCTTTCCTTAGATGTCATTGCTCTATCTCTCTCTCCTTCTCTCTCTCTGTCCCTCTCTCCTTCTCCCTTTCTCCCTCTCCCTTCCTTCTGCGTTGCCCAGGGTATGTCCCAGTCGCCCTTTGCTCTCTCTCTCTCTCTCCCTCTCTCCATTCTTTCTTCTCCTCTTTTTGCGTCATTCTTAACTTGTTAACTGGCATGTTAATTCCTTCCGTAATACGCGTGTTCATTATGTTAAACACTTAACATGGGACATGCGTGCATTAGCGGTGGGTGTGCCTGTGTGGTGCACACACACACGCACACACAAACACACTCCCACACAAACACACTCCCACACACACACATAGAAGCCTCGCTGACTTCCACCCCATGGAACAATAGCTAGATGAATGTGTAACACACTAATTAGTCTTGTATGCGATTCATAATGATAACAGTCATTAAAATACACGTGTGCCTCGCCACGCAGGTGTGTGTGTGTCCCTGTGTGTGTGTGTGTGTGTGTCGCCTGTCGAGTGGCAAACACAACAAGCTGAGAGAAGCTGCCGTCGCCTGGGCTGAGTTCGGGTTGGGGTGGGGGGTGGGGGGAAGTTGGGGCTTTTGGTGTTATATGCTTCAGCTTTGTCTTCGAGCTCTTGCGTGTGCTTTTGATTGCGCGACTGGTTCTTGCCGCATGGTGTTCACTGTACCGCATGCCAGCGTAGCGCAGCGCAGCGCCGATGCTGCTTTCGCTGCCTTTGGCGTTTGCTAATGCGACCGTGCAGACAGCCGTGCCGCTCCGCCCGCCCACAGTTGTCTATAGAGCAAATATTAACACACACAGTCACACACACACATATACACACACACACACATATACACATATACACACTCATCGTTTGATTCTCGGAGGATGACATGTCATGTTTTCATTATGCTCATGTGTCTAAACAATTATCCTGCAGGCATAATTATGTCTGACATTTATAAGCCTTGACACTTTCGGTTTTCGGTCATGTCACACACACACACACACAGAGAAAGAGAGAGAGAGAGAGAGAGAGAGAGAGAGAGAGAGAGAGAGAAAGGGAGAGAGAGAGAAGGAGAGGCACACATACATACACTCTAACAACACAGTTAAAGCTCTCAGCTGTAATTAAAAACTAATTATTAAGCAGACTTTAAAGAGTTTCACTTGATTGAAGAAGCCCTTAAAATATGATTGATTGACTGATTGATGGTTGTCCATGCATAGCTCAAGTCTTAGGCTATGTCTATACTTTTAAATACTTTAACGAGGCATCAATGGGCATTTTTACTAGTCTGATTGATTGATTGATGGGCTTGATTGAAGGCTAACAGATGAAGCTAGCAAATGTTTAAAGCAATTTCTCAATTTTGTTTAGGTTTACTACAAAGAAATGCTTATCTTATATTGCTAGTTAAGCATTATAGCTGATTGATTGATTGATTGATCAATCAGAGCCTAAGACTTAAGCCCTAGCTAGGTGCACACTTAACCAGTCCATAACTTTGTTTTGTTAAAGCACTTATAAAGAATTTCTGAGCGAGTTTCACTAAATGTTTTGGTTGATTGATTGACTGACTGAGTGATTGACCATCAATCATAGCTGAATAGCTTAACCAAACTCTTCGTTTTTCACTCTGAAACAAATGTGAGGAATTTTCAAACTGGTTAATCGATTGATTGATTGATTGATTGATTGATTGATAGATTTCCCTAGTTGATTGATTGACTTACTAATGATCAAGCAGAGCTTCACTGCACAGTTATTCTTTTCTTTCAAATTGAACTCAATTAAGAATTGATTGATTGATTGATTGATTGATTGACTGACTGCTCGCAACTCATATAAATATCGAAGCAAATTATATGCTCCGAGCTTACAAATAGTTGAGCTATAGCTCAGTCAGCTGAGACGCTTCGCTCTGTCCGCGCCTTGACTTGAAAAATTACGGGGCCTGGGCAAAAACTTATTTTGGCGTAAAATTGAAAAATTCTTTTGGGGTCAAAAGAATTAAGCGCGCGCTGATTGTTTAAGTGTTTGCCCTACCATCAGAGCCCAAATGGGGTATGGCCAAAAGGTAATCAAGTGCGTAACGAAGGATATTGTTTAATAGAAGTATATAGTAGTAGATAGTAGTAGATAGTAGTCTACAGTAGTCTATAGTAGTCTATAGTAGTATATAGTAGTAGATAGTAGTAGATAGTAGTATATAGTAGTCTACAGTAGTCTATAGTAGTATATAGTAGTAGGTAGTAGCTATAAGCCACTACAAGATCTTGGCTTACTGAGGGAGTTGATAGATCACCTGACTATATAGACATATACCCTATATACTTCAGCTCTATATATATATACACTCTCCAGTTATATATACTATATACTTAGAGCATTTGTGATTTGAGTTAAGTTTTTCGTTGCTCTCGCTCTCGTCTTTGTCTTTCTGGTTCTGGGTTTATGGTTGCATGTCCTGTGGAAGTGAATGCTGCTGCTCGTTGTCCTGCGGCCCCTTTTGTGGTGTTGTAGCTGCTGCTGCTTACCGTTATTTTATTATGCAAGAAACAAAAGTTTCCATTTGTTTGCAACGCTTGCCGTTCAGCGGCAACCATCAATCATTCGCCGTGTTGTGCGACGTCTTTGCAGGACGACAAAACTCAGCTAAGAAAAGGCCAGAGCGAGACAGAGAGAGAGAGACGGCAGGAGAGGGCGAGGGGGTGTGTGTTGAAAAAATGTTTCATTTTCACACACTAAACAAATTGCAAGAGTCGGAAGGAGGAGAGCTGCAGGAGCAGAGGCAGCAGGACCAGCCAGGAGCACAGAGCAGCAGCTTGAGGAGCGGGCTGAAGCTGTAGAAGCTGTTGTAGCTAGTAGTGGGCAGACGCTGTTTGGGATATGTCCTGGCTGCCACTTGCCACGTGCTGCCTGCCACGTGCTGTGTCGTGGCGTCGCATTCCTTTAATCTGCCGCCTCCTTCGGCTCCTGTCGCTGCCAAATAGTTTTCCTTTAATACGTTTCAACTCTTTTCTTGACTTTTCTTTCGCTCACATTCCCCATTTCAACTCGTCTCCATGTATGTTCTTTTTTTATATTATTTTTAGCTGGCTTCGAGTTGATCGAAACTTGACTTGAATTTAAAAATTTGTGGGAGAAATTTTAAATTCATTTAAGCAAAATTTTGTTGAGGGAAATTTTAATTTGATTGAACTTTTTTGTGAACATTTTATTTGTATATAAGAAATGTAGTTTTATGCATGCAACTGCCTGTTAAAGTTCATGTTAAATGCTGGCAATTAGAATTAGACAATTATTTAAGGGATTTTATGCAAGGGATTTTATGACAAACTTCAAAGAGTCTGGTAACGCTTTGCTTAGCTCAGTTGAAATGAACTCTTAACTGGTAGTTAAAGTTGATATTAAGTTTAGATGCCTAACTGGCTGCTAAAATTGAGATCGAGATACTTTGCTGCCAGCTGTGCTTCGACTAGCTGTTTAGGCAACTATAGATACAGGTCAGCGCACCCTTCATATTCGCCGTTTATGTTGAATATCTTCTACAATTATCATTTGAGCTGGAGTCTCCAAATTTATTTTCCACGAAACTCTGTTTTATTCTCCTCAAACTTAAATTAGATTGAGTTCTTTACCTCTTCGGGAAGTATTTTTAAATATTTTTTGAAAAAACGTTTGCTAGTCGCAGTGCACATCTATGCTCATAGCATTGCGTGGTTAGTGCTTTAGCTGAATCAACAAAGATCTTTATGTATTCAACTTTTAGGCCCTACCACAGCTTGACTGACAGTTTAACTGCCTGTCAAAGTGCCTGTCAAGACTTCATTTATAATTTCTCCAATATTTCATTTAAAAACTTAACTCATTCTAGCAGCCAGCCCAACTGGCTGTCAAAGTGCTTGTCAACTCCTAACTTTTAAAATTAATATTTATTTGTATTCCCAATATAAAATCGTGCCTTATATGGGTTTATATATAGACAACAATCACTAAAGCCATATCTTTGCACAAGCCAAACCTGAGCTTAATTCTCTCAGAGGGAGAGATTGCAGCTCGTGCTATTCCCTAACTTAGTTAGCTGACTTAGCTGGAGTCAGTTACAAGTGCAGCTCAGCAGCGCTGGTATTCATTGCTTATTCACTTTCATTCACATTTATTCATTCACTTTTGTGCAGTTCGCATTTGACCTTCAAGGCGCTTTTCAGCAGCTGCTGGTTTGAAGGGCTCGGCAATTTATTTAGCAACTAATAGCAGACATGCCACCAAACACACACAGCAGAGCCTTAACCCCTTAAGCACTAACACCCCTCTGCCACTCCCACTCCCCTCCCTCAGGCAGGGCTGGGAGTCATGCAACTGGAATTTATAGAGGCACATTAAACTTTTAAATGATAAATTGCTGAATATAATTTACGTAACGCTGGCCCCCACGCCACGCCCCCCTTACGCCTGCCGCTGCCCGCTTCAAATGAGCAAATGAGCGGGGGCTCGGCTGTGTTAAGGGTTGATGGGGTTAAGCGGTGCAACTGTAGAGGTGCGACGTTTGCTGCCAGCCAAGTTAATAACTCTTTCGCCTGCTTCTGTATCCGTGTGTGTGTGTGTGTGTGTGTGTGTGTGTGTGTGTGTGTGTGTGTGTGTGTGTGTGTGTGTGTGTGTGTGTGTGTGTGTGTGTGTGTGCTGTGTGCTGTGTATATTGACTGGCTTTGACTGTTTAATATGCACGCAATGTCGGCGTAAATGTTTGTTGATTAGTGTGTCCCGAGTCCAAAGTTTTTAGTGGCTTTCGATACCCAAACAACAAATTTAGCACTAGAGATGGCCGCGTGACACGACACGAGAATTAGACCAAATAAATAAGGGAAATAATAAAATAAATAGGTTTATGCATAAAAAATAAATTAAATATATTTAAAAAAAAAGAAAGCAAAACATTTAAAAAATATTTAAAAATATATAAAATATAAAATATTAATATACAAAATATTACTAAAAATAAAAACATATATTTAAAAAATATAATTATATAAAATATTAAAAAAAAACTATAAAATATGCATACTAAAATATATAAAAATTATTTTAAAAAAAATATATAAAAAATAAAAAAAAAATATAAAATAGAATAAAACTGATTAAAAATATTAAATAGAAATATTTAAAAAAAAATAATAAAATATTAATAAAATAATAATAATAATAATAATAATAATAATAATATAATAATTTAAAATATAAAATTTTAAAATTTTGTTTAAATATTTAACAGGAAATCTTATAAGACTTGACCAAGTCTAGCTCGTGTCACGCACGAGAAGGGCACGTAAAGGGCTCACCTTTGGTGCGCTCACGCAACAATTGACGAATGTGTCTCGTTCGACAGGCGACAGCGAATAGCGCGCGGTTGGAACGAGGCAAACGCGTGTAGAAGGGGGTAGTTGATGGGAATGTGGGGCAATGGGGGACTGGTAAGTGGTAACTGGTAACTGGTGGCTGGTGGCTGGGCGGTAGTTGTGCGGGTCTAGCTGTCTAGCGCTGGCAGGCACTTCGCATTCATGCTCATTGACAGCACGCTAACGGCATATAAATTGACAGAGCAATAGCGGCAAAAGTCCTTGTTGTGCTGTTCCTGTTCCTGTCGCTGTCGCTGTCGCTGTTGCTGTTGCTGCTTCTGCTTCGGTTCCTGTTTCGCGCGTTCTAAGTATTACATCTATTATTGGCTGCCATTCGCAATTGCTCCTCTCGCTCGCACCGCCTTTGACTTCAGCGCTCGTGGGCATATTTGCGTTTGATACCCTGTAATGATGGAGATGATGAGAGAGAGAGGGAGAGTGAGTGTTAAGGTAGGCTTTGCCTTTCTTATGAGAGTCTACTCGGAGACTATCAAATTTATTATATATCCTCTCATATGCCCAAGCAATTTGTATATAATGTAAGATATCTTATCTATATATAAGATATCTCAGTCAATGTAGATTATATCGAATATCTTTTCAGTTATTTCGACTCCTAAGCTCACTCTGCTTGATCTCTTTACAGGGCATCTCTCAGGCATGCTTGTTCCTTTCCTCTGCTACCTTCTCTTTTGTTCTTCTCTCTGCTTGTCGGCATATCCTTTTGTTATTGTTGTTGTTGTTGTTGCTGTTTGTTCTGCATTTTCATTTTCAATTACAAATGACACAAGTGCCTCACGCTCCAGTTTTCACATCCTGAACCGCATCCGCATCCGCATCCACATCCGCATTTGCAAAAACCAGGCTCAAGTGTGCCTCTTCCCATCTCCCTGTCTCTCTCTCGCTCTCTCTTTCTCTCTGTGGGTTGGCCATAATAATAACGAGTACCGCAATTTGTTGCTTTAAAGAGCCACAAACAACAACAATTGCAATTTAACACGTATTCTTGGAAGCTTCTTTTGTCTGCTTGGCATTGTTTGCCTTAATCGTTATTGTTTCAGTCAACTTTATTTACTCGTTGCTATTTGCTCATTGTTATTAGTTCGCTGTGGCCAAACTCGCTCTTATGTATTCGTTATTTATTCGTCATTTACTTCCTGTTGTAGACTTGAGTACTTTGTTAGTTGCTGTTGTCTGCTCGTTGTTATCTACTCGTCATCTATTCGCTGTGATCTACTCGTTGCTTTCTACTCGTTGTAAAATACTTGTTATTTTCTCATTATTCTCGCTGTTATCTACTCATTGATATCTACTCGTCATTGGCTCTTTGTCTTCTACTCGTTGTCTTCCACTCGTCATCTACTCGTTGTTATCTATTCATTATGATCTCCACGTAGCTTTCTACTCGTTGTTACTTAGTCGTTGTTATCTTCTCATTCTTATCTACTCCATATTCTGCACTCGCTTATCTTCTACTCGTTGTCTCCTACTCGTTATCTTCTACTCGTTGTCATCTACTCGTTGTCATCTACTCGTTATATTCTACTCGTTATCTTCTACTCTTTATCACATACTCATTATATCCTATTCGTTCTCATCTACTCGTTGTCAGTCAGTCGCTGTCATCTACTCGTTGTTATCTACTCGTTGACAACAACTATACTCGAGAAGACTCTTGAATGGGCTAGACATGTCTACAAATCTGACCAGCTCTACTTTCACCCCACTCGCTGCTAATTACTCGTTGTTATCAACTCGTTTATCCTTCCGTAACGCCCAAAGCCTTCCATTATTCTTTTCAGTAATCCACTCATTAAATAAACTTAAATTTGTTGGACTTGCGGCGATAACTGCAATAACTAACTCGCAAATTGATGTGGCTTGTGGCGGCCATTCGATAAATGTGGATTTCGATAAAAACACATAATAGCCGCAGTTGCCGCGCCCACTGCGTCGGGGCGAACGCTAACTAAGAGCTTAACGATATTTGCGATAAGCGAAACAAAACTGGAGCTAAAAAGCTCGACGGCCACAAGCTGAAAGTCGATTATAGAAAACTTGTAATAAAATTTTCGTTAGCCATTCGCTCGAAATGGAACGCGAGCCGTTCTGAGGGGGGGGGCGGGTGGCAGCGAGAGGGAGGCTGGGTCAAAATACCAGCAGATGCAGCTCGAAAAGAAAACTCGTTGAAAACTGGCAGAAAAAAAGGAAATTTTCTGCAAGCTGGAGGAGAGCTGAAGGGCTGAGCGGCGAGATGGGGAACATGGGAATGTGGTGGTGGGGGGAACAGCGGAATTGAAAACTATGAAACAAGAAACCGCACTGCAAGGGTGGGAGGGATGGTGGCTCGGCTGTGGTTGCTGCAAAAATTGTGTTTAAGCCAACAACGAACAGAAACTTGAAAGCAAAAGCTTTGGGCTGTTAGCCAACGGGAAGGCCGGCAGAGTGGCTGGTGGTGCAGGCCGTTAGATAACAGGCTGGGCCAGTGGTGGCTGCGGTCAGCACGCATATGGAACGCATCAGCTCAAGTCAAATTTTCGATAGAACTGCAGCTGCACCACCCATTTCAATCAGACAAGCAGAGTAAATGCTGAGCCACCTAATGAGCTGTTTTTCGGTTAGAGTGGTGCAGTAAACAAACAGATTTGCAATTTACTTTGCAAAAGCCTGGCCGAGAAATCAAGTCTAGGAATAGGCATAGCATAGAGAAAGATAATGGAAGAATGGCATGCATTAACCATTAGCCAAACACCAACTGAAGCACCACCCATAGCACAGCAGCTAGCTGAATTGACTCGGGCACCACCCATCTGACTTGATGAGGTTGCAAGCTAAGCTCAGCGCTTTTTGACGTGTTCTTGAAGTGCACCACCAACACCACCTCAACTAAGTGTGAGCCACAGAGCCACATTAATGAAAGCATAGCAAGGAAATCAAGCCAATTGCACCACCCAGCCACTCTCTCTGCATCTATCCAACACCAGCTGCACCAC
Organism: Drosophila repleta; assembly: GCA_018903745.1. Taxonomy (NCBI): domain Eukaryota; kingdom Metazoa; phylum Arthropoda; class Insecta; order Diptera; family Drosophilidae; genus Drosophila; species Drosophila repleta. The sequence continues at coordinate 1,888,346 of JAEIGN010000750.1, read as the reverse complement.
TAAGCCACCATTAGCATTCAGCTAGCAGAATTCATAAATGAAGCCAGATATATAGCAGTTGCTGTGCTGCTCAACTCTTTTATTCACCCACCTGCACCACCCACAGTTTAAGGCAAGTAAAACCTGTGCTGTCCTAAGTGTTACGACTTAGAGAGAGATAGAGAGAGAGGGAGAGAGAGAGAGAGAGCGCACTCAGCCAATTCACTTAACTAGTTGATTAACCAGTCAACTCAAACAAGCAGCTTCATAACGAACAACTCACACACACACACACACACACACACACACACACACACACAGACGCACACTCAGACAATTGAAGACCCACACACTTGCATAATTTTCAATTTCATTTCAATTCAGCGGCGCTTTGTCAACGTGCCGCCCCCTTTCGCTCCACCCCTGCCCCCCCCTCCATCATAATGATGATGATCAGCTTGCAGAATGATTTCATTATTGGGTTCTACGTCATCGTGATTGTCATCGGGCGCAGCGCTGTTGGCATCGTTGACATAGAAAATATACAGGAACAGAAATCCGGCGTACGTGATTTTCAGCCTTAATGCCAAAAAATTTCTTTATTCCCCGCCGGGAATACCCTGTAGACATGCTCTTGCCTTTCTAGGGTATCTTGAAGTGCTGGTTGGGTGTGTCACATGAAGAGATTAGCGTTGAGATTGAACTTTTATGAATGGACTTTAGAGCAGAGACCTAGCCTAATAAGCTCTATATAACATTCACTGCGATGACCTATTTGAACTCAGGAACTACAACTCCTAGATTTACGAAATTTGGTATGTGAGTTCCTTATTTCATATACTTGAACTTTTTGCTAGTCTTTAGATCTTATCTCTCCTCACATATATATGATCTATGTGAACTCGGCAAGTGGAGCTCCTAGCCTTACGAAATTTGGTATGTGAACTACTCACTTCATGCGCTTAACATTTTTCATTGGCTTTAGATCATCATCGTCTATCCACACATGCATATGACCTATGTGAGCTCTGGAAGTAGAGTTAGTATGTATGTGCATGTGCTTAGGCTACGTTTACAGGGTATCTCGATATATGCATCATATTTCCAGGTCTTTTTTTGCTCCTTTCCTTTGGTTGACAACCTCTTGACAATTTGGCACCCCTTGCAATCACATCGTCAACCTTTGGCTTTCTTCTATTTGGCGCTTATTTCACTTTGTATTTTCATGCTTTTTCTTTTGCTCGTCTTTGGCCCTTCTACCCGCTGCTCACAGCTGACACTGAGCACTGGCAGTGCCGAGCTGAGCTGAGCTGAGCTGAGTGAGCGGGTGAGCGAGCGAGTGCCCCAGCTCCTAATCCATCTCCGCCCCAGCTTTGGCTTATCGTGCAAAGTTTTTAAGTTTCGTGTCGTGTTTGGCATACGTAATAGAAAATTTCTTTGGTTTGCGACTGGCATAGTCGCCTTCATCCCCCAGCCCCACCCCCAGGCCCACTCATTCTATTCGCAGATTTTCAAATTTCTATTTGACTCTTTTTCTATTTGCCAGTCGCTTTTGTTGCCAGCCAGCCGAACGTCGTCATTGTCCCCTCCCGTAACCCTTCCACATATAAATCATTGAGTAGTGCGAGCTCTTCATACACTTCATAACGGAACGGGGCGCCCTGAAGTGTGAAAGGATAACGCTCCCAACAGCCAGCCAGAGATAGCCCCTAATCAGATTAAAGACAATTCGGCATAGTTCTTTAGTTTACACTCGCCTTTTCTGTTAGTATCAATTCCCTTTAAAAAGGGCTCAGGGCTAAGCTTTTAGCAGTTGCATGGGATTGACTGAGAGAGAAAGAGAGAGAGATGTGAAAGATGGACAGACCATGAGACAGACTGATAGATGGACAAAGAGACTGACAGAGAGACGAGCCTAGAGACAGACAGACCCCATCAGGTACACAAAATATATTATTGACAAGAGTCTATAGCCTATAGTGCTCGGTCTGATACGCAATCAGCTCGATAGCTTATAGGTTTCTATATCGAAACTCTCTGTTTGTTATAGTAGCTATAGCCAAATGCTCCAAGCCACCTTCTACTTCTTCTACTACACAGGACAAAGACTCTCAGCAGTCTAGCTTCAAGGCTGAGAGATAGTACTTCATCTGCAGTTATATAGATATATGTATACAATAGATTCTCATTTAGAATATGGCATATAGAGAGGAACTATAGAGAGAAAGTATTAAGAGGCAGCTTAGGGCTGGTCTATAGAGAGAGCTAGATACGTTTATACTCCCCAGCAACTCAAAGAGGCAACTAATAGCGCAGTTTCGCTGTCAGCCGAGGCGATTTATGGGCAACGTCGTTTCAATTGTAGAATTGCAATTTGATGAAATTTTTGTGCTGCTTATCTAAAATATGTGGAACGGGTCTTATCGGCCTTATAAACGGATTGCGGGCTGGCTGAATCAACAATTGAGAGTTCGAGCTGAATCTGCGGGCAAATGTTGGGCTTAAAGAGGCTTATAGGAGAAAGAACCAGCGGCAGCGGCAGCGGCAAATCAATGTAATCAACATGAAATCAATCGATTTACGCTTTTGGGCTCATAAACACGCACACGCACACATACACTGCGAGAAAATCAAAGTAAATAAAACAAAAATGATAAAAAAAAAATGAGGGGAAAAACACACAATTGAAAAATGCCTTTGTTGGCAACTGGCAGACAAAGGGCAAAGGAACACAACAACAACAACAACAAGAGAAACACGACTGTCGCTGGCTGGGCGTGGCAGAGTGGGCGGCGCTGGCTTTAAGGGCAGTGCAAATAGAAATGCTAATAAAAAAATTCCAACATCAATCTGTGGAATTTGTGTTGAACATATGCGCCAATAATGTGACCCACCAACCACCCGGCACCCAGCACCCACCACCCAGCTCAGCCCCACACACAGAGAGACTTCGCACTCGATGAGTAGGTCGATATGTTTGCTTAGCTGAATGTTGGTGATGATGTGTAAACATTTACATGACGTGTCCCAGTTTATTTTAACCTTTGATCCGCTTGGCAGTCGCCGGCGCCGCCGCCGTCGCTAAAGAAGATGATTTTCAAGCCGAACTGTAAAAATAAAGAAAAATATTTGCATTAAAAATGAATTGTTTGCGTAGGCAGGCGACGACGTGCGAGAGACATGAGGCATGCAGCGGCAGCAGCAGCAGCAGCCACTGGGGGCCAAGTGCCGCAGAAGGTAGCTGTGGCCGTCGTGCGCCGCATGAGGGATGCGAGTTTAAAGTCTGCATGCATAAACAAACACTATACACCTTAAGACACACACGCACAACACACACACGCACACACACAGGAAAAGCGCAATGAAACCTCAAGCGCACAATAAATTGTCATCCTTAGCTGCAGCAGCAAACCTAAGGGAAGAAGCTGTTTGTATATGAGCAAGAGTGTGCACGAGTATGTGTGTGTGTGTGTGTGTATGCGTACCATGGACACCATTGGAGTCAAGGCAAATGGCGCACGAACAAACAAAACGTGCCAAAAATAGACGAACAACAATAAACCCATTGCGTTACAGCTTCGCTCGTCTCGGACCCAGGCACCCTCGGACCAACAGCAACAGCAACAACCAACAGCAGCTTAGGGTCAAAGCAATTGGCTCTGGCAGCGACCCTCGCACAGCCAACATAGCCGCAGCGAGGTTCACTCTTAAAGTTGCACGCAAACTGCTAATCGCAAAGTGAAGACAAGTTGAGCAGAGATACCCTATGTTAGCAACAGGGGTATATACCCTGTAAAAATAGAAGCAAATTGAGCAATAAGTTCGCGAGGCTGTGGGAATATATGATGCTAAACTGTGCTCTCCATTGGCTCAGTTAAGTTTGACAAGCACTTTGACAGGCACTTTGACAAGCAGTTATAGTTAAGTTAGTCGAAAATTTCATGCTGTTAGCATGTACATATGTGGCACAGCAGCGCTAGAGCTAGTCACCTGTTCCAGTTGAAGTTGACAAGCACTTTTAACATGTAGTTAAAAAATAATTTTCATTTTACATATCTTCTAACAGCAAGATCAATCAACCACTTGCCTTTAGCATGTCTGACAAGCACTTTTAACATGTAGTTAAATTGTAGACAATTTATAATGTTCCATTATCAACATATGTATGTTGTATGTATGTATAGGCCACTTCAGCTTTAGTCTCGTATTCCTACTAAGTTTGACAAGCACTTTTAACATGTAGTTAAATTTACTTTTCATTTAGCACCTACTAATGTCAGCAAATTTTTGATTTATAAGCTCAAGAACAATCAACTGCTTGCCCTTATCAAATTTGACAATCACATTTAACAAGCAGGTCAAATAAGTTCAACTTTTCGCAAGTCCCTTTATTATTTATTGGATTTATAGTCTACCTCTAGCAAATTTGACAATCACATTTAACAAGCAGTTAAAATAAGTTCAACTTTTCGTAATTCCCATTGTTAGCAACCACTTGATTAGCTCTAGAGCTTGACAAGCACTTTAACAAGCAGCTTAAATAGGTTCTCATATCTAAGTTTGACAATCACATTTAACAAGCAGTTAAAATAACTTCAACTTTTCGCAATTCCCATTGTTAGCAAACACTTAATTAGCTCTAGAGCTTGACAAACACTTTAACAGGCAGTTTAAATAAGTTTTCATATCTCACTTCAATCGATCAACAAACACGAGCTAAAGCCACTTGTCAAGACTTAACACGCAGTTGAAATCAATTTCGATTTCTGATTCATCGATCAGCAGTTGGCCTAGTTCCAGCTCTAGTCAGAGGCAGAACTGCCACAAAACTGTTTATGGCAGGGCTAAGCCCACACTCTCGGCTCTAAGAGCTCGCAAAGCTGTCGCTCCTTGGACGGGGGAGGCTACGTGCACGCAGCCAGAGACAACAAAGGCAGTTAAGTAGCAGATGGTAAATGTTCGCTGGTCGGGGGCACGACGGGTTTATGACAGTGGGGAGAGAGCTCGGGCGGTCGCCCGTTGCTGCTGTTGGTTTTTTTTTTTTTTTTTGATGATGATGATCACATGGTAATCACAGCGCGACGCGTTCTCAGCTTTTTATATTTTTTTATTACTTGTTTATGACATTGGCCCCGTGTCTCCGCCTCCCCCAGGTCCCGGTCCCGGCGAAACATGTGGCTTTTGTTTTTGTGTGTGGACAAAGGATATTTCTGTGTGCCCCCCCCTTCGCAGCGAAAGCAAACGCAACAAACGAGCCAACTTTTACGAGCACATAATCGAAAAACTTGCCTGCTCTGGCCGGGGCGGTAGAAATTATGGGGACGGGGGGCGTGGCAGCTGGACCAGGCCTAAAACTGTCGACGAATTTGGGTTTGTTATGAGTTTGACTGCAGGAATAACCTGGAGGTCTCGCGTGTCCTTGTCCTTGAACCTGCTGCTGTCACTGTCTCTCTCTCTCCCTCTCTCTCTTTCTAAGGATCTTCAACTGAAATCTTGATCTGCATACGACTTGAGCTTTCTTGAGTTAGCCTCCACTCAGTCACAGTTCTCAAGTCGCGCTGCCTTTGCAATAGTTCTTAACGAAATTTGGCTGCAGCTTAAAACGCAACTTTATAAGCTGCTAAAGAGGGGAGGAGGAGGAGCAGGAGCAGGAGTCAAGAGCTGGCTAAGCTGATAAATCCCTCATCTCAGCTGTTGACACGCGCCGCAAAAGTTGCTCGTCTCATATTTATCATATTTAATTAGTGCGCTGTTGCAAGTTGCGTCAGTGCCACGCCCCCCTCAGAACAGTTGTAAAGTAATATTTGAGTGCAATTCGCAAGTGAGACTTTCGGAGACAAGTCAACAATGTTGTCACACATGCCACGCCCCCCCCCCCTCCCTCTTCGAGTGTGCGTGTGTTGTCAACAAATATTTGGCGCGTAGATTGCAATATTAGTTAGATGAGTTATGAAAAGTTAAATAATTGCAACACAAAACACACAGCAACAAAAATCTTTTTATTTCTAGATTACATTCCAAGCGTAGAGAGATCTTTATATAGATATATCTTGGTATATACATATATAGTGGGCGTGGCAGCTGTGCTAAGCTTGGAGCAAGTTTGTTTGATACTTTTTCTATGTCGAACACCCTGAAGTCTGTGGGCAAAGCGAGTCTATGGTTTGTAGTGTATTATAGGCACATACATATACATATACATATAGATTATAGATTCTTATATATGAAAGATCAGATATGCATATGGGGCATCAGATGTTTAAGCTTCCTCTGTTCTTATAGTCTCCATAAAGCTACAATCAGAGAGTGAGGTTTTCTCATCTTCTGTCTCCTACCCTTCAGTTCCCTTTCACTTTTGCCCATAACTCGAGAACTATAAAGTCTAGAGACTACAGATTTGGCATGCCAATACTCAGAAGATATAAATATAGTTCCATTATCTCATTTGCCCTAAGGAGTTAAAATTTTAAGAGTTATAGATGTGGCTTGAAGGCATACTGAAATCTGTAGAGCCCATGTCTACAGGATTTGAACTGTGGCAAGCAGTGCAAAGCAGGGTATGTGCAGCTGAACAAAGCAGGGTATGCTTTAGTCAGGCAGCACTGGTTGCCTGTTTTCTAGTTATATTTTTTTTCTGCGCCTTGACAGGCATCGTGTTGCGCGCGTCTTGAGCTCCGTTTCGCCGTTTTGTGCTGACACACGTTTTGCCTTTTCGATTTCGATCCGCTGATTGCCAGAGACCTGCTCTTCTTTTCCTCTAGATGAAAAATAAAATAAGTAAAAGTTAAATAGTTAGCGACGAAATGTGAATAGTAGATACTCTAGTCGGAGCGGCAGAGACAGCTTGAAAATGGTTGAGTATCTATTATTATAGATCCGGAGCAGCGAATGATCTGTTGATAGATATTCCATAGAGGAATGCATAGATCACATATCACTGTGAAAGCTTCTCGTATAGATATCAGGTAGATATCTTCAGTTTGAGCACAGTTCAAATAGATATATCATAAGATATCTATATAATATAACCATGCAATCAAACAGATTGCAGCCCATATGGAACTATCCCTAACAACTCTCATTGCTCAGTTCAGCTAGGCAGGTCACATCCAAATTGCTTACACAATTCATGGGCCAAGCTGAGTATCCTCGGCTAGGGTATTTGGGAATTTGAGCAAAGTTCAAGACGCCGCAAGAAAGTATCCACAAGTTGGATGCCAAGAGAGATGCGGAGGCTGGGACAACAGCAGACAGAGGGCAGCGAGGGGGCGCGAGGCAGGTCAGTGGAGCGGGCAAAGACTTTCAGCTATAAGTTAGTGCTCCCCAGATAGTAATTATCAGTAGATTGTCGGCCAGGCAAACAACTTTGACAAGTTTTGTAATCGGTTTTGCCTTTTTGATTTCATTTATTGTACATGACAGCCAAAGTGGAAACGCCAGTCGAGCCAAGGGACGGGCATGAGCCAGCCAGCCAGCCAGTCAGACAGTCAGCCAGTCAGACAGTCAGTCGGGGGAGGTAAGCGAGAGAGATGAGAGAGGTGCACGAAGTGCGAAAAACCATTTTAAAGTTCAGATTTGATTTGATAATCAAAGTTTATGGCCAAAAACGTAACCAAATTAAGTTGATAATACTTAAACAATAATCATGCCAAACAAGTTAGCCTGATTCGGTAGGCAGAGACCGACGGGGAGATATGCTAACTTTTTAAAAATTAGTTTCCAAAACTGAATTTGAGTAGGTAATAAAAGTGTTTACAGGTTTCTCGCTGCAAACTTAGCTGAACCTAAAACAATTTTCTTCTTAGGGGAAAATGTTGTTTATGATTCGCATACAGAACTTGTGCCACATCTCAAATCTTAAGTAGCTTTGCATATTTATATATATATTTTATTTGAAACCCTTTTAGATGGATTGATGAAGTTGTTTGCCAATGCAAACGCCATTCGCACTTGTGTCCCAAACAAGGAAGTAGCTCAGCTTGAGCGCCTTGTACATATCGCTTTTCGGAGATGCCTGCAGCATATCTCGGCTCGGTGCGCTGCATATTAGCTCGGGCCATAAGATTTCCATTTGATGCTGAGCGAGTTAAAGTGGCTGGCAATATCCGCCCCCATTCGAAGTATTTGTAGTTGAAGTGGCCAGGAACTGAGTCCATTGGCGGGACACTTCATTGGCTGTCACACATATGACAATAAACCGAATACATAAATGAGATACGAACGTTTCTCAGCTGAGCATATATATATATATATATATATATATATATATATATATATATATATATATATATATATATATATATATATATATATATATATGAATGGGACAGCATCAGCATTGAGATTGCGTAGTGGCAGGGGGGCAGGGATGCTGGGACACAGCAATAATATCTATGGCCCCTCCCCAAACCAATCCCACTTGACACACACGCAGCGTAAAAGGAAATGAAAAATTCTTAGCAAAATTCCCATCATCCCTTATTGGGCTCTGGGGCATTTTGCTGTTGCCTTTTCTCACTATCTTCAATATACACTAAATGGGAGTCCATATGCTCTCAGCTCGAATTGATTTGAGAGCAAGAAACCTGAAGAAGTTTTCGGCTTAAGCAAGTCCTAGAAATGTAAGTTTAGCAGAAAGAAACTTGAAGCTACATTGACTGAAGAAGTATTAGAAATACTTTTCGCTCTGGTATAGAGAGAGACAGGGAGAGAGAGAGAGAGAGGGAGAGGGAGAGAGTTTAGATTTAGAGTCTGTTTGAAGCTACACCTTAAGCAAATAGTAGATTACAAGAGAAACTTTATAATCAAGACCCATGAAGGGAGAAACTTGCAGCATTGAGGTCTGTCTGCGGTAGGCAACAGACTATATACCCAAGTCTATATAGAATACTTGCCCAACTGGGCTTATCTTAAGATATGTTTATACACACTCAGAGTACTTTCTCCTTAACTTATCTTTTGCTATAGACTTCAATATACTTCCATCTATAGAGCCTCAGCTAAAGTGTATGTAAACTTCACATTTCCCGCTTTTGCTCGCTTCACAAATAGTTTTCTCATTTTTATATATTTTTAACAAAAATTGCCCTTGTGTGCGTGCGTGTTGTGCTGACAATAAGCTCTCAATATGTAATAAAACTGGACACATTATGGGCAAGTGCCGCGGGCGCCATCAAGAACCCATAACAAATGCCGCATTCAGTGGACAAAAGTGGAAATAAACAAGCGCCAAATTCAGCTGCGTTTGTGTAGCCATATGAATATCTCAAATTGAATCTGGGCTAGGGATATAACGAATTTTAGGTGGATTTTAACTGAGGAAGTGACCTGAAGTTAGCTAAAAAAAAAGGCTAAAATATAAGCATTCTTATAGTAACAATATAAAAACATTAATACAAATATTACGTATACGTAATAAGTAGGAGTAAAGATTCCAAGTAAAATGCTATCCTTCTGGAGCTCACCTCCCATTTCAGAGATATTTTGTACAAGCAAAGCAATGGCAGCTATAAGCTCTCTTAGCTCAAGATGTCCTACAATTCAGCATATATAATAGAAAACTTTAACTTCTTATCTCTTATCTTATATCTATCTCCCTCTCGCTACCCGGCAAACTCCAATTTCCTCTCCAATTACACAGATCTCACTCTTCATTTGAGCTTTAACTATTTCTTTTTGCCAATTGGATTAGCCCACAAAGAGGGGGAGAAAACAATGAAACAGTTGTCGTAATCCAATTTGCCTGAAGTTGACGATGAGCTCGGAGTTGCGGCAAATGCAATTAGCTATGCATAATTGAATTCAATTGCTGATACACGTACTTTGCCCAACAATTTATATATTTATTTATTTGTTTATGCAGTCAAGTGCCTTGTGGCCTTGGCGCACAAACTAATTAAAAGGGCCTCGGCCTCGGCCTCGGTCTCGGCCAATTGGCCAGCTTCGAGTCGAGCGCATTGCCAAGAAAAACGCAGCAAAGCCATGAGGTTGCAAGCCAAACAAACTGTTGCAACGTCAAGTGGCAAGTGGCAAGTGGCAAGTGGCATGTGGCATGTGGCATCTGCAGCAAATAAATAAATATTAGCTTCTCGTATTTGCAATTGCTGTTGAATGTGCCCAGTGAAATGGCAAAGGCAAAGACCAAAGAGCCAAAACAATGACTCAAGATAATAAAGCCAAATACTGGACGCTCGCCCACAAAAGTTTACCATTCGAATTGTTGTGCAGTCAGCAGCAGCTGCAGCAGCCTTCGCCTTCGATCAACCAGGGCTGCATAGAGGCAAAGTGAATCGAAGAATTTATATGTATATATTTATCCCTGGATGCAGAGCGATTCGTGTGGCTCATATAGCTCACAACTTTATACAGTTAGCTCATCCAGTTCTTGTGGTTCATGTTGGGCATATAAAGATTATAGTTTATATAGTCTATATAGTAGTTCCCATAGTTCATAAGGTTTGTATAGTTCCTATAGTTTCGATAGTTCCTGTGAATTATCGAGTTCCTCTAATTCAATCAGTAAATATAGTTCATAGAGCTTATATATATTTCCTATTAGAGCCTATATAGTTCATATAGTTCATGTAGGGAATATAGAGAATAAAGCTTATAGTTCATTTAGTACATGTCGTTCCCATAGCTCGCTTTGTTCACATAGCTCCCATAGTTCCTGTAGCTAATATTGTTCTTATAGCTCATACAATTCTTAAAGTTAGCTTAGTTCCTAATAGGAACTTCCTATACTTCATATAGCTCCTATACTTCTTCCAACAGTTCCTACAGTTCCTATAGTTCATATAGTTCTTATAGCTGATATAGTTCTTAGAGTTCCTATAGTTCATATAGTTCTTATAGCTCATATAATTCTTAAGGTACATTTAGTTCTTATAGTTCCTATAGTTCCTTTACTTCCTACTATCCCTACCGTTCCTATAGTTGCTAGAGTTCACATAGTTCTTAGAGTTCCTATAGTTCATATACTTCTTATAGCTTAGATAATTCCTACAGTTCCTATACTTCCTACTGTTCCTACCGTTCCCATAGTTCCTATAGTTCCTATAGTTCATATAGTTCTTATAGCTTATATAATTCTTATAGTTCATTTAGGTTCTATAGTTCCTATGGTTCCTTTACTTCCTACTATCCCTACCGTTCCTATAGTTGCTAGAGCTCACATAGTTCTTAGAGTTCCTATAGTTTATATCCTTCTTATAGCTTACATAATTCGTATAGTTCATTTAGCTCCCATAGATCCTCTTACTTGTTTGCCCAACTCTTACATATATATATATATATATAGTCTAGAGTTGCCCTTAGACACTATCCATAGCTAGTTTTGTAATTTAATAATCTATATATCATATCATCTATATATATAAATATAGATATATATATATATATCTTAAGCTCTAGTGTTCATCACTTGTTTTTCGCAGCTCTTGTCACTCCCTGAATTGAGTGCGTATTTGGTCTTTCAATGTTGCACACCGGAGACAAACTTAATTTGCCACAATGTCTCCGATATATAAGCCCCACTCTCTCATTGACTGACCACCCACCCACCCACCTACCCCCTCTGTCGTGCTGCCTTCTGTGTAGCAGTCGAGCGACCTCCCGCAGCTGCACATAATTTAATTACCACAACGTGACAAGGCGTTCGACTAGATTTCTCTAACCACTCAGCCCCCACTCTCCCCCTTTCCCCCCCTCTGCCTGTGTGTGTGTGTGTGTGTGTAGGCGTGGCCCTTAAATGGCTGACTGTTGCCCAGGCGCTGGCATCATCGTGTGGCAACAATGAAGTGCAACATGTTTAGAATAGCAATTAAGTCAATAGAGCCGCAGACAAATCCAATGCCAAAGCCCTGTTCAAGACTCTCTCACTCTCGTCCCGCTCCCTCTCTCTCTCTCTCTCTGTCCCTTTATCTCCCCCTTTCTCGCTCGCCTTTGTTTGCTGTCAAGCCAAGTCAGAGTCCTCATCCAAAACGTTTCATACGTACACTGTGCGTGCCACGTGCCACAGCATGTTGCATGTGCGAATGACCCCTTCCCACTGCCTCACCCCCTCCCTCGCTCTCTCCCTCTCTCTCTCTTGTTATGCTCACCTGGTTGACACTGCGCCTTGGCTTATTGACGTGCTTCCAATTTCGATTGCTGCTGCTGCCACTGTTTGTGGCATGCGGCACCTGAGCTGCAAATGCATAGCTGCCCAGCAGGCGCTCCTCCCCTCCCCTCCCCTACCCTTCCCTCGCCTCATATTTCCATTGCATTTATGCACATGTCCAGCTCGTTGGCTTGTCAGCTGCCACGCCCCTTGCCGCCTACGTAAAAATGCCGCCGCATGCCGCATGCCGCATGATTCGTTTCGTGTTTGATAATTTACAGCCCTGCTGATTGCTGCCACATGCAACGCGACTGCGGTCGCCGCTGTCCGCTCATTTTGTTCATCCAAATCAGCATCAGCTCAAGGCTGCCACACCCCTAACCCTACAATCCTCCCCCACCCCCCCATCCCCTCATGTATTTTGCATTAATTTGCTTTAATTGCGCGTCCGCAAAAAGTTTTAACTGCCATTTCCGTTGCATTTGCAGCGCATGTAAACATAACCATGACATTTAGCCTTATTCGCAGTTTATGTGGCAACAGCCAAAGCAGCCCCCCAACCCCTACCTACCTACCCCATCCCTCTCTCTCTCTCTCTGTTTCTACCCTTATTCATTTTGGCTTTTAACTTTCTCAATGTGTCGCCCCATTTGAAGTGCTGCTTGCCTGCGCCTCCCTCGGATGCTGCTACCCTTTCAGCCCCTTTCAGCCCCTACCCCCCGCCCCTGCTGCTGCGACAGTTGCCCGTTGCCATTTGCCATTATCCGTTAGTTTTGCGCATTTCCGGCCCGGGCGATTGCCGTTGCAGTTGCGGACGACAGCAGCGGATGCTGAAAGCGAGCATGCACGACAGGCAGATACCCTCTCTCTATCTATATCTCTATCTCTATCTCTATATACCCTTGGTAGTCTCAGGTGTTACAGGGCATAGCGGTTCGAGTTAAGTTTAATTGAGACGAGCTCTAGACTGTACTGTCCTCCACTGTCCTTGCGGCTAGTGCTCATGGACAGCCGCATGTGGCGAGGGGTCGCATGACAGATCTCTCAGCTAACCAAATCGAATTTCAACTATGATAACTGATATAGGAGTAGTCAGAGGTATATATATATATGGCTTTAGTTGACTTTACTTCATCCCAGACTTCTCATTTTGCTTGATCCCTCTTCTGGCATCGACACACGCCTCTACGCCTCTGTCTTCTGGTCAACTTCTGTGGCTCTCGTGACCTCCAACTGGAACCCAAACACAGTTCTTGTTGCATTTTGAATGTTGTTGTCCGATTTTTAGCTATAGCTCGAGCTTTAGTTCTCGTTGTTGTTGACATTTTGAGAATCGTTGAGTTTTTTTTAGATTTTAATTACATTTTTATACACATTTCGCTGGGCATTAAAGCCGAACGCTAAAGTCGCTTTGGCTGGGGGCTAGTCAAGGTTGCCACGCCCCCTCTCCAGGCAGCCACCCACGCCACGCCACGCCACGCCACGCCTCTGTCAAAAGCACATACGCTGCACTTTTGATGGGCCACCGAACGCTGCTCGCCGAGTTCTCTGGCTTGGCCGCAAGGCAAGTGGCATGCGGCATGCGGCATGTGGCATGTGGCATGTGGCCGTGTGTCTGTTTGACATAGATGTATATCGGAGCAACAAGAACAAAAGGCATTAACACCATCAAACTTGGTAAACAGAGATACAGCACGTATCTAATAAAAGGCCACAACGTGCTGCCAACGCGGTCGCGAGTTGGCCACAGAGGCGTGGGGCGCCAGAGGGGGACACTTACGGTGGCTAGCGGGTGCGTCCAGAGTGCGGACACAGTCTGTCTCCCTCTCTCACCCTCTCTATCTCTCTCTCTCTCTCTCTCTCTGTGTGTGCTTGGCTCTTTGACATTGTCGCTGAGATTTGCGCCTTTTGCCTGGCCTTAGTTGATGTCTTCGCCCTCTGCCTGCTGCGCTCCCTTCGCCTACGCCTCTGCGAGAACTAAAACTAGTGCGGAGCTCGCAACGCTTTTGCCAGTTGATATCCTGCTTAAGGATGCGCTCAAGCACTTTCAAGTCACTTGGCAGCTGCTTGAGTTAACTTTTTGGCCCCGGCCAGGGCCAACTAAGGTATATCATCTGCCCCGCCGCATCCACACACAGCTCACCTGTGCGTGTTGACAGCGCGCTGAAACGCTGAATGGAATCAACGTTTACGTTTACGTTTACGTTTACGTTTCGCTCCAGACTCAACAGACTCGACAGTTGCGTCTCGGCTGCACTTGACTCGAGTGTCCTTAGCCGCGACAAAGCGACAAAAGTGTCGCCGCAACTGTTGCGGTTACAACAACAAAGCAGTAGAAGAAGAAGAAGACGAAGAAGGAGCAGAAGCAGGAGCAGGAGCAGGAGCTAGAGCCAATAAGAAAACGCTCGCCTTTGCGCGCTGTCAAAACAAATGCAAAATGAGCGGGTGAAAGCTGGAGTGGCAGTTCTATATACTAGACTAAACTGAAGTAAACTAGGCTATATACTAAGTTTAATTTAATATTGCAATTCATCATTTAGCTAAATAGCAGAGATAATCCAGCATTCAAGCTGGCCTAGAGAATTGGACTAAGTTAAGCTGGGCTCCCATCCATGTTAGAGAGTTCTGTATGTGCATATATATGTATGTATATAGGTATATCTATGTCCATGTAGGTATAGTATGCTAATCAGGTTCTATGTCTAGTTTCTTAAATATATTCCAAAAGCAACGAAGGTTTCTCCTAAGAACTTTAGTATTTATCCTATGGCTGTTTCATGATAGGAAATCGCTGATGCCGATGGGGTAGTTTATATATATCTAACTATATATATGTATATATACCTCTCAGACTTTATAGCTTATAGATATATATATATAAAGAAATAAGGTATAAACACTGAGAGCTAAGACTATTTTGTACTTCGGATATATGCCTAGGAAAATTGAAATCAAAAACTTTTTCTTGCTTTTAGCTTCGATGCAACAGTTTTGCTTTATCTACACACACAGACACCAACACACACACATCAACATATCTATAACAATTTAAAAAAGCAAAGAAAACTTAAGATAACGTAGAGAGAAGTCCGAGAAATGCTTGACATTGTTTTCAAGTTATTTTCGCATTGTTTGATTTCACTTTCAAATTTGGCCGTGCTTGCGCAGACGATGGGGTAAACACGGCAGCAAGCTGCGACCAGGGTGGGCAGGCTGGGACCAGGCCTTTGTCTGGGCCTCACCTGCCGCATCCTGTGGCAGTCGAGCAGCATATCCGCATCCTTGTGTCTAGTCGCTACTGCGACTCCCTTTTCCGCCATTTGTATTTGAATTTGTTAAAACATTTTAGTGGAATTACTTTCAGTTTAAATGGCCAAAGTGGCCTCCAGTTGTTGTCGCCCTACCTCTCTCTCTCTCTCCCTCTCTCTCTCTCTGTCTCCCTCTCTCTCTCTCTCTGTCTCTCTTTCTCGCTGCCTTTTGTCTAGATAGTTGTTGGCTTGCGCTTGGGCTATAGAAAGTCTGTTGACTGCGCTTGGTTTGATTTGATTAACCATTCGCTTGATATTGAAGTCTTTGAATGCATTCACTTGATGTCAAGCTAGCGCCGTTTCCCATTCACGAATGCCATTTCAAATGCACTCAATTCGCGATTTTATACTAGATTAGATAATGCTCGGGCGTTGCTTGGATGCGTCTTAAGAAAAGCTCAAGCTTAGTTGTAGATAGTAGATGTATCTATGTATCTATGTAGATTGAAGTGTATCTGGACATATCTATAGATACGTATGTTCTAGATAGATAGAGACATATATAGATGTATCACTATATATATCTTTCTGCCTTTCTATCTTTTTATCTTTTATCTATCTTTCTTTCTATCTTTATATCTATCTTTCTTTATATCTTTATATCTGTCTATCTATCTATCTATCTATCTATCTATCTATCTATCTATCTATATATCTATCTATCATTTATCTATCTATCTACCTCTTCATCTCTGTATCTCTGTAATTTCAATGTCAGAGGCTTACGCAATCTCTGTGCACGAGTTTTCGGCTTTTGTTGCTGTTCAGTGGAGGCAATTGGAGAGCCATTTGCCCGTCTGGGCAAATGAGCCACAGGTAGAAGTGACTTCCCTTGCCCCATTAGGCACCTCACTGCCCCTCCAACCCCACCCCTTGCTGCTCGACTGTTGCTCAGTTTTTTTGTTGCTCTGGTTAAAGGTTAAGTTGAGCCTTGTTAGAGTCTGTTTCTCTTGCTGGTTTTGGGTTGCGTTGCGTTGCGTTTTTTTTTGTGCCTTCTTCTGTTGTCCGTTTACCCTTTGCTATGCGATTAAGAAGGGTATTTACTTTTACAGGTGTATAGCTGTAGATAATGTTGCCAAGCAGAGGGAATAGATGAGTGCTTGAGTGAGCTTTCTTTTAATCATATATCAGCTGGTGTTTATCAAGTGGGCTATACCAGAGACAGTTCCATCCAGGATGCATGATTGTATAACTGATTTGACTTATATGATCATCATACGTGCTTTCATCATACATCCTTCCATCATACATTCTTCCATTATATATGTATGATTCCTTATATTATATATGCTTTAATCATATATGCTTTCATCATAAGGTCTTCTACCATACATCATTTAATCATGCATTTCTCCATAATACATATACATACATCATGAATCCTTCCTTATCCATCATAATTCCTTCCATCATATATCTTTCCATTAAACATTCTCTATACATACATCCTCATATTATACATCCTTTTATCATGCTTCCATCACATGTCCTTCCATCATATGACCGTCCAACATACATCATTTCATTCTATCATACCTCCTTCCATTAAATATCCTTTTCTCTCACATTCTTTCATCATAATGTCATGCATCATACATGCTTTCATCATAAGTCCTTTATAACACATTCTTCTATTGTACATCCTTTCATCGTATATCATATCCTTCATCATACATCCTTTCATCAACCATCCATTCCAGCCATCCATTCCTACCTCCATCCACCCTCCACCACAGCTCACACCGTGACTATTCGCCTCGTGCAGGGTATCCTCTAGTCGTGCACTTTCGACTTTCTTTCCTTGCCTTTTGTATGCTACTACTTTGGCTCTTGCTGGTTTTTCTTCCGCTTCTTCTTCTTCTTCTTCTTCAGGCAGTTTTCGGGGCATTTTTGTTTGCGATAGCTGCCGCCCGCATTTGCGCTTTGCGTGCCGAGCAATGCGTGGAATGCAAAGGAGGCCGTTTGTATTGCCTGCTGCCGTTGCTGCTGCTGCTTCTTCTACTTGGCCATAGATACAACCGGAAATACTTGAAATTTTTGCAACTTGCGTTTGTAGCACCTTCGCGGGGGGTGCGTATGGGGTGGGTGGGTGGTGGTGGTGGTGGTGGTACTGGTGGTCAAGCGAAATTGAAAACTGCAATTGACACTGAAACTTGATATGGATATGTGAGCGAGCGTGGAGCAGAGATATGAGGTTGGGGGTGGTGCGGGTGGTTGGCTGGGTGGCTGATTGTTGGCAACTGTTGCAAGGTGGATTTGCCACTTGCCTGTTTGGCGCTGCAACGGGCACTGGTTGCACGGCGGATGTCCTGTCGCAGGAGCCGAAGCCGATGTCGCGACGACCGAACGCCGACGACGACAACGAGCGCCACACGAATCGCTCTGCCAATTGGGCAGCGCAGCGCGCTGGCAACATTTGTTGCCGCCTCGCCGCCTTAGCAACATTTGTTGCGCAACATTTCGGGCAAGCGATTGGGCGCCATTAGCCATTATTAACGCAATTATTATTGCATCGTGGCCCGGCGTCCCGGCGTCCCGGCACGTCCCCAGCTAACGAGCCGAAATTAGCTCAGCGAATTATGAGACTTTTGCGCAGGCGAACTTTGCTTAGCCACGCCCACGCCGACGCCGTCGCCGTCGCCATCGCCGACGCCTCTCGCATCTGTTGCACTTTCCATTTTCATCAGTCTTCATCAGCATCTTCATTATGTTAATCATGTGCGCTGTGTGCCTCCGTCTGCGTCTGCAGTTAATTTCTGTTTCTTATTGCACTTAATTAAGTGCAACTCGAGCCACTCCCACTCTAGCCCCTCCCCTCCCCTCCCACGCCCAGCGCCTGCTGCCAGCTTAATTTATGCAGCAAGCGATGCCGTCGCATCCATTGCTAATGATGTGCACGTCAAAGCGCGGCAGACAAGCCGATGACAATTCCATGATGGCCATGATAATTCCAGCAATTGGCCCAAATTTTGAAGTCAATCAACCTGCTTGAAGCGTCTGAAAAATTAGTTAGGGCGGGGAACGGGTAACGGGGGCGGGGGCTGCTGCTGGGGCTATGGTAATAGACGCTATCATCGAGCAGCTGGATGAGCCTGCAGCCTGCCGCATGCCAAATGCCGCTGCAAATGGACGCTTGTTGCATAACTAATCCATATGGCTGTCAATGACTAATGGCTGATGAGTGATGAGTGATGAATGTGTGATTGATGCCCTGCATGCATAGTAGGGAAAGTGGATCCATAGAGCTTGGCTCAGGCCTGACTTAGAGATAATTCTCTTGATGTATTTCATTTGATTGATGTAAGTAGCAGTCAATCAATCATTTGATTGATAGCATGTGATGAAACTAGATGAGTTCTAGAGATGTATACGACTGATGTATACTAGTTGAATGACTGATGTACAGCTAATGCGTGTCTGATTGATGCTTAATGGCAGAGTGATGTATGCTTGATTGATGTGTGCTGGCTGTTCGACGAATATTAGGCATGACTTATGATTGATGAATGGCTGATTGATGTGTTATGATAATATAAGCGTTTGCTTTGTGTGTGATAGCTATATGATGAATGAAGGACTGATGATTGACTACTGTGCCGTACTGATGTATGTTTGATTGATGACTGATGATGATTTGTAAGTCTATAACTGTTTGATGACCGATGTATGGTTGATGAACGACTGATGCATGGCAATGTAGTACAGCTGATTGATGAGTGACTGATGAATAACTGATGAATTACCTATTTTACACTGACTGAAGTATGTATGCTGATGTAAGTGCATGTCTGCCTGACTGATGTATGTATATCTAGTCCGTCGATGATTGAGGAATGAGTGATGAATGACTAATGCATTGCTCATAAATTGACTTATGCACGACTAAGCTAATGAACGATTCCCTGATTGATGACTGATGTATGTCAACAATCCGATTGATTGCCGAATGCTCTTTGATAAATATCGAATGCAGTCTGATGTAATTATTATAGTAGCCGCTGCACGGGCATAGCTACAGCTCGACGGCTTTATCTCCAACTGGCCAAATGGAAAAATGTCGCCAAACGGCAGTCACGGCGACTTTATTAATTCCCGAGCCGAAATGCAATTTGTTGTGCCGTTTGATGTTTGCCCCGCGCCAGTGGCTCAATAATTGCGACTTTTAAGTTTGCGCACTGCGAAAAATTGCATTGAGCGTCGCCTTTGTGCACATCAAATATGGAAAAGTTGTTAATAAATGATAAGAGCGATTTTATTTGCTTGCTCGACTGCAGCTGACGCGTGGATTTACATGTGCAGCGGACGCAACGGAAGTGGATGACCGACAGATTGCCCATACGACTATATTTTTTCACAGCGAGAGGAAGAGGGAGGGTGGGAGGTGGCTGGGGACCCATTCGCATTCGAATTGGTCAGCTTTGAGTCGCATCCAGTCCAGGCTGTGTGTGTGTGTGTGTGTGTGGGTGGCCATAAGGTATGCACAGCACAGCGGAGCGTCGTAGGCGACGTTCATTGAATCTGCAAAATCGCACAGCTCGAGCAGCATCGAGCAGGAGCCAACGCAAGGGTAATCGAAATCCGAATCCAAATCCAAATCCAGATCCGCATACCATGTATAATCATCATAATGGCAAATTATATATAATAATAAAATATTTCGTGTTCGAACTACCAAAATGCACTCGCTGTGTCCAGCGGGTGTCCAGCGTATCGAGTTGAGTGCTCCAGACTCGAGTGGCTGTGGCTGTGGCTCTGTCTGCTATGCGTACATACGTACATCCGCACATACATCTATTTTCAATAGCATATGCGTACGTGTTAGTGGCCGTCCGCAGACATTTGGCAGCGAGTGCTTTAAGTTGAAGCCAAGGACTTTAACTCAAGCCGCCATGCTGTGCTTCAATCTAGTTAAGTCACTGTGTACGGCGTGACAATGGCCCGTTACCGAAATCAATCGTCTGCGTGACTGTGACTGTGTGACTGTGTGACTGCTGTGCTGCCCTGTCTGCCGATCAATAGATGGCGCTGCCTTTTGTGCCGCTGCCAACTTCAGTTTTTCGTCCGCCTTTGTGCGCTGCATGCAAAATTAGTCTGGCGGCAAATCAAATGTTTGCCTCTGGCCAGGCCAGGCCAGGCCAGGCCAAGCCAGGACCTTGAGTGGCAGTCGCCTGCCTCGTGCGTTCTCCATATCGAGAAACTAAGAATTTCCCACTTCTTTGGCATAATTTAGCTGACTGGCTGGCTGGCTGGGGTCTTGCGTGCTCTTGGCCAAAAAAACAAGCTGAAAGCCTTTGCCGTCGACTCAATTTGCAACTTTCGAGCGAGAGAGGCGAACCGCAGCGCTGCCAACTGAGGCTGGATGGAGTGTTCCGATTTCCTTTGTGCCTGTGGACCGATTCTTGGGGCATGGCGTTAACTCTTTAAGTGGCGCCTGTCGCGGCGTCTGCGGTTCAAAGTTCAAAGCGTACATTTCCGATTTCGCCATTAATTAACGCTAGTAAATTAGCAGCGCAGCTGCAGCTGCCAAGCTACGGGCTAGCCTCGCGCCCCTGCTCGACTTCATTGATTCGCAATCAGCGCGAGGGCCGCATTTGATTTATTTCCCCAGCCCAGAGAGAGAGAGAGGGAGAGCGGTTAAACTTTCCCCGAGCAGTGCCAAACGCAATTTAATAAACAACATTTTACAGCCTCCGAATTCAATTAAGTGCTTCGCTCAGCAGCATTCAACTGAAGGCTGAGGCGAGCGTCAGGGCGGGCCAGAGGCCACCTCAGGCAGCAGGTGCTGCGCTATATGACTATTGGCTAAAGCAATTATAATCCAAAGATTCAAATTTCTTGAGCTTCTGCGTTCAAATTGAGAACTGGTAAGGCGTGGCTCATCGAGAACTGCTTGTAGCAAGCATTTCTAAGGTCAACTTGGACTTGGACTTGGAAGTTTGTTACTCTTGCTGTCTCTCTGTCTCTCTCTCTCTCTCTCTATCATGATTTGTAGCTCATTCCCTCTTGTTTTTCCTCTTATTGCATCTCTGCTTCTCACTATCTTCCTATCTCACTCATACTATCTCTCGCTCTTCTTATTCCTTCTTCTTGTTTCTCTCTCTCTCTCTCTCTCTCTCTGTCATTCTTGCCATACCTCTCGCTCTCCTTTTCTGTCTTTCTTCCTTTCATTCTATCCTTCTTTCTTTTTTCTCCTCCCTATCTCTATCACACTTTCTTCTATCTCTCTGTCTTTTCTTCCTCTTTTTCAGCTTCTCTCTATTCAACATCTTTTCACTCTCTGCCTCTTCCAATCTCCCACTTTTCTACATTTTCTCACTCCCTCTTCCGCCCTTTCTTGGCTCTGTCTTCTCTCACTCCTTCATCTTATCTCTCTCTCTCTCTCTCTCATTCTCTCTCATTCTCTTTCCTTTTCTCTCTCCCCCTTCATTGCTCTCATCCCTTTCTCTTCTTTTCCACTTCTATCTCTCCTCAATCTTCCTTCTGCCTTTCTTTTTATCTCTTCTCCATATTTCTTCTCTTTCCTCTCTATCTTTTTCTTCTCTTTATCTTTCACTCTTCTCTTTATCTTTCACTCTCAATTTCGATCTCTATCGGAGTCTGTCTCTCTCTCTCTCTCTCTTTCTCTCTCTTTCTCTTTCGTTCTCTCTCTTCTATCTCTTCTCTGTCTTCCCGCTCTCGCTGCTCTTCCCTCCTACTCTCCCTCTCCATCTTATATCAACCCCACACTCGCTTATCGCTTTCAGCAAAAACTCATCCATTTCCCTGCCCCCCAGCCGAGCGAGGCGTCGCCTGCCTAACAGATCTAATGACACGAAGCTGACACCGAAGAAGCCACATTGCAAAATGTTGTATGAATGATGTTTGGCAATATTTTATTGAAGCTGTTTACGCGACGAAAACTCATCAGGAGATGTGTGCAAAAAGAGGAAAGCAAGCATGAAATCGCAGATAGCAGCAGCTGTCGATGCTGTCCTTGCTGCTCTCGATAATCAGTTGTGGCTGGCAGCGAGGCAAGCGCTGATGACAAACTGATATTAAAGACGCATCAGAATTTATCTGAAGGCGAGAAATCGACAAAGTCCGCGCTAATAGAAAAAGTTCTGTGCTTGGCCGCAACAGCAGTCGGCGAGGGTATAGCGGGGTAGTTCGCTGCGGGCAGGCAGCTTGCCAAATATCCTTGCTCATATATCCTGTTGCATGTGGCAAGTGGCAAGTGGCATGTGGCATGTCGCTGGCCATAAAAATGATTTAAATGCCGCCGCATTGTTGCATTATGTCGCCGACTGAATGAATGACTGAATAACTGACTGCCTGACTGACTGAATGATTGATTGACTGACTGACTGACTGAGTGACTGAGCGACGCGCTGTGTCCCCATTTGGGCCATGCATCAACTTGATGGCTGCTGCCGACTTGCCAGCATCTTTATTTACTCCGATTCGGACAGTGACCGCTCTCTCTCTCTCTCCCTCTCCCTCTCTCTCTGTTTGTCTCTTTCTCTGGCTGTGCATACTTAATGCATTTGCATTTTCATTTTATTTCATTGCACTGCCTGCAACTTGTGCTTTGTCTTCCAGCAAAGGACCTTCTTCCACTTCCTGCCCACTTCCTTTCCTCGCCTCGTCTCGCCCTCGCCTTGACTAGATTCTTGGGCTATTTGCTGTTTGGCTTGTCTTGTGTTTACTTACTTTCATTTGTTTGCTTGTGTTTCATTCGGTTAAGTGCTTCTCTGATTGTTTCGCGACAGCCTTCGCTTCTCGCTTTAACTTCGCCAGTTGCCGGGGATTTGGAAGTCAGTCTCAAGCGAAGCATCCACTTCCATCTCGCCATCTCATCAGCTTCATCTCCCCAACTTTTCATGTTCAAGTGCGGCCAGTTATTATCTGCTTAACAGACATTCGCATCGCTAGTTGTTAACAACATTATTGGGCATTACATGTGCCCCCCACACACACACACACACACTAACACACTCGCACACTCTCGCCCTTTGCTGTGGGTCTTTGCTGTTATCGCCCATCCATTGGCCATAAATATTCATCCTTTATGCATACATTATTTTAATGAATTATTGATTTCGTTCAATTTAATAGCATTGAGTGCAAATACATACTATATTAGGAGTCGCAGCTTGAATACCCTATGACAACTGTTGCCTTAACTATAACGATAGAGTTGAAGCTAAGAGGGGTTTGTTTACTTGAGAGATCTAGACATTCGGAATCCTAAGTTTAATTTAATTTAATATAGGCTAAGCAGAGGGTAGAGCAGAGAGAGAGAGAGAGAGAGAGAGAGAGAGAGAGAGAGAGGGACAGAGAGAGAGCAACTGAATTGAGAAACTATCTTATAGGTAAGGTAAGATCAGTAACTAGGGAGGTCAGGTCAATATCCTTCTCAAGAGATACCCCTACAATCAAGTTGCTCTCTCTCTGTTCTATGCCTACCTTCTAGCAAGATGATCTTACATTTGAACTACTCTCCCTATCTCTCTCTCGCTCTCTCTCTCTCTATCTCTCTCTCTGATCTATCACCCACTTACCCCATATCTAACTCGATTGTAGGAGCATCTCGCTGAAGCTTATTGATCTTACCTGCCAGGAAGTCCTACTTGTCTACTCTCTCCCTCTCTCTCTCTCTCTCTCTCTTTCTCCCTCTCTCTCTCTCTTTCTCCCTCTCTCTCTCTCTCTCTCTCTCTCTCTCTCTCTCTCTCTCTTTCTCTCTCTGCACCTCTTGAGCTTACCCCTCACCGACTCCTACACTCTCACAGTTGACCTTCTCCATCCCTTCTCTCATTGATCTTCCAGCAAGTCTCTCTACTCTGCTCTACTCTTGTTCTCCACATACCCTCTATGCACATATATTTACTCTTTAACTGTCTATCAAAAAATATCTGTTTGTCTCAACTACACTAAGTAGTTCAACTTTTTCCCCCCTCTCTCTCTCTCTCTCTCTCTCTCTGTCTGTCTCCTAGACTCCTACTCGCTTTGTATCCACTCACAGCTCCTATGCTCCGCTTTAATATCTACTTGGGTTTCGTTTTCATATAATTTATAATGCTTAACACGCATTGAATTGATTTTAGTTTGGGCTCTCACAGCACAGCAGAGCAGAGCACGGCTCGTCGTGGGGCCAACAGATAGCGTACGGTTCGCATTCGCTTTGTGTGTCGAATGTTTTGTGTGGTTTTTGTGGGTTCCAATAGCACTTTGTGTCCCTTGCAGAACGCATTAGCAATAAAGGCGCATCTATTCAATTATATCGCCGCTCCCAGCCCCCCGTCCACCTCAGTGCGTGCCTGATATGAAAGTAAACTAGCCCTCGCTTCGGATTGCTTTTAGGCCAACAACATTTTTCTTCCTCCGGCTCTTGTTGTTGTTCCTAATCGAGGCGCTGTCTCATCAACTCCTTCACACACTGGCAGGCGGGCGGGGTCCGTGTGTCATTTTAATGGATGACAAGAATATTTTTGTATTTTATGATGCCCCCCAGCACCACTAGTCGCCTGGTCGTTCCTCTGAGCTCAGCTCGCACTTGCTGCATATTATTTATTGTATTAAAAGTCCATTAGTGATTTTTGAAACTTGTGGTCGCCATCTTTCATTTTCATTTTCAGTTTCATTTTCCATTTACATTTTGACGTCAATAAAATTGACAGTTGCCCTCGGCCCCCTTGGCCCGACTCGCCATATTGTGGCCACTAATTGCATTTTGGTTGAGGCCAAACCTGCTGCTGCAGCCGATCAAATGGGGCACTTTATCGAGCTCTGCCTCTTGCCCAATATCTTGGCTGAAGCTAACTGGTTTAGCAAGCAGCGAGTGCCCGATGGCAGCTGCTTGAATGGGATGTTGGATAGACAGACTAGTTGTAACGAGAGCGCATAGAGCATAGTAAGTCAGCGAGTGATTGTAGAACTATTACAGAACGAGAAAGTGGAGCTAGTAGCGAGAGATAAGTAGCGAGAGATAAGTAGCGAGAGTTAAGTAGCGAGAGGAAGTAGCGAGAGGAAGTAGCGAGAGTTAAGTAGCGAGAGTGAAGTAGCGAGAGGAAGCAGCTTAACGAGAGCTAAGTAGCGACAGGGAGTAGCATAACGAACGAGAGATATGAAAGAGCAAACAGGCAAACTGCCGGGAGATAAGGGATAAATCCCAGTATACCAGAGAGTGATGAGAGGTCATAGCGAGTAAATATAGAAACCAGCGAGTAATAACGTATAAGAGCTCGTGAGATATAGAGAGTAGCGAGAGATCCTAGCGAATAGCGAGAGAAAGAGACGAGTAATAAGAATATAGGTATAAAAGTGAGTAACGAGAGCAACTAACGAGTAATGAGGTATAAGATGCGCGTGAGAGTAGCGAGAGGGCATAGAGAGTAACGAGAGATAACTCCTAAGTAAGGCCTAGGTAGAAATTTGAAGTAACTGCTGCTAGGGAGAGACAGAAGCAAATGATAGCAAATAGTAACGAGTAGTGAAAGGAGAGGATAATAAGAAGGTAGAACGAGTGTTTTATGCAAAGGTATAAGAATATTAAGAGTCAGACAGAGACAGAGGGAAGGAGAGAGAGAGAGCGAGACAGAGTAATTCATACATAATAAAGCCAACCAACTAGTCGTGAAACAGCCCTTAAGTAACGAGTGCAACAAGTCAAGAGCGAAAAGCAATTTCTAGCTGAAATGCGACGCGCTGATGCCAATCGATGCTGCCGGCCAGCTAAGCGCTGACCAACGAATGCAAGTGGCTTTAAGCGAATCGCTTGACTAATTGATTGAGCATCACGGACTGTGCCGCAGCTAAGACTGCACTTAATTTGAAAAATGGAATGCTACGCCCACGCCCACGTCCACATCCCAGCCCCTGTCCCTGTCCCTGCCCCGTCTGAATATGGGTTGGGGGGATATGCATCAACGACAAAGTCGTGCCATTTATGCATAAAGCAAGTTGCAGATAAGTGTGTGCCGGGAGAAACTTGTGTAAACGAGCTGGAGAGCGAGAGTGAGAGAGAGATTGAAAGAGATGGCAGCTATGGGGGATTGAAGGCAAGTGCTAATATCTCGTGTCGGGCATTTGCCTGCTGCTGCCTGTTGCCAGTTGCCCGGGATTAAAGTTGCTCGCAAATTTTCAGGCGCATAATGAAGCGAATGCAGCAGGGAAAATAAAGAGAAAGAGACGGGCAGAGAGAGAGAGAGAGGGATGGGACATTTCAGGCTATATAGCATCAGCAGTCAACATCAGACTGTTCGCTGGCATTAATAAAAGTTTTCATTCAAACAATGCAACGCAACCCAAAAAAAACGAGAGAGAAGAGAAGAGGAGAGGAGAGGAGAGCAGAGCAGAGAGGAGAGTCCTCCCGGCTGGAGTACAAACAAACGGCGCCTGGTGGATAGGGAAAGAGATTTAAGCTGGGACCGTTAAGCCACTGATTGGGGTCATTATTAAATAAATTGAAAGGCATTTCTGTTGACATGCGAATGGGCCATGATGGCCGAGACAACAACAACAGCAGCAGCAGAAGCAGCAGCAGCAGCACAAAGAGGGTTCCCAAGTGCTTTAGTTGTCTTTTGTGGCAATTCAAGGGGCTTCATTCAATCTTTTAACGTGATAAACAACCTAATGTACACAGAGAAAGAGACAGACAGAGACAGAGAGAGAGAGAGGAGGGGAGAAGACAGAGCTGAGCGCACATCAATGGATTTGAGCTGAATAGCAGCGCCTTTCTTTCGCCTCTATAGAGCACTCGGCATGCGACTCAATTGGATTGCCAACTCGTAGATAATGCGCCGCAAAGGCCAAACTCAGGCTGGAAAATAATCGATTAAATTGGCAATGTTATCGATAGATTTGCAGAGTGAAAAGCATAGTTGCAGTTGAAGTTTAGAGACTAAACTCGGACTTGCCTTGGGCTTAAAGGAGGTCAAGCAGCTACATCAAAGCTTCAGTAGATCTCTGAGCATGTCCTAGCATAGCTAAGCTCAGTCTCAATCTTAACAAAATCCTTTCAGCTCAAAGTGGACTAAGTCAACGCTCAGCACTTGAGCAGTGGGCAATTAGCTTGCTAATCGCCCTAGAGCCTTGGCCCGCTTAAGCAGAGAAGAGCCTGTCAACTGGCCAGAGAGTACACAAATATGTGGTTGATTATGACATTTGAGTTGCGTTGCGTTGCGTTGCGTTGAGTTGAGTTGAGTCGAGGCATTGGCAGAGGCTCGTTTCCTGTGTTTTGGGCGCCCAAATGGCGCATAAGAAGAGTTAATTGGGCCGTTATTCGGAATGGGGCTCGAGCTGCAATTGAATGCCGAATGCCGAGTGGCGACAGGGGAGCCGTGCGCGAAATGCTATCGCCACTCAGTGGGCCAGGTGGTTGACAATGGGCTCCACGAGTCGATGCTTTTTAATTGAAAGCAAACAACACTTTCGCCCAACGTCCAGAAATATTTTGTTTGCATGCGTGTCGCTGACAGGAGGCAGGAGGCAGGAGCCAGGAGCCAGGGGATGGGGATTGGCCCGTTGCTTAGCTGGCTGCTTGGGCATAAAAGTGAAAAACAATTGAACCCTTGGGCAAAATTGGTTTTGACAATGTAAATAAATAAAACACAAGCATAAATATTTACTGCTGGCAGCAGCAGGAAACGTAACGTAGAGCCCCGCCAGGGAGGGAGCGAGGCAGAGGCAGGGGCAGGGGGCAGGGGTAGCCAAAGCTGGCGCCCGACTAAAGTATTTACAGCCTATTCCCCAAAACTGACGTAAGCGTACAGATTACAGCGGCCAGCCTTCTACTCGGAAAAAGGGACTCTCTTTGGCCAGCTACCCCTACGCCAGCTCCGCCCGCAAGTGGCTGACCTTTAACCGTTAGTCTTCAGGCCAGCCCCTCGAATGTTGCCAAAAGGATTTGCAGCTCATTTCATGCCAAACGCACTTGTGCCCCATGCCCCGTGCCCCGGGTCTCGGCCTCAGCCTCATCCGCCCCCAGTCGACCCTTTCGGCTTAACCCTTCTGCTAATATTTGATTGTGCTGCCCGTTTAACAGCCAGCTCAAATTTTCAACTGTCTGTTTTCCCCGTACGCGGGAATACGCAGCCCGAAACAACATTTCAGCTCCAGCCGCAAATTGAAAAGAAAATTCAGAGCGTTAAATCGTAAAATGATTCCAATTCGAATTGACTCTTCATGCAGTCCGCATATGAAATTAATCTCCAGAGAACAGGCGGGCAATCAAATTATATGAAGAAAGATAGACAGGAGGTAGGGGGCAGGAGGAGCAGACGAGAGAGCAAATCTAATCTGTCTCCTACCTCCTATATCCTACCTCCCATCTCCTACCTCCTACATCCTATCTCCTACCTCCGACCTCCTACCTTCTATCTCCTATCTCCCACCACCTACCTCCTATATCCTACCTCTCATCTCCTATCTCCTATCTCCAATCTCCTATCTCCTATCTCCTACCTCTTACCTCATATCTTCTATATCCTATATCCTATCTCCTATATCCTGTCTCCCATCTCCTATCTCCTACCTCCCATCTCCCATCTCCTATCTCCCATCTCCTATCTCCTACCTCCTATCTCCTACCTCCCATCTCCTATCTCCCAACTCCTAACTCTATCTCCTTTCTCCTATCTCCTACCTCTTACCTCATATCTTCTATCTCCTATACTCCTATCTCCCATCTCCTACCTTCCATCTCCCACCTCCTATCTCCTACCTCCTATCTCCTATCTCCGATCTCCTATCTCCTATCTACTATCTCCTACCTCCTATCTCCTATCTCCTATCTCCGATCTCCTATCTCCTATCTCCCATCTCCTATCTCCTATCTCCTATCTCCTACCTCCCATCTCCTATCTCCCATCTCTCATTTTCTATCTCCTATCTCCTACCTCCCATCTCCTATCTCCCATCTCCTATCTCCTAACTCCTACCTCCTATCTCCTACCTCCTATCTCCCCCCTCCTATCTCCTATCTCCTATCTCCTATCTCCTATCTCCTACCTCCTATCTCCTACCTCCTATCTCCTACCTCCTATCTCCTATATCGTATCTCCCATCTCATCTCCTGCAGCTCCTGTACCTCCTGTACCTCCCATATCTCCAGTATCTCCTATCTCCCATTTCCTATCTCTGGCTTCCACCTCTGTCCCTCGTCCATTATCGTTGTAACTCACTCAAATAGCATATTCAGCAGCTGCTGAATGGGCTGAATCCGCTGAATGCTTCGAATTCTAATCGTGGCTAGTTAATTTCAAATAGCCAAAACAATTGCAATTCGATGCGCGAGTTTGGCCAGCCGATTATTAATACATGAAGGTGCTCCGGCCGACGCAACGCAACAGAATCAGCTCTATATATATACACACACATATATAGCATATATATATATATGCTGGGGGCGCCGCCTGGAGCTTTATGTAAGACCAGCCACGAATCGGCCATAATAATTTTCCGCGTAATTTATTTGAGCGCCATAATATCATATTTTACACGCACACACACACTTAGAGCCGGGTGGAAGGGCTCTGCGCCGCCGTAGGCGAGGCTGTAGGCGGCTCGTGGAGTTGCTTCCGTTGAATAATTTAAACAGCGCACATGTGCGCGAAAAAGATGCCCGCCGAGCGGGGGCGATGGAGGTCACGTTAAAATAGGCGGAAGACGATTATCAGACAGTTTGCACACAATGTTGTCGTCTGCAGCGGAAGGAAGCGGAGATAGCGGCAGGTGGGGGGGGGGATTGAGGATTGGGGCTTCTAGCACACATTTATTGCCAAAATTAAATGACAATGTAGTCGAGAAGCTATAAGTAGAGCTGCAGCCAACAGCTGAGGGGCGGACACCAAACCCAGGCGAGGCGAAGGGCAGAGGGAGCACGGGAGGTGAGGTGCATATCGTTCATATGGTGGAGCAGCAGCAGCAACTCAAGCTGAACAATTTTTCAACAAGTTTTATGCAATTTCTTTGGGCTCAACCCCTAAGGGCGTGTGCGTGTGCGTGTGTATGAGTGTGAGTGTGTGTGTGTGTGTGGCAATCGCGGAATCGGTCCAAGTGTAAAGGAATTTTAACGCTTTGCCGTTAAATGCTGCTTGCTCGCAGCTGCAGATTGTTTGGTTTAAGCTGTGGCAGAGAGAAAGGCAGAGAGAGTGAGAGAGAGTGAGTGAGAGAGGGTGCTTAGGGGCTAGAGGGCTAAGGGGGTAACAGCGACTGGGGGTGGCATCGTCGCTTTTGTTGAACTTTTGCATAAGATTGCGCAGTAAATTGTCGAAAATTAATTTTCATGTTGTAGAAGCAGCGAAAATTCATGGAGCACAAGAGATAGCAATAAGCAAGCAGTGCAAGAGTGAGAGGGAGAGAGAGAGAGAGAGAGAGAGCGCGCGCGAGTAGCTATATAATAAAGTACCCAGACTTAGCTCAAGGCGTCGCTTTTTGTCAATTAATTTCTTCAATGGTTTTTGCCTAATTGAAATTTTATGGTCCTGGCAGCACACATGAGCGAAAGAGAGACAGAGAGAGAGAGAGAGGGAGAGAGTGGGGGAGGTAGGTGTGAAGCGGAATATACACACACACACACAAAGACAGACAGTCGACTTCATAATCACATCTGTAGCCTGTATCCAGGCTAAAACCCATAATTCAATTAGGAGTTCATTAAAGCGATTACACAATCAATTATTGTGCGAGAGCCTGCATTGAGGCCCGAATGCGATTATGAATACAAATGAATAGGCCCATGAATGAATGCGACTATTCAACGGCGCTTTCTGCCCGACTAGAAGGTATACCCTATATATAGTCACATGTCAAAGTCAATGGTTAAAGCTCTTGCTGTAATTAATCCGTTTTGTTAAATTTTCATTTGATAGCTGATTAGGCGACATTATAAATGATTAAGGCCTAAGCGGATTGCAGTCCCTCCTCTATCGACTGTCCTGCCACAAATTAAGCTCACACACACACACACACTCGTATACTAATTGGGCCAAATTCGCGTTGGCCGAACGGATATAGCAACTGCCTGATTAAATGCTTAAATGTTCTTGCGAATTATTTATAGTTTGAACGTTTGCGGTAGATAATTTATACGGACTGATATACAAGTTGCAGGAACTTCAAAGAGTCGGACGGATAGGCAATCGGACGGACAGACAGGCGGAGAGAGAAAAAGAGAGTCGAACAGACGGAGAGTCGGAGGCGCAGAGCATCGGATGAATAGCCTGTCGAACAGGCAGAGTGTTGCATAAAAAGTCGGATAGAGAGACAACCGGACGGACGGGTAGACGGACAGACAGACAGATAGAGCTATAGACAGTTGAAAGAACGAAGAGTCGGATGGACAGACATTCGATTGGACAGAACGGCGGACGGAGAGACAGTGAAAAGGACAGTCAGATTGAGTCAGAAAGAGAGAGAGAGAAAGATCGGAACAGATAGACTGCCGGACGGACAGATAGTCAGACTGACAGGCAGACAGACGTATAGACAAGACAATCGGACAGTCGGAAAGAGAGTTGGACGAACGTAAGGTCGGATAGACATACAGACGGATAGTCGGAAGGACGGAGGGACAGCCGGTAGAGCGAACAGTCGCATGGACATACAAGTGGAGACAGGGAGTCGAACAGACAGGCAGACAGTCAGGCAAACAGACAGCCGGACGGATAGACAGTATAGACGGACTGGCAGCCGGGGGACAGTCAGACAGCCCAGATGAGAAGATGAGAGTAGGCTAAATCGATTCAGATGCAGATCCAGATCAAGAGTATATATAATCTATGTGCCTCTTCCCAGTTAAAGTTCTGTAGGAAAACGCTTGCCACAGTCTTTAAGTCGAGCTCAGCCATGTCGGCTTAGCTTTATCCAACTCGTTCAGGTCTCGAGTTGAGCAGAAACCTATTTTATAATTAGGCTTAAGGTTTGAAGCAGAGCCTCAACCTCAAGCACCGCCCGCTCGCTCCCTCTCTCTCTCTGTATGTCTCTCTGCTTATCTTGCTGTGGAGGATTGCGAGAGTTGTTCGCAGGATTAAAAAGGCGAGTTGAAGGCAATGCAAAGTCGTTGCAATCAACGGATTAATGTGATTTGTGTTAGTCAACAGGCAACAGCCATGTCTGGTGCTTAACCAAGAGAGCAAAAGCTGCCAGGGATTAGGCGACCACATCAAGGATAGAAGCAACAGCAGCTTCCCTCTCTCTCTGTCTCTCTCTTTCTGTCTCCTTCGCTCCTGGGCCTGTTTTGCGCCTGTTTTTTTTAGCCTTTTGCCTTTCGTTTTTGTTGTTGTTGACAACGTTGGCAACATGGTTAAGCCCCGGCCTATATCCCCTACATCGGCCCCTGCTCCAGCTGCTCCTCAGTTGGCTGCTCGTTTTTGTTGTTAATTGCAATTATGATAATGAATCTTACAAAAGACTAATTAGTATGTTAAAAATGTTGGCGAGCACAAAAGCTGCGGATTTATACATTTACCTGTCGTCCCACTCATACATGCCAGCATATGTGTATGTGTGTGTGTGTAGTTTTAAGAGCTCTACTCTCATGTGTGTGTGTGTGTGTGTGTGTGTCTTTCTGAATGGGCCACAGGCACAAAGGCAAAGGCAACAATAGCTAGGAAGGGGGCAGAGCGAGAGTCCTTTCAACTTGGATGCTATTTAATGTGTTGCAAGCCAATTTTAATGCCTCTCCATCAAACTCTCTCTCTCTCTCCCTCTCTCTCTCTGTGTTTGGGACCAGGCTGACATAAAATAACTCTAAAACTTTGAGTAATTTAAAGGCAATGCAAAGGGTTTGAAAAGGGGCAGCAACAACTTCCAAGAACTTTGAACCGGTTGACAAATTAACTTAGAAAGAGGCCTGACTAAAGCAGCAAAGTTGATTAAAAAGCTGAGCAAAAACTATCGGTATTTATCGCAGAGAGTGAGAGAGAGGGAGGAAGCAGATATATTTTTTATATATGCACATATATATTTATATATGTAGACTCAATTACACGCCTAAGCGTGTATCAGCGTTAATTTAGCGACTATATAATGTTATCGATATTAATCGAAAATGGCTAAGGCCAGTGAGAAAACAGACGGATATGATTTTAGACACCAAGTAAAGCGCCTAAGTTTATATCAGCATTAATTATAGTATATGTATAGTGTTATCGATATTTATGGCAATGGCTAAGGCTAAACCAATGTCATGGGATGAGAAAATATGATAGGAATTTCTAGTTGGATACTTGAAACTGGTTAAATTTGTATAAGAAATAGCAAATTTATGTTATCGATAACTATCGAAATCATGAACGAAGTTAAGATAAATTTTAATTGAACTTAGCTACTGGAAAGTATAGACTGAGAGAGCATAACGAGAAATGAACCATGAGAATTGCTCTAAAATGCTTTCAAATTGTTATCGATACTTATCGAGCGCCGCAAAATCCTATTTCAACTGGCTTCAGCACTGCTTGGCTTAACTGCTTTAAAGCCAAACGAAATTACTGATTGAATTTATTAATTTTTCATGGAGATTGCTTAATTATTGTTAAATTAATTGAATAAAAAGCGCCAATTAAGATAATTGATAATGGGCGCGAAAGAGATGACAACACGCATGACCATTTAAATTGATATCGATATGTGTACATATGTATGTGTGTGTGTGTGTGTGTGTTGGTGTTATAATGCTTATGACATTTTATATTCAATTGTTGCGGTTTGTTTATTGTAATTGAAATGCGTTTATTTGCTTTAGTTTTGATGTTGCACTAAAGCGCTACTAGCGGCAATTATTGGCACTAATCTGTGCAAGGTTAGCCCATTAGATACGCCCACAGCACTCTCTTTTTCTCTTCATCTGTGTGCTGCTGCTCGCCGTCTCGCTCACACGCACGACACACGACAGACAATCTGGCTGCATATTTTATGCCCGGCGTCTGTTTTGCATTTGAAATCTGTTGACTCTTTAATCGATTTAGCAGCTTCGTCGACTGCTGCAGGCGACACATGAATTAGCCTGACAATGGCGGCATCGATAACAGCAGCACAAATACACGCTGCTCTCCCTCTCACTCACTCACCCACAGCAGCCATTGCGCCAGCAAGTACATATATTCGCTTTAATACAAACTTTTTATTCCCATTCCTTTTTTTTCTCGTTTTCTTTGCAAGTTGTAGATTTTCGTTTTCGATTTGTGTTCGCACTCACTCGCACGCCCACAAATTGCCGGCATTTGCATACGCACACACACAGAGAGAGTCTCTCTCCACTCTTCAGCTCTGGCTGCTTTGTGTGTGAGTGAGTGCGCGTGCAGCTCAACGAAGGCTGCCAGTGCGCGACAACAACTACTCGAGAGAGAACACAATCTATAAATAGCTTTAGCATTAACTAAATGCTGCGCTTCTACTTCGCATTGCTGTTCGCTTTAACCGTTAGCTGAGAGCACAGCTTAACGAGTGCAGTGCGTCGCTGCTGCGCAGCTGTTGTCAAGTTAAGAAAACAACAAAAACCAAAAGCAAAAACTTACCGTTTAATTGGTCTTGAGCAGAGCTGAGCGTGTCCAGATTTGCAGCTGCTAGATAACTAAAGAGAAATGGCTTTAAATTTGTTTTGTTTTCAATTGAAATGCTGCATCAACCTGTGTGTTTTTTTACTTTTAAGTCCAAGTTGCAACATTTAGCATATTAAGCGCGCACTGAAGTCGAACTGGCCAACAAATCCGGAGCAGCTACAGTTCCAGTTCCACTTTGTGTTTCTCTGTGTTTGTGTGTGTGTGTCGCTGTCTCTGTCTGTGTCTCGTCGCGCAGCCATGCACTTGCCTAGCCTCCGCCGGATGCATGTGTGTGTGCGTCTGTGGTTGTGTTTGTAGACATGCGGATGTTGTGCGATGCTGTTTATGCCTTTTACATTTTCCGCCATAATGAATTCTATGCTGCAGCCATAGAAGCAGCAGCTCAGGCAGCGGCAGCGGCAGCGGCATCGCACTGTGAAATTTCTAACTTCCGCTTTTTGCAAAGTTGACAACATGTCTGACCAGCTGCACAGTCCATGCACTCACCTCTCCCTCTTTCCCTCTCCCACTCTCTCTCTGCTGTCCGCTCTCCTGCTCTCCACTGCCGCTCTGACTCTCCAAGAGTTGTCTGTTGCTTCCACATATGCGAGAGCTGCGTCCATGAACTGGTTCCTTTTAAACGCATTTTTTGCCAGTTCAATTTACATGCTTGACCTTTGCATACCCTGTAATTGATACATTCGACCTTTTTACTGATACGAAATTATTTTTAAAGCAAATTTTAATATAAAATTAAATTTATTTTGCTCTTTAATGCGATTTATCAATAAAATCGTTGAAAGTCTTCAAATTTCAGCAAAGCCAAATATGTAAATTATTGTAAACAATATACCCTCTCTTTGCACTCACCCACTCGAGGGTATTTCAACTTTTGCGCCTAATTGTTGGCGCTGGCCTCGTTTTTTGTACCGCTAGCTGCCATGTCCTGGCAAATACCAGACACTTAAGCGCATTACGCCAGACTTTTGAGGGCATTCCGGCTATGAAATTACGCCGGACAAGCAGAGCGAACAAGTTAAAGCCAAACAAATTTAATAAGGTAATTATTTATTTGGAAAAAAAAATCACGTGACTGAAAACGGTGCAAATGGAGTTAGAAATTGTTTGAGAACAGAACAGTGTGACCGAAGTTGAATGCTAAAGCTTGGCAAGACCAGGCTTGTTTGTATAGTATTAAATAAATACTGCAAGCAGTTGGGCAAGCAGACATACATATTTAGCTAAGCTAACTCCGATTGAGGCGAGGCATAGATTTCAATATAAAAAAGTGTGACCATATTTGTATAAGTGAAAAATACTGAAAATAATTGGAAAACTTATGTTTTTCACAGAGATAAGGTAAAATTGTGATCTGACTATGTTGATGGAAATTTAAATAGATAAAAGTGCTCTAGTTGGGAGTGCACGACTAGTAGATACCCTGGACACTAAACAGAGTTGTTAAACTGATCATTTCATGATACTCTTATGACTTCAAAACAGTTGAATGTGGCTGGGTAGGGTATATGCATGCTCTATGCGCTATGCCACGCCTACTTCCGACTATTCTAAGCTCTGACTAAAAGTAGTTTAAGCCAGAATTCGAAATAAAGTGTGACCAGCCTCCACTAAGCCAAAAACTCACACAATAAAAGCCCCAGGCCAAAAGAGTGTGACCAGAGGCAGCTGCCTGGGTAAGATGAGGTTGACAATTACAATTCCCAACGGGTTCTGCCCGAAACCCCATGAAGTGAGAAGACTTTTGGGTACTGGCTTCACTTGCTTAGCCTTTGCCTCCGATGGTGGTTGGCCTACTTCATCTTCCGACAACAACAAAAAATTACAAAAGCCTGGAAACCCGAACCGGAGAAACGAAACTCGAACCGAATCGAACCGAGCTGGAAAACACACACAAGTGAACACATTGTCATCAGTTGTCAACCGTTTCGCTTTCACACATTTATCGAAATTTCGTCCCGTGCTACATTTGTGTCTAGTTCGTGTACTATTCAAATCACTTTGGCCTTGAATTACTTAACCAATTAAATTACACAGTTAGAAGCGAGAGATTCTGTGGACCTCCATCGATACTCGCCCGACATTCCAAGTACATCATTATATAAATACATACACCTGTATATATACATATATATATATATTTCCAAAGCAAAAAAAAGAAGAAAAAGAAATATATATATATATATATATATATCAGTATACATCCATAGCCATACGTCGAGGAGGAACCGGACCAAGCCGAATCTGGTCGGACAGCTGCTCATCAAGAAGGAATCTCAACGAAATCAGTTCAAGAACTTGATGGAGCTTGCCTTTCAGTAGCAGCAAGCCCCATCCCCGACGACAATAGCCACAGACCACCCCATCCCCATTTGGCCTAGCCACCATTTTGCCTGTCTTTGTTTTTATACGTAATTCATCCAAAATTTCTCGTTGACTTTGCGTTTGCGCAACTTTTTTCTTTGCGTTTCCTTTTGCCAATTTTAAGCTCGCATCAACCACAAAACTTTAAAGCGGTAAGTCCTAGCTATATAGCTAGCTATATATATATTGAAATAAATTTGAATAAAAATGTTTGCAAAGATTAAATCGCCGTCGTCTGCAAGGCCCAGACGCTTGCGCCAAACCCCTTTTCGGCAGCAGCTCCCCTGGCAACGAGCCCCCCGGCCACACTCCCTCTCTCTCCTTCTCCCTCTCCCTCTCTCTCTCTCTCAGCATTGCTGCCTTTTGGCTTATTGTTGCGGCTGCCTTCGCTGCTCGCTGGCCCGGCAAAAATAATGCGTATCCGTTGCGGATACAGAGACCAATTCTCAGTGTTTACCTCCGACTCCGGCCGTTCTCCTTCTCAGGCTCCTTGCCTTTCCCTCTCTCTCTCTCTCTGTTTTTAAGGCTTCCCTTTGCGAATATCCCACATTTCTCAACCCCTTTCGGAGTCGTTCCTCTCCGCACTTTCCCTCACGGAGTCCTTCCTCTTGTAACTCCTCGGAGAACACTGTGTGAGTCTTTCCGCTCGGAGTCTCCCTCTCAGTCTTCTACCTCTCGGACTTCTGCCACCCCCTACAATCTCCCCAGCTGCCCCTTCTCACCCCCTCAGGCTTCTCGCACTTCCTCCCTTCTGGGTTTTCCTTTCCCAGTTCCCAGCCCCCCCCCCCATTCCCGCCTCTCTCTTAATTTGTTTATTTGTTCGCTTTCACCTTTAAACAATTCCATTTACACGCGGCGACAAATTTCTGTTTTTATGGGTTTGGCGCTCGGCTCGCTTGTTACCTTAACGCATTCGCTTTATGGCCCGCTCCACAATAACAGTAAATAAGTTAATTTTAATGCAATAAACACAATTGAGGCGTGGACAGCTGCTGCAGTCGCCAAAGTCAGCCGTATCCCAAGACTTGTGAAACTCTTACCAATCGAGAGTTCTTATAGCTGGGATATCTTTGTTTTTATAGGAAGAGAATAGGAAGTAAATGGACTAACATATACTTTTAGCTCTCGCTCTCCCTCACTCAATTCTCTGTCTGAAACAAACTCTACCATCTCCCAACTACTTGAGTATTTCTCTATATCTCCATCACATATCAATATCTCTCTCTCTCCTGCTTTGTGGTATTAATGTATATATCTATCTGTCAGTTTCTATGTCTCTCTCTCTCTCTGTCTCTCTCTCTATCTCTCTCTCTTTATATCTCTGTCTCACTCTCTCTTTTTCTGAGTCTCTCTCTCTTTCTTTTACTCGGATTCTGTCTTTCTTTCTCTTTCTCTCTCTCTATTTTTCTGAATCTCTCTCTCTCTCTCTCTCATTCTATATAATTCTCTCTCTCCTTGAATTTCTCTATCTCTCTCTTTGACTCCAACTCTCTGTGGGTCCCTCTCCCTGACTCTCAGTCTCTCTCTCACTCTCTCTCCGTCTCAGTCTCTCTCCGATTCTCAGCCTTTCTCCTATTTATTCTCTCTTTTCCACATGAATTACCATCTCTCTCTCTCTCTCTCTCTCTCATACTAATTGACTCTCTCTCTATATCTCTCCCATGCCAATTCTCCTTTTCTCTCTCTCCCTCTCTCTCTCTCTGTCTCATGTTGATTGACTTTCTCCATATCCTCTCTCATACCAATTCTCTCTTAATCTCTTATACCAATTCTCTCTCCCTCTGTCTCTCTCTCTCTCTCTCTCTCTCTCTCTCTCTCTGTCGCTCATGCTAATTGACTCTCTCCATATCTCCAACTCTCTCTTTCTCAGTCATACTAATTGACTTTCTCCATATCCTTTCTCATACCAATTCTCTCTTACTCTCTAAAACTAATTCTCTCTCTCTCATATCAATTACTTATACCCCTTTCTCTATATTATATTATATCATATCAAATATCTACCACTTTCTCTACCACTAATTCTCTCTCTCTCTCTCTCTCTCTCCCTCAACTTTCTCTCTCCCACGGACAGCCATGAACAATGAATACTCGTATCTGGCCAACATGCAGCAGAATAGCAAGCTGTATGGCATGGTCGAGATTGACAAGCTGCGAAGCGCGTGGAAGTCGCGCAAGTTCTCCATCCAGGTGCCCGACGCCATCGTGCAGAGCGGGCTGCTGCCGTCGATCTTCGACTGGTCGCTGCTGGGGCAGCTGATGCCGGCGGAGCAGGCGAGCGGTGAGCTGCTGCTGCAGCAGCGCATCAACGATCTGGAGCTGTTGAACAGCCTGACGACGTCGCTGCAGCGCATCCAGATACTGCCCGAGATGGGGCTGACTGTGGCCGTGATCATGGGCAGGCCCAGCTACAACGTGCTCGTCCAGGACGACGGCAGCATACTGGTGAAGGAGCTGCCCAGCCTGCACATCCACGTGCAGGCGGCCGAGATGCGCGCGGTCGCCGGCCAGGACTGCGACATGCTCAACGAGGTGAACATCATGGCCATTGAGCAGGGCAAGCAGCTGGCCACCGTGATCCTCCACAAGCCCAAACTCTACAGCAAGACCGAGACCATGGCCGACGGATCGTCCCTCAGCGAGCTGACCGAGACCCAGGAGGAGCACGCCCAGCTGGACCACGATCCCAACAAGGAGCTGGGCGAATTCGAGGAGTTCCTCGAGCGCACCTGCAACCTCTCCGGCAATCGCCACAAGCTCGAGCAGCAGCTGAAGCTGAAGCAACAGCAGCAGCAGCCTGGGCAGCCGCCGGAGCTGGAACAGGTCAAGGGACAGCACATTGCAATGCTGGAGCTGGAGGTGCCGCCGCCCTCCGAGTCGCCCCTTCAGCAGACCGACGTGCCCGTCGTCGCTGAGACTCGACTGCGACGCCGTCAGCCGTTCTGGATACGTTTCGGCAACTGGCTGCGCCAGGGCCTGCCCCGCCTCAATCCCTAAATAGAAAGTCCAAAGGGAGAGAGAGAGAGGGAGGGGGCGGGCGAGCTGTTTGTAATATCTTCAATGTCCGTGGATCGTGCTCTAACGCTGCGAAGCTAAAATTCTTGTTCCAATGCATAGATCGTAAAATAAACTAAAAGAAAAAGGAAAAAGCTCAGCTGATGCCGACTTTAAGGGGGCGTGAGGGGGGTGGGAGCTTAGCAAATCGCTTGGAAAAATGCGGAATGCGTAGCCAAGGCAAGAAAACCACTTGACGGAAATTGCGCAAACACAAGACGCGTTTTGGCTACGCAAACTTCATTACGCTCAACTGCATCCTTAGAGCCTGAGAGCCAAGGCGAAACTTCCTTCCAGCCAGGGGTCGCGTGGGCAAGGTCCCACCCTCTCTCTCTCTCTCTCCCCTAGTTGCTGCACCTCTTTTTAGCTTGCTTCTCTGCTTTACAGCCGCATTAAGCAAAAACTTCTAGCAGAGCTCTGCCCAGTTACAGGGTATGCGAGATGAGGTGGGGCAAGTAGAGGTGTGTTGCTTACAATTCTCAACTAGTTTAAGCTGCCAGTTGCACTTGAGTTTGACTTCGCTGAGCAGCCTTTAGCCTAGTAAAATATGTTAAAAAAAGTGACTAATTTAACTTGAGGATAAATTTTGAGAGCCATATTTGATGTTCTCTTTACTATATTAAAGCTGATCAATTAATATATTCACTGAATATATATTTTGTAATGAAAACAAACTGCTTCTGAAGCAGCTGCTAACTATATAACATTCAAATTTAACTGCAGGATAAATTTTAGCCATAAAAAAATACTAAAATATGTTTTTAAAGCTATTTAAAGTGCATATAATATATATGCCTATAAAATAAATTTATTTAGCTTTTGAAGCCAAATGTGGCTTTAAAACCTTTGCAGCTAAAAGCCATTTCAAGCTATTCAGCTAGCATAGTTAGCATTTAAACAGCTATTTTTGTAGCTAGACATATATAAATCTCTAAAATAAATATTTTTCTCATATATATTCAAGCTACTTCTCCACTGCAAGCCAAATTTGGCTCTAAAATGTTGGCAGCCAGCAAATTTCAAGCTACTTCCACACGCTTTTCAAGCTTTTCAGCTAATATAGTTGGCATTTGTATAAGCTTAAAGCTGATTAGCTATAACATTTAGTATTCAAGCCTCTCTCTCCCCCCCTCTCTCTCTCTCTCTCTCACTCTCTCTCTGCCTATCGCTCTGCCTATCGCCCTGTCGCTCCGCCATCGACTTTCGCTCGGCTTAAAAAGTGAGCCATGAGACGGACTCTTCGGCATGCAAAATGTGCATAAGATAAATGGAGCACAAAGCGCTTTGAGGCAACATTAAAAGCTCACTACCCTGGGGGAGGGGCAGCGAGTGCTGCTGCCGCCTCATTCGTCTGCTGCCCCAGTGGCGCCATCTAGCGATGGGCATGAAAAGTCATTCACTAATGGGCTGACGGCTGAATGCCTC
Organism: Drosophila repleta; assembly: GCA_018903745.1. Classification (NCBI taxonomy): domain Eukaryota; kingdom Metazoa; phylum Arthropoda; class Insecta; order Diptera; family Drosophilidae; genus Drosophila; species Drosophila repleta. Next base: position 1,846,581 of record JAEIGN010000750.1, on the reverse strand, counting down.
GGCTCATGTGGGGCACAGGCCATAGATAGGGGCGCATCGGCTAGAGAGTCAAGGGGCTGAGGCGGGTGTGGAGGGTGTGGCAGTGGGCGGAGTACGATGACATGGTCTAGCCATATCCATTTGTATTTGCACTTCTTCTATTGGCAACATGTGGCGCCTTTTATTAAAAATTCATTTACTTACACATACACAGCCATATGGAGGCTGCTGCAGACAGGGCTTAGACACCAGAGGGTGGGGAAGGGGGGTGGTGGGGGGCGTGGCATTGGCAACGGCTCGTTTTTTGGCTTTTCGTCATTCTGACGGCAGTTGGCCCACACGCCACGCCCCCTTGGCTACTCTCTCCCCTTGACCTTCAGCAGCTGCTGCAAGTGCCACGCCCCGTTGCCCACTAAATTTCTTTTTTTTTGACTCTTTGTTAACTCTTTTGACCCGCATTCGCATAAATCTATAGACGGGTGGCGCTTAAAGACGCGTTGATGCAAAACGAATTGAGCGAGCGCAAGGCAGCTGCAAATTGAGCAAAAAGAGTTGAGAGAGAGAGAGAGAGAGAGAGAGCGAGAGAGAGAGATAGAGAGAGAGTCAAATCACATTTAGACCATATATAACTATAAAATATGAAGAAATAAGTGGTGCAGGCTCTTTGATAGCTTCTCATACATCAATCAGCCTGTCAATCAGTCAATCAGTTTGCTTAGAGCTTCACATATAAGTCTGCTAGTAGGCAGCAGGAGCCCCAAACAGCTGTTCAATCAAGCGGTCAATTACTTATCAATCAATCAGTCAATCAACTATGTTAAGGCATCAATCAAGCAGCAACAATCAACAGATAGTCAGACTTATAGCTGTTACTCAGTCAAACAATCACTCAATCAAGTATGCAAAACTCAATCATAAATCAAGTCAAGTATACACAGTAAAACAGTTAGTCAATCAGTCTGAAGTAATCTATGAATCGGGTCAATCATCACTCAGCTGACAGTCATATTGACAGCTAGTCAGCCAGATTGATAATCAATCAATCAGCCGTCAATCACTCAATATGTAGAGCAGCGAAAACTCACTCTTGAAGGCAGTCAAACGAAAAGTTAAAGCATTCGTCAAAGATTCTGCAGTATTCAATCAATCAATCAGTCAATCAGTTAGTCAATCAACCTTATAATCTTTTCCAGCCAAATCAGCAGTAAGCTTGATAATCGGTTAATCAGAGAGCTGATCAATCAGCAGATTGACAGCGAGTGAGTTAAACAAACAATCAATCAGTCATCAATCACTCAATCTATAGAGAATTGAAAGCTTACTCATAGTGTGAGTCAGACTAATTCTTAAAAAGGTAGTCAATCAGTATGAAGCAATCAATCAAGCAGTTTATTAAATCAATCAATCAATCAATCAGCTTGTTAATTAATCATTTGAAATTAGCCAACCAGTCTGTCAGACAGCATATCACTAGACCATCAGATTGACAGCTCAATCAATCAGTCGTCAGTCACTCAATCAGTGCCCACAATTAGTCAAGTGGAATGCTTGAAGTGAATTTATTCACACGTCGAAAGCATATCTCTCTCTCTCTCTCTCTCTCTCTCTCTGGGTCATATGTGCTGAGGCATTCGCTGGTCATTCAAATCTGGGCCGGATGGTGTGGGCGTGGCACGCCGTGGGAGTTGCCAAACAAAATAAGAGTGCAAATATTTTCGATGTTGGTCAAGTCGAGTGAATTTGTCCAGTGTCCCTGGCACAAAATGCCAAATGAAGTGGAAGCAAAGAATTTCGCACAATGTGAACTGTGACCTACCTTCGGCCCACCGCCCACCGCCCACCGCCCACTGCCCACTGCCCACACACACACACCCACTCAGCGTGATTGAGAATGATGGAGAATGAGCGAATAAGCCAACAAATAAACAAACAAACAAACAATGCGAAGCGAAACGAAACGAAACGAAACGAACAGCAGCCAAATACAAATAAGGCAACATATAAAAGCAGAAGGGCAACAGGTGGGAAGGTGGCACGGCGGAGCGGTGGGTCGGTGGTGCGGCCAGGTGTGGCCCCCAGACAAATTTTAACTGGAAAATCACATAAGCCAAGTTACCGCTAGACCCACTCGTTAGAGCCATTGTATTCCATTGTTGGACAAGATATGCTGCCTCCACCCTCGCCTGGCCCCATGGGGAGTGCGGCACCTGATAATACCCTAACCACAGCTGTGACTGCCTCGCCCTCGCCCTCGCCCTCGCCCATATCCTGTTTGACAAACCTACTTCATTATTACGCTCGATTGTGTGCGACTTGTCGTTGTTGCTGTTGCTGTTGTTGGCGGTCAGCATAAAAATGCAAACGGAGAGCAAACGGAGGGCCGTGGGGAGTGCCTGACGCACAGATACCCAGCAGGCAGGCAGCGGCAGCAACAGCAGCGAGGCAGGTGATTTCATTGACAGGTGTTTTTGAAATGCATTTCATAGTTTTGTTGGTCAGTTAAGGATGCCTCACAGAGTGACTCTCAAACGGTGACTGTCAAACTGTGACTCAACTGTGGCAGTCCATAGAAAAGTAGCGCAACGTGACTGTGGATATCCCTTGGCGAGTATATATACATATATATTTGTTATTCCTAAGTAGTGATTGTCAAACGATGAATTTCAAACTGTAAGCCTCAAACTGTAGCCGACAAAGAAACTCTTAAATAGAACTGTGACTGCCAAACTGTTGACAAGCCGTTGTCGTCAAGCTGCTTTTCAAAATATATCTGAAAACTGCTATTCGCAAAGAGTGACTCTCAAACTGTGAGATGAAGATTGATTGCACATTGGCAGTAACTCTAAAACTGTAAAAGTATCACATGTGGCCAGAAAAAGGAATTGATAATCTTATAAGCTGAACAGTGACACTCCAACTGGGGGATTATCAAACTGTAAATCTCAAACTGCGACTCTCAAACTGCAATTGTTGAACTGTGACTCTCTAACTGAGACTCCTGAAGTGGCACCCTCAAAAAGACACTCTCTCAAGAGGCCTCTTAAGCTGGGACTTCCAGGCTGGTACTCAAACTGTAACTCTCAAACTGTATATTCCAATACAAAATCTTAGTAAACAAAACAACTGAAGTCCTAAACACATAGCAAACTATATACCAAATATATGCACTCAATATACCCTGCCAGCGCCCATCGTACAGGGTATTCAGGCACACACACAGAGATACAGAGAGAGAGAGAGAGAGATACAGGTAGCTGGGCAACCAGCGAATGTGCTCTGGAATGGAATGAGCCAAACATTTCATTTGTTGTCCTTCGCATTCTCTTTTCACACTTGGCGCAGCGAAAACAAAGCGAATGCCCCAAAACCCAGAGCCAAGAAGTCGCAGCTGGCAGAGGGGGTGGGGCAGAGGGGGGGGGGAGGTGTTGGTTGTGGCATTACCTTTTGCATTGCAATGTGTGCGAGAGTCCTCTGCATGCCCCATTCGCTCAGCCGCAACTTTAGCTGTCTGTCAAATATGCTAGAGAAATATTTCAAATTCTGCCTGCTAAAAATTGAACGCGAGAGAGAGAGCGGGAGAGAGAGGGAGAGCAGCAGCAGGAAGGATCTGAATGAATAGCAAATGCTCTATGGGAGAGAGGGGGAAAGAAAGAGAAGAAGAGAGAAGGAGAGAGATATATAATGTATTATATATGCAGGATAGATCAGAGGTATAGCATATATATGATATGTATAGATGGAGAAGCATTGCTAGTTAGAGATGAATAGCGTTGGTCGACTATGGCTACGATAGTTAGCGATAGCTACCATAGAGAGACTCAACGATAGTGTCAGCTCTAGGCAAGCAGCAGAGCACGCAGTTTCAGTCGTTTACAATATTATACAGATGTGCATATATACATATTCTATAGTCTATATATCTATCAGCTTAATCAGATTCTGATTGGCAATTGTTAAGGTCGCAATATGAAAGTGAACAAAGTTATGCTGGGAACTCCATGCAGCCTTTATGCATTTAGTTGCTGGCTGGGGAGTTTTCACTAGTTTCTCTGTCTCTCACTCTCTCTCTCTCTCTCTCTCTCTCTCTCTCTCTCTCTCTCTCTCTCTCTCTCTCTCTAATCTTAAATATTCCATTTCTATATTGAATGCTCTTGCCTGAAACTCTTCAGGCTCAACTAGCAAACGTCGCTCTGAAGCTCATTTGGCTTCAAATTTTTGTCAGCTCTGTTGTTTCCACGCATTCCTTGCCAGAGTTGCCAACAGTTATTACTCTTACACAGTAGGTTATGGCTAGCTTAAAGTGGCCTTCTCTAGGGCAACTCTGTGATGTCCTCCAGACATAGTTTGCTCATGAGTTGAGCCTCCAAGCATGAGAATAAGCTATAAATACTTGCCAGAGTTGCCACACTTTCTAAAGTCCCATAACAGTTATTAGGACAACTCAGCTACAACAACTCTGTTTTCACTTTGAACGCTGGCAACTCTGCCAAGTCCTGGCTACTGCTGCCAACTCCTCGCAGTCCCTGGCAACCCTGGCAGCCCTGCCCGTTCTCTGTTTGTATTCATTTCATTTACATTTGCTTGGCATTCAAAGCGCAGTTCGCAGCTACAGCTACAGCTAAGGCGAGAGCGACAGCGACAGGTGCCCCAGCGGCTTGCCACATGCCACGCGGCAGCTGCCACATGGCAGACCGCGACAACGGCGACGACCACATGGGCGGGCAGCCAGCGACACGCCAAGAATTTCATTATTTGCACCTTTTGTGCAATTTTCGAGCGACTTTCTCAATTATTCATTTCCCCGCTTTTCTAGCCATTTTTTAAAGCAATTTTTAGCGTATTTTTAGCGTATTTTTAGCGTATTTTTAGCCTCTTCTTTGTTGTTGCCTCATTTGTTTATTGTCCATCAAATTTCGTAGTTGCTGCTTGGGGACTAATCTGGAGCGGGCAGCTGTGAGTGTTTGAGAGTTGGGGCAATATGTTCACTGTATGCGGGCTTTACTGTACTTCCATAGATATTTTTAAGTTTTTGTTGAAAATTATTGAAAATATTTAATATTTACAAAAAAAGGGAGAATGAAGACTTTAATAAATTTTCTTTGAATTTCAAAAATACTTGAAAAGGATCTATACTAACTTAAGTTTTCATTTCAACCGATACGATATACATATATGATATATATGTATATACGATATTAGCAGATGTATTTGGCATCTACTATTTTTACTTAACTTTGCCTATTCCAGTCAATTCCATTCATCTTTCTAGACTTTCATACACATTTTCTTATAAATATATACAACCCATGCATAGAAAACCTCATGGAACTCAGCCACTAGTCGTGAGTTTGACTTACGGATGATTTTAGGTAATCTGGTTGGGGAATAGTAAGAAAGCTATTATAATGGAGCCAAGAGAGTGCTTGGTAAACTAAACATTGAGAGCGAAGCAAGCTGTCTCTTAAAGCCTATAGCAATGCACAGTGCTTAATATTATGTATAATTTTCTAGAAGAGCATAATAATATATGGAGACCCCCAAAGGCCCCCAAGCTGCACTAATTTCTATATTATGTATATAATTTTTTTTAAATTTTTTTTTATCTTTTTCTTATATTATATAATATAATATCTTTACTCACCTGATCAGCTGTTGTTTTCTACAATTTTATTTATTTATTTTTTATCACTCACTCACTTAACTCAACTCGTTTTAACGTTGCTATAATCGTTTCAGGATGTCTAAGGACTGACTACAAATTTTCATTAAATTGAAGACAAATGAAATTTGTCGTAAGTCCTTAGCCACCCAGGCGACAGGTGAGGCGTTCACAATGATATATACATATGTATATGTATGTATATTTATATAGAAGTTATATGTGCATGTATATGGAAGTCTTAAATGTATAAATTGATATATATAGACCAAATATATACATTATAGACTTCAGAGACAGGCACACAGGTCAAGCAAAGCTTGAACTTGAATATTATATTTACTTTACACACTTAAACATCTGTTATTCGTTTCACAAATCTTTGGTGCCTCCTGGACCCCCTCGAGCTTAGCAAACTCCTCTTTGGTTCTGCTTTCGCCTCTCTCTGCGCTTCGTGCGTGGTACAAAATCAATTTAAGTCAAAATTAAATTTCCAAAATCAACAATAATACACTCGCACACACACACACACTCTCACACACACACACACACACATGAGTGAGTGCAGCAACAATATTAACATAAGTACGAACGCCCCACCATAACTTCGCATGCCACGCCCCCTGCGAAAGAAATTGTTGTGGAAATCCTTGCAGCCGCAACTGCAGCGGGCAGTGGGTGTGGCTGGAGGCAGGGGGGTGGGGGAGGCTTGGCCTGTCTAAAAGGGTCGTTGCCAGTTTATCCTTTATGCGCGGCACACTTTCAGGCAGGCGCGCAGCCAGTGTTTGATTTATGCCGCTTGAATTTTAAAATGGTTTTCTTCTTGCTCTATCTCGAACTCACTCTCCACCTCTCCCTCTTATATATGCTTACGCTGAAGTGTGCATACCCTTTCTCTACTCAAATTGGCTTTTCTCACTTATTTCCTTGATATATCTCGAGAATTCTTCGCGAATTCGCGACTGTCTATATATTTTATACTTATGGCATGACAAATAAATCGCGTGAAAGAAATTTGATATAGATTGCCTTATAAACAGCTGAGTTATCATAGCACAGCTGGAGTATTAGTTGGCGTATTAGATTGCATTCTATGTTACTTCACTTATAACACGTATATAATCGCATATACCAAGTTTTATGAGTAAAACTGCTCTCGCAGCTCAGTTCCCATAGATAGGAAATGTGATATAGTGAAGAACTTGAAAGAGTTTACCTCTAATTTCATTAATTTAACGAAAGTTATACAACTCTACCAAACCCATATACCTCCTGGCATACCCTATACAGACTCCAAAAAGAAATCCAGCTGGAAAACAAATCCGATTAAGTTTTCAGCGTTTCTTTTGCCCAATTCTCAGGCGTGTGTCGTCGCACTGGGGTTGAGGCCAGCAGCAAAAAGAGTTTTGCAAAAGATCAAAAACAAAAAAAAACTTTCGCCGTTTTCAATCTTAAGGCAGCGTCGCGGCACCCAAACCACCAGAACCCGCAGCCCTCAGACCCCAACTCAGCTCCTTCCTCGAAAACGAAAGGATTCAATTTTGCGTTTGGCAGGAGAAACTTTAACAACAACAACAAATCAAAGTGTTTGACGGCGACTGGGGGTGGGGTTAGGGTGCTTACGCTAAGGAGGGTTTGTCTCGTAGTCTCGACCTTGCCACATAGTCTTATGCTGCCCAATGGAGCGCTCAACTCCAAACTCTTCACTTCTCTAAGGTTAATTTCTTCAAGAAAAGCTTAAAGCTTCAAAGCTTTATTGAGTATGAATGGCTTTTGTGCCTAAATATGCTAGAGCTAGATAGTAGATAGCTAGTTTTGAGAGATCTATTAGATGTTATTATATTTTATACAAATTGAAGCTAGATCTCAGAGAATTTTATATATAACAAATCCTTCTTCATATCAAATTTGAGCTTAAAGCTCAAAGAAATTCTCTTTATATCTATGATATATCAAAGAAATTCTCTTTATATCTATGATATATCAATCAATCACTGTGATATTCCGACTATCGCATGTCACGGTATTTCTCAGTGAAGCAGTCACCGTTACGCTAGCCAAGGAGCTAAATATATGTAATATATATTGCCCATAATAAACTGTAAAGACTAGAAAATCTCTATTGTCACGCTACTTACTGCTGCGAGGCTCGCACAGAGTTGTCGTGGCGCTAGGCGAGAGCGAGACAGACATAGCTGTTGCTGCTTGGTTAGAGAGTGAGACGGAGCTGGCATATAGACTGTGTTTAAACAGGCTTTTCCTGCTCGTCAGTTGTCCTGGGCATAATTTGATATACATATATATATATAAATATAAGTATATCTAATATAAGCTCACATATGCATATTCATCTGCTTTTCGATTCAGCCTAAGCCCAAGCCGAACTCGACTCATTGCCTTTGAGCTAATTATTGTATTTTGTTGCCCCTTCTTCGGCTCTCTGAAGCTCATTTGTCGTGTTCAGTTTGACGCCGCGCTCTCTCGCTCGCACTCTCACATAACTGGACATTTTTCGGCTATTCCTTAATGACTTTCGTCAAGCTGTCAACGCGCAAATGTCATAATAGATTTCTTCACGCGTTTCCTTTTCCTCTCTTTTTTGTTGCTGTTGCTGTTTACGCACGCCTCGCGACCACCTCTCTCTCCCTCTCTCTCCCACTCTCTGCTGCGTAATGCGCTAATGCCTGTGCCGTTGGTCAAGCGAGGGGGCCGCCCTCTGCCACTGCCTCTGCCTCTCTCCGTCCCACTCACTCCCTCACTCTCTCGTTGATTTTGTTTACTGATACGGCAGCGCTCGCAGCCACATTCGTTCACTTTGTGTACGCGCGTGTGTGTGTGTGTGTGTTATGAAAGGAAAAAGGAAAAAAAATTAGGGAACCGCTGTCAGCTAATTACCGCAAAATCATTTAATGGGCAAAGCTGGCGACAAATGTCAAATCAAACTAAAACGTAATGAAAAAAATACAAATGGAACAACAAAGGGACAGTCTTAAAGCCAACACTGATTTGTTCACTAAAAAAAAAAAAACAAAGAAAAAACTAAAAAAGCTTTAATTTTATAATTTTACAGCACTTCACTTAATTGTCGAGCACCTGTTATGTCGCGTGCGTTGGCGGACAGCTGCGCACTTCAACTAACTCAAACTCTGTTCGATCAGATTTATTAAAGCATTCGAAGATTGAACGAAGAGCGGCTGAGCATTGCAAAGGTGCTGCACGCATAATTGGGCGCTCGCTCTGCACTCTGGCGTCAGAGTTAGAGAGAGAGAGAGAGTTAGATTGAGAGTGAGAGTCAGAAATAGTGGGAGCTAATCAAATATATGTATATTTAATACATATATAAACATATTACTAAACTAACTGCCTTCAACAATTTAATGACAATTTAAAATAATTAAATTCGCTTGCAATTAATCATTCGCGCAGCTGTGACGTCACACACTTAGTTATCCTCTTCAAGTGGAATGCTCGTTAAGCTGCGCTCCAGCTGAGTTTCGTTCACACTCCAAGCGCTCGCGCTCTCGCACTTCACTTAACGAACTTCTGTTTACTTTGTGTGCTCTTTGGCAAACGAACGGTAAATCGGCTGGCACCAATGGCAGATCACTGCTGACCAGCCCATCGCGTTCTCTCCGCCTCGCTCTAACTGCTAGAAAGTGTTGACAGTGCAATAATTTCTATGCTCGCTCACTGGAAGAGCACAGAGCACAGCAACAGCAACAGCAACAGCAACAGCGCAGCAGCAGCGCAGCTCTAACTGCACATGTTCTTACGCTGAATTTCGTTTGTTTACACTTTTCTCCTTTGAGCAGCGACTCGGAAATTGCGGAATTGAATTTAGCCAAAGTTGAACTTGATTTCGGTTACATAATCGATCCAATAGCAAAATCGAATTATGAAAGATTTGCCAGCTGAAAAGTCAGCGAAAGGATTGCCCACCACCACGTCACCGCCCCGCCCTCTGGGAGGAGCTCTCGTTCAACTGTAATTCAGGCAAAAGTTGTGGGACTAGAGAGAAGAGCTGCTCGCATCGGCGATACCCTGCAGTAAGTGAAAAGGTAAATAATTGAAACCTTTGCTAAATATAATCAATTTAATCTCTAAGAATCTTAAATTAAAATCAGCATTTATTAATAATATTTAAGTTTGATATATCATAAACCAGCATACCCTTTGTCTCGTGTGCGCGAGCACAGGGTATCGCAAAATAACTGCAAATGCGAGGCAAGGATGCGAAAGAAGTATTAAAACGAAGCAACGCAGTCGCCAGATAAAGTTTTAAATGCAGCAGCGCCTCCTCAGGGCATGAAGGTCGAGGGATGGTTGAGGACTTTGTGGGGGAAAGTCAGTGCGCAGCCCCGACCTGCCCTCCCAACTCCCCCTGCGACAAGAAAAGCAACTTAAAACTAACATAAAAAGCCAAAATCCGGCGACCCTTGGCCAAAGATATATATGTATAGCATAGTATATATATATAATGTGTATATACATATATAAACTTTACGCTCGACTTTGCAAGTTCGCCTCCAGGTTGAGTGGACGCTTGATTTCCCATTGATAACGGGACTGCAGCTCAAAATCTGTCGCAAGGCGTCGAAACTTGTAATTAAAACCTTGAATCAAAAGTCGCGAAACTCCGAAACAAAAAATAAAATCAATTTAACCAATAGCCCAAGCCACGCCCCCCCCCTCGGCAAAGGAGATGAAAACTCCAGCCGAACCGGCGGAAACTTTGCGTCGGACTGAAGACAGGTAGAAGGGGCGTAGTTGACTGAAAGCTGCATATGCTCTAAGGCGGAAGAGAGCTTTAAGAGAGCTTTAATGAAGATTTCGACAAAGCTTTAAGTAGTACTTAAGAAAGCTTTATGAGAGCTTTACATAAGCCCAAATCAAAGTAGACGAAAGGGCTTAAAAGCTTTAACTGATCTTCAAGTGAACTTATAGATAGCTTTATGAAAGCTTCACATGGACGCGAATAAAAGTAGAGCCCAGGTTTTTAAAGCTTTAAGTGCATTTCAAGTCAACTTAAAGGTAGCCTTATTGTTTCTGAAAGCTCAAATTGTAAGTCAGCTTCAAGTGAGCTTTAAGCAAGCTCTTTCGAGCAAAGCTTTGGCAGCAATCAAACAATTTCTTACAAATTTTCTAGTATGCTCTCAGCTTAAGCTTAAAGCTCTTCTAAGTAAGAGCTTTCAGAAGCTTTATCAAAATTATTTATGAAATTTCATTTGATCATCCATTAAACAAGTTTTTTTTTTATATATTCTCTGCAGTTCTAGGGTAAATTTCGATTTCATTTACAATTTACAGGGTATTTGCGCTTCGTGCTTTTCGCATTTCATTCGCTTCTCACTGGTCGCCAGCTCAAAACCAATTGAGGTACGAAAATTGCAAACTTTGTCATCCGCTGGCGTCGCCCCCTGAGGAAATATTGATTGTTGTCTAGACCCGAGCCACTCCCCTCCTCTCCCTCCCCTCCCTCCGCCCGGCTTCCAGGAAGGCCTGCTGTGGCTGGGGCCTTGCTTTCCACCAAAAGTTTGCATTTTTCGCCAGACTTCTTAACAGTTTTTCACTTGAAGTGTGTGTCATGCTAATTATAAATCGAAACTTCCGGCGACACTTTGTCAACTGCAAAAAAGTTGCACTCAGCTAGCTCTCTCTCCCTCTCTCTTTCTCTCTCTCTCTCTCTCTCTCTCTCTCTGGCTCATTGTGCGTTGAGAAATTCAGCAATTTTCGGTCTTTCGCCACGCGAAGCTGCAAGTTAAAATTAAATTGACGCAAGACTCATTTTTTTGTTCTTGTATAAATATTTAAAAGCCGTTAAACGTGAGCCGGAACGCGTCAGGCATTACGGCCCGGGCATCGCGGAATCCGAGTAAGTGTAAATAAAGGCATTAGCCTTATCGTTCGCTCGGAGATATTCAACTTGAACTTGGCAAATTCGTAATGAAAGCAGAATCTCGATTCGTTTGAAGTAAATATTATTATTTGTATGTTTATTGAATCGATTTAAAGGGAGCAGTATTTCAGAGCTTAGCCAATCTACTACAGGCTTACCTGATATAGGCTTACCTAACTGAGTCTTAGTCTAAGTTGGGCTAGTGTTGGATTCAGATTTAGCCTTGTCTAACTTTAGCTAATCCAATCTGAGCTTATTCAACTGAACTGTGCTCTTACCTATCGTATTCCTACCTGAGCAACACCTAAACTCATCCAATCTTACTAGCCCGTAAACTGCCCTCGCAGATTCTAACCTTATCTAACTTATCCTATTCCAACCCTTACCTAACCTGACCTAAATGTTATCTCTCCCATCGTAACCCTTAACCCAGTCTAATCACATCACATCTCTTCTAGCCTATGCTCAACTTAAACTATCCTATATTATCACCCCAACCTAACCTAACCTAACCTAACCTAACTTATCTTAAACCGTATCCTAATCTCTTTTAATTTCTATGGCATCAAAAAACTTTCCTACATTCAGTCATCAAAAACTTTCCATTTGCAACCCAAGCTCGTAAAACAATAGCAACAATAAATACCTTAGGGTGGGCAATACGAGATAGAGTTATGCAGTGCGTGCAAAGCAAATTCCGTTCACTTCAAATCTATCGGATCCGCAGTCTATAAACAAATGAATATCTGGCGACGGGAGTCGCGATGCGGCTGACGCGACGTGACACCAAAGATAAACAGACAGAGCTGTGCGAGTGGCGAAAGTACGACTTTGGGATACCTTATAATAGCAGTTGCAAAAATGGCTGAGAGCATGTATCGATATTTATCGATAGGTAAATTACAGAGTATATATCAGAGCTTTAGTAGACAAGTTTCTATCTACAGACTACATTTTACTATCTTTAGTGTCTAAGCTCCTTCAGCTATAGACAGTGAGTCTTTATACAAATCGATAAATTATCGATAAGTAAAAAATTAATATATTTGAATCAAAGATAATTTTATGCTGCCCCTTTTACATTCCTTATTTGTTATATATGTGAAAATATGTGATATACGCTTTTCTAACCTATCGATATTTATCGATAAGTTTAATTTGCATACCATTAGGCTTACTTTTCTCATTGCTTTTCAAGTTTCGAACTTCCCACAGTTGATTCAACGGTTTGCCGCTATAAAACTATGTCTTTAGTGAGCTTTCGATAGTTATCGATAAGTTCAGTAAGAATCATATCATACATAAGCAGTCCTAAACTGCCCTCCACTTCCTCATCACTTACACCAGCTCTACAAAGACAGTTCAAGCCATTCTCCTGCTTGTCACATGCCCGTGCTCTCAACTAATATACCCCACTTCGCACAGTTCCACAGGGTATACTAATCGAATGCTACCTACTCATTTAAATCGAAAATCTGTCCGTCTGCCAGGCATAAATGAGTATAGCCCCAAAATCGAATTACATGCAACTGTCGCTCAGCACACTCTGCCCTGCCACGCCTACTTATGTGATAGACCCCAACCGCACCGCGCGCCTCTATTTGTTTCCCCACATTCCCAGAGACCCGCCTTTCAGGCAGTCCCCTGCCCATGCCCTTTTCCATTCCCAATCGCATTGACATTGATTGCTTTTAGTCGAATCCCGTGGTCCAGAGGCTGAGGCTTGGCGAGCCACTCGACAGGGGAATATTGGCGGCGGCCGCCGCTCCGAGGGGTGTTTGATAGGTTCGGCGGTTTCGGTGGGTTTTCAGCTCTGGTTTCTGGTGTCGCGTTCGTGGTCGTCGCAGCGCTGTCAGCTTTTATGATTTTAAAATATTTCATTAATTGAATTAATTATGCATTTTGCGGTCAGTTGCGCTCGCCCGTAATCAACGCCGACCAACGAACGAGCCCCACAAACTCTACAAATACACGCATCTATATCCATATACACATAAACGAATTTGCTATTGAGCTTAGCAGCGGCTCGCCGTAGGGACTACGCGGATAATCATGCCTGACCCGACCCTACGCTCTCCATGGGGAGTCTTTGTTTATCGTTCTCATTGTACCTTCACGGCTGCTGAAAGCTCTTCGATTGTGTTTATTTTGAAGACCCTTCTATGATTTTGGAGTGATAGCAAATTACTTTAAAATGACTTCCATGAATGTGCAGCTCTACTCAGTTTCTATGCCAGCTCTGAAGCTGTGAAGAACTCCCAATGGAAATCCTACTGAAGAGACTCTACAGAGGTTCTTTCTAAGTTATTTTGGTGTTCTTTATGGATTTTTCGTGAGTTCTTGGACCTCCTGCTAGGGCTTCACTGGAGCTCACAGGTCTTAATAGGGCTTCAAAGGGTTTCATTGGGTTTCAAAGTATTTCATTAGGCTTATTGATAGAGTTTCGTCATTGGGTCTCATAGGATTGCATAGGGTTTCTATGGGACTTATAGGGTTTTATAAGGTTTACTGATAGGATTTCGTCATAAAATTTCTGAGGATTTCAAAGGAATTCATAAGCTTTCATAGGATTTTTACAAGATTTCATGGGACTACATGGGATTTAAGGGGGTTTCATTGGGATTTCGTAGGTTTCAAAGGATTTCATTAGGTTATTTAACAGGAGTTCGTTATAGGATCTCATAGAGTTTTTGATTATTTAAGAGGATATCATAGGATTTCGTAGGGTCTCATAGGCGTTTCATAGGCGTTTCCTGGAGATTCATAGAATTTCGTCAGAGGTTTTCATAGGGTTTCAAAGGATTTCATAGGATTTCAAAGGATTTCATAGGGTTTCATAGGATTTCATAGGATTTCATAGGATTTCATAGGATTTCATAGGGTTTCATAGGTATTCATAGGTTTTCATGGGTTTGCATAGCGGTTTCATTAGGCTTCGTAGGGTTTCACAAAGCTGCCCAAGTTTTGGTTGCGATTCACTATGATTGTAGCATTCAAGTAGGCCACTCAGGGAATATTTCAAACAGTCTAAAGGATTTCTTATGGCGACTCATTCGGTTTCTATAAGGAAGTCCAGGAGTAACACTCTAAGATCCACTCTAAGATCCAGCCCCACTCACAGATAATCCTATATCACAATAATACTCCTTAAGCCTGCTCAATTTGCGGATCAGATCTGGGGAAATCTTGAAGGTGGAAAAAGCTATTTGGTATTCTGTTGCTCGAGCGCGAGTGCTTTTTGAGTGTCCTGCGACTGCTGGATTTTGTGGGCACAATGTCTGGCGAAGTCCTTTGGCAGCATTTTGTAACCACTTTATGGCCAAGCCGCAAGGATGTGCGCTTGATCCGCGTGCCAAGAAAATTGCGATGGAGACCTGAAAAGGACTTCGTCCACAATGTCGTCGTCGTCGTCGTCGTCGTCGTCGTCCTCAGCATCGTCGTCTTCGTCTTCGTCTTCTTCTCAACTTCCGCGTGCAGGAATTTGCTTTTAATTTTTTAATGACACATTTAGAGAGGACAGGCGACACGGGCAGCGCCCTCCCTCCGCCACGCCCCCATTTTGCAGAGAGCCTGGGGCAAGTTTTGCCTTGATTTGTGGCCAGCGCCAAAAAGCTGAAAAGAAATGACGAGCGAAGAGGACACCGAGCGGAGAGCGAGGCGGCAGCTGCGTCTAATTTCTGTAAGTGGCAGAAGGAGCGAAGAAAGGACGCGCGAAAGGTCCTTGCGGCAGGCGGGCTTGGTGTGTAGCGCCAGCATGCCCAGCGGGCAGACTCATAATGGAGCGACGCTCAGGTGTTAATCAATTAGGCGAACGCCTTGACGCTTGACTCAGCTCCTAGCGTCTTGGCTTACAGCTCAGCTGGACGGGGCTGGGCTGGGGCATTCACTTAAAAATGGCAAATCGCAGCCAGGATGCGTTTCGTTATGGCCATGTCCTTGATTAAAATATTTCAGCGCACGCCGCTGGCATGCGAAAGGAGCTGCTCCTGCTGGTGCTATAACGGGACATCAATACGCAGATGCCCCAAGGGTCTCATACATTGACCATAAAGAGCTGTGTGTCACTCGCTCTCTCTCCCTCTCTCTCTTTCTCTCTCTCTCTCTCTCTCTCTCTCTCTGTGTGTGTGTTGAGATAAGCTAAGAAAAACACTTTTAATAAAAGTTCGACATGAGCCAAAAGCTGGCTGTGGCGCACAGTGGCACGACTGAGCGAGTAGAACAGCGATAAATCGATAAATTTATATATCGATAAGTGGGCAAATATGATTATAGACTAAAAGGTAGTTGATGGGTTAGATATGTTGATTGAGGTATACAGATAGATAGAGCGTGAGCTGGAAATCAAAGTAGAGATCGGGATAAGACTCTTAAGACTCTGATATATAATATATATGTGATATATGAGATATATATGAGAAATATAAATGCAATACAAGATTCGTATAGCTATAAAGACTTTATCTAGTTCAGTTAAGCTTCATTTCACTCTAAGCTTAGCTTAGCCCACGCTGAAAACCTCTGCGACTACGCCCACTGCAGAGTTGCCAAACTATTATATATATTTAATTATATTATATATATTATTATATATATATATATGCTCTTTTCTATATTTTCATTTTCGTTCGTGCGCTGCCAGTGTACACTGTGGCTGCACTGTCATTTTGGGTCGATCCCTGTGCAAACTATGCGAAAAGCGAAAACTATCGAAAGGGCAAAGCAGCCAAGTGCGTCCTCTCAGCACACACATGCTGTAGCCGTGTGTATCCGTGTGTGTGTGTGTGTGTGTGTGTGTGTGTCCTCTCTCACTCCTTTGACAATACCATTTGGTGGCAACGCTTGCCGCTTGTCCTTTTTACAATTTTATTGCTTGTTTACGAGCTGCTTTCGCAGCTTACTTTACTCCGCATCTGCTTTGGTTCAGAGTTCGGGTCTTTGGGTTATACGGTTTACTTTGCCAACTAGTGGGCATTGTTATTGCTGTTGTTGTTGTTGCTGTTTTGCGGTTAAATTGTGGTTATGGCCCAGTTGTGGGTGGCCTGGACAAACATCGAAAACTTTTACGAGCATATAATCGAAAAAGTTTCTACCCTTTTTCGGTATGGAACGTTCTCTATTTTTTATTTTTCTTTTTCTCTACACTCTCTCACTCTCTCTCTCTCGCTCTCTCTCTGTATTGTTGAACCCGTTCGGTTGTCTCATCAATCGTTGCATATTGTGCACATGTGCGTTTCAAGGTAATTAACACGACCATCGAAGTGCCCGAAATGTCTTTGTCTTCTGGCTGCCAGAGACCTCGGCCTCGATTTAGTTATTCGCATAGCCGATGGCTCGCTCCGATAGTGTGCATGAAATACGCTCGGGGAGTTGGGCCCGCAATAACGATACTATTATAAGCCAGACTGATCCTAACCGCGATAAGAGACAAAGCGAGAACAATGCGTTCCCGAAATTATATTTCATGAAGTTGGCTTTATTTCTGTGGACGATGATTTACAGCGAGAACAATAACAAAAGTGGGAATTCAATGAAGTTGAGCGGATCGCAGAAGTTAAATAGTTGAATAATATACTGCTTCATATGAGGAGTGGGGTATATTAGTTATATATATATAGATTACAGTTTACAGCTAGCTTAAAGTCAGAATTTCTGATGCATTGGCAATCGGTTATCTGTCGGTCGAAGCGTAATTACGAGGAATGTAAATTGAGGCGCATTGGCGCCTGTGCGAAAATGCAGCAAATGTGTTTTCTCAGCTGAATTGGGGAATGTGGCACATGAGTTGCCAAAGTTGGGGATTCATTAATAACTATAAAGGCTGTTAGACAGACACCGAGAGAGAGAGAGAGTCAGAGTAACAGATATAGACTAGAAATAGAAGTGGGCGTAAGCAGCAAAAAACAACCGTAGAGAAATAACAATGATAATGATAATGATGATAATATATCTAGATACTTTGCAGCCAATTAAGTCAAGCAGTGAACGTATCGGAAGAGGAAGAGAAAGAGAGAGAGAGAGAAAGACCGAGAGAAGCTGTTTTTGGCGAGTTTGGGCTTTGCTGTTGCACTTTTGCACAGCGGAACATTGCGTAGACTAAACAGTTAGCAACAGCTAAGCTAACTGTGAGGCTAATGCATTGCTGATACACTAACTGTAAATAGATTGACACAGAACTTAACTGATTTGCATTTGCTAATAATTATTCTCTTTACTATACGCATTAGTATTTTATTAGCATTATCATTAGTATCATTATCACTACCAATGTCATACCTATTTATATTATACTTATTGTCATTGTCATTGTCATTTTCATTGTCATTGTCATTGTCATTGTCATTGTCATTGTCATTGTCATTGTCATTGTCATTGTCATTGTCATTGTCATTGTCATTGTCATTGTCATTGTCATTGTCATTGTCATTGTCATTGTCATTGTCATTGTCATTGTCATTGTCATTGTCATTGTCATTGTCATTGTCATTGTCATTGTCATTGTCATTGTCATTGTCATTGTCATTGTCATTGTCATTGTCATTGTCATTGTCATTGTCATTGTCATTGTCATTGTCATTGTCATTGTCATTGTCATTGTCATTGTCATTGTCATTGTCATTGTCATTGTCATTGTCATTGTCACTCTGGATATCATTCTCAATATCATTATCATTGCCATTAGGATTATTATTAGCACTTTTACTGTCATGCAACGTGTTGCAAGCTGCGTGATATAGCTGTAAGTTTTACAAGGCAAACATATTACTTAAGGGCATCAAAATGCAAATGCATAAAGAGTTTAGCCATACACGTGTGTGTAACTAGGTGTGTGTGCGTGTGTGTGTGTGTGTGTGTGTGCGTGGGTGAATTGTGCGTTGCCAACTGAAATGACAAATGACTTTTGCTTTTGCCTTTCGCTGTTGTTGCTCGAAGTTAAGTTAAACCAACAAGAAAGTTAAACACTGACAATGAGATTTATGAGAATCAACACGCACACACACGAACACACACATTGCATTACACACTCACTCCCACACACAGTCCTGCCTGGCTGCACGTATGTTGATGTGCATTAAAGCATGACTAACCTAATTCAATTGTGCTGCAGGATATGCGCCAACGTCCTGTATGCCTCGCTGTCTATCTGTCTGTCTCTCTCTCTCTCTCTCTCTCTCTCTCTCTCTGTGTGTGAGCCTCGTTTAAATAATAGCTAAAACCATTGTGGTTATATGCTGCTGGCTATGTCCACCAAAGCCTTGTCACATTAACCCTGAATGTTCCAGCAAAGCGCCCGCCACACGTGAAGCCCCCTAGGGCAGTACAGCCTCCTGCAGTAGATATTAAGTTGATATATATATATAATACCGTGACTGCATAATAGATAAATGATCTAGGTAATGGGTTAAAGATCAAACTAGATATATGTGATGGGAGATATTCAAATTGAAATTACTGTGGAAAGTTTACAGCTAGAGAGAGAGATTGCTAAGATATATGGATAATATCTGATATACCTTTCTGTATATGAGGTATTCACTAGGAGATAGGATATATTTACATAGAAAGATATATCTAATATATCTTTCTAAATATTTGATATTCACTAAATCCCTCTCTATAGCGCTTCAGCTGGCCTCCTCCCCACCTAACCCCAAGGAACTCAGCCGCTAATCGAGTCTATGTGACTTCTCTGATGCATTGCTAATGTCATTTCAATGCAGTTCAGTGCAAATTGCCCGACATTAATCCCGCATCTCGTATTAGTTTTTCGCTCAATCATATTTTATTTTATGGGTTTGAAGCCAATTCCCAGCGCCAAGCAAATAATCGACTTCATTTAACTGAAACGCAAAGCAATAACTATTTTTTTTTTTTGTGGAGTTTGGGTGTTGTGTGCGGTTGGTTTATCGATGGGCATTACGCTGTAATATTGCATTATATGATCGATTTATTCCCAATACAATTTTAACTGTCATTTTTTTCTCGACTGCTGCTGGATTGGATTGCTTTATGTTTTATGATTTCTCGCCAATGTGAGCAAGCGCGATGGGCAGAAGCAGAAACTGATTTTCGAATACACTAACAAAGGGTGTCGATTGCCTAGGAGATGGGAGATGAGAGATAGGAGATAGGAGATGGGAGATGGGAGATGGGAGATAGGAGGTAGGAGGTAGGAGATGGGAGATGGGAGGTAGGAGATAGGAGATGAGAGATGGGGGGTAGGAGATAGGAGATAGGAGGTAGCAAATAGGAGATAGGAGACTGGAGGTAGAAGATAGGAGGTAGGAGATAGGAGGTAGGAAATAGGAAATAGGAGGTAGAAGATAGCAGATAGGAGTTCGGAGATGGGACATTTTTATCCTATTGAACTCCTATCCTATAGAAGGCATGCATTATCCGTAGCTAACTCTCTACTGTTGAACATCAGTTTTCAGCTCTCACTCCCCTTGCCTCATAGAGCATCCCTGAGTCGTGGCATTTCTTTCAGTTCATGTGAAGCTTATTCCTTTTTTAGCTTTTTTTGGTATCCTTTTCGCATCCTTGGCGAGTTTACAACATCCGCTACTCAGTTGTGGGCCATTGGCGCTGATGTCCTCTGGGTGCATTTGGCTCCAAACTTTGCTCAGTTGCCCAGTTGCCCAGTTGCTTATTTCTTTGGCTTGCTTTGCTCTCTCGCCGCCTTTCCCTTTGAGCTTCTTTTATTTATATTTTCTCTCTCTCTCTCCCTTTCTCTCTCTCTCTCTCTCTCTCTCTCTCTCTCTCTGTCTTGGCACTTTATCTAGTTGCGAAATCTGTATGCAGAAAATATTTGCCATTTTAGCTGCAAAACTTTTGCCCAAGTGAAAATGATAAACATCTTTTGTGAAATTCTGTGATTTTGCTTTTATGCCACAGCTCAAGCAGCTGACACAGTTACGAGAGGCCGCCCACCGTCTACCGCCCACGCCACAGTTTTTGGGCAAGCTCTTGGCCACAACTGTTCGACTATTTCTGTGGCTTGTTTCGGTTCGCTCCACGGCTGCTTCGTTCCGTCGTCCTTTTTGGTCCATTGGTCGCTCCATCAATGTTTGGTGTGAAATGTAACAGCCACTTATTCTGATTGTCATTGTGTGTGCGAGTGTGCGAGTCTCTCTCTCTCTCTCTCTCTCTCTCTGTGTGTATGTGTGTGTGTGTGACGAAGAGTTTTTGGAATAAAACGCAATGCCAGGCATATCCGATAACAGTTCTGCCCATCCGCCTTCAAACTGTTACACTCTAAAAAATAAATTTGCTTTGCTGCAAGCGTTCGTTCCCAATACCCTGTAAATTTGTAGAAAGCGGGCATCCTTGTCCTACTAACTATCATTATGGCAGCCTTAAAATCACATTAACTTGGCTAAAGCAATATCGATAGTTAAGCATCGATAAATATCGAATGTTATCATGCCCTCAAACTTATGCTAGCGAGCTTTTTGAATAAGAATATATGATGTAGCTCAGAATATATGATAGACTTCACTCAAAGTATTTTCAAAATACTCTTTTTTAAGGGTAACAGCTCTTGAGTTATCGAAAATCGATTAATTTGCTAGGAATTCAATTAGAACTTGAATTTATTTCTTTTTTAATTGAGTTTAATTATAATTTTACTATAAATTTCTTTTTTTTTGGTATTTCATAGGGTATTTCATAGTCGCTTACGCTCGCTTGGCTCACTCAGACTGCGATTCCTTGACGTTGTTTATGGTTTCTGTTGTCTGTCTAGTAATTCGTGATGTCCCTTTCTCTGATTGCAACGCTTTTTTACACACAGTTGGAGATAGAGAAATGGAGAGAGACACATAGAGAGAGAGAGAGAGAGAGAGAGAGAGGGAGAGTGCTTGTTTATCAATCATATTGAAATCTATTTGCTGTTGCTTTGCTATCGCCAACTCACACCCTCGCTCCATTCAGCGTCTCATCCCTTGCCCCTAACATGTCATAATTGAAAAAAGTCAACACTTTGGGGCAGGGCAGGAGGGGAGGAGAGCAAAAACTACGGCTGGATGACATGCAGCAAACGTTTTCAATACAGCAACTGATTGGGCTGCAGCACGTGGTGAAATGAAATGAGAAAAAACAAAAAGCCAAAAATCTCTGTGAATAATACAGTTTCATTGGCTTATGCCAAACAGCATTTGAAATGAATATACATATATGAATATATATATAAATATATGTATATATAGATAGCCAAATGAACGCGATTATTAGTCAAATAAAATATGATTGAACGAAAAGCTGAACAAATAGAATTAAGCTTGATTGAGAGCTGAGCTTACAGTGCAGTAATGCCAGGCATTCAAGATGACAGCAATTTGAATTGAACTGCATGAAAACAGCAGAGAAGTCACCCATAAAATGTAGCTTTAAGACTCGATTAGCTGCTGAGTTCCTTGGGGCTAGCTGTAGAGTGGGGTATGTCTTAAGCAGCTATAGTTAGAGAGACTTACTGAATATATTAAATGCATATATATACTCTCTCATGTGCAATTCCTTTGGGGTATATCAAATGAATATTAATTATTTACCCAGCGGAATACCGTCAGTCAACACCAGCCTGCCTCTCTCTCTCCCTCTCTCTCTCTCTCCCTCTCTCTCATTCAGCACTCCACGGTTTTTTGTCACATTATTTAATTAAGTTTTCCTATTGGCAAAAAATGCAGTTGGAATTCGAAGCAGTCAAAGCATGAGATTTATTACGCATATGCGCCCGCTGGGCACGAATATATGTACATATATTGAACAACAACAAAAAAACTGAACTTTTTCAATTATGTAAAAGAGAATTTGAGCAGAGCCTTTGAAGGGCCCACAGAAGTAGACCATGAACAAATATGGAAATATTTAAACTGCGCGAAAATATAAACAAAGCGAAAATATGCCAAAAAATGAGAGAGGAATAGCAAATATATGCAATAATATCTATAATAATATCATAAATAAATTGAATTAAATTTTCGAATGGGGTCAAAATCATTTGAAATATTAGCAGAGGACAGACTTAGCAAGAAGGCAGAAGTTTAAGCTAGTTCTAACGTTCTGTGTGCCCGTATAAGCGAAATCCTTTAGGATAGAGACCATACATAGAGTAACCCTCGTCATTTACCCACAGTGAAATCAAAACCCAAACTCATTAGCCTACTACGATCTGTGGAAAGTCCTAAGCTACAACGTTTCCAAAATTTATATGATCAAAGTAGGCCTGGAAATGCCTCAAAATTTTCGAGCTACCTCCAGTCGGTTTGTTTTCTATTCAGTCCAGCTGTGAGCTCTGTCGAGCTCAGTTCAGCTTCTCATTTTTATAATTTTTTGTTATTTTTTTTTGGTGAAAATTCATTTTTAAATTCCCATTTTTTTTGGTCAGAAATTCAAGTGAAAAATGTTTTGTATTTTTTTTTATTTTTATATATTTTATTTTAATCCTTGAGTTTTAAAACTCAAATATGATTTCCTTAATGGAAATCTCTTTTTTGGGCCTTGGTGCCCTCCTTTGTACGCTGGGCCAAGTGGTGTTGCTTGCCCAGTATTATCCAGAAAGAGTTTTTCGAATATGATGTGCGTTTGGAGTCTAATTGTGATAAATTTCCTTGTGATTCGATGAATGTATACCGCTATAGATTACTTTGGTTGACGACGTGGTAAGTATTGCAGTAGTTGTAAGTGCTAGCTTTATTCGAAGATTTAATACTGATTCTCTCTCTACGAACACAGCCAGCTCAAGAATTTTGTAGACTTGCTTTTTTAGCTGAGGTATCGGAAGAAGATTTGAATAGGAAGAAGATTTGAATGGGAAGATTTGAATGGGAAGATTTGAATGCGAAGAAGATTTGAATGCGAAGAAGATTTGAATGCGAAGAAGATTTGATTGGGAAGAAAAGGTTTGAATGGGAAGAAGATTTGATTGGGAAGAAAAGGTTTGAATGGGAAGAAGATGTAAATCGGAAGAAGATTTGTTTGAAGATCTGAGCATCCGAGCAGAATGCATATCAAGCGAACCGCTTTCCCCGCTACGTGACGGCGACGCTGCGTGCTGAATTTTCCCTTTTATAAAAAAAATATTTGCTGAGGACTCTGTTCGAGTCTGAAGGGGAATGGTTTCGACCATCGAAGAAGGGCTCGTCTACCAAACATTCAAGTCCAGTATCAGACGAGCTCAATCAACAACTGGCTAAAATCGATTCGACAATCTAACAAAAAAGCTCGAAACGATGAAAATAAAAAACAATATATGCAGAAAGAATACATGTATGTAGAGGATATCAGTATGAGTTCGATGAGTGCTTAGTTTCAGCGCAAGATGGCGCCACCTTAGCTAGAGGGGCTAATCATATTGGGTAGAGGGCGAGGACCTGTCTTAGGGAGCTGGAACAGACTCTAGATTTAAGGAAGTTTCAGCTATTTTTACTATAGGCTAAAGCTCATGCCTGAACCAAAGCGCCCTCTATTGGATGTTTCTCCTTCGATCTATAAGCTAGTGGCGCTTCACTTGGCCTATTCAACCTGTATTTACTATGCTGATTAGAGCAATATCTGTTTATATATATCACAGACTCTCTCTCACCCCCTCTCTCTCTCCCACTCTCTATGTATATTATGTGTTTATCTATTTATTTATTATAGTACGCCATTTTATTTGATATTCCCACCTGCCGTGGCTCGAGTCTGGTTTGCTGCTTGGTCAGCGACTGGTTTGGGCCGCTTTCATTTGATTTTCCAAGCTGGCGCTTTCAGTTTTCATTTCTTTGTCAAACACGTTACGCAAATATTGGCACAGCTCCCACAGCGACAGCCGGGCAAACATTTGGCGCTGGTGTTACCGTTACCATTGCCATTACCATTACCGTTATATATATATATATATATAGTGTGCGCCTCCATGTGTATGTAGAGACAGCTAGAGCTCTGCTCTGCTCAGCTCTGCTCTGCTGTTGGCATAGGTGTGCATCGTTATGGCCGCAAATGTAATGCCAACGTTAACGTTTTCGGGCATCAGTCCGGCGTTTCATTCCGTTCCGTTCCAGCCCTGCTCTGCCATAGGCCATTTGTTTGCTTCCGACTCGGCCACCATTTTAGCCTACTCCAAAAAGTGGGGGGCGTGGTTGGCTCTAGCACATGTTTAGATAAGCTTGCACACAGAGAGGGAGGGACAGGGCGGTAGAGGCTGTGTGTGTGAGCGAGATGGACAGCAAATTCGAATAGCCTATCAACTTGTATTGGCATAAAGAACCGCTCTCTACGCCAGCTTGACAGTTATGTAAACTGTGGCAGCCCATAGGAAATTGGGGCATTTCATAAAAATAATAATAATTCCCTTTCTTTGGAATTTGCTGAAGCAGTTGAAGCAGTTGATAGTTGATGATTGCCTGATATATACATATATAAATAAATATTACTGAACAATTTGATAAACTGTTGTGAGAGTCTATAGGGGCATATACTGCCTGGCATAAATGCTGCCTATACAAACTGCCGTTGCTTATCTCTATCAATAACTTCTTCAGGCAAATCGATAAATATCGATTTAAGCTCTTTGCTTTTCCTTGCGATACTCAAGAGCCCAAAAGCTCGAAAACTTAATATAGAAGTTGGTATTTAATAACTATATATGGAAACCGAAGAATTTAAAGATTATATGTAACTTTATGCCACAAAGATCTGGCTATATATGCACTTGCAGATCTCGTAGAGAATTGTCTCTCTGTGTGATCACAGCATTAGCTCGTTTGGTATCTGCTTCTGTCCTCCACTTCAAGCTACTGCAGCTATCATATATATATTCTGTATATCTATTCCCTGGCTATTTCGTCCCCTCACCTAGCCACTAATTAATAGTATTTGTTGATCAATGTTTTCTTTGTTGTCCAATGAAAGCAAATTGCAAACGAATATTTAAAGAGCTCAGCCACGCCTACTCGCCCCTCTTCCTCTTTTCCGCTTTGGCATGCAAATTACAGAAATATTTCAAATATACGAAACACCTGCCACGCCCAGCTCGTTTATGCCGTTAACAGGTGAGTCCGTCTGTGCGTCCCGCCGTCCCTGCGTCCCTCCGTCCGCCTGTCTGTCTGGTCGAGCCCGAAAAATTTATCGAGTGCGTCGCAAATGTTACTCGCACTTAGTTGCCGCAACGCGGTTTTCCAGCACGTTCCACGTGCCCAATGGGCAGTGCCTCTGCCCGCCGTACTCTTCAGCGCTGTCGCCCGCCTCCCCCGTCCCCCCACTGTGGCCTGTCCCATTGGAGCATACGTCCATTTGCATGGGTGCGTGGAAATGCCTGCTGGCATTCACTCTTCGTCTCCTGCTGCTGCTTCTTCTTCTCTTCTCTTCTCTTCTCTTCTCTTCTCTTCTTTTTTTTTGTCAATTTCCATTTCCTCATTTGGCTGTTTTTCACACACACCCACACACGCACACCCACGCACACCCACTCACACACACACTTCAACATGCTGTACATAAATTATTCCGACGCTCCAAATTAAGCGTACGTCATCGCCTTTTGATGGGCGAGGGTCGAACTGCCAACCAATCCAGGGACATGACTCTCATCCATGCCACACATAGAGCATGCATTTCTTCTCGTCTATACAGGAGTGGATACCCTGGAGCGAGTGGAGCGAGAGAGTGGGCATATTGTTATAGCCTCCTGAATTGGGAGTAAACTTGAGCTGGATTCTGATTTTTGTAATCTCTGTTGCCAGCAGCTGTAGCAGGAGCTGCTCTTGCTTTAGAGTGCGACAGGCATGAGCCAGGGTCAAGCCGTCAGGCTTTTGCATGTATATATATGGAAAAACTTTAAGTTCCTTGAAAAGTTCACTCCAAACAGGCTTACCTAAGGTGAGGAAGATATCAACTGATTTCCAGTTGATTTAGCTAGATCTATGAGGGGATATGACTATGGACTAGCTTCAATGTCAGAAGTCTCTATTCAACTGCATCCAGGCTTTGTTATTAAATAAAAACTCTGCTTAAATATTTCAGCAGCTTAATGTTATCGATAACTTTTACAGCTGACAAGCTATAGATGAGTGTCTGTAGCATATTGATATTGATCTGTCTATATTTACCTTTTCAGCTAAGTTAAGTTATAGGAGAACATACTATTCAATAGGGCTTATCGATATCCCTGTGTTATCGATAACTCAATAACTGCTGACTAGAGAGACTATATATTCTCTCTATATGTATTTTACTAGGGTAGCTGCTAGTCGTTACACCACTTTCACTCCATGTCCTGCTGCACGGACATTCAACAATTCATTTTCGTTTTTTTCTTCCTTTTTTTGCCGTGTTTTCTCTTCATTTTTGTTTTTTTTTTATGTCGTGTCGTCGTCGTCGTCGTCGTCGTTGGCCATTGATTTTACATATTGTGAATAAATAATGAATGGTCATGATGTGGTAAATTGAATATGGCGTGAAATTAGCTTAAGTAAATGGAATTAAGTGGATTTTACAGCCGACTGACTGAGTGCTTTAAAGCCGAGCCAAACCGAGCCGAGCTCGAATCATAGCAAATATTCAACTCAGCAAGTTCAAGTTCAACAACAGAGCGAGAGAGAGAGAGAGAGAGGGAGAGAGAGAGAGAGGGAGAGAGAGAGAGAGGGAGAGAGAGTGAGTGGGTTAGCGCATCACTTGTCTCTTCTGCTCTCATGAACTTTGACTCGAGTTTCAACTTCAACTTCAGCTCGTTTCGGCAGTTCGCTTGAGCGAATCTCCGGCAAATCGCATTGCATTAACCTTCAGCATTTTTATGTTTATTTCTATTTTCATCCTGGATTATTTGCAATGCGTAACTCGCCCGCTTTTAATGCTGCTTCTGCCGATTTGTCACAACTCCCGACAGCAGCAAGATGCCAGCGTCTGCTCTGTCTCTCTCACTCTCCCTCTGTCTTTCTCTCTTTTTGTGACATGCAAAGTAGCAAATTGACAGATGTATAGCTGTCGGAGAGCGGCGTAGAAAGAGACACAAAAGGAGTGTGTTAGAGAGAGAGAGAGAGTGAGGGAGAGAGAAAGAAAGTGAGGGAGAGAGGCAGCGGTAGTGAGTTCAGGCTGTGAAGGTTTGATTCCTTGCATTTGATCTAATATACCCTGAACCTAGCCAGTTCCTATGATATTTCTTTTGTAATTCTTGCCATGAATACTATTTCCCTAGAATCTGCTTCATATATGCATATATTGGGTATAAGTTTCCTATATCACACTATACATATATCATCTTTCAATAATAGAAATTAGAAATTTCCAACAGCTTTTAAGTATTCTGCTTCTTGCCAATGCAGCAGAACTCACCTGAAATATCAGATATCTCAGCTATTTTCTATCTTTTGCCTTTCGACTTCATTCGTAAACGTTTGACCAGCTTGCAGAGCCTTAAGTAAGTTGCTTTTTTCGATATTGGAATATGATTTTGAACTGAATATATGTATTACCAATGTATATATATATATATATAATATATATACATATATCTATATATGCATGCATCTATATCTATATATCTATATTTTTATATGCCTTATATCCGCAGTTCGCTGCACTTATGTCCTTTCCAGTCTCAACCTAATTACCCGCAATGAACAAGAAAACATAGCTCTACTCAGTATGGGTTGCTCTTGAAGGCACCTGAGTGTCAAAGGCTTAATCGCACGTGCCATAAGGGTATTAAAATGTCGTTGCTGCACGCGAATAACTTGCGTTTTGTTAGCTTGTTTAAGACACAGTTTGACGGGTTCGTGTGCGTTTTACGAGTCTTGGGGGCAAGGGCTTACGGGTTCAGTTTCGGGCTTAGGATCTGTGTCGCACACACAGACAGGCAGAGACTGGGACAGAGAGATAGAGAGAGGCGTGAGGGGAAGGGGGCTAACTGGAGGGTAGTCAGAGTCGGAAAGCTGAAATGACATTCACTGACACTGAGCACTCGTCGCTGGGGAGTCTTGCAATAAAAATAAAACGTTTTTCAAATAAGCGCTTGGGGACCTTTGCCAAATGCTGAATGTGTATCCACGTGTGTGTGTGTGTGAGTGTGTGTGTGTGTCATTGAGGTGTATTTGGCGAGCTGACGATAAACGTTTGATGGCGCCGTGCGTTTGCGTTTTGGCCATTTGACAGGTGACTTCTTAGAGCGGATTTGCTATGCCAAACATCAGCAAACAGCTGCACACACACATGGACATACACACACACACACACACACACACACACACACACACACACACACACACACACACACATACATATATACATATACATACATAACATACATTAGTTCCATATTAAGAATCTAAGTTCAGTTTAAGCCTTTCTGTACGATGCTCAGCATTAATGCCTGACCTTTTAGTTCGGTTCATGAACCAGTAGATCAGATTCATATGAACCAATGCTGTCATCCGTTACAGTTCTAGTTCATATGCAAATCAAGCTTCTAGCTCAACCAGGAAACGCTTGGTAAAGCACTTGCAGCTCAGTTTCTGCTGCAGCTGTTGATTCCGTTAAGGTTCTGTGCATGAACCAGCAAGATTCATATGAACCAAAGCTGCATTTCATAAGCAAAACACAAACTCCTAGCTTCACTTGGAAGTTTCACAAATTGGACTATTGATTAAGCCTCTGCTGCAGCTCTTGATTCAGTTCAGTTCAGCTCATGAACTAGTACTTCAGCTTCTAATGAACCAATGCTGTATTTTAGTTCATATGCAAATCAAATCAAGCTCCATCTTACAGCTATACAAGTTTAGCGTTAGCTTGATTCAGTCTATGTTTGGTTCATGAACCAGTACTCCTGATTCATATGAACCAATGCCTCACCAGCTCTAGCTCATATTCAAAACAAATTTCTATCACCATCCGGAAGCTATCTGGGAAGATCTCCTGCAGCTGACTCACTCTAGTTCAGTTCACGAACCAGTTCAGTTCCAAGCGATCAGCTGTTGCTTAGTGCAATTAAGTATTGTATGTGACACGATGTAACTCGAGACGCTTCACTCCACGGCCACGCTCTGAGCCTTTCGCTCGCCTCTGGTCGCAGTTTGTCTTGTTTTGGCTCGGCTGGCAGGCTGTCTGCCGTGGCACACTTCGCGCAGCCTACTCAAAATGCTAATTGCGAAAACAATTTTCAGAATTTCCACAATTTTCGCAATTTCGCACAAAATTTGCACTTTATGCGAGACTTTTCGCGACTCGCGACTCGCGACTCGTTGCTATGCATGCGCTTTTCCGCTTTTAACAAGTTTCCTTTGCTAATTTGTCAAACACTTTGCATAATTCGGTGCGGCAAGCCAGGCAAAATGATGCTACAACCTGGCCACGCCCACAGTCAGCTGACATCTGCCGCCCACAGCCTCAGCCAGCTCAGCGCGTGACTCGTTTAATGAGCAGAGAGAGAGAGAGAGTTGGATTCGATTTGGTTTCCTGTTTCGAATTGCATGTTTTTTTTTCGAGTTTCATAAATATTTCGTATGCATTACGCTTAAAGACTTCGGACTGAAAAAAGCTCAAGAATCTCAAGCAAAGATTTTAACTCTTAAGATTCGAACTGCCTCAAGCCGAAGCCACATGCTTCAAGGTCCCCCACCAAAATGCCCATTGCATTGCCAAGAGCCAAAACTTTGTAAGTTCCTACGCCAGCTTAACCCTAAAGCCAACCCTTACGGCAGACCTTGATTTTACAGCTCAGAAAAGAAATCCGAGGCGGAACAAAAAAAAAAAAAAAAGAGAAGAAGAAGAGTTATACCTCAAATATGCACAGAGAATGTTTGGCTGGGCTGGGATGAGCTGAGCTGGGCGTTTTGATAGCTAGACGGAGCGAGCTCAAGCTCGACGGGGGGCGGCAGGGAGGCGTGGCTGGGCGTACGTGTTAATGTGTGCATTGCGAGAGCATTTTAAACTCATAAATTTACGTGCTCGTGAACATTTATTTTGTTATTAAATTAAACAAGTGCCAACTTAACCCAAGACACACACACACACACACACACTCACACACACACACACTCGCACATATATTAATTTGGCAGTTGCTCGATTTTTGTTTTTTTTTTTTTGGGTCGCTTGGAAAGTTTTTGTCTTAAATTTTTGTAGCTCGCTTCGCACTTGAATACAAAGTTGAAAACCTGCCAGCAGCAGAGGGTAATTGCGGGCCATGGGCGGAGAGGGATGCGGGCGGGCTTAAAGGGGTTGTGCGTGCGTGTGTGTGCGTGTGTGTGTGTGTGCGTGGAGTCCCTTTGGCGTTATTAAGCAATTTACAAGATACTTAAACAAGAATTATGTGCAACATTTTCCAACAAAATGATTCGCGCTGAATTTTAAAATAAACAAAACTGACTTCTGACAACTTTCGTCTGACCCCCTCACTCTGCCCCCCTCTCGCTCTCTTTGTGCATGTGGGAAATAGCTCTGCATTTGGTAAATTAAAAATAAATGCCGTTTATTGTGCGCTTTGGCTGCGATTGCCCTCAGCAGCACTTCGCGCCATGCGGCGTATGCGTAATGTGCGTTCTCTCACTTTGCCCATTTCTTTTACCCCTCTTTTCACTGCGGCATTCCGATTCCCAATTTTTCTCTGCTTTTTTTCTTTGTTATTGTTTGGCTGGCTTTTTTTTTGCGCAAATCAGCGAACGTCTGCTGCAAGGAATGCGATAAAAATCTGTGAGTGCCGTGGAGCAAAGGATGCAAAGGTGCAGGAGGTGGGAGGCGAGAGGTAGCTCAGCTTGAATTTGAGCGGAAGAGGCATAAAATTTGAGAACTAGTCAAAGAATAACATAATAATAGGCAGAAGTTGTCAAATCAATAAGTGTTTACGTGAAGAGGGTGTAAAATGGTTATCGATATATATCGATAGTTGGGAAATGGCACTAAAATAGGTAAAAATTAAATTTACGATTGGTAGTGATAAAGTTATAAGGAAATAATCGATAATACACTGATCGATTAATTAATTATCGATTAATAATTTATCGATATCACTAAATTAAATCATTATAATATAATAATGAAACCCGATTTCAATTTTAAAGTTGACACTTTTGCAAGCAGATTATCTATAGTTATCGATAAATATATCGAATCACGATATTTTTGCTAGTTAAAGCAAAAGTCGGACTTTAATTTCCCTTTGGAACAATGTAAAATGCAAAAATGCAACAATTGGCTTCGCTTTACCCACACACACACGCAATCATAAAAGCCCATTAAGTGACAATAGTCAGACAGCTGGACGAGCACGAGTGCAGCATTCGACAACATATGCGAGCCGGAGTTGAGCCTTTATGCATTGCGAGCGATAAAGCTGACTTTGACAAAGGCATACGAAATGCGACTACTAGGCTATCTGATTATGTAGCCTCGGTACGATTGCTAGCTGCTGGCTGAAGCGCATGGGGATAGGTGACGTTTTTCAATGAAAGATGAAGCAGCTATGAAGCTTTGATTCGATTGTGTCATGGAAATAAAGCTGAAGTGAAGTCTTTAATAGTTGCAGGCTAGTTGAAAGATTTGTATAAAAAAAAGTCTTTTTGCAAACCGATAATTATCGATATATAGTTTTTAAGGTACGATCTCTCTCTCTCTCTACTCCCTCTGAAACCTTATCAGTTGTATGCACATGGCTATCAATATACCCCATCAAAGTCCACTTTCGTATGCAGGATATACATTTAATGAAAAGCAAGTTTCGTTTGCCAATGGAATGGAGGTAGCTGCATACATTGCGTATGCATCATGTTGTCTGTCAGCTTTAAGCTAGAGAACGCCCACGCTGCGCGCTTGTGCAGGTGCAGGTGCAGGTGCAGGTGCAGCTGCCCGCATCAGCGCAGCTTTGATAAAATGCAGTAAAATGTGCAAATTGAATTTACTGTCAATTTGGTTGCCACAGACTAAAAGGGGCGTGGCACTGGCAAAGGATAACCAGATAGACAGATTGTGAGAGAGGGCGAGGGAAAGTCTGGCTGAGCAGCGGGTCATAACTCACATGAAATCTGTAAGGACACACGCATCCTGCGGCTCATCCTGCTCGGCATTAACCCGAAATGAACTCGACGCGGCTAAGCCAGCCAGTCAGTCTCTGCCTCCGCCCTCGAAGTCTGCGCAAATCACGCGAAACATCTTTCGCCAGCTGGATAAACATTATGCTCAGCCAGAAGTTTGGGCAACCCAGAGTTGGGGGCCTGGCTGCGCTTGACATGTTTGCTTATGCATAAAACGCTGCCGCATCGCGAACCGTGAACCACTTGAGGAAGCCGCCAGCCGCGACACAGCCACCGAGTTATCAAGCAGCGTGCAGGCATTTCCCATCCCGCCCCGCCCCGCCCCGCTCTCCGGATTGCCAGCGCGGCGGGTAGCCTGTAG
Source organism: Drosophila repleta (assembly GCA_018903745.1). Taxonomy (NCBI): domain Eukaryota; kingdom Metazoa; phylum Arthropoda; class Insecta; order Diptera; family Drosophilidae; genus Drosophila; species Drosophila repleta. The sequence continues at coordinate 1,813,690 of JAEIGN010000750.1, read as the reverse complement.
CCAGTTTATTGCATGTCGCTTCATTGTTTGCCTTTCAATTTTTATTTTAGTTTTACTCAGCCAACGAAATGAACTCTGATGAAATCGGCAATGATTTACGAAATGCCTGAAAACTCATTCTTTTTTCTCTCTTTTTCTACTCTTTGCTGTCTGGCCTGGAGATATGGCCTAGACTTTGTATTGATATTGAATTGACTGTCGATACAAATTTGTATATCGATAAATCTTGCGATTGTGATAGTTACAGCTACATATATATGTATGTCCATATATAGCTTGAATATAGATCTCTAATCATTATGATCCATTCTATTGATGGCATTTCTCGTATATTTGTCGATAGCTGTAGAGCTATCGATGTCGATCAATTAATCGATAACAGTCTCTCTCACACTTCTCCTTGGGTTTCTTTGTCTGTCTTTCTCTCTCTTATCTCCCATTCTCTCTTTTGTTAACTCGTTCAATCTTTATTATTCCCTCCAATTCGCTCTCTCCCTCTTCTTATATCTCTATATCTCCATCTCACACCCTCTTTTACTCTGCTATCAATCCACCATCTCTCACTTTCTCTGTCCTCCACTCACTCAGTCTGTATAGCTGTTTGAATCTCTCTACAGCTCTCTCTCTCTCTCTCTCTCTCTCTCTTTCTCCTTCTCTCTACCTGCCTCAGTCTCATTCTATCACCCTCTCCATTCCCCTTTTCGCTTTGACATTTACTAGCTTCTCCATTTCTTTGCTTTCTTCATTATTGAATTCAACTTAATTAACATCGCTCATTATTATGATTTACTTTAAGCTTAGCCTAGCCCGATATCAACAAATATCAATAAACATTTTTTGAGCAATTCGCTCGGAAAGTGTCGCGACTCCTCGACGCCGAAACTCAAAATAAACACAACGAAACGCTCGATAAACAGACAACCAGAGCGACAAAAAAATAGGGAAAAAAGCATGAGAGTCCTACATATATATATACGGATATATAAATATACTATATACAGACGCGTGTCAGTTGCACATCGATTCGCACAGGTAATGTCCAGTGCACAGTGGCGCAACTGCTGAATACTTTTTGAGCAGATATCGTATTTGTATATAGAGAATATATATCTGTACATGCTAATGGGAGATAAGGAGAATGTGATTGATTCTGAGGACTATACTCTCTCTCTCTCTCTCTCTCTCTCTTTCTTTACATATTTTTATAGATTAATCTCATTCTCGTCACTATCTGTCTCTATCCTCTTCTTTCTATCTCTCTCCCTTTTTCTATCTTTATATATCTTTATATATACTTCTCTCATTCTCAGTACTTCCCTACCTCTCTCTCTCTCACTAACTTTATCTCTCCCTCTTCATCTTTCTAGAGAAAGCTCTACATCTGTCTATCTCTCGCTTTTTTATCCATCTCTCTCTCCTCTCTCTGTTTATCTCTCTCGAATACACCCTCCATTATTCTTTCTACCTCTCTCTCTCTCTCTCCCAATCCCACTCTCTATAACTCGCTTCCCCTTCTTCTCTCTCCCGCCCCCCCTCTCTTTCATTTATTTTTCCTCAAAATTTCCCATTCTCATTTTCGATAATTTCTCGAAAATCTCTTGCCCAGTGTCCAGAGTTGTGCAGCCGCAGCACTCGTCGGATCAAAGAGACGTCCACAGTTGCCCGCTCTCAGAGCGGGCGCACTTGTGTGCGTTGCCCGTAATGAAAACTGTGACGTGTGTGACGAATGTGCCGAACCAGGCGTACCTGAAGCACCTGAAGTATCTGAAGTGCCTGAAGTACGCACCTGAAGTGCCTGGAACTCAGTGTACTCGGTACTCCACTCTGCATGTACGGCGCCTTCTTTTTCTCTTGTATTTCATTTCATTTTCAATTTCAATTACTATTTGCACTGCTCCGGGCCAGCTAAAGTTGTAATAGTTGATTAACTGATGCATATTTGCTTAAGAGAAGAAACTCTCCATGCACGAGTGGCTGATCTAATCTGCGTCGAGTGCACTGAAGAGCGTAAAGCTTTAACGTAGCTGGGGAATAGTTAAGTAAGTCAGAATTGAAGTTGAGGAAGCTTCTCTCTATGTAATTTTCTGCTATGATTTAGTTTTAAGTAAATCGATATATATCGATAATTGTCGATTTTGGTGTAGGATTGGCATTGCCTGTTAGTTTGGTGAGTTTTTCCACAGTTTCGATTGGATTGATGGGGTAAGCAAGTAAATAACTTGATTTTCAACTTCTTGTCGAGAAAAACATTCTTTTTTTGGTATTTTTTTAGTATTTTCCTATTTGATATACATATCAAATCAGTTGTCTTTACTTGCTATCCAATTGGTTTTTTAATTTAACGCTCAATAAGCGGCGACTGACGCGAGAGGCAGCCGCAGAGTTGCCTTTATAGTCTAGCCACGCCTCCTCTTTGGCTATGCGTGTGTGGGTGCCAGCTAAATTTGGTTGAATGCGCAGACAATACCCAAAACCCTTCCATGGCCCTCCACTAAATTGTGCGCGCGTGTGTGTGTGTGTGTGGCATTCTACCAAGATTGATGGGAATTTAAATTGAGCATTTCGTTATAAATACGCGCGCGTTTTACTGTGTGTGTTTGCGGCAGGCGTGTCGGCATTGCAGCTGCCTTACAGCGGCCACTCGCCACTCTCTAGCTGACTTGGCTGAATGCGTTGCCAAAAACTAAAACCTCAAAAGCTACACACACATACACAGCGACGTCGACAGCGTGTCTCTTCGCACTGCGAGTCGATGCCTATGCTCTATGTAGCACAATGTCTTCCGCCTTGCCTCTGTTGCCCAGTCAAAACAAATTAGACTAAACATATCCTATATATCCCGTAGTTATGTCAGAGGAAACGAGCCGAGACGAGAATGACATGAGTGTGAGATGAGATGAGTCATATAGTGAGGCAGCTCTAACTTTTATAGGGTATCTCATAGCTGTGCTTGCTCACTTAATAATTAATTTGTACGGGGTACCTCATAGTCGTGCTCATGCAGTTGCTTGACTTCTTAGTGAGCTCTAGCTTGGGCGCACATAATTCCTATGCGCTTCTCTTTTCCTTTCTCTTTTCCTCTCTCCTGCTGCTCTCTCTCTGCTTCTTCTTCTTCTTCTGACATTGGTCCTATTGCTCTACCACACACACACACACACGATGACAACTGTGAAAGCCAAGACAAAGTCGTGACAGTTTTATGTACACACACACACATGGTCACTCACACACACACACACACATACCCACACCGCCTTGTACAGGGTACTCCTAAAGCGTTTGAGATAGAAGCAAGGAAGGTTCAAGAAAGACAAATAGACGAACCGACCTCGATCGACTTAGGTATTGATACTAGTCAAGGATTTTGTATTAATATATATATTTATCAGCTTTACAGTTCACGAACATCACAGACATCTCAGATATCATCGACATTACAGCGATCTACGTGCATCATCGTCTTCTTTGCAACTTCTGAGTTCAAAAGCTTTTGAGCTGTTTGTGTAGCCAAGAAATGTTAGGGATATGATGAACACCTGCTATGTATATGTATGTATATATGCAGGTTCATATATATCACAGACATCTCTCAGCATCGTCTGCTTTCTAAGAACAGCTGTTATAGATATATATTTGGCATGTGCATATGGTATCACAGACATCTACCTCCATCATCTCTCTTGATCATCTTCATTCATCAATTCATTCCATCATCTCCCTACATCATCTCCTTCCATCATCTCCTTCCCTCATCTCCTTCCATCATCTCCTTCTATTATCTCCTTCCATTATCTCCTTACATCATCTCCTTCCATCATCTCCTTCCATCAGCTCCTTCCATCATCTCCTTCCATCATCTCCCTAGATCATCTCCTTCCATCATCTGCCTCCACCATCATCTCCCTTTCCATCTAGTTCCTTTAAACAAGTTCAATTTCTCAACCTCACTTCTTTAAAGACCCTCATTATACACACTCCCCAGAAAGATATTCCCCATTTCCATTCATTCCTTTAGCAATACCTAAGATTTCCATGATTTCTAAAAATTTACTTAATTTTTAAACATTTCCATTCTCAATTTGGTTAAAAACTTTTTCTTATTATAGAAATCGAAGCCTCTGAAAGTCAAGATCTTTGCTTGGAATTCAGTTGTTGCTTAGTTCGTGGCGAAAAGTGTGGCAAATATTTATGTAAAGCGAATGCGCTTGCCCTGGCTGTATGAGTCCAATATACATATATCTAGAATATCTCAATGTTTAAGCAAATTCAGCTCGGCTGCGCAGAGCTGGCGCCCGCCGCCTGATAATCAGGAAATGAAAAAAAAATGAATGTAAAATAAATAAAAGCAATCATCAAATACTAAAATAATAATAAGTCGCTGGCAGCAGCGCCTGAGCGGAAGCGAGTGAGACAGAGAGAGAGTAAGAGAGAGAGAGGGATATAGAGCGAGTCGAATTTGCAAGCTCGAGGCGCGTGGCGCGAGAGAGCGCTCAGAGATCTGATAGCTGCACAGCGGACAAGTTGTCGGCGACAAACTGTGGATGATCGTGGCGCGCAGTGGAGCATGGCGAGCAGCGTGGATTACAAGTGGCGCAAACGCATGTGCCACAAGTGGCAGGAGGAGCAGCGACAGCAGCAGCTGCAGCTACAGCTGCAGCAGCAGCTGCAGGCCAAGCAGGCCCAACAGCTGCTCGCAGAGCCACTAATGCCGCCGCCACTAATGCCGCCGCCGCTAATGCCGCCGCCGAAGCTGCCGCCGCCCAAGCTGAAGCCGGCGAAGCTCCTGAAGCCGCAGCATAAGATCGTGAGTGCAGGAGCGGCAGCAACGGCTGGAGCACCCATGGCCAGGGCGGCAGCAGCGCCGCCCCAGCTGGCCGAGATGCGCAGCCTGAGCAGCTTCATGGCGGATCCGGGCAATCTGCACAAGCTGTTCCTGCCGCGCCGCACGCTGCAGCTGCTCGCGCAGCTGCCGGACTTCCAGCGGCTGGTGAACTCGTGCTTCGTGCGCGTTCGCTTTGCGGGCGGGCATCGGGTGGCCCAGATCCAGGGCATCGGCAAGTGGCGGCCGAGCAGCGAGCCGACACTGATCTTGCGCATCGACAACAACCCGCGCGTCTTCGCGCTGGAGCAGCTGGCCAACACGTACTACGAGCGGGGCGAGCTCATGGAGTGGCAGTACATGTGGGAGACGTACGGCTTCGAGCTGCCCGGCAAGCGGCTGGTCGAGCAGAAGCATCAGGCTCTGGCCGAGGCCAACCAGCGCGTGCAGCGGCAGCTGTGCGAGGCGCAGCTCAAGCTGAAGCAGGAATACCTGCTCGAGAGCCAGCTGCCCACGCTCCAGGCTGCCCCCGCCAAGCCCACGCGCACCACGCACGTCAAATACCTCGTGGAGCCGATGGAGTGCTACAGGCGCTATCTGCCCACGTCGATGCCAAGTGAGTATAGCTAACAATCAATCAGACAAGTCACTCATCCACCTACCCACTCACCCAACATGTTGCAGCTGCCACGGTTACATCTGCCGCTGCCAGCTCCACTCAGCCGCTCAAGCTGACAACTGCAATTTGCCCAAGGAAGAAAATTTCCCTCGACGAATATCGCGAGCGCTGCATCAAGAAGCAAAAGTGATAAACAAACGGAGAAACAGCTGAGATAAAAGCCTGAGATAAATAATCAAATCAAACAAGCCCAAAATCAAATATTTTAATGAATTAAAAATAATTTTAAAATATCAAAAATCATTAAAAAAATAAATAAATATATATTTTTTTAAATTTCAAATTATAATAAAAAAAATGTATATATATTTTTCTATATGGAAGGTCCAGGAATGCAAAAATAAAATGAAATTAAATTCTTATAAAGAAACATAAAAAATAAACAAAAAATTCGAATTTATGTATTTCAGTTTTTTTGTGAACTTGAAAGTCTGAACTATATGAAAATAAATAGGGAAAAAGTATGTAGAAGAGATTGTTGGACATACATACCATCTATATATATATATATATACAAATGTATATATATAAATATTTATTTAAGTTTTAGTCTTGCCAAGGCCTTGCCTTAGAGCTTAGAGTCAGGGCGTAGTCCGCAGCTGCGCTGCCTCAACAATCGTTCGCTGTGTATGAGCAGGAAAATTTTGTTGCATATCTTAAGGCGCTAGTGAAAAATATAGTTCTATAACTATTCATGCCTCAAGCTGCCTACTGTTTAATAGCAGATTCGGCAGGCGGATACTCTGAAAGCTTACTCGCAAGAGGTATAATCCCTGCCAGAGCCCTAAGACGAGTTAAACGGCAAGGCATCGACTCTTAATTGCTCATAATGGGACTGGCCCTTATATCATATCATACACGTGTGTTGCTAAGGCACTAAGTTTGATTGTACTATTCATAGAAGGTAGAAGAGACTATATTATATATATGATGGTCTAGGTTTTGAGTGGAGATGTTCGACTCTCGTGCGAGTGTGCACGACCAGTGTGGCCATTCAATTATGCTTAACGATACATCGATAATTGCTCACAGGGATGGGCAATAACATAAGCTGTACAATCGATATCTATAGTATATATTTCTTTTATATGTATATTTATAGTTTATATTATAATTAATTTAAGTTAATTGTACATATTTACGAGCACTAAAAATATATATAGTCATTTTTGTGATACTTTATATGTAGAATATATTGTAAATTGAAGACAATTAAGGCAAATTTTTGCTTGAGTTTTTAATTGTATTTCATGGAATGGATAAATGTCTATTGAGTATCACTTCTGTTAGCGGAAGCTTTCCATTCCATTGAAGCAGTTCTGGAGATCATCGTCACACTCCATACTGACTGCAGCTAGATCACTTTGAGCTATGCTGGCAGTTGTTCCAGATAATCCGAATCTTGTTAGAAGTTCATCAGATTTATGTACATAAATAACAATTTGCCCGCTTCAGTTTCAATGGGAAGAAAAACTTAAGAATACAAAACGATTTCAAGTTTGAAAATGCCATTCAATTTGGTATAAAGAATTCAAGCAAATGCCGAAAGTAAAATGACCTAAAAAAGCAAGAAAATTCACAAGCAAACAGATTCTTGTGGCGCAGCTAGATGGATGGGCCAGGATGGCAAGGGTTAGTTGAGCTCCAGATCTATTGTTGGGATTCCTCTGTTTTCTGGAAAATATTTGCAGACCGCATTACAAATAATTATGCTTATGCCAAAGCAAGCAAGAAATGCGCTTGCCATATATGAGTATCTATATAAATATATATATTTACACATATATACATATGTATGTGTGTGTGGGCGTTGGCTGGCATATTGTGCTGCTACAATGACCACATAGAGAGCCATGCTGCAAAAATATTTACAACATTCTCAAGCGCAACCGGAACGAAAACTTATGAAAAATTTTATGAAAATTTTACTGCACTTGCTCAGCTGCCACGCCCAGCAGCAGAAGCAGCCCCCTCCTCTCTGGGCGGTGGCCCCATTTTAATTGAAATAACTTGGCAAATTGTGTTGCAACTATCATAAAATTTGTTAGCCTAACAAAAATAATAAAAGCCGAGAGCACAAAAAAGCGAAATGAAAAACGGGTCGAGCCAAGTAAACCTCATGAAAATCAATAGCGCTGCGAGAACTAATGTCGAGATGTATGTCGATCATTTAAGCAAATAATGGAAGTAGATGAAGCTAGTCTATTATGGAAAGGAAACCAGAGGGAAATCGAACTACATGGAAAGCGAAACAAATGGAAGTGGGACCGTATGGAGATCGAAACAAAAGGGAATGGAACTAGAAGGAAATCGAACCAGAAGGAAATCGAACTACATGGATAACGAAACAAAAGGAAATGGAACCATATCGAAATCGAAACAGATGGAAATGGAACTAGAAGAAAATCGAACCAGATTGGAATTGACCCATATTGGAATAGAACCAGATGGAAACGGAACTAGAAGGAAATCGAAACAGATGGATATTGAAACAAAAGTAAATGGGACCATATGGAAATTGAAACAGATGGAAATGGAACTAGAAGGAAATCGGACCAGATGGTATCGAAACAAATGGAAATGAAACCAGAAGGAAATCAAAACAGATTGAAATGGAACCAAATGGAAATTGAAACAAATGGAAATGGGACCAGATGGAAATCGAAACAGATGGAAATGGAACTAGAAGGAAATCGAACTACATGGATATCGAAACAAAAGGAAATGGAACCATATGGAAATTGAGACAGATGGAAATGGAACTAGATGGAAATCGAAACAGATTGGCACTGACCCATATTGGAATTGAGCCAGATGGAAATGGAACTAGAAGGAAATTGAAACAGATGGATATCGAAACAAAAGGAAATGGAACCATATGGAAATTGAACCAGATGGAAACGGAACTAGAAGGAAATCAAAACAGACGGCTATCGAAACAAATGGAAATGAAACCAGAAGGAAATTAAATCAGATTGAAATGGAAGATGGCAATCGAAACAGATGGAAATGGAACTAGAAGGAAATCGAACCAGATTGGCACTGACCCATATTGGAATGGAACCAGATGGAAATGGAACTAGAAGGAAATCGAACTACATGGATATCGAAACAAAAGGAAATGGAACCATATGGAAATTGAGACAGATGGAAATGGAACTAGATGGAAATCGAAACAGATAACTCTCGAAACTATTGGAAATGAAACCAGAAGGAAATCGAAACAGATGGAAATGGAACTGGCTAGATATCGAAACAGATGGATATCGAAACATATGGAAATTGAACTAGATATACATCGAAGCAGATGGAAATGGAACAAGATAGAAATGGAAACACATAGCTATCGAAACAGATGGAAATCAGTTCAATTAAAAATCGAAACAGATTCGATTCCAACCAGAATTAGAGGGAATTAGAGCCAATGAGCTGTCCTCATACACATCTTACCCGAGAGCCTTGCGCTTCGATTATCTGCAGACCTTGCTGCGAGCTGCTGCTTCATCACTGTCCAGCCTTAGCTCTTGCTGTATTAATTAAATATTTTTAATGATTTTCAATTAAAGCGATATCAATTGCAGTTAATCATTGAATAATTTATTCATTTATTAATTTTCAAAATTAATTGTTAAATATTTTTCGTGCGCAATTACTTAAATTTCTTTGAAGCAAATTTGATTACAAATGCAATTGCTGCTTAATTGTTGCTGTTGTTGGTTGTTCGCACAAATATGCGAACAATGCGCACCCCCGCGGCCCAGTAAATGCTTTGCAAATGTTGAATGTGTGGTGTGTGTGTGTGTGTTGGTTGTGTGTGTGTTGGTTGTGTGTGTGTGTGATGTGTGTATATTTATTTGGATGCGTGTGTCTGTATCATTATGCAAATTAATTTTTGGTAGCAACAATAAAGAGAAAGATGACCACATGAACACACACACACACATAGCACACACACCCAACACACACACACCCAACACACACACATATAGCACACACACACAGAGAGACAGAGAGAAGCCGCAGCGATAATAGTGTTTAGGGCTAACAGCAACGCAGCAACAATAACAATGCAAAATTCACAGCCGCAAAAATGTCAACGAAAATGATGACCGAAAATGCAGTCAGCAACTTTGCAACTATTGCAACAACAACAGCAACAACAACAGCAACAACAACGAGAGCAACAGCAACGAGACAACATTTACAGACAGCACCTACATCCCCAGCCACTGCCCCCCTCTCTCCACTCAGCCCTCTCAGCACACACACTCCGCATGCCATTGCCCAATGTCCACTCCGTTCCCCGTTTTCAGTTGACTCCGCATTTCGACAGAGGCGCAACTGCCGATAACCGCATTGATGGCATTCCCGCAGCAGGGCAGACAGAGCGGCAGTTAGAGGGGCTGACTGAGTGAAACGAAAGGTACACGGAATAAAGCATATGGGGACAGTTGCAGTTGCAGTTGACACGTCGAGTGATGATACGCAGCGGCAAGGTCTGAACGACGAGCAGAACTCTTAGTTGAGTGAGATCATGAAGAGATATCTTTCATTTGCTATGCCTCTGTCTGTCTCTCTCTCTCTCACTCTGCTGCTCTATCACTCCCAAGGAGTAAGAACTCCTACTTCACTGATTTCTGTTGATTTTCCTAGGATGGCAACTTTCTTTCTTATTCCTGCCCTCTCTCCCTCTCCCCCCTTCATTCGCTCCCTTTTATTTCTCTTTCTATTTTTCTCTTCCCGTTTTTTATCTTTGTTCCCTCTGCCTTGCTCGCTCTCTCTCCCTATTTGTTCTCTTTCTTTCTTTTCACCTTCTTTTTATTCATTTTTCCTTCTCTTCTCTGTTTCGCCTTTCTATCATCTTCTTTGCTCCATCTCTTTTAAGTTCCTTCTGTTTGTCATTCATCTCTCTCTCTCTTTCATCTCTGTTTCTTCTCTTCTGTATTTTTCGCGCTATGCTCTCTCTCCCTCTCCCTCACTTATTCTCTTCCTCACGCTCTGTTTTCTCTATCTCTGCCTTTCTCCTGCCCCTCCATAAATCTCTCTCTCTCTCTTACTCTACCTCATATACGATCTCTGTCTCTAATTATCTTTCTCTTTCTATATCTTAATCGATCCCCCCTTCTCTCATCTTACTCCAATTCCCCATCAGATTCCAATCTGATCCTGAGATATTTTCACCTTTGGGCACTCCTCTCTATGCCTCTCTCTCCCTGTCTCTCTCACAGACAACTTAAGCTATTGCAAATAGCATTCGTATGTGACTTCTATTTGTTTTATTTTTGTTTGCTTCTTGCTTCGCCTACAAAACCCCATCAATAATTCTTGGTTTTCATTTGTTTTCTCGAGCTCTAATCCCCTCCATAGGGCTGCATCCGAAATTTGCATTAGATCCCTGACAGATTTACTGTCGCAGCGCCAATGTTCCGATTGTACAAACACACACATGTAAATGTATAAACTTTGCATACTTTATCAGTGTGTGTGTGTGCGAGTGTGTGTGTGTGTGTGTGTGTGTGTGTGTGTGTGTGTGTGTGTGTGTGTGTGTGTGTAGTCGCCATCAAAATTGACAAAAATGCAAATTTATTTACGACTCTGCAGCAGCCGAGGAGAAGTTTTGATGGGGCGCCACGTGAATGAATTGCAGCAGCTTCGCCAAAAATCAACATGCAACAGTGGAATGCACACACACACACTCACACACGCACACACACACACACACACACACGCATACACATTCAAATAAATGGTCAGTCGGAGCTGTCAAATGTCGCAAATGCATTTCAAAAACGCGGCTACAAAATTCACAAAACATTTGCCAGAGCCAAGGACAAAGGCAGGAGCAAAGCGCAGGGTAAGCGCTTAACTGATGCGTGTATGTGTTTGTGTGTGTGTGTATGCGTGTGTGTGTGTGTGTGTGCTCTATTGCTGTATTTATTGTTGTGCATTGCTGCATAGGTGCGGAAATGCGGCAAAGCGCCAAAGGTCGACAGCAGCTGCCGCCGAGCTCGCAATGCGGCTTAAAAATGCTGCAGCAAAATTGATTTAGCCAAAACAGAGTCAGTGACGACTCGAAGCCCAGAAATTATAAGTTTTCCACAATAAATGAGAGATTTACGCTAAAAGGTAAACTGATTGATTGATTGATTGATTTGTTCAACAGGTGGACGGCAAAGGATTGTTTCACCCCTCGCCAGCTATGGCTACTCAATAAATTTTACATTTTATAAATTTCTAATACATAATAAAATAAAAAAATAGATATAAAATTCTAGTTGATTCAACAGTTTTATTTGAAGAAGGTTTTCCAACCATCGAAATGGAAAACAGAAATAAAGCTATCCGCAAAGAGAGATGGCCTCTCCTCTCCTCTTGAGTCTTCATTGTCTGCTGGAAGGTATCTGAGGTGGCGCATACAGCTTCTTCCGATATCTTGAATGTTGTTTGTTTGTTTGTTTCTTATATCGCCAGCCATGGGAATATTGAGCACTCAGCACCACCGACACGTCTAGAGAAAGTAGTCCGTCTGGCACGCATTGCTATTTAATGTTTTATATCAAAATATAACATACATAGATCAATATACTAAAAGCTTTAAATAAACACAATATATTATAATATAATAATAATTAGTAATAATAAAATATATATATGATTTTTAACTTACTTGATTTAAAATTTATAAATAAATTTTAAAAATAAACAAAGTAAAATATAAATAGATTTAGATCTGATATGTAGATCCGCTCTTCCAGCCAGCCACACAGATTCGAGTCGATGCCAATGTGAAATGTCTATGAAAAAGGACTTTATAAAATTCAACAAAAATATGTTCTCAGCAGCTCCAGCTCCATCATCATCTAGATAAGCTTCAAGTAAAGAAACAGTTAATTAATATTCATAGTTTTTTTTTTTTTTTTTTTTTTTGGCTGAGGTAGGAAAAAATGCTTTATGCACCGTCAGTCAGGTCCCATCAGGTGACTCTGACCGGTGTGTCGGACTGCAGCATTGCTGCTTACCGACTAAAAAAACCTCCTCTTGCGGCCAACGATGAACTCATATTTGTGAACTCATGGAGACGAGTCAACTGAAGAAGCATCTTATACACGCATATATTTAAAAAACAAGATATTTCATTACAGAAATCCAATCAATTTGAGTTTTGAGGCTCAAAGACTAACACGCAAAAAACCAATGCCTCGTCGAGTCATTTCATCATCGTCATCAAAGGACTCGTAACAATCAAAGTCCCATCAACAGAGAACCTTGGCTTGCAGACAGCCTTCTCATAATGCATCAACACTGAGGTGCCTGTATTGTTGGTACTTTATACAACACAAACCAATGATCAGCAGAAGAAGAATTAATTATTTAAGAAATACATATGCATCATTTATTGATCCGCATTAGCATGAATCACCTACTCTGGTTAAGTACCAAGAAAAAAACATACGATTTCATTAAACAAAAGTTTAAGAAATCAAATCAATTTGAGTTTTGAAGCTCAAAGAAACTGATTGGAAATAGTTCACTAGGCTCCGAGGGAGATTTATTTATACTCGCCTCTTCCAATCAAGTGAATATCGCAACGCGACACGTCCATATCAAGGAGGAGCGATATTAGCACAATAGAACTCATTTTATGTAAAAATTAATTATAAAAAACTGATTGGAGTCATTTCATTAGGCTCCGAGGGAGACTGGGTAGTTGGAAGAATAATTTATACTCTCGCCTATTCCAACTGTCGTGTTTCAACTTCAAAAGGAAGGAATAACTCCCAAAAAATAAAACAGGAGTATCATCAGAGTAATCTCATCAATTTGAGGGTTGAAGCTCAAAGATTAACATGAAAAAAATAGATATGATTGGAAATAGTATTTGCTTTTAAGCTGGAAAGTGGGAAACTTTAAGGAAAAACTGATTGAACGGATTTCACGGGGCTCCGATAGAGCAGCTGGGCGGTTGGAGGAAGAGTTTATACACTCGTCTATAAAAAACAAGAGATTTCATTAAGAAATCAAATCAATTTGAGTTTTGAGGCTCAAAGATTAACATGAAAAAAACTCCTTAACCGCTTTGCCAGACTGATAACAATAATCAATGGCAGTGTCAATGGCAGCTGCATCAGCAAATATCGGCCCGTTCCGTTGTGAAGTCGATTATGTCGACACTTCTCAAAATCACCACCTTCTTCAGCTTCGTGGAAGACAAACGAATGCACTGAAAAACCAATGCCGCGAGTCATTTCACCATCATCATTATTATAGGACTCGCAACAATCAAAGTCCCATCAACAGAGAACCTTGGCTTGCAGACAGCCTTCTCATAATGCATAAGCACTGAGGTGCGTGTATTGTTGGTACTTTATACAACACAAACCAATGATCAGCAGAAGAAAAAATATTATTATTATTATTAAGAAACGAATCGCATTAATCGTCCAGGCACAAGATTGCAGTTGACATACGTAAGATGCCAGCCATAAGACGGGACTGACCCATCGTACCTCAAATTAAAAAGACGACTAAAGACTTGTGATGGGTTAACAAATTTAAAAAATTGAATCAAGTTGAGTTTCGAAACTCAAAGAAACTGATTGGAAATAGTTCAATAGGCTCCGAGGGAGATTTCTTTATACTCGCCTCTTCCAATCAAGTGAATATCGCAATTCGACATGTCAAATACAGCAATCGCCTATAAAAGCCCTTTTATTGCTATGCAACACTTCACTAAAGCAGGATGCTTATTGAAGAACTCACTTTATGAAATATACGAATAAAACAGTAATACGAAGACTGCCATAGACAGACTTCTATCGACCGCGGACGCAAGCCCGAAACTTTAAGGAAAAACTGATTGAACGGGGTTTCACTGTTCTGCTCCGAGGGAGACTTGGCAGCAGTTGGAGGAAGAGGTTATACACTCACCTATTTCCAACCGACAATGAACTCCACGTCAAAGGTTCTTCACAGAAAAACAAATTAAAAATCAGAGATTTCATTATAGAAATCAAATAAATTTGAGGTCTCAGGCTCCAAGATTAACACGAAATTCACAAATATAAAAAAAATTCACGACAGAAAAATATTGTTGAGCCTTTAAATTCAAATAGAAATCGAAAATTGAGAGCACAAAATAAAAAACAATTTAAATTTTTATCAAAGAAAAAAAATAGGAATAAATATGAAAAATGACTGGGCTCCACGGAGCTCAGAGCCAGACTGAATAAAAAACAATTTGGCTGCGGGCAGCTGGAAAAATCTGATGAATCTCGAAGCCTACTTTGATAATTTAAAATGCTGACACTCTGCAGTTAAGGGCTGCATTTAGTAGAGTTGCAACTGGCAACTGGCAACCTCAAATTATTGCAGAGCTTCTGCACTGTGAGGTGGCAACTCTGTTCCAGTGGGCAGCCATTTTGAGACCTGAAATCACTTCCTGTTGAATTTGACAAGAAATCAATATGTATGTATAAATACCTCACCTTAATCCGTAAGGCCTAAGCCCATCGACGACTGAATTCCTTAACCCATTACGAATACTTTTCTCAACCTTGTAGGGGCAGCCGTACCAATACTTATGCTGGCCAATGACCAGCTATAACCAGTCGATGTTCTCCAGGTTGAAGCCATCATACGAAAAAGAGCGATTTCATTGCAGAATTCAAATCAATTTGAGTTTCAAAAGGCCCAAAGATTAATACAAAATATTATCCGCACTCGATGCACACAAAAAAGACACTTTTGAGACTTTAACCTCAAATAAAATTGGAGAACAGACAAAAAAAACATTTAAATTTCGACTAAAACAATATTTGAAGAGAAATTGACTGAGTTCTGCGGAGATCAGAGGCCGAAAGAACAGGAAATAAGCTTGCTGGTGGTAGGTGTGGGAAACATTTCGACAAAATATTTAGCAACTCTGTTGTTCAGGGCTGTATTGAAGCAGAGTTGCAATCAGACTGTGTTATTTTAGAGCTTCTCAACACTGTTCTAACAGCCCATTTAGCAGCTGATCGCTGTTTCTTATTGAAATGCTTATGACTGGCCTATGATATGGGTATAAGTAAATAAGCTGAACTATTGCAGGAAAATCTTTTAAAGCTTCCGTCGGAATGCCATCGGTTCATACATACATATGCTTTCATATCTCGCCTTCTCGCTTCTAGCAATGCCTCGCTTGGCGAGTCGACGCCTCTTTCTTGCTGTCGGACCGGACCTCGTCCGTTGCATGAATATCAACACCTGTAGACTAGCCTAAGCAGTTATCATGGGTTCGTCCTTTGAACGTCTGCTCTCTTTTGCTCTTCTTTCATTACGAGTGATTTATTCTAAGTAAAACAGATGTATCTCTTATAAATGTTATTTCATTTTATTCTATACAATTCTTGTTTATTTGTAAATTTCATTTGTGCAACTAGACTTGATTGTTGGTGTAGACGAGCGAGCCTCTGCCGAAGTGGTAATCCTCTCCTCTTGAGTCTTCATTATCTGGTGGAAGGTATCTAAGGTGGCGCATACAGCTTCTTCCGATATCTTGAATGTTGTTTGTTTGTTTGTTTCTTATATCGCCAGCCATGGGAATATTGAGCACTCAGCACCACCGACACGTCTAGAGAAAGTAGTCCGTCTGGCACGCATTGATATTTAATGTTTTATATCAAAATATAACATACATGGATCAATATACTAAAAGCTTTAAATAAACACAATATATTATAATATAATAATAATTAGTAATAATAAAATATATATATGATTTTTTAACTTACTTGATTTAAAATTTATAAATAAATTTTAAAAATAAACAAAGTAAAAATATAAATAGATTTAGATCTGATATGTAGATCCGCTCTTCCAGCCAGCCACACAGATTCGAGTCGATGCCAATGTGAAATGTCTATGAAAAAGGACTTTATAAAAATTCAACAAAAAATATGTTCTCAGCAGCTCCAGCTCCATCATCATCTAGATAAGCTTCAAGTAAAGAAACAGTTAATTAATATTCATAGTTTTTTTTTTTTTTTTTTTTTTTTTTGTGGCTGAGGTAGGAAAAATGCTTTATGCACCGTCAGTCAGGTCCCATCAGGTGACTCTGACCGGTGTGTCGGACTGCAGCATTGCTGCTTACCGACTAAAAAAACCTCCTCTTGCGGCCAACGATGAACTCATATTTGTGAACTCATGGAGACGAGTCAACTGAAGAAGCATCTTATACACGCATATATTTAAAAAACAAGATATTTCATTACAGAAATCCAATCAATTTGAGTTTTGAGGCTCAAAGACTAACACGCAAAAAACCAATGCCTCGTCGAGTCATTTCATCATCGTCATCAAAGGACTCGTAACAATCAAAGTCCCATCAACAGAGAACCTTGGCTTGCAGACAGCCTTCTCATAATGCATCAACACTGAGGTGCCTGTATTGTTGGTACTTTATACAACACAAACCAATGATCAGCAGAAGAAGAATTAATTATTTAAGAAATACATATGCATCATTTATTGATCCGCATTAGCATGAATCACCTACTCTGGTTAAGTACCAAGAAAAAAAACATACGATTTCATTAAACAAAAGTTTAAGAAATCAAATCAATTTGAGTTTTGAAGCTCAAAGAAACTGATTGGAAATAGTTCACTAGGCTCCGAGGGAGATTTATTTATACTCGCCTCTTCCAATCAAGTGAATATCGCAACGCGACACGTCCATATCAAGGAGGAGCGATATTAGCACAATAGAACTCATTTTATGAAAAAATTAATAAAAAAAACTGATTGGAGTCATTTCATTAGGCTCCGAGGGAGACTGGGTAGTTGGAAGAATAATTTATACTCTCGCCTATTCCAACTGTCGTGTTTCAAACATCACAAGGAAGGAATAACTCCCAAAAAAATAAAACAGAAGTATCATCAGAGAAATCTCATCAATTTGAGGGTTGAAGCTCAAAGATTAACATGAAAAAAATAGATATGATTGGAAATAGTATTTGCTTTAAGCTGGAAAGTGGGAAACTTTAAGGAAAAACTGATTGAACGGATTTCACGGGGCTCCGATAGAGCAGCTGGGCGGTTGGAGGAAGAGTTTATACACTCGTCTATAAAAAACAAGAGATTTCATTAAGAAATCAAATCAATTTGAGTTTTGAGGCTCAAAGATTAACATGAAAAAAACTCCTTAACCGCTTTGCCAGACTGATAACAATAATCAATGGCAGTGTCAATGGCAGCTGCATCAAGCAAATATCGGCCCGTTCCGTTGTGAAGTCGATTATGTCGACACTTCTCAAAATCACCACCTTCTTCAGCTTCGTGGAAGACAAACGAATGCACTGAAAAACCAATGCCGCGAGTCATTTCACCATCATCATTATTATAGGACTCGCAACAATCAAAGTCCCATCAACAGAGAACCTTGGCTTGCAGACAGCCTTCTCATAATGCATAAGCACTGAGGTGCGTGTATTGTTGGTACTTTATACAACACAAACCAATGATCAGCAGAAGAAAAAATATTATTATTATTATTAAGAAACGAATCGCATTAATCGTCCAGGCACAAGATTGCAGTTGACATACGTAAGATGCCAGCCATAAGACGGGACTGACCCATCGTACCTCAAATTAAAAAAGACGACTAAAGACTTGTGATGGGTTAACAAATTTCAAAAAATTGAATCAAGTTGAGTTTCGAAACTCAAAGAAACTGATTGGAAATAGTTCAATAGGCTCCGAGGGAGATTTCTTTATACTCGCCTCTTCCAATCAAGTGAATATCGCAATTCGACATGTCAAATACAGCAATCGCCTATAAAAGCCCTTTTATTGCTATGCAACACTTCACTAAAGCAGGATGCTTATTGAAGAACTCACTTTATGAAATATACGAATAAAACAGTAATACGAAGACTGCCATAGACAGACTTCTATCGACCGCGGACGCAAGCCCGAAACTTTAAGGAAAAACTGATTGAACGGGTTTCACTGTTCTGCTCCGAGGGAGACTTGGCAGCAGTTGGAGGAAGAGGTTATACACTCACCTATTTCCAACCGACAATGAACTCCACGTCAAAGGTTCTTCACAGAAAAAAAAATTAAAAATCAGAGATTTCATTATAGAAATCAAATAAATTTGAGGTCTCAGGCTCAAAGATTAACACGAAATTCACAAATATAAAATTCACGACAGAAAAATATTGTTGAGCCTTTAAACTCAAATAGAAATCGAAAATTGAGAGCACAAAATAAAAAACAATTTAAATTTTTACCAAAGAAAAAAAATAGGAATAAATATGAAAAATGACTGAGCTCCACGGAGCTCAGAGCCAGACTGAATAAAAAACAATTTGGCTGCGGGCAGCTGGAAAAATCTGATGAATCTCGAAGCCTACTTTGATAATTTAAAATGCTGACACTCTGCAGTTAAGGGCTGCATTTAGTAGAGTTGCAACTGGCAACTGGCAACCTCAAATTATTGCAGAGCTTCTGCACTGTGAGGTGGCAACTCTGTTCCAGTGGGCAGCCATTTTGAGACCTGAAATCACTTCCTGTTGAATTTGACAAGAAATCAATATGTATGTATAAATACCTCACCTTAATCCGTAAGGCCTAAGCCCATCGACGACTGAATTCCTTAACCCATTACGAATACTTTTCTCAACCTTGTAGGGGCAGCCGTACCAATACTTATGCTGGCCAATGACCAGCTATAACCAGTCGATGTTCTCCAGGTTGAAGCCATCATACGAAAAAGAGCGATTTCATTGCAGAATTCAAATCAATTTGAGTTTCAAAAGGCCCAAAGATTAATACAAAATATTATCCGCACTCGATGCACACAAAAAAGACACTTTTGAGACTTTAACCTCAAATAAAATTGGAGAACAGACAAAAAAACATTTAAATTTCGACTAAAACAATATTTGAAGAGAAATTGACTGAGTTCTGCGGAGATCAGAGGCCGAAAGAACAGGAAATAAGCTTGCTGGTGGTAGGTGTGGGAAACATTTCGACAAAATATTTAGCAACTCTGTTGTTCAGGGCTGTATTGAAGCAGAGTTGCAATCAGACTGTGTTATTTTAGAGCTTCTCAACACTGTTCTAACAGCCCATTTAGCAGCTGATCGCTGTTTCTTATTGAAATGCTTATGACTGGCCTATGATATGGGTATAAGTAAATAAGCTGAACTATTGCAGGAAAATCTTTAAAGCTTCCGTCGGAATGCCATCGGTTCATACATACATATGCTTTCATATCTCGCCTTCTCGCTTCTAGCAATGCCTCGCTTGGCGAGTCGACGCCTCTTTCTTGCTGTCGGACCGGACCTCGTCCGTTGCATGAATATCAACACCTGTAGACTAGCCTAAGCAGTTATCATGGGTTCGTCCTTTGAACGTCTGCTCTCTTTTGCTCTTCTTTCATTACGAGTGATTTATTCTAAGTAAAACAGATGTATCTCTTATAAATGTTATTTCATTTTATTCTATACAATTCTTGTTTATTTGTAAATTTCATTTGTGCAACTAGACTTGATTGTTGGTGTAGACGAGCGAGCCTCTGCCGAAGTGGTAATCCTCTCCTCTTGAGTCTTCATTATCTGGTGGAAGGTATCTAAGGTGGCGCATACAGCTTCTTCCGATATCTTGAATGTTGTTTGTTTGTTTGTTTCTTATATCGCCAGCCATGGGAATATTGAGCACTCAGCACCACCGACACGTCTAGAGAAAGTAGTCCGTCTGGCACGCATTGATATTTAATGTTTTATATCAAAATATAACATACATGGATCAATATACTAAAAGCTTTAAATAAACACAATATATTATAATATAATAATAATTAGTAATAATAAAATATATATATGATTTTTTAACTTACTTGATTTAAAATTTATAAATAAATTTTAAAAATAAACAAAGTAAAATATAAATAGATTTAGATCTGATATGTAGATCCGCTCTTCCAGCCAGCCACACAGATTCGAGTCGATGCCAATGTGAAATGTCTATGAAAAAGGACTTTATAAAATTCAACAAAAATATGTTCTCAGCAGCTCCAGCTCCATCATCATCTAGATAAGCTTCAAGTAAAGAAACAGTTAATTAATATTCATAATTTTTTTTTTTTTTTTTTTTTGTGGCTGAGGTAGGAAAAAATGCTTTATGCACCGTCAGTCAGGTCCCATCAGGTGACTCTGACCGGTGTGTCGGACTGCAGCATTGCTGCTTACCGACTAAAAAACCTCCTCTTGCGGCCAACGATGAACTCATATTTGTGAACTCATGGAGACGAGTCAACTGAAGAAGCATCTTATACACGCATATATTTAAAAAACAAGATATTTCATTACAGAAATCCAATCAATTTGAGTTTTGAGGCTCAAAGACTAACACGCAAAAAACCAATGCCTCGTCGAGTCATTTCATCATCGTCATCAAAGGACTCGTAACAATCAAAGTCCCATCAACAGAGAACCTTGGCTTGCAGACAACAGCCTTCTCATAATGCATCAACACTGAGGTGCCTGTATTGTTGGTACTTTATACAACACAAACCAATGATCAGCAGAAGAAGAATTAATTATTTAAGAAATACATATGCATCATTTATTGATCCGCATTAGCATGAATCACCTACTCTGGTTAAGTACCAAGAAAAAAAACATACGATTTCATTAAACAAAAGTTTAAGAAATCAAATCAATTTGAGTTTTGAAGCTCAAAGAAACTGATTGGAAATAGTTCACTAGGCTCCGAGGGAGATTTATTTATACTCGCCTCTTCCAATCAAGTGAATATCGCAACGCGACACGTCCATATCAAGGAGGAGCGATATTAGCACAATAGAACTCATTTTATGAAAAAATTAATAAAAAAACTGATTGGAGTCATTTCATTAGGCTCTGAGGGAGACTGGCTAGTTGGAAGAATAATTTATACTCTCGCCTATTCCAACTGTCGTGTTTCAAAATCACAAGGAAGGAATAACTCCCAAAAAATAAAACAGGAGTATCATCAGAGAAATCTCATCAATTTGAGGGTTGAAGCTCAAAGATTAATAAAAAAATATATATGATTGGAAATAGTATTTGCTTTAAGCTGGAAAGTGGGAAACTTTAAGGAAAAACTGATTGAACGGATTTCACGGGGCTCCGATAGAGCAGCTGGGCGGTTGGAGGAAGAGTTTATACACTCGTCTATAAAAAACAAGAGATTTCATTAAGAAATCAAATCAATTTGAGTTTTGAGGCTCAAAGATTAACATGAAAAAAACTCCTTAACCGCTTTGCCAGACTGATAACAATAATCAATGGCAGTGTCAATGGCAGCTGCATCAGCAAATATCGGCCCGTTCCGTTGTGAAGTCGATTATGTCGACACTTCTCAAAATCACCACCTTCTTCAGCTTCGTGGAAGACAAACGAATGCACTGAAAAACCAATGCCTCGAGTCATTTCACCATCATCATTATTATAGGACTCGCAACAATCAAAGTCCCATCAACAGAGAACAGAGAGGCTTGCAGACAGCCTTCTCATAATGCATAAGCACTGAGGTGCGTGTATTGTTGGTACTTTATACAACACAAACCAATGATCAGCAGAAGAAAAAATATTATTATTATTATTAAGAAACGAATCGCATTAATCGTCCAGGCACAAGATTGCAGTTGACATACGTAAGATGCCAGCCATAAGACGGGACTGACCCATCGTACCTCAAATTAAAAAGACGACTAAAGACTTGTGATGGGTTAACAAATTTCAAAAAATTGAATCAAGTTGAGTTTCGAAACTCAAAGAAACTGATTGGAAATAGTTCAATAGGCTCCGAGGGAGATTTCTTTATACTCGCCTCTTCCAATCAAGTGAATATCGCAATTCGACACGTCAAATACAGCAATCATCTATAATAGACCTTTTATTGCTATGCAACACTTCACTAAAGCAGGATGCTTATTGAAGAACTCACTTTATGAAATATACGAATAAAACAGTAATACGAAGACTGCCATAGACAGACTTCTATCGACCGCGGACGCAAGCCCGAAACTTTAAGGAAAAACTGATTGAACGGGTTTCACTGTTCTGCTCCGAGGGGGACTTGGCAGCAGTTGGAGGAAGAGGTTATACACTCACCTATTTCCAACCGACAATGAACTCCACGTCAAAGGTTCTTCACAGAAAAACAAATTAAAAATCAGAGATTTCATTATAGAAATCAAATAAATTTGAGGTCTCAGGCTCAAAGATTAACACGAAATTCACAAATATAAAAAAAATTCACGACAGAAAAATATTGTTGAGCCTTTAAACTCAAATAGAAATCGAAAATTGAGAGCACAAAATAAAAAACAATTTAAATTTTTACCAAAGAAAAAAAATAGGAATAAATATGAAAAATGACTGAGCTCCACGGAGCTCAGAGCCAGACTGAATAAAAAACAATTTGGCTGCGGGCAGCTGGAAAAATCTGATGAATCTCGAAGCCTACTTTGATAATATAAAATGCTGACACTCTGCAGTTAAGGGCTGCATTTAGTAGAGTTGCAACTGGCAACTGGCAACCTCAAATTATTGCAGAGCTTCTGCACTGTGAGGTGGCAACTCTGTTCCAGTGGGCAGCCATTTTGAGACCTGAAATCACTTCCTGTTGAATTTGACAAGAAATCAATATGTATGTATAAATACCTCACCTTAATCCGTAAGGCCTAAGCCCATCGACGACTGAATTCCTTAACCCATTACGAATACTTTTCTCAACCTTGTAGGGGCAGCCGTACCAATACTTATGCTGGCCAATTACCAGCTATAACCAGTCGATGTACTCCAGGTGGAAAAGAGCGATTTCATTGCAGAATTCAAATCAATTTGAGTTTCAAAAGGCCCAAAGATTAATACAAAAGATTATCCGCACTCGATGCACACAAAAAAGACACTTTTGAGACTTTAACCTCAAATAAAATTGGAGAACAGACAAAAAAACATTTAAATTTCGACTAAAACAATATTTGAAGAGAAATTGACTGAGCTCTGCGGAGATCAGAGGCCGAAAGAACAGGAAATAAGCTTGCTGGTGGTAGGTGTGGGAAACATTTCGACAAAATATTTAGCAACTCTGTTGTTCAGGGCTGTATTGAAGCAGAGTTGCAATCAGACTGTGTTATTTTAGAGCTTCTCAACACTGTTCTAACAGCCCATTTAGCAGCTGATCGCTGTTTCTTATTGAAATGCTTATGACTGGCCTATGATATGGGTATAAGTAAATAAGCTGAACTATTGCAGGAAAATCTTAAAAGCTTTTGTCGGAATGGCATCGGTTCATACATATGCTTTCATATCTCACTTCTAGCAATGCCTTGCTGCTTGGCGAGTCGACGCCTCTTTCTTGCTGTCGGACCGGACCTCGTCCGTTGCATGAATATCAACACCTGTAGACTAGCCTATGCAGTTATCATGGGTTCGTCCTTTGAACGTCTGCTCTCTTTTGCTCTTCTTTCATTACGAGTAATTTATTCTAAGTAAAACAGATGTATCTCTTATAAATGTTATTTCATTTTATTCTATACAATTCTTGTTTATTTGTAAATTTCATTTGTGCAACTAGACTTGATTGTTGGTGTAGACGAGCGAACCTCTGCCGAAGTGGTAGTGGTAATCCTCTCCTCTTGAGTCTTCATTATCTGCTGGAAGGTATCTAAGGTGGCGCATACAGCTTCTTCCGATATCTTGAATGTTGTTTGTTTGTTTGTTTCTTATATCGCCAGCCATGGGAATATTGAGCACTCAGCACCACCGACACGTCTAGAGAAAGTAGTCCGTCTGGCACGCATTGATATTTAATGTTTTATAACAAAACATAACATACATGGATCAATATACTAAAAGCTTTAAATAAACACAATATATTATAATATAATAATAATTAGTAATAATAAAATATATATATGATTTTTTAACTTACTTGATTTAAAATTTATAAATAAATTTTAAAAATAAACAAAGTAAAATATAAATAGATTTAGATCTGATATGTAGATCCGCTCTTCCAGCCAGCCACACAGATTCGAGTCGATGCCAATGTGAAATGTCTATGAAAAAGGACTTTATAAAATTCAACAAAAATATGTTCTCAGCAGCTCCAGCTCCATCCTCATCTAGATAAGTTTCAAGTAAAGAAACAGTTAATTAATATTCATATTTTTTTTTTTTTTTTTTTTTTTTGTGGCTGAGGTAGGAAAAAATGCTTTATGCACCGTCAGTCAGGTCCCATCAGGTGACTCTGACCGGTGTGTCGGACTGCAGCATTGCTGCTTACCGACTAAAAAAACCTCCTCTTGCGGCCAACGATGAACTCATATTTGTGAACTCATGGAGACGAGTCAACTGAAGAAGCATCTTATACACGCATATATTTAAAAAACAAGATATTTCATTACAGAAATCCAATCAATTTGAGTTTTGAGGCTCAAAGACTAACACGCAAAAAACCAATGCCTCGTCGAGTCATTTCATCATCGTCATCAAAGGACTCGTAACAATCAAAGTCCCATCAACAGAGAACCTTGGCTTGCAGACAACAGCCTTCTCATAATGCATCAACACTGAGGTGCCTGTATTGTTGGTACTTTATACAACACAAACCAATGATCAGCAGAAGAAGAATTAATTATTTAAGAAATACATATGCATCATTTGTTGATCCGCATTAGCATGAATCACCTACTCTGGTTAAGTACCAAGAAAAAACATACGATTTCATTAAACAAAAGTTTAAGAAATCAAATCAATTTGAGTTTTGAAGCTCAAAGAAACTGATTGGAAATAGTTCACTAGGCTCCGAGGGAGACTGGGTAGTTGGAAGAATAATTTATACTCTCGCCTATTCCAACTGTCGTGTTTCAAAATCACAAGGAAGGAATAACTCCCAAAAAATAAAACAGGAGTATCATCAGAGTAATCTCATCAATTTGAGGGTTGAAGCTCAAAGATTAATAAAAAAAATAGATATGATTGGAAATAGTATTTGCTTTAAGCTGGAAAGTGGGAAACTTTAAGGAAAAACTGATTGAACGGATTTCACGGGGCTCCGATAGAGCAGCTGGGCGGTTGGAGGAAGAGTTTATACACTCGTCTATAAAAAACAAGAGATTTCATTAAGAAATCAAATCAATTTGAGTTTTGAGGCTCAAAGATTAACATGAAAAAAACTCCTTAACCGCTTTGCCAGACTGATAACAATAATCAATGGCAGTGTCAATGGCAGCTGCATCAGCAAATATCGGCCCGTTCCGTTGTGAAGTCGATTATGTCGACACTTCTCAAAATCACCACCTTCTTCAGCTTCGTGGAAGACAAACGAATGCACTGAAAAACCAATGCCTCGAGTCATTTCACCATCATCATTATTATAGGACTCGCAACAATCAAAGTCCCATCAACAGAGAACCTTGGCTTGCAGACAGCCTTTGTTGGTACTTTATACAACACAAACCAATGATCAGCAGAAGAAAAAATATTATTATTATTATTAAGAAACGAATCGCATTAATCGTCCAGGCACAAGATTGCAGTTGACATACGTAAGATGCCAGCCATAAGACGGGACTGACCCATCGTACCTCAAATTAAAAAGACGACTAAAGACTTGTGATGGGTTAACAAATTTCAAAAAATTGAATCAAGTTGAGTTTCGAAACTCAAAGAAACTGATTGGAAAATGCTGACTGGGCTCCGAGGGAGATTTCTTTATACTCGCCTCTTCCAATCAAGTGAATATCGCAATTCGACACGTCAAATACAGCAATCATCTATAATAGACCTTTTATTGCTATGCAACACTTCACTAAAGCAGGATGCTTATTGAAGAACTCACTTTATGAAATATACGAATAAAACAGTAATACGAAGACTGCCATAGACAGACTTCTATCGACCGCGGACGCAAGCCCGACCCGGGACAACTTCATCCAATTCAAAGAATAGATATCATTTGAGAAATCTCATCAATTTGAGTAATCAAAAATATTAAGTATTAGCTTCAAGCTGAAAAGTGGGAAACTTTAAGGAAAAACTGATTGAACGGGTTTCACTGTTCTGCTCCGAGGGAGACTTGGCAGCAGTTGGAGGAAGAGGTTATACACTCACCTATTTCCAACCGACAATGAACTCCACGTCAAAGGTTCTTCACAGAAAAACAAATTAAAAACAAGTAAGAAAACTCTAGTCGAGACCGCTCGACTAGGGTATACCCTGAACCCTGCGAAGATCCGCTATTCCAAGCATTCTTCATTTCTTTTATATACACATGCATATGTACGTTCATTACAAGCAAAACATACACACACACATACACAGGCGCAAGCATACACAAGCGCAAGTCGTTGCGTCAGCTGTTCTTTGGCTGCTTTGCATGGCAATGTTATGGGAAATTAAATGTTTAATAACTTTTTTTCTAGACCAACGATTTTGATCAAACTTGTTGGGCGTGATCATGTCATCCATATGTATGTATGTGCCAAAGCACAAGTCTCTAGTATTTGATATACGGGAGTTACAAATTTGAGGCGAAGGGGGCGTGGCACCCAAAATTTAACAAAAACCGAAATTGCGTAAGGCTCACATAACACTAAATGCAAAATTTGAAGACTCTAGCTAGAAAGATGATTTAGATAGAATTTTATAACTTAATTTAGATTTTCGTTTTTAATCGATAACAATAAAACGATAACAGTTATCGAATTTCTGAAACAAACTCGATCTTTTCGTGCTATACAGGAACCTACATAAAAAATTTCAAGTCTCTAGCTCTTGTAGGTTCTGAGAACGACGCGTTCATACATACGGACAGACGGACAGACGGACGGACAGACGGACATGGCTATATCAACTCGGCTTGTCATCCTGATCAAGAATATATATACTTTATGGGGTCTGCCACGCCTCCTTCTGCCTGTTACATACATTTCAACAAAAACATTATACCCTGATTTCCCATTTTCAATGGGTTCAGGGTATAAAAAGACACTTTTGAGACTTTAACCTCAAATAAAATTGGAGAACAGACAAAAAAACATTTAAATTTCGACTAAAACAATATTTGAAGAGAAATTGACTGAGTTCTGCGGAGATCAGAGGCCGAAAGAACAGGAAATAAGCTTGCTGGTGGTAGGTGTGGGAAACATTTCGACAAAATATTTAGCAACTCTGTTGTTCAGGGCTGTATTGAAGCAGAGTTGCAATTGGATAATTTAGCTAGTATTTTTTGAGAATTTCTCAACACTGGTCTAACAAGCCGAATCACAGCTGATCGCTGGTTATTGAATTTGACTTGTGATTGCATCATTGATGAAGTTCAGTATGAGTATCGGTAAATGGGAAGAATTGCTGCGGAATAGTACAAGTTCTACATATGTATTCACAGGAAAACGCTGCATTGGCTGTCGGAATCATTTATTCATTTGTCTTTAGGAGCGATGATGATCATGGCAGGGCTGATATCCGATTGGAAACCTTAAGTTATCCTAGCCTAATGCTTCAAGGAGCTATTCCATGTGCTCCATTCCATGAACACTCTTATCCGTGTTGCTGCGTTCAGCCGCTAAATCTATTGGGGTAAGTCGCAGACTCGTTTCTAAGCCTCTTTGTTGCTCTGCTCTTCTGCTCTAGTCTGCCGCCTGACTTCCCTGACCGCTTCAGCCAGATGTCTGCCTGTCTTGTTGGGTTTGTCGAGTCGATATATAGATATTTCATATTCTGCCAAGCAATGGGGCCTTAGCTGTGCTTCGTCTGTCCCTTTCTCCGCTTAGCCAGCAGCTGCTCGCCAACAGATGGCTTCGTCTGTCCCTTTCTCCGCTTAGCCAGCAGCTGCTCGCCAACAGATGGCGCTAGCTAAGCTCACTTTTGGATCAGTTTCGCTGATGTATAACTATCTTATAAGTTTTGCTTCAGAGTTCATGCAAACATGCCGCCCACACTCTGCCTACCCTGGCGAAAAACTGAGGAAAAAAGAGAAAAGCCAAAGCCCAGAAAATGTTCATTTGCATTTTGTTTCAGCTCGTAATTTATGCATGACACTTGATAATACTCGAATGGAGAGTGAAAACACTAGTTGAATGCTGAATACATGATCAACCTCTGCCAGCCAGGAAGACCATACGACCACCCAGCCAACCAACCGCCCGCCCGCCCACTGGCCACCCGCCTTCCTTCGGCTTTTGCACTTTGCGCACTTTTTGGCAAAAGCAGGCAGGAAAAACTTTTGGCAAGGAGATAAACTCAAATTAGCTGTGTTTGTTTTCTTTGAGAGCGCAGCGCAAAAGCGATTAAGTGAAAAGTTTACCCATGCCCCCAACCCAGCTCCACTGTGCTCGGTGGGCAAGGTTTTCTAGTCGATTGGCTGCCACATAGCAAAATTGTATTTGCATCGAGGCGTGCCGGGAGTGAGTTGGGCTCAACTCGAGCCAAACCGAAAAAGAAGTAACTGTAACGAAAACCCTATGACAAACAAGGTCAACAGCTCGAGCCAAACTTTTCAACTTTAAGAGTTCAGAGTTTGCCTTCAATTTGTTTTATTTCATTTCGATTAATTTCATTTCGGGCTGACTTTAAGCATTTGTTTAACTTGACTTATATGCCAACGTCAGCAGATGCACACACACACGCACACACACACACACACACACATACACTCTGAGTCTGTATTCAATGTCGTCCTCCAGCGGCCGCAGCGGAAGTGCCGATGATAACACGCCAAAAAGGAAATGAACCTTTTTTCTGGCCATCTGCGAGAAAGACAGAGAGACTATGTATATGTATACCGTTATGTATGCATATATATATATATATATATATATACCGTTAAAGTACATATTATTGCCAATTAGAACTTTAAACACGCTGATGAGCATAGTTAAAGCTTTGAAAAGTTGGCTTATAAGATAAATACTAAACAGAAGCGAGGTGAGCTCGAAGAGTACTTCTATTCTATATGTATAGGTATATAGTAAGTTTATGAATGCATCAGCTATAAGGATATATCTGTGTGAAGCTCTGAGTGACAGTTTCATAAACGTTTTACTGGCTGCTAAGATCTCTCTCTCTCTCTTTCTCTCTCTCTCTCTCTCTCTCTCTGCAGAGAATCTATTATACATTCCATTACGAAGGCAACAATTACAGGGTATCTATGCACACGGCATACCCTTCTCATTTGCATTCTGCAGCTCATTCGATTCGTGCTACTCATTTGGTTATCTGCATAGCCTTGTCGCTTGACTCGCGCCCTAAAGCCCTGCCCCTGTCTGCCTCGCTCTGCCCTCCCTCTCTCTCTCTGTCTCTCTCTCTATCCCTCTCTCTTACTCTCCCTCTTTGTCTGTCTAAATTTTATTGAGGTCGAACCGAGAATGTGCCCCAGTGTCAGAGTCCTGGCGGGGCGAAGCGGAAAGAGACTCGGAGAGTGTGTGTGTAAGAGAGAGTGGGAGAGAGAGAGAGAGAGTGGGAGAGGAGGACAGTTGGAGTGAGGGTTTTCTGGCCTGCAACGACAAATGTACGAAAAATTAAAAGCATTTTATGCGCAAATGGCGCGCAACCATTTAAAATGAATACGAAATATGGTAACACGCGATTTGGTTCAGCCAACAGACGTGCTCCTAAGCCACCCCCTGCACACCCATCCAGCCACACACACACACACACACACAGACGTAGAGGCTGCACGCCCGCTGTGCAGCGCAGGCAGCCAGCGGCTACACCTCAGTGGCCCTCGATGCGTATAATTTATGTGGCATTTAATGAAAATGGAATTGAAATTTAGTGCGAATTTATTAAATGATTTCAAATGAATGTTTCATTCGCTACAAAGCTAAGCCCACACCACTCACCCACCCACCACACCCTGCGCCACCCACTGACCAACCCTCCAGCATGTTGCGTGGCATCAGCTGAAAGTCTCAAGTATTTAACTTTGCCTTAGACCGTTGCGAATTCCGGCCTATGCTTACAGGGTATAAAATCGACGTACAGGGTATATTAGTTCATGTGTAAGCAACTATAAACTTAATTGACATTCACTTTATACTTCTTCCACAGTGACTTAGTAGCTTTCTGCATTTCTTTATAATTTACAGGGTATCTGTAGGGTATCAGTTTGAGTTGGATTTATGTATACGTCTTAGTCTACGCTCAAATTAAAGCGCTTAAAATATTTATAAATGCAACTTTAACAAAGTTTACTTAGAATATGAATATTTAATGCATGGCATACCCTGTGTAAGACATGCTACAGGGTATATTTGAAGTAATTGCTGTAGTAACTTGATTTACTATGTCTTTTGTTCATCTCAGAAGTTAGTATGTGTCCTTTTGTCAGTCTTTATCTTTAATTTATAATTTTACAGGGTATTTTTTAGCCGTACAGTATGTAGTAGCGAATGAGGGAAAGACAGAAGTCAGATAAATTTCTTCTTTGTTACAGCTTAAGCCAACATTTTACCCATTGACTTAGTCTAATCAACACTCAGCATTCTGTTTCCTCATTTTACAGGGTATCTACATTCTGACACCCAATATCAGAGGCTGCTGCCGAGTAGCAACAGTCGAAAGGGGAATTGAGTTACTATTCAAGTCCGCGTACTCATTCAGATAATTGCCAATAGTCATTATCCAGATGATCCATCACCGCAGCAAGAGATGGCAATGCACTATTTGCTGGACAGAGAGAGAGAGAGAGAGAGAGAGAGAGAGAGAGAGAGAGGGAGAGGAGGGAGGGGCAGAGGGAACAGGAGGAAGGAAATTATAAACACCTGCAGCTGAACATAATGCAGACATAAATGGACAAATCCTGACACTGCTTATCGGCTCGACCACAGCCAGAGGACGTTTGCTGTCGGCAAGGGGTAGTTGGGGCGGCTGCTGGCCAAGGGTGGGCGTGCCAGAGTGGCTAGCCAAAACGGTAGCTACATCAGCGTGTGGTACAATTACGTGCAGCTAATTAAACGTAATTCATCAATTTCGAAAACAACAAACCCGACACGAGCTGGGCAGCTCCGGCCGAGAGTGGGAGGGAGAGAGACTGCTGGTGGCTAGGTGGCTAGGTGGTGGGCCCCAGGTGAGGCTTTTCAGGTGCGCAGTGTGAGCTGAGAGCGAAAATTGCACATTAATTAAATTTAAAGCGAATGGCGAGCGCGCATCATTAGAGCCGCACAATTATTGCGAATATTGTTGCCACTTTTCTGGCCACGCCCACATTTGAAGCACAGAGCAACCACCCACGCACCCACAGAGTGTGATTGACCACAAAAAGTTAACTTGTTGGTCAATAACAGATCGACTCTTTCGCTGCCGCTGCCGCTGCCGCTGCGGCTCTCGTGTCCAATTAAATTGTATAAATTTACAAAATTACCAAAGACCTCGGGAAATAAATGCAATCAGCATATGGCTGGCTGGCTGACTGCCTGCATGGGTGGGTGTGTGTGGGCGTGAGTCAGTGTGTGGGTGGGTGGTGGTTGTGTCATGCATTAATCACAATATTATTACAGGGCATTTCATATGTTATTAATTTTTAAAAAATATTAATTGTTTACATTAATATCGAACGCACAAAATGATGAGAGAGCATTATGCGGCGGAGCTTATTGGCTGCTTGAATACCCTGTAAAGAGCAAGTATCAACTCAATGGATGCTAAATATATTTACATAGGCTAAATATATAAATGATAATCAACAAACTAAACATAGATCTATAATGTATATAATAGAAATAAGAAATATAATGTAAATAATATATGTATAATGTAAATAACGCCCGAAGGCTTTTGTCGCTCTGGCTTAAAACAAAAATTGTTATTTAGAATTAATTCTTGGTAACAATAAAATAAATACATAAATAAATATAAATGAAATTTCACATTTTTCTTTAAATTTAACTTACTATAAATTATTCTTATTCATATTTTATTTTATATTATTTTTTCACTTATCTAATAAGTAAACTTGAAAAAAAATAATAATAAAACATTTAGAAATCTATTAATGCTTGAGCCCAAACATTCTGTCAAAAGTACATAAATATAAATTATAATAAATTATTTAGTTATATATTGAAGTAATATTTTATAATATTAAATTTATTATAACATCAAATTGAAATATATTTAAAGCTCAAATTAGAAATGTGGAAATTAAAATTTGTAAAGTAAATTTCTTATTAAAATATATAATATATAAAAATAAATAATAAAAAATAATATAAATAATATAAATATTATATATATATATAGATATATATATAGTTACATATTCATAGCATCCAACAATTGTAGAGTAGCATGCTGAGAGTATGTAATTACTCCAGAGAGAAAGCTTTAGTCTCTCTTTCAGATAACCTTTTTATGCTAAACGGAGTAAAAGAGGTAGCGGAAGAATCACGCCACGCTGAGCTTTAAAACGGTGTAATCAGGCCACCCTAAGCTTTGCAACGGCAAAGTCAGGCGATGCGTGAGCTTTATCGCTACTTGCTTTGAACTCTCACTAATTGTAAGATCTTGAAGACAATGTTAGATTAGTCATAAGAAGATATTGAATAAAGCAAGTACTCGCTCGACTCGAAAAAAAATTAAAATATGTTATTGGCGCAGCCGGTAGGATACGCGTGGTGAATAATAAACTTAATCTAAATAAAATAAACTTAATCTAAACTTTACTTGATTGGTAAAATTATACCATCACCCAATTGTGCGGAATCAAGAAAAGAAGTGCGTCACTTAAATTAAATTATTAATAAGTGCCACAAACATTGCAACAAAAGTTAAGAAAAGCAACCACCGTATCCGCATAAGAACCATACATAAGCCGTGAGTGAAAATTTGACCACGCAGCAACAAAAAAAAAAAAAAAAAAAAACTTAAACTAAACAAATCATGTCACTGAGTGAGAAACATATTACTCAAACTTTAGCTGGAAGTAGCAGCACTATGCTCACCGAAAGCCAACTTAACCAATTGCTTATGCAATTAAAACAAATTCAAACATTCGAGGGTGAAGAAAATACTATTGGACCGTTTATTCGTCGACTGGATTATCTACTTGCGCTTTATCCCACAAACGATGGGAGGCAGCAAAGCATAATCTTTGGAGCGATAGAATTATTATTGGGCACCCAAGTGCAGAGGACTGTAGGTCTTTTAATCGTCAACAATTGGAAATCCCTAAGGACAGCCCTAATCGATGAATACAACCCACATACATCATTCGAGGAATTGCTTCGCCGTCTATTTAATACTCATTTCCAGGGTAACTTGCGTAAGTTTGTAGAAGAACTGGAAAGCAAAAGCAGCATAATTATAAATAAGTTATCACTAGAAAATGACGAAGTAAATAACTTCTATTATACTCAAGCTATGAACAACACCATTAAAAATGTAATTAATAAAAAATTGCCTGATCGTTTATTCATGACTTTAGCACGTCAAGACATATCCAGTCTTTCGAAGTTAAAAAGTGCTGCGCAACAAGAAGGCGTTTACGAAGAAAATATAAAGTCAAATTTTGTACAAAGTAATAAAAAATTAAACACAAATATCGATCCTAACAAATCTTCTAATAGCCAAACTAATATTACTAAAACAACTCCAATACACTATTTTAACACTCCATCCCGCCAACAAAGCAATGAAACTGTGAACAACATCCCACAATATCCGATGCCACACTATGTCCGTCAGAACACTTCTAATCAGAGTCGTCCGTTTTCACCATCACCAAATCCACAAATGTTTAAAGAATTCCAAAAAAAACTTATTCAAAATCAACAAAGTGACGTTCTTAGAAATTCAGATCTAAGCTATTCAATACCACATTCAACTCAACCACAGAAACGTCAACGTGAAAGCACAAGTGGCCATCAGAAGATGGAAATTGACGAATATCATCATGTTGAAATGCCTTTTGATCAATACTATGATCAAAATTATGAATGTCAAAATTATAGGGACGAACAATATGACAGATCCGACCAACAGCCTTCAAACCAACCACAGCAACAACCAGTTGAAGAAAGTGCTGAAAATTTTCATTTATCAGCCTGCCCACACACCAATATATTACCATAAAATTTAATAACAAACTCTGTCGCTGTCTAATAGATACAGGTAGTTCAATAAATATAATGAGTCATAATTTCTTTCACCTACCTACAACATTAAAACCTACAACTGTCCAAGGATTACATGGGATAGTAAATTTGAACAAAATAATCACTGTTAATTCTAATGAGCTTTTCCCAATAGAACAAATTTTTTACATATATCCATTTTCACCCAACTATGACATACTATTAGGACGCAATTTTCTCAAGGCTACTAATGCAATAATTGATTATTCTGATGATAAAGTTATAATAAATAAAAAGATATTTTCACACCAATTTGATTTTCTCGACCATAACAAAATTACTTCAGAGATTATGTACTCCATTAAAAACCCAATTGATGAAAAGCCTCAGTATCGACTCGACCACCTTAATAAAGAAGAAAAAACAGATCTCCTTAAGCTTTTAAAACAATTCATTGACATTCAGTATCGCGAAGGTCAAATGCTAGGCTTTACTAATCAAACTAAGCATCGAATCGAAACAATTCATAATAATCCTGTTTACAAAAAGCCCTATAACTATCCGTTTGCCGCTGAGAAAGAAATAGAAACTCAAGTTGAGGAAATGCTTCAACAAGGTATTATCAGGCAAAGTAATTCGCCTTATTGCAGTCCCTTATGGGTTGTGCCCAAAAAACTAGATGCCTCAGGGAACCAAAAATATCGAGTTGTCGTCGACTATCGCGGATTAAATGAAATTACCGTAAATGATAAATTCCCAATTCCCAATATTGATGAGATTCTAAGCAAGTTAGGGAACTGTCAGTATTTTACGACGATCGACCTTGCAAACGGTTTCCACCAGATAGAAATGGATGAAAACTCCATCGCAAAAACGGCATTTTCAACAAAAAATGGACATTATGAATACACACGTATGCCCTTTGGATTGAAAAACGCACCAGCAACTTTTCAGCGTTGCATGAACAACGTTTTAAAAGAATTAATAAATAAATGTTGCTTAGTCTATCTTGACGATGTCATTGTATTTTCGACATCTTTATCTGAACACTTGGATTCATTGAAAAAGGTGTTTAGCAAATTACGAGAAGCAAATTTAAAACTGCAGTTGAACAAGTGTGAATTTCTAAAAAGGGAAACAGAGTTTCTAGGTCATATTATAAGCCCAAATGGCATCAAGCCAAATGAAGATAAAATTAAAGCAATTAGAAGTTTTCCTCTTCCCAAAAGTCCAAAAGAAATCAAATCGTTCATTGGATTATGTGGGTACTATAGGAAATTTATCCCCAATTTCGCTCAAGTTGCTAAACCTATTACCAATTGCCTTAAAAAGGGAAATAAAATTGATTTAAAGAATGAAGCATATCTCGAGGCTTATGAAAAATTAAAAATTCTAATTTCAAGCGACCCCATACTTGTTTGCCCCGATTTCAATAAACTGTTTCAGGTCACAACTGATGCTAGTAATGTAGCAATAGGTGCCGTTTTATCACAAGAAGGTAAAGCAATTTGTTTCGCCAGCCGAACACTAAACGATCATGAACAAAATTACAGCACTATTGAAAGAGAATTATTAGCAATTGTTTGGGCAACGAAATATTTTCGCCCCTACTTATATGGTAGAACTTTTGAAATCTTAAGCGACCATAAGCCATTGGTTTGGCTCCATTCAATAAAAGAACCTAATATGAAACTTCAGAGGTGGAAAATTCGTCTATCAGAATACGATTTTACAATAAAATATATCCAAGGAAAAACAAATTTTGTAGCCGATGCGCTTTCACGAATTCAAATTCCAAAAGAAGAAGTGATGTTGGGAAGCGCATGTGCAACTGTACATAGTGCGAAAGATGATGATTCATTTCTAATTCCTATAACGGAAAAGCCTCTCAATCAATACTCTCGGCAGGTTATCATGGTCAGAAGCGACAATAATAAAGTTAAATTAGAAAATTATTTCAAGAAACAAAAAATTACAATCAATTATAAAGACATTACTTCCGAATCCGCAAAACTAATATTAATACAGCACTTTTGCACAAAATCCAGTGCACTCTACATTGAGAGTGATCGCGACTTTCTCATTATCCAAGAAGCTTACAAGGACATAGTTTCTAACAAAACAACTTCTATTGTAAGAGCATTGCTCTATTTAAAAGATATACAAAGTTACAGTGAATTTAAAGAGCTAATATTAAAAGAACATATTAAACTTCTCCACCCTGGCATAGAAAAAATGTTAAGCCTTTTCAAAGAAAGTTATTATTTCCCAAATTCTGGTAAATTAATACAAAATATTATTAATCAATGCGAAGTTTGCCAATTAACGAAAACAGAACACAGAAATACTAACGCCCCGTTTGAATTAACGCCGGAAATATTCAACCCTCGAGAAATCTATATGATCGACTTCTATATTTCTGAGAATAAGTCCTATCTAACATGTATTGATCTTTACTCTAAATTTGTTATGTTAGTACAAGTGAAAAGCCGTGACTGGCTTGAAGCTAAACGTGCACTCCTACAAGTATTTACTCAAATGGGCAAACCGATAACACTTAAAGCAGATAGGGACTCAGCATTCACAAGTAACGCAATTAAAGTATGGTTGACTTCAGAGAAGGTTAAATTAGAGTTAGCATCAACGAAGACAGGTGTTGCGGACATTGAACGATTTCACAAAACATTAAATGAGCGGATTAGAG
Source organism: Drosophila repleta (assembly GCA_018903745.1). Lineage (NCBI taxonomy): Eukaryota > Metazoa > Arthropoda > Insecta > Diptera > Drosophilidae > Drosophila > Drosophila repleta. The sequence continues at coordinate 1,776,378 of JAEIGN010000750.1, read as the reverse complement.
TAATAAACACTGATACCTATGTTGAAGAAAAGCAAATGAAAATTGAAACTATCCTATTCATTTATAACCATAAAACCAAACACAATAGCACAGGAAGAACACCAGCCGATTTGTTTATTTTTGCAGGTACCCCGGCATACAGTAACCAAATTTTAAAAACACAAAGAATTAATAAATTTAATGAAAATAGAAAACCATTTGAAGTGAATACAAACTATAAAAAGGCACCAATATTGAAAGGCAAACTTCAAAACCCATACAAGAAGACTGCTAAAATTAGAGCTGTCGATGAGAAACATTTCAGCGAACTAAACAAAGGAAGAGAGTTTATTCACCACAAAAATCAATTTATGAGAATGAAAGTAATTAATGATACTAACTATCACACCAGGCCTCCCGAACTTATTCACAACAATAGCAGTAAACCCTAACTATCCTCAAAAAAAAAAAAAAAATCTCACAAAACTAATAACACCCTGCCATAATCGATATATAAAAAAAAAAAAAAAAAAAAAAAAAAATAAAATAATAATAATAATAATAAAATTAGGAAAAAGTATTGATCTATTTTATCAATATTCAAAAAAAAAAAAAAAAAAAAAAAATTGGAAAAATTTCATAGAACACACACACATTATTAATCGAATTAAAATGTTTTTCAATTTGTTATAATATTTTTGAAGTTATTATAAAAAAAAAAGAATTGTTAAAATTAATTGTTAAATAATTCAATTGTTAAATAATCATGTAAACCGTCTGAGGACAGACTACTCTCTTAAGGTTGGAGGAGTTACATATTCATAGCATCCAACTATTGTAGAGTAGCATACTGAGAGTATGTAATTACTCCAAAGAGGAAGCTTTAGTCTCTCTGCAGATAACTCTTTTTATGCTCAACGGAGTAAAATAGGTAGCGGAAGAATCAAGCCACGCTGAGCTTTAAAACGGTGTAATCAGGCCACCCTAAGCTTTGCAACGGCAAAGTCAGGCGATGCGTGAGCTTTATCGCTACTTGCTTTGAACTCTCACTAATTGTAAGATCTTGAAGACAATGTTAGATTAGTCATAAGAAGATATTGAATAAAGCAAGTACTCGCTCGACTCGAAAAAAAATTAAAATATGTTATTATATATATTGTGCACAAATTGTTTTCATTTTGCAATTCCGTTTGCCATTCGCCGTTTGCCGTCGCTGCTGCTGCTGCTGCAGCTGCCGCTCGTTCATTGTTGTTATTTGAATTTTGCCCGTTTTCTTCTCTCATTTCTTCTTTCTTTCTTTTTTTTTATAAATATATATTTTCTTATAATTCTTTCTTTTTCAGTGTTGTGGCCTCTGATACTTTTAGTGGGGTCAGCAGCTAGTCTCACGCCAGCAATGCGCTTTTATTTGCTTAGCGGACAACAGGCTTGATGTGGTTTATTCAATTTAGCTATTCCGCTTTGTGCTTCATTCGCAAACGTTTTACTGCCTGCTTTATAATGGGAGCTGTATTCCACTAACATTTTATTGCTTTCTCTTTTGGCACTTTTTAAGAATTTTCACTGGCAACGAGTGAGCTTAAGCTAGAGGTTTGCTTTATCGACATTGCTTATCGATATGTTATCGATAACTTATCATTTTGACTATAGCAGAATATATTGCCTTAAGCTAGGTACTCAAGCTTGGTTTTCTTCTTACATATTTTCTATGCTTACAAATTCCTCTTTGTGCACTCATTCTGCAACGTTCAACTGACAATTTATGTATATATAGTATACCATATTATATTATTATTATACTTATATTTATCTCTGCTTCTTAAACGTTTCACTGGCAGCTCAAGCATTGCTCAGTCTATTGGACTACAAATCCTAGCAACTTCGCAGTTCGCTCCCAACCTATAGCCAGGATTAAGACCCTGATTTATATAAGTATTCATATGTACACTCATGCATATATGTATATATATATATATATATATATATATATATATATATATATATATATATATATATATATATATATATATATATATATATATATATATATATATATATATATATATATATATATTTATATATATATATATATATATATATATATATATATATATATATATATATATATATTTGAAGGGTGATCTATTCACTGTTTTTGCTTTGCTTAATTGTTCGCACTGGCTTTGGGAGCAATTTGAATTTGTGCTCGCATTTCATGTCAGTCAAACGTTTGGCTGACGTAATGCTCTTCGGGATTGGGGTTTGGCCTCCGGCTGCCATCTAATGCCCAACAACACACACACACACACACACACACACACACACACATGCTATGTCCGAGGATTCATTATTGCAAGGACTGTGCCTCCGCATCGCCTGACTGCCTCCTGCCTGGCTGCCCTGCTGCTGCTGCTGCTTCTTCTTCTTCTTCTGTATTTTTTGTTGTCCCTCTGCATTGTGGCACTTATTAAAAATTTTCTGGTTCCCTATTTTCTTTTTTGTTGTTGCTGCTGCTGCTGCTGTGGCTGTGACTGTGGCTGCCGCATCCTTGGGATCACAGCCGGACATGCCACGCGCCCACTCCGCCAGCTGGGCAGGAGTCAAGCAGCAGCTTTTGTTTATTTATCTTTTCGCTCGGTTTCGAATAGCAAATCCTTTTGGCTTAACACATATTATGCGGCGACATTGCCTCGTGCCCCGCACCGCCCCGCCTCGCTCGATATGCAGCCTTTGTGCAGTGTGTGACTGTTGCAGTTGCAGTTGACTCCACTTTTTGTCAAATGTATTGTTTAAGCTACAATCAGGAGCCACCTCCCAGCATCCGCTGCCGAACTGCCCAACAGCCCAGCAGCCCAATAGCCCATCAGGCCATCTAGGCAACGCCCAGGCTCATTCCGACTGACGATTTCCACAGCCATCGTTCGCCATGCTCGGTTGCTGGCTGCTTTTTTTCCTTGTATATATGTCGTATACCCTGTAAAAGGCAGGGAGAAGAGTTTGATAAGGCTGTCAGATGGAAAGCAGCATAGAAGCTGAGTCTGAGCTCTCATCAATGCAATCTAGCAAGACTTGGAATCTTGCCGGAAAGACTCTCTACATTCATTGGCAGCTCTTGCAGCTTGCAGTCGTGCAATGTTTATTGATAACTATCGATTATGCGAAGCTTCCTTCATAAAACAGGTATACCGCCATCATAGACATACAGATCTCTCATTCGCCTCATAGCTCTTCTTCAACTCGCTTACAGGGTATTCTCCAGTCATGGCCTCTCCTCAGCTCCTCCGCGTATTTTGCTCTTCTTTTGCACTTCTTTTTATCTCCACTGCAATCGCATTTTTTTCTTGCAGTTTCTTTTGCGCTTATTGTCACAAATGCAGGCTGCAGATACAGATACACAGACAGATAAAGCTACAGATACAGAGAGAGAGAGAGAGAGAGATACAGCTACAGCTACAGTTACAAAGATACACATATAGCTCGGCTGGTTTTTTCCTGTTTCTTGTTTTTGTTTTTTTTTTGGTGTGTGTTATGCCTCAGATACATTTTATTGTTTTTGCCGGCGCTTTTTCATCAATCTTGGTCGCTTCTCATGCTGCCAGCTTTTATGGCCTAAGCTCCGTTCAGCGGGTGTGCGAGATAGTACGGCGCTAACGGCGGAGGCACGCGCGAGGGGCGCGCGCCGGAGGGTTCTTTCTATTGTCATTGTCGCCGCTTAGAACAATTTTGCAGTTGTTATGTCTACATAAATGTCAGCATCAGGCATTGTCTGCCCTGTCAGCCATTGTTGCTCGTTCCCCAAATCCCTTATGCCCTATTCCGTATTCCGTATTCCGTATACCATATACCGTATTCCGTATGCCGTAGACTGTATTCTATATGCCCATCGTATTGCCATGCTCGGCCGCAGCTCGTTCAACATCATCATTAGTCAGGACTTCTTCTGTTCGTCTGTTTGTTTTTGCTTTTTGATTTACCAGCTGTCAGCCAACAAGTTGACATTTGTCAACACTGGTCACATTGTTAGCGCCAGTGTGACCAGACACACGACAGTCGACTGCTGCAGATTACTTTTTCAATTTTCTGTCATCGATTTCAATTGAGACTTGAGGCGATTGCTTGACCAAGCACTTTGACGTTTCACAACACTGCAGCAGCAGCAGCAGTCAGCTTAGCTAAGCTTTAATGCACATACATATATGCTATAGGAGCAGCTGCTTAGCTGCCGTTTACCAACACTGAAGCAAGGTCCTATAACCATCTACACAAGCAATTCAATTGCCCTTGCCCAAGGAAGTTCGTCCAGCGCCTTTCGAGCCCTTCAACTCGACTCGCAGCTCGGTCACAGTTTGCGGCACTCTCGCCGCAAGTTTCGTGCCGGCGCTGCCAGGCTCTTATCGCGTCGCCGGACTACGCTTCACGCTCGACAGCCAAAACCGGATGTGACATCCTTTTAAAGTCGGAAGTACTTATGCTTAAGCGTGCGTCGGCGTTGGCATCGTCGACGACCCAAGTCCTGCCAGAATCGGGCTGCCCCAGCGTGTGGCGCCCCGCTTGATACCGACCGTCGACTTCGACTGCTTCGACTCCCCTTGGCTCCTCGGCGCGTCTTGTGTCAGTTTGCGCTACTTAAAAATTGTTGGCAACATTAAAAACGCTGCCGGCTCCTTGAGGAAGTCGCGACGCGTTTGCCGCGTGATGGCTCATCAAAATACATAACCCTGCCCAATGAGATGCCCGGCCAGGTCCTGCGACCCACGCTCCTCCTCTACTCCTTGCTGCCATTTACTATTTCCCATCTCCCTTTTCCCATTTCCCATTGCCATGACGTCAACACATTCCATTCGGCTGCGATTCATGGCGAAAAGGTTTGCCAAAGTCCTCCCATAGACCTGACATCCGATTTCATTTTTCAGCTTAGCTTCAACTAATCCGCTTCGGGTTTTCTGTTTGTTTTGCTTTCTTTCGCCCACGGACGACTTAGTCATGCATCTTGTTTTCCTCTAGTCGTGTATTATGCCTCCATAATGCATGAGCTTTTCAAATTGCTTTCGATTCACTCGATTTGCAGCTCGCAACTCTCAGCTTAGAGGCAAATTTGAATGGGATTTTCATAGGAGTCTGTCTTTAGAGTCAATATAGATAGAGTCTATCTACTATATTGTACCTACAGTTCTCTTGCTCTCTTTAACTCTCGCTTTATCTATACTATTTATATGTTCTATCGGTTATCTAACAGTTATCTCAGTTGACTCTAAAAACTTTTTATATTTGATTTTAATAAATGCTTTGGCTTTTGCATAAATTTCCAGCTGAAGCGCTTTGATTTGCTTAGTCAAGCGCATGAACTATGCGTTGCAGAGAGCTGTTAGTATCTCAAATATTGATATACCCTAGTAATCTGTGGAGAACGGGTATGTACGACGCATGAAATGCAAAATCTATAGATATCTAAGCAAATATTGCAGAACAACTCATAGTCAATGATTTCGAACTTCACTTCTATTTCCTCGTGCATTCGTATAGCATATTTTACTACTATTCCAGTGCTATTCAGACTTATTATAAGATATATCCTAGTCGAGTTAGCTGCAATTGTAAGCACTGTTTCCTTTAGTGTTCAACTGCAGTAAGTCAAAGACATCCCTTTCTTGATGCGCTATTATTATAGGGTATCTCATAGTCGTGCAGCTGTAGCTAATCTGAGTTGGCGCTTGCTGCGAAAACTCTCTCTCTCTCTCTCTCTCTCTCTCTCTCTCTCCGTCGTTTTCTGTCTGTTACACAGCTTAAGCTCATCACACATCCCATTGCTAGTACCTTATGCTCCACTCCAGGGTATCTCGCAGTCGTGCAGACAGTGCTCTTGCATTAGGCATTCGTTCCACTTAATGAGCACTGGCTGAGGTAGTCGCTTGGCAAGTATTTATTGAAAATAGACACGCGAGTGCTGCATATTTTATAAGTGCTCCACTGTCAGCTCCTCCCAGTGGGGCGCCCAACCACCCCCAGCCCCAGCTGCAGCTGTGTGTGGGTGGGTGGGTGAGTGTTTGTATGTAAATCAACAGCTTTTGAGAGCTCTCGTTACAAATTGTAATAAACTTGCACATCCGTTGCCATTAAGCGACTTCTAATAAACTTTATGGCATCTTTTTTTTAGCTTTTTAGCTTCTGCTGCGAACTGAGAGAGGAGTGCAGAGGAGAGGAGAGGAGAGAGGCGGAGGCGGGGCCACTAAGGTGTTAATGATTCAATAACATTTGCCTTTAATAGCCAACAGCAGGCGAGACAAGCGACATTAATGCGATTTGCAGTGGAATGAGAAAGACCGCGCCGACCTGACCACAACAATGTTACTTTCCATTTCAGGGGTCGCGGCAGAGACACCGCGCGATGGACAGATAGCGCCGCGGGCAGCGGCATTCGGCTCGAAACAGGAAATGTGGCCAAGGACTCAAGCCCACAACTAGTCAATTGTTGCGTGACTTTCAATTTGGAATAGCGAAATGCGAATAGCAAAGCGAAACCGAACCTGAAATGCTCTACAGGCTGATCTGAGAGGAATGCTGTTGAGTAGATCAGGAGAGGAGTAGCTTAGCTCCATGAGAGGCATGAGCTATGCTTCCCTGACTATGTTAAAGGATGGTCCATAGGCAATCATTAGCTGGAGAAAGAACTAAAAGCTCTGTCTGATTCCCAAGTTCTTACTCAGCTATGCATAAAGGACTTCTTACGTCGCAGATCCTTTGCAATCAGACCCTGACAGATGCTAGTATTGCTTGGATTACCTTCTGCTCTAGAACTAACTTTCCTTATTATCAAATTCAAATACTAAATCCAGCTTAAAGGATCGCTTCTATTGGAAATTGCTTTATCTTATTGCCTCTTTTCTCTTGTAGCGACTATCCTGAGCCGTATCCAAACATCTTCGTTTCCCACCCAGCATTATCCTTCTGCTTTATTTACTTTATGTTCCTTTCCCAATCGCAGCCCAAAAGTAGGGAAGCCTCAATGCGAAGCTCGCCGGAAAGCGAGCACAAAATTCCTGTTCGCAACGCCCCGAATGTATGCAACGATATTTTTTTGGAAAATCATTTTAGAGTATTTTTTTTTGTTGGGTTGATTTTGGTGAAAAGCTAATCAATTTAGCTGTCTGGTGACATGCCAAAGGCCCGCACCAATGTCAATGTTGAGTGGAACTGAACGTGGAAGGTGAAGCTGGGTCTGGGGCTGGGCTGGATGAGTTTTGCCAGTCCGGCAGTCGGTGGCTCTGGTCATGTCCTCTGTGCGGCCTGGGTGGCACGTCCTGCGCAGCTGGGCACTGAAAGCAGTCATTAACTTTTAAATGAAGCAACGGAAACGAGATAAGCACGTGAAGCGTACACGACCAGCCCCCCCGTAACTCCCCCACCACACCACCCCGCCCCTGGGCTGGTGACGATTGACGCTTGGCCCATTCATTGCCCGGCGCTTGCGGCCATTTGTGATGTTATCGCTGCTGTCACGCCCACAACCAACTCGCGCCCCCCAAATGAGCCATAATTATTCAATAAGAAATAATAAAGTAGCGGGCGCACAGTGGGTGGCGGTGGGTGGGGCAAACGCCGTGTTGTTCAACATATATTTTCATTGATGGACATGCGATGCGACGCGACGTCAATTGAAGTCGGAGCTGGGCACTGGAGCTGCTTAGGTGTAGGTGCACAGTGCAGCTTGTTCGGCCCCAGCCACTCCTGGCCCCCTCCTGGGGCAAATGATTGTTGCGTGACTTGCAGCTTTTTCGCTTTGTGTTTGTGTTTGCACTGAAAATTCCTTAATTTGCCAGGCTGACCGAACGCCCGCCCGACTGCCCGCCAGACAATCGAGACCCCCCTCTGAGACCTTCTACGCCTCCTCAGCCCCGTTGTTGTTGTTGTTGTTGTTGCTGCTGGGGCATTGTTGACGCTGTTAAGTAGTTACATTTTGTAGCGATTTGTCGAACAACACCAAAAAGCTGGCAAACAAAACGACTGAACGCATGGCCCAAGAGTAGAGTCTCTCTCTCTCTCTCTCTCTCTCTGTGTGTGAGGGGGAGTTCGGAGTTGGAGAGGCGCAAAGCAAACAATGTTGCAATGTTGTAGAAAGACGTACTCGAGCTGAGTGCTACATGAAATTGTTTCAAGTTCCCTTTTAATTATAATTATTTAAAATGTAATTAACATGAACTCGACGGGATTTGTCATGCGTGGTGAGAGGTTTTTTTATGCAGTAGCTTTTGAGTGGTGGAGAATAGCAATAATAATCCGAGTGCCAATGATAATAACAATGGCAACGATTATGATAGAGACAATTACAATGACAGCAGCCATGCTAGTAATGATAATACTGATAATGATAAGGATAAGAACAATAATAATGCTAATGATAATGGTTATAATAATAATAATAAAAATATAAATAATATTAATAATAATTATAATAATAATACTATTACTGATACTAATAATAATAATAATAATAATAATAATCATAATAATACTAATACTGATACTAATACTAATATTAATAATAATAATAATAATAATAATAATGATACTACTAATAATAATAGTAATAATAATAATAATAATAATAATGATACTACTAATAATAATAGTAATAATAATAATAATAATAATAATAATAATAATAATAATAATAATAATAATAATAATAATAATACTAATACTAATACTGATACTAATAATAATAACAATGATAATGATCACAATAGAAATGGTAACGATAGTGAAAATAATGATAATGATAATGATAATGAATAGGACAATGACAATGGAAATAATAGTGACAATGTTAATGAAGAGAACAATGACAGCGACAATGATAATAATTATGATAATGATAATGAAAAGGTCAATGACAATGACAATAAAAATGGCAATGACAATGATCATATTAATGACAATGAGTATGATAAAGACAATAATATTAATAATTACAATGACAATGATAATAAAAATAACAATGACAGTGATATTTGATGATAATAATGGCAATGGCAATGAAAAAACCAATGCCAATGACAATAATAATGATAATGATAATTACAATGGCTTTCATAAGTAAATGAAAATAAGAATTACAATGCTAATGAAAATATGAATAATATTAATAATGACAATGCCAATGACAATGAGAAGCTAAATGAGAATCCTACGAAGATAAGCCACGTAATATCCACTATAAATAGCTGTAAGGTCTGGCTGCAAATTGCTGCCTATAAAGGGAAATGAGCAACAAAAGTTGCTTTTTCTAATGGCTTCTCTATGGCTGTCATTAATTTCACAATTCAGTTCACAATTGTTGCTGCAGTGCATTGTGAATTTGTGTCACAAGGAGGCGAGCCAACAACAGCCACAACAACAACTCGTTACAAAAGTTTTGGTAAGCGCAGGAAAAAACAATAAATGAAGCTTTTGTTGTCTTCTTCGGGGACTTAAGGGGGAATTTGAATTCGAAATTTAGAATATACAACATCCCACACACACACACACATACACATACATATATATGTATGTAGTTGTCTGTGTGTATTTGAGTCTGGCGGCGGCGGTTCGAGTCTGATATGAAATTTAGGGCTAGGCAAACAGAGCGCTTCGGCAAGGGATATAAACAGAGGACTATAAATAAAGGAGAACGCGTGTTAACTCTACGAAATTAATGAGTCATCGTTAAAGTTAACAACTTGCACAAAATTTGTTTATCTAAAGTGCTAACTAACTAACCCCAGCCCCCAGTTAGCAGCTCCCAACGGGGGCGGGCCTACAGAGAGTCTATAAATTGATATACCGATTCGGGCTGGGGTTGTCGCACACGTAATCACTTTTTAAGTGTTTGACAATTTATGATACATGAAAATGTTTTGCCAGCCCGCAGAGCAGACACCTGATCCCCGCCCCCCGCCCTGTCCTGCCCTGCGCTGCCCTGCCCTGGCGCCCAGGCCCACTGCACCTCAGCCTCAGCCTGTGCGTGGGCTGACACTAAGACTCAAAGATTATTTTGATACCCTACGCTTGAGCCACTTGCCTTTGCTCATGTCACTTAGCCAGGCCAAGACTCTATGGGGAAACTGAACCAGAAGCTGACTTAAATTATGATATATTTATATATTTATTTTAATATCTTAGAGTATTTCAACTTCGGCAACTGCCAGGGGACATTTGGTTTCTTGCTGTCTCGTTGCTTTGGGGTTGTCTCAAAGGGTTGCCAGCCCCGCCGCCCCTCCCCGCTGAGCTCTTGTCTTCTTGTCAGCGCAATAAACACCTCAAAGTTGATGACATTTCATTAAAATCAACGCTGCCTGTCGGGCGGCCGACCAGGCAGGGGCGTGGCAAATGAATTTTACTTATGAAGCATGAAAGTGAGTGCCGAAAGAGGGCGGCTGCTGGGGCGGCCTGGATTTTTGGCCACCCATTTAGTGAGTATGATGCGCTGCCTTCTTTTGCACTGACGCAACATTTTCGTGTTCATTTGATAAAAGGCAGCGCAGTCAGCAGCGCAGTCGGCAGCGACGTCGACTGCGATGTCGACGCAATGAATTTCATTTTGAGCAAGCAGCCAAAGCGCTTTGCCACACATCAAAAGTGGTAGAAGGGGGGGCGTCTATTGGTCTATTTGATTTGTGTAAGTGATGTGCTGAAAGATGCACTGAATAAGTAGTATGAAACGGAACGGGTTACAGCTAAATGGATTGCTAAAGGCCAGCGGGGAGTTGGAGAGAGGAGGGGAAATGTTTTAGTGCCTAGTGCAAAGTGTCTTTGATTGCAAAAGCCGCAACTATTAAACGTTGTTCCCTGGAAATATGCGAGGAAACGAGGGTATATTAGCTTGTAGAGAGCTTTTGTGACAGCACAGAGTAAAAGAGAGTACATATATATACCCAGTGAATGTATGGAAGTATAGGGAGAAGGTCATAAGCATATATGGTTAGACTTATATATAATCATTAGACTCTACTATAAATTGATATGGGTAATACTTAGCTAATATCGAAAAATCTCCTAATATATTTATATGTGTACTCACTTTCCTTAATTGACAGGGTATCTAGTAGCTTACACCTTTACCCTTAGCTAAGTGCAGCGTTTTTAATTATATTTTGATAGCGACAGGCGCACATTGCTTCGCCTCGCGCTGCGACGACGTGCGAAGCTTAATTGAAACATGTTACGCTAAAAGGTAATGTGGTTAGATAGATTCGATCGAAGCAGCATCAAAGCATTGTGCTCTTACCAACAGTTTCCACTCTTGGAGAATATATCGTGGTAGACAGGACTATATGGATTGGATGTTGGCATTTATTGTTTAGCTTTTGGCATTGTTCAGAAATTGCTTGCAACAGCTTGGCACTGAGCATAAAGTAAACTGCCTAAAGCTTACAGAAAAAAATTACTAAAAATTAACATAAAAATCGAGGAGTCTTGGAAGAGTAAATCATATCTATATATACATTCCTATACGATCTTAAAAATGTCATTCCAACATTCAACTCAACTTTAACTTCTTCAGAAACATTCATACAAACAGTCGGAAGATGGCTTCGATTGTGTCTATCGCCCCGACTTTGTATATAGTAAACTTCCTGAGATCACAACCACGCCCCCTTTTGCTTATCAGCCCTTTTAAAGTAACTCTAACAGCTACTTTACCTAGTCAACTAGCACACAGTCTTAGCAACATTTGCTGCCAGCTGGCAACATTTGTTGCTCGGCGCTCGTGTTGCCAGTCGGGCAGTCGTATGCGCTTCGCTTGGCTGTTCGTGTCGGCTTTAGTAGTTGAGGCGACTCGTGGAGCTCGTGCGTTTCGTTTGGCCACGGCTCGTTGGGCCGGCCGAAGGACATGCGAGTTGTGTTAGGTCCTGTCCTGTTCTTAGCCTGTTCGCTGTTCGCTGGCCCAATGCGAGGCTCGTTCAGTGCTCGGGCAACTTCCTAGCGCGTCGGTCGGTCGGTGAGAACAGGCGCCAGCCAAAATTCTTTCCCAACTGTCAACTTCACTTGAGAAACGCCAAAAAACGAACGAATTGCCGTTAGACGTTTGTCGTTCACCGTTTGCTGTTTGCTGTTTGCTATTTGCCGTGCGACGTTAACAGCTTGTCGTTGGCCGTTAATCGCTTCCACGTTGACCGTTACGAAAAGGTTTTGAAAAACGTTGCAAAGTGTTTGAAAATTCATTTTGAAATCACCCAAAAATAACTAAGAGTGAGACGGAAAGTGTGCGTAAACGATTTGTTAACAAGTGTTGCAAACGCTGCAAACTCGCCCATAGTTCAGAAGCGAATTTTTTTTTTGAGTGTTTTTTCGAGTTGTGTTTTTTTTACCAAAAGAATGCTTTAACATTGCAAGTGAACAGAAGAAAAGTGTTGCAAAAAGTGATATTTTTTGTGCGTGGTAATTTTAGGCAAAAAGGTAATTAAAAACGGATTTTATTTCTAGATAATAAAATTGAGTAAAAAATTCGAGTTTTGTGTGAGAAATTGAATTTTTTACTGTTTCCTTGTGAAAAGAAATTGGATTTTGTGAAGAATTATTTAGCTAGGATCTCTGTGGGAAGTTTAAAAATGGTTTTAAAAATTTGCTGAATAAATTTAGTTTAAAGCAGTTCTTAAAGTTGGGAACTACTTTAATGTAAGAACATTAAACTTTCTTTAGGTCTATTTTTTATCTTTGCCATATTTATTTTATTTATTTTCCTTAATGGTTCTTCCCTAAAAATGTTTTTGGAATACCATTACTATAAACTTCTTGTTATTTTATTATGAAGCTTTAATTAAATAAATAGCAATTAAAACTAAATTTTGTGATTATCCCGAAAAGACTTTATTTCTTTTCTTGTCAGACTTCAGAAGCATATGAAAAATATTTCCATTGGCAAAATTTTCAACCAGCTAGCGAGCTATAAATAATAAAAAAAATATATATTTATATATGTATGCTTATAAAAAATAATGATTTTTTTTTAAATCTTCGAAAATATATTTTTTAAATTTTATTATATTTTTTTTAAATAATTGAAATAATTTAAATTTGTATAAAGTGTGTATAATACAGAAATTGAAACCAGAGATAAATATCCGCTTATCTGTTACTCTGCATTTCGACTGTCTTTTCACTTGGTTTGTTCAATTGATATCCAATTGCATTGCCCAACACTGGTTGCACCTTTGTCTCGTATATCAATTACAACATATAATCAGTTCTCTTAAATGACTTTCTAGATTTCTCTCTCTCTCTCTCTCTCCCTTATCATCTTGACATCTCATTCCTATTGCATTGCCCAACACTGGTTGCACATTTCATTACCAATTACAACACATAGTCAGGTCTGTTAAATAACTTTCCAGATTTCTGTCTCTCTCTCTCTCTCTCTCTCTCTCTCCCTTCACTCCCCCTTTCTTGACGCCCTCAGACATTCATTGCCCAACACTGGCTACACATTAAAGTTTCACTTTACATTCTTTCAAAGTGAAAAGTGCGAAACTTTTGGATCATCTCGTAGAGATCGTTTTGTCTGCAGCCACACGAGCTACAAAGGCTGGGCGAAAAAAGTTTTCGCGCTGTTCGCGCTGACACAAAGAGTCAAACTATAAGCAGCCGGGGCCGACTCTCACGCCGCACACGTCTTGAACCCTTGTCAAGTTTTTAGTCGCTGTGATTTATGTTTTATTAATATTAAAAGTGATTTATTAGCCATGAAAATTTTCGCTGGCTTAAAAAACTTGGCCTGCGCATCCAGTCGCCAGTCTGCTCGAGTCGGCTCCCGTCCAGGTGTCCTGCAGGTTGCGCACTTTTTTCACTCTCGCTCTGCTGTGCGCCACGCCTCTTTAATTACAGACATGTTGCAGTGCTGCAGTCGGTGGGGGGACGGGGGCGAGGGCGCAGGACGAAACAGATGCGTTATCCTTGTGCTCATTATCCTGTTGCCAACTTAAGCTAAACTGAACAACGAGATTAAAATTGTAAATGACAGCCAGACTGACAGGACAGGACGAAAGAGCTGAAGCTGAAGCTGGAGCCGGAGCTGGAGCTGGAACTGTACCTGTAGCTGGGGCAGGAGCTGGGAGTCACCGTTGCCGTTGCCGTTGCAGTCGAAGTTGAAGTCAGCCAACAGCTGCTCCTTTACAGTTGCCTCTACTCTTGTTGCTGTTGTTGTGTGTTGTCACTGTTGCAGGACATCGAGCTGGCAACGGTTGCGCCACTTGCTCTCGCTCGTCCTTTTTTAATGAAAATTAATTAATTAAATCATTCTTTACGCAGTCGCCACTTGCAAAAATCTCACACAGTTACACTTTCTCTATGTATGTGTGTGTGTGTGTGTGTGTGTGTGTAAGTGCATTATTATTAAATTACATAATAAATATTATGACTCGACATCCTTTGACGGCTTTTCTCTTTTCCCGAAGAACTTCCTTCCCACCATTTCCCTTTGTGCAATGCAAATTTCACAACTTTTCTTTTTCACATTTTTTTTTCTCCATTTCGCAAAAGTTCTTAATACAATTTGCATTCTTTCACTCAAATTTGTCAGCTCAAATATTATAATTTCCTTATCGCATTAGAGCTGAAAATAAGCTGAGATAACAAGGCAAATCTGAGTGCCATAAAAATAAAACAAATTTCAATTAATAAAGTTAATTTTGTAAATAAAGTTTCTCAAAATGGATTATTCAAAAAATATATTTTTGCAGTAAATTATAATAAAAATAAACATAATTTTAAAAATGTATAAACAGCTTTGCACATTATTATTTATTAAAAAAAAAAAAACATTTATATTTTTTTTTAATTGCCTTTGCTCGATGTGTTCATTTCCCTCTCTCATTTTTTTCCTCATTTTAATTGTAGCTCTCTCTCTTTCTCTCTCTCTCTCTCTCACGTCTTATTCTCTCTCCATCTCTCTTTCTTTTGTTAGTCTTTCTTTTTTTCTGACCTCTTTCTCTGATCTCTCTCTCTCTCTCTCTGTCTCTCTCTATCTCTCTCTTCCTCTCTCTCTCTCTCTATCTCTCTCTCTCTCACTCCCTCTCTCTGTCTCTCTCTCTCGCTCTCTGTCTCTCTTTCTCTCTCTGCCTCCCTCTCCCTCTCACTCCCTCTCACTCCCTCTCTCTCTCTCTCTCTTTCTCTCTCACTTTCTGCCTCTCCCCCGTTCTCTGCACATATCGCGGATTACGTTAATCCACATAAATCGCATTGCCAATTACAAATTAGTTGCGTTCTCCTCGCTTATTCCAGTGATGCTGCAGCGCGTCTTAAATAATGCGGCCAATGCATTGCGCAGCATTGGCTTTATTAGCCAAATTGGGCAGCGCATGCTCTTGCTGTTGTTGTTGTAGCTATTTAGCATATGTGTGGCTGGGTCTTGGTCAAAAGGCCACCTCCTCTCAGCCTACACCGGTCAAATAGCCACCTCCTGCTGGTGCTGCTGCTGCTGGTGCTGCTCTTCCTGGTTTCTCCTATTGCTGCCTTAAGCTGTATATCCGACAAGAATTAAAAACAAATTAGCATAAATTTTGTGTGGGCCGCTCGTTCGTTTAAGCCTTTTGTTAAACGCATAATGCAAGCCACGCAGCTTAAAGGCCAGCCAAGCAAAAACAACAACAACTGGGAACACAGCAGACGGCCACGCCCGCGCCCACACCCCACGCTGCTCAGCTGAACAGTTGAAGTTAGATGTGTGGACGCTGCAGCTGGTTATTTGAGGCAACAAAAGAATTTGAAACTCTAATTAAGATGAAAATTGTGACATAACATAACCCAAGAAGAAGAAGAAGATGCACGAGAAGAAGAAGAAGAAGATGAAGAGTCGCAATGAAATATTGCCAGCTGCATGACCTCCAGCAACGGCGAGGGCAGCCAAGCGCAGTGCCATATCAATTTGGTCCAAACATGACTTTGGCTAAGCTCAAAGCGGACTGCGCTTGGCTAAAGATGGAGAATTGTCTGCAGATCTTTTGCGATTAAATTAAGAAACTCGTTTTTAATTACATGAAAAAGAATTTAGATTTATATATATTATTTGTATAAATTTAATAAATATCCAAAGCTCAGCTCACTTATCCATTTTAAGTTATTAGAATTTCCCATCAACTGAAATCTGTTTCTTATCTTCAGTCTTTATAAAATGTATTATTTTTTAAATATCTATAATTTTCTATATTTCTTTAAATATGTATTTTTATCTTCAGCCTGTAACAAAATAAAATAGGCAAAAAATGTATAAATATTTATAACTTTATTTTTAAATATTTCTAAATTTCCATATAAATTTGTATATTTATTTTTATTCATTTATGTATTTTTAAATATATCATATACATATATATTTTTATTGTTATTTTTAAATAATTTTTTATGCACATTTTCATATATTTCTATTTGTATTTATTTTTTTTATATATTTATAATTATATATTCAAATATTCACATATTTATATCTTAATTTATTTATTTATTCACATTTAATTATTTTTCTTGAATATATTCACATTTTTGTATATTCATAAATGAATATATATATTTATTTATTCAGCTATTTATGCATTCATTTTTCAGTTCCAAGTGCTTTAAATCTCATATTTTAGTTAATTTAGACCACTTTGATCAAATTGTTGTTTATTTTTATATTTCATATTTCATGCTTACGCAGCGTATGCGTAATGTGATGCCGAGCAGCTGCTTTGGCCTGATTTCAATGCTCGTGCAGCAAGTCAAAAGGGTATATTGGCTATGCAGTTGTATGAGATATACGCATTCACATATCCAGCAGCTCACTCTAGAACTACCCTTCCAATAGATAATTTTGAGTATCAAAATATTTTCATTCGCCTCAATTTACATTGCAATTCGAGCGCGTGTTCTGCAGTCGAGTGGACTTGGTGAATTTTTATGCTGCTCCTGGCATATGCCAAGTGCATATAAATCACAACAACGACCTGGGCCAACAAAAGGCAGGGGCCATAGGCAGCAGGGGCTAGGAACGGGGGATGTCGAATGCAACCAAAGAGGGGGCGTGAGGTGGGCGGTTTTAGTTTGAGGCAACGCGTTGCCAGCTAATAAATGACGTGTCACAGCGAAGCGGAAATAAACACAATTAAAAACGCATCAGCGACGAAAGGCTACGCAGAGAACTCTGTGGCATTGTTGGGGATGATCCATGTGGCTGGGAATACCCCTAACCACGGCATCCCTCTACGCAGCGCCTACTGAGGCCCTATTGTGCACTGAAATTTTAGGATTTTTAGAGCTAAATCTCGAATTAAGTAGCCTAAATGAATAATTCATTATATAAGTTAGCTAGTGAACGACTAGACGATACCCTGCAATTTCATAAGACAATAAATTTAAAAAAAGCTTAACATTTTTATTATGTATTAATATGTATAAAATGATAAAGACAATAAAATTGTCAACGAAAACAACGTAACATAATGTGCATGACTTGTATATACCCTGTAATAAGTTTTCTTTGTATATACATACATATATTTGTTCAATATTTTATTTCTGTATATATATTTAGTTAGCAAAAAAACAAGGATTCAAGCAAGCTGAACTTAACTAATGTGCTTGACTTGAAAATACCCTGTAAAAAGCTAATTTTTGTTAAAAGTTTACTCACCAATTTTTATTTATTGTGAATATATTATATTTAACAGAGCGAGAAAACTGGCCAAACAAATGCACATAACTTGTGTATACCCTGTAAAAAGTCTCTATAAAAGCCAACAGAATATTGACACATGAACTAGTACATACCCTGTAGTAAGATTTAAAAATGTATATGATGCATTAACTGATATATATTAAAGTTTAATCATCGAAGCCTCGACAATATAATGTACAACTTCATGTGCTCGACTTAAAGATACCCTAGACAACGATTTAAATGAGTTCAATCAAGTTGTAAGCTGTACAAATACCCTGTAATCATCTTACCTTCCCTATTTTGTGTATCTTAATTACTCAGTCATTCATTTTTTGAGCTTTCAACAGTCGAAATTCGGCAATTCTTAAGCTGCTTAAAGAACTAAGCTTTAAGTGCAGTCTGAGCAACGCTAAAGCGCGCAGTTGGCGAGTAGTTGTATGAGTTCTCAAAAGCAATTGTGGCAGCGTTTGATACAGCGACGAAGTATTACATAAACAGTACATAAAAATAAAATGATTTAATACACTGTAGACTCGAACTGTTATATAAATGTGCTCACACACAGAGAGAGAGAGAGACAGAGAGAGAGAAAGAGAGAAAAATAGTGAGAGTCAGAGTGGGGGGGCCGCACAGCACTGGCACTCAGTCTCAATGCATTTTATGGTTTAGTTAGGTAAGAGTCGAGTCGAACTCTACTATGGACTCTGGCCGTCCACCTGGCTGCACTGGCTCGTCTTGCCGTTCGCATTTACTGTTCAAATTGCATTTCAGCTCTGTGCGCCACGCGACGCGACGCGACGTATGCGTAATGTGCAAGCGAGTAGGTGCAGCCAGTCCACAAAAGAGATGGCGAAACCAAGAAACAGAACTCAACTCAACTTGCGGATGGTCCAACAAATTGCTTGGCCAGTTCTACGGTTTTAATGTTCCGCAACCTTAACAAATTGCAAAATCGCGGTAAAGAGCTGCATGCCTTGCCCACTCCCTCTCCCTCCTCCTCTTCCACTCTCTCTCTTTGGCTCCTTTGCTTTTTCATTCCAGCTGCAAAACTCTTGACCACAAGAATTGTAAATGGCTTCAGCTCGGAAGCCCTTTAAGGCTATTGCAACTGTTGCTAATGCTCGAGCGCCAGCTGAGCTCCGCTCTGAACTTTAATTTCTACTCGCAGCTGCTTAAGATTGACAACTGTTGAGGCTGCTTAATGCAAACTTACCAAACGCTACGCAGCAGATCTCATTGGAACTGCCTTTGAGATGCGATTCGTTGACTTGATGAAATTTATCTCAAGCTTTTCAGTTTTTTTATGCTTAATTTTACTTCTCTCTAAAGTGCATCAGTTCTTCTTACCCTTACTAGCTCACTGACTCCTTATGCTTTATGCATTCATTATCTACTTTCCAACACTGCTGAGCTTAGTACTGTTAAGTGACTTGAAGCAAGTCTGATTTGAGCTGCAATTGAGTTTGGCTCAGGACTTATTCAACTTTTATCTGCCTCCAACTTCCTCTCCACAAACACAATTAGATTTTAATAAAATCTCAATTCAAAATTGAAGTCAAATTTGTAGTTGGGAAAAATGTGAAAACTTGTGCTTAAGCAAATCTGGCGAATGTTGTCTGACTTGAGTTTGTCCTTGTCCTTGTTCTTGTTGTTGCTGGCTCAGCTGGCAACACTTGCATGCGGCATGTGGCATGTCTCCTCATGTGTGTGTTTGTGTGTGGCACATTAAGTTGTTGTCAGCTTGTTTTTTATTGTTTATACATATATTTGAGTGCCTAATCAAAATGCAAGAATCCAAACAGCTTTCGCTTTCGCTCAAGCAACTCTTACGCCCAATGCAAATGTTGTGTAAATGATCTGGCTCAACTTGGGCTTATTGCAGCTAGACATGCACCAGCCGCAATTCGAGCGGCTCAACTGGCTCGCACACGACATGTGAGCTAATCAAAACTGACATGTCAGCGCGAAGCCTCTGTGTATTTGCTCTACACAAACAAACGGCGACAAAGACGATGCAGTTGACTGACTCAAGGAATACCTCTTACTTGAGTAGAGAGAATATAGAAGAGAGAAGATAAGACAGAAGCGAAAAGAGGAGAGAAAATAGGTATTTAAAGTACAGAGAGAAGAGCCCTCCTGGACGATATTCCTGTAACTTTCAACTTCAATCAATAGCTGCACAAATCGACTCCAACTGCAGTCATAGTAGAGTATCTGCACTGCGCATATATCAAAGGCTTAACATCCAGTGCCTTCAATGTGCCATAAAATCGTATATAAACAAAGCCAAGTACTAACAAATATATTAAATACACAAATAATGGCAGAAATGTCTATAAAAAGACAGGCAAATAAAATAATGAAATTTGATGCAGGTGAAGAGCTTCGCCTGCCGAACAGCAAATATTTATTCAAGATGGGAGAGAACTGCGAAAGTAAAATGTATTAGAAAAGTAAATAGAAAAAAATATAACAAAATATTTAAAATATCATCAATTTTATTTATAATTTTTTCATTTTTGACTTATTCTGGTATACTTTTTGTGAAGTAATTTCCATCATAGACTTCTGCCAATATTTTATATTTTATACAACAATTATATTTTAGTTTCCATTTTCGTAAGCTCAACTAAGTTTCCATTAGAATTTTATTAAATCATGATAAACTTACACAAAAAAACAAGATTTGAGCTGCAGAAATTTGTTTTGTTAACTCGAAAATTCTCTAAGCCATTAGGAATGAACTAGTTCCGTAGTGAACTGCAACATGCAGTTGCCAGAGTGGATGAATTTTAGAAAAATTCATTGCAAATTTTGCTAATTCAATTGGAACACAAATCGAATTGAGTCAAAGTTCCAGTGGGAAGGCTTCTGGACTGCGGATAATGAAGAACATGCAACAATCTGTGTTGGCAAATGTTGTCGGGCTGCTGTTGGAGCTGCAGCTGGGCATGAAATTTAATTAAAATGCATATCTCGACGGCAAAGAGAAGCCAAATCAGCTGCATGACGAAAATGTGCCTCAAATATCAAAAAGAGGCTTTAAGGGCCAACTGAGTGGGCGGCAGCCAGAGGCGCAGCCAAGGGCAGGGCTGCATGGGCGGGGAGGCAGAGCGCGTGCGGCGGCTGTGCTCAACATTGAAATTCTTTTGCGCGTTCGGTTTCGTTTTATCATTAATTTAAAAATTTGTCAACCCTTTTCAACTGCCAAAAACGCCTAAAATATGCACACACGACAGTGCCTGCCTGTGTGTGTGTGCGTGTGTGTGTGTGTGTGCGTGTGTGTGTGTGTTTGTGTTGTGTTCTCATAGCATGAAAGTGTTGCTTTCATTTTGGGATTTTGCCAGGCGACAAATGCCACGCAATGATTGAAGCTGCGCTCGTTGGGTAGCGCTGACTACACACGCTCTTCCCCCTCTCTCTCTCCATCTCTCTCTCTCTCTCTCTCTCTCTCTCTGTCTTTGTTGCCTTTCATTTGCTAGATAAGAACACGCACGCACACACACACTCGTGCATTTGTCAGGCAAACATGCAAAAGGATGTGCTTCAGCGACATTGACTCATTGCACAGCACGCGGGGCCCGGCCTAACCCCCCGTGGCACCTCCTTGCCAACGCCTCTGCCTGTCATGTTTCTGTCTTTTGCATGCTATGCAACAATTTGTTGCATTTCTTATATGAATGCAAAGCTACAAAACACACAATTGTGAGCGGCGGATGGGCGACAGAGAAAGAGAGGGGGCAGACTGGCAGATACCCTGTAGACAGCAGGAAGTTGGCTTGAAGGGGCTTAAGAGAACTATATTAAATAATATATATATAGTGCTGCCTTTTGAAGCTTTTGTTTACAGTTGTTCATATATGTGGCTAGGGTATATACAACATCTTCATTTTCTTATCGATAACTATCGATTTCAAGTCAATCGAGGCAAGTCTTGGCTAACCAGCCTTGGAAAGCAAAAACTTTAGGCAGTTGTTGCCAAACCAATATACTCCTTACAGTTTGTTTACTAGTCATATATATCCTAGCCACAGCTCAGCTATTAGTAAACAGCTTGCGCAGCTCTAACAACATCAAGCATACGCAGTGTGATCCACTCGACTCTTAGTGCCTTTTACTAAACTACCTCTAGCTCTAACTATCTGAAGAGATGTTCGCACTCCACTCTCGTTGAGCTCTGAGCTGATCCAAATACACTCAGACAACAAGCTAACCCACTCTGGGTGTTAGGGTATTGGCAGCACTGAGACAGTGTGTGTGTGTTGCATATACTTGTAGCCTGTGCGTGTCCTTTGAGCAGCTCACTATGTCACTTGCCACTTGCCACTTGCCACTTGGCACTTGGCACCTGCTGCACATGCAACAACAATTGCATACAAATTGTTGGCCAAGTCCGCTCCAGCCACAACAACGGAAAAAGAATATGACGACGACGAAGAAGAAGAAGCATCAAATGTCAGACGAACTGTGGCCAAGTTAGGTATTCATTGGCCAAATGCAATTGTGTCATTTGTAATCCTCCAGACCTCCAGTCCTGCCACCCCCACGTCTACTTCCAGCTCTCTCCAACTTATTGGCTTCGAGCTGCCGGGCATTGGACTCTCAGTGGACGCAACAATTTTTATACTTTGCGGGCTTAAGGCTGTGAACTATACGCAGCTTAAAGCAATACATCAGCTCATTTGAACTGGTTCGAATGGGGTGCAGCGCAAGCGAACTAAAAGAAGTCGAAAAGAATATTTGTGACTGGGGCAATTGATGATTTTTGTTGATTTTGAATGAATGAAAACATATTAAAGTGCATGAATCTTCAGCATTTTGAACTAGTTCACAAGTGACTCCAGCTGAACTATCAACTGAGTTATTGCATTAAGTTTTGGCAATGTTTTACTTGTCACTTATTTTATATTGGCGTAAAGTAGCACAAATTTGCCAAAATATGGCCATATTCAGTGTGAACTAGTTCATTAGTGGTTCACCGGTATGGGTCAGTTTTCATCTACAGAGCTACAAAGTGAAACATTTGTGTAAATTGAGTTTGTGTAAAGTAGAAAAAAATAGTTTATTTATGGGGCTGACTATATGAATTGTGAACTAGTTCACAACTGGTTCAATACTATGAACCAGTAGCCATATGATTTGGAACAAATGTAGTTTGTGAAAACTAGAATGTATCCCCATCCTTAAGTGTTCGTGAACTAGTCTGTAGTGAACAAGCTCACAAGTGTTTCATCACTGTGAACCAGTCGTCATGTAAATTGGAACCAATGTGACTTTGGTGCAAATGGAGCTTGTGAATGATATAATATATCACATTATATATGCACACTTATGTAGTTGGCCTTAGCTAGACAGTTGTGAACTAGTTCAGAAATGACTCTGCGATATGAACCAGTTCCCATGTGACTTAGAACCAATAGAAATGTGCTCACTTAGTTGCCTTCATCGTGTCACTTCTGAACTAGTTCACAAACTAGTTCAGCGCTGCAGCTCAGCTACACTTTTATTTAAATTCGATCGAAATGAAGTTAAATATCGAACGAGTCCTTAATTAAATTGAAATTTGTGGCTGAACTGAATGGAAAGCGAACACGAGAAGCGAGAACTGCCGAAATTTGTAAATTTTCGACGGAAGCCAGAAATAAGCTCATCATGGGTGAAGCTGCTCCATTGACGCTGCGGGACGGTTAGATGTGACAGCAAATGAATGTGACATTTAAAGCGTTGACAACTTTCAGCTGCACATTTCCACCTGGACAATCGAATGGGCAACCACAATGGGAGACCGAAAAGCGACGCGCAGACAGGTGCGAGGCTGACATAACAGGTGTCTCTCTCTATGTCTGTGTGTGCGCGTGTGTGCGTATGTTTGATCAGACAGTTGACGGACAACTGTGCAGCATCCGCTGGATGCAGTGGCAGCAGCAGCAGCTCGTGCGATTGGGTCTGGGTCCATGTCCTCGGCCAGACGACAGTTAATTTCCTATTTGATATTTGTTGTTAATCAAATAAATTTGCACGTTGTTCGAGTCGAAAGGACACGCCGCCAGGAGACAGAGCACATGTGTGTGTTGAAGTGGGGGGGGGTTGGTGGATGACGAAAACTGATGTGACGCCAGCGAATACATATGGCAAAGCGCATTTAATAGACACACGCATTATGTTAGTCAATCAAACAAAGAGATAAACAGAAAGAGACAGAGAGAGAGAGAGAGAGAGAGAGAGAGGGAGACGTCTGTCAGGTAAGTTGTGCACTGACTATAACAGGATTCCAGCTTAATCTCTAAATTAATCTTATTTAGCCTATAAACTGCAATGTCAGCAGTCTGGAGCGAGCAGGCACAGCACACGAAATGGCCAAGCGCAGGGCAGTGGGCGTGAGCGGGAGGGGGGAGGGCGAGTTACAAGTCGCGCAGTCTAACAGACAGTGGTAACTCGCAGGTAATCCTTTTGTCACACTTCATGACTTTGCAGCTTTTTATGTTTGAGCCAGAGTCACGAGAGACCAGGCAAATGAACGACTAGAATGCCCTGTAAAAAGAGGAATTTGAATAGATAACTGCTGTACATAGATGTTGTTTCTATAAGAAATAAACCAAGAATATGCCTACTTGAAGTGCTTCTAGCAGAATCGATATTTATCGATTTTGCATAGGGTCTTTCCTAACTAGAAATCAGCCAAGCAGTCAGAGTGTTTGCTTCCCAGAGACTGTTTACCTTAGTAAGTTGATAGATCTTTGAAATTATGATACAACATAAGCTAAATATCGATAGTTATCGATTTTCAGATAGGTCCTTACCATCCAGAAATCAGAGAAATAGATACTGTATATAATATAAAGTATAAAATGAGCAGTACTGAAAGCTCATTAAAATATTAGTACAAAATAAAAATATCGATATTTATCGATATATTTTAACTTGATAAATAAAATGATTATGATTCATATTTCGCTTTGGGCTAAAAATTGACGTGGCTCTAAATAGTTTTATATCTTCAAACTAATAATCGATATTTATCGATTTCTATTTGACTCACATACTGCTGCTCCTAAACCCTTACATTACAACTCGCATCTCACTCATCTCTAAGCCACATCTTCCAGCAGATAAGCTCCTGGCAATGGGCATCAGACACATAAAACTTAAAACCCTGACAGAATTCGCTGCTAACGAATTCCGTTTCAGCCGGACAGCGCCATATATAGATGAGATATAAAGCAGCTGGCGGCAAAAAAAAAGACAGCGAAATAGAAGCGAAAATATTGTCCTCTGTCGCAGATAATATTTTTACAGTTTTTTTGGCGATGCTCGTCTAAAGATTAGAACAACAACAGAAACAGAGAGAGATAGAGAGAGCAGAAAACCGGAAACCAAAAACCCGAAACACCCAAAAGCGCAAACGTCACTAAAACTACGAAAACTAAAAACCAAAAACCCAAAAAACCAAAACTGTTCGCCGCACAGTTACACGACAATTACATGACAGGCTCAAGCTGCAGCGGAGCGCAGGCACTTGAATGCCAGCTAGAGGGAGACAGAGACAGGTACAGAGAAAGAGCGAGAGAGAGAGAGTCCGAGCTCATAACGGCGCTGTTTGCATACCTGGCTAGCTGGTGATAACAATAATCCTTGACAAGCCATAAACATCTTAACGTCGCCGGGTCGCCGGGTCCAGCATCCTGCCCCCAGGACACAGCCAGGCACTCAGCCAAAGCGACAGCGACAAATGGACCGCAGTCGGAGAGTGCGCTCCCAACACGAACTCCGGCGACACTACGAAAAAATGCAAACTAACTACTAGAAAATATCTATGAATATTTAATACTCTATTAAATGATAGCTTTAAATGCTCTGTTCTTGGAGTAGAAGTGAGTCGATTGGCTTGGAAAGCTAAGGATATTTGAGTACAGTTTTAAGAGTTACTTGACTACTCACTGGCTCACTGGCTCTGATTGAAGTTATAGCTGAATGAGTGAGCTACAGAGATCTATGCTGCATACAGAGATCTAAGCTGAGCTGGTAGACCCTTCTCCTTCTCTGAGTAGATACTCAAAGCTCATAGATGATGAGCTAAAGCATGAGCTACAGTAAGCTTAGCTAAACTCTGATAATTGAGATACAAAAGTTAGGCAGAACAGATCAGATTTCCGCAGAGCGAGGCCTTTAATGCATACAGCGTACAGAGGTACTACCTCTAGCTGCGAGAATCTTGAAATGAGCTCTACGATGTTATCATGTATAGCAAATCCGTTTACACAAGACTTTCCCTTATAGTTAGCATAGTTTCTTCCCACTCAATGCGACTCTTTGAGCCAAAGCCAACTGCTTCAGGCGACATTCAATCAACTCTCATAAACATATTCCTATATATACATAGCCACATGTACATTCCCCATTTCTGGCAGTGTAGACTTCTGAAGTCGCCTTGGGATAAGCGAGGTATAACAAAACAAAAGGAGGGAGCAGGGCAGGGGCAAGGGAAAGGTTGAACTTCAACGACAAAAGCAACTGAAAAGTCGATTTGAATGTTTGTCGTGTCCGTGCTCCGCTCACTGCTGTCCTGCGCTTAATTTTTTGTCAGTTTTCGCTCTTATTGCCAGCGTAGATGGGTTTTCCGGCTCTGCTTTGCCAGCCGGATGGGGATGGCAGCCCCATCGTCATCGTCCTCGTCATGGGTATCTCTTTACACCCGCATAAGCAGCTAATTCGTTTATTATTTTTATTGTTCCGTTGACATTATTTACGTAAGCTACTTGTCAGCTTTTCACTTTACAGCTAACCGAGTCCATCCCCTCGCCCCACGGCGTCCGACAGCCGGCGGGGGTGGCTGCTTTATAATATTCATTTCCATTTTATTTGCCCATTTACAAGTTACAAGCGCTGCCTTTCGCCCTCTCTCTCTTTCTCTCTCCCTCTCTCTCTCCCTCTCTCTCTCATTTCTCTGTTAGTTCTGTTCAATCTCTTGCCTTGCCCTTCTTTCCGTTATCCGTCGCAGCTGAACTTGGGTCGCTGGCCTTTTGACTGGGTTCGAGTTTGGGTTGTTGACTGTCGGGTTATGCCTTCATTTGTCACTGCTTGACAGAGAGAGAGAGAGAGAGAGAGAGAGAGTAAGTGTGTGTGTGGGAGTAACAGAGAGCGAGAGAGAGAGGGCGAGTGGCAGCTTCACTATAAATGGTTTGACGCCTGCTTATTTCGAATTGGACATTAATAGACTGAGAGCCATCGATGGAGCCTATTAAACCGCCTCTCGACTTCCCAGCGATGAGAGATGAGTTAATTAAGAAACAAAGGCAAAATAATTAATTGCCCACCACCCTGCCGAGTCCTGCAAAATGTCAACAGTAACTCAAATATTCAACATTCATAAATCGCTTTGATATCAAATTGCATCTTCGCCTTTGATTGATTCGCCTTTTCCCCGTTTATTTGCCCAACTGTGGAGTGTCGGAATGAAAAAGTGATTGAAGACGCTTTGATTGTCACTTTTAATTGAAGTTTATTATGATCTTTAATTTACAATATTATATTAGCCAAGGGAGGTCAGGCTCCCAGCCTTCTCTCCTGTCTTAGCCCATTAGCTATACCTTATTCCAGCCAACTGCTTATCCTTTACTCAAAGCTCTCATGTATCCTCAATATAGTTTCGCGTGAGTATGAAAACTGTGAAAACTCAATAAAAACGAAACCCAATTGAAACGAATCTGTGGATATCAAGTGGACAATTGTTATCAACGGATGCCAAAAGCTGCAAACTGAAAAGTCTCGACTAAACCTTAAACACCCCTAGCCCCAGCCCACAGCAAAGCAATCGACAGAGAGAGAGGGAGAGAGAATGGGAGAATCGCATAAAAAACAGTCAGAAATATTCGCTGTGCACTAAGCTCTAGCTAAAGCTTTCCAATTAGAGCAGCACATGGGCTTGGGGGCGGCGCTGGGGCGTTGCTTGGCAAAGACTGGAGGCTAACGAAAAACGCAAAAATAAACAAGTAAGAGTGCTCTAGTCGAGCCTGCTCGACTAGGAGATCCCCTGAACCCTGCGAAGAACCTCTAACATTCTCCAGACAGACGGACAGGGCAGAAAACCAATATACTCCTCTTACTTTATGAAAGGGTGGCAACAACATCGACATAAGATTTAAGACTTTGGAAGAAAACGCTCCCGATTAAATACTTCTGAATTTTACTAAAACAACTAAAGTTCTCAAATATACATATGACCTGAATTCTTCGACTTATCCGGAATTTTTACACCTGTTAGTTTTGGCCAAATTCAAAATTCCACAAGGTCGTATTCGTGAATTTCATCATCTCGGAATCCTTGTCGCAACAGATGAACGATTTCATGCCGTCCTTGGTGATGATACCGATCCGCACGACGCCGCCGGAGCAGCAGTCGTGCTGGATGGCCAGCCGGACGGAATTCTTGATCAAATCAACCGTTTCGTCCTGGCTCATGCCCGGCTTAAAGTGAGCCGTCACGTAGCCCTGGATGAAGGCTCCACCGGAGCCCGCCACGGCGCACGGCTCGCGTATGAGCATTCCCGATAACGGTATGCTGTACACCTGGCCGCCCTCCGCCCGATCCCAGCCGGCAACAATGATGCTGGCCATCAGCGAATCGCGCCCGTTGTAGATCTTGTCCCGGAAGATCATGGCAGCGTCGTGCACAAAGCAATGCGCGTCGATGGTGTTCTGATAGTGGGTCATCGCATTGCTGACCGAATCGGCCAGGCTCTGGGTCTGCGACGCTGACCCACTGCGACAGCAATAGATGTGATCCGTGATCCGGGTCAGCTTGTCCGCCGACCTGTTCGAGACATACGTGCGACAGCTCGTCCGCGTGTCCGCGCCCATGACAACGCCCCCAGCGAATTCAACGGCCATAATGGTTGTCTAAGGATCGGTGAATTACGATCTGTATACGTCTATACGTCACACAAATCGAGCTACTTACGCCGCCGTAATAGAATCCGTTCATTGAATACGTGGAATGTCCTTCAGCTAACTATTAAAAATTTGCTTAATTGTGGCTACTAGAGATATATCGAAATATGAATAACGAACTAGGAATTCGAATAGAATAGAACTTTGAGTTTAGTCTCTAAAGTTGCCATGTGGAAGGGGTTCATTATAGCTAACAGACTTCAATCATTGATTTATCAATCAACAAGCAAGAGTGCTCTAGTCGAGGCTGCTCGACTAGGAGAACGATTTTGATCAAACTTGTTGAGCGTGATCATTTCATTCATATGTATGTATGTGCCCAAGCACAAGTCTCACGAGATATTGTATTTGAAGTCTAGTCTCTAGTCATACGATAACCCAGCTGAAGTCTATCTATCTAACAAGTCTTCAGCTCTACTCCTATGATACCCTATCTGAAGTCTATACATTCCGTATGCTGTCTAGTCTGTGGCGTCTGCTATACTCCCATGCTACCCCATCTCCTCCATAATATCCCATCATTATCTATAATACCCTCTCTCGTTGCTCTTTGTCGCTAGCAGAGCAAATAAAAATATCACAAAGTCCAGTGTTGCAAAAGGCTCAAAGGCTAACGCGCGAACACACGAGCAGAGCTTATGCATATGCACGAGTGTTTCTCTGCGTGTGTGTGTGTGGGTGGGTGGGTGGTTGTGTGATTGCAAGTGTGGCTATCGCGCCGCTGGCTATGACTGCTCATTTACACATTTGCTCACACATGCCGTAGCCGTAGCCGTAGCCGTAACCGTGGCCGTACCCGAAGGCCCCGAGTCCCGTGTACAAAATCTGTCGCATCAGCAGAAAATGGACACAAAAGCTGACAGCGGGCGTGCAAGTGGGGATAGGGAGGGGGGTGTCGTAGGACTTGATTGTGGAGCTAGTCTATTATATTTATATATGTATAAGCGAGACACACACGTGTGTGTGCGGGCGAGGTTAAACAAATACAGTTAGTAGACGCTTGCCAACTTTTGCTGACCAAAAAATTTACTTTACGGAAAAAAGAAGAAGAGAAGATAAGAGAAGAGGAGAGGAGAGAATGAAATAAAATGAAGGCGTGGCAGCAGCCCCTTAAGTCATTGCCGGGCTAGTTAGAGCGGGCGGCGAGCAGCGCGTGCTGCGTGGTGGCGACGCCGCCGGGCTTAGCACGATTCCCCACATGCGATGGTCCCGTGGTTATTTACTCGACTTCCAAGCCGCGCTCCCTCTCTCTCAGACACTCTATCCCCCTCTTTCGCTCTGCGTTTGTCACCAGTTCACTGCGTCTCTTTGTTTAATTTAGTTTACTTTCAAGCAAAACTTCTCCCGCATTCCCAAGTGTGTAATTTTAAATGTCAGCAACAATAAACACACACACACACACACACAGTAAACAAACACACACACACACACTAACACTTGGATACATGTCTTAAACAATTTTCCTATGCTGCTCTGGTCACCAAGTTGACTTTAACTTGAAGACAAAAGAAAGAAAACAAAATCTCAGGAAAAAGCAGCAGCTGCTTGGGCAGGGTATCTCCCAGTCGAGCATGCCCAACCAGAGCATCTCTGGCCACTATTAAACGACTGTAATTGGCCTCTAATGATGCTGCCAACTAAGACATGTTTCATTAGGCACAGGCTAAATGGCCTCTGTCTCTGTCTCGGCCTAGCCAAAGAATCAAAATTGCTGAGATTCAGCTGCGGGCGGAGCAATAAAACTTGAATTTTCCATTTGGCCAGCTTGAACTGGCATTTTATTATGACATGAATTTGAAATATGCAAATGCTAATTTGATGCACAAACAGAGCCTGCCTGCAAAAATATATATTCAAATATTTTGATTACAACTCGCTCGCTCGCAGCAATTTGCTGCAGTTGTTGCTATTCAACTCGGGCACAACATAATGAATGCCTGCTGACTGCTGACTGTTGGATGCTGACTGTTGGATGCTGTCTTCTGTCTGCCTGGCACCCTTTACGCTCAATTTAATTTATTTGCTTCTCAATTAAATAGAACTCGTTTTTTCTTTTTTATATATATCTTTTATATATATATATATCTTTCTCTTTCTCTCTCTCTCTCTCTCTCTCTCTCTCTCTCTCTCTCTGTCTGTCTCTGTGCTGCAGCCCTTGCATTCCAATTGCCTCAAAGACTAAAGTCTTCGAATGCATTTTAAGTTTTAAGCACAGAGAAGCTGAGATGCTCTAATCAGCTGACAACAGTTATCGATAGGTTTTCAGTGTATCGATAAATATTTATATATAAAAAACTTGCTGAGCTTTCTATTGATCTCATACAAACTATATAAAATATAGAAAAAATGCGTTCAAATTATTTTTAAAATATTTAAAAAATACATAACAAAATAGACAACAAAAATTTAAAAAAAATATATATATTTTATGTACATAGCTATATCATATATCAACATATATATAAGAAATATATCAAACATATTGATTTGATGCTCAAAGATAGAGGCCTTCAACTAAGGCAGCGTTAACTCCTCAGCTCAGCTTGGCAGAGCTGGAGGCCTACTATTAACAGCATAAATACCAGCATCGATTCATGTCGTGCAGCATTAGCTCAGTTATCTATAATCGCATACATCTGCCTTTAAAATAAACACCTAAAATAATCAAATATTTCAAATATTTGTTGTTTCATTGCAATTTCCTTTCCCATTGCTCTTATATGGCCACCCACCCACACACTGTAGGTCTCTCGTCGCCTCACACGAACCTATTCAAACAGCGCTGACCCTTCCCTCAGTCTGTTGGCACTGTAGACCTGCGCTCGGCTAAGTAGTTGAGTCAACTGGATTTGGTAATCCGTTTCGTAATGCTAATGCTAGCTGGGTGGGAGCAAAGCAAAGCAGGCCACAATTATGACAGAGCTCAGCACAAAAAATGCAGACACAAACCCGAACAAGTGCAGATCACGGCTCAAAACAAAAGGGAAACGTGGGAACCGCCGCCCAGCCACCAGGCGAAGGGGGGAGCACTGCGGCCTGTGTTTAGCTTGTTGAATGGCTGCGATAGATAGGACACGTATCTAATAAAATGGCTAGCACGCGTGTGTCTCATGTCATGTCAGAGAGAGAGAGAGAGGGAGATAGAGGGAGTGAGAGGGGGAGAGAGGCAGAGAGAGAGGTTGCCTAATGGGCCACAAACTTCGATCAGGGCCTAAGCTGAGCTGCTGCTTTGTAAGCTCATTAAATTCTGTCAAATGTAAATATATATGTGTGTGTGTGTGTGTGTGAGTGTGTGTTAGTGACTGTCGACTGCTTGAAGTGGACATGCAACACGTCGCTGCCATTGGCAATGCTACGACTGCTCCTCTGCTGGCAAGGCAAATGCACTTCCTTTGGCATTATTTCCTGTTGCGAATCGCTCTGGCTGCATCCTCTGGCTGTGCCGTGTCCCGTTTCGTCCTTGTGAATTTATTACGTGCAAATGTAAATAGCGGCACGTGCGCGGACTGCAGCCGGACTCGAGCGCCGCAGCCAGAGCCAGTGTCAAGATGAATGCGGCGCTCGCGTTCTGTTGCCAATAAAAATTGTTGTCGTCGCCAAACAAAGGCGAGGCAAATGCAGCCAAGCAGACGCATAGACAAAGATACATATACATATATAAACATATATATGTATGTATGTGTACACACACACACACACACACAGCTGCTGCTTACAACGCTTTGTCAATAGATAAAGCATCTACACGATACGCGATACTTTGTGTTCGTTCATGCCTCTTGCCACAATATGCAATATTTATTTGACTGCCTTCGCTGCACCTCTCTCTCTCTCTCTCTCTCTCTTTCTCTCCCTCTCTCTCTTTGACAGCTGAATGCAACAATTGAGCTCCGGCAATTGCTGAGCATTGAGACTGCTAATCGAAACTGAAGCAAGTAAATTAAACAAGTTAATTAAGCACAAATATTAGAGTCTTGACTCAATTTGAGTCTGAGATGAATGCTTAATACTAAATACCAAATATTGAAAGGATGTCCCAAAACTCACGCAAGATTTTCATTTGTGCCGTAAAATGTAAAAAAAACAGCTGACAGCTCAAACTTATTGAAAATAAAACTCTACAGCGTAAATTATATAAATCAATCAAAAATTTACTATTTTGAAAGATAAACCTGTGTTTTCTATCCAAATTACTTCTTGCGTGACTTTTGGGACACCCTCTATGTAATATACTGGATATTCAGAAACTTCACTGAAGCCTAGATTTATTTGATTCGAAATTGAGAAAGAAGAACTCTTTTAAATAAGAAAGCCAACACTATGGACTCGCTTTAGTTTTGTAAGACTGCTCTATGGCTAAGCATCGACTCGGTGGCAACTCTGGCTGCATAACTCAATTTCTCACTTAACCAATTCACAGCGAGCGAGCCACCGTCATTACAGTGAAGCAATGCTAATGGGAACTAGCGCATCAGGCTTATGATGATGATAATGGTGGCCCCACAGAACGGCGACCAAAGCGCCAACAGCATTCGCAATCGAAGCAAACTGAATCGCAGCGAGAACTTCAACTTCCAGAAGCGCAGTTGGAAGGAGCAACAGCGACAACAACAACAACAACAAGAGGAACAACAGCAGCAACAGCGACAACAACAAGCCCAACCACAGCGACAGCAACAGCGACAATTAGAGACCATTAGCCGAAGGCAGACCAATCAATCTATATTTAGACAGAAGCTGGCGCATTTTCAATTTGCCAATGTGGGCGTAGGCGTGGGCGTGGGCGTGGCCAATGGAGGCGGACGACTGCAGCTGTTGCTGCTCTTATTGATTTGCAATTGCATTGGTAAGTGGAATGTGGAGCATGCATCGAAGCGTTGCGCAAAAATATTTAGCTTGATTACTAAGCATTTATCGATAATTATCGTTTGACAGAATATCGATAGTTGGTACTTTAAAGAAGCTGCACATTATATATAAATTGTTTATGTACCTTAACTTAGTTTTCCTCATTGATTTTTATTAAGTTTGTATAGTAAAATTTTAATTATCGATTAATTAAAGTATTTTTTATGATTAATTGCAAATTTCTTATCGATAATTTATTACTTTTACTTACTTTACTTTTTTAAATAAATTGACATTTCTTGGGTTTCAATTTCTCGATACGTTTGTTATCGATAACTCAGCTATCGATTGCATAAACACTAATTATCGATAAAAAGAATGAATTGTTAGCTTTGCTTCTGCGCCATTGATAACAAAATCCACGAGAACGGATATCGATATGGCGCTGGCTTGTTGTTGATCGTTCATTTAACCCTTTTCGATAACTTTCCTCGCAACCGACATACATGCATACACACGCACTTGCATCCATAAACAGAAAAAACTGCATTCTGCATATACATATATAAATACGTTAATTGTTCATTCAATGTTTCTCTCTTCATTGAAATGAAGATAATTCCGTTTCAAACAAAATCTCCTCAGTGGGCGCCTTCGAGCCGGACTTTGTCATACCGCTGGAGAACGTGACCATCGCCCAGGGCCGGGACGCGACGTTCACGTGTGTTGTCAACAATTTGGGCGGTCATCGGGTGAGTGGTGACGGTGCGTCAGTTCCAGCCAAGGTATGTATCGGTTTTAATATCCAAAGCGTTTTGATTTCTTAACCAAAGCAATAACAAATCGTTTATCGTTTATCGTTTATCGTTTACCGTTTCATTTGCCCAATACGTTTTTCCGTTCACGATTCGCACCAAAGTTTCACAGTTGAAAGTGCACAAAAATCTTTTCAGTTTTCTCTCTCTCCTCTTTTGGAATCAGTCTAAAGAATCAACTCAAGCAACTGCACAACAATCACAAATATTATTATATATATATATCGACTTTTAACGAGCACCTACCCACTACAATATATGAATCTATATATACATATCGTATAAGTAAATATATCATAATATATACTATCATATAATAATAATAATAATAGCACTTTGCATATTCAAAGCACCAAATGCACCTCAAAAACAGCAACAAAAACAAGTATCGAATAAATACCGCAAAAACTAGACTTAATAAAGCGCGTCAGAGTGCTGGCTGTCGGGCATAATCGACTGCATAATACCCATTCACAATAGAAGAATGCAGATATAGCAGAGAATTGTGGACGATATAGTTGTATTTTAATGCAAGATCTGGTTATACAACAACAAAATTGTAAATCAATGTATTTATATTCAAGAATTGGCATACACCAAAAAAATACCAAAAATTGTAGAGCAATGAAACATATAGAAGCATCTATGACTGTGAACCATCAGAGAAGCTTGAAGATTATAGAAGCTTAAGTTGATTCTCTCCGATTTGCTAGATGAGCTATATGCATATATTGTGAAAGATATTGTCGGTTAGTCATAGGACAACCATGACGATAGGTAGCTCTTGGTATATACTATTTCTGATCAATGTATTTTACGGCAGATCTGTAGTTAGTGATGCGACTGGGCACAGCTTTGTAGCTTAATTTACATAACAATAATTGATAAATAATTGTGAATGAGTATCAAAATACCAAAAAAATAAAAAATAAAATATATATAGATATATTCAAATATACTAAACAAGTAAAAATAAATACAATAAATACCAATTGGTTAATTGGTTAAAGAAAATTTAATTGTATATACAGATTAATTTGAATATAAATATATATATATATATATATATATATATATATATATATATATATATATATATATATATATATATATATATATATATATATTGCTTATATTCGTTTTATCACATCGTATTATTGTTGGCGCCCACATTAAATTTATGCTGCACGGCGTGAGCAGGAGTTGGGTAAGGAACGGAGCAAGAGAGATGGAGTGCACATAGTAATACTATATAGGCATATCTATACAGATTGCAATTTATATGCATCTATAACTCTGCATAATTCATAAAGGGCAGGCCATACAAAAAAAGTGCAAACAAAAACACAACAAAAGAAAAAGTGGGAAAAAATGCAAAAAGTAATTTAAATAAAATAACAAGAGAAAATCAAATATAAACCAACTGAGCAACAACTGAGCCGCAATTACAAGGTTTCGTAACTCTATTGAAAACACGTAATCCTTTAAGCCAGTTACGCAATCGTTGCTCTCTAACAAGCTTAGCAACAAATATGTTAGCCAGACGAACAGCTGCCGGCCCGCAGCAGACAGTTTCCAGGGCTTAAAGAAACTCTGTTTCAACTCTAGGCAGACGGAGTCTATCGGTCGTCAATAGCTGCTAAGACACACTGGACGACTCGGATAGAAGAAAAACCATTTAATTGAAATGGCAAACTGACCC
The DNA here is from genome assembly GCA_018903745.1 of Drosophila repleta. Lineage (NCBI taxonomy): Eukaryota > Metazoa > Arthropoda > Insecta > Diptera > Drosophilidae > Drosophila > Drosophila repleta. The sequence continues at coordinate 1,740,419 of JAEIGN010000750.1, read as the reverse complement.
AGTTTCCACTCTTAGTTATGTAAGCTTAGAGCAAGGCAGTGGAGATGGGGGCCTGGGTGGGCTAGCAACTTGAGCACTTTTGGGATTTTATAATTGTAATTGGAGTCAAATCGGAATTTTTGTAAATTTATTTATTAAATTTAAAAAGGAAATGAAATGCGTGAAAAAAAATAATTTAAATTTATTAAAAAATAACTTAGCAAGTTTAAAAATATATAAATCAAATTTAACGATAAATAAATAAATTTAAAAAAATAAACAAATTTAAATTAAGTAAAAATAAATAAGTTTATTAAATATAATAAATATATTTCAACAATAAATACAAAAATTTAAGAAGTAATTAAATAAATAAAAAAATATAAATCAATCTTAATATAAATTATTTATATTATATAATAAATACATAAATTAAAAAAATAAAAACATAAATTTAAATAAAAGTACAAACATAATAAATATATTTTAGCAATAAATAAAAATATATTTAATATTACTTAAATAAATTTAAAAAATAATTAAAATTTAAAAATAAATAAACTATAAAAATAAACAAAATAAAAATATAAAAATAAAAAATAATTAAATTAAAAAAAAAAGAACCCAAATTGAAGGGTATATGCTAGTCGTGCACTGCCTGAACTAAAGCTCTTGCTGCTATAGGGGTTACGAAAGTTCACATACAAAGTCAAAGCAGAAAACTAGCTCTAGTTCTAGTAGACATAGAATATTGCAATAATAAATACTGACAGGAAACAAAACGCTTCAAAAAGTTAATTCGAGTAGCTGCGATTGTTTGGCCAACTGAAAGTAAGTCAAATCTCGACAGATAGCAACGGCCATTGGCTCACATCGAAATAGAGAGTCAAACGTTGTTCGGATTTAATAAAAATCGCCCTTAAATGTAAATACGATTTCTATATATAGAATATATATATTTTTTTTCTATTGTTTGCATAATTTTTTTCTCTATGCATTTTTTTATTCATTTTTAATGCCTTTCGCACAATGAAATGCATTTTGTTTGCACATTGCAAACAGGCGAGTGTGTGTGTGGGTGTGTGGGTGTCTGGATGCGGCGTGTATGTGTGTGTGTGTGTGTTTTTTTTTTATTGTTTTGCATTGTGCAGCGTGGCACGTCAAAGAGTGTTAATCAACGAAATGGCATCATAAATAAAAATACAATTTCAGATAAATCCTATGATACTTCAATCAAACAGGAACAGCACAGCAATTAGAGTGCAAGTGTGAGAGAGAGAGAGAGAGAGAGAGAGAGAGAGAGAGAGAGTGAAAGTGAGTGAGAGAGGTAGTTCGATACTCAATTTCATTTTATTTAAACAATAAATAAAATATTGTCAACATAATAAAATAAATTGAATTCGCTTGCAGCAACCGAACAACAAACAAACTTTGAGCCAACTGAAATAACAAACGGCGAGAATTCAGAACGAATAGCGAATGCCCTAGGCCACGGCCCAAGCTACAACGACTAGTTCCCCTTCATAAAAAAACTCAAATATAAATTTAATTAATATTTTTTTCGCACTGTTCCCTAACAGAAAACGTTTGTTTACACGCTTTACAACACTCTTTGTTGAGCAATACTAAAGGCCGCAAGCTGTTGGCAGCTCGATAAAAAAGTAACTGTTTCCAGCTAGCTTAAGGCTAAATATATATACATATAAGCATAATATATGTCTTCTGTAACAGCTTATAGCTAAATTCAGCGTTTTATAGCTAGTGCCAAAAGTTAATATAGCCTTAAGGATTTTAGCCTTACAGCTTTAGCCTTTCAGCTAGATTTGATATATATTTTGTATAAATTATTAACTTTGATAGCTAGTTTCATTACATTTCATGTGCTTAGCTCCTTTTAGAGTTTCTAGCTAGTTTGGCTTTACAGCTTTTAGCTTGTTAATATACATTTAGCTCCCAGCACTTTGACGCCTTTATTGGCATGGTCACAAAACACAAAGCAACTGACAATTAGCAGAGCATTCAAATTGGTTGAAGTTGTTAGTTCAAGTGAGAGATGACGACAACAAAGGAAGGAAAATCGACTATAAAGATAATATTCTAATGATATTTGGATAACTTTCTGAGCTCGTCGATAGCAGACACATCTGAGCTCTATGGACAAGAGAATGTTTTATTAAAGATATATATATATATATATATATATATATATATATATATATATATATATATATATATATATATATATATATATATATATATATATATATATATATATATATATATATATATATAAAGATATATATATTATATATCTATGTATTACTTTTAAGATTTATGCACCTCCCAGCCGAAGGGTTTGCCCTTCAACAACAATGTTATCGAAAAGCTCTCGCCTATCGAGCTGAACAATAGAATCGAAGCATAATCGTCGTCGCATTGTTCTCGCTCGCGACTTTCGTTTGTTTTCACTGACTTTTTTTTCTGTGTACCATTATCTTATATATACAATCTCGATTCACATTAAATATTTTTGTCTCCTTTTGTTTTTTAATAAAAACGAATTCAAGCGCACCGAGTTAAAACCGAAACAAACTTTGCACCATATTCAATATATAAATATACAAATATGCCAATATGTATGTAGCGTATGTAAATAGTAGAGTATATATGTACATACATATATTGTAAATACATACAGTTATTCTCCTTGCTGCATGCGTAGTCCTTTTAGTCCTGTATTTAGTGCCACCGTATCCTGACTTTATGACATTTGCTTGCTGTATTTGCATTTACACAGAGCACAATTCCACTTTTTATTCGCCGTTTCTTTGTTCCAGCCAGTATAGAGCCCCATCCCACCCCCTACCCCCACCCCCACCCCTTTGTATTACTCAATAAATTTGCTTTATTGAGTAAATAAATAAAGTGACAGAGCCCGGCAGAGTCCAGGCCGGCGCAGGGCACGCTCTCTGTCAGGTTCTGTTCTGAATCGCCATTTATTGGTTTATAGCATTTTTCGGCGCTGCTATTGACACTGCCCAAAGGGGGCGTGGCGGCAGCTGCGACGACAGAGCCAGCTGCATTGCCATTCGCTTTGTTTGCCTGTATTAACTCCAACTCGTCCAGATGTGGCCAGATGGCCAGCAACTGCAACTATTCGGTACGCAGCTTTACAACACTCAAAGTGTATGTGCAGTGTTGTGAAATACTCAAACTCCATCAGTCACTCATTAATAAAGTCTTCGCTTACAGCACAAAAAATAGTTTCGCCTAGTTATCGTCGAGCTCGCACCACTGTGCCTAAAAAAATCACACTCGCACGCGCAAAGGGAGCAAAACAAAAACTTTAATTAGAACAGAAATTGAAGCGAAGCGTTTAATTTGCTATCTCTCTTTTGCGCGCTGTGTTTGCATTTGACTTTGTGATATTTGTTGCTAAGCTCTGGCAGCGACGCCGGCAGAGGCTAGAAACCGTTTGTCTGCCTGCAGCAGCAGCAGCAGATTAAAGCTTTTAACACAGCTGAGAGAGAGGGAGAAGAGCGAGAGCGAGAGAGTGGGAGGAGACAGGGCAGCGCACAGTGCGATTAGTCGACACACAGCCAGACACACTCTCCTCGTCTCCCTCTAGCGCACGCTCCCACTTAGTGTGCGTGGAGTAAACACAGCCCGCAGCTGTTATTGGGCATTACGTTAATGAAAACTGTCCAGTGACTGTTAAGCTGCGCCGCCCGCTAAGGTAGGCAACACTTTTTAATATTTGTATTGCATACCCTTCAGAATGGCGTGGGTGGGGTATATAAGACATGCCAGTCGCTAGCTGAAAGTATTTACAGAAATATCTCTTATATATGCAAATATCGATATACATATATCGATAGGCAGTAGAACGCGTATCATTATAGCCTGGTATGTAGACTCCATCATATAGGGCAACTTCTCGCTCAAACATTCTCTTTTCATTTTAATTTCTCACTCCAATCTCTGTGTTTGTCTGTTGTAGAATGCATGCCTTAGCCGCTAGCTAACTGCACCTGCACCTGCACCTGCACCCGCCCGCATTTCCCGCCTTTCCCATCCTCTCCATACATATATATATATGTATGTATATATGTATTTGACGATATATACATATATACATCTGTATATATATATTTTATTCTTTCGATGTATTTTTCTTCAGTTTCGTTCGTTTCGAGCTATCAAAATGTTTGATATAATAAATGAAAAGAGTCAGCTTAAGCAGCCACAAATGTTAACTAATTGCTAAATGTTATCTCTTCTTCTTCACAACACACACACACCATCACAACAATCTAACGCAATGGCCAACCACAAAACCCAATTCCAACTAATTGCTCCTGAAATATCCGTGCACCCTCCCCTCCTCGATTTCATATCCTTGGCCAAAAACCAAACAACTTGCAAAAACTTGCGCCAACGACGGCCAACAACAACAATGAAAATGGCGTCAAATTGCGCTGACATCTGACGACAACACCAAAACGCCTGGCGCCTGCAACCGGCTTTTTCGGCTTCGCTCCGTCATTTGGCAAACTGAAAACTGAAAACTGGAAACTGGGCGCCTCCATTGTCAACGACAACGACAACGACATCGACACCAACAAACGACAACTTTTGTATCGTTCACAACAACAACAACAACAAAAAACGGCCCCTCCCCCTTCCCCCTCGCTGTCCACACGACATCCCCTCGATCCATAACAAAACGCCAACTGGCTTCACCGCAAACGAAACTTTCAACTAAATTCTAATATATCCGCAAATCGATTTCAACAAACTATCGAATGGCGAAAAATTGAAAAAAAAAATGGGGGAAACGAACGGAAATTGCTGGATGCGGCACGGATGGCGCTGCCATTGACCAATAACTGCGGCGACAACGACAATGAACAATGAACAATGGGCAATGAACAATGAAATACAACTTGTCTGCGACTGAATGTGTCACAATGAAATGGCTTGGCATTAACTATGTGACATAATGATAATGCTAATGATAATGCTAATGCTAATGCTAATGCTAATGATTATAATAATAATAATAATAATAATAATAATAATAATAATGCGAATGGTTCATAAACTAAATTTAATATTTATAATAATAATGATAATGATAATGATAATAATAATGACAATAACAATACTAATGATAATGATAATGAAAATAATAATAATGCGAATGGTTAATAAACTATAATTAATATTTCCAATAATAATGATAACAACAATGACAATGCTAATGATAATGGCAAATACTGTTACTAATAACAATGACAATGCTAATGATAATGACTATGACAATAATAATTAATAATAATTAATCGACTTCATTAATCAACATACTTTGCCAACATTAATGATAATGATAATAAAAATAACAATAACAATGGTAATACTTATACTAATAATAATACTAATGAAACATTGGAATTGGAACATCACTTCATTCATTCATCAACGCAACGCCTGCAACGCCTGTGCACTGTCTGCCCGCTCAGGTCGCTTGGATCAAGGCCGACGCCAAGGCCATTCTGGCAATACACGAACATGTGATCACGAACAACGATCGATTATCGGTGACTCACAACGATTACAACACTTGGACACTGAACATACGCGGCGTGAAGATGGAGGATGCTGGCAAATATATGTGCCAGGTCAACACAGATCCCATGAAAATGCAAGTGAGTATGCGACAGATAAACTGTATACTAACAATTGCTATTATCGATAATATCGATAAATATAAATATTATGAGTGGAGGCGTTAAGAAGGGAATATCAATATAGAATCAGTCCTGGAGTGCAGCTGATGAGGTAGATGTTTAGCTACGGATACATTTTAAGCATGCTTTGAAGCATTCCTATGTTATCGATAACAATCAGATAGTGAAATTTGTACTGTGGGAGACCAAAAATGAGTGAAAAGGCGAAAAATTAGCTATAAATGACTTTTTTAATATTGTTTATTTTCAGATATTCATGTAGGGTATGCCCTAGGGCATTCCCATGTTATCGATAACTTTTATATTTAAAAGTAGTTAGAAACAGTTCTAGATGGAGTTCCGTCTGCAGCCTAGTTCATTACTCAACACTCGCCAAATTTGGAACATTTGCTGTTAAGCAATTTCGATTTGTTGTCAAATCGATTTTGCATTTCATTCCGATAATTGCAATCGCTGTTGAATTGTTGATCCGAGCTGCCAACTGAGCTAAAAGGGCGAGCACAGAGCAAGATAAACAAAAACAAAAGAATTGCAACTACTAAATAAATGTGTTTGATGCTTGTGCAATTGCCCGAGTGCACACGATTGCAATTCACAATTTAACAACGGGCAAACAGCTTTGCTACACTGCGCGAAATTCCGCCAGAGTTTCTAGTTATTTTCGAAACCACATTCCAGTTGCAGATTATCGAGATACGAGTGCAGTTGGGCAACTTACAAAGAGAGAAACTCGATGAGTAAAATTATATAAAATAAAATATAGCTGAATTGGGCATGCTCGACTGGCAGATACGCTGTAAGTGGTGTTCAGTGTAAGAAGCATTATATATGAAATATCTAAAGAGAATATGTAGAATTGCAGTATAAAGTTATATATGGAACTAAACTAAATGAAGCTTATCTTAAACATCGATATATATCGATACTTATCGATGTCATGGCAAAAGGTATTGGAGTATGTAGTAATATATAGCTAAGTTCAAATAGCTAAAATTATGCATATTTACTGTAAGATTTCTTATTGATCAAGTGTATATATACGTATTCCATATGTAATCTACTTTCGATGACTGCTCAACTATAATATACCCTGTATTTGTTAAAAAAAATGCAATAAGCTTTGATTTAAGGGCCAAATTGAATGAAATCCGAATGAAATGAGTGTGTGAGTGTGTGTCCATGTGTGTGTGTGTGGGCAAGTGGTTAGCAAGGACACTTGCTCTTATGTAAATGCAATATTTAAACAATGAAATGCTTTAAAGATAAAAATAAATAACAAACAATGAGGCCGCATTTGCTGTGTACATGTGTGTGTGTGTGCGTGTGTTTGCGTGTGTGTGCGTGTGCGTGTGTGTGTGTGTGTGTGTGGACATCGAGTTGACAGCCCTTGCAGCGTTCGTCCATTAAATGCGGCGCGACGTGGGCCAAACGCTTGCGTTTTCAATTTCATTCCGTTCCCGTTCCGTTTCATTCCCGTTGCGTATCGTTGAGCAGCGCCCCCTGCCGGCAGCGGCAGGCAGCAGCGCAATAAAATCAAGCGAATTGAGTGAAATGCAAATATGAGACAAATAAAAAGCAAACAGGCTGCACGCAGGCAGCCAAAAAGCTCGACGCAGACAACTCGACTGCCTTTTAAGCCTTTAACGCAATTTTCTCTTCCCGTTTTCGTTTTCATTTTAATTTTTTTTATTTTTACATTCTCCCATTGCGGCCTTTGGGGACGTTGACTTTATTTTTTATGACATAACTGTCAGCGGCAGCAGCAGCAACAACATTAAAGTAATTTACAGTAAAAGTCGACAGAATTGCATAAAGATTGCAATTAAATATCTATTAAAAAATACATATATACAAATATATCCAATCAGAATCTTTATTGCGGCTTATCGTGCAATATTTCTGCAATTTGCGCTGATTCGCTCACTCTTAGGCTGCTACAAAGCCAGCTGCATCCCTACTTAGTTCAATACATAAGACAGTGATCAATATATAAGACAATGATGCTGAGCTACTTACGCACTAACAGCAATGCAACGCTCGATCTGTGCACATGTTAGAGCGAGATGCATATAAAGCAAAGAGCAGACCAAAAATAGATTATGCATGTAAATGAGTTCTGCAGCTAGCTTATGGGCAGGTAATGAGTATGAGCGAGATGCATAGATGGCAGATGCGGGCGAAGCCTTTAAGCAAACAAAACACACACACATACTGACTGCTTGAAGCAAAATATGAATTTGTATTTAATATGGCACAAACAAAGATATATTTTATTTTATTTTATATGTATATTAAATAAATATAATAATATTGACTTAACTTTAGAATAAATAAAGAATATTGCGTATACATACATACATATTTACATGTTCTCTAAACACTAGCAAAATTTAGCATAATAAAGAAAAATTAATTATTTTAGTAATAAGTAGATTGAATTTGAATGCCATCATGGCTCATCGTCTGCACTTGCCATAGGTCAGAGCAAATGAGCTGCAAGGCACGATGGCCGCAGCGAGAGTAAATACAACGCAATAGCTGATATACAGGTTGGGGCGGACGAATGGGACACAAGAATGTATCAACTATTATAAAAAGTGTCATACTGCTGTTGATCGGCTAATTTTGATTGGCTCTCAATCTGTGCTACTTTTTTGTGCTACTTCGGTTTGCCATTTTGGGTTAGCATATGTTACTGCGTCAGAGCAAGAGGGATAGCATAGTTATTTATGCAACTGTTATAAAAAGTGACATACTGCGATGGATCGGTGAGTTTTGATTGGTGACAAGTCTGTGCTAGTTTTTTGTGCTACATTTGGTAATGAGTCAGAGCAGGAGAGATAGCAAGACTATTATGATGGCTGCACAGAGATGGCAGCCATACGAAGATGACGTTTGGATTAAATGGAATTTCACAAAAAATAATTTTTGGTTTTTGCTTTTTTTTGTAGACAGCCACCCTGGAGGTGGTCATACCACCGGATATCATAAACGAGGAGACCTCCGGCGACATGATGGTGCCGGAAGGTGGCTCCGCGAAGCTCGTGTGCCGCGCACGCGGCCATCCCAAGCCGAAGATCACATGGCGGCGCGAGGATGGACGCGAGATAATCGCACGCAATGGCGTCCATCAGAAGACCAAAGGTGAGCGCAACATTGTGCTTGGCCAAGACTTTGTGACCGCATCTCAAACGTGGCATAATGCTAACCTACTTTCTGTTTGCCGCATTTAGCCATACTGGTGGAGGGCGAAATGCTGACGCTGTCGAAAGTCACGCGATCGGAAATGGGCGCCTATATGTGCATCGCCTCCAACGGAGTGCCACCAACTGTGAGCAAGCGCATGAAGCTACAGGTGCACTGTGAGTATACAAGTTTAGCACAAGCAAATAAATACCCTGTAAAAGGTGTGAGCTTACTGTGATGAGGCTCAGAGTGGTAACATATATGAATTATAAATAAATAATAGCTAACAGTTACTCAGGAAATATCGAAATATAAACTATATAATATTTGTCCTACAGGGTAGTCGGTAGTCGTGCATGCGCCTCGTCAATAAATGCTTTGATTTATGACCCTTAAGCCCGGCACTCGAATAATAATCATAATGTCTCACACCTAGGCGGATGTGCGTGCTGTGTTAGCCCGTGCTCACACACACACACACACACACACATCCAGCGACACTCGACTACACTCGGCTGCACTCCACTACAGTACACTACACTCCACCACAGGACAGCCTATTAAAGAGCGCTACACTGTGCTACACGGCACGACCCTGGGCTACGCGCAATAACGCGAACTGCAAGTGTTTCCGTTTCGATTTCCGCCTTCCGCCTACTCGAGCCAAACTTTGCAAATGCATTAGGACAGCGGCTAGCTGCGTGTCCTGCGGCGACTGCCAGCTGAAAGGGGGCAGCCGATTAGGGTTTGGCACGACTACGACGACGACGACGACGACGACGACGACTCCACAGTGCGGCAGTCTAGACGTCACGTTTCTGTTGTAAAAGTTGAGCAGCTTTTGGCTTTGGCTCGCTGGCTGCCTGCCTGCCTTCGGTATCATGTGATGTGGGAGGGTGTGTTGGAGATGGGAGTTGGCAGTCCACGCCCACGCCGCCCTCTGGAGTTCGGCGTGCCAGCGGCTGCTGCAGCGCATTAAACTTAATGAAATTTTTTGCAAAGGGCCAACAAAAACGCTGCGAGCAGGTGGTGGCGGCGGCAGAGTTTCGTTACGTTAAATTGAAAATATGTGCAAGGATATTCATGTGTGTGTGAGCAAGGATATATATGTATATTTATATATGTAACACACACACACACACACATATATATTGTAGCTACAAAGATGCTATCTGCAATTTATATTGACACGACCAATATGTTCGCACCTCAACGGCTGAGGCAGCAGCCACCCACTGCCACCTCCCCCCCGCCTTACCCTCCTGTCCCTTGTGTCAACACGCCTCTGCTTAACCTGCCGCAAAAATTAATTTCCATTTTTTTGCCGCTTTTCTCTTTGCTCCTTATCGTCGCCTCAATTTTTGCGACTCTCATTCATTTCATTTCGTCTTCAGCTCTGCTTCGGTTTGTCTATCAGTCATTCGCGTCTTCTGCATCCGCCTCTCTCTTTGCTCCCTCTTTCCCTTTATTGCTTTTTGGCTTTGCGACTGCGTCTCAATTTCAATTTAAAACCCCCATATGGGCGTAACTCCCACCCACTTCACATCCTCCTCCTCCTGCTGCTGCTGCTGTCTTTTCTGATTTCTTCTGGTCTCTGCTCGTTGGCTTTTTTCTGTGCTGCTCTTCGTCTTCATCTTCTGCTGCTTGTTTGTCTTAACCTGACAGCAACAACGACAAACGCCTCCGCCCCTTGGACCACGCCCCCATGGGCACATTTACCGCTTGATTTCTTAAGTTGGTTCAGCGCTTTGCTTGATTGATTTTAATCAGAAAATTAAGTGGATCCTTGGCTTTTAAATTTCCCCCAGACAAACAAGACAGACAGACAGACTCGGGCTGTCAGCAAATGGGAAAAGCCAAAGAGAAGGAGAGAAAGAGAGAGTGGAAGAGGAATAGTAGTAAAAGAAGAGCGAGAGATTATGTGTGTTTACGTGTGTGATGCCGTGCTTGAATGCTTGCCGAGTATTCCTTAAACTCATTGGAGTCGACAGCCTCGAATCAGCCAGAGACTTAATCAGAATCAGAAAGAAATCGAGGCTATATTGCGCCGTATTACCTTGTATTTAGTATTATTATTACTATTATCATTGTCATTATTATCATCATTACTATTATCATTGTCATTATTGTCATCACTGATAGTATCATTATCATTATTGCCATCATTCTCATTCTCATTCTCATTCTCATTCTCATTCTCATTGTGATTATCACTGTCATTCTTACTCCCATTATCATCATCATTATTATACTCATAGCATCCGAAGTTTATATCTAATACACAAGTTTACACAGACCTTATGGATCCACTTGGAATTACATTTAGATTTTGCGAAAATAAAACGTGTTTTTGTTTACGACAGTCTTTTCTTCGCTTTGCGCTTTCCACCTGCTCGCCGTTAGATCAAATAGATGACAATGATCAAGCGGATAGAACAGCTGTGTTATTCAACGCAGCTCGGACGATGTCAGTGAATGGAAAGCGAGACGGTGACGCAAGTGCTATTGACGGACGGACAGCTTGAGGCTAAGCACACAGTGGAGCTGACGCAGAGACCACTCGAAAGAAATGCTATAAAAAGTCCAAGCAGAACTGGACTGAGGCCAAGTCAGTTTCCAACTCCGAGAGAAGCAGCATGCGCATCTACACTCTTGTCACACTCTTCGCTCTGGTGGCCTTCGCTGCCGCACAGGGTGGTCCAGGCGGTGGTCGAGGTGGGCCAGGCGGTGGCCGAGGCGGTCCTGGCGGTCCAGGCGGTCCAGGTGGTGGTCGTGGTGGTCCTGGCGGTCCCGGCGGTCAAGGTGGTTTCGGTGGTCCAGGCGGTGGTGGTTACTACGGCCCAGGAGGTCGCGGCCCAGGAGGTCGTGGCCCAGGTGGTCATGGTCCAGGCTGTGGTCATAAGCACTCCACCACCACCGATTCCAGCAGCAGCGTTAGCACCACTGTGCCCAGCACCACTGTGGATAGCACCACTGTGCCCAGCACCACTGTGGATAGCACCACTGTGGCCAGCACCACTGTGGATAGCACCACTGTGCCCAGCAGCACTGTGGCCAGTACCTCTGAGAGCACCGCTGTGGACAGCTCCACTGTGGCCAGCACCACTGATGCCAACACCACCGGTTAGGCTCATGCTGCCATAGCAGCAGCTGCTGCTTCTTCTTCTTCTTTGAATAAAAACGTAAATTGTTTATGTAAAACTATCTAAAAATCTCCTGATCATAGATCCATATTCTATATCTTTACATTTTGATTAAATAGTTGGGATTTTGTAGAGTTTGACAGAAGCTGGGGCTACACTCTGCTTCCTATAGGTTTCTTTGACTCTCTCGCTCTCTCTCTCTCTCGCTCTCTCTCTCTCTCTCTCTCTCTCTCTCTCCCATACACACCATCTTCCTCTCTCGCATCTCACAGTCTCTCTCTTTGCCTCTCTGTTTCTCTTTTTGCGCTCTCTCCCGTCTTCTCATCTTCTGTAGCTCTTTTAGCTCTATCTCTCTCTCTCTTTCCCTTTACCTCCTACTCTACTCTTGCCTGCCTTCAGCTCCCCATCTCTATCTCAGTCTCTGGAAGATCTTAGCTTCTACTTGCTCACATTTTTCATGCTCTGCTCCCCAACTTCAACGTCAACAGAGCATGCCAAGAATTCCATTTAATCACTTTTACCTAATAACGCAACAGAGGGAAAAGAAAACAAAAAATTACGCATACGCCGCGTGTAAGCCTTTGTAATTTCAGCTGCTGTTGCGGCTGCTGCTGTTTGTTGTTGTCAGTGTTGTTGTTGCTGCTGCTGTCGAAGCAGCTGTAAAACTCTATTAGAACAAATTACATTTTCAATAAGTTGATGGGCAATGCGAAAACAACAACAACAACAGAGAGAGAGAGAGAGAGAGAGGAAGAGGGAGAGAAAAGCAAGCCACAAGAATGGCGCAGGGATTACAACACGAGTCAAGACAAACAACACATGACATATGCTTCATGGCAGACGCACACACACAACAAGACACACACACACACACACATAGTTGAAGCATGCACAAATCCAATAAATTGACCAATAATGAACGGTTGAACGCAAGCAGTGCAACGGCGCAGCTAACGAAGCGACGGCTGTGGGGGGCACTTGGGCAGGCCACAGGCCATGGCGGACAGCTGGCAGAAATAAGAGCAAGAAAAATGAAAAAAACCAAAGTTGAAAAGCCAAAAACAATGATGGTCAGCGGCAAAGCCCAAGACAATGCCAAAAACAACAAAACAAAACAAGAAACAAACGAAAAAAGAGCAAGAAAAATTGCAAAGCAAAAACCACAAACTGACACGACCGAAAAAGGAGCAGAAGTGAAAGAAGAGGAGAAGAGAGGAGCGAGAAGAGAAAATAGCAAAAGTTTGCTCTGTGCGCAAATACCCTATGAAAATGAAATAGAACTCTTGCATTATAGCGAGAATTGGAGTAGCAGCTTAGCGAGTATCTGAGACAAAGGCTAGTTAACAGCATGTTACCTAACAGTTGCTTAACATAAGAGTAACATTTGCTCTCGGTACCAGTGACAGAGTATTTCAGCTGGACGTAGCTAGGCTATATATGTTAGCTCTTAGTCACTTAGCAGGCTGTTAACATAATATTGGCAAAAGGTAGCTAAAGTAAGTCAAAGTGACTCAATAATGTTAACACAAGCTAACATAAGATTAACATAAGATTAAGTTATGCTAACGAAAGGCTGCTGAAGCTTAACATGAGCTGCAACTGTACTAACTAGAGGCTGTTAAGTCTGAAGCTGGTAATATACTTACATTCCATCAACATTAACTTAACATAACTGTATATTAACATTAACATTAGCTAAAGCTCGTATTATCTTGTCACAAGCGTCTAGTTCAGCTACATATAACAGCAGTCAGCTTAGGTACAGCCAGCTCAAGCTATGCATAAATTATTCTCATAAGCCACACACTTAACAGAATGTTAACAATATGTTAACAGTTATGCTCTTTAGCAACACTCTGCAACGCTGACCCTCTGCTGCAGCTCAAAGCTCTCAACAACAGCTGCCATTCAGCCCACGGCCTGTGCTGCTTAACAGTTCGCTGAGCGCAGCTAATATGCTCAACTGATGTCAACTATCGTCGTGCACACGCGCCAAGGGCTAGAGACAGGGAGATAGCAAATATTTGGCTCCACGTTTTGGGCTAACAGCAAAATAATTCATTTTCAATTAAAATCGTATCAGTTGACGTTGCTGCCATTAACAAATAACGGCATTTCGAATGCGAATCACAGCAGCCAGTAGCCAGCAGCCAGCAGCCAGTGCGACAGTTAATTGGCCGCTCGAGGGGCCGGCAACTAGTTGGTTGGCTGATGGAGTCCATAGCCAGCTTTGATGATTATGTTGACCAACTTGTTCAGCCAACTCATTCTCACTCTCTCTCACTCTCTCTCTCTCTCTCTCTCTCTCTCTCTCTCTTTGCAGTTCATCCGCTGGTGCAAGTGCCAAATCAATTGGTTGGCGCCCCGGTTCTAACGGATGTCACATTAATTTGCAACGTGGAGGCATCACCGAAGGCCATCAATTACTGGCAGCGCGAGAACGGTAAGTCCTCCGGCTCTGCCTTATTGCTCTGCTGTCGTTTTATCCTTCTATTTTTTTTACCCCTTTTTTTTGTTTTTGTTTGGGGGAAGAGCTCGCTACGCATTGCATACCCTGTAAGTGGGCGAACTTGGCGTGGGCAAGGCTGAAAACTAAACATCTTGAAGCTAAGATATGTGTCATATGCAGTTTAACAATATATCGATAACTTATCGATTGTTTTTCTATCGTTTACTAATCAGTCTAGCACTTCTACCATGAATACGCATCACAAGTTTTCTTCGTATCAAGCTACGCAACATGTTATCGATAAATACACAGCAAAGCACAAAAGTTATAAGAGTCTAGCTATATATCGATAGATCACTATCGATATTTTATCTATTTTTTATGTGGAAATATTATTAGGTTATGCACAGCTGTAGCTTTATCACTCATCATCCAAGTCAAGTCAAGTTTCCTCAGCTTCGATAAATCTATCGATAAATCAACATTTCTAACGAACTTTCGTTCTAACCACTAGGTATTCTCGAATCGTGCCTCCAGCTCATATATTTTTTTCTACTAGTTCAAGCTCTTTTTACATTTTTTGCGCATTTTCCATTCGGCACTTGGATTTGACTGAGGACAGACAGAGCGAGAGAGGGAGAGGGAGGTAGACGGGTAGAGAGAGAGGTAGAGAGAGAGAGAGAGGTAGAGCTCTTCTAGCAGCGGCTTTATAAACCCTTCAATGCCGCAATTTGTCTTTATTTGGTTCGTGTTCGATGCTCAAATATTTTCTTGTTGCCTCGCAAAGTTCTAGAGCCTGGAACCTTTAGCTGGTTCGCCTGGTTTCCTCCTTTTTTTTGTATTCCGCCTTTTTTGTTTGTTCTGTGTTTCTGTGCGGCTCTTGTCAAGTGCATTTGACGTATATTGCAAACGTGACAGCGTGGCACGCGCTGTCGTCGCTGGCAGCGCAAATGTCATCATCAAAGTGAACTTTTCGCTGCTTCTGCTGCTGCTGATGCCCATTTTGATGTTCGATTCTCGTTGCAGGCGAAATGATTATAGCCGGTGATCGGTACGCTTTAACCGAGAAGGAGAACAACATGTACGCCATCGAGATGATTCTGCACATTCGCCGACTGCAGTCGACCGACTTTGGCGGCTACAAATGCATCTCGAAGAACAGCATTGGCGACACTGAAGGCACCATACGACTATACGGTAGGTTGAAGAAGGAATTAGTACATATATAAAAAGAACTAGTTCTTTGTTCGTACGGAAACCCTATTCAACACATATTCAAACTGACTTGATATCGATTGATTGCCTTTTATAATTTATAGCTTTCGCTTAGCATTGCGAACTAGTTCATTGACCAAATTGAACTAGTTCTTTTACTATTTACTATTCACTTTCAGTTTTATTATTACTATTCACTTTCAGTTTTCTGCACTTGGAGCCTAATTTCATAAATTAATAACTCTTACTAGTTCCATTGTTCTTTAGCTGGAACTAGTTAAGGGAACCTAAGAGTTCCCTGCGATTTTTAAAGGAACAACAAAGCTGTTCCTAGTTGCAAATGCAACTTTATTGTTATTGTTTATGAAACAGTATTCTGTTTCATTTGAACTAGTTCATTAAATTGCAGTTCATTTGAACTAGTCCATTGATTTAAGTTGCGTTTTTCTTTAATACAGAAATGGAGCGTCCTGGCAAAAAGGCGCAGCGTGAAGAGGATCTTAATGAAGTAACGGTAAGTGAAGCCCCACACACCCACCCACACCAAGACACTCACCCACCCACACTCGCACACTCTCTCAATCAAACACATGAATTGATATGAAACAATACCAAACGCTTTCGTCCCACACACATCTCAAATGCCGCAGAAGAACGAGGTGGTGCTCAAGGAGAACCGGCACGAGGACGGCTCGCGCAATCAGAACGGCCGCCTCTACAAGGACCGCGGCCAGGACGCCGACATGGGCAGCGGCGCGGCCAAGGCGGGGCAGCTAATAAAGCCGCTGCTATTGGCCCTATTTGTATTATCAACAGCCAGAGTGTGCTGCTCTCCGGCAAATGGTAATGCGCGAAACAATGATTCGATTCGAGTCGCAGCCGCAGCCGCAGCACCGCCAGCGACAACAAGGACAATGGCTGAGGCGAACGGAGCAGGCGGCGGAGGCGGTGGTGGCGACGTCGACGGCGTCGCCACCGGCGGCAGCTGCAAAGCTCGTTTCATATTATAGCTTAATTAAATTGTAATTATAAGAATGCGCAGGCAACAACAAAAGACGTCAAGGCACACTCAGACTCACACGCATGGCCAAAATTAGATATGCCACGCCCCCCAAACACACACTCGCACACACACACGTGAACAAAGTTTGAAGAGTTTCAACGAATTTTTTGTCTTTCTTTGGGGCTCAGGCTTTTGGTCATATTTCAATACAAAACAAAACCCAAGAAAAGAAAAGAAAATGATCTAAGCGTAAGTAGTTAAGATTAAATGGAAATTGAAAGAAACAAAAAAAAAACAACGCGTTTAAATGTTACCTCGTTACACAAAATAAAACCAAAAGATAACTAAATATTTAGGATAAGTGGAGAAGCGAAACAGGCAACCAAACAGGCAACCAAATGTCAGAGGTTCATGCGTTACTCTCTCTGTGTTTTCCCTTTGGTTCGAGCGGCTTTAGCTACTTCAAGTATTGCGAAAGAGAAGAGAAAGTGAATGGAGAGTTCGGCTAGCCGAATGCAACGGACTCTTGCAGTAGGTAGTGGGGGCTATATGTGTTATGGAGAGATACATAACTTCCGACTTATATCTCCCAGGAGAACCCATTGACAGAGCTGTCCGGTATAAGACTATAAGCAACATCAGTTGAGCTTTGCTCCATTGCGAAGTCGTTACAATATCTATTCTTATCTTATCTTATGGATATTTTTTATTTATGTTCTATATTTCAAATTGTTCTTCCTTTTCCTACTACAGTCTGCCTCCACCCCAAACATGCTCTGCAAGAGTTTTACAATCCAAGCAAAGCCCCAATCACACGCATACTATAAATAATCTTGAATATGATAAAAACAACTAAAAGATAATCTACAAACCCCATTTAGCTTAGCCCCATATCAAGTTGTCTATAAGTCACACACTTTTTTTTTTGTTTTTTGTTCTACTTCTTGACTTAGGTTAGGGGTCTCTGTATATACAACTAGATATACTATATATACAGTATATATATATACTACATATATATATACATATTTCAGCTCAAATCATATCGATGATAAATATATATAAAGGATTTATGACAGACGTTATATTGTAAATATTCGCACCTGTAGTGTTCTTAACATCTTGTTAACGCATTGTTCGCAGTTTGTTCAGGAACCATTTGTATTAGCGGAAATTCTATTTAGTTGTGTTCTCATTGAGTAAATTAAATAATCAATAAACCAGTAAAATAAAATGAACTAGTACCTACAACAAGTACAGCGGAACTAGTTCAAGTGAACTAGTTAAGTCTAACATTTTTAATTAAAATTTAGTTAAAGATCCAAAATGGACGCAGTACACAAAGATATTGTCAAATGAACTAGTTCATTTATGCTGGTTCACTGTTACCAAAAATGGAACCAGTGCGATCTAGCCACGAGCAAATGCCACGATACTCCCAGCTTTATTTCGTTAAGTAAACCAACTCCAGTTCATTCGCTCTCTCCCTAAAGGACATACAAACATATGTATGTATGTATGTATGTGCATGTATGTGTATGTATGTATATGCATATGTATGTGTGGAACTATCTAATGCGTGTTTCAGCTTAACTCCATGTTTGATATTGTGTAAAAATATTTGCAGCAAAACGTAAGAAAATGTGCCAAAAATGCATCTGAGAAAAGGAAGAGAAAACAAAAAACAAAATAAATAAATAATTATAAAAGCAACAACATATATAGCATATATCAATGGATAATGTATGTGTGTTCGATATTCAATATACCCAAATACAAATATACAAATATACATATATATATATATATATATTTATATATATATGCATGATACGTATGTGTATATATGTGGATAACGAAATACTCAAACATAAATAATAAAAAAAACTCTTGTGACACGATTCGGCAATATGCTAGAGGGTATACGCAGCCCCATATAGTACTCTAACAGTTAAATCAGCCAGACTCTGACTTAATATACGTACCATAAATGTATTAGCAAAATGGAAGAGAGGTAGACAGAGACAGAGATGGAGAGAAGCGCAGCGAGGCAGGGAGAGAGTTCAAGAAATACATTTTAAAAATACTAAGAAAAGAAGTTTATATACTGAATATATATACTATACAGACACATATACATATATATACATCTGTATATGTATATAGTATTTTTTTTTTGAGATAAATGATATCGCATAGCAAATCAAAGTTACATATATAAGTATAATGAATAATGAAACAACAATTTAGCAACAATTCAAAACGGAGATCGGAGCGAACGCTCGATCTTAAGCTAAGTTAAAGTTAACTAAGTTCTACATGTGACAGATCCATAAAACGAATATAAATATACTACTATACAAATACAAACAAGCTCACACACACACACACACAAACACCTACATATACATATATATATATATACCAGAAAAACGTAATGCATTCAATGTCTACGCTACAGAAAACTCCCAAAAAAAAAACATTTCAAGAGTCAAAATACTCGCATTAAAAAATACAAAAAATAAATATGAATGGAAATAAAAAATAAAAATACCAAAAAATTAAATACTTCAAAGTTTCAACAATATTTCATAGATCGGCGCAATTCTCTTCTTCAACTTCTGTTTTTTTTTTCTCTTCTTCTAGCTTATTTCTCGTGTATATAAAATATGATTCTTATTGTAAATTCTCTGATCAATGAGAACAGCCTCAAGCAGAAACGAACCGAATATTCAAAGCAAACTGAAAATAATTGCAAAATAAATGGAAAAAAAAATATATATATAAATAAATGGAATTAATTATTAATGGTGCGTGGGTGAGTTTTTAATTACTATTAAGCTTTTAGGCAATTTATGGATTGTTCCTGACTTAACATGCAGTTTGACATGAGCTTTAAATAGAGGACTGTAACATGAGCTCCATTACAAGCATTAGCATGCGCCTTGCCGGAAGAGCTGATGGGAGAGAGAGGGAGAGCTGACCCAGAGATTGCTTCACACAGTCTTTAACATGCGCTTTAACAGCAGCCTTAACACACACCTTAACTGGCACTTTAACATGAGCTTTTTCAGCTTCTATTTGATTCGACTTGCTTATGAGTGTGAAGTGCTTGCCGAGCAGACACGCAATCAAGTCTAACAAAAACTAAAAGTTGAAATTTACAAGCTGCTTGCAAGTGCTAACTTCAAGTCAAGGCCAATTAAATGCAATTTCGTTTTTCTTTTTGGCATATTTCGTACTCAACTCGGAATGTAGCACTTCATGCGCTCACATTTGACACTCTGGCAACCCTGGCAGCGCTGCCATCAACATGGATTATATTAAAGCTGAGCAACTTTGGCATTAAGTTCTGACTTGCCAGCCACTTCAATTTGATGCAGCTGAAGTGGAGAGGTTGTCTTCGGCACGGCACGGCACGGCACACGGAGTCGCCAGAGTCGCGCTACCCTTGGCTTGCATTTAACTCGTGCCTCACCCCCTGCCTCACGGATGACAACATGGCAACTCTGGTCGCGTGGTTTGAGTAGCTTGAGCTGCGCTGGAGACGACATCAAATCATTAGCAGTGCATGCAGCGTGAAACCAGACACGCGCACACACCAGCACTCAGCACACACGCATCCAGATGAATTTCAACTATTAGACGAACGTGAGACGCAGCTTCAAGTTAATGCCACGCCCAGCTTCCCAGCAACCGCCCACTGAATATTTTTGGTTGGCAGTTGCCGCTTCAGTTAACTGGTTCTCCGATACCAGTTTGTGTGCTCCGGCTCTGGCTCTGGCTCGGAGTCTGGCTCTGAGTCTGACTCTGACTCCATTCCTGCGAAATCTTTGACTGCCCCCTCTTTTGGCACGCCTCCTCAACAATTGCGAAATGTAAAAGATGCAAATGTTAAGATATTTTTTCCATTTGCATTGGGACTCACTCCCTCCGCCCACGTGCCCGAAAAGCAAAAGAAAAACAGGAAACGACTGCGGCTCAGGCTCAGGCAGCATTGTCACACAAATTATTCATTTTGCACTCGTTTCTTTGCACTTGTCGCTCGAAATACCCTGTAAATGGAGTTGGCGAATGGAATGTGAGATTTGAAGTTTGAAAGATTCGAAATATTTAAAATATGGGTAAGTTAGAGGGGTCTGCGTATGAGTAGGCTCTGGCTCTGGCTCTGGCTGATAAATAGGATTCGTTAGGCAAAGAATATCCTGGAGAAGTTATCGAGCTTGAGCTGTTGCTTTCGTAGTTAATATTTTTTTTATTACTATAGACTATCACGAGTCAATTTCTATAACTGAGGAAAAACTGTTGAAATAGCTCTCCTCCCATCACATTTGAATCTGCCTATCTCCGAAACTTTAAGAGCTGCATCTGAGAAATTTGGGATGTGTGTTCTACCAGGCTTAGAACAGATTTCTCTGGCTCAAAGCTTTACTTCTGCATAGCTGCAGAGTTTAGAAACGCTTGAAAGGCATAAATAAGTGGATAGTTCTACATCACTGGAAGAGATTGTTCTTGATGAAAGCAGATGCTTCCTTCAAGCTTAAACCTGCGATGATCTGTAACCGCTTTGATTATGCCTCAGCAGTTTTGAGATAGGTAAAGATAGGTAAACCCAGCAGCAGCTTTAGGCTTAACTGCTCTCCTTAAGCCATCTCGAAGCAAAGATCCAGTTTAGTAAGCTCAACTCAACTCCCTTTTGCGTATTTTGAAAACTTACAGGGTATCTGTTAACGCACTGCTTAGCTTTCTAGTATATTTATTTGTGCTTTTGTGCGACATACAATATAAATAACTCTGCCAGACTTGTGCATATTTTGTAACTACAACTTACAACAAAAAATAACAGACAAACACACACACATAGACACACGCCCGCACAATCAACCACATAGACACACACTCACACACACACACATACCATTTCGCACATCTGCTGTAGATAGACAGATGAATGTTGTTGCTGTTGTTTACCATCATTTGACCAACAAAACATACTGTAAAATATTTGTACAGTGTATGTTCTTTTTTTTGCTGTTGTTGTTGCTGGTTGCTAGATTTGTAGATTTACATTTCTCTCTCACTCTCTCTCTCTCTCTCTCTCTCTCTCTCTCTCTGTCTCTCTCTCTGTATTTACATAAGGTTTTTCGAAACAAATCGAGCTCAAATGACCATTGTTCTGGCATGCAGTGCCTGTCGCCTCCTACCACAACATTTGCGGTTTCTGTTTTTTCAATAATCAAGGCACATGTGTGTGTGTGTGTGTGTTTATGGTTTGTCACAGCCCATTGTCAGTGTGTGTGTGTGTGTGTGTGTTGGTTAAATGTGTAAAAACTTGCAGTTGCATTCGGTTTTTTGCTGTGTTCAGCCTTTGGCAACATTTTTGCCATTGCAACGGGCACATTTTTTGGTGATTGACGCACAGTTGCCAAGTTATACACTGTTCGGCGGTGAGCAAATCGGGTATATTGGCTTCTTGTCAAGACATGTGTCATGTGAATCTAGACTGATTTCGTTGCCTGCTTCTATAAACTCCCTCTCTCTCTTTCTCTCTCTCTCTCTCTCTCTCTCTCTCTCTTCATGATAGGCTCGCTGCAAACACTGTTCAGACGAGCGTAAAGGGGCATATTGGCTTGTTAGTTGTATACAAGACTTCTGTTATAGAAAATTTCTTTAGTCGTCGTTTACATTGCTCATCTGTCTGCAACCAAGATTTACTTGACCTCATATTCACAGTTCGCTAAAGGCAAACGAGCATATTAGCTTGCTGTCTCGTTTTCATTCAGAGTCTGCAAATGCTGTACATGTACTTCTGCTCAGTCGTGTATACCCGTTTGAGATAGTCAATATATTCTTAAAGCCTTGCTTTCTAATGCTAAGCTCTCGAATATGTGACACAAATAGCAGTGTATATCGAAGTCGTGCATACCCTTGCTACACTTGACTTTGTCGCACATTTGCGACACTTACAATTGACTTCTATCACATCGAATATGACAATCTCTGCCTTTCACTTTTTCAATTTCGCATATTTGCATCAATCTTTGAGCTGCAAATCGAATTTCTTGTGCGCTTTTTGGCATTCAAGATGAATGTAAATTATTATCACATTTCTGCCTGAATAGAGTTATCGATCAAAGGAAACGGAAAGAAAATGTCGCCTTTAACTTATAGCAGGATGGGTGAGAAAGGGAGAGAGTGGGAGAGACACTGAGCAGCTGAGAGGGTGACAGGGAGAGCTTGTTAGCTTCTATAACAGTCAAATATAAATTCTTTAGCTAAGATTAGGGATATTCCCACTATATACCCTGTTAAAAATGTGATGGGCATGCAGCGCTGAGTCTCTAACAGCTGTAGTTTGTCTATATGGTATTTTTATATACTATATTATATAGTAAATCTGTGTATGACATTAAGGATATTCCTACAAATGTATATGGTCTGGCCTTTGTCATGTGTTTCATGTTGTTTTCTAGCTTTTTTCGACTTTTTAACAGAGCATCGTGTAGTGTATCTCCTTTTTCCTTTTTATTTATAAATATAAATTTGTTGCTGTTGTTGTTTATTTGCCAATTTGTTGGCCATTTTGTTGTAGGCAAACGTAACCAGATCCTTATTTAAATAGTTGCCCAAAAGCCTACAAACAAGTCCCTTTTATTTGGTGTCAATATTAACACAGCTGTACAAGCGAGCGAGTGCGCCTATGTGTGTGTGTATGTGCGTGTGTGTGTGCTGACATGACAACAATGCACCCACACACACACACACACTCACAGAGAGAGAAAAACTGCGGCTTAGCGCCAGCTGCTGGCGATCTGTTGTTGACCAACTGCAGCTTCATATAAACTATATCCTATATTTTTTATATACATGTGTGTGTGTGCGTGTGTGTGTGCGTGTGTGTGTGTGCGTGTAGTCACGTTTCTATAAAAAACGCTGACCGGCTTTAATATATATCTCTTGCCTATATATCTCCCTTCCCCTTGCCGCTCGCTTTTGTTATTGCTATTCTCTGTATACCCTGTAATTTGACAAAAAATAA
Organism: Drosophila repleta; assembly: GCA_018903745.1. Classification (NCBI taxonomy): domain Eukaryota; kingdom Metazoa; phylum Arthropoda; class Insecta; order Diptera; family Drosophilidae; genus Drosophila; species Drosophila repleta. The sequence goes on along the minus strand of JAEIGN010000750.1, from coordinate 1,716,655 downwards.
GGCAGCAGAAGGGGTGTTTTGAAATGGTGTGTGGTTAGCTGACAGGCAGTTGCGGATAGTTTTTATTAACTGGCCTACATATTGTAACTCAGCTTGAGCTGGGCATTAAAATGCTCCAAAGAGTGGACAAAGTAACTTAAAGAGTAGCCTAGGCCTTTCAATTACATTTGGTATATTAATAATACTAATAAAAAATAATAATAATACCCAAAATAAACTAAAGAATAATAAAAAATAAACAAAATTATTTAAAAAAATAATATAAATAAATAAAAAATATATAAATAACAAAAGAAAAATAAATTTAAAAAATATTAAAATAAAAATATAAGGTAATAATGATAATAAACCACAAATTTGGTTTACTTTCATTCAAATTTAGTATGGTTAAACACTGTTTATAGGGTATATAACGAGGATCAGTCAAATCAAAATACCTGATTCTAGTAGGCCACTTCCAGGGTATCTGCTGTGCCGTTCAGCCCAGTTCTAGGCGCATCTTAAATGTATTTTTTAATTCTTTCTTTTATTTTTGTTTTCATTTTCATTTTCATTTCCTTTTTTTTTGTCAGTTTGGCGCAAATATTTAAGAATTTTAATCGTTTTGTTGCAAGGCGTATGCCATAGCTGTGGGCGTGGCACACACACACACACAAACACACACACACACAAACAATAAAAAAAAAAGCTGCAGCAACTGAGAGAAGCAGCAGCTGGGGCAGGTGGGCAAAAGATATTTGAACAATTCCAAAATGCGATAGTAAAGTGTTTTAAGCGGTCGCCGTTTGAATGCGAATGCGGCGCCAGTGCAGGGGCTGCCCGACTGCTGTGCTGTTGCCAGGGGCATGGGCATGGGTTAGGGGCGTCAAGGGGGAAAGCAAGCGAAGCAAAAAGCGTTGCATACTTTTAGGCCCTGCGCTGTTTGTTCGCCTGTTTGTGTTTGCATGCAGCGCTGTTTACACCACACACACACACACACACTGACACACACACACACACACAGTCACACACTGACATTGTGAGCTGCATTTATTTACTGTGCGCATGTTTTATTGTTAACATTTAAAATATTTGCGCCTGCATATAATTTTGTTGCAACAAAGAGCCGCCCGCTCCGCCCTGCCCTGAACTGCCACGCCCCCTCTCACACACAGTTTCTTTTTGATTTTTATGTTTTTTTACTGTTGCTTTATTTACTCGCCTGTTTCGCTGCTTAAATGCAGTTTAAAGCATTTTAGTATTTGCACTTTGGGTCGCCGGCAGCAGGCAGCCGCCAGTTGGCTACCAATTCGGCCGAAAATTTGATCAGAAAACTGTTTGGCCAACAACTTTCTGGCTAGAATGAAAAAAATATATATATTAAGCGTTTAGCAAATAAAACATAAAAACTGATTTGGCATAAAAGCAATTACAGCGCTCAGCTTGGGGCCACTATCTCTCGCCCTCTCTCTCTCTCTCTCTCTAACTATCTCTGTCTCTGTCTCACTCTCTCTCCATTCGATATTCGATAGTTTGTTAGACTGCATGTCAAACTGTTTGTCAAGCTTATCAAGCTGCTTGTCAACCAAAGTGTTTCAAAGGCTTGAAAGAGCTCGTCAAGTATCAGTTGGTTATACAGCTTGTCAAATGGCTTGTAGAAAGCCCTGTCAAGCTGCTTACCAGATATGTGACATAGCGAAGCATTTGAAGGTCTGTCAACTGTTTTTCAAACTGCTTGTCAAACTGCTTGTCAAACTGTTTGCCAAAAGAGCTTAGCTTGTCAAACTCTATTCCACAGTTATGAAAGAGCTGTGCAAGTTATGAAAGAAACAACATGACAAACCCTCATCAAACACCTCATCAAACGGCTTGTCAAGCCGCTGTCAAGCGGCTGTCAAGTGGCAACAGCTCATAAAGCAACCCGTCAACCAATTTGCCAAAACAGTCAGCCCAACAGACTCGTTGCTAAGATGTTGGCCAAGCGGCTTGGCCCAACAGCTTGCCGCAAACATTAGCAAAAACAGCTTTTAGCCAATTCGATTTACTTCAGCCAGCGCCAGCTGAAACCTGGATTTCAACTCTTTGCAGAGCTCTCGGCACGTTTCCGTATCCCTTGGCGTATTCAAAGAAATTTCACAGCCAATCCCGGGCACAGCTCGACTGGCCAGTTTGGATATCGCAAAATAATTGCCAAGAACTCTGGCCGGGCTCTGCAGCAATAGGGCTTAGCCACGCCCCGACGAATGCCAGTTGGTATGCAAAAATGGCAACGGAAATCCAACGTGTTGCCCGGCTACAAAGCAGATCGAGCCATTGGCCTCCAGGCTGTTTCTTATTGTTCTGCCGAAACCCGAATGCTCGCTGCAAAAAGTTCGCATTGAAGTGGGCCGAATATGATACAAGTGAATGAAAGCCAAGGAGAGAGAGGCAGACGGCTAAAGGGTAAAGAGAGAGAGGGGGAGAGAGAAGCAGAGGGATTCAAAATAAAGCAACTATTGTGACTGATGCTACTGACTACGTCATGCTCGCTCGCCGGACGATAGCAGCTAAACATATTCTAATTAAATATCGATAAATCATATTCGATATACGATAGTTTATCAAAGTAAATTATGGAGGCGTGAAAGACAAGACCTGAATCATTTCCCAAACTGAGAGTAGCAACTACGTCAAGCTAGCTGCACCAACTAATATACCCCTTTAAAAGTCGTGAGCGAGTATGAAAAGAAAATAGAAGCCAAATTTTGAAGCAGCTCTCCCACATTAATGTGGAGCACATTAGTGCGCATAAGTGTATTAAGGATAATGGATGCACTCATAGATATTTCGCTATTTGACTGTCTGCATATGGGTAGAGTAGAGCACACAAACACACACCCACACACACACAGAGACAGAGAGTCAGACAGACAGATAGATAGACTGGTAAACTGTATGCGGAAGGAATCGCACACGGGTCCGCTTACATGATATGCAGGCAGAGGCAATGTGCAAAATCCCGGCTAAATTGTGGAAGCCAGGTAAAAGACACACTTGCTGGCGTGTGTGTGGGTGTCTGTGTGCATGTGTGTGTTGGTCTATATAAATTATAGAGTGCGACTGTGCGAACTAGTTATATATATATATATAATATATATACATGTGGAACTGCGCGTTTTATCTACACATGCAACTCGTCTAATCTAGTTGGTGGGTGGCAATGCCGTAATAACAAAATAAGCTCCAAACTGGGCTTCGCCATTCGGCCAAGTGCTTTAAGCAAATATCCAATGCATTAAATTAAACGTAAATGTGGAATAAACGAAAAATATGTAAGCCATACTTAAGCTGGAGCTTTGCAGCAATGTTTTAAAGGCCTTGAAGTGAGATGAGCTGAGATAGGTTAAGTTTAAGGTGAGCTTATAAGCAAAGGAACTAATGGAAGCTGTGTGGGCATAGAAGCAAAGCAAGCTTGATAAGTTCGATAAGCAAATATGAGCTGAAGGCCAAGGTAGGCGTAAAGCGAGAAGCATAAGAAGAAGTAAACCAAGAAGTACTCAAAGCTAAACAAAGGAGAGAAACGAGAAACTTGAAGAGAAACAAAATACGAGAAGTTAATAATGAAGCTAAGGCCAGCCAGTATTTGTAAAGCGAGAAGCAGATCAAACAAAGTTTAAGGAGGAGCAAATCAAACAAGCAAGTCTTGTAGCATAAAGAGAGAAACTTGTTCAAGCAACTACCGAATTGAAATATAAAGCGAGAAGCAATTGAAGAAGTTAGCCAAAGACATAAAAGATGCTGAAGCAGAGAAGTTTGCTAGTTCCTAGCAAAAGCGAGAAGCATTACGGGAAGTTAAGTAACATTTTTAAGCAGTCGACTCCAGTCATATATCTATTGCTCGATACCACCCCGAGAGCTATGTAAGACTCGTCTTTGAATAGATTCAAAGGTATAAAATACAAAAAAGATCGAATGCTCTTCGATTTCATAAACGTGAAAGCAAATACAAGCAAGGAAATCGTATCCAGGCACTCAGCGGCTGCTCAATATTAAATGCTGAATGCTGAATACATATTCGCATTTGCGCTCGTCTTTACTAAAAGCACTTTTATTGTCATCATTGTCAGCGGGAATTGTCATCATAAATATTTGATTGTTGCATCAATAAAAGCTTATGACACATAAAATCCATAATTTCAATTGTCGCCCACGGCTTTTCCCTGGCGGCGGTGCGAGAATTGTGAAAGTGACAAGGCTGATGGTTGCGGGCAGAGAGACTCGCATGGACGGAGGGGGACGTTAAACGGAAATCGGATCAGCCGCTGGCATCAAGGTTAACGCAAGCACAAGCAGCGAACAATAAAAAAAAATACAGAAAAGAACTGTAACGATGCTGAACAGCAACAGCTGAGCCGAACGAATCGACTCGTCCTTAGCGCCAGAGACGACTGCTCACTTCCTTAGCAAGCCCCAGCCCCTCCCACTCCAACAGCGCAGCACATAAAACAATTTCCAGCCCTCCTCGATTTTCTTTTACATTTTTCTTTGAGTTTAAATATAGATTATAAGAAAAGTTACCTTGACAAGCAAAACGGAGTCTCAAGTATCTAAATACTATGGAAAGTGCGCCATATTAAATCCAAGCTAAACTTGACTTAAATCATATAAAATTTAAATTCAATAAAATCTAAATTATACATAAAAAAATATATATATTTTTTTAAATAATTTTTTTTTTTACTTACTTATATTTTACTGTATTTTTTAGATATATATATTATTTTAAATTATTTATCATTTTTTCATTTAATGATTTTTGTCATTTTTATTATTTTAAATTTACTATTTTAATAATTTTATATTTTAAAACATTTAATTAATATTAATAATACATATATACATATATTTTTATAAAAAAAAAAAAAACTTTAAAATCTGTAAATTATTTTTTAAATTTATTATAAAAATAATTGTATATTTTTTTAATATTAATTATATTTTTTCCAAAATATATTTCCTAATAATTCATATATTTTATATTCCCATTTTAATATTTTTATTTATTGCTTATTAAATTCAACATATTTAATTTTTAATGTATTTTATTAATTTTGTAATATATTATTATTATTTTTATATATAGATATATTTCATTTTGTACGATTTAATATGCCACAAATTGCTTGTTAATTGCATGTTTCTGCCTCAGTGTGTGTGAGTCCTACTGACTACGTCTGAGTTTGTACTTCCCTCTCTCTCTCCACCTCCCCCCCCCCCCTTCCCACTCTCTCCCAGCCTCCCTCTCTGTTTATGTGCCTGGGCAAATATATTATGAACTGGCTGCTGGCTTAATGATATATCCATAGACCTGAGGCCCGTACTTCTAACTGTTTTATGCATCGCTTCATATGACAAATTAATGAAGCGCGTGCCACACATGTATCTGATGGCTACATATGTATGTACACATACTTACACACATGCATGTGCCTGCGTGTGTGGCATAAATCAAAATTTATGTGGCCATCAGAACTGCCTGATCAAACGTCAAACGCAACATTTTCAACAATTTAAGACAGCGGCAACAACAATTTGGCAAGTAATTGCGGGAGAGGGTCGAGGTGCGAGGGTCGAGGTGCGAGTGGGAGTGGGAGTGTGTGGCGCGTGACGTGACCTGCACTTAGTTTAAATGTTTAATAGAGCCAATGCAACAATAGCAGCAACAAAATGTTGCAAACGTCAGCGCAACTTTCTACGGCAACTGCAAAGCTCAGCAGAAACTTTGCCTAGCTGCGTGTGGTGCGTGCGTGTGCGTGTGTGTGTGTGTGTGTACACTGGAAAAAAAAAATAAACGAAACGTGCAAACGTCACTGACAATGGCAATGACCGACAGTTTGACAGCTGCCTCAGCATTAAGGCAACCCTCAGCTAAGTCGCCGCCCAAAAACAATCGAAATCCCCACGAAATGTCTCTAATTGGTGCAATCGGCTGTCAGCTCCCATTGCGAGTCAGCGGACAGAAAATGAAAAACAAAAATATTATAAATATTTAATAATGAATAGTTAATCTTCTACTCAACTATAAGCAGGGTATCTATAGTCGATCAGTGGCATAAATACTTTTAATGTCTTTTCATACTCTAGAAGGCAAGCAGTTGCCTAGCGATCCTGATGCCACAGAAATATTATATGTGTATCACAAATCAATATCAATATTCGACAAGTATTTGTCCATGTTGAGCAGTGTACACTGGTTGACAAAAACTATTTTATTGTTTGCCTGTGCGCGCCGCATAAATAATGCAGTAACAATATTTATGAAGGCAATTATAAGTTGCGAATATGGCGCAATAGGCAAACATATCATAAATGCATATAAATATACACAATATATATATATATATATATACATATATAGAGCAGATAAATGTGAACAAGATTATTCGGAGCTATTCAAATGAAAGATAGTGTGAAATATGAATAGAGCAGAAACATATCGTATGCTCATCAATTAATTTGGATTGGGCTTCTTCAAGTCAGCTGAATGTATTTTTGGGTATTTATTATATACACTAAATACCACAGCTGAGTATGTTTTTGGCATTTATTGTATATACTTAACATTTTAATTCCATATTAAAAGCCAATGAAAATTATTTGAAAATCTACCTACTATAGCTTTATGCGAAGTGCCTGTTCAACTACCCAGCCTTGGGTCGCTTTCTCCCTCCGTCTGTCTGATTTACCTAAAAGCTTCATATTTAAATATATTTATATAGTGAATTTGTAACATTTATCGAGCTCAATATCACAACAATTGCCAGCTAGTGAATATTTAATAATCGTTTTTAATGTAAGTATTTTTGTAGTATTTTTCAGAGGCTTTGGCTTGAAGGCATGACCACTATACAGACATGAATGAATATATGTATGTACATATATATGTATGTGTGTGTTTATGTGTGTGTGTGGGGGGGGTGTATGTGTGTGGGTATGTATTTTATTGCATTTAATTTTGCGCTCTTTGCCGCAGCCTTCATGTGAATGTTTCATCCTCCTACTCCCATTTGTTGTTTCTGTTTGTTGTTGTTGATTTTGTATTTTAATTTTAATCCAATTTCAGCAAGCACACACACACACACGCACTCATACATAAAAGAGCAACGTTGAGCGATATTTTTTTATTTATTTATTTTCGATTTTATATATATATATATATATTTTTTTTTATTTATTTTTGTTGTAGCTTTTATTTTCTGGCTTGTGGCAAAATATATTAAAAGCTACTTACAAAGTGCACAGCGAAACGGTTATGCGTGTGTGTGTGTGTGTGTGTGTGTGTGTGTGTGTGTGTGTGTGCAGTCACACCCACCCACACACACACACACACACACACACACACACACACCAGCACACAATTACAATGCTGTGGTTTCATATGTGAACTGTAAAAGGGTTTTCGGCTAGGCCATAGCAGCTGCACCGAGCAGGGGCAGGAAGCTGCCTGATGATGATGATGCAAGTGATTCATGCGGAAAACGAGCAACAATTTTGGTTTACCAGACAGACAACGGCAGTTGCTCTTAACAACAACAACAGCAGCAACAATGTGGCCAGGCATTACATGTGTTTACACATTGCTCTTACTGTTGCTGTTGCCTTTGGTACTGCTGCCGCTGCTTCAATTTTATTATGAGCGCATTTTGTTTTCATGATTTAAGCAACAATAAAATATTGAGACAGCACCACACGATGGGCATTTGTCGGCCAGGCCCGCCCGCTGGCAATGCTTTTTTATTAAAAAATATATTAAATCATAGCCAAAATGTAGTTGCAACAACAATTTGCTGAGCTCCATAAACGGGTCGCTCCTAGAGTTACTTCTAATGGACAAACGTTGCGTATACGTAACGCAATATAAGTGGCTGACAGGTGTGGGAGGCGGGCAGCATGGGAGGTAGAGAGAGAGAGTAAGGAAGAGGATATGTAGAAGATGATATGTGAGACAGCTGATGTGGAAGGTAGGCATGAGAAAGACAGGCGGAGAGAGAGAGAGAGAGAGAGAGAGAGAGAAAGATAGAGAGGGAAGAAGAGAGATAGAGAATGAGAGGTAAAGAGAAAGAAATCGAGACAGAGACGGAGGGAGAGGCTCAGATTGAGAGAAGGAAAGGGAGACAGAGAGGGAGAGAGAGAGTCAAAGAGAGAGAGAGAGAGAGAGAGAGGGAGAGAGAGAGAGAGAGAGAGAGAGAGAGAGAAAGAGAGAAAGAAATCGAGACAGAGAGGGAAAGAGAAGCTCAGATTGAGAGAAAGAAAGGGAGAGAGAGATTCAAAGAGAGAGAGAGAGAGAGAGAGAGAGAGAGAGAGAGAGAGAGAGAGAGGAGAGAAGTGAGATAGAAGAGACAAAGCTCAGAAAGGGATTGTCCTATAAATCAACACGGTCAATAAGCAAGAAACCCGTATTGTATATCGATAGTTATCGATTTCAGCCCTATGCCCAGCTTAGGACTTCCCCCACAGTTTCCCCTCGAGGTCTAACAGAATAGAGAACACCAAAAACCCAACAGCAAATATTGTTCAACCTTTGTTTTGTTGTTTGCCGTCACTTTGCACAGCTCACGTCTGTGAGCCAAAAAAAAACTTTCCACGTTTCTAAGACAAAGACAAAGCAACAGCTGTGCGCAGCTGACGTCATGATCTTTTATTAGAATTGCTTAATTTGTTGAAGTTATTTTAAGAACTATAAAGCTGTGTCAACCCGGGGACTCAATATTTGCCCAGCAAAAGCTTATTTGAGCAGCAAATATTTGGCTGTTTGCTCAGCGAGCGATGAGTCAATGGAATGGGCTGGCTTATGATTTGTCTGCCTGCCGAATACGCAAATAATTAGTTGGGGAGTTTCCTGGAGCGATGTCTTGCTGTGATCAAAACTAATGCCCAATCGAATGCCAAAAGGCCGCTTGATGAGCCCTTTTTGGGCAGCGCTTCTAATCGCTGGCCGTGCTCGGCGCCTCGTCTAATAACCCGGATGCGATTGCCCAATCGACGAGGGTCCCAAGTGGGGACCGAAATTTCAGCTCATTTCGTTGAGTCGGAAAAGCAGCCAGAAAATATGACAAAAAAAGAAGCCCAAGCGAACAGTAGGGGTACTCACTGCTGTGTTGATTGCAATCTAAGAAATTATAACTCAACTCAGCTTAAATGTAAACAAGAGTGCTTTAGCCCTACCCGACTAAGAGATACTCTGTTAAACAAATATACAAAGAAAAAGTGCAATCTCTGCGTTCTATACCTAGATATTGATTTTTATCGATAACAATGGGTTATCGAAACAAAAAAATAAACTCGTACTGCGTATGCCATACACGAATGCACATCTCAAATTTCAGATCTCCAGCTTTTGTAGTTTACGAGATCATTGCGTTCACACTGACCGAGTGACAGACGGAGATGGACGAAGATCTTCAGCTCCTCATGCTGACCTGGAATATATATTTATATTTGCTTATATTAGTGAACCCACATGTCTAACATCGTCAAGCACTAAATTGAATACCCCTAACACACACGCACACATAGGATATGCTTAGATATAGTTAAAGTGGCCGTGGGCGGTTGGGGTCTGTGTGCGTGTGTGTGTGATGCCGCTGGGTATTTCAGAGCAGTTGCCAGAAATGTTATTATGCAAAATAATAACAACGCATCGCACTATGAAATTAAATTTCGAATCCCAGCAGTGAGTAAACTTAAAATACAAGTTATTGCACTGCCACGCCCATCCCACCCGGCCCACATGTGCTGTGTGTGTGTGTGTGTGTGTGTGTTGCCACATGACTGCCTTTGGTAGAGGCAATGACTGCTTCCCTGGCTGGCTGCCATCTGATACCCTGCCACGGAACAAGCGCAAATATCTAAGCTCCGCTATGCCACACATTTGGGTTTCCTCATAGCGAGTCACTACTGTAGTTTGCGCTAGACATAATTGGCCACTCGCTTAAGTGCTAATAAGTGTCAGGTAGAATTCTCGAAGTGAGAAATTTGTATCTCAAACTTATTGTATGTTGTAGCTGTATAAGTTCAATAGGGGTACTCACTATTTGAGAGTCGTTAATTTGCAGTCACTCGACTTATACTCAAGCTTACGCAAGTTGAAGTAACTATTCCTCCACAAGAGCTCTACCAGCAGCTATCTTCAAGTGAGATACTGACCCTGCAGTTGAAGCTTTATCTGCATATACATAGCTAAGCAACCTCGTTGAACTAGTTTAAAGGCTCAAGATATTTATTTAATAAATATACATATATTAAAATTTATACATTTTCTAGCTAATATTTAAGATAAGTAATAATAAAAAGAAAACTTAAAAAATAAAAAAAAAAAATTTTGTTTTTTTTTTATAATTCTATATATTTATTCGCTTTATATTTAATTTTATTTTACTTATGAATATTTTTATTATTTTTTTTTATGTTCATATATTTGTTTTATTTATATTTTTAATAAGTTTATTTTTTACATATTTTTTTCATTTATAATTTTTTTTTACATACATTTCCTTTACATATTTATTTTTATATATATTTAATTTTATATATTTTTTTTTTATTTATTTACATTGATTTCATGCACATTTACAGCTAAAGAGCATTCAAGTTTCTCCGGTCGCATTTCTGCTGTTTAGCTTTTTCTGGCTAGCAATTTTTGGCTATTTTTTGTTGTTGCTTTTCCTTTTGGTTGTTTGGCTCGTTCGTTGCCCGCTCGCCTGTTCGCTGGCGCTTGGCTCAGTTTTTATTTTCGTGGGAGTTGGAAGACAAATTGATTTCATGTCTGAAACTTCTTAAGCGCTTGCAACGGGGGAATCCGTGCCGCTCTGCCTGCAACACATTCCATTCACTCACATGTGTGTGTGTCTGTTCAAAGTTGATATTATGCTCGTACACATGACGTTGCCCCACCCAGCCGCATTTGCTTTTTATTTAGTTTAAACTTGCCCAGAAATTGATGCGCCTCTGTTCGAAACAATATAACAGCAACGGCGGCAACTGCGGCAACAACAATGGAAATGTGGCACATGCATGCACTAAGGCAACATGTTGCCACGCCCACTCGTATCGCATGCTTGTAGAGCATACATATACATACATACACATATATATATATATATATATATATATATATATATATATATATATATATATATATACATATATAACTCCTTTCTGCTTCTTACTCTAGCTACCGCCGACTTCTTCTGCTGCTGCTGCCGCTTTCGTAGACCTGAACGTAACACACAAGTTCAACTGAGGCTCTGCACGGCTTTTACGTTTAAATATTTGCCATTTTCTCTCCAGACACAAAATGTGTGGCCGCAAATTGTTCTCTAATAGCCCAAACATCGAACCCTGACTAACTCCGATAGCCAGGTCAAAGCTGCCTTGAACGTCATCTGAACAGCTGGTAAAAAAGTCAATATTATACACATATTATCTAATATACATTTCAATATAACATATAATATATAACATATATATATATATATATTTTATTTTACAAAGGTTTATCAGATGGCTTCACTTCTTTTCTTTTTACGAGGCTTTTCCGAGGTGGAACTGTTGGCCATCTCCACTTGAGTCTTCATCGTCTTCTGGAAGGTATCTTAGGTTCCGCTCAAGTAAAGAAACAGTTAATTAATAATAATAATTTAATTTAATTTTTTTTTTTTTTTTTTTTTTTTTTGTGGCTGAGGTAGGAAAAAATGCTTTATGCACCGTCAGTCAGGTCCCATCAGGTGACTCTGACCGGTGTGTCGGACTGCAGCATTGCTGCTTACCGACTAAAAAAACCTCCTCTTGCGGCCAACGATGAACTCATATTTGTGAACTCATGGAGACGAGTCAACTGAAGAAGCATCTTATACACGCATATATTTAAAAAACAAGATATTTCATTACAGAAATCCAATCAATTTGAGTTTTGAGGCTCAAAGACTAACACGCAAAAAACCAATGCCTCGTCGAGTCATTTCATCATCGTCATCAAAGGACTCGTAACAATCAAAGTCCCATCAACAGAGAACCTTGGCTTGCAGACAGCCTTCTCATAATGCATCAACACTGAGGTGCCTGTATTGTTGGTACTTTATACAACACAAACCAATGATCAGCAGAAGAAGAATTAATTATTTAAGAAATACATATGCATCATTTATTGATCCGCATTAGCATGAATCACCTACTCTGGTTAAGTACCAAGAAAAAAACATACGATTTCATTAAACAAAAGTTTAAGAAATCAAATCAATTTGAGTTTTGAAGCTCAAAGAAACTGATTGGAAATAGTTCACTAGGCTCCGAGGGAGAATTATTTATACTCGCCTCTTCCAATCAAGTGAATATCGCAACGCGACACGTCCATATCAAGGAGGAGCGATATTAGCACAAAAGAACTCATTTTATGAAAAAATTAATAAAAAAAACTGATTGGAGTCATTTCATTAGGCTCCGAGGGAGACTGGGTAGTTGGAAGAATAATTTATACTCTCGCCTATTCCAACTGTCGTGTTTCAACTTCAAAAGGAAGGAATAACTCCCAAAAAATAAAACAGAAGTATCATCAGAGAAATCTCATCAATTTGAGGGTTGAAGCTCAAAGATTAATAAAAAATATATATGATTGGAAATAGTATTTGCTTTAAGCTGGAAAGTGGGAAACTTTAAGGAAAAACTGATTGAACGGATTTCACGGGGCTCCGATAGAGCAGCTGGGCGGTTGGAGGAAGAGTTTATACACTCGTTTATAAAAAACAAGAGATTTCATTAAGAAATCAAATCAATTTGAGTTTTGAGGCTCAAAGAAAAACATGAAAAAAACTCCTTAACCGCTTTGCCAGACTGATAACAATAATCAATGGCAGTGTCAATGGCAGCTGCATCAGCAAATATCGGCCCGTTCCGTTGTGAAGTCGATTATGTCGACACTTCTCAAAATCACCACCTTCTTCAGCTTCGTGGAAGACAAACGAATGCACTGAAAAACCAATGCCTCGAGTCATTTCACCATCATCATTATTATAGGACTCGCAACAATCAAAGTCCCATCAACAGAGAACCTTGGCTTGCAGACAGCCTTCTCATAATGCATAAGCACTGAGGTGCGTGTATTGTTGGTACTTTATACAACACAAACCAATGATCAGCAGAAAAAAAAATATTATTATTATTATTAAGAAACGAATCGCATTAATCGTCCAGGCACAAGATTGCAGTTGACATACGTAAGATGCCAGCCATAAGACGGGACTGACCCATCGTACCTCAAATTAAAAAAGACGACTAAAGACTTGTGATGGGTTAACAAATTTCAAAAAATTGAATCAAGTTGAGTTTCGAAACTCAAAGAAACTGATTGGAAAAAGCTGACTGGGCTCCGAGGGAGATTTCTTTATACTCGCCTCTTCCAATCAAGTGAATATCGCAATTCGACACGTCAAATACAGCAATCATCTATAATAGACCTTTTATTGCTATGCAACACTTCACTAAAGCAGGATGCTTATTGAAGAACTCACTTTATGAAATATACGAATAAAACAGTAATACGAAGACTGCCATAGACAGACTTCTATCGACCGCGGACGCAAGCCCGACCCGGGACAACTTCATCCAATTCAAAGAATAGATATCATTTGAGAAATCTCATCAATTTGAGGTTTGAAGGTCAAAGAGTAATCAAAAATATTAAGTATTAGCTTCAAGCTGAAAAGTGGGAAACTTTAAGGAAAAACTGATTGAACGGGTTTCACTGTTCTGCTCCGAGGGAGACTTGGCAGCAGTTGGAGGAAGAGGTTATACACTCACCTATTTCCAACCGACAATGAACTCCACGTCAAAGGTTCTTCACAGAAAAACAAATTAAAAATCAGAGATTTCATTATAGAAATCAAATAAATTTGAGGTCTCAGGCTCCAAGATTAACACGAAATTCACAAATATAAAAAAAAATTCACGACAGAAAAATATTGTTGAGCCTTTAAACTCAAATAGAAATCGAAAATTGAAAGCACAAAATAAAAAACAATTTAAATTTTTACCAAAGAAAAAAAATAGGAATAAATATGAAAAATGACTGAGCTCCACGGAGCTCAGAGCCAGACTGAATAAAAAACAATTTGGCTGCGGGCAGCTGGAAAAATCTGATGAATCTCGAAGCCTACTTTGATAATATAAAATGCTGACACTCTGCAGTTAAGGGCTGCATTTAGTAGAGTTGCAACTGGCAACTGGCAACCTCAAATTATTGCAGAGCTTCTGCACTGTGAGGTGGCAACTCTGTTCCAGTGGGCAGCCATTTTGAGACCTGAAATCACTTCCTGTTGAATTTGACAAATCAATATGTATGTATAAATACCTCACCTTAATCCGTAAGGCCTAAGCCCATCGACGACTGAATTCCTTAACCCATTACGAATACTTTTCTCAACCTTGTAGGGGCAGCCGTACCAATACTTATGCTGGCCAATTACCAGCTATAACCAGTCGATGTACTCCAGGTTGAAGCCATCATACGAAAAAGAGCGATTTCATTGCAGAATTCAAATCAGATTGAGTTTCAAAAGGCCCAAAGATTAATACAAAATAGCCGCACTCGATGCACACAAAAAAGACACTTTTGAGACTTTAACCTCAAATAAAATTGGAGAACAGACAGCAAAAAAACATTTAAATTTTCACCAAAACAATATTTGAAGAGAAATTGACTGAGTTCTGCGGAGATCAGAGGCCGAAAGAACAGGAAATAAGCTTGCTGGTGGTAGGTGTGGGAAACATTTCGACAAAATATTTAGCAACTCTGTTGTTCAGGGCTGTATTGAAGCAGAGTTGCAATCAGACTGTATTATTTTAGAGCTTCTCAACACTGTTCTAACAGCCCATTTAGCAGCTGATCGCTGTTTCTTATTGAAATGCTTATGACTGGCCTATGATATGGGTATAAGTAAATAAGCTGAACTCTTGCAGGAAAATCTTTAAAGCTTTTGTCGGAATGGCATCGGTTCATACATACATATGCTTTCATATCTCGCCTTCTCGCTTCTAGCAATGCCTCGCTGCTTGGCGAGTCGACTCCTCTTTCTTGCTGTCGGACCGGACCTCGTCCGTTGCATGAATATCAACACCTGTAGACTAGCCTATGCAGTTATCATGGGTTCGTCCTTTGAACGTCTGCTCTCTTTTGCTCTTCTTTCATTACGAGTGATTTATTCTAAGTAAAACAGATGTATCTCTTATAAATGTTATTTCATTTTATTCTATACAATTCTTGTTTATTTGTAAATTTCATTTGTGCAACTAGACTTGATTGTTGGTGTAGACGAGCGAGCCTCTGCCGAAGTGGTAATCCTCTCCTCTTGAGTCTTCATTATCTGCTGGAAGGTATCTAAGGTGGCGCATACAGCTTCTTCCGATATCTTGAATGTTGTTTGTTTGTTTGTTTCTTATATCGCCAGCCATGGGAATATTGAGCACTCAGCACATCCGACACGTCTAGAGAAAGTAGTCCGTCTGGCACGCATTGCTATTTAATGTTTTATATCAAAATATAACATACATAGATCAATATACTAAAAGCTTTAAATAAACACAATATATTATAATATAATAATAATTAGTAATAATAAAATATATATATGATTTTTTAACTTACTTGATTTAAAATTTATAAATAAATTTTAAAAATAAACAAAGTAAAATATAAATAGATTTAGATCTGATATGTAGATCCGCTCTTCCAGCCAGCCACACAGATTCGAGTCGATGCCAATGTGAAATGTCTATGAAAAAGGACTTTATAAAATTCAACAAAAATATGTTCTCAGCAGCTCCAGCTCCATCCTCATCTAGATAAGCTTCAAGTAAAGAAACAGTTAATTAATATTCATAATTTTTTTTTTTTTTTTTTTTTTTTTTTTTTTTTGGCTGAGGTAGGAAAAAATGCTTTATGCACCGTCAGTCAGGTCCCATCAGGTGACTCTGACCGGTGTGTCGGACTGCAGCATTGCTGCTTACCGACTAAAAAAACCTCCTCTTGCGGCCAACGATGAACTCATATTTGTGAACTCATGGAGACGAGTCAACTAAAGAAGCATCTTATACACGCATATATTTAAAAAACAAGATATTTCATTACAGAAATCCAATCAATTTGAGTTTTGAGGCTCAAAGACTAACACGCAAAAAACCAATGCCTCGTCGAGTCATTTCATCATCGTCATCAAAGGACTCGTAACAATCAAAGTCCCATCAACAGAGAACCTTGGCTTGCAGACAACAGCCTTCTCATAATGCATCAACACTGAGGTGCCTGTATTGTTGGTACTTTATACAACACAAACCAATGATCAGCAGAAGAAGAATTAATTATTTAAGAAATACATATGCATCATTTATTGATCCGCATTAGCATGAATCACCTACTCTGGTTAAGTACCAAGAAAAAAACATACGATTTCATTAAACAAAAGTTTAAGAAATCAAATCAATTTGAGTTTTGAAGCTCAAAGAAACTGATTGGAAATAGTTCACTAGGCTCCGAGGGAGATTTATTTATACTCGCCTCTTCCAATCAAGTGAATATCGCAACGCGACACGTCCATATCAAGGAGGAGCGATATTAGCACAAAAGAACTCATTTTATGAAAAAATTAATAAAAAAAAACTGATTGGAGTCATTTCATTAGGCTCCGAGGGAGACTGGGTAGTTGGAAGAATAATTTATACTCTCGCCTATTCCAACTGTCGTGTTTCAAACATCACAAGGAAGGAATAACTCCCAAAAAATAAAACAGAAGTATCATCAGAGAAATCTCATCAATTTGAGGGTTGAAGCTCAAAGATTAATAAAAAATATATATGATTGGAAATAGTATTTGCTTTAAGCTAGAAAGTTGGACTTTAAGGAAAAACTGATTGAACGGATTTCATGGGGCTCCGATAGAGCAGCTGGGCGGTTGGAGGAAGAGTTTATACACTCGTCTGTAAAAAACAAGAGATTTCATTAAGAAATCAAATCAATTTGAGTTTTGAGGCTCAAAGATTAACATGAAAAAAACTCCTTAACCGCTTTGCCAGACTGATAACAATAATCAATGGCAGTGTCAATGGCAGCTGCATCAGCAAATATCGGCCCGTTCCGTTGTGAAGTCGATTATGTCGACACTTCTCAAAATCACCACCTTCTTCAGCTTCGTGGAAGACAAACGAATGCACTGAAAAACCAATGCCTCGAGTCATTTCACCATCATCATTATTATAGGACTCGCAACAATCAAAGTCCCATCAACAGAGAACCTTGGCTTGCAGACAGCCTTTGTTGGTACTTTATACAACACAAACCAATGATCAGCAGAAGAAAAAATATTATTATTATTATTAAGAAACGAATCGCATTAATCGTCCAGGCACAAGATTGCAGTTGACATACGTAAGATGCCAGCCATAAGACGGGACTGACCCATCGTACCTCAAATTAAAAAGACGACTAAAGACTTGTGATGGGTTAACAAATTTCAAAAAATTGAATCAAGTTGAGTTTCGAAACTCAAAGAAACTGATTGGAAATAGTTTAATAGGCTCCGAGGGAGATTTCTTTATACTCGCCTCTTCCAATCAAGTGAATATCGCAATTCGACACGTCAAATACAGCAATCATCTATAATAGACCTTTTATTGCTATGCAACACTTCACTAAAGCAGGATGCTTATTGAAGAACTCACTTTATGAAATATACGAATAAAACAGTAATACGAAGACTGCCATAGACAGACTTCTATCGACCGCGGACGCAAGCCCGACCCGGGACAACTTCATCCAATTCAAAGAATAGATATCATTTGAGAAATCTCATCAATTTGAGGTTTGAAGGTCAAAGAGTAATCAAAAATATTAAGTATTAGCTTCAAGCTGAAAAGTGGGAAACTTTAAGGAAAAACTGATTGAACGGGTTTCACTGTTCTGCTCCGAGGGAGACTTGGCAGCAGTTGGAGGAAGAGGTTATACACTCACCTATTTCCAACCGACAATGAACTCCACGTCAAAGGTTCTTCACAGAAAAAAAATTAAAAATCAGAGATTTCATTATAGAAATCAAATAAATTTGAGGTCTCAGGCACAAAGATTAACACGAAATTCACAAATATAAAATTCACGACAGAAAAATATTGTTGAGCCTTTAAACTCAATCGAAAATTGAAAGCACAAAATAAAACACAATTTAAATTTTTACCAAAGAAAAAAAATAGGAATAAATATGAAAAATGACTGAGCTCCACGGAGCTCAGAGCCAGACTGAATAAAAAACAATTTGGCTGCGGGCAGCTGGAAAAATCTGATGAATCTCGAAGCCTACTTTGATAATATAAAATGCTGACACTCTGCAGTTAAGGGCTGCATTTAGTAGAGTTGCAACTGGCAACTGGCAACCTCAAATTATTGCAGAGCTTCTGCACTGTGAGGTGGCAACTCTGTTCCAGTGGGCAGCCATTTTGAGACCTGAAATCACTTCCTGTTGAATTTGACAAGAAATCAATATGTATGTATAAATACCTCACCTTAATCCGTAAGGCCTAAGCCCATCGACGACTGAATTCCTTAACCCATTACGAATACTTTTCTCAACCTTGTAGGGGCAGCCGTACCAATACTTATGCTGGCCAATTACCAGCTATAACCAGTCGATGTACTCCAGGTGGGACCCATCATACGAAAAAGAGCGATTTCAAAAGGCCCAAAGATTAATACAAAATATTATCCGCACTCGATGCACACAAAAAGACACTTTTGAGACTTTAACCTCAAATAAAATTGGAGAACAGACAAAAAAAACATTTAAATTTCGACTAAAACAATATTTGAAGAGAAATTGACTGAGTTCTGCGGAGATCAGAGGCCGAAAGAACAGGAAATAAGCTTGCTGGTGGTAGGTGTGGGAAACATTTCGACAAAATATTTAGCAACTCTGTTGTTCAGGGCTGTATTGAAGCAGAGTTGCAATCAGACTGTGTTCTTTTAGAGCTTCTCAACACTGTTCTAACAGCCCATTGAGCTGCTGATCGCTGTTTCCTATTGAAATGCTTATTACTAGCCTATGGATTAAGTATAAGTAAATAAGCTGAATTATTATTATATCCACACTAATCGACTGTTTGCTAAAAAAGATGATCTATATGTGTGGCAGCCCTAAATAGTTTTAGAGCTTGTATACTGAGGTGGCAACTCTGTTCGATCTGAGAGCACTTCAGAGCTAATAGTTGACTTTCGTTAAGTTTCATTATTCCAATAATCAATGTTGATATTGATAAAGAATCTGAGACATGAATAATCAGGTTATCCATAAGCTCTTACATATCCAGTCTCTGTTCTAGTGCGGGCTGATCACTATCCATAGCACTCGCTTGATGATTTCGCCGTCATGGAGATTAAAGTCTGCTGTCGCAGGTGCTTCGCTGATTGGATATATATTTATATACATATATATATCTATGATAATATATAGCCCACAGAAGGTTAGTTATACATATGTCTGTAATAATATGTATCCACTAAACCATATACATAATTTTTTTCCCGATCTAGCCACTATTGCAATTTGAAATTCGCAACGTCTTGCAAGTGCAGCATCTTCATTATGCCAGAAAGGTTTTGTGCAGTCTCGCCCCCTTTTCACCCACATACACACATATCCGAGCCATTTGGTTGCAAAGAAGTCGAGATGCACTCGAGTGGATAATTCAATATGGGTGAACAAATTGTTTTTAAACACGTTTCATTAGACTTTGCATTGGAAATACTATTGCGAAACACACACTCATGTGTGTGTATGGGTGAGTGTGTGTGTGTGTGTGTGTGTGTACAAAAAGAGTTACCAACATTTAAATTCTAAACAGCAAACAAAGGACAAAGACAAAAGCAGCCAGAGCGAGAGAGATTTGAATGCTGTTTTAGTTCGACATATGTGCTTCTGGTATGTGTGTGGGTGGGTGGGTAGGTGGTGGTTGTGTGTGTGTAAGTCCTACCCAGTTGGAAATTCGTTAAGCTTAGCTGGCATGAACACTTGACTGACTGGAAATACTCCTCTCTCTCTCTCTCTCTCTCTCTCTCTCGTTAATACTCTGACTAGCTTTGGCCTGCTAGCGCCAATTGTCACTAAATTTCCTACTGGGGTCTCTGTGTCCTTTGACCCGATGCGCATATATTGTTTTTGCCAATGACAACTGAAAGATTGAATTGAACTTTTGCCTGCGAACGATGTAGGAATTGTAAGCGGAAGAACGGCCAGAGGAGAAGGACGAGGAGGACTATCGCTGGGAGTGTGAGCGAAAGGATATGCAGATGGAGCTGGAGACGGCTGACGCGAGTCCAAACAGAGGCTCGAGGTAATTGTGAATTGATTGGCGAAGTGTAGCAAAATTCAATGGAGTTGCATTCGGCATACGGGGCGAGCGGTCGGACCCGAGGAGGAGTGGGCGCTGGCAGCACATCGAAAATGTCATTGAATCCGATTGGATGCGATCAATTTCGTTCGCCGACAGTCGATGCGATTTGTCTTCTGTCAGATTTGAGTGACAGAGCAGTTTGTTCTATTTTGCCCACAGAATGCCGAAGCTGATGCACTTTTTGTCCCAGCCACGCGCAGGCGATAAAAATGAACAGTTCGTGTTGTCACTTCTCTACTCCTACTCCCACTCTTATTCTACTTTACACTACTCTACACCTATTCTACTCTTTTTTACCCCTACTCGTACTCCTACTCTACTTTACTCTACTTTGCTCTGCTTTACTCCACACCTCCCCCACTGTACATCTACGTATACACATACTCTTCTCTATTCTACTCCCACTTCTACTTCTACTCCTCCTCTACGCCTTCTCTACTCCATTCTACTCGTACTCCTCTACCCTATTGTGCTTTACTCTACTCCTACTCAACTCTACTCCTACTTCTACTAATACTCTACTCTACTCTACTCTACTCTACTCTACACTACTCTACACTACTCTACACTACTCTACACTACTCTACACTACTCTACACTACTCTACTCTACTCTACTCTACTCTTCTCTATTCTACTCCTACTCTACTCGACTCTTCGCATCGCTTCTTATTCGACATTTTTGTCGCTTATTTCTTCTGGTTTCTCTTTTTTTTACTTCTGCTCCTCCTCCATTTGCTCTGACACGTGTGGTGGTTGGCATTGGGGAACGGAGCCTTACGACCTCCTCAGATATTCAGCCTAAAAGACAAGACGCGCTCGTTAAGTGGCGCAGAAATTCGGTTCGCTGCGCCGCTTCATGGCGTGGAAGCTGCATTAGGTTAGTGTCTTGTTGTCTTTCCCACGTGCCACGCCCACACTGTTGTAGTTGTTGTTGGCTGTGTTAGCTGTTGCTTATTGTATTATGCGTTGTATTGTTGTCGTGCTGAATGAAGTCCTCACAGCTTGTTGCTTTAATCTGCTCCAGCTCCATGAATGCCACTGCCCTCCCTCCCTCCCTCCTCCACATAGCCATGCTCCTGCCCTCCACCTCCGTCCGCCCTCGTCGCACTGCGACTCATTATGCGCTTAATTTTCGCTTTTCATTTTCAATTGCCATAATTTAGTTTTATTTCGCTTCATTTTCACTGCGGCTGCCAGGACCTGGGCTTTGGGCTCTGGGCCCCATTCATTGTGCCAGCTTCTGTTTTTCATTTGGTGGGGCAAAGTTTTACCGCTACCTGAGCATATTTTCATTTGGCAAAACCCGTGGCAGGCTGCGTCTGATTACATCATAAGAAATGCGTAATAATTGCGTTAGCCAGCCAGCCAGGCGGGCTCTCAACTTTGTACATGGCCGGCATCTTGGCAGGTATTGCCGCATAACGCCACGCCCACAAACACGCAAGGGGCGTACCAGCAGCATTCTTCACAAATAAAAGACTCGAAGTGAGCAGCGAACAACTCAAATTATTTTTACGAAATTTAATTCTTATCCCCAATTCAATTCAGCTAAACTGCTTAGGAGAGTGCACTTCATAGGGCGAAGGGCGACACCTGGCGGTGAACAAAGCCGGCTGTGAGGGAAAGATTTTAAGTATGTTTGTATACTCGTGGAAGTATTTGATAGATGTATGTATATAGGTCATTTCTAGCTGAACTATAGCAGCTCGTGAACTAGTTCAATTGAACTAGTTATTCAAAAGAACTGGTTGATAGCCAATAAAGATTAAATCTATATTCTTAGATGCGATTTTTTTTAATATAACTATTGACTTGCGTTGTTCATAAAATGAACTAGTTCTAGTGAGCTTAACAGCTGGGAGATCATGTATTGAACTAGTTCCCTTACTACTCAGCTTTACTTCATCACTCAGCCTATGTCAAGCTAATAATTCCAGCTTTTATCTAATTATAACGCCATCTGTTGTCGATATTCGGAGTTTTCAAAAATTTCCTTTCAGTTTTGAGGACTTTTTATGACCGTTAAGTGTGTGAGCATAATACGCCTGTCTCGTACAACATTTCACCTCTTATCAGCGGCAGCGCAAAAATTGCCAAGACGTGCCAGGACATACGCACACACACACACACACACACCCATTCACAAGGCAGCCAAAGGAGCTAAGAAGCGAGCAGCCAACTATAAATCAGTTCCAATGAAATATCATTAGCACCAGACCAAGTCGAACTTCGGCACGAAGCGCAACAAAATAGCGAACCAACTGCGGTCTGGCAAAAAGCGTGAAGCATGCATCGATTGAGCAGAAAAGTTAGCCTTTTATTCGCTAAATTCAGCTTTTTTCTGGAGAAGCAAGAAAAGTGGCTAAGTGGAAAGGGTGAGTATTATCAAGTATATAAGCTATTTGATCCGTTCAATGATTTCATTTTAGCAAAACTCTACATGGGAGTAGGTATACTCTAGTCGGGTATGCCTCACATACCCACAAGCGACTGCATTGCTTTTCCCGAAGCTGACAGCACTGGCATGCAGTAACCTCAAGTCGAAAACGACTCGAGGGAGAGTCAGGGAACACTGTAAGAGAGTTGGCAGACAGTTGGCACACACATTATGCCAGAGCTGGGCCGCCGGATGCGGCTGTAAAAACTTGAAAAATTGATTGAGCACGTGAATAACAGGAACTGAAATACAACTGCAACAAGCAGAGATACATGTTTGCACATACAAATGTATCTGCTTACTGGTTACTGCTTGCTGTTAGCCAACTGCCTTTGAACTCTTTCTCCCTCTCTTTATGCCATTTGGCAGCTCGACTTGGGCAATAAAATGTACAACATGCGTGGGAGTTGACGCAGAGCAAATCCTCCAACTGCATTTTGCGCATTTGTATGCCAAAAAAAAAGGGGAGTTACATCAGGGACTATTATAATACGGTGCCTAAGCAAACGTGGCTATCGACAGTGGAAGCCGAAGCTTTGATACGCTTAACAACTGCCTGCCAATGTTAACAGCCAGTTGCAAATGCAACGTGGGCTGAATGGGGATGGCCTAACACCTATCTGTCTGCTGGCATGCACTTTGACAGCAGTTCGTTGTCAGCCACATAAACATGCTGTTAAATCTACATGTTAACATTCTCTGGCTGAATGTTAACATTTACTAGGCAGCTTAAATCCTAATAGACTGCTGATGTTTACTCTTACTTAAAGCGGATAAGGATAAGCGGGTTCTCTAAGTGGGCGTACAATCTTGAGTATGTTTATATGTATTTTCTCAGACTAAATGTTAAATTTTAACAGACATTTTAAGTCTCTCGCCCATCAGCTAAAAAACATGCCTTGACAAGAGCGATATATAGAATTGGTCTTAGCTTTGACTTGTCATGAATCGCATTGGCATTCATATTCACAAGAAACTTTGGCCAACTCTGATTTACAACCTGGTTGCAAAGTGCATGGTAAATGCTGTGTTGCTTACATTTGCCAAACGTGCAGCAGAACGAAAGGAAAAACAGCTGAATGCCATTGTTGTAGTTGCTCGTATTGGTCTTGGCTTACGCTGCTGCCAAAAAAAAGGAAGAGAACGAGGGAGAAAGACAAATGGACAGACGGACGGACGACGGACAAACAGACAGATACAGAGTATAACTGCCTGCCCCACACACACACACACACACATAGAGTTGGAGTTTGGATATCATTTCAGTGCCACCTTGCCGAGGCGAACTGCAGCTCGCCACGGTGCAAGTGGCGCAGACTTGGGACTTGGGGTGTGGGGCGAGGGGCGTGACATGGTGGCTATAAGCAGCACGTAGCTGTGTAGCTAAAACACCACGTAGCATTATCGATGTAATCACCGGATAAGCTAACAAGTTGCCAGGATTTTCACGCAAACTCCATGCCGCTGGACAAGGCCAGTGAGCGAAGCTGACAGAGCCAGAGATAGTGAGAGAGGGGATAAGGTATAAAAGTAGTGTGAAAAGAAAATAAAAGAAAAGTAAAAAAAACATCAAGTTTTTACCAAACATCTTATAGTGTCTCGGGGTGGCTATGGAAGAGAGGAAAACTTGGATACTTGGTGGTTATATGTAGCACTTGCACTTACTTAGTATGGATAAACTGTGCTAATAACTAAAGTCGTTCAACTTATTGATATTGAAAATATTCTACGGGAATTGGCAAAGTGCACAAAAGGTGGGCACAAGGTGAGCGCAGAAAGCGTGCGTGTCTGCCTTGCACGAACCGAAGCATAAGTGAATCAACGAAAGTTCAACAAAGTGGAATAAAAAGTTAAATGCATTAACAGAGCTCAGCCAGAGAAAAGTTCTTAATCAAAATTGGAAAATTTCATTTCATTTGAAAATTTGTTGAATTCGCAGAAATCTTGCAAAAGCTATGTATGGGGCTTTATTAAAGAAACTAATAATCCAGTAGATGCGTTCGCTTAAGACACTGCGAGCTTCGACCTCTGCTAAGTGAGTGACCCTGCAGAGTGAGTCCCGGTGGAGTCAGCAGAGATCGAACGACAGCAGGCTATCCTCTCCTGGCAGGCCAAGTGGTCTATCGATCGGGCAAATAAATATGTACATATATAGATTAGTGGATATATATTATTACAGACATATGTATAACTAACCTTCTAACCTCCATGTAGGCGAAATCATCAAGCGAGTGATGTGGATAGTGAACAGAGGTTCTGTTTTTTCATGTCTCAAATTCTTGATCAATATCAACATTGATTATTGGAATAATGAAACTTAACGAAAGTCAACTATTAGCTCTGAAGTGCTCTCAGATCGAACAGAGTTGCCACCTCAGTATACAAGCTCTAAAACTATTTAGGGCTGCCACACATATAGATCATCTTTTTTAGCAAACAGTCGATTAGTGTGGATATAATAATAATTCAGCTTATTTACTCATACTTAATCCACAGGCCAGTCATAAGCATTTCAATAAGAAACAGCGATCAGCTGCTAAATGGGCTGTTAGAACAGTGTTGAGAAGCTCTAAAATAACACAGTCTGATTGCAACTCTGCTTCAATACAGCCCTGAACAACAGAGTTGCTAAATATTTTGTCGAAATGTTTCCCACACCTACCACCAGCAAGCTTATTTCCTGTTCTTTCGGCCTCTGATCTCCGCAGAACTCAGTCAATTTCTCTTCAAATATTGTTTTAGTCGAAATTTAAATGTTTTTTTGTCTGTTCTCCAATTTTATTTGAGGTTAAAGTCTCAAAAGTGTCTTTTTTGTGTGCATCGAGTGCGGATAATATTTTGTATTAATCTTTGGGCCTTTTGAAACTCAAATTGATTTGAATTCTGCAATGAAATCGCTCTTTTTCGTATGATGGCTTCAACCTGGAGTACATCGACTGGTTATAGCTGGTAATTGGCCAGCATAAGTATTGGTACGGCTGCCCCTACAAGGTTGAGAAAAGTATTCGTAATGGGATAAGGAATTTAGTCGTCGATGGGCTTAGGCCTTACGGATTAAGGTGAGGTATTTATACATACATATTGATTTGTCAAATTCAACAGGAAGTGATTTCAGGTCTCAAAATGGCTGCCCACTGGAACAGAGTTGCCACCTCACAGTGCAGAAGCTCTGCAATAATTTGAGGTTGCCAGTTGCCAGTTGCAACTCTACTAAATGCAGCCCTTAACTGCAGAGTGTCAGCATTTTATATTATCAAAGTAGGCTTCGAGATTCATCAGATTTTTCCAGCTGCCCGCAGCCAAATTGTTTTTTATTCAGTCTGGCTCTGAGCTCCGTGGAGCTCAGTCATTTTTCATATTTATTCCTATTTTTTTTCTTTGGTAAAAATTTAAATTGTTTTTTATTTTGTGCTTTCAATTTTCGATTTCTATTTGAGTTTAAAGGCTCAACAATATTTTTCTATCGTGAATTTTTTTTATATTTGTGAATTTCGTGTTAATCTTGGAGCCTGAGACCTCAAATTTATTTGATTTCTATAATGAAATCTCTGATTTTTAATTTGTTTTTCTGTGAAGAACCTTTGACGTGGAGTTCATTGTCGGTTGGAAATAGGTGAGTGTATAACCTCTTCCTCCAACTGCTGCCAAGTCCCCCTCGGAGCAGAACAGTGAAACCCGTTCAATCAGTTTTTCCTTAAAGTTTCCCACTTTTCAGCTTGAAGCTAAAACTTAATATTTTTGATTACTCAAATTGATGAGATTTCTCAAATGATATCTATTCTTTGAATTGGATGAAGTTGTCCCGGGTCGGGCTTGCGTCCGCGGTCGATAGAAGTCTGTCTATGGCTTCGTATTACTGTTTTATTCGTATATTTCATAAAGTGAGTTCTTCAATAAGCATCCTGCTTTAGTGAAGTGTTGCATAGCAATAAAAGGTCTATTATAGATGATTGCTGTATTTGACGTGTCGAATTGCGATATTCACTTGATTGGAAGAGGCGAGTATAAAGAAATCTCCCTCGGAGCCTATTGAACTATTTCCAATCAGTTTCTTTGAGTTTCGAAACTCAACTTGATTCAATTTTTTGAAATTTGTTAACCCATCACAAGTCTTTAGTCGTCTTTTTTAATTTGAGGTACGATGGGTCAGTCCCGTCTTATGGCTGGCATCTTACGTATGTCAACTGCAATCTTGTGCCTGGACGATTAATGCGATTCGTTTCTTAATAATAATAATAATATTTTTTCTTCTGCTGATCATTGGTTTGTGTTGTATAAAGTACCAACAAAGGCTGTCTGCAAGCCAAGGTTCTCTGTTGATGGGACTTTGATTGTTGCGAGTCCTATAATAATGATGATGGTGAAATGACTCGAGGCATTGGTTTTTCAGTGCATTCGTTTGTCTTCCACGAAGCTGAAGAAGGTGGTGATTTTGAGAAGTGTCGACATAATCGACTTCACAACGGAACGGGCCGATATTTGCTGATGCAGCTGCCATTGACACTGCCATTGATTATTGTTATCAGTCTGGCAAAGCGGTTAAGGAGTTTTTTTCATGTTAATCTTTGAGCCTCAAAACTCAAATTGATTTGATTTCTTAATGAAATCTCTTGTTTTTTACAGACGAGTGTATAAACTCTTCCTCCAACCGCCCAGCTGCTCTATCGGAGCCCCGTGAAATCCGTTCAATCAGTTTTTCCTTAAAGTTTCCCACTTTCCAGCTTAAAGCAAATACTATTTCCAATCATATCTATTTTTTTATTAATCTTTGAGCTTCAACCCTCAAATTGATGAGATTTCTCTGATGATACTCCTGTTTTATTTTTTGGGAGTTATTCCTTCCTTGTGATGTTGAAACACGACAGTTGGAATAGGCGAGAGTATAAATTATTCTTCCAACTACCCAGTCTCCCTCGGAGCCTAATGAAATGACTCCAATCAGTTTTTTTTATTAATTTTTTCATAAAATGAGTTCTATTGTGCTAATATCGCTCCTCCTTGATATGGACGTGTCGCGTTGCGATATTCACTTGATTGGAAGAGGCGAGTATAAATAAATCTCCCTCGGAGCCTAGTGAACTATTTCCAATCAGTTTCTTTGAGCTTCAAAACTCAAATTGATTTGATTTCTTAAACTTGTGTTTAATGAAATCGTATGTTTTTTTCTTGGTACTTAACCAGAGTAGGTGATTCATGCTAATGCGGATCAATAAATGATGCATATGTATTTCTTAAATAATTAATTCTTCTTCTGCTGATCATTGGTTTGTGTTGTATAAAGTACCAACAATACAGGCACCTCAGTGTTGATGCATTATGAGAAGGCTGTTGTCTGCAAGCCAAGGTTCTCTGTTGATGGGACTTTGATTGTTACGAGTCCTTTGATGACGATGATGAAATGACTCGACGAGGCATTGGTTTTTTGCGTGTTAGTCTTTGAGCCTCAAAACTCAAATTGATTGGATTTCTGTAATGAAATATCTTGTTTTTTAAATATATGCGTGTATAAGATGCTTCTTCAGTTGACTCGTCTCCATGAGTTCACAAATATGAGTTCATCGTTGGCCGCAAGAGGAGGTTTTTTTAGTCGGTAAGCAGCAATGCTGCAGTCCGACACACCGGTCAGAGTCACCTGATGGGACCTGACTGACGGTGCATAAAGCATTTTTTCCTACCTCAGCCACAAAAAAAAAAAAAAAAAAAAAAAAATATGAATATTAATTAACTGTTTCTTTACTTGAAACTTATCTAGATGAGGATGGAGCTGGAGCTGCTGAGAACATATTTTTGTTGAATTTTATAAAGTCCTTTTTCATAGACATTTCACATTGGCATCGACTCGAATCTGTGTGGCTGGCTGGAAGAGCGGATCTACATATCAGATCTAAATCTATTTATATTTTACTTTGTTTATTTTTAAAATTTATTTATAAATTTTAAATCAAGTAAGTTAAAAAATCATATATATATTTTATTATTACTAATTATTATTATATTATAATATATTGTGTTTATTTAAAGCTTTTAGTATATTGATCTATGTATGTTATATTTTGATATAAAACATTAAATAGCAATGCGTGCCAGACGGACTACTTTCTCTAGACGTGTCGGTGGTGCTGAGTGCTCAATATTCCCATGGCTGGCGATATAAGAAACAAACAAACAAACAACATTCAAGATATCGGAAGAAGCTGTATGCGCCACCTTAGATACCTTCCAGCAGATAATGAAGACTCAAGAGGAGAGGATTACCACTTCGGCAGAGGCTCGCTCGTCTACACCAACAATCAAGTCTAGTTGCACAAATGAAATTTACAAATAAACAAGAATTGTATAGAATAAAATGAAATAACATTTATAAGAGATACATCTGTTTTACTTAGAATAAATCACTCGTAATGAAAGAAGAGCAAAAGAGAGAGCAGACGTTCAAAGGACGAACCCATGATAACTGCTTAGGCTAGTCTACAGGTGTTGATATTCATGCAACGGACGAGGTCCGGTCCGGCAGCAAGAAAGAGGCGTCGACTCGCCAAGCGAGGCATTGCTAGAAGCGAGAAGGCGAGATATGAAAGCATATGTATGAACCGATGCCATTCCGACAAAAGCTTTTAAGATTTTCCTGCAATAGTTCAGCTTATTTACTTATACCCATATCATAGGCCAGTCATAAGCATTTCAATAAGAAACAGCGATCAGCTGCTAAATGGGCTGTTAGAACAGTGTTGAGAAGCTCTAAAATAACACAGTCTGATTGCAACTCTGCTTCAATACAGCCCTGAACAACAGAGTTGCTAAATATTTTGTCGAAATGTTTCCCACACCTACCACCAGCAAGCTTATTTCCTGTTCTTTCGGCCTCTGATCTCCGCAGAACTCAGTCAATTTCTCTTCAAATATTGTTTTAGTCGAAATTTAAATGTTTTTTTGTCTGTTCTCCCATTTTATTTGAGGTTAAAGTCTCAAAAGTGTCTTTTTTGTGTGCATCGAGTGCGGATAATATTTTGTATTAATCTTTGGGCCTTTTGAAACTCAATCTGATTTGAATTCT
Organism: Drosophila repleta; assembly: GCA_018903745.1. NCBI lineage: Eukaryota > Metazoa > Arthropoda > Insecta > Diptera > Drosophilidae > Drosophila > Drosophila repleta. The sequence goes on along the minus strand of JAEIGN010000750.1, from coordinate 1,686,720 downwards.
GCAATGAAATCGCTCTTTTTCGTATGATGGCTTCAACCTGGAGTACATCGACTGGTTATAGCTGGTAATTGGCCAGCATAAGTATTGGTACGGCTGCCCCTACAAGGTTGAGAAAAGTATTCGTAATGGGTTAAGGAATTCAGTCGTCGATGGGCTTAGGCCTTACGGATTAAGGTGAGGTATTTATACATACATATTGATTTCTTGTCAAATTCAACAGGAAGTGATTTCAGGTCTCAAAATGGCTGCCCACTGGAACAGAGTTGCCACCTCACAGTGCAGAAGCTCTGCAATAATTTGAGGTTGCCAGTTGCCAGTTGCAACTCTACTAAATGCAGCCCTTAACTGCAGAGTGTCAGCATTTTATATTATCAAAGTAGGCTTCGAGATTCATCAGATTTTTCCAGCTGCCCGCAGCCAAATTGTTTTTTATTCAGTCTGGCTCTGAGCTCCGTGGAGCTCAGTCATTTTTCATGTTTATTCCTATTTTTTTTCTTTGGTAAAAATTTAAATTGTTTTTTATTTTGTGCTTTCAATTTTCGATTTCTATTTGAGTTTAAAGGCTCAACAATATTTTTCTATCGTGAATTTTTTTTATATTTGTGAATTTCGTGTTAATCTTGGAGCCTGAGACCTCAAATTTATTTGATTTCTATAATGAAATCTCTGATTTTTAATTTGTTTTTCTGTGAAGAACCTTTGACGTGGAGTTCATTGTCGGTTGGAAATAGGTGAGTGTATAACCTCTTCCTCCAACTGCTGCCAAGTCTCCCTCGGAGCAGAACAGTGAAACCCGTTCAATCAGTTTTTCCTTAAAGTTTCCCACTTTTCAGCTTGAAGCTAATACTTAATATTTTTGATTACTCTTTGACCTTCAAACCTCAAATTGATGAGATTTCTCAAATGATATCTATTCTTTGAATTGGATGAAGTTGTCCCGGGTCGGGCTTGCGTCCGCGGTCGATAGAAGTCTGTCTATGGCAGTCTTCGTATTACTGTTTTATTCGTATATTTCATAAAGTGAGTTCTTCAATAAGCATCCTGCTTTAGTGAAGTGTTGCATAGCAATAAAAGGGCTTTTATAGGCGATTGCTGTATTTGACATGTCGAATTGCGATGTTCACTTGATTGGAAGAGGCGAGTATAAAGAAATCTCCCTCGGAGCCTATTGAACTATTTCCAATCAGTTTCTTTGAGTTTCGAAACTCAACTTGATTCAATTTTTTGAAATTTGTTAACCCATCACAAGTCTTTAGTCGTCTTTTTAATTTGAGGTACGATGGGTCAGTCCCGTCTTATGGCTGGCATCTTACGTATGTCAACTGCAATCTTGTGCCTGGACGATTAATGCGATTCGTTTCTTAATAATAATAATAATATTTTTTCTTCTGCTGATCATTGGTTTGTGCTGTATAAAGTACCAACAATACACGCACCTCAGTGCTTATGCATTATGAGAAGGCTGTCTGCAAGCCAAGGTTCTCTGTTGATGGGACTTTGATTGTTGCGAGTCCTATAATAATGATGATGGTGAAATGACTCGAGGCATTGGTTTTTCAGTGCATTCGTTTGTCTTCCACGAAGCTGAAGAAGGTGGTGATTTTGAGAAGTGTCGACATAATCGACTTCACAACGGAACGGGCCGATATTTGCTGATGCAGCTGCCATTGACACTGCCATTGATTATTGTTATCAGTCTGGCAAAGCGGTTAAGGAGTTTTTTTCATGTTAATCTTTGAGCCTCAAAACTCAAATTGATTTGATTTCTTAATGAAATCTCTTGTTTTTTATAGACGAGTGTATAAACTCTTCCTCCAACCGCCCAGCTGCTCTATCGGAGCCCCGTGAAATCCGTTCAATCAGTTTTTCCTTAAAGTTTCCCACTTTCCAGCTTAAAGCAAATACTATTTCCAATCATATATATTTTTTTTTATTAATCTTTGAGCTTCAACCCTCAAATTGATGAGATTTCTCTGATGATAATCCTGTTTTATTTTTTGGGAGTTATTCCTTCCTTGTGATGTTGAAACACGACAGTTGGAATAGGCGAGAGTATAAATTATTCTTCCAACTACCCACCCAGTCTCCCTCGGAGCCTAATGAAATGACTCCAATCAGTTTTTTTTATTAATTTTTTCATAAAATGAGTTCTATTGTGCTAATATCGCTCCTCCTTGATATGGACGTGTCGCGTTGCGATATTCACTTGATTGGAAGAGGCGAGTATAAATAAATCTCCCTCGGAGCCTAGTGAACTATTTCCAATCAGTTTCTTTGAGCTTCAAAACTCAAATTGATTTGATTTCTTAAACTTTTGTTTAATGAAATCGTATGTTTTTTTCTTGGTACTTAACCAGAGTAGGTGATTCATGCTAATGCGGATCAATAAATGATGCATATGTATTTCTTAAATAATTAATTCTTCTTCTGCTGATCATTGGTTTGTGTTGTATAAAAGTACCAACAATACAGGCACCTCAGTGTTGATGCATTATGAGAAGGCTGTTGTCTGCAAGCCAAGGTTCTCTGTTGATGGGACTTTGATTGTTACGAGTCCTTTGATGACGATGATGAAATGACTCGACGAGGCATTGGTTTTTTGCGTGTTAGTCTTTGAGCCTCAAAACTCAAATTGATTGGATTTCTGTAATGAAATATCTTGTTTTTTAAATATATGCGTGTATAAGATGCTTCTTCAGTTGACTCGTCTCCATGAGTTCACAAATATGAGTTCATCGTTGGCCGCAAGAGGAGGTTTTTTTAGTCGGTAAGCAGCAATGCTGCAGTCCGACACACCGGTCAGAGTCACCTGATGGGACCTGACTGACGGTGCATAAAGCATTTTTTCCTACCTCAGCCACAAAAAAAAAAAAAAAAAAAAAAAAAAAAAAATATGAATATTAATTAACTGTTTCTTTACTTGAAGCTTATCTAGATGATGATGGAGCTGGAGCTGCTGAGAACATATTTTTGTTGAATTTTATAAAGTCCTTTTTCATAGACATTTCACATTGGCATCGACTCGAATCTGTGTGGCTGGCTGGAAGAGCGGATCTACATATCAGATCTAAATCTATTTATATTTTACTTTGTTTATTTTTTAAAATTTATTTATAAATTTTAAATCAAGTAAGTTAAAAAATCATATATATATTTTATTATTACTAATTATTATTATATTATAATATATTGTGTTTATTTAAAGCTTTTAGTATATTGATCTATGTATGTTATATTTTGATATAAAACATTAAATAGCAATGCGTGCCAGACGGACTACTTTCTCTAGACGTGTCGGTGGTGCTGAGTGCTCAATATTCCCATGGCTGGCGATATAACAAACAAACGAACAACATTCAAGATATCGGAAGAAGCTGTATGCGCCACCTTAGATACCTTCCAGCAGATAATGAAGACTCAAGAGGAGAGGATTACCACTTCGGCAGAGGCTCGCTCGTCTACACCAACAATCAAGTCTAGTTGCACAAATGAAATTTACAAATAAACAAGAATTGTATAGAATAAAATGAAATAACATTTATAAGAGATACATCTGTTTTACTTAGAATAAATCACTCGTAATGAAAGAAGAGCAAAAGAGAGCAGACGTTCAAAGGACGACCCCATGATAACTGCTTAGGCTAGTCTACAGGTGTTGATATTCATGCAACGGACGAGGTCCGGTCCGACAGCAAGAAAGAGGCGTCGACTCGCCAAGCAGCGAGGCATTGCTAGAAGCGAGAAGGCGAGATATGAAAGCATATGTATGTATGAACCGATGCCATTCCGACAAAAGCTTTAAAGATTTTCCTGCAAGAGTTCAGCTTATTTACTTATACCCATATCATAGGCCAGTCAAGCATTTCAATAAGAAACAGCGATCAGCTGCTAAATGGGCTGTTAGAACAGTGTTGAGAAGCTCTAAAATAACACAGTCTGATTGCAACTCTGCTTCAATACAGCCCTGAACAACAGAGTTGCTAAATATTTTGTCGAAATGTTTCCCACACCTACCACCAGCAAGCTTATTTCCTGTTCTTTCGGCCTCTGATCTCCGCAGAACTCAGTCAATTTCTCTTCAAATATTGTTTTGGTGAAAATTTAAATGTTTTTTTGCTGTCTGTTCTCCAATTTTATTTGAGGTTAAAGTCTCAAAAGTGTCTTTTTTGTGTGCATCGAGTGCGGATAATATTTTGTATTAATCTTTGGGCCTTTTGAAACTCAAATTGATTTGATTTCTGCAATGAAATCGCTCTTTTTCGTACGATGGGTCCCACCTGGAGTACATCGACTGGTTATAGCTGCTAATTGGCCAGCATAAGTATTGGTACGGCTGCCCCTACAAGGTTGAGAAAAGTATTCGTAATGGGTTAAGGAATTCAGTCGTCGATGGGCTTAGGCCTTACGGATTAAGGTGAGGTATTTATACATACATATTGATTTCTTGTCAAATTCAACAGGAAGTGATTTCAGGTCTCAAAATGGCTGCCCACTGGAACAGAGTTGCCACCTCACAGTGCAGAAGCTCTGCAATAATTTTAGGTTGCCAGTTGCCAGTTGCAACTCTACTAAATGCAGCCCTTAACTGCAGAGTGTCAGCATTTTATATTATCAAAGTAGGCTTCGAGATTCATCAGATTTTTCCAGTTGCCCGCAGCCAAATTGTTTTTTATTCAGTCTGGCTCTGAGCTCCGTGGAGCTCAGTCATTTTTCATATTTATTCCTATTTTTTTTCTTTGGTAAAAATTTAAATTGTTTTTTATTTTGTGCTTTCAATTTTCGATTTCTATTTGAGTTTAAAGGCTCAACAATATTTTTCTATCGTGAATTTTTTTTATATTTGTGAATTTCGTGTTAATCTTGGAGCCTGAGACCTCAAATTTATTTGATTTCTATAATGAAATCTCTGATTTTTAATTTGTTTTTCTGTGAAGAACCTTTGACGTGGAGTTCATTGTCGGTTGGAAATAGGTGAGTGTATAACCTCTTCCTCCAACTGCTGCCAAGTCTCCCTCGGAGCAGAACAGTGAAACCCGTTCAATCAGTTTTTCCTTAAAGTTTCCCACTTTTCAGCTTGAAGCTAATACTTAATATTTTTGATTACTCTTTGACCTTCAAACCTCAAATTGATGAGATTTCTCAAATGATATCTATTCTTTGAATTGGATGAAGTTGTCCCGGGTCGGGCTTGCGTCCGCGGTCGATAGAAGTCTGTCTATGGCAGTCTTCGTATTACTGTTTTATTCGTATATTTCATAAAGTGAGTTCTTCAATAAGCATCCTGCTTTAGTGAAGTGTTGCATAGCAATAAAAGGTCTATTATAGATGATTGCTGTATTTGACGTGTCGAATTGCGATATTCACTTGATTGGAAGAGGCGAGTATAAAGAAATCTCCCTCGGAGCCTATTGAACTATTTCCAATCAGTTTCTTTGAGTTTCGAAACTCAACTTGATTCAATTTTTTTGAAATTTGTTAACCCATCACAAGTCTTTAGTCGTCTTTTTAATTTGAGGTACGATGGGTCAGTCCCGTCTTATGGCTGGCATCTTACGTATGTCAACTGCAATCTTGTGCCTGGACGATTAATGCGATTCGTTTCTTAATAATAATAATAATATTTTTTCTTCTGCTGATCATTGGTTTGTGTTGTATAAAGTACCAACAATACACGCACCTCAGTGCTTATGCATTATGAGAAGGCTGTCTGCAAGCCAAGGTTCTCTGTTGATGGGACTTTGATTGTTGCGAGTCCTATAATAATGATGATGGTGAAATGACTCGAGGCATTGGTTTTTCAGTGCATTCGTTTGTCTTCCACGAAGCTGAAGAAGGTGGTGATTTTGAGAAGTGTCGACATAATCGACTTCACAACGGAACGGGCCGATATTTGCTGATGCAGCTGCCATTGACACTGCCATTGATTATTGTTATCAGTCTGGCAAAGCGGTTAAGGAGTTTTTTCATGTTAATCTTTGAGCCTCAAAACTCAAATTGATTTGATTTCTTAATGAAATCTCTTGTTTTTTATAGACGAGTGTATAAACTCTTCCTCCAACCGCCCAGCTGCTCTATCGGAGCCCCGTGAAATCCGTTCAATCAGTTTTTCCTTAAAGTTTCCCACTTTCCAGCTTAAAGCAAATACTATTTCCAATCATATATTTTTTTTATTAATCTTTGAGCTTCAACCCTCAAATTGATGAGATTTCTCTGATGATACTTCTGTTTTATTTTTTGGGAGTTATTCCTTCCTTGTGATGTTGAAACACGACAGTTGGAATAGGCGAGAGTATAAATTATTCTTCCAACTACCCAGTCTCCCTCGGAGCCTAATGAAATGACTCCAATCAGTTTTTTTTATTAATTTTTTCATAAAATGAGTTCTTTTGTGCTAATATCGCTCCTCCTTGATATGGACGTGTCGCGTTGCGATATTCACTTGATTGGAAGAGGCGAGTATAAATAAATCTCCCTCGGAGCCTAGTGAACTATTTCCAATCAGTTTCTTTGAGCTTCAAAACTCAAATTGATTTGATTTCTTAAACTTTTGTTTAATGAAATCGTATGTTTTTTTCTTGGTACTTAACCAGAGTAGGTGATTCATGCTAATGCGGATCAATAAATGATGCATATGTATTTCTTAAATAATTAATTCTTCTTCTGCTGATCATTGGTTTGTGTTGTATAAAGTACCAACAATACAGGCACCCTCAGTGTTGATGCATTATGAGAAGGCTGTTGTCTGCAAGCCAAGGTTCTCTGTTGATGGGACTTTGATTGTTACGAGTCCTTTGATGACGATGATGAAATGACTCGACGAGGCATTGGTTTTTTGCGTGTTAGTCTTTGAGCCTCAAAACTCAAATTGATTGGATTTCTGTAATGAAATATCTTGTTTTTTAAATATATGCGTGTATAAGATGCTTCTTCAGTTGACTCGTCTCCATGAGTTCACAAATATGAGTTCATCGTTGGCCGCAAGAGGAGGTTTTTTTAGTCGGTAAGCAGCAATGCTGCAGTCCGACACACCGGTCAGAGTCACCTGATGGGACCTGACTGACGGTGCATAAAGCATTTTTTCCTACCTCAGCCACAAAAAAAAAAAAAAAAAAAAAATTATGAATATTAATTAACTGTTTCTTTACTTGAAGCTTATCTAGATGGTGATGGAGCTGGAGCTGCTGAGAACATATTTTTGTTGAATTTTATAAAGTCCTTTTTCATAGACATTTCACATTGGCATCGACTCGAATCTGTGTGGCTGGCTGGAAGAGCGGATCTACATATCAGATCTAAATCTATTTATATTTTACTTTGTTTATTTTTAAAATTTATTTATAAATTTTAAATCAAGTTATGTATGTTATATTTTGATATAAAACATTAAATAGCAATGCGTGCCAGACGGACTACTTTCTCTAGACGTGTCGGTGGTGCTGAGTGCTCAATATTCCCATGGCTGGCGATATAAGAAACAAACAAACAAACAACATTCAAGATATCGGAAGAAGCTGTATGCGCCACCTTAGATACCTTCCAGCAGATAATGAAGACTCAAGAGGAGAGGATTACCACTTCGGCAGAGGCTCGCTCGTCTACACCAACAATCAAGTCTAGTTGCACAAATGAAATTTACAAATAAACAAGAATTGTATAGAATAAAATGAAATAACATTTATAAGAGATACATCTGTTTTACTTAGAATAAATCACTCGTAATGAAAGAAGAGCAAAAGAGAGCAGACGTTCAAAGGACGAACCCATGATAACTGCATAGGCTAGTCTACAGGTGTTGATATTCATGCAACGGACGAGGTCCGGTCCGACAGCAAGAAAGAGGAGTCGACTCGCCAAGCAGCGAGGCATTGCTAGAAGCGAGAAGGCGAGATATGAAAGCATATGTATGAACCGATGCCATTCCGACAAAAGCTTTTAAGATTTTCCTGCAATAGTTCAGCTTATTTACTTATACCCATATCATAGGCCAGTCATAAGCATTTCAATAAGAAACAGCGATCAGCTGCTAAATGGGCTGTTAGAACAGTGTTGAGAAGCTCTAAAATAACACAGTCTGATTGCAACTCTGCTTCAATACAGCCCTGAACAACAGAGTTGCTAAATATTTTGTCGAAATGTTTCCCACACCTACCACCAGCAAGCTTATTTCCTGTTCTTTCGGCCTCTGATCTCCGCAGAACTCAGTCAATTTCTCTTCAAATATTGTTTTAGTCGAAATTTAAATGTTTTTTTGTCTGTTCTCCAATTTTATTTGAGGTTAAAGTCTCAAAAGTGTCTTTTTTGTGTGCATCGAGTGCGGATAATATTTTGTATTAATCTTTGGGCCTTTTGAAATCGCTCTTTTTCGTATGATGGGTCCCACCTGGAGTACATCGACTGGTTATAGCTGGTAATTGGCCAGCATAAGTATTGGTACGGCTGCCCCTACAAGGTTGAGAAAAGTATTCGTAATGGGTTAAGGGAATTCAGTCGTCGATGGGCTTAGGCCTTACGGATTAAGGTGAGGTATTTATACATACATATTGATTTCTTGTCAAATTCAACAGGAAGTGATTTCAGGTCTCAAAATGGCTGCCCACTGGAACAGAGTTACCACCTCACAGTGCAGAAGCTCTGCAATAATTTGAGGTTGCCAGTTGCCAGTTGCAACTCTACTAAATGCAGCCCTTAACTGCAGAGTGTCAGCATTTTATATTATCAAAGTAGGCTTCGAGATTCATCAGATTTTTCCAGCTGCCCGCAGCCAAATTGTTTTTTATTCAGTCTGGCTCTGAGCTCCGTGGAGCTCAGTCATTTTTCATATTTATTCCTATTTTTTTTTCTTTGGTAAAAATTTAAATTGTTTTTTATTTTGTGCTCTCAATTTTCGATTTCTATTTGAGTTTAAAGGCTCAACAATATTTTTCTGTCGTGAATTTTATATTTGTGAATTTCGTGTTAATCTTGGAGCCTGAGACCTCAAATTTATTTGATTTCTATAATGAAATCTCTGATTTTTAATTTGTTTTTCTGTGAAGAACCTTTGACGTGGAGTTCATTGTCGGTTGGAAATAGGTGAGTGTATAACCTCTTCCTCCAACTGCTGCCAAGTCTCCCTCGGAGCAGAACAGTGAAACCCGTTCAATCAGTTTTTCCTTAAAGTTTCCCACTTTTCAGCTTGAAGCTAAAACTTAATATTTTTGATTACTCAAATTGATGAGATTTCTCAAATGATATCTATTCTTTGAATTGGATGAAGTTGTCCCGGGTCGGGCTTGCGTCCGCGGTCGATAGAAGTCTGTCTATGGCAGTCTTCGTATTACTGTTTTATTCGTATATTTCATAAAGTGAGTTCTTCAATAAGCATCCTGCTTTAGTGAAGTGTTGCATAGCAATAAAAGGTCTATTATAGATGATTGCTGTATTTGACGTGTCGAATTGCGATATTCACTTGATTGGAAGAGGCGAGTATAAAGAAATCTCCCTCGGAGCCTATTGAACTATTTCCAATCAGTTTCTTTGAGTTTCGAAACTCAACTTGATTCAATTTTTGAAATTTGTTAACCCATCACAAGTCTTTAGTCGTCTTTTTAATTTGAGGTACGATGGGTCAGTCCCGTCTTATGGCTGGCATCTTACGTATGTCAACTGCAATCTTGTGCCTGGACGATTAATGCGATTCGTTTCTTAATAATAATAATAATATTTTTTTCTTCTGCTGATCATTGGTTTGTGTTGTATAAAGTACCAACAATACACGCACCTCAGTGCTTATGCATTATGAGAAGGCTGTCTGCAAGCCAAGGTTCTCTGTTGATGGGACTTTGATTGTTGCGAGTCCTATAATAATGATGATGGTGAAATGACTCGAGGCATTGGTTTTTCAGTGCATTCGTTTGTCTTCCACGAAGCTGAAGAAGGTGGTGATTTTGAGAAGTGTCGACATAATCGACTTCAAAACGGAACGGGCCGATATTTGCTGATGCAGCTGCCATTGACACTGCCATTGATTATTGTTATCAGTCTGGCAAAGCGGTTAAGGAGTTTTTTTCATGTTAATCTTTGAGCCTCAAAACTCAAATTGATTTGATTTCTTAATGAAATCTCTTGTTTTTTATAGACGAGTGTATAAACTCTTCCTCCAACCGCCCAGCTGCTCTATCGGAGCCCCGTGAAATCCGTTCAATCAGTTTTTCCTTAAAGTTTCCCACTTTCCAGCTTAAAGCAAATACTATTTCCAATCATATATTTTTTTTATTAATCTTTGAGCTTCAACCCTCAAATTGATGAGATTTCTCTGATGATACTTCTGTTTTATTTTTTTGGGAGTTATTCCTTCCTTGTGATGTTGAAACACGACAGTTGGAATAGGCGAGAGTATAAATTATTCTTCCAACTACCCAGTCTCCCTCGGAGCCTAATGAAATGACTCCAATCAGTTTTTTTTATTAATTTTTTCATAAAATGAGTTCTTTTGTGCTAATATCGCTCCTCCTTGATATGGACGTGTCGCGTTGCGATATTCACTTGATTGGAAGAGGCGAGTATAAATAAATCTCCCTCGGAGCCTAGTGAACTATTTCCAATCAGTTTCTTTGAGCTTCAAAACTCAAATTGATTTGATTTCTTAAACTTTTGTTTAATGAAATCGTATGTTTTTTTCTTGGTACTTAACCAGAGTAGGTGATTCATGCTAATGCGGATCAATAAATGATGCATATGTATTTCTTAAATAATTAATTCTTCTTCTGCTGATCATTGGTTTGTGTTGTATAAAGTACCAACAATACAGGCACCTCAGTGTTGATGCATTATGAGAAGGCTGTTGTCTGCAAGCCAAGGTTCTCTGTTGATGGGACTTTGATTGTTACGAGTCCTTTGATGACGATGATGAAATGACTCGACGAGGCATTGGTTTTTTGCGTGTTAGTCTTTGAGCCTCAAAACTCAAATTGATTGGATTTCTGTAATGAAATATCTTGTTTTTTAAATATATGCGTGTATAAGATGCTTCTTCAGTTGACTCGTCTCCATGAGTTCACAAATATGAGTTCATCGTTGGCCGCAAGAGGAGGTTTTTTTAGTCGGTAAGCAGCAATGCTGCAGTCCGACACACCGGTCAGAGTCACCTGATGGGACCTGACTGACGGTGCATAAAGCATTTTTTCCTACCTCAGCCACAAAAAAAAAAAAAAAAAAAAAAAAACTATGAATATTAATTAACTGTTTCTTTACTTGAAGCTTATCTAGATGATGATGGAGCTGGAGCTGCTGAGAACATATTTTTGTTGAATTTTATAAAGTCCTTTTTCATAGACATTTCACATTGGCATCGACTCGAATCTGTGTGGCTGGCTGGAAGAGCGGATCTACATATCAGATCTAAATCTATTTATATTTTACTTTGTTTATTTTTAAAATTTATTTATAAATTTTAAATCAAGTAAGTTAAAAAATCATATATATATTTTATTATTACTAATTATTATTATATTATAATATATTGTGTTTATTTAAAGCTTTTAGTATATTGATCTATGTATGTTATATTTTGATATAAAACATTAAATAGCAATGCGTGCCAGACGGACTACTTTCTCTAGACGTGTCGGTGGTGCTGAGTGCTCAATATTCCCATGGCTGGCGATATAAGAAACAAACAAACAAACAACATTCAAGATATCGGAAGAAGCTGTATGCGCCACCTTAGATACCTTCCAGCAGATAATGAAGACTCAAGAGGAGAGGATTACCACTTCGGCAGAGGCTCGCTCGTCTACACCAACAATCAAGTCTAGTTGCACAAATGAAATTTACAAATAAACAAGAATTGTATAGAATAAAATGAAATAACATTTATAAGAGATACATCTGTTTTACTTAGAATAAATCACTCGTAATGAAAGAAGAGCAAAAGAGAGCAGACGTTCAAAGGACGAACCCATGATAACTGCTTAGGCTAGTCTACAGGTGTTGATATTCATGCAACGGACGAGGTCCGGTCCGGCAGCAAGAAAGAGGCGTCGACTCGCCAAGCGAGGCATTGCTAGAAGCGAGAAGGCGAGATATGAAAGCATATGTATGAACCGATGCCATTCCGACAAAAGCTTTTAAGATTTTCCTGCAATAGTTCAGCTTATTTACTTATACCCATATCATAGGCCAGTCATAAGCATTTCAATAAGAAACAGCGATCAGCTGCTAAATGGGCTGTTAGAACAGTGTTGAGAAGCTCTAAAATAACACAGTCTGATTGCAACTCTGCTTCAATACAGCCCTGAACAACAGAGTTGCTAAATATTTTGTCGAAATGTTTCCCACACCTACCACCAGCAAGCTTATTTCCTGTTCTTTCGGCCTCTGATCTCCGCAGAACTCAGTCAATTTCTCTTCAAATATTGTTTTAGTCGAAATTTAAATGTTTTTTTGTCTGTTCTCCAATTTTATTTGAGGTTAAAGTCTCAAAAGTGTCTTTTTTGTGTGCATCGGGTGCGGATAATATTTTGTATTAATCTTTGGGCCTTTTGAAACTCAAATTTTTCGTATGATGGGTCCCACCTGGAGTACATCGACTGGTTATAGCTGGTAATTGGCCAGCATAAGTATTGGTACGGCTGCCCCTACAAGGTTGAGAAAAGTATTCGTAATGGGTTAAGGAATTCAGTCGTCGATGGGCTTAGGCCTTACGGATTAAGGTGAGGTATTTATACATACATATTGATTTCTTGTCAAATTCAACAGGAAGTGATTTCAGGTCTCAAAATGGCTGCCCACTGGAACAGAGTTACCACCTCACAGTGCAGAAGCTCTGCAATAATTTGAGGTTGCCAGTTGCCAGTTGCAACTCTACTAAATGCAGCCCTTAACTGCAGAGTGTCAGCATTTTATATTATCAAAGTAGGCTTCGAGATTCATCAGATTTTTCCAGCTGCCCGCAGCCAAATTGTTTTTTATTCAGTCTGGCTCTGAGCTCCGTGGAGCTCAGTCATTTTTCATATTTATTCCTATTTTTTTTCTTTGGTAAAAATTTAAATTGTTTTTTATTTTGTGCTCTCAATTTTCGATTTCTATTTGAGTTTAAAGGCTCAACAATATTTTTCTGTCGTGAATTTTATATTTGTGAATTTCGTGTTAATCTTGGAGCCTGAGACCTCAAATTTATTTGATTTCTATAATGAAATCTCTGATTTTTAATTTGTTTTTCTGTGAAGAACCTTTGACGTGGAGTTCATTGTCGGTTGGAAATAGGTGAGTGTATAACCTCTTCCTCCAACTGCTGCCAAGTCTCCCTCGGAGCAGAACAGTGAAACCCGTTCAATCAGTTTTTCCTTAAAGTTTCCCACTTTTCAGCTTGAAGCTAAAACTTAATATTTTTGATTACTCAAATTGATGAGATTTCTCAAATGATATCTATTCTTTGAATTGGATGAAGTTGTCCCGGGTCGGGCTTGCGTCCGCGGTCGATAGAAGTCTGTCTATGGCAGTCTTCGTATTACTGTTTTATTCGTATATTTCATAAAGTGAGTTCTTCAATAAGCATCCTGCTTTAGTGAAGTGTTGCATAGCAATAAAAGGTCTATTATAGATGATTGCTGTATTTGACGTGTCGAATTGCGATATTCACTTGATTGGAAGAGGCGAGTATAAAGAAATCTCCCTCGGAGCCTATTGAACTATTTCCAATCAGTTTCTTTGAGTTTCGAAACTCAACTTGATTCAATTTTTTGAAATTTGTTAACCCATCACAAGTCTTTAGTCGTCTTTTAATTTGAGGTACGATGGGTCAGTCCCGTCTTATGGCTGGCATCTTACGTATGTCAACTGCAATCTTGTGCCTGGACGATTAATGCGATTCGTTTCTTAATAATAATAATAATATTTTTTTCTTCTGCTGATCATTGGTTTGTGTTGTATAAAGTACCAACAATACACGCACCTCAGTGCTTATGCATTATGAGAAGGCTGTCTGCAAGCCAAGGTTCTCTGTTGATGGGACTTTGATTGTTGCGAGTCCTATAATAATGATGATGGTGAAATGACTCGAGGCATTGGTTTTTCAGTGCATTCGTTTGTCTTCCACGAAGCTGAAGAAGGTGGTGATTTTGAGAAGTGTCGACATAATCGACTTCAAAACGGAACGGGCCGATATTTGCTGATGCAGCTGCCATTGACACTGCCATTGATTATTGTTATCAGTCTGGCAAAGCGGTTAAGGAGTTTTTTTCATGTTAATCTTTGAGCCTCAAAACTCAAATTGATTTGATTTCTTAATGAAATCTCTTGTTTTTTATAGACGAGTGTATAAACTCTTCCTCCAACCGCCCAGCTGCTCTATCGGAGCCCCGTGAAATCCGTTCAATCAGTTTTTCCTTAAAGTTTCCCACTTTCCAGCTTAAAGCAAATACTATTTCCAATCATATATATTTTTTATTAATCTTTGAGCTTCAACCCTCAAATTGATGAGATTTCTCTGATGATACTTCTGTTTTATTTTTTGGGAGTTATTCCTTCCTTGTGATGTTGAAACACGACAGTTGGAATAGGCGAGAGTATAAATTATTCTTCCAACTACCCAGTCTCCCTCGGAGCCTAATGAAATGACTCCAATCAGTTTTTTTAATTAATTTTTTCATAAAATGAGTTCTATTGTGCTAATATCGCTCCTCCTTGATATGGACGTGTCGCGTTGCGATATTCACTTGATTGGAAGAGGCGAGTATAAATAAATCTCCCTCGGAGCCTAGTGAACTATTTCCAATCAGTTTCTTTGAGCTTCAAAACTCAAATTGATTTGATTTCTTAAACTTTTGTTTAATGAAATCGTATGTTTTTTTCTTGGTACTTAACCAGAGTAGGTGATTCATGCTAATGCGGATCAATAAATGATGCATATGTATTTCTTAAATAATTAATTCTTCTTCTGCTGATCATTGGTTTGTGTTGTATAAAGTACCAACAATACAGGCACCTCAGTGTTGATGCATTATGAGAAGGCTGTTGTCTGCAAGCCAAGGTTCTCTGTTGATGGGACTTTGATTGTTACGAGTCCTTTGATGACGATGATGAAATGACTCGACGAGGCATTGGTTTTTTGCGTGTTAGTCTTTGAGCCTCAAAACTCAAATTGATTGGATTTCTGTAATGAAATATCTTGTTTTTTAAATATATGCGTGTATAAGATGCTTCTTCAGTTGACTCGTCTCCATGAGTTCACAAATATGAGTTCATCGTTGGCCGCAAGAGGAGGTTTTTTAGTCGGTAAGCAGCAATGCTGCAGTCCGACACACCGGTCAGAGTCACCTGATGGGACCTGACTGACGGTGCATAAAGCATTTTTTCCTACCTCAGCCACAAAAAAAAAAAAAAAAAAAAAAAAAAATATGAATATTAATTAACTGTTTCTTTACTTGAAGCTTATCTAGATGATGATGGAGCTGGAGCTGCTGAGAACATATTTTTGTTGAATTTTATAAAGTCCTTTTTCATAGACATTTCACATTGGCATCGACTCGAATCTGTGTGGCTGGCTGGAAGAGCGGATCTACATATCAGATCTAAATCTTATTTTTCAAATTAATTTTTAACTTTTAAAATTGTAAATTAGCTTTAAGCTTAAAATTCATAAAAACTTTCGTTTATTGTAATATATATTGTATTTATTTTTAAGCTTAGTTTTTTATGTATTTTTATAACAAAATATTAAATTCTTATACTTGATAAGTCCGACGAAAATATGTGGCTGCACTTGGCTGGCAAAGCGTAAAAAGACCGCGAGTCGACTTGAGTTAAGTTGAGTTGATACCTTAAGCTCTTTGGCTGGATTTGCGCAAATGCAAGTTGAAGCTTGCAGCGGCTGCCCTTCGTCCTTTATCCTGCCATAGGGCATGCTGCTACAGCCACTTGAAGACGTCAAAAAAGAAAGAAAAAGAAAGATGAAAAAGCGTAAAACTTATAAAAATTCCTACACATGATTTCGCTTTATTGCTTTATGACGCTGCCTTTTGCTATGTGTGTGTGTGTGTGTGTGTGCGTAGGGCGTGGGTGTGCGTGAGTGTCTCGGCTGTTTGGCTCAAGTGTGCCTGGCGTGAAGTCTGCTTTTGTGGTATTGTAGCATTTCCGGTGCTTATGCATATCTCACAAAGCTGCCAAGCGACAAGGACTACTTGCTCTCGGGCATCAGCGACTGTGGAATACTCTATTAGCAAAAAAATAATAATAAAATTAAAAAATTGTTCGAAATTTGACTCAAAATAAAAATGAAGCCAAATATAAAAAAATATATGTTTATTTTAAATTTAAAAAAATAAAAGTACAAAAATAAAATATAGAAATATAGTATGTACATAAAAAATAAATAAAATAATGCAAAAATATATATATATATTGTAAGTATTTATTTGATTATATTACTGAAAAAAATGTAAATAAAATATTTATTTTATTATAATCACAATATATGTATATATATATATATATATATATATTTTTTTTTAATTTGTTTTTACTAATTTTTATTTAATTCCTTCATTCATTAATATATAAGAAAACCCATATAAAAAGCTGTCGATTCTATATATTAACAAAGTTCTCAAAGGTTTTTATGCTATTAAAACTTTTTTTGCCAACTTACTTTATTGTTAGACAATTAACTTTTAATATTTATACAATTTTTATTTATTAATACTATTAGTGATAGAGACCAGCTGATAACACTGACATAACTGCCTTTGCAGAGTATTTCCATAGAGTTTATTTTGATTGCTCGGCAGTTGCCGACAAGCCTGATTGTCGCCACTCAGCTCCCACGCACCTGCCTTGTCACCTGGCCCAGTCGCAGTCGCCCAAACGAATGTCAAATTTTGTAACTTTTTTGCACAGTTCTCATATTTGCGAGTCGATTGCCTAGTTTCATTCGCTTATGAATCTATTCAGAGCAACCGCAACAGCTTGCCAGAGCAGCAGAGTGGTTAGGAGGCCGTGGAGGAGCTGGAGGTTGGGGTGCAGAGGGCACAGAGTGAAGTCAAAGGGTAAGCGTTCCCCTATCATAACTTTTGATGTGCTCTTTCCCTGGGTGCGTGCTGTGCATAGTCAATAAATAAACAATTTTTGACGCTCTAAAAATACGCAATGAAAATCTTTTTGTGGCTCCCCAGTGGATCCAGTGAAACGTCCCCTTCCCCGCCCTCCCCTGCGTGTGTGGCTGCCCGCTGAGTCTCTCCCTTTTTCTCTCTCTCTCTCTGTTTGTCCTTTGTCCCTGCCTCAATGTGTTCGCTTTTATTGTCCTGATAGATGTGGGCAACCTCCTACCCAGATTTCAGATCTCGAAACTTTTCTCTATTTCCGAGTATATTTTATCAGCATTTTAAAGTGAATGCAAGTTTCATTCAGTCTCACTGTCAATGGCATACGTTAAAGCTTTTCCAGTCGCAATTTATGCGAAAACTAACATTTTTGCTTTATCGGTAAATACATAAATTTTAGTTTTTACAGGTGATATGCGGCTTGCTTTGGAGTAGTTTATATTAAGTACTTTCTATATCCATTGGACACATATTTTTCTTACGGTTTTCAAACTTTCTTTTAGTGAGCAATTCCCGCTGACTTCAACTTAATCTAAATCTTAGGCTGATTCTTAAAGATTTCTGATCTATATAAAGCTCTTTTTTTCATACCTCAATCTATCAGAGCTCTTAAATATTATTCTATAAATATTGACAAATTCATCAAAATTATTAGGCATTTACCTGAACGATTCAGCTGTATTGACTTTACAATGTTGACCGAGTTTATTTGGCCAGTTGAATGGAAAATTTCATGACGTTTAGAAAAGTAATTAGTATTTTAGACGTAATTAGAAGTGCCATAATATACATAGGTAGATATACATAAATAAATACTTGTATGAGACTATTGCTTATTAATACTGCATTTCTCTGCCATGGCATGAAGAAGATCGGATAAAGAGTTAGGCGCTCTATGCGCGCAACACAAGCTCCCTAGTACAACATAAGCTAGAGCATAGAGCATAACGTAAGTAAAGGTATTACGTAAGAGCGTAAATACGTGAGATCTGCATTACGTACGAGCGTAATAGCGTATGAGCTCAGGAGTGCAATAGAGTTCAATGACGTAAGAGCATATGAACGTTTAAATTTCCTAATGTCTTCCTTATTGCCTTCCACTGCTGCTGTTATATTAGTTGTTGCAGCTAAGAGCTTCCATCGAGTTGCTATAAAGATGTAATGCGAGTGAGTTTGCGTCTTAGCTGCATGCATATGAATATCCATGAGAGAGAGAGAGAGAGAGACAAAGATTGCTGTTGCTGCAGCCAGTCTCATTACTGGCTGAGTGAGAGCGGGATGGCTATATAGATCACTCAGACAGGGTCGTTATGATTGCCCAGCGACTAGAAATTCAAATAAATAAAACTCATTAACTGTGTAAAAATAATATAAATACATATGTACATGTGACAGAGTTGTAGCCGATTTTATTAGCAAGCGCCATACAAGAGCTGCAAACTAAACGCCCACAGGCGCTGGGCTGGGCGTGTCCAAATCGGCTGCTTAAGTAAGAAATCATTTTATTTGAAAACTTCTGCTGGCCCGCTGCTGCTGCTGCTGCTGCCACTGCCACTGCTGCTGCTGTTGTTGTTGTTGTGCGCCATTACGGGTTTTGTCGTCGTTTGTCGCATTGTTGTTGCAACAAAAACAACAAGAACAGTTGGAGAAACAGCTACGAGAAAAAGAAACAACAAAGCGACAGGCGCAAAGCACATGGCACACAACAGCAACAAAGTTTAACTGTAACAATAACCAAAGTCAAAGTTTGTCGGCAAAGTTTTTTTTTTTTGTATTTGTATTGCAAGCGTGCTAGTGAGTGTGTGTGAGTGTGTCGGCTGGTAGAACATCAACGGGAAACAAATTCATTTCAATTGTTCATATGCCTGTTATACGCACACACACACACATACATACATATATACTTACATAGGTACACGTGCATGGCTGCCAAAGAAATGTACCAGAATTGTTTGAAAGTGTACCATGCACTGCATAAATGCAGGCAGTTTACTTAAATTCAAATTGAAGACGACTTTAAAGCGTCGAGCGAATGATAAACTGAATCTCTGTTCAAATTTCCCCACCAACAACCAATAACATGAGTCGTACTCAAATGGCACTATTTCATGCTGAAAATGTCCCATTTCGGGTACATTCTGCACGGCATGTGGCGTGGCATCGCTGTCGGCGTGAGCGCAACGATCGGTGAGAGAAGCAATCCAAAGATGGCGTCCCATCCCATTTGACGATTGCAGAAACCCAAGCGGCCGGCCAGCAGCACATGACGGCTGCTGGCGTCGCTGCCACCAGAGACCCAAAAAGGCTCACAGTGGTTATGTGTACCTGCAGCTTTGGCTCGACTTTGCTGCCAGCAAAAGTAAACAAAAGTTGCAACGGATTGCCAGGCGAAAAGTAACAGCAACAAAATGCCAAAATACAAATAAAACTTTTCTTTTGATTCCCCAGTTGCAATGGGTTAGCTCAATGTATTTTAGCAGCTTTAACAGCACACTTTAAACCTAAACCCAACGCACATCATCATCATCATCATTACTGTTGTTGTTGTTTTTGCTGTTTGTCTGTCTGTTAGATAAGTTAAACTGAAGTGAAACAATTTTATTTTTAGTTAAATGCAGCGCATTGAAAATGAAAGCTCAACCCGCTCACACACCCACTGTGACTGCCGCTCGCCGTGCTATCTCCCGCTATCTCTCTCTCTCTCACGGTGAGTTCATTGCAACTTTTGGTACAACAACAGCAACGACAACAAATTTTGTCTGAAACAACTGGCGAACATTGCATTTGGCCAAATATATGTGGGCAAAAAAAACTTAATTAAGCATTTTGTTGAGCAGCATTTGCCATGAAATAAATCACAAAACAGTTTATTCCAATTAACAGAGCGGCAGCAGCAGCTGCTCTTGCACACATGTAAATGCGATTGTCTGTCTGTGTGTGTATGGTATGTGTGTGTGTGGAAGTAAGTGAGCGAGCGTGAGTGAGTAAGCATGTGTGTGTGCGTGCGCTCTTGCAGAATTGAGTTAGTGTTGGAGAACACATTTTTAATGAACACAATTAAACAACGAAAATTTGCGAAAATTATTTTTTCACAGCTTATTTGAGCAGTTGCAGTGCGTGGCAGAGGCAGGAAGAGGACAAGGGCGAGACAGCGGGTAGCAGTAAGTAGAAAAAAGAATTGTTTTTGTTTGTGCGTATGATTCAATTATTATTTCAATTACAGATTGAATAAGTTGAAGAAAATTTATTCGGACTCCGAATCGAAAGACAGATCAGAATCTGCGCTTTCTTCGTCTTCTGGCGGACCGTCCTGGGGACCGCCGCGGGGGCCACCTGGAGGACCATCTAGTGGGCCGTCCTGAGAGCCATCTCGTGGGCCGCCATCCTGCTCTTCGTCATTCTCCTCTTGGCTGCTTTGCTCTTGGCCAACCTGTTGGTTATCCTCAGAGTCCTCAGAGCTGTCCCGATTACCGCGCGGACCTTGAGCGGCGGCCGCAGCGACCAGCACGAGCAGAGTGATGAAGATAAAAGCGCGCATTTTGCTATTGCCGATGACAAAATTGTTTTTGATGTCTCTTCCAGATCTCGGCGTGCCTTATATACCGAAATTCGACCTCTCTGCTGGCGTGTGCTTAGCACAGGTGTTCTAACAATTACGCGTTTCGCTGCGTTAGCAAACAAACGTCATGCGCCGGATTTCGAGAGATCTAAGACACGTACTGCTTGGAGGGGGGCATGATCAGCTTGTCAAGCCGTTGTCGCTGCCAACATCCTGACTCAGAGCGAGAGAGAGGGTATCTATATACATATCTATAATGTTCCATATGTAACTGTCTATATCCATATTAATCTATCTATTTATCTAGCTAATCCATTCATATAGAGCCCAATTAGCTGGCTTAATGTGGTCCAAACATCTATTCAATGCTGACTGAGTTAAGTAGCACTGCCACGCCCACACACACACGCACATACATACATATATATGTATTGCATTATTGGTTGATTGTATTGTGCATATAATTGGAAATTTAGCCCAACATCTATGCCGTGCCCAGCGGGGCCGAGTACGGAATTGTGTGCGGGACTCTGGAAAATTGTTTACTATTTAATTTTATTTGGTCAATTTCCTGCAAACAACATGTTAACTTGTTGGAACTCACCCAACAGCAGCGAGAGGATAACACAGGCTGTCAAAAGCTGTGGCGACAAAATGAAACCTCACCGAAACAACATAACAACAACAACAGCAACAACGACGTCGACAACGTCGACAAAGGATTATAGGTATTAAAAGTTATAAAACAACAAGATTATGGCTTTAGCAATACAAACACAGACGCAGCTCGTACTCTGTCTCCCTCTCCCTCTCTCTCCGTGCGAATGTGTTGTGTGTGTGTGTGTGTAAGTGGACTTGGCCTGAACTTGTTATGATATTTGACCAAGAGGAGCGACAACAGCAGCAGCAAACAACGTAGACTTGATGCTCTTCTATAAAGGATTTATCTATAAATCTGTAAGAATCCACATGTATATATCTATAGAAATTTATCTTTAAGATGTATGTATCTATGTAACTTTCTATATATCTATAAGAATTGAATATGTATCTATGCAACAATATATCTTGTTGCTATATTTATCTGTGTATATCCATATATCTTTGTAGCTATGTGTATTTATATCTTTATCTTTGTAACTATACATCTGTCTATCTATGTATCTATACTTCTATATATGTGGCTATAAGTATATGTGTATCTATAAGTATATATGTCTCATTCTATCGAGGTGTATCTATGAGTATCTGTATATATTTATACAGCTATATTTATGTCTCTCTCTCTCTCTCTCTCTCTCTCTCTCTCTCTCTCTGTATCTATATTCCTAAGTATCTCTACCTATGTCTCAGTATGTATATATCTATGTATCTGCATCTATTTACCCGTATTTATCTGTATGTTCACAAATATCCATCTATATATATCCTTATCGCACTACATTTTGCCTTCAAATCACCTGCTGATTTCCCAAAATGCTAAGCTGCTTAGCTAAGCCAAGTTATCCACTGCAGGCAGAAGGGGAAAAGTTTGGTTCAAATTATATTTACCAGAAATTTGCCCTGCCCGCAAGTTGACAGCCGAGCGGAAGGTAGCCCGGCATAGTTGAGGGGGCGGGGATGCTCTTGTAATAACATTTCCAGCTCACATACGTGTTAATTATTTTTGGCTAGGAAAAACGAGGCGAACGGCAAAATTAGCCGAATTAGGCGCATTAAATCTATTATCAGACAAGTTTAGTTCGTCTTTTCGGCTTCGGGTTAAGTGTCAATTTGCCTTGGCTTTGTCTTGTTGCCAGTCTGCCAGTCGGAAATGGCGCTGGGGGTAGGGGGCCCAGAGAGCTTTGGCAATTGGTCCAGCCGAAGCAAATTAATCCATATTTATTTGGCAGCTTACAAATTGCGAACACAAATTAAGTTCAGCCCAGGCAGAGTTTATAGAATAACTCATGGGGATACCATTTGCATTTAATAACCATTTAGCAAGGCAACCATTTGCCAGATATATGTAAAACGGCTTGGAGTGAACTTAACAACTGCTGGCTGAGGGGTTGCCGGTGTTGGTAAACGAATTGAAAGTAATTAAATGTCTTTTCTTCCTTTCCCCCATACTCTCTTTCTAGCTCCTGTCTGTTGTTTGCTCTCTACTCTTCACTAACAAGTCTCCACTACCAACTCTCCACTATTATGTCTCCTCTACCATCTCTCCACTATTATATCTCATCTATCTTCTCTCCTCTAATATGTCTCCTTTATCCACTCTCCATTATCAACTTGCTACCAGGAACTCTCTATTATGAACTCTCCACTACCATCTCTTCTCTACTTCCTATTCTCTGCTCTGTACTCTCCAATCTCCACTCTCTACTCTATACTCTCTACTCTGCAATCTCCCACTGTCTACTCTCCACTCTTCATTCTGTGCTCTCCTGTCTTGTCTATCCACTCTCTTTCTTCCCCCATCTCTCCTCTGTCTTCTCTCTCTCCCCATTCCCTCAATATTTATATTTGTAATCCATCAATGCCTGCGGCCAACCACTTGTTGTTCCAGCCAAGCAAAAGCTGCCTCAGACAGAATCGAATTGCGAACTAGTTCGCATGCCACAAACACACATGGACCACTTGGGTCAATTAAACAGATCAACTATTGCACAGTTGAATGCACTCCAATTCGAATTCGCATTCGATGCGATTCCATTCGCTTCGACTCGATTCGGTTTTCCCATTGGCACTTAATCATGTAGCGAAGCGTGGCAAAAAGCATTTGCCAAAGCAGCCGAGGGCAAGAACAGAACTTCACTTCAAGTTAAGTTCATTTGGCCAAAGGCGTCGTCTTAACTGCTGCTAACACCGCAGCGCAGTTTGTTAAGATGAGCATTACAGAGCGTCGCACCCTCGGCTGGAGCTCCTCGGGCTAGCAGCTGCTGGCAGTGTGGCTTGTCGTCCTTGCTCGACATTTCAATGCCTTTTTAATCTAGAACAAAAGCAAACTTAATTTGCCACAACATCTCCGATGGGCACACGGCACAGCCAAAGCCAAAGCACTCCCACACCAGCACCCCCGTCCCGCCTCCAAGTAACTCCAGCGAGTCTTACGTCACTTGGCACATAATTTAATTACAACAACAGCCCCTTCGCACACCCACGGCTTTAGCTACTTTGATCTACCTACCCTCACCTCTATATACCCCCCGCCCCTCTCTCTCTCTCTCTCTCTCTCGCTCCCTCGCTTTGTGCAACAATTGGCGGCACTCGCTTCGAGTGTTGAATGAGCAACAACTTTCCCGAGTGCAACGCGTCCTGAATTGTAATTAGTGCCTCCTGCTCGCTGTCTCCTGCTGCCCGGCTGCCCGGCACCCCGACTGCCCCTTACGTATGATAGTCCATAAAACTGCGCTGCGCCCAGCTGCTGCCCCCCTTGATTTGTGGAGTGCGCATTTGTAATTGTTATTACGTGTAAAGCGGAACAAGTTCAAGACTTTAGCTCCAGTTCCGGCTACGCTTGCAGCCGTAGTTTTTCAGTTTCAGTTCTCCTACGCCTGCCGCAACTTCTCCTTTAACCTCAGCTCGCAACTGACTGCGACTACAAGTTTTCCTTCTCTATTCGCGCCAGTTTCAACTCCAGTTCCGATTCCAACTCCGATTTGGTTTGCGCTTGTTATGTTCAGCTCCTTCCACCTTCCAGCTCCATTGGCTACTTCAACTTTATCTTCAGCATTTACTGCGACTCCTATGCCAGCCTCAGTTTTAGCTTAACTCCTGGAGCAACTCTAGCTCCTTTTACATTAACAGTTTCAGCTCCTTTGGCACATCCTACTCCAACTTGAACGGACTTAAGCTTCAAGCCTCTGGTCCCACTCCAGGCTCAAGCACAGTTCATTTTCCAGGACCTATTCATTTACTGCTCAAGTTTCATTTGCTTCTCAGCTACATCTTCCACTCTCATCCGTGTCTTTTAGCTCAAAAGCTCCTGCTCCTTCTCCTACTCCTTCTCCTCTTCCTTCTCCTTCTCCTCCTTCTCTTCCTCCTTCAAACTTTAAATAATAACTCAATAATATTTTGTTTCTATGTACATGAAATTTAATTGCATTTAAAAAAAGTTATTTTTACAAAAAGAAAGTCGAAATGGCAGAAGAGTCCTGTGAACATCCTGAGAACCAGGCGCAGTCACTACTCTGCAACAGTTGTGTCCTCCGTTGAGCTCTCTTCCACAATTTGCGTAGTACTGACAGTGCTGGGCACAGCAGTAGTAGAGGTGGAGTTCGAAGCGCCAGGACGACCGCAAGGACGGCCACCAGGACGACCACCGGGACGACCACCAGGACGTCCACCAGGAGGACCACCGCCACGTCCACCGCCAGGACCGCCGCGACGACCGCCCTCAGAGCCGCCAGAGCGTCCGCCGGGCGGACCACGACGACCGCCACGAGAGCCCTGAGCAGCAGCCACAGCCACAAGAGCCAGCAGAGTAACCAGAATCAGGACACGCATTTTGCTTCAATTGTTCAGTCGTTAACTAACATGACCCAAGACCAGCGAAACGCCAGCTTATATAGCGCTCGGTGCGTGCCAGCAGCAGCGCAGCTTGTGCAAATTGACGTCACAGTTGGGCTCCCACGCGGGGTTTCGGGAAAACCCCAGCCAAGGCTAGACTCAAGATCAAATGGAACATAATGAATGGGCCGAGAAGACAAAGTGAGTGTGGCTGAAGCTAAGACAAACAACAGCTGAGAGCCAATAAGCTAGGGAAATGTTAATGGAGGCAGAAGGTGAAGGCAAAGGCTGTATCTATCGATTACTAGCATCGATAATTATCGATTTGAGAACTCAACAAGTAATACTAATTGAAGGTGCTCTTATACAGGCAGCCACAGCTGGCTCATTGGCTTTACTTTACCTTAGTCGTGCATACCCACTTGGCGTAATTACAGGGTAATTACAGGTTATAATTGCATGCGAAAGACAACAACAACAACAACTGCAGCGCCATATCAATGAAAACTCTTAACTCTTAAAAACCAAATTAAAAACAAGCTCAAAGATATTCACAGTTGGGCATGACCGACGGCGGAATACCTACACTGAATGTAAAACAAATGCTAAAAGGAGAGCTAACAGGGTGAGAGAGAAAGAGAAAGAGTGAAAGCGACAGAAAGTGTAAGAGGGATCAAAAGAGTAAGCGAGAGAGAGAGAGAGACTGATAAAGGGAGAGAGAAGGTATTTTGAACTCATATGCTCATATGCGACTTCAATTGGATAAACTATGTGCTGCTTTTTAAAAGAAAAGGGCTATGCTATGCTATAGTAACTAGCTATATATTATACTATACTATAAAATACTATACTAGCAACAAGTTTATCCAGACTCTTCAAAAGGTCATCGAAACCAAATAGCCCCTTTCACTCCAAAAAAACCTGTATAAAAATAAAAATTAAAAATCCCCAAAAAAAAGCTGAAATTCTATTGAAAATGCTGCGCACAATTTCCATTAAAGACGTTGGCATAATTTTTAAATATCAAGGCTACTGGCCGAGCCCTTTTTAGTCTATCAGCTGCTGTTGCCAAAGGACGTGCGAGAGAGAGAGAGAGAGAGAGAGAAAGACTGAAAGTAAGAGTGTGTGAGAGAGAGAGAGAGCTATAGGAACTGTGTGCCAATCAAATAGAAATTTAATTTGCACAACAATGTGGCCAGAGAGGAGGGAGTGGCAGGGAGGCGGCGGGTGTTACAACACTAAGCCAAGCTAAGGCCGTCCGGGGCTGCAGCTTGAACCCATTTGACCCTCTTGAAACAAGAGAATTATTAACCTCATCATATCGAGCATCGACTTACACCTCAGCCAACTCCGACGCCCACTTCATCTCTGCTAGTCCATAAAATTGTGATTTACTTGCGTTTGAGATTTCAATTACGTTCGCTTTATTGCCAATAAATTTTCATATAAATTAGGCAAACGAAAAGTTCGAAAAACCCAAACAAAATATTTCCGAAAAAAAAACCCTTTTACACAAAAAAAATGGGGCATAGCTGACTGTAAGATACTCTGTTGCTGTAGAGAAATTATGAAAAATTTATAATTAAATTAGATATATATATAGATGTATATATATATATATCTTATATACATTTATCTGTCTGAAGACAACTTGGGTGCTTGGGTTATGCCTTCAATAGACCCTTATCTAGCTATCTATATCCAGCTACTGAGCATTGGCCCTACCTACCTATATCTAGACCTATTCAACCTAGGCACCTGCGCTATATACGATTATATATCAAAAATTGCTAAGCTCAATTCATGCAAGCTAATATACTCTTCTCGGCGGCTTTAACCCTTTACGCACGTAGTCAAAGCCCCAAAATCCTTGAGCATTTTACAAAAGGCTCTTTGCGGCACGTCCTTGCCGTGAAATCAATTGCCGGCGCTACCTCAACTCGAAGTTGCTGACAGGCTGATGTATATATACAAGATATTATATATATATTATATACATATATAGGTTGCGTATACTTAATATTCGCTTCTGGTCTTTCTGTGGCTTTGGTTCTGTTTTGGCTTCTCTTTGATTTTTGGCTATTAAAAAATATAAAGCCAAGAATCTGTATCAAATTTTTGGCCAAAAAAAAAACAAGGAATTATCTCCGCACACTAACTTTAGCCTTTTTGGCTGTATTTCTAGTATTTAGCTTTAAAATAAACAAGCTAACATTCTTAATAGGCGAAATACACTACGAATTCAGCAATAGGAATATCCATAACTGACTCAATCTGCACCAGTCGGGCCTGCTCGACTGTTAGACACCCTGTACCCACAGCAAATGCTTTGTTTAGTAATTTTAGTTCTTAATGTTCTTTACTTAAAGTCGATTTCGAAGCTCTGCTAACTTCTTTAACTACAGAATCGAAAACCAGCTAAAGCTTTGAGAGCCAAAAAAGCTGTTGCTGCTAAAGTTGTACGCAAAGTTGCGAGGATTTGGCGTTAAATGCTAAAAAGTAATCATATTTTGACTTTCATTTTAGCTTTTGCGAAAGGACGCTTTAAAAAAGTTAAGTTTATTATATTAAAACGCTTTTAGCACAATTTTATTTAAAATTTAGTCAAGAAAAAAACCGTTGGCCGCCAAAATGTACCAATTATTGTTATTTAGTACAGCGCACCAATGGTGAAGTACCCCTTTTAGTACATTTTTAGCAGCGATCTGAACCGAAACATGTTATTAACAGCAGCGCTGTTAAGACACAGTTGAAAAATATTGTTAACGGCGGCTGCAGCTGTGTGCACATAATTGAGTATAAATAAAAATATGATGGCATAATAAGCAATTCTTTTAATATTCATAACTAACATTCATTAACAATTCATTATTATACAATTGTATAATTTAATCAACTTTAAAGCATGATTTCATGTGACGCAAAAAAGAGCACTGCCAAACTTATGCGCAAGTTAACAGCGCAAACATCGATAGGCAGCGATAAATAAGTAATTCTTCGTCAAGATTCAAAATACCAGAAGTGCGCTTCGCGTCAAGTTTCAAATATTTAACGGATAAAATAACATAAAAACCAAAATAAATGTAAATAAAAGAAATGTAAATAAATTAAATAAATGCAAGTTTTCATAACTTTAATTTGACTTCATTTATGTTTATAATGGTTATTATAGTATGTGTAGTTCTTATGAATGTTAGTCTCTATGTTTAGCATGAATGTGAGTTTGTGTGTTATCACAGATTTATAGATAGCGAGAGTCTTGGTAGTTGTCCCTGAACTCGAGCACTTTGTCGAGCGCCGTCTCGTACTCGTCCTGCTCGAAGCCCGACTGACTGTAGCTCTGCAGCTTGGCCAGCTTCACGCGATGCGTCTGTCCGTGCAGTGTGTCCAGGTGCTCGCCCAGTTTGCTGGAGTTCTGCACAGCAGCCAAGGCTGGAGCCGTGCCCACGCGTTTCTCCTTCTCGCGCTCCGCCTCGCCGGGCAGCAGGAAGCCATCGGCCGCGACGCGTGCGTCAAAGAGTTCATAGGGAAATGGCAACTTTGTGTTCAGGGGCAGCGGAGTGGCGGCGGCATGGGTTACGCTGCCATGGTAGGCGCACTGATAGTACAGCTGAAGCATCTCCGTGACGCTGTCGCACTTGTAGGCCGACATGCGGAGCTGGGGACCGGCCGTGTCCACGGGACGCTTGAGGCGCGACAGCGGAATTCCACGCGCCACAATCGACTGGACAACGTGAGCAGTGCCCGGATCACAGCCAGGCGTTAGCTGGCTCAGCAGCGAAACGTTGTCGGTGCCATCCAAGAAGTCAATTAGATCCTGCTCCTGCTGCACGCCCAAAGGCAGCGACAGCCCAGCCGCCGTCATCTTGCGGCCAGACGGGGTCACGCGCTCGCAGAAGCGCAGCAGTGTCTCGGGCGTCTGGCGCAGACGATAGCCCAGAGTAACCGTGTCCAAGTAGGCAGCCAACACAGCAGAGCTCTGGTACAAATTATCCGACTGCCAGTTGAGCCCAGGCACGCGTCTCGACTGCAACGTGGTGTTGCGCCAGATGCTCTCCAGCGTGGAGAGTGGCGTGAACATGGTCGCTTGCTCGGCGAGATGATAGTAGCTGAGCACGCTGTTCACCACACGAATGCTGTGCGAGGTGCGAGGATCTGCAAGGGACAAAGGGGAGATTATATGGAATAAGTCTATTAAGCGCTGGCACCCACCTGCTTGGGCATAGGAAATGTTGCGTGGATAGTGCAAGGGCAGTACGTAGCTGGCCCGGCCGTAGTCATCGTTCAAGTGCTCCAAGCACTTGCTGGCCAGTCCGCTGAAGCCGTCGTCAATGTCGAAGAGCATCTGGAAGCCCTGCAGCCCATCGCACTCCTCCACATAGAGGCGAATGCGATCGCAGAAGTCATCGTTGAAAGCCACCGACTGCCAGAGCTCGACACCGGCGACTTGTGTGCCCAGCACCTGGACGTCCGGCTGGCGCTGCATGCCCTGGAGCACGTTCAGTGTACGTGGATGATAGCGTGCGTATAAATAGTCAGCCCAGCTGCTGCACGTCTCAGCCAAATTGTAATCCTTGTTCTCCACATTCACGGCGCCTTTCAGCAAGTCCATTTGATACTCGGAGAGCTCGACCGGCGGCTGCTTGCGCACGTCCACACCCCCAGGTGTGGCCAATTGACTCTGTTCGACCAACTCCTTGGCCTTCTGCAGCTCATCCGCGTTCTCGTTCGTCAGCTGCAAGAAGTTGCCGTACAATTCGCCGACAACCGGTAGGTGGCGCAATGTGCCCAACAGATCGACTGAGAGCAAGCGTGGCGTATATGTCGTCTGCTTCTGGTCATTGAGGCCCTCTCGATAGAGCACATCATTGTGCGGCAACTGCTCCTCGGCCACATCACCGTCCTTGTCATAAACGAAGTTCGCCTCCTGCAATGCAATAAAATTGGCCAACTGCTTTCGCATGTGCTGTTTGCCGCTCACCTGCTGGTTCCAGAAATGTGCACCCACGTAGTTGGCGTAGGTGCCAAACTGAAATGTCAGTATTTCACGTGTGTGCTGCATATTTTTCGCTTTATTCCCCACGAAATGAAATGACAAATAGCGAACGAACGCGCGCTGAAAGCTTCTCTACTGAACAGGCCTCTTATCGATAATTTGCTAGCTAATAATATCGATATAATCGCATTGACACGTGAATGGCACCCAAACAGCTGACATTATCCATTATTTATAAACACAAACAAGAAAAGAGTTGTATATTAATGTATATATATCCGCTATTTATTTTAGTTTTACTTTCGCATCTGGTTAACTAGTTTCAGTCTGGTTTAACTTTCGTATCTTATAAAAGCCTAAGCCCGATATTCCTTAATCATTCAGAGCGCCAGATAAATAAGAGTTCCACAAGAGAGCCACAACCTGGACGTAAATGACTTGATACTGGGCTGGCACAGCAATGAAATTGATCGTTTGCGCCAATGGCCATAGCATCAGACTTGTCTTCATTATCGAGAAATAGGTGGACCGAATATTTTGCACAATATCATCGTGTTTCTCGCCATTCACGAACGGCACCAAGTATGTGAGGAGCAATGTGAATGGGGGCGCGAACAGGCACTGATCCAAGAGCATCTTCTTAAAGGCCCGCTTTAGTGGCGTCTGATTTTGGGATACCAAAATATCGATCGTACTATACCACTTGCGTAAGGCTGGTCCAACAACAAGCAGACCCACGCCACTGAAACGTGCCGTTCTTGCCATATTCCACGAACTAAACTCTTTCTTTTCGACAACAAACTGTGCGATCATATCGCCAGCTCCCATTAGGACAGCCGCATTGATGCCATCACGCAAATAACCGTATCTTCCCATAATTTTGAATCTATAATAACGGCGGTTAGTGAAAAGAAATGAGCGAATAGGCCAATTCCATACATACAATCTTCCGAGTCCACCAATCAATAACGATTTGTTTGGTTAGCTTTCGGCTTTTACTCAAAAGGGCGATTAATTTAAATCAAGCACGATCAAATATCGATAATCAATCATCGCCGACCAGCAGCTTTTCATAATGGACTATGAAAACAAAATGCGAAATTTTAAAATACAAATATTTATATCTACACTGTGCGGCTAAAAATACATTTTCACAAAGCACGCTGTAACTTCGACAAATATTGTACGAAATCAAATGGACGCCTCTGCCTGTGAAGAAGTTCTTTATACGAAAAACACACAAAGACTAAAACACGGCGGTGTATGATGTATGTATGGTACGATGATTTAAGTTGCACAGTGCATATCTAAAAACTATTGTCTACAATTTAAAGATTAGTGTAGCGCCTTTAAATTTTTTTCTTTTTGGAACTTTTCTGAACTATGCTTTCATCATTGGACTTTTTTTTGCTGGGCTTCTCTTCCGCAACTTCGTCTTCCGGCTTAATTTTACGTTTGGTTTTCTTCTTCTTGGTGGACTCCTCCTGCTGCTCCTCGTGCTTGATCTTGCCATCATCGCTGGAGTTCATCAACTCCACATAGTCGGGATGGTCGCTGTTCTGCAAGAACTTAGGCGCCACGCCCGTCAACACAGATTGCCGTACGTCGCGCTCCTTCTCCTGCAGCGTCTGTGTGCTGGCCAAGAGCTTCTGACGGATCTTATAGAAGTTGCCCGTGGAACGCAGTTTCATTGTCGCATCGGCGCACTTCTTATCCGCATTGTGTAGCTTTTTCGCCGTCTTCTTGTCGACATCGATGCGCTCCTTATAGTCGCGGCCAAAGAACGGATGGCGAATGGGCAATCGAAACTTCTGTGGCCCAACCGGCTTCGGGAATGCACTCGTCTCTCCGTTCGCAGTCTCATTAGGTTTCTCCATATTGAGGCGCTTGCTGACAACCACATGTCCAGAAATCGTCAGCAAACGCACACCGTATTTGCCCTTGCTATTCACATAGCCGATGCCATTGCTCTTTGGATGCTCATAGCGGGTGGTCCGCACCTGAATGTCGCCCACGTAACGTCGTCCGGGCATCTTAATCCGCTTGCCCTCCAATGCATTTATATTGATGCCCTTGGGACACTGCACGATCCACGCTTCATACTCCTCTGGATCATAGTCGTGTATGACCTCATTGCATTCATTGTCGAACTTATTTGCTTGAATTGCCTCATATTCATAGTCTTCGAGAAATTCACTCTTGCATTGCTTGTGAAATTGACGAACTATCTTCTTTTCGTCCTTAACGATGCCATTCTCCAACTTCAACTGTATCTGTTAATGTATTTAAGGTGCCGGTGAGTACATTTACATTACTTTTCCTTAATTACATACTTTCTTTTTATCTTCACCCATTTGCAATTGTTTCTTTTTCCATAAACAATTTCGTCCGCACGTGGACCAAGAGAATTAGTGCTGAGCAACGCTCGTCGAAATATATCGATATTAAACGATGATTCGGATATATTTATGCGCGCCATGATCTCTGAAAGGAAAATTGCATGCTAACAAAAGCCATTACCAGCAACAGATAATGCTGATAACATTAAATCGCTTAATTTGTCCATTTGCTTCTTCAAATTCAAATAAATTCAAAATATTTGCCTCTGTATACACACACATATAAAATGTTGTTTACACTCTGCTCTAGTGAAGGCATAATCAGCTGTGCTGTGTGTTTCACAAACGAAATAGTTCGTTTATCAAACTGGCAACAGCTGTTAGTTATTATTTTTTTTTTTTTTAATTTTATAAAAAAATTGTTCTAATAAAACAGTAAAATATAATAATTTTTTACCGTAACCAAGCGCAACAAGTAGGTGAGCGACATCTTTTGACCCATCCTTATCATCACCTTCTTTTTTCGCAATCAATGGCTATCGTTATCGCTTATCGAAATTTTTAGTTTCGCAAGCCGGCAACAAAAGGTGATTTGCCGCGTTTTATGCTTAGGCTTAATTTTTGTTTTACTGTAAGTGGATAGGCAAGCAAAACGCTAACGCAAAATGGATGGTAAGTGACGCCGCTTGCAGAATGAATTTTGATAATAATTCAAAGGTTCGCATCTAGGTGCTGTGCTCGAGGACATGTGGACGCCATACAAGCGTCTGTATGACATATGCCAAATGGCCATACGGAACCCAAATGAGATCACTGCCGATTTTGAGCTGAGCCTCAAAAAGTACAAACAGAACTTTACAAATTTCCTACGCAATCCGGTAAGTTGCATTCAACTGGACAAGTAAACCTAACCTAAACCCTTTGCTCTCATCCTAATCCTCCAAATCCTTGCTGCAGCCGAAGAGTGAGAAGAGTCGCGCGCATTTGCGCCAAGCCGCCATGGAGGGCGTTCTGCTGGCGGGACAAACACGCAAAGTGGAACTCTCGCAGGAGATCATCGATGAGGCGATTATACTCTCGGACATGTTCGATCTGGATGAGATCTTTGCATTGGAACTCCTCTGCACCGCACAGCGGCAGCAAATGCATCATCCCGGCTTGCCGCGCGGCCTAGTCGCAGTATTGCTCTACTACGACGGACGCAAGGCAATTTCGTGCACGCTGCGCGACATGTTTCAGGCAGTCAGCGGCGTCTCCTGGAGTACCGAGCTGCCCAGAGAGGTGAGCAGCCATAAGACTATATCTATATAGTTCATGCAATATATAGCTTAATCCTTCTGCAGATGACCTCTTTGATCAACAACTATTGCCAGAATCTAGTCGAAGATTCCAATATACTTGGACGTCTGCTGGAGCTGCTCATCGAAATGGACATTGAAAAGGAGGTAAAGTCCACATTGAACTCCCTGCGCGCTAAACTCTAATAATATATACTCCTTGTAGATCAATCTGCTGACCAAGAATCGCGCCTTCGGCTCGAAGCGGCACCAGAATCAGGTCCTTGGCCTCTTTCAGGACATACGCCGTGCCCTGGCCATGGCTCTGTTCAATTGGTCGGCCCAACGCGGCTTGCCCAAGAACATTGCCATACGCCTGCTGCAGCACGTGGCCAGCACCAACTGCACAGATCCCGATGGCACTCTGCAGGATGTCACCATAATCATGATAATGGCCCTCATGTATGCCTACGATACGTCCGTATTGCTGATCAGCGAATGCAATAGCCCGCACACGGCCAGACTGCCCATACTAAGCGATCCGGACTATGCCAAGTGCTTCTATGATGCGATCTATGCCCAGAGTAACTGGCAGACGCAGTATTTGGATGCCTTCGTCAAATACAGCTTTGGCCTGACCTTGGCCAGTCTGCGCCAGGCGCCCAGCGAGCTGCAGGCCAACGTGGGCGCCTTCATCAATCGGGATGAGCAGCTCATCGATGACGCACTCGCCGGCAAAGTCTTCACGTTCTTCTACCACAATCTGCTCGTCAAGAATGTAGTCTATTCGTAAGCTCTCTATATATATTATATGTTTGACTCCTGCTCAAAGTATTCCTGAACTCTTCCAGCACCGAATTCATTTATCGACGCCTGCATCTGCTCATCACGGACTTCATAGACTTCATGCACGCCAAGGTCGCGGAGCTGCGCGGCCGTGCCGACGAGACGGCCCGCACCATAATTAGCTTCCAAAACGAAGGACTCGAGCCCCCGCCCAATTTGGATTGCAGCTTTGAGCTGCTGATGCTGTGCGTGGCTAAGCTCTATGGCGACGAGCGTGTCACGATGACTCTCTGCAACGAGTACTGGGGTCCCACCGATGCCGGTACGTCGGGTGCTGCTGCCACCAACTACGTACAGAATACCTCGCGCGCTGTCTCCCTGTTCAAGTTTATACGCTTGGCCAGCGAGCTGCTGCCCCAGACGCTCTTCAAATCCTACCTCAAGATGATTTCGGGCCTCACGCGCTCCGAGTTTGCGGCGCGTTGCGCTTTCAATCTGCTCAAGAACTCGCAGAACCTATCTTCCACCTATGCCGTCAGCTGGGATCACTTCTTCAATGCGCTCAACAACTACTTCAAGTGAGATTCCAACCAAATTGTGTCTCTATTGTACCTAATCTCTCCATCTCTCCTTGCAGCAATATGCGCACGGATTACGATACTCTGTCGAGCACCACGAATGGGATTTATCGCACTGCTGGCATGCCCCGGAATATGACGCCGCGCGAAACGGAGCACATGGCCTCGGTGATGGGCATCATGCAGGCCATTGCCGAAAAGGATGAGATCTCCCGGATCATGCTGTGCGAGCAGGTCAATTGGCAGACGCCGCAGGTGCTGCTCGGATTGGTGACCTGCGCCACGCCCGTCAATCTCAAGGGCGAAATACTGTTTACGCTTGCCGCCCTGGCGCGCTCCAGGGAGACGGCGCGCACCATCTGGTTCCACCTGGAGGAGTCGCAGATAATACCCACGATACCCTCGACGACGACGGCCTACACCGAGTTCAGCCTGGCGGAGGAGATCAACGAGAACGAGAGTCGCCTGGAAGAGTACAAGTTGAGTCGCGGCATACTCCAGTTGCTCTACACTCTGATGACCACCAATATGCCCAGGAGCCTGGGCTGTGGTCCGCGCAAGCCCGGCTACGATCCGTATCTGAAATTCGTCGTGGACTCGATCCTGCTGAAGTTCTACAATCGGGCCTACAAGGATGTCACCGAGAAGTGGGCCGTGGGCGCCAGCTGCTTGAAGCTCTTGTATTTCCTGATAGCCAGCTACCGCCCGAAGGCGTCCGACTTCCTGGAGCAGCGCGACGAGCATCCCTATCCCGGTTACCACGTGATGCTGCAACTCCACCTCAAGTCGGACATGCTGCGCCTGGTCTTGCGCTTGATCGAGGAGGCACGCGAACGCCTTGACGACTTCAATCAGTTTAAGGGCAAGGAGTTGCTCGAGGAGTGCGCCCTCTACGCTCTGCTCATGCTCGAGGTGGCCCTGTCCAAGCAGAACGCCTTCTTCGAGGCGCACGCGACATCCAACAGCTCCATTTTGCTGGTCGGACTCAATCGCATGCTGCTCGACCAGAATCCGCGCACGCGCAATCCCGACTACGTGCAGAACATCATCAAGTTCGTGACCTACAACAGCTGGCTGCCGCGGCACACCCTGGCGGCAGTTAAGATCCTGACTGCGGTGACGCTGCTGCCCGATGTCGTCACCCAGATACTGAACATCTATGTCCACGGCAGCAACGAGAAGCTGGAGATACGTCAGCGCTTCGTCGAGTGCCTCGAGATGCGTCGCTCGCACGAGACCTTCGACGACGAGCTCTACGAGCAGTATAAGAACGATCCCTATAGGTATGCGTATCTGAACGAGAGCGAATTCAATGTGGACATGGATGCACTCGATCACCGCAAGCCGCAGCGCATAGAGCTCCAGATCAAGGAGGCCATCGTGCAGTTGTTCGAGGCCAACATTAGCCAGCCGCTGCCCAATTTCGTTTACTTTCTGCTCGGCATCGATGTGGTGCGAGAGTTTCAGGGCAACGACAAGCAGCAGCTGCTGGGCCTCGAGGTGAACTGCTCCTGCATCAACTCGATGGTGCTGCTGCTCGAGCGCTATCTGGAGGTAAAGTCTGATCGATCGATATATATAGAAGTTATATAGTACTAATACTTGCTTTTATCTGCAGCAACAGCGACAGAGCGGCGACGAATATTGCGAGCATACGGCCCACATTGTGGAACGCATATATCATCTGTTCCATGGGCTGTGCGCCAATCGCCGCACGTCGGAGACTATTTTACGTTACTTCCGGCTGACCTGCAATGACTTTCTGTTGCGCCACTTGACCGCCATGCCCTTCCGGCACAGCGGAGAGGACAACGTGCTGCATGCCATGAGCCACCTCATGAACTGTGTCTCGATCGAGATGAAGCTGGCTGCCACCTATGGCCAGACGACCCGCTACTCCCTGCTCTCGGACATACTGCTGGCTGTCAACTCGGATGCGCAGCGCACCGGACACAGCTTGCCCCTGGACATCAGCAACAACATGCTGACGCCGCCGAGCTCCAATCATTTCGGAGACATTCTGCCGGGTCGCGCCATGCTGCAGGCGACGTCGTTGGGCCTGCACGCAAATCGCCTGCTCGACTGCTTGACTCTGGAGCAGCCAACGCTGGTCCAGCCCAAGTTGCAGTTCTTCGACGAGCGGCTGCTCGGGACTCTGCTCAGCGACTGCGAGGGCAAGGGCAGGGGCCTCAATGCAGCGGGCATGATCAATATACATAAGCTCCACGACATTCTCCATGATGAACTGCGTCACGTGCAGAGCACCATTGCCACCGGGCAGCGCAAATCGATTGTGAAAGAAATCACCCTGCTGCTCCAGTATGCCATCAAGCTGAATGGCGTGCGCATGCAGAGATTCGCCACGTACAGCTACATGAGTGGGTGGTGCAATCTCGTCCAGGTGCTGTTCAGCCTGATGCCGGACACGGTGCTGCCGATAAGTATGCGCAAGCAGCACATCATCGACATAATTGAGAAGATCATGTTGAAGGTGGAGCCGCAGCAGCCGCTGATCAAGATCTCCATCCAGGTGTCCGATACGATTCTGTTGCTCTCGGCAAACCTGAGGCACTGCTTCAATCAGCTCGAGGATCAGCGCTCCCTGGACGAGCACGGCAATATTGTCAGCATCATGGATACGCCGAGTGTTGCGGAACAACTGAACTCCAATGGCAACGGCAACAGTCAGGCCAACAACAACTTATCCGTTATCAGCAAGAGTCACAAGAACAACTTGGTCAGCGGCAACAGCTGCAGCAGCAGCAATCTGCGCTTCATACTCAAGCGCCTCATCGACTGGATCATGACCTGCGAGGTGAAGTCCCAAAAGCTGAGCATCAATCTCTATGCCACGCTGCTCAACTGCCTGCGGATTGTGAAACGCGTGCGCAGCGAGGCGCAAGTGGAATACGATGAAAAGTAAGATGAATATATATATATAGAGAGAGAGAGAGAGAGACAAGCTAGCACCCAATGTACTCGAAAGACCACAAGTTGATTATGATCCACAAGTTGATTATGGTCCGACGTCCTTTTATACCCATTGAAAATGGGAAGACAGGGTAGAATGTATTTCTTAAACGGAAGAAGAAAGGAGGCGTGGCAGAGCCCATAAAGTATATTTATTCTTGACCAGGGAGACAAGCCGAGTCGGTTTAGACCTGTCCGTATCTCAGAACCTATAAGAGCTAGAGACGATATTTTGTATGGATATCTCTGTATACCACGATCCAATGATACCAATGATCCCCTAGTCGAGCGGTCTCGACTAGAGCTTTCTTACTTGTTTCATATATCGAAATCCTTGCTTGCAGCTTCTTGGAGCGCAAGGATGCCTATGGTAGCGTCAACGAAGACGACGATTGGCCCCAGCAGAAGGAGATGGCCGCTGAGATAGTGAGCAGCATGGGCGAGAAACTGATCGATACCATTTGCCACGATGCCATTACGGGTCACGATGTCTGCAGCATGCTTGCCCTGTCCTGCTTGGATATCATATCGGAGCTGCGCGCGTTCAGTACGTTAAGCGAGACGATTGCCACGCGTGGCTATTTGAAACATCTGCTCAGCAGCCTGGCCAAGTCAGACGAGAGTCTGCGGGATGTGCTGAAGCCGACGCCGCACAACATGCGTCCGCTGTTCGTCTACGAGTCGTGCATGGCGTTCCTTACGCAAATGGCCGAGACGCACTTGGGCGCCACGCTGCTGCTGGGCGACGGCGCCTTGGGCGTCCTGGCCAACATGACGATCTTCGATATGCAGCCTGACATTAAGTCGAGTGTCATGGAGCGTACGTCGTCGTCGACCAGTTTCATACCGCCGATCGATGAGCGCTTCCGTTCCATACTGATGCCGGCGCTGTCCTTGTGCGACAGCATCATCGACTCCCTGGGGATCAACAACAACTCCGCCTCGCTGCAGGTGCTTAACTTCCTATTCGCTCACATTGAAATGGTCGAGGGAATCCTGCGCGCCGCATCGCCGTATATGCAGCTGGGCAACCTGAAGCTGCTGGCAACGATCACAAATATATTCGCTCGCACCACCACCTACGATGTGACGGCCATTGAGAAATGCTTGAAAATCCATCACGATGTGGAGATGAAAAATCGCCTTAGCCGGCTGCAGCAGCTGATGATTGTGGTCTTTGGTCGCTTCACGATCAACGAGGAGACCATACGCTCCATAGTACAGCAGGACCACTCCCCCGAGGACGAGCGCAATCTGAGCGAGGAGGAGAAGAGCCAATATGTCAAGTGCTTCCTTGACATCACGGCCAACCTCTCCCTGTTCTGCCGACATGCTGTCACGAGCCACGTGCGCGATGGCATCACGTCCAAATACCTGATAACCACCATGATCGGCGATGTGACGCCACTGTAAGTGGAGCAGATAATCATAGTAGACCATATACTCTATATAATGATTTACCTTTGCAGCTCTGGCAAATCGGACTGCAAGAAGCTGACCGCTGTCATGGAAATCATAATGAACCAGCTGAAGGGCGCTATTGCCTACTTCCTGTCACAGAAATCCGTCGCTGACCACTTGGTGCAGCAGCGCGCCTCACTGCCCAACATAACATTTGGACCGGCTGGTAAGCGGCATAGATCTCTCATATAGACGACTATGATAAACCTCTAACTATCCTCCTTAGGCAAGCAAAACTATGTGGAGCTGAGTCAGCGCCACTCGGAGAAGCACAACGAACTAATGCTCGCTGTGTTCATAGCTGAGCAGAATTTATATTTACTCTGGATACATTTGGACTTCTACCTACGCAACGCCGTTATCTACTCACGCGAGAATCGTTCCGCCATCAACGAGAGCAGTTTGGGTATGCTTTATATAATTGTATTTAAATTTTGTATTCTCATTTCATTTCTTTCTCTGCAGATCCCAATAATATGTCCGTGCTGAATGCCTCGCACGATGAGATATCTGAGCTGAAGGAGATGCTAATTTATTGTTTCAATGAAACGTTCTGTTCACAATTGATTAACGCCAGCGAGGAATATTCATTGAAATGTAGAAACTTTAATACGGCTCTGCTGCGTCGCATCAAGTCGCTCGTTCAATTCGCACCTCATGTCTGATTTTTGTCAATATGTTTGCTTCTTTCGCTTATTATCCTAATAAACTCATCATCATCATGGTATAAATGTTGCGATCTGTCTAATTATATATCAATTTAAAAACTATATTGTTTAAGTTGTTTTTAGAATAAAAAAAAAAAAACGAACAGTATCAACGAAAAAGAAAACACGACATGTTGCTCTCTCTCTCTTTCTTTTCTATGCCTGTTAGAGGGAAAAACCATAAAAAAAAACAACATACAAAATCGATTATTTTGAAATGAATTAAAGCGAAAATGGCACTATCTCTTTCTTATCTATGTCTATGACATTAAATACATTTTTAAATACTGGCTGAATGTTGTAAGCATTTTCGTATTTAACAAGAATTAAATGTACTCTACCTTTGACATATTTATGCAAATACAAAAAGCGCGCGCAAAACGTCAGCATATCGAATACGCTGTGCTGCTTAAGATATCGATAGCCCGATCGATATCGATGATTTGTGGCATCCCTGCAGTGTTGCTCTCTTTTCATATATCCGGTTCACGCAATTGGTCCGTTTCGCGATTTTCTCTTGCAAATTTTGCAAAGAAATAAAGCTGTTCTCAAACTATTTGCAAAAAACGTAAACAAAACCCAAGTGCTACAGACAATTGTCTAACTAGAAAACCAAATACAAATCGTAGATGTGCTAATATGGCCAAGATGTTGCAAAATTACATATTTGTTATTTTTTGTTTGTTTTGTGTTTTTTGTTGTGATGTTTGTTTATTGGACAACAACAAGAGAATTAAACGGTGATTGCGACTTTTGGCTTTATTCAACAGTGAGTTGCTGAGACACAATGGCGCCCCGTAAGGCAAAAGTGCAAAAGGAGGAGGTGCAGGTGCAGCTCGGACCACAGGTGCGCGACGGAGAGATCGTCTTTGGCGTCGCCCACATCTATGCCAGCTTCAACGATACCTTCGTGCACGTCACTGACCTGTCCGGCCGTGAGACAATCGCCCGCGTCACCGGCGGCATGAAAGTCAAAGCCGATCGCGACGAGGCTTCGCCCTATGCCGCTATGTTGGCCGCTCAGGTAAGCGATCAAGGAGTAAATCGAAATAAAATGGATTAGCTTATGTGAACTCATCTTTGCTTCTAGGATGTCGCCGAGAAGTGCAAGCTGCTCGGCATTACGGCTCTGCACATCAAATTGCGTGCGACCGGCGGCAACAAGACAAAGACACCTGGACCCGGTGCTCAGTCGGCCCTGCGCGCTCTCGCACGTTCATCAATGAAAATCGGCCGCATCGAGGACGTGACGCCCATTCCATCGGACTCGACACGCAGGAAGGGCGGTCGTCGCGGTCGCCGTCTGTAATGCAGCGATCAGCTGTTCGTGTTATGGCTAATGCAGCCGATGAATACATGAAGCGAATAACTCTTAGATATAATAGAAACAAACAAAAAAAACATACATCTTTATATGTAGTAATAAAACCAATCTAAGCATGATTTGCTGTTATTTTGTTTGAAATTCCGTCAGTGAGAGGGGTGGGTGGGGGTGTGTTGACAAGTGCCAAAATATTTGGTCGAATTGCGATAGGTCTAGTCGATAAACTAATCGAACATATTACCATACGAACAATTTGTACCTGATCCATGCAACTTGCCTGCAATTTCCATTAGTTCTATAACTAATTTAATGAAATTTAATTTCATTTCCAATTTAATAATATCGATGGAGTAAAAATAACAGCTGTTGGATAGGTAAATGCCACACTGTCTATCGACAACGAGTGACTCGTTTCGACGGCAGTCTTCTTCTTGTTGTGCGTGCCAACGCGTCGCTGTGACTGGCGGTTTTACAAGAACCACATAGCATTGAAGAGATAAAATTCACATATACAGAGACTGTAATTTCAAGCGAAATTCAACGAAATCCAACACGCTTGTGGCCACAAGAAATTTAACGAACTGAAGTGAATTAATTATTAAGCATGAGCTAGCCGAGCCAAACTCGAACTGATATTTGTAATTGGCAAGTTCATTGCACGAGTAATAGATTTGGTTATATACATACACACATACATATATTTATATATATTTAAACTTGTCTGCGTGTGTTAGTGCGTGTACGTTTGTATTTGTGCAGTAAGCATGTGTGTGAATAAGAAATTTGCGAACTCGATAAAACATCGTGCAGATTGTTAAGTGGCAGTCCGACCTACGTTCAATATATATATATATATATATATATGTATATATATATATACATATATATGTATATGTGTGTGCACAATGTATTCGTGTTTCTCCTGGCAAAGCAGCGCATAAGCTCATAGGATGCATAGATAATAGTAGGTCGGGCAAGCAACGTCAAGAGGCAGAAATCAAAAACAGAAGCTGAAGCAGAGCCGGAGCGAGGCGATGTGACAAGCGGCTAAAAAATTTATAAATAATAGAAAAAAAAAAGTTTAAACAATTGTGAGTCAAGTGTTTTGGTGTTGTGTTTGTTTTGTACACTAATTTTTTCAAATTTCATATATCTATATATAAATATTTTAATTTATATATATTTATATATATGTATATACATATACAAAAACAAACAAAATTAATTTTTATTTTTTTTGTGGCATGTTTCAAGTCAAATACAAAAATCCCGCAGTGTAAAACGAGGCAGCAGCAGCAGCAGCGGCCGCAGCAGCGCAGCATAAGAAGAAGAACCAAAAAAGAAAACTTGTTTGAAACAAGCAGAGAGACGACGACGAAGACGACGAACAAGACGCTAAAAGGCAATTTAAACTCAGCGCTGGAGACGTGCAAAGCAAAGCAAAGTAAAGCAGAAACAGAAGCAACAACAACAAACGCGGCGGCAGCAGCAGCAGCAGCAGCGGCGGCGACAGCAGCATTTGCAGTCGTCTGCTTTTTTAGCCAAAAGTGAACAAAATATCAAACGATAGACGATTAGCGATAGACGATAACACAGCAGTATCCGCAGCAGCAGCATGGATGAAGATGACAACATATCCAATGCTGATATAAGTATTGATGACGATGACGACGACGATCAGGCGGAGCAGCCACAACAACCACAGCCACAGCAGCAACAGTTACAACAACATCCTCCTCCACATGATGCCAGCAGACACAGAGCTGACTCGGATCGCATCGATATGGAGGAGCTGGCAGCATACCACCAACAATTTCAGCTGGCCAATGTCGCTAGCAGCGGCAGCAGCACCACAAGCGCCGACAGCGGCGCAGCTGGACGCACTGCTGGCGCTGGCGCCGCCACGGCCGCAACTGGCACAGCCGGCAATTCGCCGTTCCACGATTGGGACACACAACAGAGCAGTACGCCTCGCAGCAGCAGCAACAACAACAGCAATGCCGACAGCGGGCTGCAAGAGAATCCGGAGGAACTGAATGATGGCGGCGCCGGCAACGGAGCGGGTGCCAAGCCGAGCTTCTTCTTTGGCGCCTCGTCGTTTATATTGCGTAGCCGCAAGGAGGTTGCCGCCCTCATCAATACAGAATGTTGCCGTGGCAGTCCCACGCCCGATCTGGACTCCATAATGGACACATTATTTAATCCGGGCACGCCCATCGATAATACCGATAATATTGAATGGATACGTTGGCTGATCGCAGGCGGTCGCACGCCCAAGGAATTTGTTAAAATTGGTAAGTGAGAAAATTGCAGAGACAGCGACATGGAGATAACAAAAGTGATCGAAAATAGTTCTAGTTCGATTTATCGATAAGTCGCATTCGCGATATTTTTGTATCGTCAAAGACACCAGAGGGTAGCCCAGCTGATCGTGCAAGTCGTTGCCCCTGAAATTTAGCACTGTGTGAATGTGTGTGCGTGTGTGTATGTGTGAATTGTAGGGCATGGTATATGGCACGCAAGTAAAAGCAAGGTGCAAACAGCGTGACAGTGCAACGCCATGGTAACAGAAGAAACAACAATGAATATATATATATAAATATATGTACATATGTATATAAACATAATGCCTAATCAAACAGATACACACACACATGCACAGCAAAGACATTTACATTCGTTAAGTTCAGCCTATTTAGCACACATTTAATCTGGCAACATTATCTATTTACATTGTGCCAGGCAGAGTGCGTCGCGAACATTGGCAACCCCCAGATGTGGCCATCGCTGTCCCACTTGTCACACACGCACACACACACACACATGGACTAGCTGTTGCACCTTGTGCCTGTCAGCTGTTGTTTCGTTTTGCCTTGCGTAATGCTTCCGCAGCATCCGTCCAAATAAACGCAGCTGCGTGGGTATGTATGTATGTATGTATGTGTGTGTGTGTGTGTGTGTGTGTGTGTGTGTGTGTGCGTGTGTGTGTGTGTGTGTGTGTGCGTGCGTGAGTGGTCACCCTTGTTAAAGAGAGCGAGCGAGCGATTGTTTTGCTCTCTTTTTTGCTAAAATGAAGAAGCGTGTGTGTATGAGTGTGTGTCTGTCTGTGTAAATAAGAAAATCATTTCAAACAATTGCAAAATTGCAAATGCAAACGCTACGTGCCAGTGCCATGGAAACACATACGTACACACACACATGGTACACTGGTAAAAGTTTATTGACCGTCATTGTTGTTGATTTGACAATTGTGTTGACACGCCATGTTTCATGCACAGTGCAGGCAAGCCAGAGGCGAAAG
Source organism: Drosophila repleta (assembly GCA_018903745.1). Classification (NCBI taxonomy): domain Eukaryota; kingdom Metazoa; phylum Arthropoda; class Insecta; order Diptera; family Drosophilidae; genus Drosophila; species Drosophila repleta. Next base: position 1,641,850 of record JAEIGN010000750.1, on the reverse strand, counting down.
CTATGCTCATAAATATCGCACACAAAATTCACATCACAAATGCCGGCTCTGGCACCACGGTGCAATCTGCATACATCATGCTCGCTCGCTCTCTCTCTCACTCGCTCTTGTTCTACTTTTTCATTTATGCTCTCTCTTGCTAGTTGACCGACCGTTATATTGTTGTTGCCACTGCTCGCACACATACAAACATGTGTATGTGTGAGTGTGTGTGTGTAAATTGCATTTGCTCATTCAATTTGCTGAAAGAAAATACAAAAATCATCAAATGGCTATTTAATCGAACTTAGTCAACAAAAAAATAGAAACGAAAAGAAAAGACAATGACAGCAAGTTGGCTGAGGGGCGGGGGTATACGCAGAGTTGCACGGCAACTTGTCGATCGTCATTGTCAGGCCGTTTTACAAAATTGTCAATCAATTTTACAGTTTTACTGCGTTAGCTGTTGTTGTTGCTTGCCTTCCGCATTACGTTTGACCTTTTTTGTTTTTGCTGTGGCCCAGCCAAAGAAAAATCAAAGACAAGTCACGCAACACATTAAATATGCCAAGCAGCAATGAGTGCATCATATTTATTTTTGGAATTTAATCAAATCAATAAAAAGAGCGTATCAACAACAACAACAGACGGTTGATCACGCCCAATGTTTTAGCTATGCAAAATGCATAGTGCTGTCAGCTTTTGGCTAGTTTTAGAGGGGAAATTTGAGCAGATATGCTAGCGTATTTAGATATATTCATAAATGTGTAGATAAAATTAATCATGGTGTTGTTATAACTTGAATATATAATATTAACAAATTGTAAAGCAATAATTTGGTTCAAAACTAGCTAGTTTGATTTTGGTATAGCTAGAAAACAGCTAAATCGTCAGCACTGAATCTTTTTATATTTACTTGCTTGCGATAGGCACTAAAACAAATGTATAAGTATCGATATTGCAGACAAGAGCTGTACTTTTAATTTACATTCACATATATTAATGAAATCAATGAACATAATTATTAATATATTTATTTATAAAGACAGTGTTAAATACGAGCAAAGAAGCTTTCCAGTAGACAAATTCAGAATTTATATTTTACTTATTTTATTTATAATATATATCAACACTAGCGAAACTATCGTAAATCGATTGCGAATCAGTTCATAATTTAAAAATTCACGTTTGTCGTTTCGGGTAGACTTACAGCACTGATTGTTATCGGAATGATCGAATTCAAATCAGATCGATAACTCATAGGAAAAAATAAGTTCGTTTGAATTCGAATGTGCGAGTGAAAAAAGAAACTAATTAAAAAATGTCCTCTAGTTCGCAGCTACGATAATCATGCCAAGTGCGGATTGGTCTGGGTGCCGCACGTAGTGGCCTATCGCTGCCGCACCTGCGGCATTTCGCCATGCATGTCCATATGCCGCGACTGCTTCAAGAAGGGCAATCACACCAACCACGACTTCAACATGTTCTTGTCGCAGGCAGGCGGCGCCTGCGATTGCGGCGACACATCAGTGATGAAGGCGGAGGGATTCTGCAGTGATCATGGCATCAATAATCGCGTCAATCGTGATCCGGTGCCCAATAATCTGCTGGCCGTGGCCGAGGCAATCATGCCAAAGTTGCTGTTCCGCCTGCTGCAGCACTTTCGTGAGCACAGCGATGCCTCGCTGCAGGCGCATGCCAACACCTCGTACTCGTGCGAGGCTTTCGCCAATATGCTAATCGATTTGAACAATATGGGCGAGATAATGCGTAAAGTTATGACTCGCACATTAATCAATGCCGATGTCTACTCATACTTTATGGAGACACCTTGTCAGGATACTCGCAACGGGCGCTTCCTCAAGGCCAATCGTGAGAAATATGAGGATGCGGTCAATCGCTTTCCCAACCCCGAACCGCCCGATGAGTATCGCGATTTGCCAGCCTTGGGCAAGAAGCTGGTGCATACGACTCTGCTCGAGGAGTTCATATTTTGGACATTTAAGTTTGAATTCCCGCAAACGTTGGTCTGCTTTCTGCTGAACATGTTGCCCGATCAGGATTACAAGGTGACCATATATGCCTTAATGCCATTCTAATTTAACATATCTTTACTAACTCGACTTCTTGTATACCCTTAGGAACATCTGACGCGTACATTTGTGATGCACTACAGTCGCATTCCGTCGGTGCTTGAAATGTCCAGGGATCCGGATACGCTGAGCAACCGGGTTGTCCATATGAGCGTGCAGCTCTTCTCTAACGAGAGCTTGGCCCTTAAAATGGTCAACGAGTTGTCCTTGTTGCATGTGATGATAATCAGTTTGAAACTAATGATGTCCAAGATACTCATACAAAATACGCTGCATGGTAATCGATTTGATGCATTTATCAATCACAATTCAACAAAGTTGCTCATTCCGCAGTTTGTCCTTTTCTTCCAGATCCCACAAAGAACTTTCATTTTGTGATTGATTGCACACGTCAGGTGATGAAGGACCATTGCTATTGGCCACTCGTATCGGACTTTAACAATGTCCTGTCGCACGAATCTGTCGCCTTGGTCTTTCTGCGCGACGATAATCTCATTGACATGTGGTTTCAGTTCCTGCAAATGCTGCAGGGCATGAATGTGAACGTCAGAGAGACCGCATCGCATGTGGAGTTCGAGCCGAATAGCTATTATGCGGCATTCTCATGCGAGCTGGAGGCCAGCGCCTATCCCATGTGGTCCATCATCTCCCATCTGCAGGATGGCACTCATGCCCATCTGGCCAAGAAAATCATCAACTACTGTGTAACAACGCTGCACGAATGGCTAGACTCGATATACTTCAGGGAGCCCAAATTGTCGCTGGTACAATTCAATGAGTTTATTACCGCGACTTACCTTTGCTAATTGTTGACTTTCCCTTTACTGTTGTAGGAGGAAATGATGCAGGCCTCATTTCACTTTCCGCTGCATCGCTATCTAGCCGCCTTTGTCTGTCAAGCCGTTACCAAAATGGGCATCAGCCTCAACGAAGTGCTGCCCTCACGTCCAGATATTTTGCCTTTGCTAATGATACATCCACTGCGCGTGCAGGTGAGTTACACTATATCAAAATATATACATATACATATGTCTGTATAGCACCATTACAAAAACGCTTTTTGACCTGCTGGCTTAAAGATGAAATCAAAAGATATGGTCTATCGATATTTACCTTATTTATATGATTTTCCATTTGTAAATCGACTGCAAAAGCTTTACAAATAAATATTTTTCCTTGAAAAATATATATATATATTGATGAGAATCAAGCTCGAACTATTCGAAATCGTATTTCTATACTATAAAGATACCTTCTTGATGCAGATCTCTATTTGTATATCTACACTAATCTTACCTATAAAGCTATATTTTAAATTCAACTTTAATGTCATATTGTTATTTCTGACTATTTTAAGCATTTCCATGTATTATAAAAACATTTCAATGTTTTAAAAAAGAACTTATCTCGCAAGTCCCAAGAAATGCCATTATTGTTATGCTTCTAATCGGTTTGTAGCTTTTCATTGGAATTATGTTTTATAAGAAAACTTCCCTTTGGTCATGAATCTTTGCTATCGCTTAGCGCCGATAGCCGTTAGCTACTATATATATATTTATAACTTTTCTTTCTTTTTGTTTTACGAATAACTTCTCCGTTATGATTGCCTTCGATAACAGCTAATGTCAGAACCGGAATCGATTCTAATTATTTTAATGGAAAAACAGTTAAATTATTTTTATTTTCTATTTTTTTTTATTTCTTTTTTTTTTTTTAATTATTAGTTACATAGGCCTAGGTATTTTTGTTTGCCAATAGGTAACGTGTATTTTGTTTACAACTAAAATTTCCAATTCAAGTTTGTTTGTTTTTGTTTTGGTTTTCATCTTGTTCAGCTGTCAGTAGAATTTTCTGTAATATCGATAAGCAGCAATTAGAGGTACACCTACATATATGTACGTATAGAAAGCTATAATTATATTATCTGAGAGACGCGTGTTGTTGTTCACCGAACAATCAACATTTAGTTAATGCTCTTTGGCACCTGAACGTGTGGCGTGAAGTCGTAGGTGATAATTTTGGGTGCCAGAAAGCCGCCATAGCCGGGACGTCCCTTGTAGTAGAGCCCAATGCCTGCTAGTGGCACCGGCGGCTGTGAGACTACATCCTGTATATCCATGAATGGCACCGTGCTCTGCGCCGCATCCTTGTCCATGCCCGAATTGACAAATTCGATATATTGATTGTGCTTGGACAGGGGCAGCGAGGTGACCACCGTCCTCGTCGGCACATCAGCATTGTAGATGTTTATCTTTTGTCTGCAATGGACAGAGAAAGTGATGTTAATTGATGGTAGATTGTTTATTTTCTTTTTCTGACTCACCTGCGTTCGCCGCTAACGTCGGTGTTGTCATTCGATTGCCAAACGCTATTCACTTCCGGCTGTATCAGTTCGCCCTTCTTGAAATCGAATTCGGTCAGCCGGGCCTCCAGATTCAGATGGGCGCCCAGGACACGGAAACGAACGCCGGTGACCACAAAGCTATTGTCGTCCGTTTTCATGATGTCATCCAAGTCGATGGAGCGACTCTCGTAGTTCAATGTGTGATAGTCGATGCCCTTGGCGACATTCCGATCAAAGATTTTGTACTCGTCGACGGGCTTCCAGGACAAAGTTGACTCGTTGACGGCGCCACGTGGCAGCAGTTGACCCTCCTGTATCTGCAGATGGAACACACGATTCCGCTTCACGAAACGCAGGCCGGTGACAACGCTGTGAGGAGGGGAGTAAAGAAATGGAATTGAGATTCAGATTGATATTTCGTCTGTCCCACTCACTCGCATACTCACTAGTTCTGCTTGACATTCGCGACGGATTCGCGTAGATTGAAGAAACGGTCCGACTTCAAACCCTGCTCGTCGCACAGACAGAAGCAGTAGCTGCAATGCCAGAAGAGATAACGCCACCAGCTGTCGACCTTGGTGGTGCCTCGCACGCACTTCTGTCGCTGGCCGAGCACACGTCCGTTCTCGTATTCGATATACTCGTAGCGACGTGTGCTGCTCATGGCCGCCGGACACACCCACATGTCGGAGTCAACAAACTGACAGTTGTACAGGCGTCCCGTACACTTGGGCTGCCTCGAACAATAGTATTCCTTGAAGCAGCCCTCGCTACGGGTCGACTGATAGAATGAGCACGTCTCACGGCACGTCTCATCCGCATTCAAGTCCACCTCGTTCTCAATGTAGCCCTGCAACAGGCGCGTCACCTCGTCGTACGTCTTGTTCAGCACAAATCGATCGGGATCACAGCGCCAGACAATGCGATCGGAACGTCGCATTACCTCCTTGAGCAGCTTCAGTGTGCGCTCCGTGCGCTTCTCGTAGTCGCGGCGCATCAGTTCGGCTTCCTGTGAGAAATTGCCACGCCCATAGACGCGCAGCATCATCCACGAGAATTCCATCATAATGTAGCCCTTCAGTTCGGTCAGGGCGATGTCCGTGTACAGTGAGTACACGAATTGTTGGGCCGATTGTTTGGTTTGGCACATTTGCTCCGCGGATGCCTGCAAATATGGTCGGGGGATGGTATCAAGATGTTTATATAAATATTTCCAATGCAATTTGAACAAATGGTTTACAGTTACGTGCATTCAGTAATATCGATAACACACAGCTGAGAGTCGTTTGCAATTCCAATTATTTAACGAAAAAAAAAAACAAGCATTCACTCTCTCCCTTTTTCACAAAAAAAAACAACTCCCGTTGGCGTTATCGATAGCAACACATCTCAATTACTGTTATGACCTGCCATACGTTCCCATTAAAAAGCTGATCTAGCTCTCTCTCTCTCTCTCGCTCTCACGTTCCTCTTTTGTTTTATTTACATTCTATAGAACGAAAAAAAAAAAAGAAAAACATTCCGTTTCCGCTGTGTCGCGGCTACTATTGCGTGCAAACAAACCCATGCCAGAGTGAGGGCTGCTGATAAGCGTATGAAAACACTTGTGAATGAGAGAGAGACGGCGAGATTAGGTAATTTGACGTGTGTTCTCTCTGTATGTATGTGTGTGCGTGTGTGGTGCCATACCAGCAATGCATTTACTACTAACTCAACTAAACTAACTAACCACCATTGCCCTGTAGTAAAGCGCCTGCTTGACCATATAATCCTCGATTGTTTGGAATATTTGCGACATCGAAAAATGCTTATCGTTGCGCAACACAGTCTTGGTTAAATCCAATACGGCGCGCTCCTCCAGTCCATCGCTGGAAGCGGGTTTCATTAGGATGTTCTGATAAGAATTGAGCAGAGAGTTTTAGAATTTTTATTATTGCCTTGCGCCCATCTGCTGCTGGTAATGTGATACCTTATAGAAGTCGAAGATACGATCCAGTTCCGTCAACTTCACCTCCAGCTGGTTCCACTCGAAATAAGTCATTATTTTGTACTTTTCGCTCACGAACTCGCGCCTCATTTGGTTTTTGTTGATGAAGTTGCGATGCGAATCGTATACCTTGCGTTGTTGTGTCTCCTTGTTGTTTTGGCTATTGGCCGTTTTATTCAGATAGAGCCAGAGCGCACGCTCCAAGCTGAAGTATTCGGTGCGCAGGGCATCCACCTCGGTCATGGGAGTCCGATGCATGTACGCTGACTGCGCAGCAGCGCCAGCGCCAGTCGAAATCAGCATCAGCGGCAACAACAACGCTGTGATTGTTGTCATTTTCCTGCTATTGCTGCTGCTGCAGCTCTTTTACGCAGTACAAGAAGACTCTTAACTATATTTAAATCGTTTTGTTACTTTTCCTCTTGCTCACTTTTGCCGCGTGCCAAAATGACAAATCAGCGTTGCCAGCCTTTTCGAACAAAGACAGTAGTGCCACTACTCGATATACTTCAGTTTGTGCATGAGTGTGCATGCATAAATTTGTATGGATATATGTGTGCGCCTCTCACACTTGCAGTGTAATTTGTTATATGTTTAATTTCAATTAGGTTTTGCTTTGCATTATTTAATTTTTGCGATTTATTTTAATTTGTTGCTGAACACCGTCGCTGTTGTTGCTGGTTGTTTTGCTACTGTTTGCTGCCTTTCAGCCGCTCTACTGGCTTTCGTTCAACGCGTGCTGTATGTATATAAAAGAACATGTACATGTATATGCATGTGTGTGTGTCGCTCACATATTCAGAATCAGAACTTACTCCCGCTCACTGTGTGCACTCGTCGCTCCCTTGAGCCGCTTTCGAGTACTTTTTTTTTCGTATAATTCTTTTTTAGTCTCGTTTTTGCCGTTTTTCTATAGAACGACAAACGCTGAGAGTCGTAAAAAAAAAGAAACAACGACAAATCGCCTTCGTTGAGCTTTGGTTTTTTTTATTCAGTGTGTAGCCAGACACGGAGCGAGTTACACACACGCACACACACAAGTGCATTTTTCGCACACTCTCTTGAGTGAGTGAGTGTGAGTGTGTGAGAGAGCGCGCGCTCGCTCGCTCGCTCGCTCTCTCTATTAGACGTTTAGCAATCAATCTGAGAAAGGGGGCGGAGTAGGGTAACAAGGCACGATCAGCTGTGTGTGCACCTGCTCAACCTTAAATTAGTATCGATAGTCATGACGTCACAGTTACATATATCAGCTGTAAAGTCGACAATTAACCCCCGACTCTCGCACTTCTACTCTTTCCGTGGCTTCACTGCTCTCGCGTGTTCGTTCTCTCTTTGTATCTTTTGCTCTCTCTTTGTCTCTCTTGCTCTCGAGTGTGCCACCACCGTGACATGCATTTAAAGAAAAAAAAAAAAAAAACACAAAGGCCTGCGCTGTTGGGGGCAGCGCAGCTGCATTGCCCTATGCTCAAACAACTCGCATTCGTTCTGTTGCTGTTTGTTTGTACGCATTGTTTACATTAGACAAGACCTTTGACCTCTGTATGCGTATGTAAACAGATGTATGTATGTATGTAGCTTGTATGTGTGTGCAAATTAAAATTTTTTTTCGCAGCACCTTCAGCATTGATTAAATAAATGAAATTTGCTGCTAATTCGCTTGTATTTGCGTATGCTCGTATGTGTGTGTGTGTGTGTGTGCGTGAGTGAAGTGTCGCGTCGCGTCGCTCATCTTTTGGCTTTGCTTTGTGTGTCTGTCCGTCCCATTACATTCCGTTGTTTCTGCTAGTGATGAGTAATACAAACGCTGCCGAAGCGGTTCAAGTTGTGGACTTTCTTTCGGGGTTGCCCAATTGGCAAAATTCAAGAAGAAGAAGAAGAAGCAGAACAGATAAACACAAAGGCAAATGGCAGGCGAGCAGAGCGCGCTGGGCGACTGTGGACCGGAAAGTCGAGTTCAATTGGATACATTTCTGGGAACGTTTTAACGTCAACAGCGGACTAACTAACTAAACTAAACCAGCGATGAATCATTCATTCACTCATTCATTCATACATTCATCCATCAGGAAGTCAAAAGTAATATTTTTTGAATTGGAATTTGCATCGTTTAGGTTACCTTATAGCTGTCCACAAGTTGGGTTAGCAAATTGCTGGACGACGATGACGAGTTGAGCTTCTCATCGTTGCCATTGCCCAGCAGCGTTAAGTGCAATCGATCCATTAGATGATGCACCGAGTGGGCGTTGGGCGAGACGGTCCATTCGGCGAATGTGATCAGGGTGCTCATCTCCAGCTTGTCCTTGTGCATCTCGTAGTTCTGCATTTGTTGGTAGCGCGACGAGATGCGATTCATCGTATCCGAGATGTCGTTCATTTTGGCCATTAACGGTACATTATTGCTAATGAAGTTGTTAACGGACTCAATGGCCAGCGCCACATACTGCGAGTGCTGCAATACATATACAGATATATATCCAATGATTACTAATTCGGGTTTTACCCACCTGCGCCTCGGTCTCGTCAATCTGTCTGCTGACCTCCTTCAAGCGCTGCAGCACTTTTCGCTGCTTTTCGCGCATCAGCGGAAATTCAATATTAGCCGCCAACGGCGACGATTGTACAATGTCCCACGCTTTCAGCACGCCGGTGGTCACCTCCTTCACAATGTGTATTATATCCAATACATCCTCAATTACCGCCTCCGTTGGTGTCGGCTGGCCACCCAGTAGCAGTAGCAGCACCAGCAACAGCGGCAGCGTTGCCCATTTTGTTTGTAACTGCAACAGCTGCATTATTTTTGTTTATTTGTCGACTCGTTCAAATTGCCTCTTTTTTTGCAAACTAGAAATACTCGAACACAAGAACAAATAAACACGAACACAACACCAAAAGCAATAGCAACAGTAACAGCAATAGCAGCAGCTGGCCAGCGACTCTAGCGCACGCAACTGCGTCAGTTGAAAGGCAAAACGCGAATGATGGCGGCAATAGCGGTGGGTCGTGTCGCTTCTATCTGTGGCTCAGTCTCTGTCTGCTCTCGCAGCCGTTAGCTTAGTTTGTGTTGCTTTACTTCTTTGGCGTTCAAGACAGTTTCTCTTTGTTAAACATTTTTACAGTTGCATGCGAGCAGCATAGGTCAGCGCATAAGTGCGAGTGAGCAAACAATAATATACAAATAACAACAAACATGCGTATCGGACCGTTGCAGTGCTGCCACCCTGTTTAAAAGTGTATTTTGAATATGCGCTCGCTAAATTGTATCGATAACTAATTTAAATATCGTTTGTTGTGGCTTTTTAAATTTGAATCCTCAAATCTATCTTATCGATAACCATCGTTACACACAACACTGTTCTTTAGTTTGCTTATCGCGTGTTTTGTGACAAGCGAATGGGGGACTTACCCGTTTATTCTGCGCGCGAAAGAGAGCAATGAATTAAAGAGACTATGATGATAGCAAAAGCAGCATACAAATTCCAATTGAAATTCCAATTTGAATTCAGATTTAATATTAAATAATTTTTTTTATTAATTTATTTTCTTTCAGAGCTTTTTCTACGAAATTCTTGCCGGCAAATGGGTGCGCAACGGGCTGCAAATCAAGGGCCAAGCAATGACCTACATACAGGCGAACTTTTGCAATTCCATGGCCGACATGGATCTATTCTTTCTGCAAATTTGCGCAACAAATCTGTCGCAATATTTCTTTCTGCAGAACACGATCGAATTGTTCGATGTGGGTCATTGGCTGGAAACGGCACCGCTGAAGCAGCCACAAAAGCCGGAACAATCATCGATGCTCGAGGGTTTTCTCACATTCCTGGCCACCCTGGTGACGAGTCGCACCAACTTGGGCAACGATGAGGCGACCCAGTGCATCATCGAGATTAGCGCCCTGTTGGCAACTGAGAACAAGACCCATTCACAGCTGCTCGAACTGATGCCCGAGCGTTCGGGCAACGTGCACACTAAGAACTTTGAGACGTTCCTCAAGAAGCTATCCGTGTATAAGGCACCGTCGAGCGGGTCGGAGAACCTTGAACAGGGCCTCTTCACCCCCATCGACGAGGTGTGGGAGGAGTACTATGATCCATTGCACGTGCTGCTGCGCGCTGTTCATCGTCGCGACTTTCAATCGTCACTGGATCGCTTTACCAACTACGTCAAGTCCAAGGACAAAATGCCAGCCAGTGGCAATCTGTGGCCACCGTTTCGCTTGCCCTTGCCAGTGGGCAGCGCCTTCACCGATCCCTGCAGAATTCTCAACTCTCGCCTCTTCCATTCAACCATACTCTCGATCTTCTTTCGGGCCGTGCACACTCGCGATGTCTCCGAGCATCTGCTCGCCTTGGCTGTCTTTCTGCTCGAGATCGCCGTGGAGACGAGCAGCGACATAAACGCAGCCGGAGCAGGCGCTGGGTCATCGTTTGGCGCCACCGCCTCACCCGTTGCCATGGTCGAGTGCGAGCCGCAGCATAAGTCCGGCTACTATTATGGCGGCAATCGACGCGAGCCGCCGAAGCTCTTCCATTGCTATCCCACGGACAATCTCAGCTGCAATCTGCGCCACATGGTGACCAAAGTGTCGCTGAAGTCGCGCGATCCGCAGGTCACCACGTCCAGTTATCGCTCGAATCCGTTCTTCTCCGATCTGGACTTCGATGTGGACACGGGCGCGATGCGCATGATTGGCGACTCCTACGGCCTGGACGATCTCGACGAGACCTCGGGCGCCATGAGTGTGGCACGCACGCAGCAGCAGCGCAACAACAATGCGCTCACGCGCATACGCATGGAGGTGGCCTTGGTGCCCGATCTGTCGGTGGTGGCCGAAACGGGCGTCGTCCTGCTGCAGCCGGATGGCAATGATGCCGACGGCCGTGACGCGGCCATGGATATGAGTCCCGCCACGGGTGACTTTCATCACTTTCCGTTGCAACAGATAACGCTGCCCGAGAGCGGCATGGAAGTGGCCATAAGACGTGATCTCCTGCTGGCCGAGACGACGACGTCAGCAGCAACGAACGACGAACGTGATAGGGACCGGGATAGGGATCGTGATCGTGATCGTGACAGGGAGCCACGACACACGGGCTCGACGAACACAACCAACGAAATGTTCTCGCCCATAACGCCCACGGGCGGCATGCTGCTGCCCTTCCAGCGGGTGCGTCTGCCGGTGGCTGTGCCCAGCAGCAACATGGATGTGGTGCCATCGAATGCCCTGAGCAGCGGAGTGGTGGTCGGTGCGGGCAGTCGCATGGCCTACGATCCGAGCGGCGGACGCAAGCGCACCGTGGACATTGCCATCGGCGGGCCGGACAACAAGGATGAGCTTCATATAGACGAGAGCATATTGTCGCTGCTGCTCAAGCTCCACTCGCAGCTGAGTGGAAACCTGGATAGTTTCTCGCTCAGCGATGGGGGCAGCCAGAGCAGCTCTGCGGCCTCGTCGCTGCCCATGGATGTGGACTGCAATGAGGCGAGCACCTCGACCAGCACAGCGCTGGCCGAGCGCAACCATCACTTTAGCAACTATAAGAACATCCAGGTGTCCAGCTCGCGCATCGGCGACGGACCCTTCTTCATCGGGAATCTGTTGCGGAAGATTGCGACGCGGGACGAACAGTGCGCGCAGAGCATCGATGATATACGCGCACGTCTCTGGCCCAATCAGCGCGAGAAGCAGGCGGAGGCGCGTGCGCGCGAGACCAAGGAGAAGGAGGAGCGCCGGAAAAAGGCGCGCGAGCGCCAACAGAAGATGATGCAGGACTTTGCCAACAAGCAGAAACAGTTCATGCAGTCGGCTGCGGCGGCGGCCAACAATATGGACTTTGGGGCGGAGGACGAGGACGAGGAGGCCATGTACGAGGAGCAGCCGAGGGAGAAGGAATACGATTGCATCATCTGCAACTGCACAACGGCCAGCACGGAGACGAATCCGATAGGACTCGTCGTCCTGGTCGAGTCCAGCGGCATCGTTGGCCATCGGCGAAGAGTCGCCGACCGCCTGCCCCTGCCACTAAACGACACGGACAAGGAGCGCCTGGCCCACACCACGCGACTGGCCAGCGAGTTCACCCGGCGCACCGAGCTGCTCAGCCTCAAGTTCGGCGACGAGTCCTGGTATCTGTCCAATAACATGGGCTACGACAACGGTGTCCACGTGCAGTCGTGCGGCCACCACGTGCATCTCAGCTGCCTGGAGGCGTATCTGAAGACGCTCTACACGACGCAGCGGCAGCCCGTGCAGGATCGCGGCGAGTTCTTTTGTCCCGTCTGTCGGCAGCTGTCAAACTCAGTGCTTCCACTCAGCCCGCAGCTGGACAGGCCGTCGCATCTGGTGCGCTCCGGCAACCAGCAGTTCGAGCAGCTAGTCTCCGATCTCACGGACCTGATCAAGGAGAACGAAACGATACCGGTATGTTGGACAATGCAGAGATTAGATGAATCCTGTTGGGCATAGCTTACACATATTGATATCAACTCTTTCTTTCGCTTTAGCAACCGACTAAACTAACTGAGGCCATGGGCCATGCCATGGAGGTGATGACCAACATAGCGCAGCGCAAGGTCAAGTCATCGAAGATCACGTTCCGGAAGCTCTTCATATTCGTGACGTCGATAGCGCGCACCAATCTGGAGGCGGAGATCATACAGCGCGGCGGATCGCTGTGCTCCTCGAATGCGACGCGCTACAAGCCGAAGAGGGACTGCATTGTGCCGCTGCTGCATGTGCTGTCGGTGCATGTGCGCGTCCTGGTCGAGTGGCCGCTGTGGAGCAGCTGGGCATCACTCGCCGGGATGCCGGTCACCGAAATTGAGCCACTGCCCATGCACTGCCGCGAGGTGATACCCAATCTGCTGGCAGATCCCATTGCGCTGCTGCTCAAGTTCATCCTGCTGGCACCGCTGCATCTCGACAAGGGTAAGTTGAGGCGACAACAACTCCAGCTCGATGTTCAGTTGATCACTCTCTCTCTCTCTCTCTCTCTCTCTCTCTGTCTGTTTGTAGATTACTTCACCTGCATGGTCAAGGTCATGTACAATCTGCTCTACTACCAGATTGTTGTGCAATTGTGCGTTACGCTCACCGAACTCGAGTGTGATCAAATTCTGGCCAACTACGGCAGCGAAACAGCTCCAGTTCCAGGTTCACCCGCCACAGCAGCTGGAGCAGCCGGAGCGGCTGGAGCAGGCAACAGCAGCAGCGCTGGGATTGGCAGCAATCGTCGCAGCAGTAGCGCCCGCTTTGGCTCCGCCCAGAGCTGTGCGGAGCTGGGCAAGGCCATGGCCCTGGTGCTGAATCAGACGAATCGCCTGACGCATCTGCGCCGTGATAGCCTGCCCAGCACCAGCAGCAGCTCAACTGGAGCCACCGACAACAGCACGGAGCTCAACCTCAAGTCAATGGAGCTGCAGCTGCAATCGCTCTGTCTGCCATTCTTGCGCATCGCCGCGCTGCTGCGCCAGCATTTGTACAGGCACGAGATGCCGGAGATATCGGCGCCTGGTTTGGAGTTTGTGCGTCTGGTTTACTACTTGGAGCTGGTCACCGATTCCATGGACTGGGATTGCTTCAACGCCTCGAAGGGAATTTGCTTTATACCCGGCACGGAGCACACGTTGCCGCAGTTCTGGTGCAAGCAGCTGATGGACGTTCACCCGCCCTCGGACACGGTGCGCGAGCTGATACTCATGAATCAACACTCGCTGTGGCAGCAGCCGCGTCTGCTCGAGCTGCCACGTGAATACGAGCGTCTCTTTACGGTGAGTTAGCAGAGCAAACAGAAACATAACATTTGGAAAGTTATTAACATAGAAGACGAATGTTAGGCTACATACAGTTAACAGAGAGCCCAACTTAAATTGCCAGAGAGTTAACAGACAGTTAAGCTAAGCAAGCATATGTTAACGAACAGCTGCTAAGCAGTTAACATAGCTGTTGCTAGACTAGCTTATTCTTCGATTTACATATGTATATATTTCTTGATCATAATTCATATATACTTTATGTTTACAGTACTATCATGAACGTCCATGTCTCAACTGCTACAAGGTGCCGAAGGAGAGTTCCATATGTCTGCTATGCGGCACAATTGTCTGCCTCAAGCAGAACTGCTGTGCCGAAAAGGACTGCTGTGAAGCCGTGCGGGTATGTATCAATATCCACCCATCTGTTATATATATGTATATATATTAACTGATTAATTATTCTTTGGTTTCAGCACACTTTATCCTGCGGCGGCGGCATTGGCATCTTCTTGGTCGTCACCTCGACGTATATAATCGTGATTAGGGGCCGTCGTGCCTGCCTCTGGGGCTCGCTCTATCTCGATGATTTCGATGAGGAGGATCGTGATCTCAAGTAAGTGCCACGCATGCCATAATCCAAAGTGATTTCGTTTTTAATTTTTTGCTTTTCCGTTTGTTTTCGTAGACGCGGCAAGCCGCTGTATCTGAGTCAAGATCGATTCAATTTGCTGGAATCGCAGTGGCTGTCACACAAATTCGCACACACGAAGCATACGTGGGTGTTCCATCGTGATCTCTTGTGAAACATGGAAGACCTATTGCGCAGCATACAGGAGCTGGTTGGCCAGATCTAAGCGAGAGACAGTGAATCAGAGAGAGAGAGAGAGAGAGAGAGAAATCAAACCAAACAGAAAACACTCGAAACACTCAAGTCCACAATCCCCTGAGCATAGGGTCTAAGCTGCATATATCTGGCCTCTTGAATTGCTTCCCGCACACCCGCACCCACACAGACATACACGCTGCTCTGTCTTAAGTAACAACAAAAAATAGACATTTCGCGCTTAAATCATACAAGAGAAATTTCAAGTTGCCCAGAATAAATGTATCTATATATATATATATATAGATATATGCACACAGTGATGAAGAGCAGCAACTGATGTAGTTATAACAAGTCATATTTATATATATATATATACATATATATAGATATACAAACATAACTACTATATAGATATATATGCGTATAAGTATGCATAGATATATATGAATATATATATGTGTGTATACGTGTTTGTATATAGAGAAACTGAGATATTAAATTCGCATTCATATAAATATATATATCTGTATAGGTATATACACATATATATCTTGAATGCACCCAACTAAAATAAAATATATAAAACAAAAAAATAAATCAATATAAAAATAAAACAAAAGACACAATACACTAACTATAAACTTTATTATATTATATTATACTATTATATATATATTTATATATGAATATATGTCTATAAACTAATAAATATATATCTATATATATTTATATATATATATAAACACACACACACACACAACTTTCTGAAATATTTAAATTGTACAATTTATAAATATTGTTGAAATAATTTTGCAACGTCTTTTGCTCCAATCCTACAACTGCACTCAGCCTCAAGATCGAGATGCCCATATATATATATATATATGACAACTTTATAAGTCTTGATATTGGTTAGGTTTATTTAAGCAACATATATATATACACACACACACTGACACACACACAACCAACACACAGACAAACAAACACAACACAACACTTTGGCCTCATGAGTTTGTGCATGTAAAAAACGAAAAAGAAAAATTGAATTCAAATATAGTAACAAATATCTATATACATATATATATATATATATATATATATATATATATATATATATATATATATATATATATATATATATATATATATATATATATATATATATATATATATATATATATATATATATATATATATATATATATATATATATATATATATATATATATACAACTCTATACAGTTATTTACAAGAATATATATGCAACACATTTACAGTTATCAAATATTCCACAGCAAATGTTAAACGAAAAGCGAATTGTGAGAATCGAGCATAGAAAATGATGATGGAGAAGAAGAAGAGCGCTTAAAAAAATATATATATATAAATATAAAAATATATATAATTAAAAAAAAATTGATATTCATAATAAAAATTAAATATACAAAAACAAGAGATGAATTGTGAAAACTGTTTGTGAATTTGTTATTAGTTTTAAATAATTGCAAGCGAATATTGTTTAATGTACAACTGTAAAAACAACAACAGAAACTAAACGTAAAAAAAGAAAACAGTAAACAACAAAAATCAATTCAAATTTTCTAATTCCAGGGCGTTAAGGCGTGTTCTGGGCACTTGTCCACCAGGCATTAGGGGCACTCACTAATTTTTTTTTCTATTTTTTTAACTCTTTTTTTTTAAATCTCAATTTTAGACTTAAGCTAAGCAATTTGTCAATTCATAATTAGTATATTAATTAATTCATAAACAAATATAAATTATATTTAACAAATACATATATTTAC
Source organism: Drosophila repleta (assembly GCA_018903745.1). Taxonomy (NCBI): domain Eukaryota; kingdom Metazoa; phylum Arthropoda; class Insecta; order Diptera; family Drosophilidae; genus Drosophila; species Drosophila repleta. The sequence goes on along the minus strand of JAEIGN010000750.1, from coordinate 1,625,057 downwards.
ATACATATATATACATATATGAATATATGAAAAGAAAAGTATAGAGAATGTGCAAAAAATAAAATTTGTTTTTTTCTTTTAAATTTGACATTTTTTTTGGTAATTTTTGGCAAAAATATGCAAAAAAAATTAAAATAATTTTTTTTGTATTTTTTTAATTTTTTTATTTGTTTTTGTATTTTCTTTATTTTTTAATTTTTATTTTATTTTTTCTCTTTAATTTAAATATAAAAAAAAAACAATTTAAGGAACATTTTTTTTTTTTTTTTTCAATAGATTTTTACATTTTTTTTACATTTTCAAAAATACATTTTTAAATTTTTTTACATTTTAAAAAAATTTTTAAATTTTTTTTTACAATTTTTTAACATTTTTTTTTTGTGAATTCAATTTGTAAATATTTATATATATATAAGTAGAAATATCAGTGTATTTGTGTGTGTGCGCGTGACTGTGTGTATGTAAATGCATATGTGCATATGTATGTGTGTTTACGTATGTAATTCGGTATATGTATGAAGGAATATATATGTGTTTATACATATGTACATATGCATGAATATGGCATGTGTGTGTAGGTACATGTGTAGTAATGTTTACGTTTATGGTAGGTACATATGTGTGAATATAGGTACATCTGTATGTGTGTGTGTGTGTGAGTAGGTACATGTGTGTGAATACATCGTTTACATGTGTATTCGAAAGGCACTTCTGGCGCTAGATATGTGCGTTTGTCTGCACTTGTGATGTGTGTTCCGTGTGGCGTGTATCGATATATGCGTGTATATCGATAGGTTAACAGTTAGCGCACTGCTCGAAACGAGCAATTTGTGTTTGTGTTTGTGTTTTTGTTTTGTATTATTGGAAGTCAATTGGAGAGTTGTTAGGAGAAAAGGCCGCACTCGTTGCACTTCTTGGCCGGACGCGGGCCGTGGTTTGGTGGCGGCGGACCCGGAGGAGCTGGTACCGGCATCGGATTTGGAGTTGGATTTGGTTTCGAATTCGGATTAATGGGTGGAGCCGGCTGGAGACGCACACGACGTATGCGCGGATGGGCTGTGGTGCGATTAGTGACCATCTTGGCGCGCACCTCATCCTGACGCATCTGGAGATCGAGCCACTGGGCGTGGGCCTTACGCAGCGTAGCCTGATCCACGTGGTCGGTGACCAACGGAACGCCGCCTGTCTTCAACTCCGTGACCATATCATCGACTTCCTTCTCCTGTCCGGATAGTGTGAAGAACCAGAGGCCACCGTACGGACGCAGCCCAAAGGAATGGGGGCTGGACTTATCGTTGTGCTTTGTGGTGATACCATTTCGACTGATGTCCACCACCTTCACGCCGGCCATCTTAGCTGCAAGGTCATTGAACTTCTCCGCCACTGTATCCTCTTCCTCTTTGGCCTGCAGCTGGAAAGGTGTGGTGTCGCGGTCATCCTCGGTGATGAACGGCGTAGTGGAGCGGTTGTCCTCGTCAGTCTGATCCGGTAGCGGCGACAAGTCTTCGTCTTCGTCGTCGTCGGCGTCGTATACGCATTGATCGTCAAGTTCGTAGGCTTCTGCACCGCCTACGGCTCCCTCTTCCTCGTCGTCCTCTTCCTCCTCCTCCTCTTTCTCCTCGACCTCCTCCGTGTCGTCGTCGTCGTCGCCGCCGCTGTATAAGCCTTCGGGCTCCGCGTATTCGTTGGCGTCAAATAGACCCTCGGCTCCTCCTAGGATTTCGTTGTCATCCAGTTCTTCGCCTTCGGCGTCGTCCACGTCAACGACATTAATTCCATCCTCGTCGGAGTCCTCATCCTCCTCCTGCTCAGCTTCGACTTCCTCTTCTTCGTCGCCGTCGTACTCCCCTTCGTCCTCAATTTCGCCATCGTCCAGATCCAGGGAGTCCTCTAGATACTCCTCGCTGAAGTCACCCACCTCATCCGCTCCGCCCACGAACTGGAAGCGCTCCGGCAGGCGGAGCTGGGCCAACAGCTGCTGCTGCTTCTTCTGCTGGAGCTTGAGATGCTGCTGCTGTTGCTTCATCTCCAGGTGCTGCTGCTCGAGCAGCAGCTTCTGGTGCTCCAGCTTGAGCTTCTTCTGCTCCAGCTCAAGTTGCTCCTGGAGGTCGTCCAGGTTCGGCAGACGCCGCAGTCTGCTGGCCCGCGGCCCGTTCGACGGCTGCTTGGGTTTGTCGGACTTGCGGAAGACGAACATCTCCGGCGCCATCTTGTCGTCCCACTCGCCAATGAAGATCGGCGGCATTATCGAAATGTTGCGCTGCAACTGCGGCGGAGCCTGACGGAGCACATCCTTGAACAGGCACGGAGGCAAGGTGCCGGGCCCAAAGACGCAGCCGGCGTTGAAGCCGGGCGGCAGAAAGCGGGCCGGCAAGTAGACCGGCTCGCGCTTGATCAGTCCGCCTTGGATCGATAGATAGTCCGAGGGCAGCTTGAAGGTGGGCGCCTCCTCGCGCATCACGGCGTTGGCGACCTCCGCCTCATGTGGATGGACCACGTCGGAGAGCACGGTGATGCACATGCGAGTGGCGTAGTGCACCATCATCGGGACGTCGCTCAGGTCGGGCACATAGATGTGGTACTGGGTTATCTCGTGGGCGAAGCGCTCCACCTTGGCCAGCGAATCGGCATGGGCGATGATGTAGCCAATGGCCATCTCCGGATGCAAGTGGCCCGCGCGCAGGCGGATGTCGTTGATGGCGTCCGACGGCGACGGGATGTGGGTGACGGGCATGCCCATCAGCGTGGCGCACGTATACGGGCGAGTGTGGTGCGGCGGCAGCGGCTTAGTCTCCGGCACACAGCGACGGCCGACGAAGAGCGGCGGAGTCGGCCCGCGATGGCGGGGCTGCAACAGCCCGGCCGGATAGAACTTCTGGGCCAGCACCCCGTACGGAAAGATGCCGCCAGCCTCGAAGTTCTTCGGCAGCAGCTGGGGCGGCAGATAGACCACCTTGTTCACTGGCGCCTGCTTGGGGAAGAGGTGGCGCGGTATATCGAAGACGGCGCAGCGCAGCTGCTTTGCATTGTTGGCGGCCTTCTCGTCGTGGCGGTGCACCTGCTGCGAGAGCGTGCACATCACAATCCCATCCACATCGATATGCCCCTTGGGCAGGACGAGCTCCGTGAGGTTCGGATAGTAGCGAGGATTGCTGTTGATCACGTACTTGGGCGCTGCGGCCGGAGTCTTCTTCTTGGTCTTAGCTTTGAGCCACCACATGATGAAATTGAGAAAAGTTCACGATTATTAGAAACGAATTTCGATTAGGATAAAACAAAAATGGAAAAAAAATAATTGTAATTTTGTAAAATTTTGTAACTCTCCAAGCGACAAGAGCAGCTCGAATGACTACAGAGCAGACCTTGACGTAAAAGGGAAACTTATTCGATTAGGAAAAGCGACCAAAATTGCTCCAGAATCTGATCTAAGCAAGCGAAGCTGAACAAATTTTCTCCTTAAATCTGATCTAAGCATGCGAGGCTAGGAATTATTTTGATAAAAATTATCAATTGGCAGAGAAGTTAAAAATTATTTTTAAAAAATATTTTCATTGGAAAAGAAAAGTCAAATTAATTATAGAAAATTTGCTGAAGGCAAAAAGTAATTTTGTAAAATAAAATAAATAAAAATAAAAAAGGCAAAAATATATAAAAAAAATTAGATACAGCAAGAAAATTTAAAATTAGTAAAAAAAAAGAAAGAAAGAGAATGAATAAATATAAAATTAATATTAAATAATTTGTACACAAAATCGAACATAGAAAATATTTTGAAAGCAATTTAAGAAAGAGAATTTTATATGCAAAAATTAATTTTCAAAATATGGAGCTGCTCTAAATTTATTTAAGCCATTTGACTAAGTTTAGTGATTTGAGGAGAAATTATCTTTTATAAATTTTAAATGGCCAAAGATGTTGTTGAGCAGCTAAAAATATTTGTTTTTGTTAATTTTGGACAAAGAAAAAATATTTGAAAATTATGAAAGTCAATTAAAGCAAGTTTAAATAATTAGGAATAATTTTGCAATATTTTGAAGCAGCTGAAAATTGACTAAAAAATAAAAATAAAAAGTGATTTTAGTTTGAAATTGCATGGCATGAAACAGGCATGAAAAATACTTTTAAAAAATACAACAAATTAAAAAATATAAATTGAGTAGAATTAGAAATGAAACAAAAATAATTTAAGCTTTAAATTCAATGACAAAATAATTGTAAAAATAATTGTTTGCAGCGAAAACAAATCAAATTTAAATTAAAATTGAAATGGGAAGTTAGGCAAAGCTTAAGTTAAATAAAAATAAGCTTAAACAAAAGAGTGCAACTAAATGTATAAAGAAAAAAATATGTAAAAAAAAAATGTAAATGTAAAAATGATTCAAAGTCGTTGCAGAAGCAGCAGAGGCACGTGGAAAATATTGTGAAAAATATGTATAAATTAATTTAAAAAAAAAGATGTAAAATAAATAAATAAAATAAACACAGACAAAAGATAAATTAATAGAGAAGATAAATAAATTAAATAAATATAGAAATAAAATAATTGAATTAAATAATAAATATAGACATGAAAAAAATAAATATATAAATAAAGTAAATTAATAAAATAAATATAGACATATAATAAATTAATTAAATTAATATAAAACAAGTTAAATAAATATATAAATAAAATAAATTATTGAATTAAATATAGACACAAAATAAATTAACCAAATAAATATATAAATAAAATAAATTAATTAAATAAATATAAACATACGAAAAAAGAAATAAATATAGACATAAAATAAATGTATTTAATAAATATATAAATATAGACATAATATACATGAATTAAATAAATATAGAAAGCAAATTAATTAATATAATATATATTACAATTAGTTATTATATTATATAGTATAATTTCTGCAAATTAATTGTGAAATGAGATTCGGATACTAAATTCATATATGCACTCATGAAGAAGATAATAGGCAAACCAAAATAATTTTGGATTATAGTAACTAAAGAACGCAAGCTGGCAATGTGATGCATGCCAAAAAAAAATGGTATATTTTATATATAAATTATATATTTGTGAGAAGTACCGCATAGGGTGTTAGCTATCCCTACAATTGCAGAGCTCAAGATATGCGGACAGAAGCAGAAGAGGACTGAAGAGACTGCCTCGACCGTCGGAGAACATCAAGTTGAAACTAGACTAATAACTAGAGACCAACCTGCCTACGAATAGGTTAAGCGATAAATGCGCTAAAGAAAAAAAAAATAAATAAAAAGTAAAGATAGTCACAATCTGATATTTGTAAAATAAAATAATAAAATAAATATAATATATATGTATAATATGTATACTATATGTAAATATAAATTATCAAAATGAAATGGAGCAAACGTTGTGAAATCGAATTCGACAATAAATTCGCGCATGAAAAGTTGCAAATGGCATAAATGTCGTTTTTTTCTCTTCTGTTCTGTTTGCTGCGGCCGCCGCAGCTTCTGTGGCCGTGACGAAAATTGCGATGCAAAAAGAAAAACAAAAAGAAAAGAAAGAAATATGGCCGCTGGCCGAAATTTGCACAGCGAAGGTCATAAAATTTGGGCGACGATTTCAGGTTGGTTTTTCGTGTAATTTTGGCTCACCTGGTGCATGCGCGGTGCAGTGCGCCGTGATCCTGATTGTATTTGGCTGGTGCGCAGCTGCGGCAGCAGCCCCAACTCTCTGGGATGTCGAGCTCATTTTTTTTTTGCGACACTTGAGCGAAATTAACGGAGCTACGAAACACGTCTGCACGGGTCGAAACACACGATGAAAAGGAGGCTCAGTGCTGCCCATGCAACGGTTGGCAATTCCACTTCGGGGACAGAGCCGAGATGAGGCCGAATTGCAGCCGAGTTGCCGTTTCGTGTGCGAGCTTCAGCTATACTAATTGCCGCTGCGGCGTTTACCAACACTGGCCGGAGTGTCAGAGAAAAGAGAGTTTAGTCGAACGAAATCTGCGCACTTGCAGATTTATCAATTTAGATAATTTTTTTGCTGATAAATTTGAGCTTTTGTTTGGCTATCGACTGAGGTCAATTTATGGACTCTACTTGATACTATATACATATATATAGTATATATATATTTATATATATATATACTTTACATACAATTATAGTATATTTTATTCTGGTATTATATGTGTTTATATGATAATAGGCTTGACCAGGCATATTATATTCAGTCTGAACTGAACCTGAGGCTGATCCACCCACTCTCCTATGGATTTTCTATCTTTTGGTCATTTCTAAGCTCAAATTTTGGCTTTTGATCGAGTATTTTCTCAGCTGCAGCTGGCTCTCATAGCAACGATAACTTTGCCAATCGATCAATGTCGATAGACAGTGCTATTGAGCTTAAGCCGTTTGAGCGTACATCTCTAATGCGCACAAAACTGCGCAACTGAACAACAGATAGAGCGAGCGTATTTACTTCTGGTTGGCGATGTCTTGCCTGTGGTGTGGCAATCCCTGGCTGCAATCCAGAAGACAGAAGACGTCGGCAGTAGAGGACGCGGCCAGCTAGAGAGTCGTTCCGGCATTCATTCATAGTGAGATCTCTCTACCTGGCCGACTCCACTCGAATTTCTGTCACATTTCAGGCTAGGCTCTGCCGTCGGAAACATTTCAAATTGAAACTAAATTTAGGTGTGCAACAAACAAGTTCAAAAAGCCAAGCTAAACGAAATACTAAAGATTCGCTATATATATATACAAACCACTCACCCACTCAACTACTCACCCACCCCCACAGTCAGTTCACAAATGGAGATGGTCAAGCGGAGCGTGGCCAGCGCTGGCACAGCCACGGCAATGGGCAGCGGCAAGGCCAAGTCGAAGGCGCAGCCATTGGAGCTACTCGTGGTCGGACAGCAGCTGACCATACATCCCATGCTCCGGCGCGCAGGCAAGTCAATGGCAGCCGAGGCAGAGGCAGAGGCGGAGGCGATGGCAGCAGAGCGTCTCCCGTCACAGGCTGATTCCTCCTCCTCCTCCTCGTTCTCAGAGCCGGAGCTGGCGGAGGGCGACTTCATATACGCCTACAAGTCGTATCCATTCGAGCTGTGCTGCCAGCATGCCCAGCTCATCATGCCCAAGGAGTCGCCTCCGCAGCTGGCCAAAGAGCGCCAGCTGCTGAGCCACTTGCTGGAGATGCAACAGCAGCAGCAGCAGCAGCAGCTGCAACTGGAGCTGGAGCGGGAGCAGCCCATTGCCGAGCAGGTGCTCGACGCTCGCTTCCTGGCCGAGCTCTTCGACGAGCTGCTCCTGGGCGCCGAGTGATCCCTGTGTGCCCCCTGCTCCTCTCTTCCTTTTGTATCTAGATCCAAATGCATCTCGTGTATATTTATGTAAAGCTCTTGCTCATTCCTAGTGCGAATATACGACATCCAGATTAACTTTCTCCCAACTATATATGGGGTCTACATGGGTACTTAGGGTCTTGAGCTTGATATTCGAAAAAGATGATGATCATCATCACAGCTATTGGTTTCGTAGAAAGCTCAGCTAGTTCGACTTCGAATTCATTTTCGAATTTTCCATGCATGTTCGAAGTAGTTTCGCATATTCCACTAACCAAAATCCAACAAAAAATATTATTTCCTCGAAATAGTAGAGCTTTTCGAACTCGCTACCTGGTACCAACTGGAATCCAATTGGACAATAGAACAACCCCTATTGGTTCGATATCGAATTCAACCATTCTCGAAATTTAAGATAGCAATTTTCGAAGTAGTTTGGAACAACTGCTCGCAGCTACGAATGTTGACTGGAACAATTTTTGGCTCGAAAATGATATTCAAATTTCGAACTCAAGCATTTTCGAACTTTCCATAAAAGAAGTATACAACACTTTCGAAAGTAGTCTTACTGCTACATCGAATTCAGTTGTTTTCGAACTTTAAGTAACAACTTTTCGAACTAGTTTCGACTATCTGTGTTGCAAAGTCAGCACAAAAATGAAATAACTCAGCATTTGAGTTCGAAAATATTTCGAAAAAAAATTCGAAAAAATCAAATTAAAATATTTTCGAAACTTCTACAGCTGTAACTTAAGCAAATTTTTTATTGCCTACTTTTGTGGGCCAACGCAAGTGAGCTGAGATATGTGTGGGTGTGTGTAGGTGTGTGTGTGTGTAGGTATATGCATGTATATATGTATCTGGATTTATATATTATATATAGAAAATGCTTCGCTTTCAGAATTGTACTTTCAAATTCCTTATATTTATTTGCTTGCTCAGCTTACAAAAAAAAAATAAAATAAAATCGAACTTTAACAAACGATTTTGCTTTCTTTTTGACTCTTTAACTAGAAATTAGGAGCTGGGGGTTTCGTATGTGTGAGTGTGTGTGTGTGTGAATGAGTATATATGTGTGTGTGTGTGTGTGAGTTGAACGTATATGCAGATAGTGTAGCGGAATGGAGGGCTGCAGAGATGCCAAGGTGTACATACTAGAGGCTATGTAGACGGCATCTAAATAGACGATATTTATATATGTATATATAAACATATATATATAATGAATGTGTGTATATATATCAGGTGTGTTTTGTAAGTAAAAATATACATACATATATGTATCTATTTATGGCTTTGTCAGCATAGCTTACAAACATAAGTATTTATATATATATATTGATCTCAATAATATACAAGGCGCGTGTCTTTTGTCTAGGGTATGTGCGTGCGTGCGTGTGTATGTGTGTGCGTGTGTATGTGTGTGTGTGTGTGTGTGATTAGCTAGTGCTATGCCTAAATATGATATACACTTATCCAACTGAATATTAACAAAGTTTTGCTTCAGTTGTCATGGATTAACTACATAATAAACGGAGCTTTTCTTCACCGACTCCAACTCCACTTCCGACTTCGACTTCTGCTATATATATATAAACATATCTATATATATATGTATGTTTGTGTATGTGTGTGTGTTTAACCAATAGTTTTGGCGGTCTTTCATATTTATAGCTAGTTTTTGGTATCGCTTTTTGTAATATTCTCCGGCTCCGGCTGCGTTTCCAGCTCCTGAACGTGCTGCTGGCCCTCCTCCTGTTCCTGCTCCTGCTCCTGCTCATGCTCCCGCTGCTGCTGCTGCTCCTGCTCGTGCTCCCATTCTGGCTCCATATCGCTGGTTGGCGTCTGCGTTGTCGCCTCGGTCATTGTGGCCGGATGCAATGTGGATTTGCTGTCGCGCTGCATCGATCGCTCGCGCTTGTGCTTCGACTTCTGTCGGCGCCTGTGCTCCCTCTCCAATTTGTCGAGAATTTGCATCTTGTCCTTGGCCTTCATGCTCAGCGGCAAATGCATTAGATTCCCCTGGCTCGAGGTGGGCGTCGAGGGATGCTTCTTGTTTGGCGTTGGCGGCGTCGATTGCGTCGACTTGTCCACCTTCCGCTCCAGCTCCAGATCGATCTCCACATCCGAGTCCAGTTCAGTCTCTGAGAAGGATAACGAGTTGCCAGCACGCGGCACCTGGATGCGATGACGATCCTGCGAACGACAGAGAGAGAGAGAGAGAGAGACAGAGAGAGAGTGAAAGAGTTGACGAGTCCATTGGTGTACAGGCTATGGGATCTGTACCATGTTGGTGGGCTCCGAGATGTACCCATCGAAGTCCTCGTCCTCGCTAAATATATCAACCGCATTTAAGGCATATGTCTCTGGCAGCTTGCATACGATCTGCGCCAGGTCAATGAATGTGTATTCGTTGAGGGAGGCGTGGTTGCCACGCTTTGGCGGTTCCTTGTTGAACCATTGGTTGAACCGGCCCAGGCGGCCAGCCTTGGCCATATTATCAAAGTAGTTCTTGCCAAAGACGTAGCCCACGTCGCGTATCTCGTCGAAGCTGCCAAAGGCGAGTGTCTTATACTTATCAATGGGCGGCCGTATATACTCGCAATAGTCCGAGTTTTTCACCTCCTGTTGGAAGAGATGCGAGAGGGATTTTATTGAAATTTGGATACATATATATATTACGACCATACCTCTAGTTGCCGCACGCAGGACACGTACGCCAGCCGGGACTGTATGTCCGGCAGATCGGGCACCTTGACGGGCGATGTGAATGGATTCCACTTCTTGTAGAGCAGCCACCAGCCGCTCAGATCGTCGCCGTAGTTGGTCAGGTCCGTGTCGTCCTGCGAGCCCACATCGATGGCAATGATGTGCGCGGCGCCCAGGTTGTGCATGACATCGGCTACGTTGTTTTTGTTAACATACAAATGTTAAATGTATGCAAATGTTAGCAGAGCATGTTAAAATGTACGGAGAGAGCTGATTGGCTAGAGTCGGGGGGGAGCACTGAACGCAGAGTGTTGGATTCTGTTAATGTAACAGTCACTGTTACTGTTACTGTGACTGTTACTGTGTCTCTTACTGCTAACAGAGCATGTTACTGTTGCCTATTACAGTGTATGATAACTCTTATTGGGGCAGCAGTCACTGTTACGTGCACTGTTACTGCCACAGCTACTGTTAATGGTTACCTGGCACATTGTTCGTATAGCATCCATCGAGCAGCAGGTGCCCGTCACGATAATCACAGAAAGGCGGAAAGACGCCGGCAATGGACATGCTGGCGCGACAATAACGCCACAGATGACCTGATCAAGCGGTAACGGTAATCACACGCACACAAAATGGACAGTTTGTACGTGTGTGTGTGTGTGTGGGTGTGTGATGAGTGTGGGTGGCACATACACAGACACACAGACACATGGGCACATGTGCAAATGCAGATTCGTGTATTGGTTGAATTTCGTTTGTATGTATGTGTGTGTGTGGAGGTATAAAGAGAAGAGAGGAAGAGAGAGAGAGAGAAAGAATACACAATTTTTATTGCCGTCGTTGTTGGGTGAATGCAAGTGGGTGTATGCGTGTGTGTGTGTGTGTGTTTGTTTGTTTGTTGTGCGCAAACGAAATAACGGTTTTATGCATATTTACTGTGGTACTAAGCTACGGTTCAAAAGGTTGTCTGTACAGCAGCAGCAGCAAAGGTACAACAAATCAAAATCACATACAAATACAACAAAATACAAAAGAAAGGTGTCTCTGCAACAAAATACAATCATAAATATGTGTATATACAGGTAAATCAACTAAATCCGTGTATGTGTGTGTGTCATTGTGTGTGTGTGTGTGTGTGCGAATGAGACCAAATCAAAAATGTCCAATTGGAAATGTGTTGCGGCGTTGCCAACACAAGCCAAAGTACCTATTGTGCACGGGGCGGCATTGCCAGCATTGCCAACACAAGGCAAAGTACCTATTGTGCACGCAGCGGCATTGCCAACACGAATAAAAATACGAATTGTGCACGCAGCGGCAGTTAGAGGGAGAGGTAGGGTGGGGATCGGGGCTATAGAGGTTAGAATGCAATTTAACAGAGTAGAGTTACAGTTATACAGTATTAACAGTCATTGACAAATAATCCAACACTCTGCGCTCTCTCATGCTCTCTCTCTCCCTGTGCCACCAACAGCTCTAAATTGATATATTGAAAGAATAGATATTATATATATCGAATGTGTGTTTTCAGTATTCAGTTGCTAATTGCTAATTGCTATTTACCTGGCAAATTATTTACATAGCCGCCATCCAGCAGAAGATGTCCATCTTGTGGATCGCATAGTGGCGGCATATAGCCGCTGAGTGACATGGAGGAGCGCACGTAACGCCACAGAGATCCTGCGACAGTTGGTTTTTTTTTTTTTTGGTTGGTTGGTTGGCAAGTGAGCGAGCGAGCGATCGATGTTTATATGTATACGTGTGTGTGTGTTGAAAGAGAGAAATAAAGAGAGAGAGAGAGAGAGGAAAACAGCTTTGAGTTTGAGCTTTGCTTTGCTTGAGTGTGAGCGAGCGAGCGAGCGCATATTTATTGACCAATCACACCGCGTTAAATATTTATTTATTTTTTTTTTTGCTTCTTTTCTTTTTTGGGTTAGTTTCTAGCTAAGACACAAACAGTTAGCACAGACAGCAGCAGCATGAGCATGAAAGAACACACAGACAATCGAACGACATGAACTCAAATTTACTTTCAATGAAAACATAAAGGAAAAGGTAAAAAGAAATAAATATAAAAAAAAGAAATACTGAAAAATTACACGAAAATATCGTGAACCAAAATGCCACAACATGAATTACGGGAAGAGCGCTAGAGCTGCCGCTAGATGGCGCCACAGGGGGTGTTGGGCGCGAAATGGAATATTTATTCTAATTGGAGTCTATCAAATGGGATTCTCAGTTTGTTCACATTTATGTTTTGTCTACATAGTATATATATCGTGCAGGTGTTTAATGTATGTAAGTTCGTGTTCGTTCTACAAGATACATAAAAATGAGTCAAAAAACACCAAAGCGTATAGTAAATAAACCAAAAGAAGCAAAAAACATATAGCGTATATATATATATATATATAGAGAGAGAGAGAGAGAGAGAAAAGAGGGAGAGCGAGCACAAGCTAATACCACGAGCAGCACAATGGGTGAATGAGTGAATGAGACAGCAACAGCGGACGGTGGGATACTCACCGTTGGTGTGTATGCGATGGCAGCTGGCCGTGATGTCCGTGGTGAGCGTGAAGTAGGGTATCCACAGGTCCTCGATGCTCACATCGCCGAAGGTATCGTGTATCGTCTTGTTGAACTCACGGCCCGAGAACATCGACGTTATGGGGTATGTGAGGTCCAGCAGTTGAAGGAACCATTTGGTCATTTTCTACGAAAATATAGATACAATTTAGATGAATTCGGATATAGATGATATAGATACTCCCGCCCCCCCCCTAGGCTAACATACTTTTGACCACTCGCGCGCCTTCTGTGTAACGGTAGTTATATTACGCTCCGAACACCAGAGGGCGCCCATCAGCGCGCCAATGCTGACGCCGCCGACCATATCAATGGGTATACCCGCCTCCTGTATGGCCTTCAGCATGCCAATGTGGGCCGCACCACGAGCACCGCCGCCGCCCAGCACCAGGCCGATCGAGTTGCCCGTCAGCCAGCGCGCCAGACGTGAGAAATCGGAATGCATATTCGGCTCGGAGAGCAGCACGCGGCTATACAGATCATTCTATGCCAAAGCGAGATACACGATTAGTTAGGAAGGAACGAAATGGAAATGGAACGCGGCATGCCGCCCACTCACAATGCGATACTGGCTCTTGCGCGTGAAGATGCGCTTGACGCAGAGCACGTGATGATGCTTAGTCACCCAGGGACGTGCGTTCAGCCAGCTGAGCGTGTTCGCTGGCCGGGCATTCGTTGTCTCCGGATAGAGGAGGACGAGCTCCTTCTGTGTGCGCATGGCGAGCTTATCGATCTCCCGCTCGAACTTGCCCACCATGTGGGAACGCTCGCCCAGGCCAACAATGAGCACCACGTCCGCCTGACGCATGCAACGCTGCGTCCAGGGACTCAGCGAGCTGTCGCATTGATAGAGCGTGATTATGTTGCGATCCTCCTGCTGGGCGAGCCACGAGGTCAGGCGGTACTCGTTGGACGTCTCGAATATGTTGTTGCCCAGCTGCTTGCGCACCACCTCCGACGTGAGGCGCAGGACGGGACCTGTGCGCGGAAGAAAGCATTACAATATATAGATAAAGCTTGAGGGACAAGGATTCGGAGACTTACCAATGGCACAGAGTGAATGGTATAGCTCGTAGGTGAAGGGTGTGATCGGCACGTCGTCCGTGATCGGGACGAGGGCCACTGTTGAATATTTGTGCGTTACGGGATTGGCCTCGACGGGCGCACCCGACGTATTAGCGCCGCGAGTCTGCATCGAGCCAAGGAAGCGATGGCTCAGGAAACTGATCAGGCGCGTGACCACAATCGGATATCGCAATTTGATGGCATTGAAGAGGCCCTCCGGCAGCTTGGCCAGCTCCGAGTCGCGCACAGCCAGCACCGTGGTGGTGCGCGACGTTTCGGTTATCATCTCGACAATGCCCACCAGATCGCCCTTGCCGTACTCCCCGATAATCTCCTTCTTGCCGCCCGGATGCGTGATAACGGAACGCATGCGTCCGCTGAGCACGATATAGGTGCTGTCGCTGCTCTCGTCCTGCCGATAGACGGCGCGGCCCGATTCCAGGAATATCCAATCCAGAGCATAATCGCACTGACGCACCAGTGGCGACAGCCGGCGCACCACGCCATTGCCTAGGTCGAGCACAATGCGTGGACGCTGACGCATGATTCTGTCAGTGTTGGAAAACGTACGAAATATGAGAGTAAATTATGGAATTAAGGGATTACAGGACACTCACTGATAGATAGCTGCACGGCGTATGTAGGCAATCCGGCTATTGCTGCGCGCCCGGATGGTATAGGCACTCGCCTCGCCCGTGAGCATGGCCAGGCCGCCCACGATCTCGCCGGGATGCACGAAATGGATGAGCATATCGTTCTTGCTGTCCTGCTTGGCGGCACGCGTGGCGTCCGCATTGCTCTGGTAGACGGCCAGGGTGCCGGTCATCACGAACCAAACGCACACATCCTCGGCATCGCCCTCGGTGATGAGCGTGACGTTCGGCTCCAGTTCGCGCACCTCCACGAACGGCTCAATAATGCTCGCATCCTCCTCGCTCAGGCCGAGTTCACGGCGCAAGCTGTCCACGGCCGAGGACTGCACGAGCCGCTGATCGATGTTGGTGATGGTGACGTTCGCATTGCCCGTTTCATTGGCCGACTCCCCGCCACTGACAGTGGGCGTGAAGGTGCCGGAGCTGCGGTGCGTGCCACCGCTCGACTGCTGCTGCTGATGGTGGTACAGATCGATGTAGGGCGCGTCGCCGTGCACCTCGGCGAAGAGCAGGGCATTGGCATTCGGATTGGGATCCGGATCGGAGAGTGTGTGCTCCTCGCGCGACATCCGTGTGACCGGCGATGTGGTTGGCCGCGACGCCATCGCACGCGAGGCCTGCGATGCCTGCGAGATCACCGTGCCCGACGCCGGCACGGGCATGGGCACGCTGCCCTTGATGCGCATATGATTCTGCACGAGCTCCGCATTGAGGCCCAGGTAGTTGCGCAGCGCCGTGAAGAGCACACGCTGCAGCCGTATCATAATCACCTGTATGACACGTATCATTACGTCCGGATTTTCGTTGAACACCTCCTCGAAAGCCTGTCGAAAGGAATGGGATGGTATTAGTCAAGGATGGATCAGTGGCGGAAAGTCAATGAATGCCTGCATATGCCCTAAACTAAATATTTACAGGGTATCTGTCACTTGCTATTTGTTTTTATATTTTCTATTAGCTATGTATACCCTATACCAAACATTTACAGGGTATTCGCCAGTTAAAGCTTAGTCTGTCTGCTGTCTATAGGGCATCTCCAAGTATGGTTGTAGGTGGGGGCCTAATATACCCCTTATTAAACATGTACAGGGTATCTTCTATCTCTGTTCACTCCGGCTCCGGCAACTCACCTGCATGGGCAAACGTATAACCACGGACTTCTCCATGGCCTTGGCCGTAACCGTCTTGTAGTAGCTGGAATTGCCCGAGAGGACATCGATGAAGCTGAGCAGCGATGTCACCGATTCACCCTTGCGCACGGTCTTCAGGGAGAGCGTGCTGCCATCGGCATTGCATATATAGACATTGATCATGCCCGACTGGACGATGTAGACGCTGTCATCCGGATCGGTTATCTTGAACAGATAGTCGCCGGCCATTAGCTGCAGCAGCTGGGTGTGCTTGCAGAGCTTCAGGAAGATGGGCTTCTCGAAATGGCCAAAGATGCGAATGCTTTGGAGCATATAGAGTGCATCCGGCGGCACGCGATCGCTGCCATCGATGGTCTCCTCCAGATATTCTGCCGGCGGCTCCACTGTCTTCATTTCGAGCGGGCGATTCTCACGCTGCAGCTGGAGGATGCGGCGGGCGAAGCGCATCACGGCGCGTCGCTTGTAGCCCTTGCCGCTGCTGTACATTTGGCCGCTGACGTTCTTCATTTTGCGCAGCATCCGGCGGCCATAGAAGAGCATTTTGTCGCGCTTGCGAAAGCGCAAGCCGCGATGATCGCCGCCCGAGGCGGCGCTGGCGCTGTTCAGCGAACGTACGCTCTCATCGCGCAGGCGCACCGTGGCCAGGCGCTTGAAGTACAGAAACCAGGCGATAAACAGTACGCCGATAAGCAACAGCGCGCCATACCAGTACGTCTGCGGGCGGATATCGAGAAGGGAAGAAAAATAAATAAATACAAATGAATGCAAGAGCGATAAACAAGCAATAGAAACAATAACAAAGAACAATTCAAATGTCCGACTGCACTGACTTTTGAATGGCCTTGCGTAGACATGTAAATTACAATAGATCAACTGCTGTACATAGGATGTATATATTTACATACATACATACACACTCACTCAACTGCGCTGCTCAAAGTTAACCATAATAAGTCTACGCATTAGCATACAATGTGTATATATGTGTGTGTAGCGTATTAGAAATCTCTGTTCGCCTGCCATTTTTATTTTCTTCTGTTTTCTTATGCAAAACAACCGTAGTAATGCTTGCTTATACTGCTTAGCCTGCTCGCTCACTTAGCAAGCCCACTCACTCGCTCTCACGCGCGCGCTCTGTTGTGCTCTCATTCTTATGCTCTCGCTCTTGTGCCAATTGAGCACATTTTTGCGACGACGTCGCGGCGATGTTAATATTGATGCGTCGCTGCCAACACTTGTTGTTGTTGTGGTTGCTGCTGCTGCTGCCGCTGTTGGTCGCTCTGCCTCTTCCGCATGTGAATTGCATTTTCTTTGCTTTTGACATTCGCTATTGCTGCATTTGTTATTGTTATTCGTTTATGATTTATTTCTGTAACAGGTTTCAGCATATGCGGCAAATATGCATATGTATGTATGTACATACATATGTAAATGTAAAATCAAAACAACTTCGGTGGCAGCGAAATCGCGCTATGAAAACAAAGAACGATTTCTGATATTGTCTTGTTTCCAGTTAATTTCAAATCGCTGCTGCGACGTCGCCACGATAACAGAATAATTTTCTACAAAACTCTCAATACCAATTCTCAGTATGACCATGCAACAAAAAGAAATATGTATGAGTTACTTACTCTAAGCATATCTATGTATGTGAGTGTGCGTGTGCGTGCTTGTGTATGTGTGTACTTAAGCATTTGCACGCACCTGCGATGAGTTCTATTATTGTACATACACACACAGAGAGACATATATGCTTTTCTACCCATTAAAAATAGATTATCAAAGGGGGTGTCTGTTCGAGTCAAGGAAATGTCTGTAACAGGCGGAAATAAACAGCACAGATACCGTTACATATGCATGACAACTAGTTTAACTGTAAATCTATATTTAGTGCGCTATGTCTTGCTATGTGTCTTGCATGTACATATAACGGTAGTGCCTGCGGCCGCTGTGCAAGCAGGGTAGCGCCTAGTCGTGCCAGCCGAACTTCAAGTGCTCCTTTGTGTCGCTTAGAGCGACGCTTGGCAACAAGTCACAAGACAAGGCTCTCAATTGATTTGGCCCCAAGGGGTTAATTGAATTATAGCAAACTGATTTGGCTATCATTTTTTTCGTGGTGGGGGTGGGTGCTGCACGTGCGTAGCTATTCTTATTTGCTTTGTCCAACTAAATCCAATTGGCACTGCCATTGGCTGTCTAATCAGCGTAATCAGTTATGGCTGATGCGCTAGCGGGGTCACGCTTTAAGCTATTATCAACGATAAGACAAAAATACACACATACATACATATGTACGTACACCTACACTCGTTTAAACACATACATATACACGCACGCCTGATTGTATCTTTAAGCATGTTTATATAAGTTTTGTCTGCGCATCAAAACACGGTGACGACGAGCGTTTTATGTTGTCGGAAGTGTGCGCAAAGCAAAATGTCAAAATCACATATACGCACACACACACACACATGCATACAAGCTTGCGCGTGTGAGTTAGCATAAAGAGAGATGAAAGTCTGACAAGACAAGCAATAATAACAGCTGCTCTGCTGCTGCTCAATGATCGCGCCAACCACTTGCCCGTTATCCTGCTTAAACAGAACAGCACTTTGTACATATACTACACACTCACACCCATGAGTCACGACGAGCCCCTCTCAAAACAAAGAACAGTGCACGCTTGCATGAGTGTGCGTGCATGTGCTTAACATTAACAGTCACTGCTGCTGCTGCTGTTGTTGTTGCTGTGCTTAACATTGAACTTACCGTTGTGGCGATTTGCTTGGAGACATATTGACACCAGGCATCTGAGAATAATGTGTTGTAGCAGCCGTTAACGCTCGCACGGAGCAATTCCAGGACATCCATTTGTGTGGCGTGTGTGTGTCCTGTACATACGTCCTTGGTTATTTTAGATTTTTTGATTTGATTTGATTACTGTTTAATGTTGCTTGCTGCGCCGCCGTCGCCGCTGCTGTTTGCATTCACACGGTGTCAAAATGTTTGTATATATTTATTTGTCTTATATCAAATGCGGAACTACTATGTTGTGATTTTGTTGTTTTTTTCTCCTTACGTGTGAGTGAGTGAGTGAGTAAGTGAGTGTGAGTGTGTGTGTGTGTGCTTGCTTGATTTTTTCTTGCTTGCTTGCTGTTTTGTTTTTGTTTGAGCACGCGCTACACTCTACACTACTCTACACCCCCGCCAAATCGCAGCAGTGCGAACGAAAGAGAGCGTGTGCGAGAGCCAACAACAGCTATTTGTTATTACTGTTCTTGTTGCTGTTGTTGTCGCTGCAGCTGCAACTGCTTTGTTTAGTGCTGGTTAAATGGGCTTGAGCATTGGCCAGTGACAACCAACCCCCTCCCCTTTTAACACTTTTGAGCGTTCCTTGTGCAATTTGTTGTTATTATTATTATTATTATTATTATTATATTTGTTGTTCTTTACTTTGTTTTCTTAATTGTTTTTTGTTTTTTTTTTATTGTTTTCTATTTTGTCACAGTCATTAAATTATTTTGCTGTTGTCTTGCGAAAAAAAATTTAAGAGTAAAAAAAAAAACAATAAACGCTCGCCAATAGGGCCAAAGATTGTTTGGCTGGTCGGGTCGGGTCTGCTGCTGCTGCTGCTGCGGGCGGAATCAATTTGCTTGTTGAATGAAACTGAATTGCCGTCGCGTGTACTTGAAATGTTAAATGTCGTTGCACACAAATTTTCACCATTAAAACAAAATGCTAAATAAAAGTGGTGCTCTCGGAACTTAATTTTAAATTAACTGAGCATTATTTCGTTTCGTGTTTGATTCGCGTTGTTCTGGCTTTGCCTCTGGCTTTGGCTCGGCGACCAAGCTGTCAACTTGACTGCTGCTGCTGCCTGCTGAGACGTCAGCTGTTTTTTCGCCCACTGTGAACTGTGCGCCAGGGCTGCCAACTTAGTGTGACAAATCTCGGTTCGCCAGTTGACAGCGCGCTGTTAGCGAACCACTAACAGTTGACGAACAGCTGTTCGACGCCAATTTCTTTGAAAACTTTAATTTGCTTCATTTCGATTTTTCGTTATTTCTTCTTTCTTTCTGCTTATGTATGTATGATTGGCGTGCCAAACATAATTTGCGGCTCATAATTGACTTGTTTAAAATTTCTGAAAATCATGAGGCTTGCAATGCAGAAATCTATATATATGTATATATTTTTTAAACTAAAAATGCTGGCCAAAGAGAAATATGCAACTGATTAGCAATTACATACATACATATGTATGTATGTACATCTGAAGTATGGTACAGTCATTATTAATATTAATGGATTGTGTGTTTAAGGATTTGGTACGTTTGCAGAGTCGGTGAAATCGGCAGCTGACTAGCAGACCAAAATTGTTTCTCATTTTTTTTTGTATTGTTTTCTTCTTTTAAATGCAATGCGAGAAGCACTTAAGGCAAGATGGCGA
Source organism: Drosophila repleta (assembly GCA_018903745.1). NCBI lineage: Eukaryota > Metazoa > Arthropoda > Insecta > Diptera > Drosophilidae > Drosophila > Drosophila repleta. Next base: position 1,605,094 of record JAEIGN010000750.1, on the reverse strand, counting down.
ATGCAGCCAGATTGAAGATGCATGCGCGCATTTAAAAAATTAACAGAGCATGGCGACAGTCGGGCTGGGCTGGCTTGCCACACCAAGCATGCAGCCCAGTCGGTTGCAGTTGGCCAGTTAGTTAGTTAGTTAGTTAGTTCGTTAGTTAGTTAGTTGGCTGGGCTAACATTAGCATTGCTTTGTGTGAATATGGATGGATGCATGGATAGCTGTAAATCAAATTGCGTGGCGGCTGCTGATTTAGCGGTAATTCGTCAAGTTCAAGTTATGCGCATTTCCTTTGCCCATTTACCGTTACATTGCCTTTTTTCAAACCCAACAGACCTCTAACAGCACTTTCGCCGAGTTGGCACAGCCACTACTGTTAACTAGCAGTATGTTATATTTAACATTGTGCGAAAATCATAAATGCAGCACCAGCAGTATCATTTGAGCTTAAGCCATATTAATTGCTTTTCAATTATTTTATTCTTGAGTCAATTCTTCAACTTTACATTTACATTCATTGCCTTTCTCACACTTACTCATTTGGTAATTTTGTGTGGTTTTGGCTTATGTTAATGGTGCTCGCAATGGCGTTAACAGTCGCGGTGCGCTAACAGTGCACTAACAGACGTGCTAGATTTAAATTGTATATGGCTCTGCAACGGGTTTCCATTCCAATTCGAGAGCAGGTCGTGAGCGGTTGTGTCTTTTCATCCGAATCTTGTGGTCCAATTGTGCGCGCATGCGTCTATCAGCCAATTTGAAATCGTGAAAAATCCTTTTGCCATACATACACACACACACACACGCACGCATGCGAACGTGAATAGGCGCCAGCAAACAAGAGCATCAAGCGGCATTTAAAGAAAATACCTGAGCCTAAAGCAATAAACAAAAAGAGCGAAAGAAATAAAAACATTTCGATAATTGTTGCCTGTGATTTGTTTACGTAAATACATACATATTTTTTTCTGATTTTTTATTGTGAGTGAATTTGAACTGAGACAGACCAAAGCTACTTTGTTCGTCTACCTAACAGAATTCGAATTGGAAGTGAAGGGTGCAACAGACTTACACCCGCACACATACACACATACATACACACACACACATACACACAGAAGCGAAGGCGTAGTAGAAACACCGGCAAAAGCAGAGGAGCGCAAATAGAAAACGACGAAAAAGCAAAGACGACTAAAACTAAAGAAAGATAGACCAGAGCCAGAGCCAGAGCGAGAGAGAAAGAGAGCAAAGGATAATAAGCAAAATTGCCATTTAAAACGGTAATTAAAGCAGCACTGTCAACAGCAGCAGCAGCAGCCACAACAACAACACCAGCGACGCCCAGTGAGCAACAAAGAAAGTAAGTGAATTCCTTGCAACGTGCCTTGCCCAAACATGGCTTCAAATGCACTCGGGCTTGCTGCCGTTTTTTTTTTTCAACTCACACACACGCACTTCTCTCTCTCTCTCTCTCTCTTACACTTGCTCCAGTTCCAGGTTTCAGCATACATCTTACCCACCCCACTTCACTTGTCTTGAAGGCATCTCGCGCACCTCTTGCAAGTCATAAAATCTATGGCCAGCGACGTCACAGTCAGCGCTGGCAGCTCTGTTAACTTTAGCTTCATTTCATAGCTTTTTATTTTTCGCTTGCCTTGTTTTACGATTTTCCTCCACCTCGTCTTCCTCTGCTGCTGCTGCTGCTGCGATGTCTCTTTGCTGTTGGCATTGTTTTTGCTGCGCCTCGTTGTTGATTTTTCCAACCGGCTTTTGGCTAATTGCCTTGACATTGGCATTCACAGTGCCAGCCGCCTCTCTCTCTCTCTCTTTCTCTCTCTCGCACTCTCTCAATTTGGCTCTCTGTGGCCACGCACAATGTTGCCAGATGAATGATGATTACCTGTAAAAACTTCTGCTGCCCGCTTGCTCTCGTCTCAATCAAACGGATAGATAGAGCAACAGTCAAAAGCTAGCAGCCATATCACTCACCCTCTTTGACTTCTTATAACACATACACACTCACGCATACACATACACGCTTACACTTGTATCTATACATATCAATTCGTAACTGTTTCTGTCAATCAATTTGTTGCTGATCTTCTGGCTGCGGCGGCCTGTGTTTGTTGCTTTTCGCACTTTATTAACTGTTTATTGCTCCGATTCAGCTTAGCTCAAAGTTGCAGAGCTGCGCAGTTGGCTTTTTTCACGCTAAAATTTAAAGTTAATTGGCAGCAGATGAGCAAAGATATAGGGGAATGCATAAAAAACAATAATCATAAATATAAACACATTATAAAATATATAAAAATCTATAAAACTAACACAAATCTGTAAAAAAATGGTAAATTATAAAAAGTAAAAAAAGAAAAATTGTAAAAATTAAATAAAAAATTATTAAAATATATAAAAAATAATAATACATAAAAAAGACATAAAATATAAAAAAAAAATCGATGATAAATATTATACATATATTAAAAAAATATGCATATAAAATAAAAAGCAAAATTAATCGAAAATATATAAAACAGAAATGATTAAAATATATAATACAAAATTTATAAAATATGTATAAGAAAAAATATACATTATAAAAGTATATAACTAATTTCTAATATTTAATTAATAAAGTATAAAAAGTCAAAATAAAATATAAAAAATATTGTATATAAAAATCTTTATAAAATATATATAAAATATATAGCAAAATAAATGGAAAATATGGGAACTTAAAAATATATAATATAAAGTAAAAGTATAAAAAAAATATATTAAAAATATATAAAGCAAAAAATAGATAGATAAAAGAGATATAAGAATAGATAAAAATATATAATATAGCATAGAAACCGCCCACATCTCTGCTGAATGCATTTTCCTTTGTTCTCTGAGCACTACAAAAGGAATAAAATAAACACGCAAATTCCTGCATGTGTGTCTGTGTGAGTCTGTTTGTATATGTCTGTGTGTGTGTGTGTGTGTGTGTATCTGTTGTTTCCATCTCAACAGCCGGGTGATGCGCTGCAGGGGCGTGTGCCGTCGTGGCTGCTGCTGCTGCTGCGTTCTCTGTTTCAGCTTTATTTTGCACGTGCCAACCCCCTCGCACTGCCGCTGCCGCTGCTGCTGGCAAATCAATAATTCTCCATCAGGATCTGCATTGAGCCGGCGGCAGCAGCAGCAGCAGCGCCGCAATTAGCAATTTGTATTCCAGCCAGCAGCAGCGCAGACTATAAATGCCAGTGCCCAGCCACCCCTCTCACTCTCTCTCGGCCTCCCCCTCTGTTATGCGCTCTAGCCCTCACCTGCCGCGCCTCGCACTGAGTCACGTTTATACATACATATATTTGTGGCTAATGGCAACGGCAACGTCTGAGACTTGGGCTGCATTGTCAACCATTTGCGTATCAAGCAGCCAACAGCCCGGCAATCGAATGCTTCCGTCGAGCGCCGGAAATCAGGTATATACACACACACACACACACACACACACTTCACTCCTGCTTAACGCATTGCTGGAAGCCCCTTTGTCGCGAGACGACAGTCAGCTCAAGACAATAATGTACATACAGTAGACTCTGGCAAGTAGTGAATCATCATCAGTTTCAGCCAATGGCTAAGAAATTCCAATTGGAAATGGAGGAATATTCTAGTTGGAATAAATCAAATATTGAAGAAATATATATATGAATATATATAAAATATATACTTAAATAAATCAATTATATTTATTATAAAATACAAAATACAAGGAAGAAAAAAATAATTATTGAAAAAACATAATTTTCTTGTTCAATAAATCATATTTATTAGCAAAGAAAATAAAAATAAATATGTTCCCTATAAAACAACTTTATTTAACAAATAAACAATAAAAATAAGTTTCAATCGTAACAAATGTTTCTCATCCAAGCAGCTCTCACTGTATGCAATACGCACATCTGTTTTTATAACTGTGCACGTAGCATGTATGGGTGTATGTGCACGCCCTATCTCCCTTTCGCACTCTCTCTTTCTATTTTGCCCATCAAGTGCAGCTGGCAGTACAACAGCGCAGCAGCTGCTGTCCTTGAAACGAAGCAAAACCAAACCCCAAAAGCAGACGGCAAACGCACTTTACGCACACACACACCAGTGCGCACCCAGCATGATTTTCGTGTGTGTGAGTGTGCGATTTATCTGGAATGCTGCTCATTGCTTAATTGCATTTGTTTTGGGTTAAACAATGAGTAAGACTTAGTCACAGCGTTTCTGCTTAGCTCTGGCAAAATGGCTGCCAACCACTGTTTTGTGGTAAGCCATATGCAGCTGAGTAATTATATAAAAAAAAATATATATAAATAAAAATAAATGTTATTATAGAAATAATTATAATTATTTATATTTTCTCTTTAATTAAAAAATATATATATAATTATTTGATTATAATTATTGCTGTTAGGGCATACAGCAGTCGCTAAAACTTGTACTATTTTTAACTCTGCTTTTGCTTTTCTTTATGCTCAACTGTTTTTTTTGACAGTTTTTGCAGCACTGCTTGAGCACTCTCTCTCACACCCGCTCACTCTCACACTTACGCCTCTGCCCGACACTCTTTGTTCTGTTCTGCTGAGTCACGTCTGGCTGCTGCTGTTGTTGTTTTCTCTTCTTCTTTTCGCAACTCCTTTTTTTTTGGACGTTTTCGCTTTCAGCTGAGCGCCGCAATTGGCTTAAAACTGTTTGTGATTCATTTGACGTTGAATGCAAATTCACTAAAAACATACGCACATACATATGTTAGTATGTATGTATGTTTGTATACGCACTTATATGCTCATATATCAATGGCTGAGTCTTTATCAATGCAACACTTGCAGCAGCATATCAGGCGCCTTTTTTGTTGCTTTTCTTTTGCTTTATGCATTTGCGATATTTTTGGAATGGGCGTCGCGCTGTCGCCGTCGCCGTCTTTTCTTCCTTTTCCTTTTGCTTACAATAACAATAATTGATATGCTGCATGCGGTCTCTGCCGCTGATGAACTCTGGGCACAGTTCAATGCACTCTAATCGCAACGTTGCCACCAACATCAACATTTCCGCTGCGCCGTTGACGATAAAAAGCCAAAAAAAAAAGGAAAGAAAAAGATTTTTATTTCGCTACGCCTTCGCCTTCTCCTTGGCCATAGCAGTCAGCTTTTGATCGTGGCTGCTTTGATTTATGCGCCCGCCTTTAAGTGCGCCCCGTGGCCTTTCAAGTCGTCGTCGTCGTCGTCGTGATCGTCAGTTGAAGGAGGTGTCGCTGTAAATACGTTTTGCTCAGCACACACACACACACACACACACTTACATACACATTTGAGCAAGTGCAAGTTCAAGTTGCGGCTTGCAATTTAATAGCGAAAAATGCTGGCAACTGGTTGAGCTGGTTGTTTTTGGCTTTTGGTTATTTTCAATTTGCCGGGCATATCGAAATATCGATACTTGTCTGCGCCTGGCGCGCTGCCAATTGCTGTAAATATCATGTTTGTAATTTTTATAAGAGTTGCCTTTCGCCTGCACCCACTCCTCTCTCTCTCTTGCAATCTCCCGTCTTATACTTGGCCGCTCATCACAGAGAGCTGCCTGCTATGTAATTTGCGGCTGTGCAAAATATTTACGCTCATTGTTTATTATATTCATTTTTCTGCGCCTATTGAAAATGCGAACGAATTATTAATGCACAGCCATCGCCTGTGGCATTCGCCTGCCTCTCTCTGTATGTGTGTGTGTGTCTGTATGTGTGTGTGTGTGTGTGTGTGTGTGTGTGTGTGCATGTAATTGCTGCATAAATCATTTGAGCTGCTGGCCACGAGCAGCGGTAATTTCAGTGCTGCACAACAACAGTTAACTGTTTTGCTACAGATGCATGTGTGTGTGAGTGAACACAGATAGTTACATTTCTATATATCATAGACAGGCCAAGAGTTATTTATGTGCGTTCAATCAACCAAACTGAACCAAACCAATCCAATTCAATCCAAGCCAAACTCAAGCTCAAGATGCTACAACAACAACAACGGGCAGCCAGGCAGAGCGCAAAAATAAAAAAAAAAAATAAAACCCGAAACCGTTTGCCCGCCGTTTTGGTGGCTTTCATTGATTTCTCTATTTGAAATCATTTCATTCCATTCCATTTCATTTTGTGTTTGGGGCTTATTGATTTTTTGATTGTTCCGAACGCAGTTTGAAGCGCATGCAGAAGCTGGCAACTGTAAATGCAGATGCCCAAAAATAAAAGGCTGTCAAAAATAGCTATTTATAGCTGTTAGCGGCATATTTGAAAGTTATGCGGAGCAAGCTAGAAAACTAGCTGAGGTTAACGTTAGCTATATTTATAGCAGTCAAAATTAGGCTAATATTAATAGCTTCTGGCATATCTCTATATATTAAATAGAAATGATGCTATATATATACATATATGTATATATAATTGAATTTTTAAAGTTGATAAGTCGACTCATTTTAATTACCAATTAGATATAATCTGCTTAATGTCTGCTTTGCAGCTCTTTTTAGCTGCAAAACTTTTCTCGTCAGATCTTCAAAGTCTGGCAGCACTGACAGCCACCGGTCCAATCGGTTTTGCTCTCCCCTTCTTTCTCTCTCACGCACCTATCTACATTGTAGACTTCGAAAATGTTGCCTCAATTCACAATTTACATTACAAAAGCAAACGCGCGAACGTTGTTCTAACGGTTTTTGGCAAAACAGTCTTGCTGTCTCGCTCGCACGTCAGTGACAGCTTTGACGTTTCCATTTGAAACTTTTACTTTTTTCCAGCTCATCTTTGCAGCTCTCGCAAGACAATCAATTTGTCGATTCGTCGCGTAATAATTGATTACTGCACTTGTTTTAGGCGCTTTCTAAAAAAACAAAAACAAAAACAAAAAACTAAGTCGAAAAAGCTGAAAACACGTTAGATGAGTTGTACATAATTGTACGTTTGTAATTATAAAACAATTGGAAAGGTGCTTGTGGCGAATGATTGCACCGTTTGCCGTTAATTGAGTCTGTTTTCAGTTTAATGTTTTATTTTTCTTTTTTTTTTTGCGCCTGTTGTTTTTAAGGCTTCATTTCGCCGCCACAAAAACCGCAAAATGTTTTTCTAAAATAACAAGCATAATCAACAACGACAACTAAAGCAACTTAGTATGAGTCGCCCACTGCCGCAGCAGATGTTGTGTTTGCATCGAAAAAAAAGAAGGAAAAAAAAACACAGTTTTACATTTTACGACTGCTCTTATAATTCGCGAGCATCGTTTTTGCATTCTTGACAGCCATAACAGTCACGATAGACACTAAAGTCGAAGAGTTAGCCTGCGAGAGGAATAGAAGAGCGTGAGAGCGGCAGGTAGGGAGAGAGAAACCACACCCGGCACACTGGTGCTAGGCCAGCCATTTGCAAACCAATATTTAGCTATGCAAGCATGTGTATGTGTGTTATCCCTTGAGCAATAGCAATAAATATACATATATACATCTGCATAAAATGGCGCTGCACTGAGAGAAAAACATTGCCACTATTAAAAAGAAATAAAAATAATAATGGCTTAGCTAAATATTGAATTTAGCTTTTTAATTATGTTCGCCAATTTCTTAAGCTGAATCTTAATTTGGCACCAGTGTGCCATGTGCCAACGTCATTCACAGCCTGTCCTCTTTCAGCGCATACCGCACATACATACATACATATGTATGTACATACATATACAATGCAAATGCAACGGTCGGTTGCGCGCGCGCGTGTGCCTCAAGCAGCAGCAGCAGCAGCCACTTGGAAGACGGTGGCATGTCTTTAAAAACGTAGACGTGGGCCACTAATATTAATGTCTGCTGATGTCTGTATCTGTGCATCAGTAAGTGTAACCATCTCTCTCGCTCGCTCGCTTGCTTTGATCTCTCTCTCTCTCTCTCTCTCTCTCTCTATCTTCTTCGTCTCCCTGTGTATGCGTGTATTTTTAGAACGTCTGAAGCCGAGATTTGGAGCAATTCTTTTGTTGTTGCTGCGCAACTTTGGCGGCGTCTGCTGCTGTACAGTAAAAATATACCGTATGCTGCAGCAGACATAAATATTTGTGCGCTGTTGTTGTTGATGGCGAGCGTATTATAAGAAATTACGACACGAGCTGACGCTGATTTAGTTTAAATTGTTTTCATGTATGCAGATTAGAGTGTCCGTTGTCCATTCTAATGGCAGAGTGGCAACACTGGTCAGCTCCCCTCTCTCCCTCTCAGTCTTCTCTTTGTTGCTTTGACTATCTCTTTATTGCATACATAATTGCGCAAAGGCTGCAGGCTATGCATGTGTGTGTGTGTGTGCGTGTGTGCTTGTATTTATCTGCATTTTCTGTTTCACTCCGTTGGCTGATGAGCTCGTATTGTTTGAATTTGCTGTGCGTTTATCAGTTTACCGTTATCATTAACAAGCTACACACGCAAAGAGATGAGCAAGAGAGTGAGGGGAGAGAGAGCGGGGCATGGCCACAAATAGCGCGACACACGCAAAATGTTGACTCCGGTGAAAGGTGTGCGATGCGATAAAATTTCATCATATTTTACATTTTCCTAATTTGCTAAAAGCAAATGTGTGTGTGTGTGTGTGTGTGTGTGTGTGTGTGTGTGTGTGTGTGTGTTTGATGTGCATATCTACAATCAATTTGTGTGTGCGTGTACAATTTCATTTAATTAGATTGCGTTTAATAATGCCACATGACAGACACACAATGCGAGAGAGAGAGAGAGAAAGAGAGAGAGAGAGAGAGGGACGGAGACAGACACAAACTGGGCAAATACAAGAGTCAATAGTGTAATTTAATTGATTTGCGAGCAGCGCCGCAGCAGCAGCAGCCGTAAAAATAAATATAAGAAGCAGCAGCAACAGCGGTAAACTGGCCTCATGCCACTCAATTTGATTGAGTTTGAGTCTGTATTGCAGCCTGTCTCTGTATGCGTGCGTGTGTGTGTGTAAATGAACCAGCCGCTCACTGAGCTGAGCTACTTAGCCAGCCGCAGCCGCCGTTGCAGCTGTGAGCTTTTTATTGCTCCCGTTCGTGTTCTTGTTCTTGTTCTTCAGCGGCTGCTGCTGCTGCCTAGTTATGACGCTGTTCCGCTTGGCCATTGTTGCCACACCATTTGCAGTAATTGGCGCTGCCAGCTCTTCTTTAGCTAACTAAATGCAACGGTGTTTAACTGTTTGACGCTGCGCTGCTGCTGCTGCTGCCTTTCTTTCTTTGCTTTGCCTGCATTCGTTCTTTTTTTTCTTCTTTCATTCCAATGTACCATCTGTGTGTGTGTGTGTAGCTGCCAGCTGGGGGGGATTCGAAAACAAATCGGCATGCATAATTAATTATGATTTACTTGGCTTTTCACATAGGCATGTGTATAAACATATAAGCACAAACACATACATATGTATGTATGTATATATGTATGTTTGTCTGCTGCATTTGTTTTTTTCTTAAGAGCTGCAATTAATTTTCGTACGAAAACCTTTGCAAGAGCCGGCGCTTATTGAATTTCATTTAACATGGAAAAAGGGAAATACGTATAGCTGCCACTGTCGCTCCCGGCGCCTCTCTCCCTCTGCTTGCTGTTAAAGCTGACTTTACAAGAAACCAGCGAGCATTGACTTTTTGCCAGAGCGAGATAGCTATATTATATGAGAGCAAGACTCACACACTCACACTCTCACTCACACGCTGTGAACTTTAATACTTTTGGCGATGCCAGATTAGCGCAAAAACCCATTAGGTGCGCTAGAGGCGGGCGGTCGGTCGGTCGGTCGGCCGGTCGGGCGGTCTGGCAGGCTTGCTCTCTGCTTTGTGTGTGTGCGCGCAGAGTTTTCACTGCTATTTGCGTTTTATTTGATGTTAATCTGCCATCCGATTTGCCTTTAGTTTATTTCACTTTGGTTTGCAAAAGCCAACGCCCCAGCGCCAAATGGCTTTGAGTCAAATGAAAATCTCTCCCAAATGGTCAGCGCCATAAGCCAACGCCTAGAAATGACAACAACAACAATGATAGCATATGCAGGAGCCATCACTATGGGCGCCGCCGTCTCCTTGGCACGTCCATCACGCAGCTCGCTTGTTTATGTAGCTACGTGCGTCCATCAGTTCAGGCTTGGCTCGTTTCCCTTTTTGAGAATATATGTATATGCATATGTGTGTATGTGTATGTGTGTATGCAAAACATAAAAAACGGCAACAAAGTGAAGCACTTTTCAGCTGCACGCCTACCGACCGAGTTGTTGCCGCTGTCCATCAACAGCACTTGTGAGTGCCGTGCCTGCAGCTGGCCGCCCCCACATATGGGCTATATATTTTTTTTCGCATACCCTGTAAAACTAAACACAAAGAGGGCATATTAGCATAGAGACAATTTGTGTAAAAAGTAGAAAAGGACTTAATTATAGTTATATATTAATATATATCCACATAAATTGTATATCGATAACAAAAAAAAAAAAAAACTATAGAATAGGTAAGCTTCAAAAATTTATTTGAGAAGAGAAGAGAGAAGAGAGAAGGCCAATCACTGCTTAAGCATTTTTGAAGTCTTGCTCTTACAGGGTATCTCTTAGTCGTGCACCGCTTTGGCGCACACTTTGTTATCTGCCGCCTCGCCTGGCTATTCCTGTGCGTTTCGTGGCTTTTGTGCTGGCTGAGTCATATGATTCGTTGACTCTGATTAGCTGGCACGCGTCACGCTAATGAGTTGCCCAAATACTTATGATCCACACACACACACACACACACACACACATATATATATAAAGGTGTGTGTGAGTCAGTTAACTGGGCTTACATGTGTAAGTGGGCGCTTTTCGAATGTCCAACGGTCAGCTTAAGACAGATCATCACACACGCTAAATTCTCGCATTACTCAGCCGATGCTTCGATTACACTTTACAAGCCGCGTATCGATAGGCAATTAAAGAAGACGCCGCCGCTCTCAATGCCAACTGCCATCGCTAGCTGTGTTTGACAATTTGACAGCTGATTTGGCGGCGGTTGGATTTGAAATTCGATTTGAATTTCAATTTGAATTTAGCTATTGCTGTTGATGCGACATCCAAAGCGGCAACTGACTCACTGCACAGATACCCTGTAATCATCTAAATGTCTACGACTGCTCACAGCTGCAATATTCCCGCTGTCTGCGCTGCGCCTGCTGAGTATCTATGCATGCACGATGCATTGCGTTATCTGCGTTTCCTGTTCGGCTTGGCGACATTGAAATGAATGTCAGACCAATATCAATGGACGCGTCTGTCTGCTGCAGTTGTCGCCAGTTGCCAGTTGCCACAGTTGGATGTTGTTGCTGTATGTTCAGCATGCACTGTACACATGGCTGGCTGGCTGGCTGGCGGAGCTGTCTGCTGCTGCTGCTGCTCTGACATGCACATAAATTTAACCAGCAGACTGCTCATATACATGCACAGAATGTAGACATGCACACACACACACACACACACACACACACACAGAGCTGCACTAAGCTAAGTTATCGATACTTCGATTTGATGTGCTTAAATGAACTTCCTGTCATCGGCTCGTGCACTAAATGCATGCATGAACTTCACACACTTACACACTCACACACACACACACACATACAAGTTTTATCAGTCAAATTTTAGATTTACCTATATACACATATATATCCATATATATACATATTTTCACTCTACACATTTCTATACTACACAAGCAGACAAGCAAAACAACAACAACAAAAAGAAGAAGAAGAAGAAGAAGAAAGACTATCGACAGCAGCCGTTCCATCCACTTGGCCGTTCCACCCACTGAGAAGAAGCCGCGCTTTAGCCATTTGTTTTCGGGATCGAACGAGTTTGTGAAACAGCCGCCACCATTGCTCCCATAAGCACCATGAACGGCCAGAGCTGCGAGCTGGGCCACAGCAACGGGGACATCATCTCACAGAACCAACAGAAGGGCTGGTGGACCATCGGTCTGATCAACGGGCAGCACAAGTACATGACGGCCGAGACCTTCGGCTTCAAGCTCAATGCGAACGGGGCTAGCCTGAAGAAGAAGCAGCTCTGGACCCTGGAGCCATCGAACACCGGTGAAAGTGAGTAGATGGGAACTATAAGTCTTTAAAGTATATATAGAAGACGAATATACGATATAGAAATTATATATCGATAGCTGGAATGTAGATAAAGATAGGATATATGATATATGATATGATATGATATATGATATTAAAGTGAAGTTAAGAGAACAATCGAAGATATAGGTTAGGTAAAATCGGAACTATATATACACTATATATACGATATATCAACTATATATATATATATCAAAGTTAGGTTAGGAATAGAATCGATTTTATATATCCTATAGCTGTGATGCTTACAAGACTTAGGATATTATATAGAAATATACATAAAGATATGATATATTAGCAAGGTAAAGTTAGCAGAAGATGGAATCGAAACTAGATATGAGTGGGGACTATAGGAATATATGAAAGATAAGTTAATGAAAAACTCTATAAACTATAGGGAAAGTCGATGGCTTCTTATATATAAACTATATAAGAATCGAAGCTATGTATGTATATGAATGCATGTAGATGTCAACTGATCTCAATGATGATCGAAGTATCTATCTATAGCTAATTTAGTTAGCTTTAGATATATATATATATGTACATATATCTATATATTTCGATCATCATTGAGATCTGTAGACTTTAACTTTTGCCAGCAATCCATTACAAGTAAAAATTGTGGACATGTGCATATATATCGATATAGATATAGGCTTAATTGATATCAGACAGATAAGCCAAGTTAATTAAACTCTTAACATGGTTAACTGCTCTAGAAGAAGCTTTTGTTACAGACTGTACTCATTCACAATATATCAGTATATGAGACATACAATATAATATATAGTAATATCCTATATATAATATATTCCCGACATCCCAAAGAGAATCACTCATAACTGTAACAGTTATCTTACGGTTTGGTCTCGCTTTCGTCTTGCTGTGCATCACAGCGAGCTTTCACTGTACAGCTGCTGCTGCTGCTGGCGCTGTTATCGAGCCGAACTCTAGTGATAAGCGGCTTCAATTAATCTAAAGCAAACAGAAAATATGCGATGGGAAATGGGCGAGAATGAATATGGAAATGGAGTTGTGATAATGAGGAATGATAATGCTCAATGATAATGGTTAATGGTTAATGGTTAATGATAATGATAATGCTAATGATGAAGAGCATTGGCTGCATTTAATTGCGGGCAATAAATCATTTTGGCCAGCTCATAAAGAGTGAGAGAGAGAGAGGGGGAAGAGAGAGGAGAACGGGAAACAATCAGCTGCGGCTTTGGTTTATATGGATATAGATATAGATGATATATGTATATATAGTGCAGATAACATAAATCATTGTTACAATTTGCAGCTGGGCAAATAGATTTGCTGGTAAAACAAAGCGTTTTACGAATTTGGCATCGTTTATCAAGAGACGCCACATGTTGCATGCCACGGCGCGGCAGTTGCAACGGCATTGCGATTGGCTTTGGCCAGGCCAACACGGGCCAGGTCTGGCCAAGCTGGTCTCTGGTCTCTTTGGTCTCTGCTGCCTCGCTTGGCAATTATAATTAAAGCAACTCGTTTGCTTCTTATGTTGTTGTTGTTGTTGTTGTTGCCATTGGCAATTAATATGAAATATTTGGTCGAAAGCCGAGCCGAGTCGAGCTGAGCCGAGCTGGCATTCGTAACGGCCATTAAAATAGCTCAGCCAAATTGAAATCGACGCTCAAAGGCGAAACGATCATTTTAAGCCAAATTGCTTAATAATATCAACAACGAAATAATGAAAATTATCCAAATTGCGAGAAAAAGAAAGAAATTCAATCGAATTACACTAAGCCTAATTGACAGATACCCTGTAATGTTGTAGGGGTATATAGCGATAGCGATTCTTCCAAAAACTAGTACTCAGCCCTGAGATATGCTATAAAAGTGAAGTTGGCAATATCGTTAGTTATCGATAGTTTAGAAAAGCATATTAATCGAAAAGGAAGCAACAACAGAAAAGCTAGAAATTACAGTTCTAAAAATCATAAAAAAAAAAATATAAGATATATAAAAAATATTTTATTTATAAATAATATAAAAAAAAAAATTTTTTTAAATATTAAAAAAAAAAATGAAGAAAAAGTGATTATTATTCAAATATAAAATAAACCAATTATTAAAACGAAAAAATTGCACAAAAAATAAAAAAAAAATTATTACAAAAATATATTTAAAAAAAAATATATTTTTTAAAGTATTTAAAAAGTTGTTTAAAATATACAAATAAAATATACAAAAAATTAAACAAAATAACTATAAAAGTCTCATTCAAACAAATATGCTCTGCTGTAGCGCCAGGATTAATTGCTGCTTTGTGTCTAAGCCGCCTATCGATAACTAATTAAGCGTCTTTGGCTGCTGCTGCCCATTTACTCTCAGTCTGTGTTAGTATGTGTGTGTGTGTGTGTGTAAGCGAGGTGCCATCGCTAATTTGCCATTGACAGCTGGCTGCTGTTGTTGTTGCTGCCATTCCCGTTACGCGCTGAGCAATTGCAGCTGGCAAGAGTGAAAGAGTAGAAGAGAGAGAGCGAGAGAGCAAAGAGCAAAGTGAGAGCGCAGCGCTAATTGGTTGTAGCTTAAGACAAAGGCAGAGGGTACATGTGAGAGGGTATATGCACTATGACAAGTAGGATGACAAAAGAAAGGAAATTTAATATAATTAAGAGAGAGAGAGAGAGAGAGAGAGAGGGGGGGGGAGTATTGAAATGAAATTTAAATGAAATAATATTAATTATTTTTGTATTATATTTATTAATTTATTTTTAATTCAATTCTTTTTGTTTTCTCTTTTCCCCAGGTATTATCTACTTACGATCTCATCTGAACAAATATCTATCGGTCGATCAGTTTGGCAACGTGCTGTGCGAGAGCGAGGAGCGCGATGCGGGCAGCCGCTTCCAGATCAGCATCAGCGAGGACGGCAGCGGCCGCTGGGCATTGAAGAACGAGTCGCGCGGCTATTTCTTGGGCGGCACGCCCGACAAACTGGTCTGCACGGCGAAGACGCCCGGCGCCAGTGAGTTCTGGACGGTGCACTTGGCGGCCCGGCCGCAGGTGAACTTGCGTTCGATTGGACGCAAGCGATTCGCGCATCTATCGGAGTCGCAGGACGAGATACACGTGGATGCCAATATACCCTGGGGCGAGGACACGCTCTTCACGCTCGAGTTCCGCGCCGAGGAGGGCGGCCGATATGCCCTCCACACGTGCAACAATAAGTGAGACACCGAAATATCTGAATAATCCTAATCCTAACCTCTTCCCCCTTCAGATATCTGAATGCCAATGGCAAGCTGCAGGTGGTCTGCAACGAGGATTGCCTATTCAGCGCCGAGTACCATGGCGGGCACTTGGCCCTGCGCGACCGCCAGGGTCAGTATCTGTCGCCGATTGGGTCGAAGGCTGTGCTGAAGTCGCGCTCCTCGACGGTGACCCGGGATGAGCTGTTCTCGCTGGAGGATTCGCTGCCGCAGGCCTCGTTCATCGCTGGGCTCAACTTGCGCTATGTGAGCGTTAAGCAGGGCGTCGACGTGACCGCCAACCAGGACGAGGTCGGCGACAATGAGACCTTCCAGCTGGAGTACGACTGGTCGGCGCACCGCTGGGCACTGCGCACCACACAGGATCGCTACTGGTGCCTCTCGGCCGGCGGCGGCATCCAGGCCACGGGCAATCGTCGCTGCGCCGACGCCCTCTTCGAGCTCATCTG
Organism: Drosophila repleta; assembly: GCA_018903745.1. Lineage (NCBI taxonomy): Eukaryota > Metazoa > Arthropoda > Insecta > Diptera > Drosophilidae > Drosophila > Drosophila repleta. Next base: position 1,589,259 of record JAEIGN010000750.1, on the reverse strand, counting down.
GCACGGAGATGGCTCCCTTTCGTTCCGCGCCAACAATGGCAAGTTCTTGGCCACCAAGCGTTCGGGCCACTTGTTTTCCACCTCCGAGTCCATTGAGGAGATTACCAAATTCTATTTCTATTTGATCAATCGGTGAGTCCATCAGCTTCCAATCCCAATCCGAATCCCAATCCGAATCCCATTCCTAGATCTCAGCTAATCCCGCCTCTGCTGTTCTCAGGCCCATTTTGGTGCTGAAGTGCGAGCAGGGCTTTGTCGGCTATCGCACGCCCGGCAACCTGAAGCTGGAGTGCAACAAGGCCACCTACGAGACCATTCTGGTCGAGCGGGCACAGAAGGGCATGGTCCACTTGAAGGCGCACAGCGGCAAATACTGGCGCATTGAGGGCGAGAGCATCTCGGTGGATGCCGACGCGCCCGCCGACGGTTTCTTTTTGGAGTTGCGTGAGCCAACACGAATTTGCATAAGGTAAATAAACCAACTCCAATTCCTAACAGCTCAAAACAAGTTGAGATATCCCAATAACAGAGCCATAGTTAACATTAGCATAGCGCTTAACATCTGCACTGTTAAGCCTCCATCACTACTGTAAACGCCTCTGTAATAAGCTGCGCTTAACAGTGTGCTGCTAGTTAACAGTCGGCTGCAATTAACATAATTGCAATGCACTTGCAGCATAAGCAGACTGCTATTACAGTTCAATGTCAAGCTGTTAACAACGGCTTTTTGAATATTTGAATATTTGATAATTAGCTAATTTGGACTTTTCTTCTCTTTGCAGATCGGAACAGGGCAAGTATTTGGGCGCCACCAAAAATGGAGCCTTCAAATTGCTGGATGACGGCACCGACTCGGCCACACAATGGGAGTTTTAGATGCAATTCGATGCTTGGCAATTGCAACAATATTTATAATCTTACAGCAAAAACAACAACAACAACAACAACACGTATCAATTTTTAGAGTTTTAGCAACGTGTCGACTTAGTCCAAAACAAATTTAAATCCAAGAATTATTGAACGCAACAAAAAAACAAATATAAACAAAAAAATGAAAAGTAACAAAAACAAAAATAATAATAATAAACATAAAAAGTCGCACAAAAATATATCCTACATGCGTATTCAGAGCGAAAAGGATAGCAAGCATGTTTATGCATAAATATATTTCTATATATATATGCATCTATATATGTATATGTAACAGAGATTTTTTTAAAAACAAACCTATTTAGCTTTTTATACGTTTTTACAAGAACAACAAAAGAAAAGAAAACAAAAGAAATCTAGCGTAGACAAACAGCAGGAAGTGAAAACAACTTTTGTCGCAAGTCCTTCCGTTTTTTTCAATATCAGCAACAAATAAAAGCAAATAAAAGATATAAAACTTAATAAATTTATATATGAAACATGCAAAAAACAAAAACAAAAAAACAATTATATATATACATATATATTCGATTTGTAATGCTTTTTTAAACAGAAAAAAGGGCCGCTTAACTTAAAAACAGCAAAAAAAAAATTAAAAAATAAATAAAAAAACTAAAAAAAAAATACAAAAAAAGTTGCTTAAAATCAACACATATTCCTATAAATTTATTTATATATTTATACATATTGAGATATGAACAATAACAATACACACACTGATACACAAATACACACACACACACACATATATACACACACATACACATTCACGCAATTTTATTATATGCAAAACTTAGTTTTAAGCGCAATAATAATATAATAAAAAATTAACAAACAAAAAACTTTGATACCAGCAAAATTGCAATATCCGATTTTTAAGCTAACCTAAACAACATTATAAAAAGAAAAGAAAAGAAAAAAACATAATACTTATGTCACTTGTCATTTTTGTTACATATTTATTCTTATTATTACATAATTTTATAATACTAATTTTTTTTTTTTTGCTGTCGCACGTTCTCTTTATATAAATAATGTTTTTTTTTTTTTAATTGAATTGAATCAATTTTTGTCACTCGAGGAAAAAAATCAAGATAAAAATCTGTCAACTTAGTCGCTTCAACTGAAAAGGATAAAAATAAACAGAAACGGAAATTATGTATGATAAATGATATAATATGAAATATATATATAACATACCTAAGAAGATATCGGCTATATAATTGTATTTGGAATTTTTCTGTCAACTTTTTGCTTTCAGTTTTGGCCTGCGGGCACCAACCACAAGTTGAGTATTTTTTAGGCACTCAAAATGGCGGAAATGCATGTGCAAAGCAGTGTTGCCAATTTAGCTATTTTCCCGTCATCTTTAGAGTTTGTGTGGCTGGCGTCAATTTTAGCTTATCAGCATGAAATGGAATGGAACTCATCATAATGTCTATATCAAACATCGTACTAAAATTCACTTAGTCTTATAAGCGTTTATTTTGGAGCTTCAAATATTTGTCTAACTGTTTCTAGCTTTTTTCACTTGTTGAGGCACAGAGTTGGCAACACTGATGCCTGAGAGAACAACTGAGTAAAAGCAAAAACAAACGTAATGAGTGCGATCGATTACATCTGCCATCTCGCTCCATCGTGCTAAGATGATGACTCTCAGTTGGCAGGCTCATGCAGGGCAGAGTAGAGCTGAGCACAGACGAAGTTAGAGTGAGACACACATATATGTATGTGTGTCACTGCAGGCCAATAGAAGAGAAGTTATTTAGCCCAGCAAAAATGAAAATCACAATTGGTTTCAGATTTTAAATGTATGTATACATACACACATATGTATATATATATATATTTATTATATGTATATATAATATGTGTACGTGTGTTTGTCGTAGGTATATTTGCATCGTTCCATTACAATTACATTAAACTTACAATTTCTGTGTTTTTTCTTTGCTTACATTATATTGTAATATGCCAAGTTTATCTGTGTGTGTGTGTGTGTTTATAAATATATATATATATCTGTGTGTCTGAGTGTGTACACACTCGTAAGACAGTACAGGACTTGTCCAATTTGCTACCTTTAAAAGCGTCACATTCTTTAAAATAAGACAAAAATTAATCTTTTACATATATGTATATTGTATATATGTATGAGTACATGTGCACACATATTCGTGCACATACTTATATGTATACATACAAACATACATATGCACGTGTACGCGCATTGTTGTTCCATTCTGTTTTGAATGCCATTCGTCGTTTGCAGTGTCTGCACATGAGAATTAGAATAATTTATGTGCACGCACACTCCCACACACATACATACACATATCGATACTTGCATACAAATGCACGTACATATGTATGTGACCCGTCCCTTCCCCCTGAACTGACAGCTCTTGCTCTGTTCTTCTCTCGTTTCACAGTTCGCATAATTAAAATACAAATACAACTACATACATACATTTTGGGTTACCAAGAACGTGGTTTTTTTTTTGTAAGTTTATCAATTATCAAGTTTCTAAATTTGTGTTTTGTTTTCTTTTTTGCTTTACAATATTTGTTTTTGTTTTGTTTTAATTCACTTAATTGCACATACAATAATCATTTGGAATCCTATTCATAACGTGGTTTTCTCTCATTTCTATATTTCTTAGTAGTTGCACGTTTGTTTTCTCGTCTGTTTCTTGTTGCGTTGTTCTTTCTGCTTTTGATTGTTTTTCTTTGTCAATGAACAAAATTTGAAACCTGGCTATGTGTGTGTGTGTGAGAGAGAGTGCTGCTGCTGGTCGTTTTATTTGTGTGAAAATACAAAAAAAAACCCTTTTTATTAACAAAAAAATAAACTAACGGTAGTTGTAGTTGCATGTTTTTTGTACAAAAGCAAAATAGTTTTGGGTAATTAGCATAAAAATAGTGAAAACACGCGGCCTTCTTAAACTAAAAAGAACTGTTAAATATAACATAATTGTTTTAAAATTTAAATATATATATATATATATATATATATGTACATATATATATATATATGTACATATATATATACATGCATACAAAGTATACATTCAATATCTGCGTGTGGCCATTTTCTTGTGCACAATTTCAATTATATTAGTGTGTGTGTGTGTGTGAGTCAGTGTGTTCGTGTGTGTGTGCTCTCTTCTGTTCTCTTCTCTCATTCGCCAATTGCGCTTCTTCGCTGTTCAAATCGAATAAATTATGCTATGCTAAAAGTGGGCTACAAGGTTTCTCTTCACTTAGCACTTAATTAATATGTATGTAATATGTTTCTCTTCTCTTTTCGTTTTCTTTTATAAATTTTATTATAAATTGTAGGTATAAATCTTTTGCTAAACGAAGATCAACTATAAGTATAAACATAAAATGTATGCTCTTTCATACACAGTAAATTTTACAAAAAAAAAAAAAAAAATAATAATAATAAAAATAATAATAAGATGTATATAGTATCATTTTGTATAGTAATAAAAATAATAATAATTTTAATAATAACCTATCAAAATAATTGATTTTTTTGTTTTTGTAAGACGTAGGCATATTTATATTATATTAACATACAAAAATTATGTTCTCCGGCGGCGCTTGCATACACTCGCACACATGCGTACATGCGCGCACACACACCCACAGGCATCACTCATGCGTACGTATGACTGTGTGTGTGTGCATGCATGTGCGTTGATGGTGTGTTGGTGCGCGCTAGCATTATTTATTTATTTAACTTCTCTTATTTTTGTTTGTTTGTTTGTGTGTGTGTGTGTGTGTGATCTCTGTGTTTGTGTGTATTACTGTTGAGTACAGTTGGAGAGCTATTGTGGACTACATTGCTGGCAAGTTAAACTTCAGCGTAGAGCACATCACTCCGATAAGTAATAGAAAAAATAACAATATATATACATCAATATATATACATCTACAGATGTACATACACATATGAATATATATTGTGTGTGTGTTTGTTTGTTTGTTGTGTGTTTGTGTGTGTGTGTGTGCAACCAAAACAAAGCTACCAAAATAACGTTTATATGCGTATCATTCTTGATGATTCCTCCAAGTTGTCTCTCTATATATGCATTCCTTTGCATAAGTCGATGATCAGGAGGTTCGCCAATCCGGAGGTGTGTTGCAGGGACTTTCGACAGATACTGATTCGTTCCGTCTCTTTGTAAGTGAGTGTGTTTGTGTATGTGGGTGTCTGAGTCTGTCTGTGTTTTAGTGTGTTTGTGTTTCGGTTGGTCTTCGCTCTCATAGCTGCTTCTTGTTGCGCTCTGTGCATGAGTGTTGTGGGTTTTCTTTTTTTGTATTCCTTGTTTGGTTGTGTGTGTTGATAACAAAGCTTTAAAAACGGTAATTCTCATCGGCCATGTGTATGGCCCAGAGAAATTTGGTTCTATGCGTTTTATTAAAGATTTTCTCAATCGGCACGCCATACTTTTTACACCTGCACAATAGAAAGTGATTAGCTTCGATACAGATATAGATATATATATATATAAAGATTCAATTTACCAGGCAACTGTGATGCGTGGATCGAGATAATTTAGTTTGGATGTGCCCAAGGCAATGGTCTTATTCTCGTCTCTATCAGTCTCTTGTAGTTCCAATTTCTTCAGTTGATCCTTCAAACGTTCCATTTGCTTGCCCTTCTTATCGGCATTAACCTTCTCCTTGACGGAACCACGCTTGGCCAACTTTTTCAGATCCTAGAATTAGAAGAGATTGAATATGATTTCAAGTAGATCTAACTAATTTGTGCTCTTTTTCTTCACTTACATGATATTCGGCCTCGCACTCATCAATGGCATCGCGCTTGGCGCGTATTTTCTCCTTTAGGTTCTCCATTGACTTCTGATGGCCCTTCGGTACGGAACGCTGATGGTTACAGAGTATGGCCACCGCTCGATTGGCGCGATTGTAGGCCAACAACTTCTCGGCGACCGAGGCGTTCGCATCAGTCAGCAGATCCAATTGGTTCTGAAGCGTTTTCGATGCGTTATATGTACGAAATACTTTAGCCGTGAGACCTGTCGATCGAATCAATATCTATATAGTGAAAAGGTTTATAGTTATAATTGTAGTGCAATTACCTTCCATCAACTCTTTGAGATGCTCGTTTAGCACTTGGGTATTGAGGCGATCGAAGAGATCATCGCCATCCTTTTTGTTTTCCATGAAAAGTTCGAGATTTTTGAAGACGCGCTTTTCCACCTCGACCTCGTTGTAATAACGTATGGAATCTTTACCGGGAAAATCAAATACGACCACATTCTCCTTGTTGTTGAGCTCGCGGTGCAGCTGCACATGCTCCACGCGCAGCGAACAGCAGCCAACGGTGTCGGCTTGATCCTCGTCCTTTTCGTTGCCCGCTCTCAGCGCGAGCTTATCAATGAAGTACAGAGCAACGGCACGCTGACGGACACGCATCTCCTTCGACTTCCACTCGTCGCGATAGGTGGCGCGTATCTTGTCAATGAACTTGTCCAGCCGGCGGGCTGTCTCATATTTAATATGATCCTTTTCGCCCTTGAGCTTGGACGATGGATTCAGCATAATATATTTCACCTGACCCTGAACGTTCTCTGTCCACGATGCTAGCCATGTGACGGTATTGTCGTGACGCACTTCCTTCCAGCGTTCGCCTGGCGGTGGCTTTGGCACCTTCGACTGCTTGCCGCAATTGATGGAGACATCACCGGCCGCAATACGACGCTTGATCATGCCCATCTTAGGATGCTCGCCGCGACCACGAAACAAACCCGGCGGCTCCAAGCGGAAGTTGCCGATCTTCTCCTTATGACCGTCGATCATACAGAAACCATACTCCTTGATCAGGGCCTCGCTCTCGACCTTTTTCGCCAGCTTCTCCTCCTTAGTGGCTGCCTTACGCTTCTCGGATTCAGCCTGGAAGAATTCGTGCATTTCTTGGAAATTGCATTTGCGAAAATCTTTGATGATGTCCTTCTCCTTGGATGTCATTGTCTTGCGGAAATCCTTAAAGAAGTTGTTATTGAATACGTCCTTGGTACAATAATCATGATTTAACATCTTCGCATAGAATGTGGCCGCCTCCTCGGTCTCCTCGCTCAGCTCCAGCGGCTTGCCGTCGTAAAAGAAGCGCACGTTGTGCGGCACACGCTCGTAGGGTGGCGCGAAAACGGGTCCCTTGTGCTCCAGTGTTGACCATTTGACACCATCCTCGCGTTTCTCCTCTTCCCACCTTAAAATAGTTAAAGCACGTTTTGTTTTCGTTTTAGTTTTAGTTAGCCTTATGTTGTTGCTATTACTATCGTTGTTTCTGTTGCTGTTGTGGCTGGAATTTGTTGTAATACTAGCAGCACTTGTCGCGATTGCGCATCGCTGCTGTTTAAATATAACGTAAAATTCGCGTTTTGCCGTTAGCAACGACGCAAGCGACAGCAAAGTTGTTGCCATTTGCCATTTGCGCTCACATAACGCAAAGAGAAAAAAATACACTAAAACTAAGCAACGAGTCGAATCGAACCTAACCACAAATTTCGTATTTCGTACTTGGGCTGCTCAGCTGTTGCACGCGCCTCGCGGTGAATGGCAAACACGAAAAAGTTTACACACTCATCGCCCCCAGTCGTGTCACTGCCAAATGTGACTTTCAAAAAATATAGGTCAGTGACATTCAAAATGCACACATACAAGCGCACCTAAACACCCACACACAAGCGCGCAAATGTTAATAATAATATATAATATATAAACATAAAACTAACGTATTTTTACGATTTTGAATTTGATAGGAATTGGAATCTGTTGCATTGAAAATGTAACAGACTGAAGAAGTCGTCCCTGACCTCATAAAGTATATAAATTCATGATCTGTTTGACGAGCTGAGTCAATATATGTACATAGAACTGATTCTTAGTAACTAAGAGTCTTGAAAGTTATTTGTCGTTTTGCGTTTGAGTTTGTTTCAATAATTCGATTTCCATTTTAAAGTTATCAACTAAAAACGTTATCGCAATTCAGTTATTAAATTATATCTCGTACGTTATAAAAGCTAGCGTCACCAATTTTTGTATTTACTTCCACTAATAGATTAACCATTTTTGATTTTTGTTATATTTTGAATAACATCTCCCTTTCCCTCAAATGCTGGAGACTTGTGCGTTGGCAAATACACAGATGAACATGAATATATATACGAATTAAATTAGATTAAATTAGATACCAAAATGCAGGGCATCTTCTAGTCAGAGCTTGCCTACCTATCTATCTCTATATTATATTTAAATTATTTAAAGAGTTATTTACCATCTCCACACTTCCTCCTCTTCGTCCTTTTTGTCTTTACGCGAACGCTTGGTTTGGGTATCAGGTTCGTGCTTGATCTCAGCCTCCTGCAGTAGATTATTTTGTAAAACATAAAACATATATTAAAGCATTTGCAATTTATTTATTTTTTGCTTGCTTACCTTTTTGATCTTTTTCTTTTTGGGCTTTTGGCTGCCGTAGTCGTCATCCGTCTCCGTCTTGGAGCGTTTCTTTTTGTTTTTCTTCTCCTTAGACTCTTTTTTCATCTTTTTGCGCGCGAGCAACGGAATGTTATCGTCGTCATCGTCTCCATTTCCGTCCATTTCATCGGCGGGTTCCTGTTTGCGCTTACGCATTGCCAACGGCATATCCTCTTCCTCGTCCTCGTTGGTGTTGCCGATATTCATATTGCTATTGTTATATTTGTCATTGTCGTTATCGTCATCATCGTCATTTAATGCGCTATCCTCCTCTGTGTAGGTGGCCTCCTCCTTGGCCACAAACGCTGGCTCATCAACTCGGAACTGCGACATCGAGTAGTCGCAGGAGCTGGCCTGCGATAGATCAAATGTATCCTCCTCCTTCTTAACATCGACAATGTGCTCTTCATAGCCATTCTTGTATCCATTGCATTCGGGTTGCATCTGCTGTTGTTGTTGCTGCTGCAGTTGTTGCTGCTGGAGTTGCTGCAGATGTTGCTGCTGCTGCATTTGGAGATGCTGATGCTGTTCGTGGAGCTGCTGCTGCTGCTGCAGTTGGAATTGCTGCTGCTCCATCTGGAGTAGCTGCTGCTGTTGCAGCTGCAGCTGCAAGGGATCAACATGGTCATTTGCAAGTGGCTGTGAGACGGGCTCAGGCTTAACGAACACGCCATCGTAGGAGGGATCTTTCGACGACGATGAGCTGTGCCGAGAACTCGAACTGGAATGTTTGCTTTTCGATGATGATGATGAGCTCTTGTGACGCGAGCTAGAAGACGAAGACAACGACGACGACGACGAAGACTTGGACTTATCCCGACTCGAGGAGCTGCTGCTACTGCTACGATCTTTATCGCGACGCTCTTTGTCCTTGGACGATGAGCTGCTGCTGCTGCCACCGCCACTGCTGCTGCTGCTGCTGCTCTTATGATGGCTAGACGAAGAAGACTTGTGCTTGCCGTTCTTATCGCGATGACTGGACGATGACGACGAAGAGCTGCGATGTGAGGTACTGCCGTCGCGTTCCTTATCCTTATGCTTGTCCTTGCCACTCGAAGAGCTGCTGCTGCTGCTGCTCTTATGCTTATCCTTATCGCTGTAAAATATGCATTCACGACATATTAAAGCTAATGCACATTGGTCACGAAATATCACATTGGAGACTCACCGACTGCTGCTGCTGCTTCCGCTTTTATGTTCCCTGGACGAAGAGCTGGAGCTCTTATGCTCGCTGCTGCGTTCCTTATCACGATGCTTATCCTTGCTGGATGATTTATGTTTGCTGCCGCTGCCGCTGCTGCTGCTGCTACTCAAATGATGGTGATGGTGTCCATTTGTGGTTACACCATTCGATTGCACTTCGCAGCTGCCGCCATTTTGCACGTGTACATTCTGCAATACATATGAAAGAAAACCCGAAATTCAATTAAATGAAACGAAGATTTTGATTGCAATACAAACATAATTTAGCTCTTGATCCATTGCACACTTCAATTTCGGTAATACTTAGAACATTATAGAAAACTCTCGCCTTCATATATTGGTAAACGCGACGCACAGACGAACACAAAAAAAAGTAGTACTTATATACACACTCTCTCGCACAAATTTGTGTTAATATAATGCCTTGTTTTAACTTGAAAAGAAATGAAGCATTGACTACCTGTGTGCCGAACGTGAATGCGAGTGTGTGTGTATGGCTGGCTGTGTTTGTGTGTGACACATTTAAGTAGCAACTCTGCAAGTCAATTGTCAATGATTTACAAAACTCTACAGATATGCATGCATGTGTGTGTGTGTTAATATATGTAAGTAGAGATGGACACACCACACCATGCCACACCACCACGTGGTGAAAAATCAACCCTAACAAATTCAAATATATTTTTTGTAAGAAAAACGTCAAGAAGAAGAATATGACAGGATATGGGCAAAGTTAAAGTAAATGACAGCGTTGTGACGTTTACTGTTCGTACTGTCAGCCGAGCATTATTTTCTACGTAAGGTGTAACAACAGCAGCAGCAACAGCAACAAAAGCTGCGGCGGCAGCAGCAGATCAAGGCTGTTTTTTATTTGTGTGCATGTGTATATGTACGTACACACATGTGATTGCTTCGGCACCCCGCGTAGTGTGACCAACTTTGATCAAATGTCAAGAAACACGCAAAATACTACAAGAGAATTCAACAAATGCATTCCATTCGAATTTCTTTTCGAAAACTAAAGCTGCTTTTATATATCTTCAATTATTAATGAGCTGTGGCGAGAGTTATTTTTTAGTCACATGAATAGTCTCAAATTCTATATGTGCAGAAAACAGCATGTCCATACACAGTTGTAAAAACAAAAATAAATAAATAATTAAATTAATATAGCACACTTTAGAAAACAACAATCATTGTTCACGTAAAATACCACTCTAGTATTTAGAGCAGCGAAAATCGGTCACACTGTGCCAAATACACATTGTCGTTGTGTCGTTGCCGTCTCTCGTCTTTTCCTGCTGCCTGCCTGCCTTCCTCTGCCTGCTACTACTTGCATGCATTGTCGCCATTTTCGTAAATTACCAAAAGGCCTTTTACTCTTTATTGCAATGCGACTACGCATGATTTAAGCGCAGGTAGGTCGAAACTTGCACTGGTTGCAAGTACTTATGCCCCTTTTTTTGCATGTGAAAATTAACAACACATTTGCTCCGTTCGTTAATGCACTTTCTTAGCAGATGAAAATTACATAAAAATAAATACGTCTCAAAATTACTTACATTTTCAGCAGCCACATCCCCACTCATTTTGCACAATTTCTCAGTTGGCAGTCCGGCGCTCACGGCTTTTTTCAACCTTCACTTTTTTTAAATATTTTTTTTCTACACTTGTATCTGTTGTAGTTAATATTATAAATCAGTTGTTAAAAGCCGATACACACGACTGCAACTAGTTTTTTTGTTTCTGCATTTACTGCGCGATACTAAAAAGTGATATATTTTTTTTTTGCTAAGTCCCCAAATATTACACTTGGAAGAGTCTCTTTTTACAGCGCGCAGCGGCCACGCGAACACGTTCGTACCGAATATACTTCGAACTGTATGCTGTTTGGAGATGTGCACATTGCACGCTAATGATTTTCGATAGTTTTCGAACAGGTAATATCGATACTTGTTTGCTGACGCGTTATTTTAGTATTTTTAGTTTTCTCGCAAACGTTTTTTGGGTGCACACTGTTGCAAATTCAGAAATTAATACAGATTAGCATTTTTTTTTTGGTAATCAGATCAAAAATAAAATAATAAGTTGGAAGTGAAATGGCCAGTCGTGGTGCAACTAGTGTAATCACCGCCACGACTGGCGTAATACAAACCACTCTAACGTCAACGTCTACGGCAACGGCTACGGCAACAGCCTTGCAAACAATAACCAACGTACTTACCGTCAGCTCCGTGCACTCGAACAACGTGAACATCTCAAACAATACAAACAGTGGGAACCCAGCTGGCGGTGCCACTGGACAAGATGGAACTGATGTTGACGCCACCAAGCCCATATATCCTCGCCTTTTTAACAAAATTGTTCTGACTTTGGAGAACAGCCTGATACCTGAGGAGAAAATTGATGCGACCCCATCCAGTCAGGATGGACTCGATAATGAAACGGAGAAGGATCTGCGCATCCTTGGCTGTGAGCTAATACAAACGGCGGGCATACTGCTGCGTTTGCCGCAAGTGGCCATGGCCACTGGCCAGGTGCTCTTTCAGCGCTTCTTCTACTCGAAGAGCTTTGTCCGCCACAACATGGAGACCGTGGCCATGAGCTGTGTCTGCCTCGCCTCCAAGATTGAAGAGGCGCCGCGTCGCATACGTGATGTCATCAACGTCTTCCATCACATAAAGCAAGTGCGCGCCCAAAAGTAAGTCGGAGAGAGAACAACTCTCATTCCGTGTTCAACAATTATATTGATTTTGATTTCACTTTTTATCTTTTCCGCAGAGAAATCGTGCCCATGGTGCTGGATCAGTACTATACGAACATGAAGACGCAAGTGATCAAGGCGGAGCGGCGAGTGCTGAAGGAATTGGGCTTCTGTGTGCATGTCAAGCATCCGCACAAGCTGATCGTCATGTATCTGCAGGTGCTGCAGTACGAGAAGCACGAGAAACTTATGCAGATGTCCTGGAATTTCATGAACGATTCGTTGCGCACGGATGTCTTCATGCGCTATACGCCGGAGGCGATTGCCTGTGCGTGCATTTATTTGAGTGCGCGCAAGCTGAACATACCGCTGCCGCACAGTCCGCCGTGGTTCGGCATCTTTCGTGTACCTATGGCAAATATCACGGATATTTGCTATCGTGTGATGGAGCTTTATACGCGGGCCAAGCCAGTTGTGGAGAAGCTGGAAGCCGCTGTGGAGGAGCTAAAGAAGCGCTATATTGATGCACGCAACAAGACCAAGGAGGCGAATACGCCGCCGGCGGTCATTACGGTGGATCGTAACAATGGCTCGCACAATGCGTGGGGCGGATTCATACAGCGTGCCGTGCCGTTGCCGACTGAAAAGTCGCCGAAGAAAGACTCACGTTCACATTCGCGCTCACGCTCACGTACGCAATCACGCACGCCACGCTCACGGTCGCGCAGCCATTCGCCGAGTCGTGAGCGCTCCAAGAAATCGCACCGAGATCGCGATCGTGATCGTGACCGCGATAGGGATCGGGAGCGTGATCGGGATCGTGACCGGGACCGTGATCGCGATCGTGACAGAAGTCGCTCCTCCCGATCACGCTCACGATCGTTGCCCAAACACAAAAAGAAATCGCGCCACTATTCGCGCTCGCCCTCACGCTCCAGTTCGCCGCACAGCAAGCATCGCAAGAGGTAAGTCTGCTGCAGCCATAGAAGCTCTTATATCTTAACTTCTCTGTTCTCCTTGGACAGGAAATCGTCTAGAGAACGCGCCGATTATTACGGGAAGAAGGAACGCGCCAGCAATCCGGGCAACAATGTGAGCGACAGCGATAAGTATCGCAATTCTGGCTCCAATTCAGGAAAGTCGCACAGTCGCTATTCGCATCGCAGCAGTGGAGGCGGTGGCGGTGGAGGAGGTGGCGCTGGTGTTGGCAGTGCTGCAGGAGGCAGCGGCTCTGGTGGTCACAACAGCCGCGGCGGACACAAACATCGCGACAACGATCGGTCCAGAGATCGTAAACGATGAGCAAAACAACAAATTGTAATAAAATTGCTTTTTTTTACATCTTAAATTTGTATTTATTTTAATTGAAAGAGAATTGTAATTTTGAATTTAACTGTAAAAAAAAAAACAAAACAAAAGAAATAACGAATTAAAAATTTAAAACTAATAAATGTAAATTAATGTCCATAATATCTTTGTATATCGTTCACTGGAGAAGAAAGAAATAGAGATAAAAACGCTACTTCACCTGTAATACTAGAATTTGTACTAAATCACACTTAAGCTATACAGAAGGTTATTAGCACCTTTTTGATAACAAAAAAAAAAAAAAAAAAAAAAAAAAACAAAAGCAAAAAATAATTTAATTTGAATTTTTCCAAGTGCTTTTCGAATTTCAGTTCAGTTTCAACTCGAGTGCAGATTTATTGTGAATTCATTTTCATTTGATTTAGCTGAACCAGGCGATCTACCTGCATGTTTGTTCATATATATACATTTATATATATACATATTATATATATATATTCCATTGGGGGCAGCTGATATTGATTAAAATCCTACACTACATATTGGTACTTAGGCAATAGGCGATAGCAGCTGACTTATCCTGTGCAGAGCATATCCTTTGGATGCAGGGGTCATCCCTCTGTGGTGGACCCACTCTCTTCTCACAATCTTCAGATATTTTGCATATACATATATATACTATATATCGTAAGAGAATAAACGTAAATGATTCATCTATACGGTTATAGAGTAAGAGAGCAATGAAATTTGCGGATGCTGTAGCGAAACGTCGCGAAACTCGGGCGTGAAGCTGAGTATGAAAAACGAAAATATGGTGGCGATAATCCATTCCGATATAGTGCTAATCACATGATAATACCAGCCACCATCCGAGGGATACCTGTGAAGTGATTCAACCGATTAATGTCTGTCGCCTGGCCGAGGACAATGAAAGGTCGGGCTTACCACTTCCTCGGATTCTGTCCATTGAACAGGATGTGCGACATGAAGCCAGTCACGGCGAGCATGATGAACAGGATCGTACAGCAGACGGACATGCCCAGGCGCAAGTGGGCCGTCTTCCGTGTGCCGGCCATAGGATAAATAATGTACGTGATCAATACCTGCATCCAGAAGTACATAGTGCCGCAGCCGAAGCAACAGAAGGCGCCAATGTAGTGGACAATGCGTACATTTGTCTCCTGGAAGTTACCCACAAAGCTTATGCCCAAACAGGAGAAAATGCCAAACCACAAGGCCAGCCGATTGTGACGCAGCAAAGTGGGGTCCAACTCCGGATGATGCTCGTAAAGTTGCAATACATGGCGAAATCGCACGTAGATTGTGAGTCCCACTTCAAGTGAAAACCCGCCGATCATTAGAGTGAGAGATAGAGATAGACAAAGAGAGCGAGAGAAAGAGTGAGCGGAGGGATGTAGAATTAAAAATCAGCACTTAATGACTCATTCGTTCCACTCGAGATTGTTTTGAAATCTGCCGCAACTCACATAGAACACTGCCAATGTTAATTAATTGCCCGAAAATACAGCTTTCCGGTGAATAAGTCGCCGCATCACTTATATATGGCACCGTGGGCACCACATGGCCCTCCAGCACGGCTACAATGTAACTGTAAATACGCGAAATGCATAGGAACTTTATACATATGTAATAAGGGTATTTTTCCCAATTGGAAAGACAAAGCCAACGACTTACGTGCCCAGGAAAGTCACTTGAAAAATGAGAAAGGTCGCAACCGGCAGAAGGTAAACATTTGACATGGTGTCAGCGACTAGCTATGCACCAAATAATAAATTCAATTCAATATACTTTTATTGCGCAGAACGAATTTCGTACACAAAGCAAAACGCAGTGTTTTCGGGTGATTGCAGTGGGAGGGCAGCCCTGCCAACTTGTTCGGGTCAAAACGAAACCTAAGACATCTGTGCAATGACAATCGATATAGTTCAAAAGGTCCATCACAAACGAATGTGACATTTGAAATGAAATCCGAATAAAAAACACATTTCTCACAAGCAAAACATTCAAGAAATTTGCTGAATTCGGTACGTAAATAAATATATATTTATACGTAAATAAAATATTGAATTCATTGTGCGCTCGCAGACCACCAGTATGAGTTGCTTTGTGGAAATCGATGGCTCCTACTTGGAAGGCGGTGGACAGGCTCTCCGCAATGCATTGGCCTTAAGTGTTATACTTAATCGTCCGGTGCGTGTGGTTAAAATACGTGCTAATCGCCCCAAGCCGGGTTTATCACATCAGCATCTGCATGGCGTCAATTTGCTGCGGGACATCTCCAATGCCGAGGTGAACGGCAATGCGTTGCATTCCACCGAACTGACATTCACACCGCGCACCATTATTGGCTCCATGTACAAGGTGGACACACGGACTGCCGCGAGCGTAACACTCATCTACCAGATGGTTATGCCGGTGCTGCTGTTCGGTGGCACCACGTCGCGGATCGATGCCATTGGGGGCACAAACGTCTGCTTTTCCCCACAGGCGGAGTATATGCAGCAGGTGCTGATGCCCAATCTGAAGCGTTTCGGGATTCATTTCGATATGAAGGTACTGCACCATGGCTTCTATCCACGTGGCAATGGCCGCTGCGTGCTTGAGGTGGAGCCATTGCGTACTCTGAATGCCGTGCAATTGAATGACTTCGGCCAGTTCCGGGCGGTCCGGGGATCCGCCTACTATGCCGGCCGGCTGCCCAAGTGCATTGCCTTCGATATGCAGCATTCGGCGGAGCGTGAGATCCATCGCTTGTGGCCGGATCATGAGTGCAATATACAGGTGTTCAAGCATCCACCGGACAAAGCCCGCGACAATTGCGCTGGCATCATACTGACTGCCGCGACCAACACCGGCTGCATCATGGGTGTGGCCACGGTGGGCGAGAAGAACATCGATGGGCATATGATTGGATCGAATGCATCCTGCGAGCTGGCTGGCTACATTAAGAACGAGATCTGTGTGGATGCACACATGCAGGATCAGCTGATCATCTACATGGCACTGGCCAACGGCTGTTCACGTGTCCGTGCTGGCGCCCTCACCAAGCACACACGAACCGCCATCTACGTAGCTGAGCAAATGGCTGGGGTTAAATTCAACATTGAATATGGGAGTTTTGGACAGACACTGATCACTTGCGAGGGCATTGGGCAGCGCAATGCATATATGTAACACGAACCCACATATATGAACGGCTGTCTCTGTTACGTTCTTAAATTATTTATGTTAAAATATATGTATATGTATATATTTGTCAAATTAGATACGACGGAATATAGCTAAGAAATGATCACCCTTATTGCGTACAACCTTGGCGCCCTCCTCACTGCTCTGGTACAGCTTGGGCGTTATTGGATCCTCATTCTAGAAGTAGAGCTCGATTAGATATAGCTTGAGTCCAGTTGAGATCACTTACAGCTTCCTCGTCACTGAGTCGTTCATACAATGGATGCTGGGTCATGTGCGAGACTATCCAGGTGTGCAGATCCTCCACATCCGTCATGGTATAAACCAAACCCTAAGATCAACGGGAATAGTTCAGTGAGAGAGCTTCGTAGATCTTCGAGATCTGGTGCTTACCCCGCTTTTGAGCACATAGGCATATTCGGAGAGCAGCGCCTGATTGATGATGCGCCACTTGTGCTTGGCGCGCTTGAAGTGCGGATCGGGATAGAGGAAGAACATCTTCTCCAGCTGGCTCTTCTGAAAGTAGTTGGGCAAATACTTCATCGCATTGGTGCGTATGCAGGCAATGTTCTGATAGTTGTTGGTCGCCTCATTGGCATGCTTCAGCCGCAGCGCTGCAATGCGATCGACCACATAGTCCGAGACCTTCACCCGTATCTCCATGCCGACGGCCAGCTTTTCGGGATACATCTCGCCGAGGGTCAGGAGAAAGCCGCCGTAGCCACAGCCGATGTCGGCGAATTTCACTTGCTGATCGTCGCCCATGCTCGGGTACAGTGCGCGCCAGTCCACATCTTCTGGCCGAGCGGGACTGTAACATAAGACAAGACTTGGATGAGACACATCCAAACAAACCGTAGAAGTGAAATGTTTACTAATTGAAACTGTGATCGGCTATGGGATTCGAGTGGGCGCGCTGGCGGTAAAAGCGCTTCTGTGGCAGTCCTGTTACCGCTGAGGTCGCGGTCAGCGCTTCACTCTCCTGACTGTTGGCCACCATTTGGTAAATATACAAATATTATATTATTATACAAGAATCAACATCAACAATTGGTTTAAAGGCAACAAATGTGCTCGGCACATGCATGCCTATCGATGCTCTCCAAAGTATCGACTACTTTTGGTCACTTTCAAGCAAGTTGACAGCTCTGACCGCGAGCTGCCATTGTGACCTTATCGATTGTTTTGCAGTACCAATTGCCATCCCTAGCGCATTGTGTATGCATTACGCATTTGCGAAATTTACCAGCAAATAAGATTTTAAAAAGTCGAATTTAAATACAATTAGAATAGCGCTGCTTGTGTTTATACGCCCACCAATTGCAGCCGGCAAACACGCCACACCCGAGCTAACGTGGCCATGTACGCCACAAACAATGGCAGCGTAAATAAGGCGCCAAATAGGTGAGTCTCCGAGTGTGTCTACAGTGTGTACAAATTTTATCGTGTTTGGTTTTTTTTTTTGATTGTGTTTTTTCTTATTGTGCGTTTTTTGCATGCACGTTTCTTTCTGCTGTTTTGTTCGTAGCAATGCCACAACAATGTTCGACAACACTATTACTGTCACACCGATCAAAATGGAGCTAAGCGAAGCCCTGACCAAGGCAGCGGCCACAACAACAACGCCGGGACTACGTCGACCAAACGCTGTAATTGTCACGTCACAGCAGCTGACACTGCCCATGCAAACGGGCTTGTCCGTTACGAACAGTACCGGTGGCCCAGTCAATGCATCCTATGCGACCGCCATGAGTGTGACGTCAACGACACCGACGACAGCGCCACCCGCGAAGGAGAAACCGTCTAAAGCGTCGCGCGCTCAAGTCGTCCGCAAGCCGCCGCCGACGATTGACAACTTTTGGCCAAGTATCCTGACGGAGGTGAATGGAATTGGCCAAGTGGACGCTAAGCATCAGGTGCTGCCCTTGGCGCGCATCAAGAAGATCATGAAGCTGGACGAGAATGCCAAAATGATAGCGGGCGAGGCGCCGCTTCTCTTTGCCAAAGCCTGCGAATATTTCATACAGGAGCTGACGATGCGCGCCTGGGTGCACACTGAGGAGAGCCGGCGACGCACACTGCAGCGCTCGGACATTGCCCAGGCCATTGCCAACTATGACCAGTTCGATTTCCTCATCGACATTGTGCCGCGGGAGGAGATCAAACCGTCAACCACGCAGAAAACCAAAGAGCCAACCAGCTCGAATGTATCCACGGCAACGGCGGCGGCAACAGCCGCAGCGGCTGCTGCTGCGGTAGTCAACAACTCCGTCGTGAGCAACAACAATGTCAATGCCAGCTTTACCACCAGCAACGTGATGGGTGGCGCCAACGTACCTGCGGCTGCGGCGGCTGCTGCTGCTGCTGGCCTCAAACTGGACGCCAGCGCAGCCGAGGTGCTTGGCTTCAGCACGGTGAGTCCGGATCTGTTTGCGGCAGCTGCGGCGGCGGCCAACAGCAATCAACAGCTACAGCAACTGACGGCGCAACAACATCAGCCGCAGCAGGTCCAGATCATACAGCAAGGAGGCGGTGCACAGCAGCTGCAGTACTTCATAGCGCTGCCGGGGCAGCAGCCGGCGCAGCTGGTGCAACAACTGCAGCAGCAACAGCACCATCAGCAGCAACAGCACCAGCAACACCATCAGAATAGCCTCGGGTTAAATATTGTGGCTCAACAGCCGACCCAGCAACTAATACTCACGGCCGGGCCGAATGGGCAGTTGACGGCGACGCCGGCGCCAGCCACCGCGGCACAGCAGCAAACGGCGTTGCTGCAGAATCTGGCACAGCAGCAGCAACAACAACAGCAGCAGCAACAGCAGCAAATACAACTGTTGCAGCAGGTGGTGACGCCCACGGGCGAACTGACTAATGTACCGGTAAGTATTACGCAAAGATTCACCAAAATGATTGTTAATGCTAAATGTTCGCTCCACAGATCGCCATCAATGCCAATCAGCTGCAGTTGCTGCGACTTCAGATGCAGCAACAGCAGCAGCAGCAACAACAACAGCAGGTTGCCGCCGTGCAGGCAGCAGCAGCGGCTGCGGCAGCCGCACAGCAGCAACAGCAGCAACAACAGCAGCAGCAGCAGGTGATAATACCCACACAGTTGCTGACGGCACAGCAGATATTGCAGCTGGGTGGCACGCCCACTAATGCAACAACTATAACACAGCAGCAGCTGCAGCAGCATCAACAGCAGCAGCAGCAACAACAACAGCAGCAGCAGCAACACCTACACCAGCAGCAACAGCAGCAGCAGCAGCAACTCCACATAACCAGCACCAATCCAAACATCGGCGTCAGCAACAGTGCTGGTAACAACGGCAACAATAACAACAACGGCGGCAACAGCAATAACAACAACGGCACAGCATCAATATTCATAAATGCATCGGCGTCGAACGCTCAACTAGCAACACAGGCGCAAGCGCAGGGCAGTGGCTTTCGGTAAAACCCAACAAGCGGGAGAGAGACAGAGATAGAGAAAGCATAAGCCCAAAACAAACAAACAAACAAACAAACAACAACAACGACAGCAGACAACCCATAAGAGCAACCACCTTATAACTAAGCTTAAGTTGATAATTTAGTTTAGCTTGAAACATGTTTAGCATTGAATTCGAAGTTGTCGATGGATCACCATATCGAAGCATCGGGAGGCAAGTCTGTTTGTAGAGTATCCTGAGGGCCAGCATTGCGCCCCCATCTAGCCATTCTGTATAGAGGAGGGAGTTGAATTAACTAACGGCTAACTAAGTGTGTAATTAATTAAGCGATTGTATAAACACCACGATGTCATCAAATTTTTGTAGACTTACGTAATGTATTTTAGTCCTTAGGCAGCAAAGTGAAGCCAAAAAAAAAAAAAACAGAAAAACTAATTGTAAGCAGCCAGGCCAGGGCAAGGGCTATATCCACATAGATCAAATTGGAATTGGTGTCCAGCTTAATGTACATATCATAACTAATTTCATAATTGCTATATCCGATCCGATATATATATATATATACATATATATATATATATATTATATATATAGTTACAAATTTCATGTTGCCAATTGTACCCTTAAGTTTCACTTAGTGTATGAATGAGTGTCTGTGTGTGTGTGTGCGTGCGTGTGTTTATATGCATTTATATAAATTATGAATATACTTAAAAATAGTTGAAAAATTCGGAAATTCAGAAATTGGCATCGGCTCAATTGGCCTTGACCCTGGCTTTGCACACACGCCGCTGAGCTGCAGGTTTCACATTCTATTTTAACAATACGTAACAATAGAGAACACAAGCCCCCCTCCCCCTCAACACATATATATTAAATATGATATATTGTATTTGTATAGTTAAATATTTGTATTTAATGAAAGTAAATTTGCAAAACACAACTCAATCGAAAGCATTGATAGACTGTAATATACCCTGTCTAAGCTTGCTTGTGGCTCAATTCTTTTTGGCCAATATTTTGTTGATGTCCTGCAATTCGCGCGTGCTCCACGGCTCGAGCGGATCCGGCGGCGACTGAGCCTGAGCCTTGCGCACCACGGCTGCCGAGCGACCGCGAGTGTGCTTGCTCTCCACTTCCGCTTCGCTCTCCTCGGGAGATACTCTGTAAATTGGATGTATGGAGATATATGACAGAATACATATTGAGATATGTATGTAGTTGAGAAGGAAACAAGCTAGCCAGATTAACACTACGGGAACTCATATCCGTATACTCCTTCGTCAGTTTCCGACTCACTAAATACAGATCTCATCTTCTACAACTGCCTTAGTAAATACCCGTACATTAACAGTCGTAAACACCCTCTACGCTCAACTCACTTATTTCGCCTGCGTATCCTTGCGCTTTTGGCTCGGCGCGCCGCCTCGTCCTGGCTGGGCTGGCATTTGCGCAGATGGAACTGCTTCATGGTGGCATGCACCTCGTCGGCTGTGGGCAAGTCCTCGCTGTCCATCTCGCCGTTGCCATCCTCGGTCTCCACCTCCGCCTCCTGTTCGATGGTGAGCACCTCCTCTGCCACCGCCTCATCGAAGTTGAAGTCCTGTAAAGGCAATACCATTGGTAACAGCTGTTCTCCTGCAAGGGGAGACTCACTTACCGGTAGCGTCTCCAGCTGTGGCATCTGCTGATTCCACACGGAGGACATGGAGGTCTTGCCATTGTGATTGGGCGAGCGCTTGATGTCCGCCTTGGAGAGCGCGTTGTGCGTGCGCTTGGCCAGCGAGAGTTTGCCCAGGATGGGGCCACCGCCGTCGCTCTCCTCCGTCTCCACCTCGGCGAGCATGTTCATGAACTCCTCCAGCTTCTTGGGATCCACAATGTCCTTCGGATCCTGGAACAAGTTGGTCAAATTACTGGCCATGGGCGCCGGCACGGGCAACGTTGGCTTCAGTGGAGGCGGTGCTGCAGTTGTGGTTCCCACTGGAGTTGGTATTGGCGCAGCCATTGCTGGCACGGATACCTTCCTAGTCAGCTGCGGCTGCGTCTTGAGCGTCTGCTCAACCAAGTCGAACGCCTTGTTCGCGAGCTGCTGCAGTCCGGCAAAGTAGTGCGGATCATGTGTGTCCGGCCGCTGGTCCGACATGAGGATCAGCTCGCGAAACGGATCCGGCACGGGCACGGCCAATGGAGCTTGAGGTGTTGTCGCTGCGGTGCGCAGCGGAACTCCATTGCTGGCAGCCGGATTGTTAGCAAAGGTCAGCATGTCCATGGCGTTAGTGAAGTCGGATTCGTTGTGCAGATTGTACGGATCCTTCAGCTTCTGCTTGGTCACCTTGACGGGACTCGATATGGAGGCGCGTCCCCACATCAAGCGTCGCATCTCCTCCCCAGTCATGCCACGCTTCTTCAGCGCTGTCAACGTGACCCGCCCGACGCGCTGCAAGCGAAAACCAATTAAAGCTTGAGAGGATTTGGATTGGGATTAGGGCTACGGGCAGGACTCACCTTCCAGTTAGAGACAGCGCCCTTGCGCTGCTTGGCACGGGTCTTGCTCTTGCTCTTGATAACCATAACGCCGCGCACCTCGAAGCCCGTATCGTCGGCCGGGCCGAGCGGTATAGAGTACGCCTCCAGATAGCCTTTGGCGTCCGACTGGGGCACAGCTCGCTCCAAGGTAACCACAATCTTGGCCCATTGCTTCATCCACTCCTTCTCCGACTGCTCAATGACCGTCACATACGTGTTGCCCATCATGGCGATCAACATGTTGAGCAACAGGATCGGCACAAAGATCATGAAGATGACGAAAACGGTTTTCGATAAGTTCGGATAGGTCGTCTGGTTCAGATCGGGATACTATTGCGAAGAGTCAGTTATATAAAGTTGTAAATAAGATAAAGCTCAATTTTTATTTGAATAAAGTTTTTCCGAAAGTAACTCCGAATTTTTTAAATATATTCTGAAAATTTTATAAAGTTATTCCGAATTTTTTTTAATTATTCTGAAATTTTATTAAAAAATAAAAATTTTCCAAAGTTTTAATTTTGTCCGAAAATTCTTATTTTACTCCGAAAAATTTAAATTGATTATTTTTCCGAAATTTTTAAGTTTACTCTCAAAACTTCAAAATATTTCCGAAAATTTTAATATTATTTTTTACACATTTAAAATTTGTCTTTGCAAATTTCTTCAGGACTTAGAACTAGTAGAGACAATACTCACATTGTAGTCGCCGAGTGTGGTCTGAAAGAGGGCCATCCAGGTGCTGGTGTAGGTGTTGAACATGGTCGACTGCACTTGGGGGTGTCCTTTGTAGAGGAAGTAGAAAGCCTGCGAAAAGCCGCACAGGACAATCGAATAGATAATGCCAAAGGTGAACATGTCGCCCGTTATCATGGAGTAAATCATGGTCACAAACGGACCCGTCAAGCGTATAGCACTGGGAGGGAGAAGGGGACACATTAATGAGAAGGGAAAGAGAGAATGAGAAGACTCCACGTTACCCAGCAAAGAACATGAGCAGGAACCAGCTGCCGGGCACGGCAAAGATCAGGATGGCCTCCTCGGTGTCCGTGTCGCCGATCAAGCGGAATGGAATGCACGCCAGGATCAACAGATTCGAGAACAGGAATATGGCCTTGGCGGGAGCATGAGACTGGAAAGAATGAGAGAGAATGAGAGAGAGAGAGAAAGATTTCTTGCCACTCATACCAGCTGCTTGAGGAACGCGGAAAGTCCCTGATTCTTGATCTCGTCACCCTGCTGGAAGACCACATAGCTCAGTACCCCAGCTATGGTCGCCAGCTCGGCGCAGTAGCGAGCCACCGTCTGGGCATTGTAGTCATCCTCATCCGCTGCTGCTGCTGCAGCTGGAGCACCTGCAGCTCCATCGCTCAGCTGCGCCATGGCTGCTGCGTCGCCGTTGTCCTCATCGTCCAGTCCGTCGCCATCGTGTGCCGGACGCAAATACACGGATACGGACAGACAGAGCAGATGGGTGGACAGAATAAGCAGACGCTTGAGGAACTGATTCTGGGCGAACGTCTTCCATTTCTCTTCGAGCAGGCGCTGAATTATGCCACCGTCCAGCATGTCCAGATGCTCCGGCTTGGTGCCGTTCAAGATGATGAAAAGCGCCGAGTTCCAGTCTGAAAAAAAATAAAGGAACCTGTTATAGATTGATTGATGATGATTGAAGATCAAGGCAGAGAGCCAGAGCTGTGCCAGCAAGGCGAACTGCCTATGCTGGTCGATTGATTGACCAACTGGCTAGCTGATTGACTGATTGGTTGATGATGGATGATTGATAATGATTAAAGCATTGAATATCGTATAGCCCTCATCATTTGAGCTGGAAGCTTGTATGCTACTATAGGGGATATTATTACATATTATATAAGTATAGGTAAAGGTTAAGGATAATGCTCCGAAGGACCGATTGATTGACTGATTGATGACCTACGCATAGCTAAAGCTAGAAAAGCTAGGCGACTGAATGTTTGTCTATAGTGAAGGCATTTAGTAACTATTTATGCTGACTGACTGACTGATTGATTGACTGGTTGATTGGCTGATTGATTGACTGATATCATATACTATATGCCATAGTCCACTTATTTCTTCATAGGCTATATACCCCATCGCCTACTCACTCGTGCGCCCATCGGGCAGCAGCGTGTCCAGCGCATTGAGCGGATAGCCGGAGCAGGTGATGTTGCTGTAGCGCCAGAACTCTCGGGCGGACAGCTCCAACATCTCGCGAAAGACCTCGGCACGGCCCAGCTTGCAGGCGAGCGTCAGCGGCGTCAGGCCCGTCTGGTTGACGATTCCGTTCTTGGCCGGCGTCTTCGGGTGGCGCAGGGCATAGCCGAACATGTCCAGCTTGTCGCAGACGACGACCATGTGCAGGATCATGTTGCCAAAGGAGTCCTGGGCATCCGGATCGGCACCGCAGTCGACGAGTAGATTGTAGACGCTCTCGTTGGCACAGCAGGCGGCCCAGGCCAGCGGATACTCGCCCATATAGGCCAGACCTTCGTAGTCCGTGCTCTTGGCCGGATTCATGCGCTGCTGATCGCGCGGCAGAAAGAAGCTGCCGATGGCGCGCTGATTGATATCCGCTCCGGCCTCAATCAAGTCCGCGACGAGCTCATTGTTGCTGTAGGCGATTGACAGGTGCAAGGCGCTGGCGCCCAGGTACTCCTCGCCCTCCATCACGTCCAGCGCCAGGTTGGGATAGACACGGAGCAGGACACGCGCCAGCTTCGTGTGGATCTTGGAGTCGCAGATGATGAGCACGTGCAGCAGACTCTCGCCGAGAGCGCCGCGATACTGCATCTGCCAGCAGGCCTTGTGGTCCTCCCACTTGCCCAGCGGATCGTGTATGGAGAGCGACGCCTCAATCGGTATGGTCACCTCCGTGTGATCTCGATACTTCCAGCGCAGGAACTCGGCCCGATTGATCACCTGACCCTTGCCATCGTTGTACATGAAGACGCCGAACTGCTCCCGGATCAGCTGCTCCACGGCAATCAAGCCGCCCGAGTTGATGGCATCGATCAGATCGCCACCTGCCAAGCGGATACGGACTCAGATTGAGATCAAGATGAACACTTCCGCCCCGACCTACCTCTCTTGTAGTCGGCCAGCTTGTAGAGCAGGCATCTGCAGGCCGTTGCCGAGGACTGCGATATGACCGCATCCAGTATGGCGCCTGGCTTCATCTCGGGCGCCTTTTTCCGCAAACATTTCTTCAGCAGGAATTTCATCTCAAGACCTCAGTTAGAGTCCACTCTGATTGCTTTTCATTCACCACCAACTGACGAGCTCTGAAGTTGCGCAAGAGTTTGGCTTTTGTTTGTTCGATGGGAAAGTTGCTTGGACTTGGGCGATGACGTTGTCCCAGGCAACAGCAAATCAAGGAGGGTGGCGGAGGTGAGAGATGAAGAGAGAGAGAGAGAGAGAGAGAGAGGGGGAGGAGAGGTAGAGCAGGGAAGGCATCAGATTGATATAGATAGAGCGACAGGTGAGAGAAAAAGAAAGAAAAAGAGAGAGAAAAACAAAGAAATAGAGAGAGAGAGAGACAGAAAGAAGAGATAAATAGAGGTGAAGAGTGGACGAGAGATGGAGAAAGGAGAGGCAAAGAGAGGATGATAAATAGAAAGAGAGAGAGAGAGAGAGAGAGAGAGTGAAAGGATAGACAAAGAGAGATGAAGAGACAAAGAGGGGTGAAGAGAGGACGAGAGATGAGAGAGATAGAAAGGAAAGACTAAGAGTGTTAAAGAGAGGATGAGACATAGAGAGAGGTAGACGATAGAGAAAACCGGAGAGAAATAGAGACAGATGAGTAATACAAGTAATGAGAGGGGCAGAGATGCAGAGATTGAGGCAAAGATAGAGCGAATCTTAGCGAAATACCTGTTAGATATTGCTATGTGAAATATTCTCTGCATTCTCGATATTCATGTGAACATTTTATATTCTTTTTCATAGCTCGAAATCAACAACTATCTGTAGCCCAACAGAACTAGAACTTTCTCTACATCCTTTTACGGATTGATTCCATTATCATGATCTATATAATATATATCTGACTATAATTACTCTCTACACATACCCTGTAAACAATACAAGTTATCAAACAAGAGAATTGTGGTTAATTTTGTATTGCATTTTTTTATTTTTATTTATTTTTTGTTGTTGCTTTTTTATTATTATTATTTTATTATGTATATAAATATATTTGTTTTTGTTTTTATTTTAATATTTTCCTTCTTTTTCTTTTGGTCACTTAAGCCTAGAGTATTGATATATCGGATATACTGTAAAATAAATTGTATAATATTTTTTTGCCTTTTAATTCGCTTTTTGCCTGCAAAATTTTATGTTTTTTTTTATATTTTTAAATTTTTATTTTACGCGTTTACAAAAATTTCTTTTTCTTCTTTTAAATATTTTATTATTTTTTTATTACATATACATTTATGTATACATATATATGCTTTGTATATATATATAAATATAAATAAGAGAGACATTCAAAAATGAAATACCTTATGTGTGTGTGAGTGTTAGAGAGTGTGTGTGTGTGTAAATATGTTATACATATATTTATATATATATCATGCAAATATCTTTCGTAAAATACAATAATATATATATAGATATATATAGTTCTCATAATATCGAGCGCGATTATTATTATAATTATTTATTTTTTTTTTTTGGGTGTGAAAAAAAACGTAAACGAAAACAGATATGACAAATACGAATATATATAATCACATAATGAAAGTAATATCAATATTAAAAATTAAAAAAAAAAACAAAACAGGAATACTTTTCTATTAGTTAAGATCATAATTTGAAGAGTTCTCATATGAATATATATAAGTTATATATATAAATACTACTGAGAGAGAGAGTTGAAAATTGGAATATAGTTTTGGAATTTTACTTTTGTTGTTGTATAAATGCAATATTCAATTGAATGTCTTTTGATGTTGCTGTTCTTGTTGTTGTTGTTGACTTATGTACTATATAGAGCACATAGCTCTCAGCCAGCGCTATGTTACGAGTATAGGTTTATGTTGGTCAATCAGTCGTAAAAGTTGTTCTTCCTTTCTATTGTATACAAAATATACTTTATATATTTATATATATATATATATATATATATATATATATATATATATATATATATATATGTATGTATGTCATCTATTACCAAAGTACAAATACAAATACAAATGTGTATATATATTCTATATGTTTAGTCTTAATGGAGTCTTCTGCACGCTCTTCTATTGTTTGCAGTACAAAACAAATTTTGTATTTCTATATAATCTTCTTTTAATGGCAACGATGCGATTTCAAGTCTTTTCGTTAAACAGTTTTGGAATTGTTTTCATTATATCAATAGATTTGTCTTTTGATCTGGCGTTACATATTTGATTTGATTTGATTTATTTTTATTTTTGTTTTCTTTCTCACTTTACGCTTAGGCTTTATGTTGTAAGTTAACAAAATACTCGCTTGATTGGCTTACGCATTAAACGTCTCAGTGTTTAGTACAGTCTATATCTTGTTCTTGTTCTTCTTCTTGTTCTTGATCTGCTGTGTGAGTACGATTCGCTTGGCATATATATATCTATAGAAATATATATGTCTCTGTGTGTCACAAAAGGAAGACTAGAAGAATTGAATCCATAAACAGACGAGTAAAGGAGTGTTTCAGTCGGCAGTGCCCGACTCGTGTATACCCTGAACCCCAAGCAGAGTTGCTGTTAATGTTAACTAACATACGACTTGCTGCAGCGACTGTTCTTGCTCTGTTCCACTATTTGAATATGACTGTAAACTTTTTGATCTGGTTGGTGCAGGTATTCAAAATCTGTCTATATATCGAATTTCTAAGGAAAAACTAAAGAAATACTTCGAATTTCAAGTCATACAGAGGGACAGGCAGATATAGCTTGATTGATCAATGATCAGGCATATATATATATATATATATATATATATATATATATATATATATATATATATATATATATATATATATATATAGTTCTATATAATTCATAGATTCAGCCACGCCTGCCTCTGCTAGCTTACGGTTTACCCTTTGCACCCATTTCGAATGGGTTCAGGATAACGCATGAAAATTAACGTCTGACAAAAAAGCGAATAGTTTCAAATGTCCTCTAAATATGCTTTAAAATACATAATGTAAAGAAAGTGTATAAATATGTCTGTGTGATGTGATTGCTGTATGTGTATGTGTGTGTGTGTTGGTGTCGGGCCCGGCTGAGCTGCGAGTGAAATTTAAAGCAGTTTATTAAAAAAAAATACATAGATATAGATCTATGCATCTATATAGAGAGCACACTTGAAATAAATTGAGCGGTTAAAAAAATACTCTAAAACATATACATGTAGATCATGTACTATATAATCTTGTCACTAACTTTCGCCTTGTCGTCTCCTACTTTATATCTTTATCAACAGCATATATGGCCACAAACTTATATATGTAGATATATTTATGCATATATATATAATCGAATCGAAAATCTATAGAAAATCCATATTTGTAAAAATAAAATCTATATAAAAAATGTGTGTATATGTAAAATATGTAAATATGCTTAACTAATTTCGACTAACTACCTAAATAAACTCAAAAAAACTGCACACGCATATAAATATATATATATATATATATATATATATATATATATATATATATATATATATATATATATATATATATATATATATATATATATATATATATATATATATATACAAAGTAAATATACATATGTATATATATGCATTTATACACAGATGTATAAGGAAAACAAATACAAGCACAAATACAAAATACAATTAAACAAAATATTAAACACAAAACATCAAATGAATCATCTGCCTTAACATTGCTAATTTGGCAATTTGATTGAGCAACTGCAGTTGGGTATATCTAAGCGGGTACAGGGTAACTGCGGGTATATTGGCACACAACCACCAATTAGCAGTGCATACAATAAGTGTATAAATATCGCTCTCTCTTTCTCTCTCTCTCTTTCTATCGCTCTCTAAGTCCTAACAGCACCGAGCAGTTTATCAAAAAATAAGGTAGAAACTGAAGCGCAAGCTCGCGAATTGCCTAAAACTTGTAATCCTGGCCGGGTCCTGTGTGTCAGTATGTGTATCTGTGTCTGTGTCAGTGTATATATATATATACGCGTAATTATGCATCGTATATATTCATATATACGCGTCGAACTTATCTATGAGTGTATATTTAATAATATAGCTTATGTGTATGCAATGCGTTGAGGCTACTCTTGCCACTCGTTCTCATCGACACCCTCCATGTCATCCTGCTCCAACTTTGTGTTGTATTCCATTCGCGCGCTCACCGACTTCTGAATCTGAAATAGTAGAGAGGCATGCATGTAAGTAAGAGAGAAGGAGAAAGAGAGAGAAAGAGGGAGAGAGATAATATACCTCCTGTTGCTTGTTGGTCTCATACTCAGACTTGCTACCAAACTGTGTGTGATCCGGTCTCTTAACTGGCGCTGGCACTTGCTGTATGGAGGATACTGAAAGGAGTAGAGAGAAGTGCATGAGTCTAACTGGTAGTAAGAAATAGAGGGAGTGAAACTGTCCGACAGAAAGAGATAGGAATAAAGGAGTGTTGCAAGCAGTTGCATCAGGGTAGAGAGATGGAGAGAAAGAGAGCGAGAGAGGAATATCACTTACGGGTATCCATGCCCTCGGGCTTGAGGCTAACTTTGGCTGCGCTCTTGTCGTTGCACGCAAACCAATCCTCAGCAGAAAGCGTGGCGCTCCATGTAATGCGTGTGGGTGGAAACAAATCATCCTGGAACAGTTCACTCTGCAAGCAAGAGCAGGATAAATATAACATATATATAAAGGATATGTACAACTCTAAATCTAAAGTATTACCTTAATGCGTGGCACAGTAAAGCTTAGCGGCTCAATGGTTGTGTTTGTCAGCCTGTATGCCTTGGAGAACTCCACGCTGGCCACATCGCAATGATTCTTGGTCAGAAAACTGAGGCCCTGATGCAGCGAGGAGCAGCGATGGTGCGACAGTGGGCATATATATGGCTCCTCGTCGGTTATCTCGTAGCAATAGATTGTCGAATCACCCTTTCCAGTGACAAACAGCGTGGAGCTGTCCTCATCATAATACGGTATGAGTATTGATGGCGACACATCCAAACTGGCCGTATTCAGCGGTGCTGTCAACTTTTGTGCATTATACACGCTTATCTGACGCTCCGATACCCTGTAATATGATTAGATACATGCATTAATATATAACAGTAAATTAGTAAGACATCAACCCACTTATCGAATCCAGTGCAGACAATGTAGTGACCCTCGAGTGCCCAGGTGATGCGTGCACCGCGTGTGCCCACCGGTCCGTTGCCCTCGCGTATCGGTGTCTCGGACTTGCGTGGATTGTAGACGCGTATTTTGCCATCTTTGCAAACGCTGGCGCCCAGCTTGCCGCACGGACTCCAGGCAAAGTCAAATATCTGATCCGTGTGCCCGGTGAGGGCGCACTTCTCCTTCATGGTGCGCAAGTCCCAGAGCTTGATGGTCATGTCATAGCTGGCCGTTAGCAGCACATCGGCGGCCAGCGGATGAAAGCGTATGAAATAGATTTTATCCAAATGAGCTGTCAGCTCGCCCTGCGGCATATTCGTCGGCTCACTCAGGCCACCCTCCTCGATGTGCCACAATTTGACAATGCCATCGTCGCAGGCAACCGCCAGACGCTGTGCATCAAACGGATCCCATTGGAAGTCCATTATATTGCTGCCGTTCACCAGCGATGGGATGACACCGTCCGGCAAGCGGCCCGGGCGACTCAACTCGAATATGGCAATTTTACCGCCCGGTCCGGCGAGCGGGACAGCAACGCGGTCATGGTTGGCATGGAAGCCATTGCATTCGCCCGGTATCTGACGGCTCAAGTTGCGCAAGTTCTCAATATGCGTGGACTTGTGGCCGGGCGTGCCCTTCAAGTGACGAAACTTGGACACCTTGCCGAAGACGGTGGAGGTGCGCTTTGTGGACGCAGCACTGAATGCCGCTTCTGTGGCTGACTTCTTAAGACCGGCATTGTTGCCGCGCTGGGCGCGATGCTCCTCCATTAGTTTGCCCTCTGGCACCGAGATGCGCTTGCAGTCAATGCCGCTCGCTGGAATAACATTGCTATTGCCTCCCACCTGCTGGCTGGGCTTCAACGGCTCGACCTTTGAGCTCTCGCGGCGACTAAGGAGAAATTCAATTCGATTAAAATTTCATCATAAATATGGATAATTGAGGGAAAGCAGCTACTCACAGCGGCACTGGCGACTGAGCCTTCTCATCGATTTGACTTTTGGATCGACTCTCGTAGACGCGTCGGCGCTCGGCAATGCTGCTGCGCACCGCTGAGAAGCGCCGCAAATCGGCATCGGTGCGATCCTCGCCCTCTGTAGAGTTCTCCGACGACTCCGAGTTCTGTTCAAAGATCTAAACACAAATTATGGGATAAAGGAGATTCGAGACGTGAGCAAATCTGAGATTTTCAATATCAATTCAATAAATCCTTTTGCAGACCTTATCGGATGATTCATCATCGTCAGCCGAAGACTAAAGTTGTTGTAGTCGTGGTTTGTTGTTGCAGTTCGGATTTAGGTTGGACAAGTGGTAGAAAGTGGCACAGTAGAAGTACACAGGTGCGGGAGTAGTTTTGGGTTGTTAGTTAGCAGGTTAGAAGTTTTGTTTTTGTTTTTTGTATTGGTAGTAAAATAGTAAACGAGGGTAGAAACGAATTTTGGCACAGGCATGTAAGAGAGGTCAAGAGTTGAAAAGATTAGTCAAGTGTGGCCGTAAGCATAAATGGCTATTCTAACTATATATTAAAATGTATATATATATATATATATATATATATATCTGTAATTTACCTTGCGCCGCTCCGATGTTGTCAATGACTTTTGCACGCCATTGCCATTGCCATTACCGTTGCCATTGCCGGCCACATCTGGTTCGCTCTCTGAAAAGAGACAGAGAGAGAGAGAGGGAGAGATAAAGTCTGCACTTCTTCAGTCGTTGCCTTTGCTTACTTTGAATTTCGATTTCCACAATGAGATCGGGCTTGCTGCCGCCAGCTGGCGCATCACCGCAGCTATCCTGGCCAACAGTCGATATATTCTCATGGGAGCCCGGCGCAACGGGCACGGCAAACACCTTGTCAAAGGAAACGTCGCCCGTGTTGCTAGAGAAGGGCTTCGGACCAAGCCGTGGCTGTGGAACAATGCAAATTCGTATTAAAATCATGAAATATATGGGCAATAAAATATAAAATTTAGAAAATAAAATTTTATACTCTAACAACTGAAACAGTGGAATGAAACACTATCAAAAATGTGCAAAAAATAATATTAAAACATTTAAAAAATCTAAAACTTAAAATCGAACAAAACGGAATGGAACTAAGTCGTACTTTCAAATTGTGAAATGGAAGAGTCAAAAACGTACTAAATAAATAAAAAAACCAAAATACAAAATTAAACAAATGAAATTTCGTTCTGTGGCATTCACTGTGGCACCTTGTAGGCGGCTGCTGCGGTTGTGCGTGGCCGTGGGCGTGGCGTATTGCCTTCACTCATTGAATCGCCAGACTGTGGGGTAGTTGACTCGGGCAGCGAATTGTTGCGCGAAGTGCGCGGCATTGGCTTGGGCGGCGATTGGCTGCCACTGGGTGAATTGGTGTCCAGCGCAGCCGACGAGGAGGCCTCCTCACTGCTGCCGGTGGAGTGCTCAGTGGGTGAGTCCTTCTCATCCAAATGCTGATGCTGCTGCTGCTGGTCCTTCTCGGAGTCTGTCTTATATTTAGCTTCAAATTTGCGTATCAATTCGCTTTGGTTTAGGCTGCACTCGTCCTTTGGCTGCAGTTTGGCCTGATGCGAACGCTTCTCGTTGCAGTCGGCTCCGTTGCCATTCTTCTCCTCGCTGTTGTTGCACTTGCGCAGCATCATGAAGTGCTCGTTGTCGTTGCGCTTTGCCGCCGATGTGGTGGCCGGCTTTTGTGTTTGGGTCTGACTCTTGCCCTTGGCCTTCAGGTTCTCAAGGTTCTTAACGAAATCGCTCAAATTGCCACGATGTATCTGAGTGTGTATATATATTATGTATGATATATGTGTTATTGTTGAGTTCTAGTTAAGTTCTACACTGAGTTCACATATTTGGGCTAAGTTAACTGATTAACTTAGTAATTAGGTTCCACATGCGATCCACGTGTTTTAGCTTTGGCAATTGAGCTACTAAAGAATATACTGTACATTTGCGCCTAGGTTCCACATACAATCCACTTATCTAAGCTAACTTATCTACTTAAAAATATGTTAATCTAAATTCCACTTAACCGATCTACTTAAGAATATATAGTAGATACTTTACTTATACACTTGATATATTATACTCATATATCTTATAGCCTAGCACATACATATTTATCATTAACTTATAATTCTTAACGATCAATCTTATCAAATTCTCAAGTTCTATGGTTGTTCTTTATATCTAACGATAAGCATAACATATATATATGGAATGAAATATATATATATATGTATTTATAGCTACTTACGATAATTGGCTCATCGCCATGTTCGCGTTTCGCTGGATCCAAATTCATTTTGGGCACTGCCAGATTGGTCCCATTGAGCCATTCGCTGGCAATTAGCTCCGTCTTATAGCCCGTGGTTTCAGGATATAAATCAGCATGAAAATCGCGATAGGTCTACAATGAAATATATATATATATATACACATCAGTCAAAATCACATTTATCTTCGTCCTTTGGTCACTCACCTTGCGTGGCACCTGGTACATTATGGGTATGACCATGTTGGAGGTAAGTTGAAGCACACGATTGACCTCAGCCTCCATCACTTTGAGGGCACGCTTGGGCACCAGGCAGGCGCCCTTGGTTTGTTCGCCGGTATGCCGAAGTCCTTCGATTAGATAGGGATCCTTGTCTGTGATCTCCAGATAGTTGATGGTCGTATCACCCTTGCCAGCCAGGAACAGCATGTTCGTATCCGGATCGAACAGCGGCATCAGTATGCCCGTCGAGCAGTCCAACTCCAGCGTCTTTTCGGGCGTATTGAAGTTGCGTATATCGCGGATGATCACTTGGCGCAAACGGGCCGCATCGAAACCGGTGGTCAGGATGCGCGACTGATTGCCCAGCCAGACGACGCGCGAGTCCTTAATGCTCTGATGCGATTCAGTCAACATTTGTATGGGTGAGCCGGCGGCGCGTGGATCAAAGATGCGCAGACACTTATCCTTGCAGCTGGTGGCCAGGACAGTGCCATCCTCTCGCCAGCTGACCGATTGAATTACCTCCGGATGCTCATTGTTAGCTAAGAGAGGGATAAAGAGTTGCAGTTGCGATGGGGTATGCCAAATTTGATCTGCTACTCACAGAAGATTTCCTTTTGGGCCGCAATATCGAAGAGCGCCACACAACCAGCCGCTGTGGAATACATTAGACCATCGGCAGTGGGATGAAAGCCGACGGTCTCCACGCGACGCTGCTTATGTGAGAAGACAGCCTCGGGATCAGAGAGCGATTGTTCGAGTCCTTTTTCGGGTATGTGCCAGATTTTGACCTGCCAGAGAGAGAGAGAGAGAGTGAAGGGATGATACGACTTTGTCTTCAATACTTAAATCTCTGCTTTACTCACCAGGCAGTCCTGCGATGCCGTTGCCAAGAGTCCATCGTGAAAGGGCGAGAATTTCAAGTCTGTCACTGTGTCCGTATGGCCATGCAGCAATGGCATCGTCTTGCTCTTCCGTCCGCAGTCGTCGAGCGGCAGGACAGCGACACTGGAGCCAGTGTGCTCCCAATTGAAGGCCATGAAGGCAGCGGATGCGGCAATATTGTTGCCGTAGGTTTGATAGCTGCCCACGCATATCTCGCGTACGCAAGCCTCCGCTTTTGGGACAATGGGCGCGGCATTTTTATACTTGGAAGCCTTAAAGCGCCAGGCCATTCTGTGTGTGAGTGTGTGATGTGATGTGTGTGTGTATGTGTGTGCTGCAGGTATGCGTGCGTGCGTGTGCGTCGATTGCAATTGGACCGCTTGAAGCGCTGCTACCGTTAGCCCGATGTCTCACTTTACCAATTCGAGAAGACGAGTTCCGCGCTTGTTTCTTTCTCGTTTCGTTTATTAATTTTCTTTTTGCCTCTTGCCAATTCGATAGCTTCTGTTGTAATTGCTATTTATTTAATTGTTTGTTCGTTCGGCTGTGGTCCGCTCGGCTAGAATTACAAACACGAAGTTCTATTATTATTATTATGATTATTGCTAACTTAAGTTATCGCCTGCCACTGAGGCAGAGTCAACCACCACCACCACCACCGAATATGAATCACCCTGTCAGTGCAGCCGGCCATTGGCTATATTTGCGCCCTAAATATATTTGTATATATTACTTTCTCAGTCTCAATTACATTAGCAAATAGATTTCCCTTCTTTGTTTTTTTTTTAATTTCACTTTGCGCGCGTTTACTGCATGCAAAAAAGCCAAATCAAAGCCAATTTCGCGCCTTTACAAGCCAAACTAGCTTTAAACTGCTAATGTTTCGTTTTAAAGCCAAACTGGCCTTTTACTGCATGAAAAATAGCCAATTCTTAAGCCCAAAGCGAGTCTAGCTTGGCTTTTTCAAGCCAAACTAGCCGTTTTCTTGATCAAAGTCCGGCAGCACAGCGCACGCAGCGCAAAAAAAAAAAAAAAAAAAAAAAAAAAAAAACAGACGCACCACACAAATATCAATTGATAAGCTGTTTTGTGATATGATGTTGCTGCCTGATGACTGCCTGGCACGCCCACACTTGAGTCGCATTACTCACAACATGTCAGATGAGCAACAGCAACAACAGCAACAGCCCATACACAGAAACTTGAACAAGAATGGAAAAATGGAAATGGACAACTGGGACTTGCGACTTGGACTCGTCTCGTCTGCTAATGTTGCAGTTGTTGCTGCGCTGCACTTGGCTATAATTATTGAGGACTTGCACACTTGCCTATACATATATGTATATATATATATATATATATATATATATATATATATATATATATATATATATATATATATATATATATATATATATATATATATATATATATATATATATATATATATTAATATATTACTGCATGAAAAATAGCCAATTCTTAAGCCCAAAGCGAGTCTAGCTTGGCTTTTTCATATATATATGTGTGTTTGTGCGTCTTGTTTATCGCATGAAAAGAGAAAGCACAACAAAAAGCAGCAGCAACAATTGCGTTTGCGTCTGCTATGCGATGCGAGGAGAATGCCAAATGCCGATTGAGAGATGCCGGATAGGCTTAAAGCAGACACAGGCACACACACACATGTGATGTATGCATGCATGTACGTGTGTGTGTGCTTGCCTTGTCCTTTTTCCGCTTTAGCTTTCCATGCATACAAATTGTGCTAATCTAGGTGTTGGCCACTTGTAAGCGCCTTTTATAAACAAGTGCCACGCCTCACAAATAGAATATACGAGCATATACATACATACATACATATATATATTTATGTATGTGTGCGTGAGTGGATTACTGTTGTTGCTCTTTCATTATGTTTGTTTTTTAAGGAGCTACTCATAAAAGAAGTTATGTTTATAGTTACACTTAAACTCTGATTATATCTGAAACTAATCCGTTCTCCACAAACATAGTTAAAACATGATTCATACGACAGTTTAAGGCGAAACTTTAAAAATAATTCATTTAGAACATGTGCATGAATCATAACTTAATATAGCTGATACGATCAGAATATATATATATATACTTTTTTAATATATACATTTTATGATCACAATTATTTTTAATAATATGAATTAATTGTAAATATTGCTCAATCATAAACTTTCAACGTTGCAATTGCAAAATTATATCAATTACGCCAATTTATTACAACTCTCTATAAATATAAATATATTCACAAACTCTTTTTGCAGTGTAAGTGTACGAAAAAGAATGCTGTTATATTTGCAACACTTAGTAAAGAACAAACAGAAGAGAAAAAAAACACACACACACACTTTAGAGTGGACCTTGTTCAAGGCTTGCAATAATTATCTTGGTACAAGCACTGTATCTATATAATTATATTTATAATAACTGCACTTTTTTCATGGTTTATTTATTTGATTTTTATTTTTTTTACAATTTTGATTTTGTTCCTTAACAGTTTTCTTCATCCTCATCTGGTCCACTCTAAAGGCGAGACAGTTTAGCTTTCTTTGAGCATTTGTCACTCTCTCACACACACACATACACAGAATGGAAGTGCAAATGCTAAACTGCCCTGGAGTTTGGGCTACAAATCTCAGCAAGTTGATCGAGCACTTTTCGCTGGCATTTAAATTGAATTTCGTATACTTTTTTCTTTATTATTTATTTGCAACTTTTGTTATTTTTCGTCTTCCACTCCTATTTGTATGTGTGCCGCAACTAGCGGTTAATTTCAAGTGCAGCCAGCGGCTTGCGAGGAACAACAACATCAACAATAACAGGCAGACGGCAACTGGAGCTAAATGTATTGACAAACGCCGCAGCAGCAGCAGCGGCAGCAGCAACAACAACAACAGCAACGAGCAGAAGAAGAAGTAATAGAAGAAGAGACACAGTTGCGCTCACTTGACGACGCGTGCGCAAATTCAACTGGTTCGTTAGAAAGCGGCAAAACAAATGACCATCATTGGCTGTTGACGTTGGCAGCCTGCTGGACTGGATGACTGGCTGGCTGGCTGGTGGTGGTGGTGCAGCCACCAGGTAATCGGGTCAAGTGATTTAGAAAAATATAGAAAAAGAAAACTGCGCACGACTGAGCGAGCGGAAGTTGGGTGGCAGTGGCGGCAGCGCTGGCGACGGACATTGGCCAAAAAGGGAATTGGAAATGAAGCAGAAACAAGTGCAACCTGCAGGAGAGCAACAGCAGCAGCAGCAGACAGCGGGAGACAACAGCATCCATGTTGCAGTTGCGAGAGAGAGAGAGAGCGAGAGCTGCGTGTGTGTGTGCGTCTGGGGGTCTCTCTTTATAGCTACACAGGGTGTCAGTGTCAGTGCCTGTGTGTGTGAGCGGGTGCAACTGTAAGCAACTTTGTTGGGGGTGGGTGGCAACACCGGCACCGGTAAACCGGCAACGCTTTGAGCAACTGTTTTTACTGTTTTTTTCTTCTCCTCTTCTTCCACCACTATACAAAACAGAAGCTGTTAGAGGGATAGAAAGAGAGAGAGAGAGAGAGATAGAGATAGATAGAGAGCAGGCAGTGTGTGGAGGGCTGTGCCAAGCACAAGTGGCCTCCTGGTGGTGGCGGTGGTGGTTCCGTTACGTGTTTGTTGTTGCATATGCATTTATTGACATTTTTTCTTACTGCGTTTGTCATGCACTCCAATGCCCGTTACTATTCTCATTGTTTCTTTTTTGCGTGCAATTAATTAGGCCTTGTTTATGCACAGCAGAAAATACCAAAAAAAAAAAAGCGGAAAAACAGTGGAAGAAAACACAAAACGGATGTGTATGTAAAAGGAGCCGCTGCTTCTGGTTTTCCACTGTTTGTTGTTGTTGTTGTTGCTCAGCCGGCACACACCCTTTTTAGCAGTGGCGCCGCTGGCAGCGACAACTACAACTACAACAACCAGAAGGAGGAACAAGAACAGAGCGCAGCCGACGCAAA
Source organism: Drosophila repleta (assembly GCA_018903745.1). NCBI lineage: Eukaryota > Metazoa > Arthropoda > Insecta > Diptera > Drosophilidae > Drosophila > Drosophila repleta. The sequence continues at coordinate 1,549,605 of JAEIGN010000750.1, read as the reverse complement.
CAAAGGAGCAGTTTTGCACCCGATTCATATACACATGCACACGTACACACACACACACACTCGCACACATACAGGAAACATGCAAAAATTGAAATGTTGCACACAGAAACACACACTCACACACAGACACACTTACGCAGGGTGGACAATAATTGAACAATGCAATTGCAATGGCAATAACAAAATAAATCACTGCACATTTAACAAACACTTGCAACACTCACAGTTATGTTGTTGGCACGCCCTTTCGACCAATATCCCGCAACTGCACAATTTCTTTTAATATTTGTATAAAAAATGTTGCATCGGCGTTTTTTCGGTGCTGTATTGCCCGCTGTTTAACACAGACATCGATGAGTCGATGTTATTTTTATTATATGCATCGATACATCGACTTCTAGCCGATTACCGATTCGCTAGTGGTGAGATAGCACATCAAGTCGTGACACGAGGAGCACTGGCGCGAAATTGTTTTCTTCTATAAAGCTAAATGGAACACTATACACTAATTTAGTTTCTGTTCCAAAAATTGAATTTTAAATTTGTATGTTTCCGAAAATCATATTTTGATCGTTGTTATTTTCAAAACTGTTTTATTGTGTGCAAATGTAATCGACTTCAGCAGGCATATCGATATTTTGTCAGATCAGTGACAGAACATTCTCAGCTACTTTGCAATGTGTATTTCTCACTAAAATATTTGTTTTTTTTATTTATTTTTAGTGACTAGAGACAGTGACTAGAATATTTTTTATTGCACAAAGTACTAAACAATCTGTTCAGCAGTGTGACCTTATCAGTGCGAAAAATGTAAATATGCGATTAGTGTGCGCCCTTCCCAATTGCAGGGCTGCAGTGTAGCAATGACTCAGATACCATCGCCGCTGCTGTATATCGATAGTAACGTAACGATAGTGCCATCGATTGCTGGCTGTCCTAACTGCTGCAGCAAATTGTATTATTTTTTTTTTGTTATTTATTAAATGAAGCTGAATTAAGTTGATTGCATTGCAATGTCAAAGTTAATGTACAACCTGAACGCGTACCAGCGCAATTACGCATTGTGATAACGTGAAAGTAACGTAAGCGAGCGAGCGAGCGCTTGTGCTTTGCGGGTGTGCGTGCGTGTGTTTGTAATTCTGCGTATGTGCATGTGTATGTGTGCGTATGCGTATAATTTCGGTGTGCGGCTGCAGAAGGCAACGACACGGCGCGCCGCTGGCCAGCCCCAGCACCAGGAGCAGCAGCAGCAGCAGAAGAAGCGGCATCAGCAATATACAAAACAAAATCAATGCTGTCAACACCTAAGGACAACAAAATGAGCCTCTTGCATAAAATAGGTAAGTTCAAAAACAATGGCAAAAATAATCAAAAAAAAAAAAACAAGATAAGGAAACATTTATTGTTGCCTTACAGTCTTGTTAGGCCCATGCCCAGCACCTGCAACAACAGATTAACTATATTCATGTGTGTGCGTGTGTGTGTATACATAACCCGGCGGCGTATGTATGCATGTGTGTATGCATATGTAGACATGCGTGCGTGTGTGAGTGTGTGTGTGTGCATGCTGCAGAGTTCGTAAATTCCCGCAAATGATTCACAATAAGCACGCACAATAACAACAACAAACACAACAACAGCAGCAGCAGTTAGACAAAAGCTACAATCCTGTTTCTTAATTCCCGTTGACTTTGATCACCCACACACACACACACACACATACACATTGACGTCGTCTCTTCGTTTGGCCCAAAATGTGCATTCGGTTAATGCCGTTGGTTTATCAACAAGTCTATTTTTAGTTCCAAAGTGTTAAAACTGAAGTAGCCCACGAAATATATACATATGTATGTATGCCTGTGTGTGTGTGTGTGTGTGTGCGTGTACATCCGCATCTGTATATATGTATGTATGTGTGTGTGTGTGTGTGCAGCGCAACGGAACACGCCCAGCGCAAGCCGCCTGTTGGCTTCTAACGCCACCGCCGCCCACCTCCAGCAACTCCTTGGGCTGCATTTTATTTTAATACTTCTCCCATTTCTGTCGCTCTCTCTCTGTCTCTCTCTCGGTCTCTGTCTCGCTCGCGCGCAGTTGCGTTGCCCTTTCGCATTCACTGGAAAGGATATTAAAGAACTTGATTCGTGGAATCAAGCTGCAATTGTGAATGCATTGCACAGTTAGAATTCTAGCCGAGAGCTTTTTCAATTAACGGCGCGCGAGCTTCTGCAAACCGTTAGGTAATTGAGCCACCCGAAATCAGTTAATTTTTCGGCAAGTTTTGACCTGGGTCAATTACAGCCAATTGGCAGCTCGCCCTAGATATGAGCAAGCGCAAGCGATGAGCGTGACACGAAAACAGAATTGCACGAAAATTCAAATGAAACAATGAGCAAAATAGTTAATTGCAGTGGAAAAAATTAATTAATTTATATAAGTTCTTGTTATATATATTAAATATATATATACATCACATATGTGTATATAGGTAGGTATATATAGGCAGTATATATCTGTCTCTCTGTCTCTCTCTCTCTCTCGCAACCCTTGCTCATCTCTAATGCAAATATTCAATGAGCCGGCAACGTTAGCGCTCGCTCGCTCGCTCGCCCGGTATGAGTTGAAGGTCACGCACAGCTGCCCAGCAGCCCCAGCCTAATGCTGCCAGATTATTTGCACAAATTGTGAGCGCCGCGACTAAGGCAAACAAATTTACATGCTTTAATGTTATATCAAAAGCTTATCAGTTAAGTGATAAAAGCGCGATACGCAGCCCAGTCCAGCCCCGCCAAGCCCGCCCAAGCCACCCACGCAGCAACAACTGTCCAAAATGTCCAAGGTCATTAGGGATACTCCGGCTAAAAAAGAGAAGGAAAAGGCCAATTGTTGATAGCTAACGAGCCGCCGGCCTGACCCCGACCCCCCCACTCCCTGCAAGTTGAGCCTAGCATGCGCTCAAAATAGAAACAAAAAAGCTTTTCAACTCTACCAGCAATTACCATTAATCAAGTCACAAAGTTATCGATAGATAAGCAACATCTTATAAACACACATACACACACAGACACACACACACACACACACACAGAGAGAGAGAGAGAGAGAGACGCATTAGGGAACAGCTCCAAACCTCCCTTTGGCAGGGTTTGCCTGGGTAAGTTAACTGTAAGTAAGCTTTCATACTTTTGGGCTTTCGACTTTCGGCCTTCGAGCTTTTTGGCCGAGTCAGTTTTTGCGCGCATTTCTCCCTTTTTATTGTTTGTTGTCCGTGCAAAGTCTCAGACGTTAGCAGCCGCGCGGCTTGCAAAAAGTAAGTAGTTTACTTCACTCTTTTTACTGCCTACATATATGTACATATATACACATGTATGTATATATGGTTTTTTTTTGTATTTGATTTGATAAGAACTCTGTTTGATAATGCGGCGACAATGACAACAACAAACAAGTTAAGCGCAGATCAATACGCTGCTCGCCGTGCGCCAGTGTTAAATAGTGCTAAAAATAGCAGCTGCCCTTTGGGCTTGAAACGGTTTGAATCGGTTGCCGAAACGGTTAACCGACTGCTCAAACAGTTGTCAGTTATCCCGCAATATTGATTTGTGAGCGTGCTCGAACGTAATTTGATCTTCAAATCGAATTAGAGTTTCCATAATGCGATTTACTGTAAATATAAACAGGAAAATCAAATGAAACTAAACTGGGAAATCTAAGCTAAACAAACTTCTAGTGTTGCAAAGTACGTGGCAAAGTAAAGCTTAAACAGTCGATTTTTAGAGTTTTTATTACTGGAAATTATTTAAATTATTTATTAAATTTAAAAAAAAAGTTAAAATAAAATAAAAAAAAAAATTAAAATTATTTTTTGTAAATAATTTAAAATATTTTTTTAAATATATATTTTAAAAAAATATTTTTATTTCAAATAATTTTTAAAAAATTTTAAATATATTTTTAAAAGAGTAATTTTAAAAACTTTTTAAAATATATTTAAAAATTAAAAATTATTTTTTAAATATTTTTAATAATTCTTTTTATATATATATGTACATATATTTTTTTAAAATAATATTTTGTATATATGTTTTTAAAATAATTTTTTTACACATTTTTGACACATTTTTTTCATTATTAAAATATGTATATATATTTTTTTAAATAGTATTTTTTTAATAATTTTTTTTTAATAATGTTTTTTACACATTTTTTTCATTAATCAAAGATTTGCATAGTTATACCCGCAAGTGCCTGTAGGCTCAAGCTGATATGCCTTAGTTATTGCTGAGTTCAGGGTATACAGACAACAGGCATAACAACGGCTACAGCTACTGCTGCAGTAAAGACAACAAAGCGTCGCATCATTCACACACACACACACACACGGACGCATAGGGCAAAAGAGAGCAGTTCATTGAAAGTGCAAATGTTGTTGTTGTTGCTGCTCAGCGGGCCGTATGGCCGCCCATTGGCCGCGCGATTAGATTGTAAAAAAAAGCAGCGGCGTCGCTGGCGCTGGCGCTCGCTCAACACGCTCGCTGCTCGCTGCTCCAGAGCTCCGCTGCTCAGTTAGTAAACAGGCAGACAGACAGTCAGTCAAGTCAATTTCAGTTAGACTCACGCGAAACTACAAACAAATAAAAAATAGCTGTAGACAAATTAAAATAAAGCAAACGCGTAGTCAACCTCGCCCCGTGATGATATCATCCGAGGAGTAGGAGGGTAACGAACAGTCGCTGTCGCCGCCGCGCTGATCCTCCAAATGTCACAGCAGTTGCTGCGCGGCTGCTGCGTGAGCTGCTGCCTCAGCTTGAACCGTTTCCTTTTTGTTGTTTTTGTTCCGTTTGACAAAGTGTGCAAAGTGTGAATTAGTTCCGATAAACGATCGCCAGTGTTGCAAAAGTGCAAAAAGTACTTGATTTTGTTCTTTCTGGCGCACGATGCGCGTGCTAAATACCGAGCTGCGCCTGCGTTTTCAGAAGCGCAAGCCACGTCCGTTCAACCGCGCTGCCAGCGCCGATGATGCGTCGCCAGCGGCAGAGCCAGAAGCAGAAGCAGCAGCTGCTTGCGAGCACCGAACTAACGGAACTGTCAGCATGCGTATGTATCAATAAATGAAGGAATTTGCGTGCGTGCGTGTGTGGGTGTTAATTGATAAGTGGGAATAACTTTGACCTTGACAGCTGCGGATCGATAAGTGTGCTCGTAGATAAGAGCGTAATTATTGCGTACGATAGACGTAGAACTGCATTTAACTTTAATTGTTTAATAATTAATTAGCCAGGAAATGGGTTATCAAAAGGGGGAGATTAAAGATGATAAAGAAAGAGAATAAACAGTTAGCGATCACAAAGATCGATGGTTTTTTAAATTAAATGCAAGTTAAGCTTGAGTTAACTTCATTATCGATAAATTACTATCGATAATATTTTGTTAAAGTACTTAACTATATTATTATTCAAATCAAATGAAAGCAGGATGCCTTTAAATGATAAAAACTATATTATCGATAATTTATCGATAATATTTAATTAAAGTGTTACTGCAAACACAGCTCAAACCATACCCAAATATGCCTAAAAATTCCTATATATCAAAGTCCTTGCAAATTATCGATTAAATAATATATCGATATACACATTGTCTTACATAACTGTCAACAACATCAGCCTATCTTAAATGCCAGAGTATATACGTTAGATACATTGCACGAGTATTCCATAAGTATTTGCTATCGGAATTGTCGCTGGAGTGGGTGGGGCTTAGGGCGGACTCGCTCAATTGATCAATTTGTTTTGCACTCACAGCTGAATGAGCAGGGCAAACTTTTGTGATAATCGGCTCAATCGGCTGGAAGTGGAACCGGATGCTGTCTCAATAAAAATTTATAACAATTGCCAATTGGTAATTGTGTATGTATGAGTGTGCGAGTGTGCGAGCGTGTGCGGTTATCGATAAGAGAGAAAGTTCAGACTGAAGGAAACGAATTTGAAACAAATTTGTATACAATAGAGATGCAAAAATATAGGGCAGCTAATTATAGACAGATTCCGAATGAATTCAGTTGAATGCCTAAGGGTTGGCAATGGGCATGTTATCGATAACGATAGCTTAGTTAATAGCATGCAAATGAAACTATTTCGACAATATTATACACATATTGATTAGATATATCTATAGGCATATCTATAGTCAAATTGTAGATAAAGAGTTTTGTTTGATTCTCAACTGTAGCCCCAGTTCGATTATCGATAACATTTGCTGCTTTCACTGCGCTTTCTAATGCGGCCAGCCTCATAAATATTTATGTCTATAACTAGCATATTGTATTATTGTTATTATTATTATTATCAGAGATCTTGACAAATTCATTTTGATGTGCGTTTGTCATTCAATATCACTCATTCATTCGACTCAAATATTGATGATGGCAAAGTGCAAAAGCTGCCGTTGACAATCGACAATGACAAACCATTTAAAAGCAACAACAAAGCCCTTCTGGGCCGGCAGGCCAGGGTATAGGCCAGACCACAAAGCTCATAACGAATCAATTCTCTTAACGTCTTCGCTCTATAATTGAGTGTTGCTATAGTTAGAAATGAAATATAATAGGGTTGTGGCTTTTGCTATCACCCAATGTTGAAGTGAGAGTGAGAGTGCTTTTACTGGGGAGTGATTGACTAGAAGATACCCTATGTGTTTTAGATACTCATGTTTCGGTGTGCATATATATTACACTTGTGGTTTTTTCTATCATCAAATGTTATAGTAGGGCTGAAAGTGAGGAGTGCTTGACTAACAGATACCCTATATATGTAGTTTAGCATCTGCAGTTCACGTTTAGATAGGTATGTGTGTATAGGGCTTTGGATTTGCTTAGCATCAAATGCTAAATTAGGGGTGAGAGTGCCTTTGTGGGGAGTGCTTGACTAACAGGTACCCTATGTGTTTAGATATTCATATTTTAGTGTGCACATACTACATACATAGAAATTTGTTTTCCTATAATCAAATGTTATAGTAAGGATGAGAGTGCCTTTGTGGGGAGTGCTTGACTAACAGACACCCTAGAAATAACAAACATTTCAGCTCTTTTTTCGAGATGCATGTATGTATAATCAGTGTTCTTATAGTATAGGAATGGTAAGATGGAGGCAGAGGTTAGATAATGCCTGACTTACAGATACCCTGTATGTAGCTGATCTTTGCATACGCATGGGGGATAGTTGAAAGAGCTGCAATAGTAGTTCATTAGGTTTATGTCTTATCCATTCTTCAGTTAGCTTAACTATTCTGTACTAAGGACACTTTTGGCTCGTCCTTTAAGGATGTCTTTCCATTCGTTCACTTTCCTTTATGCTAACGTTGAAAGTATCTCGAAATTCAGTTTTATTATTTAACATTTTGAACAGTTACTACATTTCGTTGCACTGACTGTACCCATTGTGTGTCCTTGAATAAGCTCGTTAGGCAGAGACAAATGGCAGCTCACTATTTAGTTACTTCAATTTCAATTTCAATTCAGAATTCTAGGGAACTCTATATCATTTTAATCAATTTGAGAAAAGTGCAGGAAAATGTAGGGAAAACACGCTTTCATTGAATACTCGGAAATTAAGGCACTAAGCGAAGGTTTTCAAATTGTTTAATCAGCCATGAAAAGTTGATTAAACTTACGCAGAAGTAAAATGAAATTCTGTTACGATTCATTAGAAATGTGAATTTGCTGCCTCTGCCGCTGCCGCTGCTGCTGTTTTCATTTACGAATTTTCCTAGTTCAACAACTACACGAGAGCGAGAACAAAAACCAACGTAAATCATAGACACACATATGTGTGCGCACCTATACATATATATATATATATATATATATATATATATATATATATATATATATATATATATATATATATATATATATATATATATATATATATAAGTAGGTAAAGGCAGAACTCACTGTCCTTCAGGCTGATATCTCTATTTTGTTTTTCTGTATTTCCCCTGAATTTTATTTGATGAGAGTTTCCATTCGAAAGGACGAATGGTACATGTATATATATAATATATATATCTATGTATAGTTTTTAAATGAAATTTGTTTTCTGTATGCAATTTGCATGCAATTAGGGATATTACCTTGACAATTAATATGAAATTCAGTGGAAAGCATAGACAGAGACAGAGAGAGAGAGAGAGAGAGCGATAGAGTCGCATTAAGGCGACTTCTAAGCGCCAGCCGCAAAGTCAAGTGGAAATTTGATTTTGCTAAAATCAATGTTTGATTTCCTAGAATTATTCCTTTTGCCATTTCCCAGCGAGCTTAACCGTTTGGCCTTTGCAATCCTTAAAGTTAAAGTTGGATGCGAAGATTTGATTTGGCGAGGCAATATTTTATGCATTAGGGATATTCCTTTAGTATTTTTTGTGTGATTAGTTTACCTAGGGTCTTAAATAGTTGACAGGATTCATTCACAGAGTGACATTTGTGTTGCATTAGGGATAATCCTTCACGATATCTTAAAACATTTGCGAATCGCTCAGCATTCGAACGTATTGAATGGACAGATAAACAGAGAATAAGAGGAAAAAGAAAGAAGCGAGATATTCGCATTAAATGATTGTGGTATCGAGAACCCAGTGAAATCTGAATAACTATGCAATATGAATAGCTATATATATATATATATATATATATATATATATATATATATATATATATATGTGTATGTGTCTGTGTATATAATATTACTAGGTGTTCGCTTGGTCACGTATGGCACGGCGCTTTCCCTGCGCTCGTTGTCAACTTGTTGATTGTGCGAAGGGGCGGATGGAGGCTTGTCTCGGTCTTGACTTGACTTGCTTTATGCATTCATATATTATTATTATTATTTTGTTTCATTTTTTACTTCTGCTTCTTCTTTCTCTCTCTCTCTCTCTCACTCTTTTTCTTTTAGTTTGTGCATTTCACTTACATTCATTCAGCACTTTTGCTTTCCTATAGATTTCCATTTCATGTCTCGAGCTCTAAACGACGACCAAACCAACTATGTCATAATTGTTGTTGCCGTTGTTGTTGCTGTTGTTGGCTCACCTGTTGCCCGCCTCGCTGTGCCTGAGCGCTTTTCATGTACTCGCATACCTGAAAGGTATATACTATAGATATACATATATTTATGTATATGCCTGTGCGCACATATACATATATTCGGCTTGTCCATTGTCTGAGTTTTGTGTTTGGCTTTCTTCTGGGCAGTCGACAAGGCGTTAAGTTTTCTTTGCAACACCAAAAAAAAAAAAAAAACAAAAACAAAAAAAAAAAAAAAAAACGACAACAAAAACAAAAAGCCAACAGCAGCAACAACTTTCATTCTTCTTTGGCTTGTAGTAAAAACATGTTAAGCCCTTTGGCCAAAGGCAAATATGGACACTGCATGGATATATACCCTGTATTAGTATATATTCCTGTGCGTTTGACTCTTCCTTTTGCTATAACATAATAATGCTAATGCTAATGCTAAAGCTAATGATAATGACAATGATAATGCAAATGAGAATGATATTAATAATGATGACAATGATAATGGTAGTGAGGAGTATGATGATAATGACAATGATAATGGTAACGAACAGTATGAGAGAATGAGAATGAGAATGATAATAATGATAATGATAATGATAATGATAATGATAATGATAATGATAATGATAATGATAATGATAATGATAATGATAATGATAATGATAATGATAATGATAATGATAATGATAATGATAATGACAATGACAATGACAATGACAATGACAATGACAATGACAATGACAACGACAATGACATTAATTACATTAATTATTAATATAAATCCATTTACTGACCCCACCTTAATTTAATTAATTTTCAAGGTGGAGCTGGACAAGTAGTGCCACTGTTCGGGCTAACCCTAGCCCACTGAATGATCAAATAATGTTGATATCTAATCAGATGGTAATTATGATGTTGCTAACAAGAAGGGAATGATTATGCTGCTTAGGGTCAAGCATATGTTGATGATAATGACGATGATAAGAGCAATGTTGGCGGAAACGATGGTATTGACAATTGACAATCATGATAATGATATAATTTGCTATGGGCTTGCTTAGTCGTGACTAATGAGCAGATAATTTATGGGAGCTTTGACTCCCCATTTTCGGATAGCTTAGTCACCTTTGACAAGCGACGGAATTTTGAAAGGAAATCTAAATCAAGTCATTTAGTTCCGAGTGATGATAGTTTCTGAATCGCATGGAAATCGAGCGCAGACCACTGTGCATAGCTCTGATAAGATATGCTGGTTGGGTGTGGTGGGTTGGGTGGGTGGTTGGCTGAAGATTGCGTGGGCGGCGCGATGTTTGTTTTAGTTTGTTTGGTTGTTTAAATTGATGACGGTCACAATCGTAATATACAACATAGCTTAGAGCGACGACGACGTCATAGCTGTTGTCTCTTTTGTCGCCGTTGTTGTTGTGGGGGACGTGCAACCCGTCAAGAGATACACCCGCACAACCACACACACACACACAGACAGAGGCAGACACTCGCTCACGCTCACACTTGCTCGTTAAATTCTCTGTGGGCCTCTCTTTATAGCCGGTTCATAAGCGCTGGGTATGCTTGACGTTGGCCAGACAAAAAGTATTAAAATAATAACGGCATAAAATTATCGATAAATATGCGTAGGCCAACGCTGAAAGTCGATAGAGTAGCTGTAGCTGTGCTGTTTTCCTATGGGTATATATACTATACTCTATGCCTAGACGGCTTACAGGGCATCTGCTAGTCGTCTACTTTAGTTTTAGCTGCGTTTTTTTTTTATATATCTCCTATATAGGCTCTCTCTGGCCTAGGCTCTGAATTTGTAGTTTCGTTTTCGTTTGCGTTTCGAGTTCTTTTCGACTTTTGCTGCTTCCACACATTTGTGTTGTTGTTGTTGTTGTTGTTGCTGTTGTTGTTATTTCGCTGCTCATATATAGCGCATTATTAATTATGAGGCGCGCGAGTGTTCTCAAAAGTTATCTAACCGTTGCCCGGCGAACGTCGCGAAAGAAGCATCTCAGTTTTCGAAAATACGCTAAAAAATACCGAAAAGTGAATAAAAAAGCGCCATAAATAGAATTGAAGTTGTTTTTACTGTTAGTTTTGGCCAGAGTTTGAGCCAAGTGTCAAGTGCAAGACGAACAAGAGGAGACAAAGGAGAAGAGCCAAAAGTGCTGACAAACAGAAACTGCGAATCGTATGAATAAGTGTATTCAATGAACAATATTTATTTATTCGAAATGCATGCAGTGTGCATGATGACTATAGAATAACATCAAGCGAGACAGAGATAGACAGAGAGAGGGAGGGTGTATGGCAATTGAGTGAATTGAATGCCTGCATGATGACCGCACCTGCGATGACGTCATGCCGCCTGTCTGTTTCTATGGCACAGGGTCAAATTAAGCCCTAAACACATGCCATGTGGGTGTGCACGCGCGCGCGCGCGCATGTATGTGTGTGTGTGTGTGCAGCATGAGAACGTGTCATGATCAATGAACTGTTACGACCCAAGTCAAAAGTTGTGTCAGTGCTTTTTTTGTTGTTTTTCTCTCGCTCTTCTTTCGTTTTCTTTTAACGATTTGTTTGTCGTTGTTGTTGTTGTTGTTGCTTCTGCTTTGTCTTTTGTTTTGTTTTTGGCGTCAACAACAGAGATTATGTCATATTTGATGTAGTTGATGTAGTTGCGTTTTGTGCCACGCAAAATGGCGTGCAATGGGGCGTATACGTTACGCCGTAGTGAATGGCCGAGTGAGCTTTTAAGCCAAAAATGCAACAGTTGCCGGGCCATGTTCGTGTCATGCAGGAGAAAACGTGAAAATGTATACGAAAATGCGTGAAAAAAGTTGTTTGTATTACAATTTCAGCTTATGCAATTCGTAGCATACTTTGAGGCTTATGCCAATGCCGGAAATGTCATAATATATACGTAGCTATACCTAACTTAATCATATATTACTCATATCTGCATCATATATACTCTGGCATATCAAACTTAGCCAAGTTGCTTTGCATTACAGGGTATCTCTCAGCTGTTCAGCTGCATTCTCTTTGGGTTTATTGTTAGTTTTTAACTGCTTTGCGCATTGTTGGCAATAGCGCTGATTATGGCTGATTGTTGATCGTGAACCGCGCTGCTGGCAGTTAGAAAGCATAACGCAAAACACACACACACACACATATGGCCAGCTCACATTCCGCAAATTCCACAGCTGGCCGCTGGACTGAGGAGCTTTTTGCTTTTTTCTCTGAGAGAGAGAGCAGCTCTGGTTTTGGTTAGCTAACACTCTGGCTCTTCCTCTCCCTCTCCCTGACTCTATCTTCTTCTCTCCCTCTGTCTTCTTTCTTCTCTGCCTCTCTCTGTCTTCTTTCTCTCCCTTTGCATATACTTCATTTCGCTCCCTCTGCCTGTCTTTCTTGTCCTTTCTACTCTCTCACTCTTTCTACTCTCCCACTCTCTCTCTCTTCTCTCACCCAAACTGGTTAGAGCTGCACAGTTCGATCGATCGATCGGTCAGTCGGTCGACTTAGCTGTTGGCCACTTTGGCTGCAGGCCATTTGCAAATATTGGTCAACTATTTTGCATAGAGACACTAACAACAACAACAACAACCAGACGATGTTCATCATGATCGAGTCGAGTCGGGCGTGTGTGTGTCCCAAATTGTGCCGAAACAAGAATCCATAATCTCTCACCTGTTTAATGCCACCCAACTGGTCGAACCCGTTGCTGATCCAATTTCCAATGCCTCAAATTGATGCCAAAACGGTTCTGGTTACGAATAAATATATATGTTTATAAAGATATATATGTATATATATTGCTTGAAACCCGATTTGGTGATTAATGTTCGTCACAAATTGAATTTTTGGGAATTTGCATTTGTTTGTGGAGACGTGGGGCAATACTCTACTAAGATCTAAAGGTTCCTCTATCTATAATGTTTATAGAATTGAGTATTGATTGGGTTGTGATGTTGATAAGATATAGATGCTCTACTGCTTGGATATAAAATCTTACATGTATATATTTTTATACCCTGAACCCATTGAAAATGGGAAATCAGGGTATAATGTTTTTGTTGAAATGTATGTAACAGGCAGAAGGAGGCGTGGCAGACCCCATAAAGTATATATATTCTTGATCAGGATGACAAGCCGAGTTGATATAGCCATGTCCGTCTGTCCGTCTGTCCGTCCGTCTGTCCGTCTGTCCGTATGTATGAACGCGTCGTTCTCAGAACCTACAAGAGCTAGAGACTTGAAATTTTTTATGTAGATTGCTGTATAGCACGAAAAGATCGAGTTTGTTTCAGAAATTCGATAACTGTTATCGTTTTATTGTTATCGATTAAAAACGAAAATCTAAATTAAGTTATAAAATTCTATCTAAATCATATTTCTAGCTAGAGTCTTCAAATTTTGCATTTAGTGTTATGTAAGCCTTACGCAATTTCGGTTTTTGTTTAATTTTGGGTGCCACGCCCCCTTCGCCTCAAATTTGTAACTCCCGTATATCAAATACTAGAGACTTGTGCTTTGGCACATACATACATATGGATGACATGATTACGCCCAACAAGTTTGATCAAAATCGTTCGTCTAGAAAAAAAGTTATTAAACATTTAATTTCCCATAACATTGCCATGCAAACAGCAGCCAAACAACAGCCGACGCACCGACTTGCGCTTGTGTGTGCTTGCGCCTGTGCGTGTGTGTGTGTATGTTTTGCTTGTAATGAACGTACATATGCATGTGTATATAAAAGAAATTAAGAATGCTTGGAATAGCGGATCTTCGCAGGGTTCAGGGTATACCCTAGTCGAGCGGTCTCGACTAGAGTTTTCTTACTTGTTTATACCCTGTTTTATCTTGGTAATATATGCCTTATGATGCTGGAGACTTGAAGTTTGAAATATATTTTCGTAAGACACTAACAACAAGATACTAAAGCTTATTAGATATATCTATTTATATCTGAGGGCGTGGTCGCATCTAATACAATTGAAGGGCTAGCTAGCTGGCTATAGGTATTCATAGATATTTGGATGTATTATGTAAGATATATCTATATAATATTCAAATACATTCCAATCTTCACCAAAACTTCTTCAAAACTGCCTCACTCCAGCCCATTTATAAATTTCCAGGGTATCTAGCTAGTTCGCTCCCAATTATATTGTCTTTTTTGTTATTATTTCTATTGATTGAATTGCTGTACAAAAAATAACCCGTTAAACTCGAGCATCAAGCAGTTACGCAGCTTTATTTTCACTTTTCTTCAATTTCAATTGAGGTTTTTGTTTGAGGTTTTTGTTTTTTTTTTCTGTGGGCTTCATGCAGGTAGTAGTGGGTAGCAGTGTGTCGTCCATGGGCTCTCTGCGTCTTTAGCTTTTATTATTTTAGTGTTCAGCTTCCACAAAGTGATTTCAAGGCGAGTCACGATTGCAAATTGAAGAAAAACTCCAAGCCGGGCCTCAGGGCCAACGAACAGTGAAAGAAAAACAGAAAACGAAAATAATAATCTATAATATGGATGCCAAGTGTAGGAAGGCCAATACAGGGCGAACTCTGCACGACTAGCTAAATACCCTATATGCAGTGCCTGAGTGTTGCGAGAGTTGTAATCAATTTCCCAATATATGTTCATATTCGTGAACAACATCAACAGCTGAGTGGCCTTAGTTCTCTCTCTCTCTCTCTCTCTCTCTCTCTCTCTCTTTCTCTGTCTGTCTGACTGTTCGTCCGTCCGTACGTCTGTCCGTCCGGCCTTTTGTCTGTCAATGAAAACATACTTCTCACAGTGCTATAGAGTTAACTTTCATTTACTTTTAGAAAATCATCGATAACCCTCTTTAATCAAATCGATAAATATCGATAGTATTTGTTTAGTTATTTATGCATATCTATTTAATTTTATTTGTTAAATATATTTATATAAAAAAGTCTTTGGCTTTGTACATTAATTTTATGGCACATGCATAAATCGATAAATATCGATATTATAATTTTTAGTCATTTGAGCATATTTCCTTCTTTTTATATTTGCATAATACATTTCTATAAAAAGTGATCTGCTTTTAGCAGTATTTGGATGTCATATTTATGAAATCGATAAATATCGATAACCCCATTTTTATTTGTTTGCTATATGCTAAATATTCTTCAAGTATTTTAATGACCTAGACTCGTTATAGGCCTATGGAATATAACTATATTCAAAGACAAGAATTTCGCATTTGTATAATATGTGTTAATCGATTGTTTCCAGGTCAACATTTTAGCACTTTCTGGCAGGCATTTAATATTTTTTATGACAACATTCGTAAAGTGTCTATGGAAATTGAGATCAAGAACAAAGACTTTAGTTTTAATGATGTTATGCATAATCGGGGAGAAATTAGGCAGATATATCTCTATATACATATATGGGATATGTATATATCGTCTATGATTGGCAATTTGTCAAACTTGCTTGGCTATTTGTTTATAGGGTATGCAAGAAAGAGAGAGAGAGATAGAGAGAGAGAGGGAGAGCGAGTGTAGAGGAGAGAGTTGACAAACGAATGATAACAGAGAGCCAAGAGCAGCCAGTTGCGAGAGTCCAAAGTTGTTTTTGCTTTGTTGTCTATCAGTGAATGTTAAGTGAGTGTAAATACCGTTGTTGTTGTTGTTATAGCCGGACAATGTTGGCTATTGTTGTTGTTGCTGTGAGCAAGTCTTCGTTTACGTCGACGTCTTCGCTAGTCAAGTTGTGTTGGGAGCGAGTGCCATTTGATGCGCTGCTGTTAATGCTGCTGCTGCTGCTGCCTAATGGCTGGTTAGCGGACCTGCCGGCGACTGGCTGCTTGGCTAGCTCGGGCTGTTGCTGCTGCTGCTGCTGCGGCGGCTGCTGCTGCGGCGACGGCTGCTGCGGCGACGGCTGCTGCGGCTGCTGGCGATTGCCGTTTTGCGGATTTTCATAGTTCAGTGCGCTTTCCAGACGACAACGCTGACAACAGCAGCTGCCGCGCGTCTCTCTAAATATATATATATATATATATATATATATATATATATACGTATATATATATAATTCTCTGATTTATTTAATTGGCAAACAACAGCGGCGACAATTGCTCTTGAAAAGTGCCAAAAGGAAAAGAAAAGAAAAGATAAAAATACAGTTTTATAGCCCATAAAGTGCTGTGAATGTAACGCTTGACATCATAATACAAACATAAACATATATATACATATATATATATATAAATAAACACCTCTTATGTGTGCTGGTTGTTGCTCTTGTTGCTACTGCTGCTGTTGTTGTTGTTGTTATGCAATTGTAAAATGCCGCAATTTGATGAAACTTTTTTGAGCGACTGCGGACTGGCCGAACGCTGGCGTTTCTATTCGTATACGGTGAAGCAACCGCTGCAAGATGATCAACACGATCAGCATGATCAGCAGCGTGCACGCTGGTCAAAGCGCGATAACAACAACAACAACAACGACGACAACAACAGTGACAATGCCAGCAGCAGCAGCAGCCGCAGCAACAACAAAGCGACGCTGCATGACATCAAATTCCACAGGCGACGCGAATATAAAAAATTGCCACGTTTGGCTTTATCAACAACAGCCACAACACCAACAGCAACACCAGCAGCAACACCAGCAACAACGCCGGCAACACCTTTATGCACACCATTGACACCATCGTATTTGCTGGTCAAGAATGTGTTGCTCTGTAAGTGAAAGCTACAACATGTATGCATATGTATGTGTGTGTGTGTGTGTACACATACACACACTCACACACACACATACACATCTATGTACATTGCGGGTTTTCTATTATTTGTTTGTTTGCTGGGTCTGGGTGGGCGGCCGTGGTTCGTTTACCGTTTGGCATTTTGGCTCGTTTGCCGTGTGGTTGCCGTCGTTCATCATGCAAATCAAATAGCAGCGGCACATGTTGCATGCTCTATGCCAAAATGGAGTCGATTAGCTAACAAGTGTGCCGTTTTACAAAAAAATACTGTTATCGATAACTACCTGTCGATTAATATAATATAGCCAAAGGGTCTATCAATAAGTGCCTGTTCGTTCTACTCTTGCCTTCAGGCCTATTCGACTTCATTCAGTCTCTTAAAATATGTTATCGATAACTAAATATCGATTAATGATAGCTAACAAAAGTGCCCAATGAAGAGTATCTGTCCACTCTATCAGTTGTTCATTTTATATTTCATGCTGCCGTTAAAAATGTGTTATCGATATTAAAAATCGATACATGTTATCGATTATAGCCTCTTTAAGTTGTATAAACCCTTAAGTTTTTGAAAAGGCAATAACCTGCCTTAACTGCTCTTCATAAACTTGTTATCGATAAATCGAATGTTATCGATTTAGAAATATTGATTCACATTGCTTTCTTAATAATACTAATAAATCAGGTGATCCTGTTATTTATGACCTGTATTGATAGCATAGTTATCGATAACTCACTGTTATCTATAGTTGCTCACATGCAACAATCCGTAGTTATCGAAAGATCCTGAAAGAGCATTTCCACTTCGTTTAGTTCCACCCCTTCAGCTGGTCTCTCTCTCCATTTCTTTCCACATTTCACATATGATTTCCATCGGTGATTTAAAACAAGCATCGAATAAACAAAACAACAAATCTCCTACGATGCGGACAGATTGTGAATATATATGTACAGAAATGTATATACATACATATATCTGAAATTTTCGTTGAACATGTTAAAAAGCGACACGTGAAGGCCTCGTAATACGCAGAGTTCATGACTAAGTATATATATGTTATATAAATATAGGTATATGACAAGTTCATATATATATTTTATAGGAGTATATATAGAAAAACAATAAAAACATATATGTATGTATGTGTATACATATACATATATGTATATGTAATTCATTATCATCCATAGCAAAAGTCAAAAACCAAAAGTAGCAAAAAATATTTGAAAATTCGCAAAAATTTAAATATATATATATATGTTGATATATATGTGTATATATATATTATAAAAATCTTTCAATAATATTTCCTCTTAAAAGATACTGTATACACATATATATAATCAAAATTCTCTTGAAGTTATAGAAACATTTATGCAACTATAAATTTTTCGAAAAGAAAAATAGTTTTAAATACAAAGCCACAAAAAATTAGTAATTAAATTTATATTTATGATGTATGTACATATATATGCATAATACTTTCGATTATATTCTCTACATGAATACATTTCGAAATTAAAATGTTGGGGAGTGTACGACTTGTAGATACCCTGTAGCGAGAGCCTTTGACTGTCATTAAAGTATTTTTGATTTATAAACATTTGCTCTGATAAAATATTATATATATAGTTATTTAGTTGTCTTTGATATCTATCTATCAATCTACTCCAATTAGCATCTGTTTTAGTATGTCAGATATCAATAAAAACTATAGTAACTATGTTTGGGCTCTTTGAGACTAAAGTCTTGCAAAGTCTGGCTTAAGCTTACAGCTGTAACTGTAAAGTTGTATCAGAGATATTCATCGCTGATTACAGGGTACAGACGCATTGAGAACGTGCTGTGGTATGGGTGGTGGTACGTGAACCGTATTCTTGCAATTCGATAAGTGCTTAATAGGCGGTGCATAATATCACTGAATCATGCCAGAAAGCAATGAATCATGAATGCGTGATACGCCTCTGTGCGAGTGTGTGTGCGAGTGTGTGTGTGAGTGTGTGTGGATTGCCTATTATTGTTCAGAGAATGAAGTGAATATATCCAGTCGAATAGTCCAACAGTCAAATACAGATGATGCAGCTCTCGATTGCAAACTGAAACTAGATATAAATATACATATATATATATTTTGGATCGCAGATAGCTAATTGAAGATAATGTTTTATGTATCCATAGACGGCAGCATCAGTTCTCCATCCACGCCCAGTAACTGCTCGGGGCCGGGCGGCGTCGGTGCCGGTGGTGGTAGTGGTGGTGTTGGTGGCGGCGGCTGCAGCAGCAGCAGCAACAACAGCATCAACAGTGGCAGCATCTACACGGCGCACTCATCCAGCACATCGTCAACGCCGCCGCCGCTGCAGCCCCAGCCGCCGACGACGCCGTTGCAGAGCGGACGAGGAGGCGGGGGCGTGCCACCTGCACCACCGAGCAGCACGTCGTCGTCATCGTCCTCGGGCGGTGGCAGCGGATCGTCCGGGCACAAGAACAGCTTAAAGGGCACGAAGTTGGCGCGACGCGCTCGCTCCTTCAAGGACGATCTCATCGAGAAGATCTCACTGATGCGCACCACAAACAACACGCTCGGCCGGTCGCACTCGCCGCACAGTCCGCGCAACAAGCATGCCACCAAGCCGCCGCCCACCACCGAGGAGGTGCAGCGATCCACACAGACCCTGGAGACGCACGTCAAGGACATCTCGAATGCGCTCAAACACTTTCGCGATGTCATACTCAGAAAGAAGCTGGAAGTCCTGCCGGGCAATGGCACCGTCATCCTGGAGACCATTGCCAGCATGTACTCCGGTAAGTCCGTCCAACTGAAGAACTACCTATCGGTCTATAACATTTTTGCCTCCTCATTCACAGTCATTCAGTCCTACACCCTGAATGAGAACAGTGCCATTATGAGCTCGGCTACGCAGCAGGTCTATCAGTCCCTGGGCAAGCTCATCAAGCTCTGCGACGAGGTGATGCTGAGCGAGAAGAGCGGCGAGTGTGCCTCCCTGAGCAACGAGAATGTGCGCGAGGTCATCGATCTGCTCGAGGATGCTGTGCGCGTAAGTCCAAAGTCTGCAGTCCACCTGTCAAAGTTAACTGCCAGTTAAGCCTGACTGCTAGCTATATGGGATGATAGATGAAGACTTTGCCCTGTGTGTCATGCGAGCTCGCTTAGTTTAGTATTACAAAAAACTAGAGTGATTTTACCTTTGTGATTAACTTTTAGTGAGTGTTGCTTACTTAACTGCCAGTTAGTCAATCGACATTGTCATTGTCTTGAACGCTAAGCAATTAAGTCATTATTTCACATTCAAGTTGGCTCTTAATTGAATCTTAGTTACTCTATGTACTTAATTAACTGCTAGTTACACGGCTTACGTTAGTCAATGCATAGCTTAAGCTGCTGTCGGAAAGAAATTCATGAGACATTTTTGCTGCTCTTTGAGACGAAGTAGAGAATAGAATAATTAATGTAGTTGGGTCTCGTTTATGAACTTATTGAGAGATATAGCCAATAATTGATGGGTAGCTATTATAACTAACTTATAGATCTGATCATTGATAGATGTTAACAGGTTTCCTTACTAGTTCATGCTAAAGTTTAGATCCCTTCAACTGCCTCAAGGCTCACAATCTTAGAGCAAAAGCATAAAAGTATCTAATCTCTGGCTTAGCCTGAGGATAAATACATAGCAACTGCTTTGCCATTCCTTAATCTCAAAATAAAATAGCTAACATACATGTCAGTTTAACTTGCAGTTAAATTTCCCATCAAACTTGTAAACTTAGCTGCAATTCCCAATAAAAATACTAAAAACTCAATTGCTCGCTTACAGAATCTGGTCACACTGGCGCAGGGCAAACTCAAGGAGCAGGATCAGTGCACGTTTCGCTATAGCGGCGGTGGCTTGGGCGGCATCGGGGCCGCCGCGGATATCATGGGCGCCGTGACCGCCGCCAGCACCGTGGGCGGCAGCGTGCCCGGACTGCGCACGCCGGCCGACATGGCCGCAGCGGCGGCGGCGGTGGCGCAGCGCACATCGCTGCCGGACATAGCGCTGACGCCGAAGGAGCGCGACATACTGGAGCAGAGCAATGTGAATCCGATGCGCGGCTCGCACAGCACGGAGAGCATATTGCGCGACGCGAGCCCGCCGCCAAAGCCGCCGCTGCCCAACCGGGCGAGCAATCCGCCGCCGTTACCACCAAAGCGTCGCAGCCAGCCGCAGTCGCAGCTGGCGAATGTCAATGCGTCCAATAGCAATACGATTACCAATAACAATACCAATACAAATACCAATACCAATAGCAATAGCAATACCAATGCGAACACCACCTGTCACTCGTCGCAGGCGAACAGCCCGCTGCCCTACGCGCAGTCGCACAACATCAGCCTCAATTCGGATCTGGATTGCAGTTCGAACTTCTCGCTGCTTAACTACGGCGTAGATCGGTCAGTTGAAAGCCCATAATCAATAATTAGTTCATGATCCAGCTCGAAGTCACTCATTTTATTAAGCTCACTAGCTGGTTCATGAACTATTAGCTCATTTACTAACCCTCCCCTCTTATAACCATTCCATTTGCTATATAGTTCCTTTATGAGCTCCCTGACTCACTAGTTCACTTCTCGAACTACTCACCTTGAACATTGCACTCACTGGTTCGTTCATTTACAGCCTTTCGGTGCGCTCCCGCTCACCCGACGAGAACAGCCAATGCTCGTTCGACTCGGCGCTAAATCATTCGCGCGAGGAGGAGGATCAGCTGCAGAAGCCGCCAGCGCGCACGCTGCACCATCAGCAGCACCAACAGCTGGACGACGATGTCGACAAGCTCATCAGCTACAGTGAGTATCCGCTAGCAAGAACTACTAACCGAAGCAGCAGCAACTCAAACTACAACCCAACTTCCCCAATGCGATCAGCAGAGAATCCGGCAGAGAATCCGGCCGCTGCTGCTTCTGCTGCTGCTGCTGCTGTTGGCAGCGCCCAGGAGGCGGGAATGGGCAGCGTCCAGCTGACGCCGCTCTTGGCGGCTGTCGGCGCTGAGGCGGCTTCGAGCGCTGGTTCAGCTGCCGGCTCAGGTTCCGCCGCTACTGAGGTCAATACGGAACTGCGCAAAGCGGCGGCTGAGCTAACCAGCAATCGTCATTCAAACGAATCGGGTATTTCCTCTATACTTCTTCTACTGCTTTAGCCACTTGTCGCTTCTGTATTTTCCGGATTGGCTTACATTTGGCTATAAGTTCTTGGAGTTAAAAGAACTTTTCTTTTAAGTATTTATTTAGAAAAAAAGTTCTTTTAAGCTGACTTTGTCAAGTGTGAACCAGTTCATTGTACATATGTATATCTGCATATTTCTCAATATCGTTTACTATATATAGAAATGCTATTTTTATTTCGCTTGCATTTTTATTTATATTTATATTGTTTGTTGTCTATTGTCCTTCATTGTTGTTGTAAACTTCATTTGTATATTGTATGCAAGGCTGCAAACCGAACTGGAACTGAATTCATAGCAAACTGTAAAAAGAACTGATAACCAACACTAGAAACTGGTTCAAATTTAAATTCAAATTTGAAAGTAACGAACTGAACGAAACGAACAAACTGATTCAACTGAACGAATCCCGCTAAAATTCAAAGCAGAGTTGATTTGCATTTTAAGCTTGTTTTTGCAGCCTTTTGTTTAGCTTTAAATTGCATCTTTTTGTTATTGCTGTTAAGTCGCCAGAGAATATGCATTAGCTAAACTTTTCTTTATACTTTTAGGCTTTGTCTCGATGATGTCCTTTCGCACCTCCACGCAGAGCGTCTCGAAGCGCTCCTCGGAGCACAGCGTGCAGTCCTCGACCAAATCATCGAGCAGCAATTCGGAGATTGTGTTCGGCATCAGCGAGCTGACCTCCGTCTCGTCGTCGTCGTCCAACACAACAACAACGGCGACCACAACGTCGACGAGCCGCAGCAACAGCAGCAACAATGATTTCCATCAGCTCCTCAGTCAAACGTCGCAGACGTCGCAGCGTATCATCACGAGCAACAGCAGTCATGTGACGACGGCGACAACGACTATTAGCAGCGAACAGCTGCAGGCGCTGGGCAGCAACTGCTCATCGCCGGAGTTGGCGCCGGCGTTGCCACCAAAAATGAAGTCGCGTATGGCCATGACTTTGCCCGGTGCGGCCATAGATGTGCTGGACGATTCCAATTTGTAAGTAGGTCCCGAATCGGTTAAGTGCTTTTCTGCAGCTGGCAATGCTGTTAAGTTGAACGAAACAGCGTTGCCAGCACAAAGAACGCTGGCGATTTGAAATTTTAAACTACTTTTATATGTGTTTTTTTTTTTTATTATTTGTTATTTGTTTTACTTATTTTTGATTTGTGTTTTCCCTTGCAGCGAAATGGCGGAACTGCGTCAACTGTCGCCGCACCACCACATCTCGTCCCCGCAGCTGCAGTGGCACTCCAAGCACCACAGCCTAATGGAGCCACCACCGCGCAGCGCCCATTTGCCCACCAGCTGCAGCAGCGCCTTCGACAGGAAGCTGGAGAATCCGCCGCCATTGCCGCGCAAGAAGCCGAACAGTAAGTGCGATTGCCAAAGGCGCACACAAATTTACATTTTCTGTTTTCTTCTATTCTTCTTCTTCTTCTTTTTTTTTTGTCTCTTATTTTGTGTAAACTGCATTGGTGTATATATATGTATATATATATAATGATTTGCATGATTATACATACATACGCATATTATGTTTGCCGAACTTGAACGCTAGGTGTCGCCACAAGCAATGCCCAGCGGTGAGTTGTTCAAACTTTTTGTTTTCTGTTGGCTTACGTTACATGTGTGTGTGTGTGTGTGTGTGTGTGTATGGGTGTGTGTGTATGTGTGTGTTATGTTTGTAAAGCTTATTAAACACAGAGATACACACACACACACACACACACACACACACACACACACACACACACACATGCACACACATATGCATATATAGCAAACTTCTTCAGTCATCTTAGATGACTTTCTTTTTGAACTTTTTTGTTTGTTTGTTTTGTTTTGTTTTGTTGTTTCGCATCGCATTTACAACAACAACAACAACAATACACAAAACGAAACAATATTAATGATATATAAATTGAGAAAACAAAAACAAGAAACAAAAACATGCAAACACCAGCCCCACACCCTCAACCCTTAAGTCCGCCCCTAACCCCAGATGAAGACAGCAGCAGCAGCAACAACAACAACCCAAACAACAACAACAACAGCAACAAGCAGCAACAACAAACAACAATCAGTCAACAACAACAAATTCATCTCTCTCTCTCTCTCTCTCTCTCTATAAAAATATATATATGTAACACTTTATTGACATATAGATATATAGTGTATATATATTCATGTTCTTTTGTAGTTGGGCAGTTAAGAATTTGTAGCCAAACACTTTTATTTATAGCACTCGTAACAATATCGCCACTGAGCAAAACAAAACAAAACCTTGCCAAATTGTTGTACGCAAAACTCTAACCCATCTAAATTATCGTTCCAATCAACATCTAGTGTTTCAGAGTGTCGCCTTCTCGGGTAAGTCCAGCCATTCGCTCCGTTCGCCACGTTTTCGTTTCGTTTCGTTTCCATGTTCTTTGTACCGTTCCTTTTGTTTTTGAAGTTCAAAAATATGGAAAATGTTTATAGAAACGTTTTGGAAGCGCTTGAAACACAAAGGTCTGCGCACAAAACCCAATTCCATTAGTTTCTAGAAACGTTGAAAATGAAACGCTTGTAAGATTATTTTGGCATTGCCCTGAATAATGGCAATAAAACATTTTGATAGCTTTTAAAGTGTTTCAACGTGTTTCATTGCCAAACGTTCCACTTCATAATTATAAGTTCTTAGAGCTACGCTAACACTATTCAGCTACAAAAATTTGTGAATAGGAATGTGGAATAGGTTTTCAATGTTTCATTGCCAAACGTTCCACTTCATAATCATAGCTACGCTAACTGAATTCAATTCAAAATCTTGCGAATCATATTAAATTTTGTTTTGGAAAATAGTGTACATGTTTCATTTCCAAACGTTTCATTTAACAAAAGGGAATATGTAGAGCAATCTCTCTGCATATCAGCTTTTTGCGGCCTAACGCTCCATGCTGCTGCATCGGAACTAGTTCCGTTCTGGTTCTCGTTCTCGTTGTTTTTTTGTTTTGTTTTCGTTATTTGTTTTTGTTATATGCAATTGAAACTGCGCCACGCCACGCCACGCCCCTTTTGTACAGATTTTCTTTCAGTTGTGTTATTGTTTACGTTGTTTGTTGTTCAGCGCTTGCCCGTTGCGTGTGTCGAAGCGAATGGACACAGTACAGGCGAGCAAGGGTGTTAAGGAAGTGAAGTTAAGTGAAGTGGAGTGGAGTAAAGTTGTTGCAGTTGCCAGTGTTGTAAAAGGTTGTAAGATGAAAAGTGACCTTGATAGAAAGCGCGTGAAGGAGTTAAATGGATGGAAATAAAAATCCTACATAACAGTCGTATGTAGTATATATAGAAGTTTTATAATGCTCTACATATACGTATAGAGATATAGCTGATCTTAAAGCAATGTGGAATCTGTGGGAAACGCTGATAATGAAACATTTGTAGGACTATTTTGGAATTGAGCTTATTAATGAAAATGAAATGCTGGTAATAAAACAGTCCGTAAGCTTAAGTATTTACAAAGTGTTTCATTGCCAAACGTTCCATTTCATATTTGATATATTTTTAAAGCTATGTCAAAATATTTTAATTGAAAATCTTGTGAAATATTTCGGTTTGTTTTGGAAAATGCCATAAATGTTTCATTTCCAAACGTTCCACTTCAAAATGATTATATTATATGTATAATCTATCATAAACAGAACTCAGCTGAAGTTTTGCAGCTTTGCTTAGCACGTTCTAGCTGATTCATATATATATATATATATATATCGAAACCTATTGCGCTCTTTCTGCAACTGATGTTTTGGCACATGGCGCCAAGTGGAGCGCAGATCCCCCACAGTCATTGATTGGAACTGTTGTCAGCTTGATCGCTTCGTTCGTTGCGCTTGTTTTCGTTTCGTTTCGTTTCGTTTTCTATTTCATTCTGTGTCGATTGTTGTGACAGGTGCATTAAAACAGTGTTTTTCTCTATATTTTTCTATGCTCTGCCGCCCCGCCCACCTGGAACACACCTGAAACGCACACACACACACACACACACACACATACACAGTTCTGGCTTACATGGAGATCTGCTCGCCGAATTCGCAGTCTGTGGTGCAGAATCGGCACACAGTGCACACGTACAACACCAGCCGCAACATGTCGCATAGCCAGACCATGAAGTAAGTCAAATCGGACATAGATTCAGATCGGTTTCGATAACTATTTTTCTTTCTGCTTGGCTTAGCATAATGTCGGTCAGCAAGGATATGTCGCCGGAGCTGGAGACGCCGCCCGCGCTGCCGCCCAAGAACTACAAACAGCGCAAATCGTCAACGTCGACGACGACGTTGCCAGGAGGGTTGCCAGGGCCAGCGATTATCACAACACCTCCAGCTAGTCCAAAGCCAATGGCGTGTGATCCGGCGCTGCGGAACAGCCGCATGACCACCGTCTGCGAGGAGTTGCACGATGCCTCCAATCTGAAGGACGAGCCCACGGGCAGCACCACAGACACAGCGATGGCGACTGTGGATAGCAACGATAACGTGGGCGGCTCCACCTTCTATTGCCACTCGCATCAGCTGCCCAGTGAGACGTTGGTCGGTGCAGTTGAGCCACTGGCCACGCCCATTAGTACGCCCAAGTTGTTGGATACGAATGAGGCCGTGGAGCCGGACCCATTGGCCATTGGCGAGCACGAGCTTGAAGAGCTGGAGGATGTCGATGAGCTGGAAGAAGAAGAAGAGGAGGAAGAGGAAGAAGAGGGAGAGGTCGATAATCAATTGCCAAATATGCTCGAGGAGATCGACATCACGCCATACCTAATACTCAAAAAGAAGGAGGAGGATGGGCCCGAAGTGAAGGGCGGCTACATTGATGCACTGATCGTGCACGCCAGTCGCGTCCAGAAGGTCGCCGATAATGGTAGGCATCATAGTAATCACAGTCACCATCGACGCCATCGCTCGACCAATCATAATAATAATATTGTAACTAATACGCCGCATAATTCAAACACCGTACCGAAATTCCGTAAGCGTCATCAGCCTAATCAAAACTCATTTGTTGTTCATTTCGTTCATGCAGCATTCAGCGAGGCCTTCATTACCACCTTTCGCACCTTCATTCAGCCGATCGATGTGATCGAGAAGCTGACCCATCGATACACATACTTCTTCTGTCAGGTGCACGATCAGAAGCAGAAGGCCGCCAAGGAGACCTTCTCGCTGCTGGTGCGCGTCGTCAACGATCTGACGTGAGTAAAACAATTGAATAGGATCTTATATAGATGTATATATTAATATGTTTACTGTTCCTGTGACAGTTCAACGGATCTGACCAGCCAGCTGCTCAGCTTACTGGTGGAGTTTGTCTATCAGCTGGTCTGCTCCGGCCAGCTGTATTTGGCCAAGCTGCTGCGTAACAAGTTCGTGGAGAAGGTGACGCTGTATAAGGATCAGCGTAGCTATGCCTATATACCCGATCACTTGGCCACCGGCAGCAATACGAACAATCAGGCCAGTCTGCTCGACTTGAAGTCACTGGAGATAGCCGAGCAGATGACGCTGCTCGATGCGGAGCTCTTTCAGAAGATCGAAATACCCGAAGTATTATTATTTGCCAAAGATCAGTGCGAGGAGAAGTCACCAAATCTCAATAAGTTCACCGAGCACTTCAACAAAATGTCCTACTGGGCGCGCTCCAAAATACTGCGCCTCCAGGACGCCAAAGAGCGCGAGAAGCATGTGAATAAGTTCATTAAGATCATGAAACACTTGCGCAAAATGAACAATTACAATTCGTATCTGGCGCTGCTGTCGGCGCTCGATTCGGGACCCATACGCAGGTGAGTCAACCTCGAATTAACATCAAATCAATTGTCGATTAATAACTGTTTATATTCCATGCCAGATTGGAGTGGCAGAAGGGCATAGCGGAGGAGGTGCGCTCCTTTTGTGCGCTCATCGATTCGAGTTCCAGTTTTCGTGCGTATCGCCAGGCGCTGGCCGAAACCAATCCGCCCTGTATACCCTATATGTAAGCTAGCATAACTAACTATAATCATATACAGATAACTATATCCTCATTTGCCTGCAGCGGTCTGGTTCTGCAGGATCTGACCTTTGTGCATGTGGGCAACCAGGACTATGTGTCGCAGGGCGTGATTAACTTCTCCAAACGCTGGCAGCAATACAATATTATTGTGAACATGAAGCGCTTCAAGAAATGGTACATACTTCTATATAGCTATATATATCTATTAGTTTATATTATATCTATTAATTTCAGCACATATCCCTTTCGACGCAATGAGCGCATCATTAACTTCTTTGATAACTTTAAAGATTTTATGGGCGAGGAGGAGATGTGGCAGATATCGGAGCGCATCAAGCCACGCGGTAGACGCCAAGTCAACTATTAGTCTATAACAAACACACACACATACACACACACACACACACACACACACACACACACACACACACATACACACACACAGAGAGACAGCTGCAAAAGCTTAACAAACAATCGCGAAACAACATAGTGCAATGTTTATATACACAAACACACATACATCAACTTATCTAACTGGGGTCTGAGTACTATATTGTCCGCTACTCTGTCCATATATATATACATATATAAACATACATACATATATATATATATATACATATATATATATATATATATATATATATATATATATATATATATATATATATATATATATATATATATATATATATATATATATATATATATATATATATATATATATATATATATATATATACATATATATAGCTATAGATGCAGTTGCACATAAAATGTACCTTAAAACAAACTATATATATTTATATCTATCTATATATATATATATATATATGAGAGAGAGAGAGAGCGAGTTGAAATACGATATGTGTGTAGTTGAAAAACAAAAAAAGAAAAAGAAAATCGCAAAAAAAAAATAACTTATACAAACAGATTATATAGATATATATATATTATATATATACATGCATGGGATATTGTGTGCAGCATACACGTACACACGTATATAGATGTGTGTGTGTAAACTTGAACAACTAGCTAAACGATTAACTTAGTTACCGTTACGATATCCGACAGCAATAGAAGCCCTGTTCGTTTCTCCAAGCATATTCTAAAATCAAGCAACAACAACAACAACAACAAAATAACTGTATTAACAACGAATTTTTGAAAACGTGCTCTCGTTTGTTAAACTTATACTTTCAAAAAGAAAACTATGTTAACAACAACAACAACAACAATTTAGACGTGTATGTAGAGCCAAAAACTAACCGAATTTTACGAGTTTTATGTGTTATTTTTATACATATATATATAAACAAACAATAAAACAAAGCAAAAACCCAACGTTAACAATCATCTAGCGACACCAAATCATACAGAAACAGAAACTAAAAACAAATTCACGTTTGAAACATGGTCATCGGAAGATATATGTATATATCTATTGTGCAAGCAGCTATTGTGCTTGGAACTGTCCGAGATCCCTAAGAAACCGCTAACTTACCTCCTGCTTCAGCTCCAGCTCCCAGCTCCACCCCAACCGACTCCATTCAACACCTTTGATTGAATTTAAGTGCCAAGCTCAGCTGGCTGTTTGCACAAATCTGGCCTAAAAAAATAACTAAAATTATATTTTAAAATTAAAAAAAAAAAATCAAAAATAAAAAACTCATTTGGCATACACATACACGCACACACACACACACACACAGACACACACTCAATTAAACGAAACAACTTGAAAAGTTAAAAGAAATACAAATTGCTTTTTATGCATATAGCCAACTAAATATTTATATATATATAGCATGTATATATACATGTATATATATATATATATATATATATGTAGAAATTCCGTTGCAAACAAAATGAAATCTATATAGAAAAAGTGTACATTAGTTAAGCTAAGCGAGAAAACTTTATTTTTATGTATATATATAACTATATATATATATCCATATACATATATACACCGAACATGCATATACATTAACTCACACACTGTTACAGTGGTAGCCGGGTGTATTTACATAGCAAGCTTTCTCTGTCGTTGTAGTGCAACATAATGTTATGTTGCTGTTAAGCTTGATCTATGCCTAAGTCAATTACATAAATATATAACGGTACATAGGACAAGAGAGTAAGCATAATCAAAAGTATTTAGACAAGCCTTGATTTAATCTATTGCATTCTACACAAAATTAACTAAGAATTTATAAGTGAAATGCGGAAAATAACGGAATTAGCGATAGAAAGTTTGAGTTTGATGGCGCTTGAAATTACCCAGTTGATTGACTTCGTTTGCCCAAGCAGAGATCAAGCTTTACAGCAACGTAACAGCAGCTTAACATACAATAACAGCAGCATAACAGAACAGTAAATACTTTTGACTGTCACTGTATGTGGTACATATATATACAAGTTGTTTTGTTTTTAGTCATTTTGCATTGAATTCTTCTACATATATATATATATATTTATATATATATATATTTATGTATATGTATATTCCAAACTGTGCTATATACACACACACATATACATACATACATACTCTCTCACACACATACACACACTCACGCACATAGAAACAAGACTGTCTTTAGGTATATATGTAGTACTATTTCATGTATCTAAAACAAAAGCTATATATATATATATACATATATATATACATATGCATATTCGTATGTCAATGCTTATAGAAATTTGTTATAAACGAAAAACTTTTAGCCAAGTTGCATGCACACACACACATACACACACACATATATATATATATATATACTACTATATACTATATACCATATACTATATGCGCTATATACTTTAGCTATGTACACATGAAATTGAAACGCGAACCTAAAAAAAAAAAAAAATTAAATCAAAAATTTAATGCTACCTAACTATGTACACACACCTATATATACATAATATATATACCTGATTATATATATATATATATATATATATATATATATATATATATATATATATATATATATATATATATATATATATATCTGATTTAGTCATTGCTTTGTATGTGCCTATTATAAAACATTTTTGATGTATATTTCAAAAGGAAAACAAAAAACTAAAAACAAAAATCGAAAAAAAAAAAACAAACATCAGTTACCAGTTTTTAATAATTCATACACATACACACACATTTTTTTTATTATGTATGTATTGTAAATGTAATTGTAATCTATTAAAACCGAAAACAAAACCTACAAAACTTTAAAGATATTACAAATTAAAACCTAAAACTAAACAATTAAAAACATTTAAAAAATATTATATAAAACTAAGTTACACTAAATCTCTAATTTTTTTTCTGTTTATTGTTTTAATGTATTTTTTATATACATATATATGTATGTTTAACTTAACTGCTTAGTTATATATATATATATAAATATATATATATATTGTCATGTATTTGTACTTTCGTTTTTTTTTCCCCAAAGTAGAGCAATTTTTAATTGTAAATGTATTTGTAACTAAATGTTATACATTTATTTGTAAGAAAAACATAAACAAAAAGAAAAACAAAAAAAAAAGAAATAGCTACAAAATAAATGTATTTTTCCTTTAAAAAGAAAGCTGTTGTTATTTGAGTTTGAATTTCTTTCAGCCGTTAAGTCAACATGAAGCTGTTGAACTCATAGTGCTCTGTTAATTAACAGCGATGTTAGTATTCAACAGGTGCATGCAATTGATCACCACTTGCATTTGGTATTTTGTCGTTTTCGGTCGCTCGCGGACATCGGTCACACTGGGCAGCAGTACACCAACAAAAAGTTAATACTCGTCAACGGTTTCGAACGGTACTACTCGCGTAGTCCTCCTCTCTGCTAACGAATTTTGCAAAAAAAAAAAGAAAAAGAAAAAGAAGAAAATTGACGTTTTTTTTGTTCTTGTTGCTGTTAACTTAATGAATTAAGCCAATGTAAATGCATATTAAATGTTTAAATTAAATACTGTATGCGCGTGTGTGTGATTTATTTAAAAATAAAATTCAAAATTGTTTCAAATATGAATTTCAATTGAAAAAAGTGTGTGAAATCCAAGCAATAATTTATAGCGCCAAAATGGCAGCAACCGCAACAACAACAACAACAAACAGCTTGCAGCGCTGCTGTTGCCCGCCCGTTGCTTGCAACGGTTAAATCTGAATCGATTTCAGCCGTTGCCCAACGATCGTTCAATTAATTCGCCTTCAATTTAGTTGATTGCCTCTTAACGAACGCTCGGTGCTGATAACATTTACGATTATGTTTATGTTGATGTTGATGCTGATGGCCATGTTGCAGGTTGCGGGTTGCAGGTTGCATGTTGCATGTTGCAGCTTCCTGGCGACAAAGCCGATGCCGGCTAACAGGCGAATATTGTCAATAAATTACGTAATATCTACGAATCGAACCCTTTTTTCGTGTTGTTGTTGCTGTTGCTAGTGACCCTGAACGGCTACTGCTGTATGTGTGTGTGTGAGTGAGAAGGAAGACGCTTTGAGGCGCAACTTCAATAATCAGCTGAGCTTGAACTAAGTGATCCTCAAAGCATAAGTACCTGCACATACACTGAGCGAAATTAGTGCAAAAAATAAAATGAGAATTTTTAAGTGAAGTTTGGCAAAGTCTTCAGTTTTACTTAACTTAAATGAAATTTATATATATTTATAAATATTTAATAACTTATAAATATTTGAAATTTATTATTATTATTTTTTTTTATATATATAAAATTAAGTTTTGCGCTCAGTGTATACAATTAATATTGTATTTTTCTTTATGGAGCCGGATGCAGTGTATCCATAGCCGCCAGTTGGTTGCCTGTACTTGCTGTACATACATATGTACGAGTGTGTGTGTGTGCATGTATTTATATGCATTTACTTGCTTTGCTCTCTGTGTTTGCGTTTTGGCGCGCTTGAAAAGCGTGAAAGTCATTGTCCACACAGACACCCCTCGATTGACCCTCCGCCCCCTCCCTCGTGCCCGAGCACTTCAGTGGCTAACAACCGGTGCGCTGACACCTTGGCTTGTTGGTAGGCCAACTCAGCCAGCCAGCCAGCCAGTCAGCCGGCCGGCCGGGCCACTTGTCTGCCAGCAAGCACAGCAAACAAATGGGAATGGTGTGCAAAACTCCTCGATCAAGATGCTATACAACACATATATACACACACACACACTCACACACACACAGACAGTCTCACACACATACACAAATCAGAGTTCTGTTTCTGTGAAGTAGCTTCTGCTGTTGCTGTTGCTGTTGCTCTGGCTGCGCGTCTGCACGTCTGCGCACACTGTCTGTCCGATTGAACAACGTGTCCCGCCGCTGACCAACCCCCTCCCCCGCCCCGCCTGGCCCCACACTATATATGTCGTGCTCGCTCTGGCTCGGGCACCCTCAGCAGCCTGGCCAGCCTGCTTGTCTCGCCGCGCGCTGCACTGGACGCTGGCAGCGATGCCGGCGTCGACGTTGACGTTGACAGCGGTACTTGAGCCCACTTGAAGACACTCTTTGCTGTGTGTGTATGTATGTGTGTCAGTGTGTGCGTGTGTGTATGTGGATGTTTTAACCTCTATCTTCTTAATGCTGGTCAACTGTTGGGCACATGGCCAAGATCATTCAAGATGTGCGTTATTCAAGTACATATCCAATATTATTATATTATATCAAGCTTAACTTAAGGATAAAATAATTCATTTAGATGTCCAGTGTGCTTAACGGTTATAAATACTGAAATACTGTCAGACTGTTATACTGACAGACTGTTATACTGTTCTACTGAAATACTGGTATACTGTCAGACTGTTATACTGTCAGACTGTTATACTGACAGACTGTTATACTGAAATACTGTTAGACTATCAGACTGTTATACTGTCAGACTGTTATACTGACAGACTGTTATACTGACAGACTGTTATACTGTCAGACTGTTATACTGACAGACTGTTATACTGACAGACTGTTATACTGAAATACTGTTAGACTATCAGACTGTTATACTGTCAGACTGTTATACTGACAGTCTGTTATACTATCAGACTTCCTATAGAGAATAGTTGGCAATAGTTAGCTTCTTCAATACTCCTCTAAATCTCTGCCCGAATTCACTGCATCACATTGTCGCATATACCCGGCCATTGCACTGTCTGTGTTGCTGTGTTGCCTGTTTCGCTGCCTATTGGCGAGTATTTGCTGAAGGTGTTTTTTTTTTCTCTCTTCTGCTGCTGGGGCTGCTTCAAGTGCTGTCGCTGTGTGTTTCATTAAGCAAACACGACTGCAAGTGTTGGTCACTTCAGTTGCTGTTGCTTCTTCTGCCCATGTTGTTGTTGTTGTTGTTAGCATCGTTTTAATCGGTAGCCAAGTGAATTGAGCCTTGCCACGCCCCGCCGCTCCTCGCTTGGCCTCGAGCTGCGCCAACCTTTTGGCCATTGTTCTCGCTTGCTTCATATTCAGTCAGCGTCTGTCGACTCCTTTTGGCAACAATTTCTGCTGCTGCTTCTTCTACAAGTCAACATCAGGTGTGTGTGCGTGTGTGTGTGTGTGTGTGATTTCTTGTTTTTGTTGTCATTTATATATTGTGTATAGATTGTTTATGATCGCCTCTGTTCGTGCCCCTCTTAACAAACTGCTCGACTTCGAGTGCCCGGTTAGTCGCCCTTTTTTTCTGTCTTAAAGAGACATATATATATATCTCTGTGTGTGTGTGTGTGTGTGTGTGTGTGTGTGTGTGTGTGTGTTTGGGACTGTGTGTGAGTGCGATTTCCACAGCTCTTCCGTTTGCCGCTGACCAGGCCCAAAAACCCAAGTTCAACTTGTCTTGGCTCGGCATCCAGTCTCGCCGTCTCGCCCTCCCGCAGCCTCTCTCTCTGTCTCTCTCCGTCCCTCCGTCTCTTCGGTCTAGCTCAGCTTCTTGTTCTCACTGACTGACTGACTTTTTTTTCTTTATTTTCACATTTCATTGTCGCCTGCGTGTTGTTGTTGTTGCTGTTGCTTCTTTATTTTCTTGGTAATAAGGTGTGAGAAAGGCAATAATCGTAAAGAGCAAACAAATTGTTGCTGCTGCTGCCGTTGGCTCTGGTGCAGCCTCTGGTGCTGCCTCTGGTGCTGCTGTCTTCGGTTTCACGCTAAAATGTTAATCGCTCCTTTTCTGTTCCCCGTTGTCTCTGCTGTCAAAGCAATTACGTATAGATCGGGCCCATGCATATGCCCAAATATATGGGCATTTATTTGTACGAAATTTATGTCTTCATATCATCAGTTGGCTCGGGGCGGGTTCCTTGAGCTATTGATTTTGGGATGTGTTTTGATTGTGATCATTATGGAGGGAGTTACTGGCTATATGTGGATTATTTGCTCATATTAGATCTATCTGTAGCTAATCTTATCGGAGCTAACTATATCAGACCCTCCTACATCACATCTATCTATATCCTCATGCATCTATATGCGTTTTACCTATAGGATATTCCATATATATCTGACCTACATCAGATCTATCCATATCAGATTTATGTATATCATATCTTAGGTATATCCGATCTATCTGTATTAGATCTTAGGTATATCTGATCAGTCTATATCAGATTATAGTTATATCTGATTCAGCTGTATCAAATCTAGCCATATCAAATCTAAGGTATATCAGATCTATCTATATACAATATCGATCGATCAACACCAGTTCAAAATACACTAGATCTATCGATTCCTACATGTCTATCATATCATTTTCAAGTTTCTTGCATTTCCCAACACTGTAAAGGAGGATTTCCCCTTAACCAGCTTATTAAGTTGGCTGCGCCTTAATAGTTCTTCAACTGAAACCCTAAAGAGTTGCTTAATTTAAGTCGCAATTGGCTGGAATACTAAACTATATATATATTAGATCTCTTTAGTATCTTCAATTTGTTTACATTCTATATTTAGATGTAATCAGATTGATTATTTCCAGTGTATCTCAGCGAAACGACAATAGACTATGATAGTCGGCATGTGACTTGGCCATGCCTTGGGTCTGGTGGGGTCACGTTTTATGTTTGTGCACTTGTAGCCAACACGGCTAATCAGCAATCGCATCATATGTGTGT
This sequence comes from Drosophila repleta, assembly GCA_018903745.1. Taxonomy (NCBI): domain Eukaryota; kingdom Metazoa; phylum Arthropoda; class Insecta; order Diptera; family Drosophilidae; genus Drosophila; species Drosophila repleta. The sequence continues at coordinate 1,513,420 of JAEIGN010000750.1, read as the reverse complement.
AGCGCTTATCATTGGAACATTAAAATTCATACGGTTGGGATTCGAGTGAAAAAGTCTGAGCAAATGATGCCAGCTATTTTTATAACTAAATCGAGCCTCGCCTATTGCGTTGTTTTCACTATACTTTTTCTTCTTATTCCAATTCCAATTCAATTCAATTCAATTTGTATTTACTATAATTCATAAAGAATCGCAGCACTTCCGCCAGAGCCAATCAAAATCCATCTGCGACTTCCCTGCAAAAGGCGTGGGTGCACAGCGAACTCTGAACTAATTAGCTGAGATCAAAGTCAAGTCAGAGAGGCGAGTTTAATTGAAGCGGAAATTAAGCATGTTTTTTTTAAAGTGTTGCAAAACGCTTCGAGAGACAACAACTAACCTCAAACTTATACATATGTATATGTGTATATATACCGAAAAGCAAATCAATTAAAATAGCTCAGGGTTTTAAGCCAAATACCTGATTGATGAGCCTACTTAACTTGGCTTTAATTGCATTGTCCTTTCACTATGCCAGATGTCTGATTATCTGCAAGTAATTCCTCATAATCGCCATGTTTGATCTTATTAAGAGACACCTTAACATGTTTTCTTGGACCCCTCTCTCTCTCTATATATATATATATATATATAGCCAAGCAAGTGCTGCGTCTGGCTATCCGACTCTCTGTCTGCCTCTGTCTTCATTTTTATTTCATTCTCTTAATTTTTTTTGTTAAATTTCTGCGTCGTCTGTCGCCTTGGTCCGGCCCCTCGTTAGCCCCTGGACCAGCTCTTCACACAGCACGCCAAGTGCTAACAACTTTGTACCTGCTCTCCGTCTTCGACTCGGGCACCCAGAGACTCTCAGCAGCCACTCAGCCTGTGGCTCGCTCGTATCACCAGCTCATTGGACTCGGCTGCAGTTTTCATTAAGGATCGAGCGTTTGCAGTGTATTAAATACCCCTTTCTTTTGGCATTGGTAGGGTATGCTGTAGGCAGAGTTGAGCTTGATTCTATATTGTATACATGGGGGTATATAAGACTGTGCTCTATTGAAAGACTATAGCATACGGTTATCTTCTGAGTAGGGTAGCAGACTGCAGTATATATCTGCATCTGGGTTAGTTGTATGATATTTCTGGCTAAGCTATAGCATATATATAGCTTACAGCTTATGCCATAGTCCTTACCTGTATCAGTATAAGCTGACTATATTATAGCTTCCTAATTTCTTTATCTGAATAAACTGAGTGTGTATCTTTAACTTACTTATATCTTCATCTGCATATACTGAGTACATGCTATAGCTAAGAACTATAGCTGGACTGTAGCTGGATAAGCTAAGTATATGCTACAGCTTGCCCAGATACAAATAAGGACTATAGCGTAAGCTGTAAGCTGTATATGCTGTCTGCTTATCCAGATACAGCTGCATACTATAGCCAGCTAACTTAGGTATACTCTACCTTATAGGAAGAATATGACTGTATTCTGTGTAAGACTGTAATACTAGGGCATATGACTGTATCTGTATAAGACCATAGCATAGAGCTATATACTGGGTACGGTCTTCAGCAATACCCAATACTCCTAATATCTAGCTGAGCTGTACTATAGCATATAGTTGTATCTGCTTAAGCTCTATGCTATAGGCCTTTAGCTTCATCCAAAACTAAATCAACTTCTATAAAGGCTTCCAGTCAAGATTTCATAACTATATCTAACAGATCTATAGATTATCATAGGTAAACTTGGTAAAGAATAGATTATAATCTACAGAACTTTAAGATCTGTTTAAAAATATGGAAATAAATGTTATATGGGTAGATAAAATATCTATGTCGAACAATGATATCCAATTGGATTTGTATCTAATAAGAAACGTTGACTGTCATAACGGTAAAGGTAGTTATCAAAGGGTAATAGCAATGATAGAAACTCACTGTTTAAGAACTAAACAAAGAGTATACTTTATAGCTGATATATGCACATATATGTAGGTATATGTATCTATATACACATCTACATAATCCCTATTGGACTTTTCACTGGAGTTTAGGTCTGAGAAACAGCTGTGTGGATATATATCAGGCTAACTGTATTGATATTGATACAACATATATATATATCAAACACATATATGTATATCTCTATAGATATATATGTATATATGTATATATCGATATCAGGGCTTAAAGCGCGACTATTTGATGAATACTTAAGACAATATTTGCCAAAGCGGCACTTCCATTGCCTGCACTTAGGCGGGGGACGGGTCGAGGGGGTACGGGGTGGGGGCAAATGAAAAGTAAACAAATGGAAATGCAAATGCAAATGCAAATAATCAAATAATCAAATATCATTGATTGCCTGCTAATGAAATCGATTTGCATGCGAATAGCCAGCTGGCTTCGGCTTTGGCTTTTCCGAGCGCTTCGTCTATTCATCTTTTGTTTGTTTCTCTTTTAGAAATATGCCAGAGCAGGGATTCAGCTGGTTGGTCAAGTGCTTCTATCTGGTGCTAGTTGTGCAGACACTGCTGTGCATCGGCCCACTGGAGTGCCGTCAGCATCACAATCGCAACAACAACAACAATAGGCGAGGCGATTCAGCCAGCTCGGAGGAGAATCACAGCATTGGCGATGTCGATGGCTTTGATAACTTGGCGGACAGCGACAGCAGCATCGGCACTGGGCACGGCCATCGGCGTGGGCCGCGCAAGAAACACCAGGGCAACAACAATCACAATCGCCACAATCGGCTCGAGGAGCACGGCATCTCGCTGTGGATCAACGAGCAGCAGCTCAAGATGTTAAGCGGTGAGTTCCACCAATTTGCAACACTCTAAGCAGTTCGGTTCCATGAGCTGGTTCGATATATTAGCGTGCAGCTGCATATGCATGAACTTAGCTAGTTCACAGTTCACAGAGATCATAGTTCACGCAGCTTGCACTTTGAGCCTGTTCACTTGAGTGTTATCTAACAGCAGCGTAGCCTTAACCGCTTCGCTGCTTAACCGTTGGGCGCGCGAACCGCTTGGGGTTTGAATTGATCGTTGCACCGCACAACTGACAATCCTTGCAGCTCTCTACTTTCCACAGGGCTACTCAGATCGCATCTACGCCATACACAACGGCCGCGTGACGAACGAGATGCGTGACACGACCGTCTACAGCTACCTGGTGATACCGTCGGAGGTGAACTATGTGAACTTCACCTGGAAGTCGGGCAGACGCAAGTATTTCTACGATTTCGATCGTCTGCAAACGATGGACGCGAGCATCCTAAAAGCGCCAACGCTGTCGATCAGCAAGCGGGGCCGGATACCGCAGGAGCAGAAAAGTAAGTGCAATCAGAGTCAATCAGTTGTGGCAGCTGGCGCACCAATGTGGCCCATTTGATATCTATCTAAGCTAGATTTTAGCATATTCCTGCCCTGTACCGGAAACAGCTCGGGCACGGCATCATTCAATGTGGGCCTCAAGATACAGACTCGCAAGAATGCCTCCCTCTCGGGCACACCCATACGTCTTAACTTTAAAAAGGAATGCGCACATAGAGGTGTGTATGATATAGACGCTTCCAACCCTACTTCACTAACAACTTTGCAAGGTAGTGTATATGAAAAGTCAATTTAATGCTTTATATCAATCTGTACAAGCTACGGTAGGAAGCGCTTAAGACGAACAAACATTATTTCGAGTGAACAATTTAATATTGAAATTGAATATATATATATGTATATATAAATTTACTATATATGTATGTGGTATATGTCTTGAGCGATTTCTACTGTAATCACATTTTATTACGCTCTGTCGCTAAAGCCTTTCTGAATCGATGTACATCAACTCATTGCTTAAGCTTACGCGAGCACAGCTCCGACTATATTTTCATAAAAAGATCTATTACCTGCTTGGCTCTAATGCATAGGCATACTCTACTTCCACTCTCCCTCTCTCTCTCTCTCTATCTGTCTATCTGTCTCTCCCTCTCTTTCTATCTCTTCTGTGCACATGCGTATATTCATTCACCAATCGATCAAGCTTAATCGCCATACTCCAATGCTCCACGCTTATGTACACACTTATCAAAAAACAACAAAATATAAAACAACAACAACAACAATCGAAACTCAAACTTAATCCGAACTAAACTAAAAACAACTCAAGTTCCCGATCCAGAGTGCAGTCTGAAGTGCGGCAAGAACGGCTACTGCAACGAGCATCACATCTGCAAGTGCAACGTCGGCTACATGGGCCAGTACTGCGAGACGGCCTTCTGCTTTCCGCAGTGCATGCACGGCGGAAACTGTACGGCTCCGTCCGTCTGCACCTGCCCGGAGGGCTACCAGGGCACACAGTGCGAGGGCGGTGAGTATACCTTTTACAAATTGTATCTTTAATGCTTAAGCTTCTATTACTAAACACACACACAAACACACGCGCGCGCACGCGAGCCCAAGAGCTTAGATCTTTTTGGATATGGCTATGGCCGTCTTGCAGCCAAACTTAATGACCTCCGTGATGGCCTGGTAGAAGGGCGCCTGCTCGGCGCCGCAATCGATGCCCGTGTCGTGATGCTCCTGCTCCTCGTCGCGAAACTTTGTGATTGTCGCCAGCAGTTCCTAAGCAAGCAAAGATCATTAGTGAAGAGCCAATAAGTTGCCTTCATTCTCCTACCTTATCCGGATTGGGTGACTCCATGATCTGACGCAGCTGATCATTGTAGTGCTCCACAATGACGGTCTCCACGGCCACGGTGCACGCCATGGCCGCCTTCTCGCCCAGCAGCGCAGTGCCGGCGCCCAGCGCAAAGGCCGCCACATTCCAAATGGGCGCCATGATCGTGGGACGCACGCGATGCTGCTGGATCAACTGCTCGAACTGTTTGCGATGCACCTTCTCCTGCTCCCACATGTGCTCGATGGTCTTGCCCATGGGCCCGTTGCCCAATATGGCCATTTGGCCGGCATAGATACGGTCGGCGCCCAGCTCGCCAGCGTGATCCACACGGATTATCTCGTCCGTCAGGGCGCTGGCGCGCGGACGCAATGGCGGTGGCTGCGTCTGTTGTGTGCTGTTCGCTTGCCCGCGCCTGCCTGCGGGCAGGCTAATGCGAATCAGTTGTAGACTCGTCTTTCGATACATGTTCTGAAGAGAGAGAGAGAGAGAGAGAGAGAGAGAATATCTGTATTAATGATACACTATTTCAGGCATATGCAAGGAGAAGTGCTTGAACGGCGGCAAATGCATACAGAAGGATAAATGCCAATGCTCCAAGGGATACTACGGCCTGCACTGCGAATACTGTAAGTAGAAGTGAAGTCAACTGTATATAGCTAATATATAGATATATATATATATATATCTACAATTCCCTTAGCCAAGTGTGTGATACCCTGTAAAAATGGAGGTCGCTGCATTGGCAACAATCTGTGCCGCTGTCCGAACGGCTTGCGAGGCGATCATTGCGAAATCGGACGAAAGCAGCGATCCACCTGCAAGTGCAGCAATGGCAGCTGCCGGGGCAGCAAGGAGTGCAAGTGCCAGACGGGCTATCACTGTCGACGACGTAAGTGGCGCTAGCGGGTGGCCCATGCCTGTACCTCATCCCATCCACTCTCCCACTTTGCAGGCACTCCGAATCGCGCGCATTCATATTGATGGTGCGCTGATCCGAGGCCCCAAACGACATACAAATGTGACATGTAACATAACCACATACCAATTGGGCTCTACATCAACAACAACAACAACAATTATACTATTTAAAATGTAATGGACAAAATAAAATAATACTAATTGTGATACAAATTTTTTTGTAATTTAAAACTTTTAAATAAAAAGAAAAAATAAGCAAAAATACTATTCGCAACTGGCCCTAATGGCTCTATTAATTACAGGCATCTATTGTTATGGCGTATTTAATTATATTTATTATCTTAGGCCCCTCCATTTGGCTGAGCACGTACGCCAAAAGCAAACAACGTATTGTTTGCAATGGCAAGTGGTACGTGTGTTGCGGCCATAAATTCCTGTTATTCGATGACAACGCGCACACACGTGTGTGTTTATAAACTTACTTGTAGCAGGTAAAAGTATTCAATCTGAATTTTATGCAACAGTCACCAGAAAGTGTATTTTTTTTTTTTTGTTATTATTGCCGGCTGACTGGACTGTCAGTGCTGTAAAACGTAAGCTCAAGTGTTGCACCTGCTAGCTATCAACAGCTTAAATTTGAACAAATGTATCGATAAGTGTATCGAAATGGGAGTCAGCACTAAGCATGGGCGTAGTTAACGTTAGGCAGGGATTAGTCAAGGCTTTGTTAATTTGATTTTTCGTTTCAGAAAGCTAAAGAAAATAAGAAATTTTCGATTAAAATTGTTTTATTGTTCTGATTAAAATTATTAGCAAATGAAACAAAACTGATCCCCTTTGGTCGCAGCTATGCGTACGCCCATGGTCAGTTGTTCAATTAAGCAAAAGTCAGCTGACGCCTTGTTTTATCAGCAATAACAACGATGGCTCCGAGAAACAACCACGATCCGACGTCCTCGGGCGACTCGGGCAACGCAAATGTCCAGGAGGCCGATCTTCAAGGTAATAAATATATAAATAACACAATTAAACACTCATGTGTGGGTTTTATTTTGTGTCCAATTGCCATTGCGTCCTGCAGAGATGGAGGATGTCAACCAGAGCCTGGACGCGCTCAGTTGTGCCTTGGACGCCGTGGAGCAGCGTACCGACGACATTTTGTCGCAGCTACGCGAGCTGCTCGACTCAAATCGCGAAATACGACGTCAGCTAGCGCAGGAAAAAGACAATGCTTCCGAGGAACACAGCGAGGATGACGACGACCACGACGACGACGACGACATGGAGGGACAGCCGGGTAACGCAGATCTACCCAGCGCAAATATCAACTAAACCCACAATTTTGTTTCTTTGCTAGTGATAGCAACTTGTTTCTACAAAACATTTATTGTTTATACAAAAAAAAAAACACGTAATATAATTGTTAATCGGAAATTCTATGAATCTAGTCCTCTACTTATTTTATTGCGACGTTTTTTGTTTTTCTTGGCCGATTTGGAAACAATATGATCTATTTTAATGTCAGCCACGCGCCTGGTCTCCAGCTTGAGTCGCTCATTCTCGGCACGCAGTTGCGCGAGCTCCTCCTGGAGGGAACTGATTTCTGACCCTTTCTCATCTGCATCAGCTGAATCCTCTTCTTTCTCGCTCATCTCCACGTCTTCGTAGTCGTCTGGCAGGCTGACCGGGTTGCCGGCGCTGCCGTCGTAACAGTTGTCAAAGTTTGGCTCTGGGAACTTTGGTGCCTTCGGATACTCCTCCGTGATGAGCAGCTCAACGCAATCGTTCTCGTCATCGGGACTGATCATGCGCTTCAGATTGTCGGCAAAGGACCTGTGCTCCTTGGGACCCGGGTGGAAGCGGGATGTGCTGATCAGCCGCAAGTGCAGATTGGTAATGGCACCCGGCTGTGCTATGCTCTTCACCAGCTGCCGGCTGGCCACGTCCCAGATGCACACCTGCTTGTCCTCGCCGCCAGAGATCAGCTGTTGAGCATTCACGGCCAGCGCCAAGCAGGTGATGGGTGTGCCCGCGGTGTGGCCAACGTATGCCTGGCTCTCCTCCTCCTCCAGGTGGTATTCCTGCAAGGATGACAGACAGGAGTTAAGAGGAAACTCAAATGGAGCAGCTATTAGCACTCACCTTCATGCGGGGCGCTTTGTCCATGTGGAAGACCAGCACCTGACCCTTACTGGTGCCCACATAGACGCTCGTCTCCAGCCTGTTGACAATCACGCTGTGCAGAGAGACGGGAAAGACGACACTCAGGAGCATGGTGCCATCGCTCAGGTCGTAAATCTTGCAGCAGCGATCCATGGAGACGGTGTACATGAAGGCGCGTATGCCGCCCAGTCCAATGTGGACGTCGGTGACCGCCAGACCATGATCATTGAAATTGTAAAGTGGAGCATTCTCCTCGCTGTCCCCTCCGCCGACGGGAGCAACAGCACGCGTGAGGCTCCACACGAGCACGGCGCCATCCTTGCCGCCGGTGGCAAAGTGCTCGCCAGTGTCCGTGAAGCGTATGCAGTTGATGGGCTGATAGTGCTTGGAGAGCGTGTTGAGTAGTCGGCCGGAGTTGAGGTGCCACACGTAGATGGTTTCCTGTATGGCAGCGACCAGGTAGGCGCTGTCTGGCGTCAAGGCCAATGCATTCACCTTGCCGGGCACCACGTAGCGTATGCTGCCAATCTGCTCCTGCCCATTGATGGGCCACACATGCAGCAACGGCTTCGTGCTGTTGGCTGCAATCACAAAGTGCCCCTCGAGCATCTGGAGGCTGTGTGGCTGCATTGTGCCGCCGCCTTTGTAGCGCATCAGGTCGGTGCCGGTGCGCAGGTCCTGCACGCAGCAGGATGCGCGTTCATTGTTGAGTGTACTGATAAACAAAGCTTCGCCAATGTCGCCCATTTTTTTTCGGAGGAATTCCCACGTGCCGGCTGCACGATGTAAACAAAACGTTACAAGTTCGATCTTCAAAATTGCGCCTAAAAATACCAAAAATATGTGGCTGCCCTAAAAATACCGAATATCGATAAGTCATTAGCCGGTGTTTACCATCACTAGCAAAGTTAACGTGCGTGTTATTAAAAAAAAACTGCGAGATATAAAAGCTTTTCAAATGCTCCTCCAGCTGATGGCAGAGTCAACAACAACACTATGAGTGGCTACTTCTTGGAATTGGTGGCCATAAGCAGTGCACTCAAAGTGCTCTTCCTGCCCGCCTAGTGAGTAATGGACGATTGCCGGCCGGCAAACGGTTTGCTCAAAATTTATAATTTCCCTCGCAGCTACTCGACGGACTTTGAGGTGCATCGCAATTGGTTGGCCATAACGCACAGTTTACCCCTAAACCGATGGTATGTGGACGAAACGAGTCCGTGGACCCTCGACTATCCGCCCTTTTTCGCCTACTTTGAGTGGCTGCTCTCACAGGTGGCCAAATATGTGGATCCCAAGATGCTCGTTGTGCAGAACCTGAACTACGCCTCCGAGGAGACGGTGTACTTCCAGCGCGGATCCATTATTGTCATGGATCTGATCTATGTGCTGGGCGCACAGCGTTGTATGGCCGCCCTCGGAGTCGTGACATCTACCCAGAAGCACATTGCTGGCTGCATGCTGATCTTCTTCAATGTAGGCCTCATCTTTGTGGATCACATTCACTTCCAGTACAACGGCTTCCTCTATGGCATACTGTTCCTGAGCATAACTGCACTGCTGAAGCAACGGTACCTGTGGAGCGCATTCGCCTTCGCCGTCCTGCTGAACTTCAAGCACATATTCCTCTACATGGCACCCGCCTTCGGTGTCTACCTGCTGAAGTTCTACTGCCTGGGCGAGGGCAAGTTTGTGGAGAACACGACGAAGCTGCTCGCTGCGGGACTGACACCCTTTGTGCTGTCCTTCGGTCCCTTCTGGCAACAGTTACCGCAGCTAATGTCACGCCTCTTCCCCTTCAAGCGCGGCCTCACCCACGCCTACTGGGCGCCCAACCTATGGGCGCTCTACAATGCTGCCGACAAGGTAGCTGCCAGCGTCTTGGGCAGGAGTCGCGACGCGGACCTGCCCTCCACGAGCTCTGGCCTGGTGCAGGAGGTGCGTCACACAGTGCTGCCCACGATAACGCCATCCATCACTTTCGCCCTCACCGCGCTCTTTATGCTGCCCATTCTGCTGAAGCTCTTCCTTACGCCCACCCGAGAGTAAGCAACTCCACTGTTTCTGTCTACCCTCATCTAATAACATGACTCATCGCCAGGCAAGCCAAGCTGGTGTTCATGCGCGCCGTGGTGCTCTGCGCCTGCTCCTCCTTCATGTTCGGCTGGCACGTCCACGAGAAGGCCATACTCATGTGCCTGCTGCCCTTGTGGTGAGTGATCAGGCACCTCCATTGGAATCCCATATTATAGCATTCTCTTCTACTCAGCTTGCTCGCCGTGCTGGATGAACGAGATGCCAGATTCGGCTACGTCCTGACCATCGCGGGCTACTACTCGCTGTTCCCGCTACTCTTCGAGGTGGATCTGCTGGTGCCGCGCTACTCGCTGTACATGACCTACGTGGCCATGATGTACGGCCAGCTAGAGCGGGTGTACAAGAAAAAGCCGAGCCTGAATGTGCTCGAGTGGATCTACTTTCTGGGCTTCATAGCCATTCCCATCTACGAGCACATAGTCAGCCGGCTCCTGGGCTTGCACCTGTCGCTGCCATTCCTGCCGCTGCTGCTCACCTCGGTGTACTGTGCCCTGGGCGTGATATACTTCTATGTGCGCTACTACATCTACGCCCTGGACTTCCAGTGGCCGCCCAGCTTCGCCAAGCCTCGGCGCGCCGCCCAAATCAAATCCTCAACATCGAAGCGCAAACGCAAGACCAAATAAAAGAAATCCGTTTACGATGTCAGGTGAACAGCAATTGCATTGCATTGGGTACACATATATATCTATATATATGTTTATATATGTATTTATGTATGTCGGGTGTCCGGTGCAAGGCGCCTGGCGCAACGATCGCCGCGGCGAGACAATGGGTGTTAGGCAGAATCGTAGGTAGAGCACGATGGGCGGTGCCTGATCTACCTGACACCCTCGCTTTGAGCAGGTAAACACACGACGCTCGGCGAGTGGGTGAGATTCCTGGAAAGCCCATGGAAAGCACCGCACTCGACGTGAATGTGAACCGAGCGGAACAGTCTTCACTTGCCAGTGCAGCGAACAGGTCGTCGTGAGGGAGAAAACCATGCAGCATCCGTGCAACAAAATGTGGGCATAGAAGAGGCCAGAGATTGGGGAATGTTTGTCGAAATAATCACGAATCCTTGATCAATTGCAGCCGTCGTGACATTGAGGCGAACGCCTGCTTTAGGCGTGGCACCTACATCGAGCTGTCGACTGGGGTGCTGCGTCGCGTGGAGGACATTCGCACCGAGGACTTCATTCAGTCGGCGCTGCGCAGCCAACAATTCGAGCTGAAGGAGGCGACGGTGGTCAAAATAGACAGAAGCTCGCCGCAGATGAACATCATCACTTTCAGCTATGATATGCAGCACCTGAAGGTCGGGCAGTTCGCTGTGATTGACTCTCATTTGATTGATGACGATGTTGCTCCGTTTCAGGTCAACATGGAGGTGGCGTCGCCCCATCCGTTGTTTGTCTATGGCCAGGGCTGGGCCTCCTGCAACCCGCTGATGTCCTTTGACCTCTACGAGCTGAAGTGCCAGCAGCTGCAGGTCGGGGACATTTGCCTCTCGCTGGTGGAGCACGAGCAGCCACCACCGCCGCCAGTGGAGCCCGTTCCACTAATGGAGGCACAGTGGACGGGCTGCCAGCCCGCAGCATTGACCCGGCATCCTTATGAAGTGTATGCGGAGATGGCGAACCTTGTTGCAGCATATACTCAACATTTGATGGGCAAAATGACAAATGGATAATTAAAGCAATTATGTATTTACTAGTATACTAAAAAATAAAAAGCACACGTAAAATATAGATGTAAAATATACACAAACCTAATTTCCTTAGAAGCTACGCCTCATACAAAATTTTTAGAATGACTTTTATGTTAAATAAATTGTAAATAATTCTAATGCAAAAACTTTAAAAAAATAACAGCGATCTTTGCGTGCGCAGTGCTGCCAGACACAGAGCTATCGATGACAACGCCCATCGATAGTTGTTTACCTAATATCGTTAGAAAAGAAATCAAGCAGCGTGGACACACTGCTTGTCAGCTCTGACATCTCTATGAACTGAACGTGAAAGCCAAAACAACAAAAACAATTCGGTGGCGCAAATTGAATATATATATATGATCACTAGCCGTGGTGGTCTTTCAATGAAAAGCGCCGTTTTACCGCTGGGCAACTGCAACAATGGGAACGAGGATGCATCGACTCTAGCCGATGTCTCTGGCCACAAGAGCAACAGAAGGAGCGGCAGCAAACACTTTGGGAGCACCAACCACAACAACAACAACAACAACAACAACAACAACAACAACAACAACAACAACAAGAGCAACAATAATACCAATATTCATAATAATAATAATAACAGCTACAGCTACGGCTTCACCTATACCTACACATACACCTACAACATCAGCAACAACATAAACAACCCAAATGAAAACACCCTATGGCCGAGAGCACACGATATGCAAGCGTCGTCCGCTAGCGCTAATCCAGTGCTGCGTAATATAAACAATGATATGACAAAGGGCATTCCGCGAAAAATGCATCAGTGCAAGAGTAAGTGACCATTTGCCCACCCAGCCACATCCCCACCAACTATTTTATATTGTTCCCAGTGCAATTCACAAACAACGATCGCGGAGACCTCAAGATGGGGAACGACGATCTGCGCATGTCGAAGATCATGCGCCGCCTGCACAACGAATCGAGCCCAACGGTGGCTCTCGAACTCTGCACCAAACTGGATATGGCCGTGCGAACTCCAATCAACATCGGCTACTTGACCCGATCTTTTGACGTTATCTTGGACGGAATGCTGTCGCTGTTTAAGCAATGCCAGCCCGTGGTGCTGAACGAGTGCAGCAAAACCCTGGGTCTGATCGGCTATATCAATCGCATGTCCTACCCCATGTATCATGATTTCATTTTAAAGAACTACAGAGTCCACAAGCGCATCCAGAGATATTTAATCATCGCGCTGCACACGACGCTGAGGTGAGTGCCAGTCGATGTCCGCATGAATTGTCGTCCTTCATCCAACATTGTTTCAGTTGCGACACCAAATACGAGCTGCACATCTTCTCGGAGCGGATAATGGTCATGCTGAAGGAGTTCCTGGAGAGCGCCGAGAGCGCCGACATCTTCATGGGCATTAGCACGTGCATCGTGCAGTTCTCGCACAATTATCGGGACGCTTTCGAGTGCCATTTCACGGATGTGGTGGACATCATCATTGGTTGGCAGCTGGAGATTGGCCAGCCCAGGGAAGTGAAGACCCACTGCGCCTACGTGCTAGAGCAGTTGACGCCCTACTTTAGCAAACAACTGGACTTTAGCTACGGACTGCTGACGCAGTTCATCGAGGACATATCGGACAAGTCGGAGCACCTGGACGAGCGTATTGGCGCTTTCGTGGGCGCCTTCAACACGCTGCTCAAGTGCCTCACCCGCATGCACATTGCCTGCGAATCGATCGTCGCTCTGGCCCTCATGCATCTCACCCAAGTGCTGCCCGGCATGCTGACGAACCTGGAGCACATTGGCGACGACGCCCTAATGAATATCAACGAGCTCTTCTGCATCTGTCTGCTTAACGGCTATGCCAATCCGGATGCGGCGACCCTCGAACGGCTCCTCCACATGCAGTTCGAGCACATATCCGACTTGCCGGAGCCCCAGCAGCTGAGCTGCCTGTACCTGCTGCTGTGCGCGGTGCGGAAGCTGCGAGCTCGCCTGCCCGCCAGCCTGGTCCAGCTGATCTTCCAGTCGGACAGCGCTGAGCATACAGAGCTCACGTATCTGGCGTCCGTGCGACTACAGAACCAGACGAAGGCCTACAAGCTGCTGCTGCGCACCTGCCAGGAGACGCTGCTCATCAAGAACGTGCCCATCTTGCAGCAGGCGTACAAGCAGCTCGTCCAGGACGTGGACAAGTGCATAGCACAACTGGCGCAGGACGAAACCGACTGTAGCGAGGCGAACGTCCAGCTGATCTTTCACCTGGCCGCACTGGCGGCACTGGCCAAACAGACCTCCTCCATCATTGGCATGTACGCCTGCAAGCCCTCCATACTGGAGCTGCTGATAACCAATTGTCGGGCCGGCGAACTGGACATTTGGGCGAAGTACCCGACCACCCACCATGCCGTGCTCTGTCTGCTGGTGGTTCACTGCCAGGCGAACCACAACTTCCGCAACAACTCGACGCTGCTGCGCGAGAGCGACGCCGAGAAGAACCTGCAGCCGGGCAGCTGTCAGTCGCCGACGGCGCACAGCTTCGGGCACATACTGAAGTTCCTGGCGCACTGTCTGGTGCAAGGAGCACAGCTGGCGACGGTTAATCTCAAGCAGCTTCTCGGCTGGACGAAGTCCTTGCTGATGGAGTGCACCGCACGCTCCACCGTGCTGCTGCAGCACGAGCACTTCAAGACCATCTGCGAGAGCATCGCCAGCACTGGGGCCAAGCATGCGCCCGTGGAGAGCGCCCTCTGCATCCAAGCCGTGCTCGGCTACGGCACGTCGAACCTGAGTCTCGAGCTGCTGCAGCTGTACCGGGAGACGGCGCTGCAGCAGCTGCAGTCGCTCCTCACCAGCGCGCACGAGGCCTACGCCCAGATCTACGGCCAGCTGCCGCTCAGCCTGATCATCGCCAGACGCGTGCCCTCGGGCATCGGGAGCAACCACATTTGCGTGTGGCAGCAGCGACTCAGCCAGTGCAGCGCCATCCGGGAGAACGTCTTTCGGGACTTCTTCGAGCGGCTGCAGGCGCCGGAGCAGCAGCCGTTCGGCGAGCACTTGCGCACGATGTTCATGCGCAGCTGCCAGGTGACGCAGCTGGACGAGCGGCAGGAGAAGCTGTCGCAGTGCGCGCGCCGCTGCCAGCGGCTGGCAACCGCCTGGCTGCAGTTCGAGGCGGCGCGCTACTGCGTCGACCAGAAGCTGCGCACCTCGCTCGGCAAGCCACAGGACACGTTCCTGGCCTTCGAGGCCATCGTGACGCGCTACGCCCGGCTCCTCAGCGGCTGCGCCAAGGACGGCGAGCGTCGCGCCTTCGACGAGCTCTCGTTCCAGCAGCTCTCCAATACGCGCGCCAATCTCAGCCTGCTGCTGGGCTTCCTGGACGCGCTCGAGAAGCTCATCTACAATGCGGCCGAGGGCAGTGCGTTCGCTCTGCGCGCGCCCGAGAAGCCAGTCAGCGCCTTCTTCCGGCTCAACAATCCCACGTGCCAGTCCTGGTTCAATCGCATACGCACCGGAGTCGTTATCATCGCCATGCACTGCCATCAGCCGGAGCTGGTCATACGCTACGCTCAGGTAAGATCCGTGTTCTGTTACAGGCCCTGAAGTTTGCAAATACTAGAGCGCTGGGTACCTCCTAGTCGAGCGGACTCTACTAGAGTTGTCTTGTTAACTTTTCAATTTGTACTCATCCGTTGGTCTCTCTTCACAGCAAATCCTGCTGACGCATAGGACACAGGACTCCACGTACAGCCAGGCGATTGTCTACCTGGCCTGGGCCTTTCTCAGCTGCCAGGAGTCGGACTCGCTGCGCGGCCTGCACGTGTGGGCGCGCTCGAAGAGCGGCAAGTGCTACAGGTGGCTGCAGCATGCCGCCGAGCAGGCAGCCGGACGCAAGGAGCTCGCGCTGGCCGGCTACTGGCTCGTGCTGGCCGAGGAGCCGCCGACGGAGCTGGACACGCCCACGCGTCAATTTGTGCAGGCGCAGCTCTTCGAGTGCCTGCACAGCACCGGCCAGTGGACGCAGATCGTGGAGCTGAAGGCGCAGCTGAAGCGCTGCGGCGACAACATCCAGCTGAATCCCTTCATGCAGAAGAGCATCACGCAGCTGAGCCTGCTGGAGCAGCTGTTGGCCAAGACCGAGGCCACGTCGGACGAACTGAACGCGGCGCTGCACAAGCTCTGCCTCTGGCCCACCAGCAGCAGCAGCAGCAGCAACAACAGCAGCTGCGAGCCGCACGCCAGCTTCTCGGCGGGCTACGTGCTCGAGAAGCTGGAGAACATTCTGCTGCAGCAGTACCAGTGCCAGGACGAGCACAATCCCTTCGAGTTGGGCCGCGCGGCGCAGCAGCTGCTGGACACCAACTGGCGCGAGTGCCTGATCAGCTACAGCTGCGACCAGCAGCACTGGCAGCAGCTGACGCTGCTCAAGTACATTAGCCAGCGGATGAGGATGGGCGGCGGGCAGCTGCTGCTGCTGCCCATCGATGGCAATGGGAAGGCGGAGCAGCAGCAGCAGCAGCAACTGCACCACCAACTGCACCATCAACTGCACCACCATCACCAGCACAACATTGGCAGCCTGAGCAGCTGCCTGTTCCTGCGCTGCGTCGCCTGGACGCAGCTGCTGCGCAGCCAGTGCAGCATCGATCAGCTGGGCAGCCTCTACCTGGACACGGCGATGGTGGCGCGCAAGGAGGGCAATCACTCCACCTGCCAGGCCATGCTCGAGCTCTTCTTCGGCCAGCGACTGACGGACGTTGCCACCCAGCTGCTCAACCACGCCCCGGAAACGAGCAATGCCCAGTTGCTGCGCGGCTACGCCGAGCTGGCCAAGTGCCTCCATCTCCAGCAGCAGCAGCAGCCACAACATCTTCAGCCGACTGAGCTGACCGCCATCAATGTGTGCACCACACTCTGCCTGGCCATGCAGAAGCAGCCGCTGCAGCTGGAGCTTGGTGCCGAGTTGCTGCTGACCCTCTCGGACTGGATAGCGGCGCGCAGCTGCAGCGGCCTGGCCACCAACATGTCCACGCACATGCAGCAACTCCTGGAGCAGCTGCCGGAGTGCCCGCTGACGCGCTGCTCCGCTCAGCCGTCGACGCTGCCGCACGGCGAGCGGCTGGTGGCGCGCCTGATCAACGCCAGCCTGCAGCAGCGACCGGACAATGAGGAGGCGCTCATTGCGTACGGCAACTGGTGCTATCGCTGGGGCAAGAAGACGGTCGACAGCGGCACCGTGCTCAGCCCGGCGGATGTGGGCGCCATTGGCGAGGCGCTGGGCGAGCAGCTGCCCCTGGATGGGGAGACGCTGCATGAGCTGCTGCAGGCGCTGCACATGGAGCCGCAGCCGGGCAACAACTGCGAGGAGGACGAACTCCAGACAGACGCCCAGTGCGAGCAGCGACTCCGACGACTCACTCTGCTCGCCAGCAAGCCGGCCAGCGTGCTGGACGCGATTATGCGCATCTGGCGGCGCGCCATTGCCAACACCTTTGACTACTACAAGGAGGCGGCGCGCTCCTACTTCCACTATCTCAGCTTGAAGGCGGGCTGTGGCGAGGCGCTGCAGCACCGCTTCCACGTGGACGACAGCAACATGGTGACGACGACGCTGCGTCTGCTCCGGCTGATTGTGAAGCACGCCAGTGGCTTGCAGGATGTGCTCGAGCAGGGCCTGAAGACGACGCCCATTGGGCCGTGGAAGGTCATCATACCACAGCTCTTCAGCCGGCTCAACCACCACGAGCCGTATGTGCGCAAGAGCGTCTGTGCGCTGCTCTGCCGCCTGGCGGAGAGCCGACCCCAGCTGGTCACCTTTCCCGCCGTGGTGGGCGCCAATCGTGAGCTGCAGGCCACGCCCATCAGCAGCAGCAGCAGCGGCAGCTGCCCGGAGAGCGGAGCGGCCAGCAACAGCTACGGCACGCTGCTGAGCGCCCTGACCAAGCAGTCGCCCGAGGTGGTGCAACACGTCCAGCTGCTGGTGAAGGAGCTGCGGCGCGTCTGCCTGCTCTGGGACGAGTACTGGATCCACTCGCTCGCGCACATCTACAACAGCTACGTGGGCCGCGTCAACGGGCTGGCGAGCGAGTTCAAGCCGGACGACCATGAGGGCAAGCAGAATCGCTTCAATAGCTGGCGACCGCAGCTGCTCAGCGACATGGAGGCGCTGATGGCGTTTACGGCGCGCGAGGCGGAGACCAGCTACGAGCGGAACTTCAAGCGACGCTTCGACGGGCCCATTGCCAGCACCGTGGAGGCGCTGCGCAATCGCCCGTATCCGGAGGCCTGGGACAAGCTGAAGCACCTCTACCACGTGCTCCAGTCGAACATGCTGCGCGGCACGAGCAACACCCTCAAGATGCAGACAATCAGCCCGGTGCTGTGCGAGATCGGACGCATGAGCATCTCGATGCCCGGCCTGGACGCGCACGACGAACAGCAGCCGGTGCTGATCGAGAGCGTGGACAGCGCCGTCTGCATACTGCCCACCAAGACGAAGCCCAAGAAGGTCGCCTTCTACGGCAGCAACGGCCAGAAGTACACGTTCCTCTTCAAGGGCCTCGAGGATCTGCACCTGGACGAGCGCATCATGCAGTTCCTCTCCATATCGAACGCCATCATGGCCAGCAAGAACGACACGCCCCACAGCTGCTACCGCGCCCATCACTACTCGGTCATACCGCTGGGCCCCCAGTCGGGTCTGATCAGCTGGGTGGACGGGGTGACGCCGCTGTTTGCCCTCTACAAGAAGTGGCAGCAGCGCCAGCCGCAGCCGGCCACAGCCGCCACCTCGCGCCGTCTCACGGACCTCTACTACAACAAGCTGACGCCGCTGCTGGCCAAGCACAACATGCTCGTCACGGACCCGCGTCGCCAGTGGCCGCTGTCCGCGTTGCGGCAGGTGCTGGCCGAACTGCAGCAGGAGACGCCGTCGGATCTGCTGACCCGCGAGCTGTGGTGCCACGCGGGCAGCGCCGCCGAGTGGCGGCAGTCGGTGCGTCGCTACACCAGCTGCATGGCCGTCATGTCGGTCATTGGCTACGTCATTGGCCTGGGCGACCGCCACTTGGACAACGTCCTCATCAACCTGAGCAGCGGCGACATCGTGCACATCGACTACAATGTCTGCTTCGAGAAAGGCCGCACCCTGCGCATACCCGAGCGAGTGCCCTTCCGGCTAACACAGAACATGATTCACGCCCTGGGCATTACGGGCATCGAGGTGAGTCATCATAAAAGTTCTTACGAGTTTGCTACCTTAGTTCTTAAAGTACTCTAATATATCCTATATGCGTTGGGGTCTTAAGTCCTATGGGCCAAGAGTCTAAAGTCCTTAGGGTCTTACCTCCTTAAGTCCTGAGGGTCTTAGCTCCTGAGAGCCTAAAGTCCTTTAAGTTTTAGCTCCTAAGGGTCTAAGAGTCTTAAGTCCTTCTGGTCTTAGTTCCTAAGGGTCCTAACTCCTAAGGCCTAAAAGTCTTAGTCTTAACTCCTAAGGGCTTTAAGTCCTTAGTAACTTAGCTCCTAAGGTCCTTACTTCCTCAAGATCTTAACTCCTAAGGGTCTAAAGGTCTTAAGGCCCTTAGGATCTGAGCCTTTACGTCTAAGCCTTTTAAAGGTCCTTAGGGTCTTGGCTTCTAAGGGTCTCAAATCCTAAGTTCCTTAAGATCTTAGGGCCTTAACTCATGAGGACCTATATTTCTTACAATCCTTAGGGCCTTAACCTTAACTTCTTAACCTTCTAAGGGTCGTCAGGGTCTTCGCTCCTAAGGGCCTTAACTGCCAAGGACCTTAGGTCCATTAAAATTTTAGTTTATAGCCTAGGCAGTGAGATTAACAAATCAGATCTTTGTGTCCGCATTGACTTTCATAGGAGCTTCATAGAATAGATCTGAGGAGTCATGTTCGTTTCCCCTTTAGTTGAAGCTAGCGTCGCATTCATTGAGCATAGTCAGAGTTCGCATTAGCAACTATTATGAAAATATTAAATTTACCTTCAAGTCGAACTATTGTTAGAATTCTCCTATTTCCGCCGTGCTCAAGTCTTCCCGGCGCCTCCCTTTCTCGTCTTCCACTTGCACCTAGGCTAATGACAATCGTTGTTATGGTTGAGAAAACCTTAGATTTCTGCTAATGTAATTTGAAGATGCTCGACGATTCAAAGTTTATGGCTCAGGTTTGAGTTCTTCCTTCTTCTTAGAGACATGCCAGATTCCCTCAGAGTCTCCAGTCACCTGACACTTCTCCTGTCTTTCAGTAAAGCCATTGCTTCTCTCTGTTCTACATCTGATTTATTTCGTATTTATTGCGCGTTCGGGCACTGAGTTGAGAGTTTTTCTGTGGGCATACTTTCCTTGGCCGCTGCGTAGCCGTGGTTGCTGCTGTGGCTGTCGATGCGCTGCTTGACACTCTCCGAGGGCAAGTTGAGCTCCAGGTCGGCGTCGACGCGACAGCAGCTGGCGGACTTGCAGCAGAGCGTCTGGGCGAACGCGCGCCGGAAGCCGGCGTTCTTCCATGAGTAGATGATGGGATTGAGCGCCGAGTTGGCCATGGCCAGCGAGAAGGCTATCTTGTAGATCAGGGAGTTGCTGCGGCAGACGCGAAACAGCTGGGCGATGGCCACGCAGAAGTAGGGCAGCCAGCAGAGCGTGAAGCAGCCCATGATGAAGACCACGATCTGTACGCTCTTCCAGTCCGGATGCAGCATGCTGTGGCTGCTGTGCGTGTTGTAGACGACAGACTGGCGCAGTCGCTTCGCCTGCTTCGATGCCTCGCGCATGATGCGCCAGTAGAAGACGAGCATGCATATCCAGATGATGGCGAAGCCGGGCGTTATGATCCCAGCCACATACCACGGCAGCAGCACCTCGTCGAACTCACAGCCCTGCGCCGCCGACCACTTGTTCCAGAATATGGGTATCAGGGCGACCAAAGCGCCCACACACCAGTTCAACGTGATGATCATGTAGGCGACGCGACGCGTCATATAGCTGGTAATAGAAAAAAGAGATGCGGTTTAGATGGGCAGTTGAGAATGGTAAAAGAAGGGTCAGAAGCATCGGAAGTGGGTACAAGTATCGCATAGGCTATCATCACTACGACCGTATATATGTATACTCATTTATTGACCGTAGACGTTGGCCTTAGGTGAGAATAACCCAAAACACGCTATAAAGATAAGACTCGGATATGAGGGCTTATAAATGCCATTGGCAAAGAAACTGTTGACTGGCCACTACGAGCTGGGGTCAGATAATGGGAAAACCCTTCGACTAAACCTTTACCTTGGTTTACTAGATTTGCTAGTCTTAGTATATATATACATAAATATATATATATAAATACTAACCAAGTCCCAGTCCCAATCCAGCTCCCGACTTACCGCCTGTAGTGCAGGGCGTACATGACCGCAATGTAGCGATCGACGGCAATGGAGATGAGCGTCAGTATGGAGACGCAGCAGGCGTAGATGAAGAGGAAGAAGCGAAAGAGGCAGAAGCCGCGCAGCTTGCCCAGCTCGAGACCGCTGCCCGAGTAGAAGACCACGTGATAGGGCAGCGCGACGCCCACAATGAAGTCGGACACGGCCAGGGATAGGATGAACAGATTCGATATGACCGAGCGCAGGTTGCGACAGGTGCGCACGGCCACAATTGTGAGCGCATTGCCCGTCAGTATGAGGACAAAGATGATGGCGTTGATGATCAGCCAGAGCAGGAGGCCAGCGCCCATGTGTGGCTGCAGCTGCGGCCCGGTGACAGTGGGAGGCGTTGTCATCTCCATTAGGACATCCTCTAGCTGGCGTCCGCCAATAGTTCGGGCCAAAATGATGTTGCCGTCGCTGCTGTTGCTGGGGTTGATCCAAGCGAACTCCTGGGTCGCCATGACACCCACTTGACCCACACGACGATTCGGGAATCTCCCACACTCGCACGCTCGCACGCACTCGAACACGCAGTTAACGTGAGCAGCTGTCAAAAATCAGATCTGCGAACATGCAGCGCGGAAACGAAACGCACCGAGCGCCAGTTATTAGCAATCTGCCAGCCGGGCGCTCCGCATGGGGCAAGGACTTTGCCGTTTAGCCACCGCAATTCGTGGGCGTCGTTTGTTTACGTTTCGGTTCGCTATTATCCACAGCGCCCGCTGATAACGCGACCTGATCCAGCGTGAGAAACGCAATCCGTTAACACGACTCCACACACACCTCCAGTTGCCCTACACCCAACCAATCGTGTAGGGCATCCAGTCGAGTCGACTCGACGGCCCACTCGGCCGGACTGCGCCAGTGTGTGTGGGGGGCGACATGATTATTAGCTATCTAACGTGGCTGACACATTTCTATCGATATCGATATGGAGGCGTTTGTATGCGTTCACGTATTTTTAGCACCTCGCAAATTAACCCTAGGTGAGCCTCAGAGCTTACATCTATTAATGTATCAAGTGATTGATAAATTGATATTTTATTTAGCTACATTTTGTTGGGCATAACTGAGGCTACTAATATGAACTAACATGAACTTTAACATGTGGCTAAAGTTCATGTTAGTTGGGAGAGCGAATGAATGAATGAATGAATTAATTAATTAATATATGTATATATTTATCCTCAGCTTATTCCAATATGTATATATTTATCCGCAGGATGTGCCAATAACTGTTAAAGCTCATGTTAGCTGGGAGAAGAAAGGAATGTATGAATGAATGAATATATATATTTATCCTCAAGTTTCAATATATATATCTACCCTCAAGTTATTCCAACAAATGAATGAATATATATATGAATGAATATATATATATTCATATTAACAAATATTCAATTAATATTATACAGAAATAATTAAAATTAATTCACCCGCTAATTGACAGCGTTTAGCTGGCGCAAACTATTTACCAGCTGCTTAAAGTAGCTTCTAAATTGATAGAGAAACAAATGTAAACAATTTTGATAAAAGCCCATGGCGAGATTTATCAGCTGCCCAAACTGCCTTGCAAATAAACAGTTTCGCTGTGAGAAAAATGCTTTGGGCCAACGCGGCGTATGAGCAATAATCAGAGATAAACTATTTATGGTCGAATGTGTGGAGCCATAGAGCCAGTCACAAATTACGCACAATTTCAAAGTTAAAATCATGCAAATGCTGCAATCAGCAATCGTCATATCAGATATATCAGATATATAATTTATTTATATATATTTTATATATGTATATATATATATATATATATATTTTTGTTTTTTTTTTTTTTTTTTTTGTTTATATATGCTTATATGGCCTATCGTATAATCAGCCGTTGTAACAGTCCATATAAAAATGTTCTGTTACTTTACGACGTGTTTTGTTAGATATGCCCCGCGATAAACGCGATTCGTGCGACTTTATTTACGAGTCTATCTGTGAATCGTATCGATTTATGATCATGATACCATATATTTGATAATCCATTTCTCTTTGCTGTTGTTGTTCTTGTTGTTTTCGTAGGGCGCCTACCGTCTGGGCTGCGAGTATGTGCTGAAGGTGATGCGCAAGGAGCGCGAGACGCTGCTCACCCTGCTGGAGGCCTTCGTCTACGATCCGCTGGTCGATTGGACGGTCAACGAGGATGCGTCAGCCCTGCGACGCGCCATCAATGCGAAGCCACCGACCTGTGCCGCCGCAGCCGCCGCCGTTGCCGCCTCCAATGAGCTGAAGCTCCACAAGAAGGAGAAGGGCAAGAACAAGCTCTACGACTGGGATGCCAAGCGACGACACTACGTGGGCAAGCTGAAGCAATGCCAGAAGTTTTGGTCCAAATACAAGTGAGTTGGCGAGTTGGTAGAGAGAGTGAAGAGCTCAAGGCCCTTTGTGTCTATATAGCCAAGCATGAAAGTCCTTCATCAGAATTCTCTTAGTGTTCTTCATGGTTTATCCTTTATATACAATCTATCACAGAAGCTTTCTTCCTAGCCATTATATCACTTTTCCTAGAGTTCTTCATGGTTTAACCTCTAGATACGATCTATTCCAGTAACTTTCTTCCTAACTATTATCTCCCTTTTCCTGGAGCTCTTCCTGGGTTTTCCTTAATATACAAACTATCCCAGGAACTTTCTTACTTACCTCTGTCTCTCTTTTCCTAGATGACTTCATGATTTATCCTCTAGCATACATTTTTCCTAAGGAGAAAAGTCCTTTATCTTAATACACATTTGAAGTCCTAGGCACTTACCTGAACTTTGCTTGCTTACGATATGCCTTAAGCTGCTCTCACAATTTTATAGCCCTTGCTAACTTCCACTTTCTATTCACATCTTTCTCTCTATTCTCCAGACTTGATATGATGCCTCAGCTGACGGACATGATGCGCGAGATTGAGAAACTGCAGCAGATACAAACGCAGCGGCTGGACTCGGAGCAGGAGCTGCTGAAGCTGAACCAGCGCAGCGCCCTGATAGCCGAGATCAACTCGCTGGGCACGGCCATCGAGAGTCACAGCTTCAATTCGGCCTCGCCGCGCTACGCCAGCAAGCTGTATCACACGGAGGCCTTGGCCTCCCAGTCCCACCTGCGGCAACAGGACTATGAGCAGGTGGAGTCGCTGCTGGTGAGCTACAGCCAGTGCCTGGAGCAGCAGCATCTAGCCGACTTCAACATGCGACTGATTCACCTAAAGCTGGAGGGCGGCAGCTCGCACCACGAGTATTTGGCTCTGCTGGATCTGGTGCAGTGTCACTTGCCACCGCAGACGCTGGAACCGTACGACAATTCACGCAGCCAGCTGGACAAGCTGTTCGAGCGGATCAACGATCTGGGTCTGCAGTGCGTGGAGCACATGCAGCAGTATGCGTCCATTATGGCCTACTACCCGGAGCAGCGGAAGCGCGACAACATCTTCGTGCGCTTCCACGAGAGCTACGGGAACTACCTGGCGCATTCCGAGAACAACAACTGTCGCAGAGGCAGGAGCCGCAGCAACTCCATGTCGGAGCTGGACACGGAGTGCAAGCTGAGCACGGCCCAGACCCTGGAAGCAGTCCAGATGGATCTCAGCTGCCAGCTGCACCACCTGACGCAGCAGTTCGCCAACGAACAGGCCCTGGCCCAGGCGCAGACGCCGTCGCACGCAATGCTAACGGCCATACAGCGGAGCGGCTGCATCCAGTCGCAGGTGAATGCGACGCTCGTGTACACCCTGGACAAGGCCAACACTGCGTTCGCCGACTACGAGCAGTCGGCCGTGGCTGGAGAGGACCTGAAGGTGCTCAGGCATCAGCTGCAGCACATCCAGCTGGTGCGCTCCATGTGCCAGGGCGTGACGGACACCGTCGACCAGCCCAACGATCATCTGAGCCAGCTGCACGACACGCTCTCCATACTCATCCAGCTGCAGCACAGCTTCGAGCACGACCTCTGCGCCAGCCTGTTCCGCCTCTTCATATTGCCAGCCAACCAGCACAATCTGGAGGCGCTGCTGCAGTACAACAGCAAGACGTTGGCCGAACGCTATCGTCGATCGATGCCGTTGCAGCAGATAAAGCAGCTGCAGCCACACCAGCAGCAATCAGAGCAGTCCCAGCAGCAGTCCCAGCAGCAGTCCCAGCAGCAGCAGCAGCACCCGGTGGAGCAGTCGGAAAACCAGTTGGAGGGGAAGCAGGACGCCTTGGTCATGCCAAGGACATTGGAAAGCCAGCTCATGCAGTGCCTGCAACCCGGCTACGAGCTCTATCAGCAGCTCATCAAGGCCCTGGAGCGGCTCGTGCGCAATATCAAACTGATTATAGAAGATGTCGACGATGCTCCCACGGAGCAGTACATGGTGAGTGAGCCAAGCTGAGGCAAAGCTAATCATGAATGAATGTAGACATGAATGAATGTAGAATGAAAGCTTAACTGAGACAGAGAGAGAGAGATAAGTCGAATTGAGCATGAATAGAGTAAGGAAAAGATCGAGCAATAGCCAGCTACGAAAGTGACAAAGACAGAAGGAACAGCGTGAAAGATTAGTGATACAGATATACTACATAAAGACTATATATACAGACAGTAAGACTAGAGACTGATAATAGAAGTAAATAAATAATGTGAAACACTTATCATTGTTGAGGCTGAAGATTAAGCAGTCATGCTCAGGTATAACAACTGTGAGTGATATTGCCATAAAAGAAGCAGAACTGCAGATGACGTCAGAGAGGAGGTTTATCAGAGAAGCTATATAGTATATATAGACAAAGTTAGAATTTAGAAAAGACATAGATCAAGATCTAAAGACGGTAAAGGATAAATTGATACGAGCTAACTGAAGGATATATGAAGAAGATGTCCTATATGTCCTCTAGAGATAACTGAAAGATATCCTATATGTCCTTTAGAGGCTACTGAATGATTTCCTATATGTCCTTCAGAGATAACTGAAGGATATCCTACGTGTTCTTCAGAGATTACTAAAGGCCATCCTAACTGTCCTCTAGAGATAACTGAAGGATATCCTACATGTCCTCCAGTTATCATAGAGTAGTTACCATGCAGTTCCCGCCCGCTAGACCCTAACTAAGCCACATCCTTTTACAGCAACTGGCCATAATTAAGCAGTTGGGAGTTCCGCTGCCTGAGAAGACCTTCTTTGAGTTGGTGGCGCAGACGTTGGATGCCAGCAGGAGCAGCGATCTGCGGCTGATGTCGCTGCCCATACAGAGCTTTGTGCAGCGGCTGCAGATGACGCACATTGTGGGCGTGGTGCCGTCGCTGTGCCACGCCCACTACACCAAGTGCTGCACACGCGACCTACAGCTGATCGTCGTCAGCGAGTGCTCGCCGGAGCTGGTGCAGCTGGTTGAGGGCTACTTCGCCGCGCTGCAGGTGGAGGCGACACTGCAGCAGAAGCAGTGCGAAATCGCGCAGCTCAATCAGCTGATCGAGACACAGACGCTGATCGCAACGGCCCACTACTGGGCCTACGCCGATTCGTTCGATGGCGAGATGAACTGCGGCCACGTCATCAGCCGGCAGAAGCTGTCCGAGGCCATCAGCCAGAACCTGCAGACGCTGTCGGACAATTCGCTCTTCATGGAGCGACTGCAGCGCCGCTTGTCTGTACAGCTGGAGCACCTGCAGACGCAGCGGAGCAACTGGAACCGCAACCACATCGACAGCCTGCTCCGCAACGAGCAGCTGCAGCACAAGCTGACCAGCAATCAGCTGGTGGTGGTCAACGAGCTGAAGAAGTGCGCCCATGCGCTGTGCAGCATCGAGCAGGCGGACGGGATTAACGGGCAGCAGGAGAAGCAGCTGCTGGACAACATGGAGCAGTGGATGCAGGCCTACCACCAGTGGGACGTGAGCAATGCGCGCATTAGCGCCGTCGAGCAGGCCATTGTCCAGCTGCTGGATCCCGAGGGCGCCATCAACAAGTGCTGGGTGAAGAACGTGCAGGGTCTGCTCGAGGACTATACGTGCAAGGTGCAGCGGGAGCTGTCCATGCTTGAGTCGGACCAGCAGACGCGCCACAGAGTGATCTACACGATGATCAAGGAAGTGCAGGTAACGCGAGCATCATCATCAATGAATCATCAATCCATATATTATGATAATATTAATATTCATCCTAGCAGCGTCATCAGGAGCAGATGCCACGCATCTATACGCGCAGCCTGTGCAGCGACTCCGAGGAGCAGGGCAAGTCGATGCCGCTGGATGTGCAGCTGCTCTGCGGTCACGTGCGCGACGCACAGCGCACGCTCGCGAGCTTCTTTCAGCGCGTGATGGAGCTGCGCAAGGATCTGACGGGCGAACGGCATGGACTGCAGCAGGACACACTCAGTAGCTGGCAGCAGCAGCTGCAGCAAATCGAGCAGCTGGCCACGCACACGGTGGACGACTTCTTCCGGGGCATCGAGGACTTCCTGCACGCTGCCGATAGCGACTCGTTGCCATACGAGACATTTGTACATAGCAAGGGTAAGCGAAAGGATAACGAAATCAAGCCTCACATGCTCAATGCTGATCCGTGCTTTCCAGGTGCACCCAATCTGCACGAGCAGAAGCGTAATGCATACGGCGTCTCTGTGTGGAAGAAGATACGCATGAAATTGGAGGGGCGCGATCCGGATAGCAATCAGCGCGCCACCGTGGCGGAACAGGTCGACTACGTGCTGCGCGAAGCCACCAATCCAGACAATCTGGCCGTACTGTACGAGGGCTGGACGCCATGGGTCTAAGACGACGAACACGGCCACCACATTGCCGCCACATGGCAAACGGGCATTAAAACGCATAAAACGCATTATGGAACGGGGGCCGACGGCAGTGACGGGGACTCTCGGAAGTGGAGTGCCTGTTGTCAAACGAATATGTACCTATATATGTATATATACTTGTGCATATGTATCCTTTACATATATATGTATTTATACATATATACATATATTTATATCTGTTCAGGCTGGGGCTGCTGACAGCCCCGCTCCCTTCCGCTTCCACACGATGACGACGACGACGACCTGCCCCCCATTCCCCACTCCCACAAAGTATAGTTGATAAAACGACAAGCAAAGAAAACAATGAAGAGAAACCACAAATGCATTGAACATGAAGGACACAAAGACAACATCGTTTCGGTTGCTTTCGAAGCTCAATAGCTTAACGCCCACACACGGTCAAGCCAGCCAGCCAGCCAGCCATCCAGCCACCCACAGAGCTGGGCTAGGCGCGGTCGAGCGCCGCAGGACGCAGCAGCTGGTGCGGCCGGCAGGAACACGCCCAAAAGTAAGCAACACTCAGCCGGACTTGGAACAGTTCGCGCAGCCGTTGCACGTTTCGAACTCTAACTCATTTTAAGCACATTTACACAACAGACTTACACCCACATACGATTACGACTCCCAAACGAAAGAGACAGAAGAGAGAGAGAGAGAGAGAGAAAAAAGGAAAAAGAGGAAGAGAGAAACATAAATAGCATATATTATAGATATATATATATATATATATCTTTTATTTAAGTTTAAGCTCAAAACGTGTTTAATTTAAGTTATAATCCTTTTTAGCATGCGAGGGGCGGTCGCTCCAGTTGGATTTCTTAATTCATTTCTTAATTTTAAAATGCAGTAAGTAATTTTGCTTAACAGGTTTTCATTTGCGGTGAATCAAAGCGATCTTCATTAAAGATTAATGCACAATAACTCAAAAGTGTTTTCATTCCCTTCAACGGCAAGATATCGATAGCTATCGATAAGTTTCAGGCGATCTCAAACCACCGCAGTCGCAATGATAACCGTTTCGTCAGCTCGACCAATCAGAGTGCAAGGAGCGCACAGCAGCAACCCGGTTCAACAGCTCGACCAATCAGAATCGACGATGTTAATGGGAACTACATCAATTAGAATTTAATGCTTATTGGGATTTTAATGCAATTAGCTGTCAGATGAAGAGCCGCTAAAATAACAAAGAAATTAATAAAACGCCAACAACTTGAATATATCGTTTGTATTTATATATAATCACTCATTTATTTACTAAATTTTTCCACTTTAGCTCAATTTGCTTTACTCCCTTCTCTGCCTATTCTCCCTTCGGCTGCCGCTTAACTTGGTAATCGTTCGTTTATCAATTACGTTTTATATTTGTTTTCACTTGGATAGGGTGTAAAAAGTTTGAAATGTTCTTAATAGGATCAAGACGTATTTATTAGCAGCTAATGCGTTTCTTATTTGCCTGCTCTCCTTCTGCTCGCTCTTTCTCTATTTGTATTTCTTGTTTATATTATTCTTTAATCTTTAGGTATTTGTTGCAAATTAACATTAACTTTATTGAACTTCTTGCTTACAACTATTTTTGTTGTTATCTCTTTGTGTGTGTGTGGGTTTGTGGGTTTGGGTGTGTGTGTGTGTGTATGTATTTTACAGTTAGAAATCAAAAATTCCAGCTATGTTTAAATATTGTTTACATTTTCAACTATTTGTTTATGTTTCTTTCTCTCTCGCCCTCCCTCTTTCTCTCTCTCTATCTCTCTCGGAGTTTGCTGTTTTTGTGTGGGGGAAACTTTTGTTGTCAGTTAATGTTAATGTTGCTTTTACGGTTACTCGCTATAGTTATACAATTAAATGTTTATATATATGTACAGTATATTAATGTATACATATCTATTCATTTATATATATATGTGTGTATATATATCATTTACAAAAGAACTTAACGAGCTGTAGTCGTTCATTTATTTGTTATTACATACAAAAATATTAACAAAATAATATTAAAGATATTGTAAAATAAGAATATAAAAAAAAAAACAAAATTATACAATAGTTTTGTTATACATACATACATATATATGTATATTTATATATATATTTACGGCACAGCTCGTAAGCTAATTTACGTTACGGATTGTGAATGCGGCTAGATCATTTGTTTTTGTTTCGTTTTATCAGTTTGTTTTTGTTTGTGTGTGTTTTTATTAGGGATAGTTCCGTTGTCTAGGACAGGAACTCCCGTTAGCCAATGCAGGTGGTTTTTGAAACAGGAAAAATATATTTAAATTGCCTTTAGCATTCGTTTTGACCAGAATTTTCACATTTTGACAGAAGTTTTTTTTTTTCCATATTTGCAATATTTTCTCAATTTACGTGAAGTTTTTAATTTTGTTTTGCTTTTTTTTCACAAACAGTTTAAAAATATAACAAAAAAAAGTAATTATTGTGGACAATTTATATATAAAAAATCATATAAATAGCAATAATTAGTTTATGACGTGGATAAACACAAAAGTATTTTTTCAAATTTTTGAAAACATATATATTACATATATATAAAACAATTATATAAAATGACATAGTTGAATAATAATTTTTAAAGTGTTTTTTTGTTTGTTTTTGGTTGCTTTGCTTTTGTTTACTAATTTAAGCATAATTATTTATAGTGTTTGTTTATCGATCATCATAGTTGTTGTTGTTGTTGTTTTGTGTTTATCCTATTTTGTTTAGTTTTAGTTTTGTTTTCATTTTAAAATAATAAATACATACATACATATACATTACATTACAATTACATCATATCCATAGTACAAAATATAAAATTTAACATCACATTGGTTGACATTCTTTTGTTGGTTGGTTGGTTGCTTCGCTTACATGCACATTACTTCCATCATCATCATCGTCGTCATCGTCATCGTTCATCATCATTATTAACTTTACATTATGTGTTGATTTTGCTTTGATTTATATATTTGTTGTGGGTTGGTTGTGGTTGGTTTCGTTTCGTTTCGTTTACTTTTGTCCTTTGTCCTTTCTACGGTTGATAGCATTTCAAATTAATTTGTATTTTCTTTTTCTTTTTTTGTGGATTTGCATAAACTGTCGGTCGTCGGTAGGTCATTACGATCGATCGCTCGATCGATCCAAATTTCGTTTCTCTTAGCCTCTGCTCCTCCTCGCACATCCATTTCCATTTCGATTTCGATTTCTATTTGCATTATTTTTACATTTTCTGTTAACAATTGATGCTCTTCTCCCTTCTCCCTTCTCTACAATGTTGGCCTCTGCTTTCTAACCTGCAAATATATATAAAATCGTTCATTACAATGCACAATAGTCGCACACACACACACTTATATACACATATATATGTATATATAGGTATCTACATACAAATGCCTGCTGAGAAGTCGTCTAGAAATCAGTTTGATTTATGGTGCACGCTCTACGCACTGCCCACTCAGAAGTTAAACGACTTAACGAGCTTTGCAATACAAATACAATGCATTAAGCATATACACATATCTATATCTATATCTATATATCTGTACACACATGCGAGATACTGATTACATAGAGAATGGCCACATTTACATATCAATGTGAATACATTTGGCATCTTATATACAAATGGAAAAGGGAATTTACATATTCACATTTATTTATATCACTAGCTAAAAAATCAAGTAAAAAAAAAATAGAAAAGAGAGTATAGTGCATGCGATAACGATAGTTATCAGTGGCACTCAAAAATATATATATGTATACATAAATATGGAATTTAGGTTGCTCGGCAGTTACCTAATGAGATTGTTACTAATCTCCGGGATGCTCAGGACAGGAGCGATTCACCTCAAACCAACGATCGATGCAGCTGCAGACGAAACAGATTTTGAGTTTGATTTGGATTTCGATTCATGTAGATCAGACGTCACTCACCCTTTGTGGTATATGCATAGACATGGCAACCGAGCAATTGTATCACCTGGACTCAAGTCTTCGAGGCATATGACGCACTCGCCCTTGGCGTCCAGCAGTGTGTCCTCTACAAAAGTAAATTGGAATTTAGCATGAAAAATCGCAGATAAACATTGCCGTGCCGCATACCGTTATATGAGAGTCTTGGTTTGGTTAGGCACATAACTAAATGGCATTCAATGTCGTCTGGCAACACGAACTTATTGCACACGGGACACTTGATACCTGGAGCCAAAAGAATTCCAAATTGTTTAGTCAAATATAAATATGAGTTGTTTATGCAAATATTTGCGCATACCATTGAAGGACCAAATGTGCGATGGAAGCGATGTTGCTGTGTAAACACGGCCAAGCCCATTCGCTGATGTTGCAGACGCAGCCAACGCAATGCTCTCAACAATATTGGCGCCAGTCATGGACATGTCCTGCGCAAGAGACTAAGATATGTCAGTAAGATAGGAGCACTAGATTCGATCGCAACTTACGCGTATCGAGTCACCGAACGCGCGTCGCTGCTGCATATAGCTTTGCGTGGCAGCCGAGGAACTGTTGTTGTTGCCGGCTGCCGCCTGGAAGCTATTGCTGTTTGAATTAGCTGACACAGAGACTGATACGGCGGGATGTGTGTTCGGGTACGTGCTGGATCCCTGTTGTTGTTGCTGCTGCTGCTGCTGTTGTTGCTGCTGTTGTTGTTGCTGCTGCTGCTGTTGCTGCTGTTGAATGTCCGGCACCGAGCTGAGGCTGCGCGCTCGCTGGCGATCTATAGACGTGGAGTTCTGCTGATTGTGATGATGATGATAGACCTGGAGGCCGGGCAATGTGCGCAGCAAATTGAAACCCTGACCGGCATCGCCGCCCCGGCCGCCAACCGCTGAGCTCTGCGCCGTCGTCTCGCTGGCAGTGGCGCCCGTCGAGCTGCTTGAGAATGTTCGGGAGCGTGGGCTCTGCTGGCCGCTGGTCGCTGGTGTGCTTGCCTTTTGACCCATAGAGTTTCTGTTTCTGTCTATCACGCACGGCCACTGCCCCACCCCCCGCTGCCCCTGGCCCTGCCGCTGTCTCTGACTCGATCGCTGATTGGTTGGGGACTTGCACTCTTCCACTCGCGCTCTTCTTTATTGCACTTTTCTCGTTCTCGTTCTCAATTGGAGTGTCTCTTGTTCGGTCTCTCTTTCTCTCTCTCTCGCGCGCGCGGCTGCTGCAGCTTAATTTATTTATTTATTTTTCTTTCTTCTCTCGGGAGCCGTCTTTGTTTGCTCCTGCGTGTTTGACGCCTGTGTGTGTGTGTGTATGTGTGTGGGTGGGTGGTTGTGTGTGTCTATGTGTGTGCGTGTAGGTGTCTGTATATGTGTGTGAGTGTAGGAGAGTTTCTGCGTGCGTTCACATTTAAGGAAACAAAACAAATGACAGCGGCAGCAGACAACAATAGCAAACAAAGTTGATGTTATGGATCAGGGTTTTCGGGTGGGGTGGGGTGGTGAGTGGTTGGTGGTGGGAGCTGGTTGGTGGGTCAGCAGCAGCGACGGCGGCGACGGCAGTGACGGGCGGCGTTGATAAATGCGGTATATAGATAAGTGTTTAAGTGTGTTTATGTGCCTTCTGCCTTCGCCTGTGCAATGATAATGATAATGATGATAATGATGATGGCGGTGATGATGATGATGAGGTGTATGCGTGTGTGCGTCTGTGTAAGTGTGTGCGAGTGCGGGTGCGGGTGCCAAAAGTGCGGAGCGTTGGGAGGGCGTTAATCGCACGTCGGTCGGCCGTCGGTCGTCGGTGTCAGTGTCGGTGTGTTGGTTCTTGGTTGTGTTGGTGTCCGTTGTCGGTGCGTAGTTGATTGCTGCTGTTCTTGTTGTTGTTGCTATACCGAAAGCCAAAATAGTTGTGGACTCTAACTACGCTTAATCCGCTTGATTACCACTCGCAATTTAAATTACTGTTTCCGTTTTCTCTATATTATTTTTAACATCTCCGTTTTCGTTTTATGTGTACTCTTTGCTTTGCTTTTGACCACCACAATTTATTGGCCGACCACCACAGCGTACAATCGCAATTCACAGTGTTCAATAATGCCAGCACACACGGCGAGCTGATGACGATATATTATATCGAGTTACTAACCATCACAGTGCGAATGGTATCGATGATGGAAATGTTTGTTTATTTTATAAAAATAAATTCGTATTCGTTTGAAATTTCGGATCTTGTAAATTGGAAGTAGTGAAAAAGTTTAAAATTCTTTTATTTGTTTGTCAGAGTTAGTAAAGACACTTTGTGCCGGGTAAACTTAAATCGATACTTATATATCGAAACATTGTTGCGATATATCAATAGATGTTGCCAACCAGCTACGAAACCTAAGACTTTTTGATAATGTGTTTGTGTTTGTAAGGCGAAGTTTTTGGCAAATCACTCAATTATTAATGTGCTGCGGTCGCTGAGCGTAATAGAGAAAGCGCGTTAGAACACAAACAGAGGCGGCATGAGTTGGTTCGAAAAAGCCAAAACGGTCCTCATCGAAGCGCTTGACATACAGGATGATGACAACAAGGCAACAGATAACGCTGGCAGCAGCACGACAGCCAGCAGCAGCAGCAGCAGTGCAGCATCATCGCTGGCCGGCGCCAAGGGTGCAGCAGCCAATGCACTAAACACATCTGTTGTGGACGGGGCCACATTCTATGACAATCCGCATGCCAACGAGATGGTTACCATTCCGCCCAGAGCGAGCGATGCGTCAGCGTCTGCGCCAGCCAATCTCTATGCGAAACGCCAGTCGGCCACGTCAGATTCCGTTGATCTGCTGTCATCGCCATCGCCGACCTCTCCAACTGGCGTCGGCTGTTTGCGCAATTCCGAGTCATCGCTGGAGCTCATAACGGCCCCAACCACAGCCAGTGAAGTGGAGATGAACATGTCCCCGGACACAGAACCTTCACTGCCGGACAGCATAGTAATTATAGCCAGCAACGAAACATCCGACAATGCCGATGGCGACGACGATGATGATGATGAGGACGACGAAGCCATCGACGAGGATGACGAAGGGCAAGTGATCAACTTGGATCAGGATGATCATTCGTTGCATTTGAATGGTAAGTATACAACTAGCTCAGTCCGATTTTCGATGCTCACTCGCATTCCACTTGCAGACTCTACCAAGACCATGAAGGCCTTGGTATTTAGCGACACGCAGACTGCAATCAATGTATCGGGCGCTGGGGCTGGCGCCGACTCGGACTCGACGCAGAGCTTCGAGGACATCCAGCTGCAGCTAAGCCACAAGAGCAAGTCAGCCGGCAGTCCGGTCAACACGGAGGCCTGCCAGCATGGCAACAAAGCGGAGCTGCCCGACCAGAGCTACTCATCCACCTCGTCGGATATTGAGATCATCTCGAATCCGAATGGTGACTCCAGCACGAACAGCACGACGACGCGCACCAGTCCGCAAAAGTTCAAGGAGCTGTGCGCTGGCGTCAAGGGTCATGGCCATGGGCTGCATGGCCACAAGCAGGGCAAGGGCCACCATCGCGAGCCGTCGGAGATCTCGCTGCTGTCGGAGGACTCGCAGTCGGAGCTGGACAAGCTGGTGCATCGCATAAGCGAACTCAATCAGGTGATCGAGGCGCGCGAGCAGCGCCTGCTCCAATCGGAGCGTCAGAATGCGGAGCTCTTGGAGCGCAACCAGCAGCTGTGCGCCCAAATGGAGGCGGCCAAGAACAGTGCCAACAGCAGCGAGGCCAACGAGGCGGTGCAGCGGCTCTCGGCGCTGGAAAAGAAGTTTCAGGCGAGCATACGGGAGCGGGATGCGCTGCGCATACAAATCAAGAGCCTGAAGGACGAGCTGCTCAACAAGATACCCAAGGACGAGCTGACCGAAAGCAATGAAATGATCACCGCGCTCCAGTCCGAGGGCGAGAAGCTCTCCAAGGAGATTCTCCAGCAGTCGAACATCATCAAGAAGCTGCGCGCCAAGGAGAAGACCTCGGACACCCTGCTAAAGAAGAATGGCGAGCAAATCTCACAGCTCTCGAGCGAGTCGGAGCGCTTGAAGAAGTCCCTGGCCGCCAAGGAGGAGATGGAGCGTTCCCAGATCGAAGCCGTGTGCCGCATGACCAACGACAAGCGGCGCGTGGATGAGGAGAACGCGGAGTGCCGCAGCCGCATCGAGGATCTGCAGTCGAAGCTGGCGGCGCTCCAGGCGAGCTTCGATGGAGTCAAGGGTGATCTGCAGCAGCGCCAGCGCCACGAGCAGACCCAAATGCAGGCCGAGAACCAGGAGTACGTGCAGCAGCTGAGCGAGATGCGCGAAAAGCTGCGCATCACCGAGCACAACATGGTCAAGCGGGAGCAGCAGATGCGCGAAGAGAAGCGCGACTTGCTGCGCCGCCTCGAGGCGGCCGAACTGCGGGCGGAGAGCAGCACCCAGGAGCTGAGTGAGTCGACGACGCCTCTGATCAGGCAAATCGAATCGCTGCAGAAGACGCTCAATCAGCGCACGCTCAGCTGGAGCAAAGACGAGCAGCAGCTGCTCGAGAAGCTGCAGGAAGCCCAGGCCCAGCTGCGCTCACTGCAGCAGCTCGAAACGGTGCAGCAGGAGAAGCAAGAGCTGCTGCGCACGCGCTGTGACCTGCTCGAGGAGAAGCTGGCGAGTGCTGTCATGCAATCGGAGAGTGCAAAGATTCAGCTGCATCAGCACGAGCTGGACGCCACGATCAGAGAGGGTGACTTTAAAAGGTGAGACACAGAGAGAGAGAGAGAGAGAGAGAGAGAGAGAATGATAATTTTGTATAAACTATTTTAATTTCCTTTCTCCAGCCAGCTGAGCTTGCTGCAGACGCAGCTGAAGCAGCGCCAGGAGCAGCTGGAACCCCTGGCCGAGCAGTGCCAACAGCTGGAGGCGGAGCTGCGTAAGCTGCACGCCTTCCAGCGCAGCAGTGAACTCACCGTGGAGGCGGTCAAGGCCAGCAACGAGCTCTCCGAGAATCGCTGCCAGAAGCCGCTGCACGTCTCGCCGCCGCTTAGTCTGGCGGACGAGAGCGTCTCCAACGAGGATGCGCTGGGCGGCATCATTGACTGGCATGGCGTAAGCAGCTCAATATAAATAATGCCACGATATTATATATATATTTTTATATTGTTCCAGGACGACTTGGAGTGCGGCTCGAACAGCGGGCGTCAGCCGTCGGGCGTTATCCAGGGCGTGCACTTGAGCTTCTTGGCTGGCAACACGACGACGCTGGAGCATCTGCAGGCGCTGCTCAAGCAGCGCGATGGCGAACTAACGCATCTGCAGTGGGAACTGTCGCGTCTGCAGGCGGAACGCGGCGTGCTGGACAACGAAATATCCAATATAACTATGGAAATGGAGACAGTAAGCAGCAGGAACCCGCATGACTTCCCTTATCTCACTCACTCAACTAATTCTCATCTCTCGCAGCTGAAGGAGAAAGTGCAATCGTATGAAGCCATGGAGAAGTGCTACGAGGATCTGCAGCATCGCTACGATGCGCTGCTGCAAATGTACGGCGAGAAGGTGGAACGCACGGAGGAGCTCGAACTGGATCTGGTCGAGCTGAAGCAGGCGTATAAAATCCAAATTGACGAGCTGCTCGCAGCGCCGCCTCCGAATCTTCAGCGACCCGGATCAGGAGCAGCCAAGCACACATGATCGCCGTCCGTGGCATGCCTGCGACGTGCCTAACAGACTCGGACTCGTTATTTTTCCATTCCTCGTATTCTGCTTATTTATATAAATATGTGTGTGTGTGTATCACCTGTGGCGCTACCCCTAGCACGACCACAACCCCCTCCCTAGCATCCAATTTATTGATCTATGTATAATCGTCATATTAACATACAAGTAAATATAATTTGCGTGTTAAAATTTCTAGTTATATTATGAATATGGATCGATTGTGATAATTTTATTTATACTTATGCATACATAATAAATTAAAGAGTAATTCGTACACTATCAATCTTGGTTTTCGTTCGATCTGATCTTCGGACTGCAGAAGACTCGATTTCATAGGAGACGTCTTCTATCACATGAGTGTATCTAACATAATTCCTAATGTAAATAATAAACCTATAGCTTGACCCTATATTGTAGATGATCCGATGCATATATACATATGTTGGCACACGATCCCGGGAATATAAACTTCGTGAAGTCCACTGTTTAGGGAGCTTTGAGAATGGCATTGGCAACTTGAACTAGTGGAAATACGGGCTTGGCGGGCTCATCGGGATTGCTTTGGACATAGCCACAGCTGTTGCCCAGATCGTCCGTGTTGAGAGAGAAGATCATCAGGCCGCCCACCTTCAAGGACTTGACATAGTTGACCTTGCAGGAGATGCTCGTCTTGCTTTCGTATGAGATCCACTCCTGCACGGAGCTTAGGTAGGGCGAGCAGGTGTCATTGTCGTATGTATAGATCGGCTCGATGAACTGGGTGGCGCATTGGCAGGTCTCGGAGAGCGTCGTAAAGCCCAGATGGCCACACTTGCCGAAGCCGGATGCTGGCGCGCCTATGCGTCGGTTCAAGGCGCTCATCAGGCTGTGAAATATTGAGAATGGATACAGTAGACATTTAGCCATTGGCAACGCAACTCACGTAAAAGAGTGCCCGTAGGTGGGCAGGCCGATGACCAGGCGCTGCGGCTCCAAGCCATTTTTGAGCCACCAGTGGGCGGTGTAGTTGATGTTGAAGGTGGCCAGAATGGAGTGCTCCGTGGAGCGGGCATAGAGCGGAGCGTTCAGTCCAGTGAACGGCATATCGTCGCGGAAGAAGTGGAAGTCGTAGGACATCAGATTCACATAGTCCACGTAGAGATTGATCTCGCGTATGTCGTAGCCGAAGAAGGCGATGCCCTCGGGTGCGGCGACAGCCAGAGAGAGCAGACTGTCTGGGCGTTTCTCGCGACGCCACTCGAGACGGATTTCGTGCAGCAGCTGCGAGAAGTGCATCCGCTCGTTGTTGTACGCGCTTGGAAACTCCCAGTCCAAGTCGACGCCGTCCAAGCTGGGATACTTGCGCAGCACGGTGCGAAGTGAGCGCAGGAATTGTTTGCGACTAGCATGATTCACTACCATCTCGGCGAACTGATGCCCACTGTCCGCCCCGCCGATCCACAGCAGCAGCTTCACCTGCGGATGGGCGGCACGAAAGAGGCGTGTCTCTTTCTGCAGCACATGCTCGAGGCGCGGTGAGAGCTGCAGCGTCGTGTTGACCAGGTTGGCGAAGCCAATGTTAATGTGTGTGCACAGATCTCCGGGCACATCCAGCAGGTTCAGCTTATCGGGGCCCGCAGCCGAGAAATAGCAAACGAGGCGTTGCTTGTGCTGCACTTGCAGGTGGTCGAGCACCTTCGTGTTTAGCATAAGTAAACAAAGAAGGGCAATGCAAGTGAGCAGCAGTATGTAGCGGAGCTGGACTTCGAGCCGTTGCAGCCTCGATAGCTGCTCATCACTTCGCATCTGCCTATAATTAACCATTATTATTGATTGGCAATAGGTGATAATGAGCAACGTAGTGTCGATTCGAATGCCAGCGTTATCAAAACAAACTAAAAACAAATATATCGATAGCATGCGAATTTCGTGCGATATCGCAGGAATTGGCGATAGTTGATAAGTGGTTGCAACCCTGTTCGCATGTGCATATGCGTATTTGGGTAAAATAAGTTTCTGTCGTTTGTGCTGCAATTTCTACGTGCGCCGTACTTTTCGCTGAATTTTGGATTTTCGCAAACTTTCAAAACAATGAAATGCAATTGTGGAGCGTAAACAACAAATAGCTGCCGCTGCCGTACAATACTTTCAAATAATATTGCCGTCTGTGAGTGTCAAACTTAATGTTTGTATAATTTGCCCATTGTTTTTACGTGTGTGTGAGTGTGAGAGGGAGTGTATGTGTGTGTATGTGAGTGTTGATGTTGCTGCTGTTGTTTTCGCCATCATTGTTGTTGTTGTTGCTGTTGTCGCCTCGCTTGCGGTGCAAAACAAAACACACCCAAATGACTGGCACCAGCAGCCGAAAGACAAATACAAATCTAACCCATCATGGGTGGTGCAAACCGGCAAAAGGCAGAAACTGCTCTAGGATCCTATATTAATAAATATATATATGTATATATATGTATGTATATATATCTCTATGTGCATATGTACGTGTGTATGTGTGTGCTTTCGTTTTTGGCTTATTCACGCCCATTTGCATTCGCACATCTGTGTGTGACTCTGCTGTGTGACTCACTAGATAAGTGTTACTCTGCCCACATTACAAAGAATAAAAACAGAACAAAAACAAAAACAACAACAAATTGCCGGTTCGACTTTGGCACCTTGCATTTGCAGTAGTTGCTGCTGTTGTTGTTGTTGTCTGAGTACGCGCTTATCTGGCGCAGCTTATGGCTGCCCGCTCTCCCTCCCTCTCTCCCCCCTTATCCATACCGGTTAGCAGTGCAAGAGAACTTAAGCTCGCATTCTTTGGCTTGTTAAAGTGGTAAAACTAACCTGCTTCTTGTTGTGTTTCGTTATTGTTGCAGGTTGAGCAACACGGGTAGCCCAGCAGCTTTATGAGAACCATGACAAAAGACTACGATTATCTGCTGAAGGTGCTGCTGGTCGGGGACAGCGATGTGGGCAAACACGAGATCCTGTCCAATCTGGAGGATCCCTCAACCGAAAGCCCCTTCTGCAGCGGGAATGGTAAGTGGCTCGAACTTTGCGATACATTTGTGACTCTGGGCATACACCCAACTCATATACAGATTGCACCTCCCACATATTGCAAACGGTAGCGTACAAGACGACCACCATACTGCTGGAAGGCAAACGGGTCAAGCTACAGATCTGGGATACGTCCGGCCAGGGTCGGTTCTGTACCATCATACGCTCCTATTCGCGCGGTGCTCAGGGCATTATCCTGGTGTATGATATAACAAACAAATGGAGCTTCGATGGCATCGATCGGTGGCTCAAGGAGGTCGAAGAGGTGAGTGCACCCACCCTAATCCCTTAAAGCAATTAATAATATACGAATTTATACGACAGCACGCACCTGGCATACCCAAGGTGCTTGTGGGTAATCGCTTGCACTTGGCCTACAAGCGGCAGGTGGCCGCCAAGCAGGCGGAGACCTATGCCTCACGCAACAACATGTCCTGCTTCGAGATATCGCCACTCTGCGACTTCAATATACGCGAATCGTTCTGCGAGCTGGCCCGCATGGCGCTGCATCGCAATGGCATGGAGCACATATGGCGCAGCAATAAGGGTATACCATACCACCATATAGTTTTCATTTAATGGAATTATAATCTAATACGCATTGACTTGTTGCTTGCAGTGCTGTCGCTGCAGGAGCTCTGCTGCCGGACAATTGTGCGACGCACAAGTGTTTACGCCATCGATTCGTTGCACCTGCCGCCCTCCGTTAAATCGACACTCAAGTCGTACGCCATGACCACGTCACAGTGCTACAATTCGTTGACGCAGAACTCGAAAAGTCGGAACCGCTGCAAGACGCCAACCAGCCACAGTCGCAACAGTTGTGTGATCGCGTGATTGCCGGCTTGTAGGTGGTTTCTTCTGTCTCTTCTGCAACTGCCTACGCAACGGCTGCGCAAGTGCGCCTAACTCTACAATCTACTTATATTTATACTACCTAAGCTTAAAAAAAACACACACACACACACACATACACACACATACACATACACATACACACATACATACTATACCTACATAACATGCGCGAGTATTTTCTTCAATACAAAAATATGTCATCAGCATTAATATTTATTGTCGTATGAAAAAGAGCGAGACAGAGAGAGAGAGAGAGAGCGATGTTTATATTTTTACATCCTATACATACTACTTATGATACATATATGTATGTGTGCATCTACTATACGATATACATATAAATATATACATATATTTTTTTTATTCTTTATAATGTTTACCATTATCACTAAATTTAATAACGCATAACTATAATGTTGTTAATATTATTATTATATTTGTATAATTCTAATATCTAATATGCTGGATATAGTATACTGATAACAAGGTATTCCTTCAATAACTTTTTTTACACACACATATATGTATATATATTTATGCATATGTATATATATATATATATATATATTTTTTTTTTTAATTTTTCATTTTTGTTAACAATCACTGAAATTTTTTGTAATTAAAAGAAGGCGTTGGAATTAACGAATTGATAAGATCATAATGATGATGATGATGATACTGATCAACATCATCACAATGATGATGGTGATGATGATGCTGATAAACATGAAAAACAACTACAACATGCGCTATCTTTTGTCTTTGTCTATGTAGTAATCCATCTCATTCTATTTCAGTGCAGCAAAGTGAAAGTTCGGCTGATGTGATACGTAATATAATAAATTGGAATATTTTCTATCATGCATAGTTATATATGTATATGTATATGTTTTACACTATTTGGCAATACACTATTTAGACACACAGAGACTACGGCCGAGCAGAGCTTAGAAAAGCTTCAAGAACTCGCAGCTGCAATAAGCTTAAGCTGATCGACTTGATGATCTTTCATGGCATACTTAAAAACATATCGTCCAAGATTTTTATATATACTATATATATTATACTTATATGTATAGTTTACTATATATATATACGTACTATATAACAGCACTGCCAATTTTCAAGCTGTGGCTCCTTGAAAAGCTCTTGTTTTTGGGTGTGTAAAAAGCTTTTGCAAATGTTAAATGATATATCTATATATCTTTGGATAACTACAGTTAACTATATATATATATATCTATAGCTAACTATATATATCTCTGTAGATAACTTCCCTTAAACACTTTTTAGATAACTTTTAAGAATCATAAAAGCTTTTTCTAGCTACTTTTCTTTGAAGCGATCTATAGAGCTGATTCTAGGCCTTCTTCATTCGAGCCTCCTCTCTTAACCATCTTAACTTGGCCAATTGATCTGTCAGCCACCTCGAATTGGCTTTCATTATAGATCGTCGCATAGCAAGTTCACACATTTGCTGATTGATTGGCCCATTGAAAGCCCAATTTAGCATTGTTTTTCGCCTTTTTTCAGACACTTTTTCTTTTTATTAGGCGAAAGACGTCAACGAAAAAAAAGAAATAATATCAGCCCGCGGTTTCATTTTTAATGGCTATTCAAAAATTCGCAAAAGCTTTTACACAATCACAAACGAAACCCAGAGTTGGCCAACTCGAATCTGACAACTGATTTCCATTTGATACCAAAACTGGCCAAAATAAAACATGAATAAAAAACTTATGGCTTATGGGTGTTATAGTTTAAACGTATCAGGGAGAGCTTAAAAACAAAATTAAAAAAAAATATATATATACACACTACAATAGCTTAGAAATAAAAGCAAAAAATTAATAAAAAAGCAATAAATAGCTGCAAAATTTACATAGTTTATTGCATTTGTTGTCGTTGTTGCTGCTGTGGGTTTGGTTTGCTTTGACATTTCACTCTTAGCGGGTATTTAGCACTAAAATAATGCGAGGCGACCTTTTTGGCAGATCTCCAGATGGACTTGTTGTGTGTGAGTAACTGCAATTGAAAGGGGATTGAGAGCTTTAGAATTACACAGTTCAATGGAGCTTTAAGTGGCTTAGAAGCTTTTGGTTAAAAGCTGCTGGGATTGCATCCATTGAGTATTATTTATTATAGGCACATGAAATACGACTGTTCTATAAGAACGGCTTAAAAGCTTTCAGTAGAATATAAAGCTTTTACTCTGTAGGTTTTACTTGAAAGCTTATGTGTATTTTTAACTTGGAAGCTTATGTGTACTCTTAAGAGTCTGGCACTCATTCTAAGACCTACTTATAGAGCTGGCTAAGTGCAGCTTTAAAGAACTTGAAAGCTTTGATATATAATACTCAATGACAACATTTTTCGTATAGAAGTCTTTGAAAAAACTATTTATTGAGTGTTTCAAAACACTTTTTAGCCAGGGGAAGCAGTTGGGAAGTAGCTTTCATCATTCATAGATTTAATCAGCTTTAAAGCTTTATAGTTTCCTGTGTACAAGCTTTTGCTATACATTGGGCCAAAAGTATTCTTAGCTGAAAAATTGCCAGCAGTCTTTCATCCGGAAAGAAGCTCACTGTCAAAACACTTGAGCTTTAATGAGCTTTGGAGCTTTTAAGAACTAAAACTCCAGGACATTTCATAGCAAGTATCTACAGAGCAATTGAGAGCTAAAGAGCAGCTGTTTAAAGTCTTCATAAAAGCCTTACGCAATGCGCCCAGGCTCGGGCGCATCGCTCCGGCGGAGCGATTTGTAATTGGGCCATAGAAAGTGATGGATCGGAGGCGAATGCTGTCGAGGTCAGGCAATGACATGACCTACCTTTGATAATCGCACCGGTTTGTTTGCGCCCGATGCGATACTGTTTGGCTATTTTGGCTTTAATGTGTTTTGGAAATGCTGGTCAACGGGTTTTACGTCTCATTTGAATTTTTTAGCCATTTAGTGCTCCACTTGCCCCGTTCACAGTTCGCCTCGCCGCTGCTTACCATAGCCAAAAAAAAAAAAAACGATTCGGGGGCCCGCGCCATCGATGACGAAAGCAAAACGGCGGAATCTTCGCTGCCCGCTTCAGGCGAAAGCCGCAACAACGGCTCATTGGGCAAGGCACCGGATAACGACGACGACGACGAAGAAGAAGAAGAAGAGGCAGAGACAGAGGCAGAGGAATCAGCATAATGATTGCGATCGGCGTATATAAGCGTGCGACTGCTCGAAGATGATCATCAGT
Organism: Drosophila repleta; assembly: GCA_018903745.1. Classification (NCBI taxonomy): domain Eukaryota; kingdom Metazoa; phylum Arthropoda; class Insecta; order Diptera; family Drosophilidae; genus Drosophila; species Drosophila repleta. The sequence continues at coordinate 1,468,860 of JAEIGN010000750.1, read as the reverse complement.
TGCCTCTACGGTTGCATTCTTCAGCTACGTGAAGTTCCACAGATTTCGTCCCAAGCAAGAAACTTCCAGCGATGAAGGTAAGCCCTTAGCTTTGCAGGATCAGATCGGCTAGTGCTCTAACGCTCGCCTCTTCCTCCACAGATCTTTGTGTGTTTGTTCGCCGCTCTCGTTGCCACCTGCTCCGCAGGCATCATTGGCGGAGGCGGCGGCGGCGGCGGTGGAGGTTACAGTTATGGCATCGGCAGTGGCGGCGGCGGTGGTGGCGGCGGTCATGGCCATGGACACACTGAGGTGCGCACCGTTAAGGTCATCCACGAGGGCAGCCAGGGCGGCCATGACCATGGCGCCTTTGTGCATGGACACGGCGGCCACCACCAGGAGGTGAAGACCATCAAGGTCATCCACCAGGAAGCGCCCGCTGTTCATCACGGATTCTCTCACGGCGGTGCCATCGGCGGCGGCTTCGGCGGCCACCAGGAGGTCAAGACCGTCAAGGTCATCCACCAGGATGGCGGCTTTGCCCTGGGCGGCGGCGGTGGCTACGCTGGCGGCTTCTCCCACGGCGGTGGCTACTCCCATGGCGGCGGACACGACATTGGTCATGCCCACCACGAGGTCAAGACCGTTAAGGTTATCCACGAGGAGGCTCCAGTTGTCCACCATGGCTTCTCCCACGGTGGCGCCATCGGCGGCGGCTTCGGCGGTCACCAGGAGGTCAAGACTGTGAAGGTCATCCACCAGGATGGCGGTTATGCTCTGGGAGGCGGCGGTGGCTACGCTGGCGGCTTCTCCCACGGCGGTGGCTACTCCCATGGCGGCGGCCACGGCGGACATGCTCACCAGGAAGTTAGAACCGTCAAGGTCATCCATGAGGAGGCTCCCGCTGTTCATCACGGATTCTCTCACGGCGGTGCCATCGGCGGCGGCTTCGGCGGTCACCAGGAGGTCAAGACCGTCAAGGTCATCCACCAGGATGGCGGCTATGCTCTGGGCGGCGGCGGCGGCTATGCTGGCGGCTACTCCCATGGCAGCGGTCACGACATCGGCCATGTCCACCAGGAGGTGAAGACCGTCAAGGTCATTCACGAAGAGGTCGCCCCAGCGCCCGTTGCCGTCCACAACGAGTACCTGCCCCCAGTGGTGTCGGCTCCCCAGCCCGGCTACCTGCCCCCAGTCGGCGCCTGGAAATAATCTCCTCAACTGACCCCAGTTGATCTGTGATTCGAACTGTGTCATAACTGTGACCTCCTTTGTTAAATAGTTTTAGTAATTCCCCCATTTTTTTTCTCCCCCCATTAGCCTAAGCATCAATTTTTTTTTCTGTTGAAAAATAAACACATTGAATTTATATAAAAAAAATTGGTTTTGAAATTTGTTGAATGAAAAGATATGTGATATATAGATATTTATATACATATATAAGATATACATATGTTGTAATATATAAGATATATAAAATATATTATATATATCTTACGCTAAGCAAGTACCTTCAGCGCAATAAAAGCTTTCCAAAGTTAAGCTAAAATTAAGAGTTTTTAAAGCTTTTCTGGGAAGTTGATAGATTTGAATGGACTTGTATGGAAGATGAATAGACTTATGTTAAGGCCTTGACAGCGCTGTTTTTCAACTGAAAATTTCCCTGAATATGATAGATATGATAGATATATAATGTATCATATATCATAGAACATATATCATATATCATATACAATATATCATATATCATAAGACCAGACTACATACATATATAGGAAGACACGACTTGAAATCCTTTCTTGGATTGGATAGTCTCTGAGATTATATCATATATCATATAGGATCATATCATATAGCATACATCATATGATATGATATCATATTTAATATATCATATATAGTATATTTCATATATGATTGTATCATTATGTTTGATATATAAAATTTCATATACCATAAATCATATGTCATATAATATATGAAATATCATGTATCATGCATAAGATTGTATCATGAATCATATCCAAACCATATATCATATGTCATACTATTATGTATGCCATACCAAATTGCATATATCATAGATCATATAATCTGTTTGTCATATAATATATCAAATATCATTTACCATATTTCATTTATTATAAATTCTATATCTATATTCTTCTACCATAATGCTAAAGTTAGGGTATCTACTAGTCACGTCAGCTCTTCCTAGCTCTGTTTGCAGTACCTCTCTCTCTCTATCCCCCCTCCCTCTCTTGTTTTCTTGGCCCCCCATCGATTTTCCTATTTCAATCATATTTCCGTTACAGCTCCACATACACGCGCCATCCATTGAGGGTATTGGATTACCAAATAGTCGAGCCTCGCATAGATCATCTAACTGTAGTCAATTAATAAACAGCTCATTTTGTAAGCTCGTTCGGATTTCACGTCCATTATGAATTATTGTAACTCCCGAATGGGCCTTAACTGTGGCCATTTGCATAGGGAAAAGTGCAACTGGTTTTTCGGTCCACCCACTTTCGTTTGGGCCTCGTTTCGGCGGTCCATTACCATAAATGTTACAAGCTAAACGAGCTGATTAATAGGCCCATAAGATGTGTTTTTCTCTTTCTCTCTTCATTTTCGTTTATCTTTAGTATAATGTATTAACTGAATGCGCGTGTGTGTATGTGTGCGCTTGACAAATGTGTGTGTGTGTGTGGAAAATAAATTAGAGATTTGTAATTAAAGATCGTGGCTGGGTGGGTCAGTGGTAGATCCAATCTGGGCGAGCTCCAAACATGCGCCGCTGCTGCGTCATGGGCGCCTGCTCCACGCTGTGCCCGCTGCTCAGGTACTGGTGCAGCGGCAGGGGGCGCGGCGAGGAGGAGGTTATCGGCGGAGCGCTGGTTGTGGGTCGCCAACGCGACGGACGCCAGGGTGCGCTCTTGTCCGCGTCCAGGTGGCTGTTGTCCTTGCCCGGGCTGTCGCTGTGCACGCGCAGGTTGAGCAGCAGCTCGCCGTCGTCGTCGATCAGATTGTACAGCTGGATGCCTGCATCCGTATCGGCTGCTCCGCGCATGTGGGCGCGCTCCAGGCGCACCTGCTGCTTGACCTTTGGCCTGGGCTTCCGGCGCGCCGGCTTGGCGTAGCGTGTGGGCGGCAGGACGCGCGAGGCGCGCTCCTGCGCTTGCAGCTGCCGCAGGATGCCCAGCGGCAGCACCAGATCCGACTCGAATGGCAGAAAGCCGCTCGCCCGCACCTTGATTATGTTGCGCCGCACGGGAGGAAAGGGCTGAGGCAGCGCCAATTCGCAGCTGCAGATCAAGAGCAACAACAACTGCAGTCGCAGCGCAGCTGCCAGTGTTGGCAGGATCAGATTCATCGCTAGGCAGCGGCGGGCTGGCACATGTTCACTAATTGCAGTCCTTTACAACACTGGTTCGGCTCTCAGCTCTTCAGTTTATTTATCTTGCAATTGCAATTGCAGCGCACACATGAGGGAAACAAACAAAAAAACGTAACAAAATAATGATGGGAGTCAACTGCGGAGCTAATGTGGAGTCGAGCAGCTCGTTCTAGGCCGGTATTGCACCAACTGATTTTGACCAAGCCGCGCAGTGCGCCACAGACCGCCAGACCGCAGAGCTCACACACACACACACACATGCATGTAAACGAGCGCACATAGCACTCGCGCACACAGGCACACGCACACACACACACTCAGCGACACATACAAACAAATGAATTAATTAGAGAAAATTCCGACGCATGCTTTATGAAATGAACCACGGCACAGTGGTTTGTAACTTAAATATCTTTCAGCTGAGATTTATAATTATTTTATATTTTTACAATAATATTTTGAAATCACAACTGCCCGATGCCAGCTTATTGGCAATTTCGATAATTAGCAGTTCGATAAGTCCTTGTAACAATCGGAAGCTAGTGTTGACAAATGTTAGAGTGCAATGTTTACTGTGAGACGCAATGCAACGAAAATTAGGCAAAGTTTAAATGTGGAAATATAAATATAAACATATTAAATATAAATATATGAATTGTGGCAAAAACAATAAAGAAAAATGCAACTCTATTTGCAAAACTCTTTATATATATATATATATATATATATATATATATATATATATATATATATATATATATATATAAATCTATATATATATATAAAAAAGAAATAAATAAATCTATTATATGTGCATGTTCTTTTTTTATGCACTTTGTATGCAGCTGGCGCATTCGCACAGTTTTCATCAGACCTCGCACCACTGTGCATTAAATACTTAAGCTTTGAAATGAAAATAAAAATATAACAGCTAACTTGGCTATGTTTATTGTTGTTGCTGTTGCTTATAGTTGTTGTGTTTGTCGTTAACATTTCACTTCTTCTATCATTTTTATAGCCTACACACAAATTGCCGCACGTCTCGCTGTGTGTGTGTGTGTGTGTGTGTTTGTTTTTAGTTGTTTAATAAATGATTTATGCTACAGTTAACAAGAATAATTCTTTTAATGTTCACCTGGCGCTGCTTTTGTCTTTGCTCAGAAGCCGGCCATCAAAACTGGCTCACAGTCTGGTTGGGGTCATAAATGGCGCTGCTACCGTCCCAGCGGAGGGCTCTCTCGCTCCCTCACTGGGGCACACACTCTCGCTTAAATTGTTCTTCTTGCTCGCTGTTTGCTGTTTTGTGTGTCACCTGGTGCTGCCGCTGCTCTGGCCGAAGCTCATTTGCATGAAAATGCTGCCCGGGCCGAACAATAGCTTATGCAAATCGGCAAATGGAAAAGCGTCCACCGATCACTGGAGCACACAGCTGACAATGACTGGGCCAGCCCCATATGGGCATACATACATACATATGTCGTATATTTTCACTGGCATCGGTTCGCAATACGGTACAGTGAACTCTGGAAGGGGGCGAACACTCTCGCTGACCTATTATCATTCGCATTATCATTTCTAACGGCCAAGTCATTCAGTTAATTGTTAAATGATATGTATGTAAACAGAAATGAACATAAATGTCTCTTTTGACTGCCTGCAGAATGCACATGGGAAAACCAGTTTAGATCAGCTCAATGACTTTAACGGCATCGTCTAATTAGAGCCTAACTCTAGCTGCAACATGCAACAGTTGGCTAGAATACAGGTGCTATACAGGGGGGATAGGTTGATAGGCAGATATATATATCATATATCTATATAGTCCTAACTATATTCTAAGCTCAGATTCTATAGTACAACTCGCCATCTCAAGTATTTAGCTTTAAGTGATACAGAAAAACAAATATTTTCTTGGAAACCAATATGCCCGTTTTAAAATAACTAAGTTCCCGTCGCATCTGCATTATGTACATATTTTTCTCAATTTTTATTTTAGCATAACGATTACATACTTAAACTTTGGTATACAGCTAATCAAAAAAAAGTGAAGTTTGATTATAATATGTTATTCATATATATGCACATATATATCTCTCTATATATATGTATATATAGTATATATAGTTAAGTTCTTATATATATATTTATTTATCGCTAAGTGACTATCATTATAAACATATTCGTAGCTTTGTAACTGCAATAGCCAAAATCATCTCCGGATATCCATACATATATAGACTTCAATCTGAGACGATAACTGGCTCAGCTTTACTTGGCTAGGAATCTGCACATTGACACATTTAAGTAAACCTATTTATGAGCATTCTTCTCACACCCAAACGCTTATCAAAAAAAAAAAAAAAAATTAGACCAAAAAGATAATGATAGAACCATAAAATAGATATATTATATAGATATATATATATACATACATATATATACATATGTATATATATACATACATATACAAATACTGTTGCTCTATGAAGTAATTTTCGGGATATGGCTTCGCTGGTTAGGTTTACGCATATAAATAGTTAATATTAGAGATAAATAGGCTAAATATATATGGTCTATGGCCAGCACATTGACTACAAATATATACTTAGGCACCTAGTCCAAAGTGATGTGCGGATTTGTGTAGGTGAAGCCATGAAATTGTTTCTGATCCATTGAGGCAAGTATTTCCTTATCGATGGGCGTCAGACGTACGCGTTCTCTGGTAAAGACCCGATCGAAATATTGCGTATCCAACGGATGTTTCTGGAAAAGTAAATCCGGAATGAAATATTGATATATGTATGCATATAGAGAGGGAAATCAAGGGATTAACGTACCACTTGCGGCTTGAAAGGCGGCTCGATTTGCCTCTTTTCCAGCTGATTCCAGTCAATGGGCCTGAAGAATATATGATCTGCTATATCACCAGCCGGACTATACTGCGACCCAATACGTTTCGTATAGTCCTTCTCCAGCAGCTATAGAAAATCGGATTGATTTACTCAGAATTTCTACATCTACATATATCAGTGCCTGTACTTACGCCCTTGAGTATGCCCGTTGCCTCGGCTGATATGTAGACCGGAAACCATGGAATTTCGTTGCAAATGGACCAGAACAATTCGTCCTCGTCGCAGCCACTGAATGGTGATTGGCCTATGAGCATTTCGTAGAGCAGCACACCGAACGACCACCAATCGACATTTTGATTGTACTTTTCGCCCTGTAAAAGAGATGAAATTGAATTGCTATCGTTATCGGTCGAGTGCTTGAGCTGATCGATAACTCACCTTGATGATTTCGGGCGCCATGTAATCGGGTGTGCCGCAAAAACTATCGGCCGTCTTATCCAAATATATCTGCAATTTACACATACCAAAATCTGCAATACGCACGTGACCCTCATAGTCGAGCAATACGTTATCCAACTTGAGATCTCTGCGAACAAGATAAGAGAGTTTTTGCACTCGTACATGTATGGAGAGTTCGCATAGCTCACCTGTATATGATGCCCTTCTTATGCAAGAACTTGAGACCGGATATAATTTCGGCGCCATAGAAACGCGCTCGCTCCTCCGAGAATCTGCCACTCTCCTGTATATGAAACATGAGATCTCCGCCATTCAGATACTCCATGACAAAGAACAAGTGGCTCTGTAAGGGATAAGGAGAGAGAGAGAGAGAGAGAGAGTTAGTCATATATAATACTCAAATAAATTCTTATGTAGGCCGAATAGTAGATATAGAGATATATAGTTGAACTATTTCCAAGACTTATATCCTTCATTAGGCTTAACATATACCATATTGTTTATGTTTCAGTCTAATGAGATTGTTTAGCTTTTTTTTTAATTTCAAATTTTCACAAATTTCCAAATTCTCAAATTTCTATAGCGTATTCCACCTTGATTCATTAGCATATTTTTTCACGCTAAAGGTGTGAAATACGCGTATCGTTTGGCTCCCAAAATAAATGGGCGTGTATCCTCAAAGTCATAAATAATTAAAATACCTTCTAATCGGTGTCAATGCAAGCTAAGAAAACTTATTGTTTGCTTTGCTCTGAAACGTTTTTCTTTATGTAGTATATATGTATATGCTTTTTATGCACACTCAAGAAGTGAAGAAGGGTATATTAGTTTGCCAGGAAAAATTTTGTATTTTCCAGCTTGGGTTTTTCGATAGGAGAGTTAGTTGACTAAAGAGAGATATATGTATATTCAGAAATATATATAGTTATATCTGATATTAAAATGGACAGAAGAAAGAACTGACTTAGCTATAACAGTTCGTGAAGTCAAAGTATAGACTATGGAGCAAATAGAAAAGAAAAGGAAAGAGCGGAAGCTGTGACAGTGCTTAGCTAGAGCACATGGAAGATAAGGTTAATGCGAGAGTTATTTCCTAGTTCCAAGAGGGTTATCCTTTGAGGTCCTTCAGATGTCCCTGACTGGAGTTAAAATGAAATGCCGTCTATACATATATATCTCCCACTATATCTCCTCACTGAACTCTGAACGAGTATTACGCCGTCGATGGGATGCGACTAGAAACATTTTGAATGCTTTGTGGTCAAAATGTTAAGAGAACATTGTCGAACGCTGTGCCGGACGTGCGTGCCAAATTACGTGCTGTGCGGATCGGTCGACTATATGCCATGTCGTGTGCCCCAATCGATGGTCAAAATAGACACAGAGAGGGTGTGTGAGAGAGAGAGAGAGAGAGAGAGGGAGGGAGATAGAGATAGTGGTCTAATAATAGTACGTTTTACCTTTAGGCTGTTTATTTTGGTATCTTTCGGATACGTATGGCGGGTATCACCTACACGAGTCGAGAACGCTAGAATATGAGCAACCTATCGACCTTGCTGGCGACCTTGTCTTGCAAGGACAGCACTCACCTCTGTCTGAAATGTGCAAAATAGATGGCACAGATACGGATGCTTGGTGCCCAGTGCCAAGACCTTGCGTTCAATGAGTGTGGAGTCAACATCGTCGTCCTCAAGGACGACATCCTTCTTAAGGCATTTGATGGCATAGTAATATGTCGTATCACGCAGCTCAGCTAGCAGTACCTACAGAGAGAGAGAGAGGGAGATGGAGAAAGCTCTATGTTATTTTCAAGATGTTCTACTCACCTTGCCAAAGCTGCCTTTGCCCAGCACGGCCAGAAAATGAAAATCATCTACCGAATAGTTCTTAAATCTAGGTATTACTGTTGCTGGCGCGGTGAACCGTCCGGATTTTTGGAATTGTGAATATGTATATGATGTTTCTGTACGAGATCCCAGAAGTATCCAATAGCAACAGACAGATAGACAGATATCACAGATATAGAGAATAAGTTAGATATATATAAAGAGTTGTAATATATTGTAAGGTAGAAAGAGAGAAAGACAGAGAGAGAGAGAGAGAGAGAGAGAGAGAGATAGAGAGAGAGTTGGTTATATATAGAGTAAGTGTCAAAGTTGGGATAGTCGTGTCCACAGTTGAGTCTGCGCAGTTGTTGGTCACTTGAGCAGCGTTTAGCATTAGTGTTAGTTGTTAGCGGATTAGTATTAACCATATTGATTGGATTGGATATGGCCTACCATCGTGTTCGTCGTTGGGATCTATCTTATAGGCAGGATTGGAGCTGGGCGGTGTGCTCGGCGAGTCTCGTGTCTCACGTGCGCCTTGGTGCATATGTGGAGTAGATCAAAGTTGGACGCTTTATATAGATCGATATAGATGCGACAGCTAATTGGTTCACTAAGTGTGTATGCGTGTGTGTGTGTGTGTGTGTGTCGGAATTTTCTTTTGTTTGAGTCTCAAGTTAGCTGAATGCTCTAATATCCGGTAATACTCTATCTCGTCATTATCTATATCTATCAGACATCTCTGTTCAACTATCTCTCTATCTATCCTTACACACATATAGATATATATCATTATCATCTATTCGCCTATCTATCTATCTATCTATCTATCTATCTATCTATCTATCTATCTATCTATCTATCTATCTATCTATCTATCTATCTATCTATCTATCTATCTATCTATCTATCTATCTATCTATCTATCTACCCATAGATATATTCATCTGCTCACATGTTTATCTACTTATCTCTATCTATAAATCTCTAGATATATAGATAGTTATATATGGACATATATATATATAGGTAGACGTAAATACCTATCTATATCTATCCATCTATCAGTCCCTCTAACTATCTATCGCCTTTTCTATATCTATGTATCTACCTATCTATATCTATATCTCTATATTCATAAATATATCTATCTATAGATCTATCTTCATCTTTTAGACATACCTCGTTTATCTTCCAACTTTGCCTTATCTCTTATTTATATCTTTATCTCTTCATCCTATCTTCACACACACATACACACACCTTGGCAGTTATGAAATCGTAATGTCGGCCATATTTAGGCGCCATTATTTATGGATTTCTCTTTTAATATTTTTCATTTACATTTAAATTTTCTTTTTTCTTTTGATTTGTGCTGTTTTTTCCTTGTCGCTTTGCGTTTGTTTTGAAACGCACGCGCCTCCATCTGGCTCGCTTCCGATACACTATATACTCTGGCAGCTGGCATATGGGGTATATATATGTATATAGATCTATAAATTCGTGTAATTTATATTTCCCTTCGATTATTTGATCGGACAGATTAGAGACATATAGCATAAAGCAGCTGGCGGAATAGCTGAAAATGCTGATCAGAAGTTCTCTGATCTTTCAGACTGAACTATATAAATCTAATATATCATATGAGCTGCCATGTTCCAGCTGAAAAACTTGCAAGCTTCTATTTGGAATCGAATCAGTATATATCAATTTATAATATATATATATGGAAACTCTGCTAGATATTTGAGCCTTGCTCTGCTAGAGTATTCGAACTTCGGCTTGCCGCAGTTAGCAACTTTCTTTATTGTTTATTATTTATGAAATGTTTTATATGATTTTTTGTGTTTTTTTTTTTACCTCGCTTTACGTGGTTGAGCGCCTCGACGATGAGCTTCTGATTGACGCCGCATAAATTGGCCGTGAGCCGTTCGCATTTCTTGTGACAATTCACGTCACATTCTTTTTTCGGGTATTTCGATTTCGTTTCAGTTTTTGTATATTGTTTTTTTTTTTTTTGTTTGTTTTCAATATTTTTTTGGCAGCGTGGGCAGCGCAAATGTTGAGATTAATTAAAACAAATCGTTATTAATATGATTATGAATTGCGACCATGTAGATTGCGGATGAATGTGAATATATATGTATATATATATATATAAATATATATGTATGTGTGTTATGTATGTTTATATTGAGCTTCTTTGAAATGCGATTTATTGGCTGCACGTTTCTGGTTAAAGCAAAAATATACACCTTTGGCCCACACCTGGGTCGGGGCTATTCGGCAAATTGCCTCAGATTTAAGCACTTGGCTTTTTTTTTTTTAATGAAATGCTTTGTTAGCAATTAAGAAACAGCTAAGCGTAGGCAATATCAGAGATTGCCTATTGTTAGCTCTACATAAAGGAAATACACACACACAGCAGACATTCGTATCGCATTTGAAATCAAACGCACATCCGTTTTGGCTTGAACCCAAAGGGTGTGTGTGCGTGTGTGTGTGCGTGTGTGTACACATACTGTGTGTGCTTGCTCAATGTTCATTTAATAAACAAGAAATATTTGCAAATATTTGCCAGCAATCACATGAAATTGTAAACGAATCGAGGAAGATTTTATGCAAATATCACGCATACGCAGCGTGTTACGTGTGAGCGAAAGGGCGGAGAGGAAAAGAGCCAGCTGTGCTCGACTCCAACAGCTGATTGTTATATACATATATATATCAAGAAAATACCCAACTTGTGCGATATCGATTATTGAACTCGGTTAAAATATTTGGCCAAATTCGTGTAGGTAAAGCGCAACGCAAAATCATGTTGACAAAAACTTTTTTTTTTTTTAGATTTTTTACTATAACAATTTTGAGCAAGAATTCAAAGGGAACTGGGAGGGAAGGGAGAATAAAATAAAATCTAGCCAAAAATTCTAAAATTTGTTTATTGGAATTTCCTATAGAGTTGGCTATGAGTTTACAGGTAGGCCAGGGTATCCATTGAGTGAGTCAAATCCATTCAAATGCATATGCTTTTCACACTTTCGATATCCATATCATTATATACATATATATATATAGCAGCTATGGGTTTTGCAAATATTTGGAAAGTCTTTGTTTACATTTTTGAAATTTTGCTGAAACTTTTGCTTTCGGTAATTGTTGCATTAACTGAAAGAATCATTCGAGCGTATTTCAAATGTTTTCTTTTGTTTTTATTGCCTTTTTTTTTTTTGCATGAGAATTCAGCTTGAGAACAAACAAAGATGAAAGACGACAAGTCCCAAGAAAAACGACGACGGAACACGACGATGACCTAAACAATTTTGTATACAATTTGCTAAAAGTAAATTTGCCAAATTGTCTATCTCTTGGTACGATTTGTAGCTGAATCTCTATCTCTATCTGTATCTTTTAGTTGCTTCTTGAAAATGCAGTCATTCGCTCTCTAGTTCCACATTTTGCTAGCAAATTCTCAACAAATTGTTTGCTACTGAGTAACGAATTGATTTAACTAAATTATATAAAAATATATATACGTGTTTAGCTTGTTTCGAGAGTGAGAATCGTAAAGAGGCAAAGAGAGACTGATTGAACAATCTTAGCCAATAAATGGTAATAGGCAATATTTTAAGGTAAAAATCAGCTCAGAGCACTAACAAATTGCAGGCAGAAAGAGGAAGGAGATTAGCAAAGAGAACCTCAAGTCTTAGAGCTGTTGATGACTCCTTGCCTCTTAAGCTTCAGCTACAGTTCCTCTTAAGGTCTCCAGCTTCACCTGGTCTGCCAGCTAATCAGTATTTTAATCATATTTTAGATTTCAGTTGGCTAAATACGTTTAAGCTTCCATTAGTTTGCTGTACAGGTCCTGTCAACTGAATAGGTTTGATATGTCTCCATAGTCTTCAATTTGAATGAAATAAATTTGTATATACGAAAAAACTAGTCAGCTATGATAAAGTCAGTTTCTGGCTTGTAAATTTTTATTTTAAATATTTTTTATTAATTTTTTTCATGGACAGAAATAGCTTTGATGAAAAATTAAAATTGTTATTCAAAATATTTTTTATATTTTTTTATATATAAAAAGGTCAGATAGACTTAAGATGAGAAGCCAAGGAAGCTAAGCTAAGCTCTATGGCTTATCAGCTAAGGCTAGAGCATAGATCTTAAATATGTAGCCTCTGAGCTGAGCTCTATAAGTTCTCAGCTAAAATAAATTGCTTTTCAGCTAAGGCTTATAGCTTTTCAGCTAGAATTTATAGCTTGCCTCAAGGGCTTGGCTATAAGACTTTACACCACAAGTAGCTTGACTTTATGTAGCTATAGTTCAGGCAGCTTAGTGAAAAGGAAAGTTAATTTTTGTTTGCTAGTCTGACTGATATTATTTGATTTTCTTTCTATATAGACTTGTTGTCCTATGACCACTAGAAAGTTCTCAAATGCCAAGTCCGATTAAGTCTAAAGGACATTATTCAGATTATAGCCAAATGACTCAGACTGACTCTTGCCATACAGCTTCAGCTGTTCAGCTTTAGCTATTCAGTTTTAGCTATTTGGCTATAGCCATTTGTCTTTAGCTGTTCAGCTTTAGCTTTTCAGTAAACAATCCTCCACTGCATAGATCACTCTTAGACAGCTCACAAAACTTTAGCTCGATTGACAATAGTTCAATAAAAAATTTCTAAGAAAATATTTAAAAATAAAATTCTCTGCAAATGGCTAGAGAAATCAATGTCTGTCAACTAAGCAAAGCACTAGATATACATATATAAATATATACATATATGATTTATATATATATACTATATATATACCAAATTAGTTGGAACTAAGTCTTAGCAGACAATTTGTATTTGGTTTTCCATGGAACTTTCAGTTCGACTTCCTTTGGCGCTGAGTGTTTGAATGTTTTAAGTTTGTTTTTCAATTTTCGTTGTTTTCCTATATGTATATATATACACTATCTGTAGTATATGCTGGCCATTTAAAAGGCCATTTTTTTTGTATGTACGCAGCTATACAGATTTATAGCATGTTTATTTGTTTTTCAACTAAATATTCCGCATGCCAAGCTCTCTCGCACTCACTCACTCTCTCCCTCTCTCTCTCTCTCTCTCTCTCTCTCTCTCTCGCTCTCACTCTCTCTCTCATTCGTTCGCTCTTTGTGAAAATGAAAGCAAATTGCATGCACAACAAGCTTTAGGGAGGCGTGCGGTTGGGTTGGGGCTTCGCCCGGGTAGCTGATAGCTGCCCGGAATGCTCTTCGCACGTGCTCAAGTGGCCGGCGTCAGTCTTTGTCCAGTCCATTCGCTGGTCAGCTGTGATGAATGCCGTTTGTCTCTGTCCGCGTCTGAGATTTGGTGTCGCTTACCTAACATCTTCTTGGGACTGGATGGCGCTGTGCCGCCCTCGAAGCCGGAATCGTTGCTGCACGTGCTCATCCGTATGATCGACGGCGAGCTGGAGACGGATGGACTGCCCGAGGCTGTGGCTGAGCTGCTCGCTGGCGTCAATGCACTTCCATTATTATTGTTATTATTACTATTTGGACTTGTTGCTGCTGTTGTGTTGCTGGCGGCATTTGTGTTGCGTTTCTCTGTCGTTCTGGCCGCCGCCGCCGCCGCCGCCGTCGCCGCATCCTCGTCGAAGTCGGAGGAGCTGCTGCTGCTGCTGTTGCTGTTGCTGCTGCAGGCATCGCTGTCGTCCTCGTCGCTCTCCTCCTCCAGCGAGCCGCCTGTCGCCTCGCTGCCCTCCTCGCTGCTCTCGTCGTCCGTATTCTCGTCCGAGTAGACGATCTTCTCGCGCTTCCACAGCGGACGTGGCGTGGCCACGAGCGGATATCGCGGCGCCTCCTCCTTCACATAGCACTTGCTGGTCGTATCGATTTTGATTTTCTTCTGCGGATCGAAGCGTGCGGGCGCCGCCTCTTTGGCCTTCTGTTTCTTCTTCTCCTTGCGCTGTTTCTTCTTCATGCTGGCACTCAAGTTGGCGCTGGACAAATTGCCTGAGCTGTCGTCGTCGCTGCTCTCTGCGTCGCTATCGTCGCTATTTTCCGCGGACGACGGTATATAGTCCTCTAGCTCGGCGTCAACGTCTCGCAGACACTGTGCCAAATTCGATACTGTTGCAAACTTTGATAAATTATTGCCGACGCCTTCGCCGCAGCTGTTGTCGACAGCAGCAACAGCAGCCGCAGCAGCCGCTGCCTCAGCAGCAACAGCTCGTAACTGCGACGTTTGCTCTTCGCCAGTTTTTGCTATTGTTATTGCTGCTGTTGATGTTGCTGCTGCTGTTGTAGGCGTTGCAATTGCTGCCGTTGATGCTGCTGCTGCTGTTGCTGTTGCTGTTGCAGTTGCTGTCGTTGCCGGCGATGACGCATTTGTGGCCGCTGCCGCCGCATTGGCCGCCTTAGTGGGGGCCAGCGTTATAAATTGATCGGCATTGATTGGGGTCACATTGCTGTCTGGCAAAGTTGTTGCTGCTGTTGGTGTTGATGTTGCTGTTGTTGCTGCTGCTGCTGCTGCTGCGGGAGTCGCAGCGACTTTCTTTTTGGCTGCTGTTGCAGCAGTTTTTGGCTTTGTCGCTTTCGGTGATTGCACCTTTGACTTTGGCTCAGCAATTTCCGTCAATTTCGATTTGGTTTCCGTTTGTTGTTTCGCTGCAGCTGCAATTGTTGCTGCTGCGTTGTCTGGTGGTGGTTGCTGCTGTCGCTCATTATTATGCGTTTTATTTATTTTCGTTGCTGCTGCTGCTGCTGCTGCTGCCGCTGCTGCTGCCACTGCTCCTGCCTGTTGTTGTTCAGGTGACTTGGCTGCTTGCCCGCCATTTATTTTTGGCGCTGTTGTCGCTGTTGCTGCCGCTGTTTTTGCTATTGTTGCTGCCGCCACCGCCGCCGTTTCGTTCAGTTTTGATTTGCCTAGAGTGGCTGTTGCTGCCGTTGTTGTTGATGCTGTTGTCATGGCAACAGCGCTGCCTACGGCGTTGCCAGACTGCTTTCCTGCACCAGCAACTGTTGCTGCTGGCTTGGTTGCAGCAGTTGCTGTTAGCTTGGCTGAGGCTGTTGCCTCTGTCTTCTTGCTGTCGATTGCTGCTGTTGCAGCTGGCTTAGGGGTTGCTGGCGTGGACTTGGGCGAGCTGATAGCAGCAGCAACTGTTGTTGTTGCTGTTGCAGTTGTTGCTGTTGTGGCTTTTGGTGAGCTGATTGCAGCTGCAACTGTTGTTGCTGTGACAGCTTTAGTTGTGGCTGTTGCTGCTGTTAGCTTAGGTGTTGCTGGCGTGGAATTGGGTGAGCTGATACCAGCAGCAACTGTTGTTGTTGCTGTTACAGTTTTGGCTGCTGCCAATTTAGGTGTTGCTGGTGTGGATTTAGGTGAGCCTGTAGCTGCTGCTGCTGTTGTTGTTGCAGTTGCTGCTGTTGTTGTTATTGTTAGCTTTGGTGTTGCTGCTGTTGCTGTTGGAGACTTTGATGAATCTGTTGTTGTTGTTGTTTCAGTTTTAGCCGCTGTCTTTGCTGTCGCTGTTGCAGCTGTTGTTGCTGCTTGTTTGGCTGCAGCAGCAGCAACTGTTGTTGTTGTTGCTGTTGTTACAGGTTTTAGTTCAATAAGAATTTGTGATTTGAGCAGCGGTGTTGTGGGTGCTGGAGTGGGTGATGTAGGTGATGTTCCTGCTGCTGCTGTTGCTAGCTCGTCTTTGGGCGACAGCTCGGCTCCTTCCGGAGTTGCCTCCAGCTGACGCTCGTTGTGTGCCTTCTTGCGGTTGCTCATGTAGAGCGTCTCTCGCGAGCCGATCTGCGACCAGAAATCTTCGCCGCTCTCCGACTTTTGCACTGCCTTGCGTATTGGCTTGGGCGTGGCAACGCCCTCTGTCTTCACAGGCGTGGGCCCAGACTGAGCTGCGACTGGGGGCGTGACTGCAACTGGAGGCGTGGCTACGACTGGGGGCGTGGCTACTACAGGGGGCGTGGCTGTTGCTCGATTCTGCTGAATGGCGGCCTCATCGAAAGTAAAGATTTGAGCAACACTCACATGTTGCTGCTGCTCCTGTTGCTGCTGCTCCTGTTGCTGCTGTTGCTCCTGTTGCTGTTGGTGCTGCTGTTCCGTTGGCTTCGAGAGCTTCTTAAGCGGCGATGTCTTGGCTTTGGGCGCCGCTTTCATGAAGCCCTCCGGCAGCGACTGTTGCTGTTGCTGCTGCGACGGCAACTTTTTCTTGGGCAGCTTGAAGATCTTGTGTATCTGCTGATGCTCCTCCATGGTCTCCACGTTGACCGTGAACTTGGGCTTGGGGCTAGCCGGCTGCACTGCAGCTGGCACTTGCTCCTCCAGCTCCTGGACGCTGGGCATGTGCTGCTGTGCGGGCACAGCGTTCTCCACAGCCACCACGGCTGTGATCTTGTGGCGCAGCTTCTTGCTCTTCTTCTTGGCGGGCTGCTTGGAGCCGCCAGTGGAGGGCTGGCCCTCGTCCGCCGTGGTGCTGTCGTGGCTGCTGCGCCGCTCCAGATGGATCAGCTGGAAGCTGCCCGAGTTCGACTTCTGCAGCTTGTTGAGCAGCTCCTGCTCCTGCTCCTGTATGATGGAGGCGCGCCGGCGCAGCTCCCCAGCATTCAAGTCGTCGTCGATCTTGTCGGAGGAGATGTCCTCGCAGATGTCGTGAAACGTCGGGCACTGCACCAGGCTCAGCCGGCGTATGGACTCGGTTATCTGCGCTGTCTGCTGCTGCTGCTGCTGTTCCTCCTCCTCTGTCTGCTCGGAGTCGTTCTCGCTGCTGGCTTCGGGTGTCTGCAGCTTCGCCTGCGTCGGCTGCTGCAGCTGCAACTGTTGCTGCTGCTGGCGCAGCTGCTGCCGCGGCGTCACTGTCTCGTCCTTGTCGTCGCGTATGTAGAAGCGCTCGCGCAGCAGCTCACCGGGCGACTTCTTGTTGCTGGTCGTGGGAAAGGCCGCCAGCTCTTCGGCCAGCTTCTGGCGCCAGCTCAGGCTGGGCTCCGCCGCCGGCGGCAGATCTCGAAACTGATGCTCCTGTTGTTGCTGTTGCTGCTGCTGCTGTTGCTGCTTGTCACTGGGCGCCGTGGGCTGCTCCGCGCGCTCCTTGCTGCGCCTGCGTATGGTGGAGAGACGCACCACAGCTCGATTACGGCGTATGGTGGATCGACGTGGTTGCTGCTGTTGCTGTTGCTGCTGTGGCTCAGGCTGTTGCTGCTGTGGCTCTTGCTCCTTTGGCTGTTCCTTTGCTTGTTGCTGCTGTTCTTTGCTTGCTTCCGGCTCACGTTTGCGCTCCACGGGCTCAGCGGAACGCCTATATCTCGCCGAGCTCACATCTATATCCGCCGTATTGATGGCGATGGGCCGTGGCGGTATATAGCGATTGCTGCTGCTGGTGTTGCTGCTGCTGCCGTAGCTGGAGACGGATGTGTACTTGGGCGACTGGATGCGCGTCAGTGGCATGAGACTGCTGTGTCCGCTGTGGCGACCCGTCAGCCCGGAGCTCTCCGTAATCGTGGTCAGCTTGGGCTGATAGCGCGACGACAGGCCCAAGATGCTGCTGCTGGCGCTGTTGCTGCTGCTGGTGCTGCCGATACCGATGCCGATGCCGCTGCTGCTGTAGCTGGGCGAGCGCGGCGAGGGCAGCAGCGGCACCATATAGCTGCCCGGATAGGCGCGATTATAGCTGGACGTATAGCTCGGGCTGCTGCTACCACTGCTGCTGCCCAGGCCCGAGCTGTAGTACGGCGAATACAGCTGGCTGCTGCCGCCGCTGTAGTAGTAGTTGCTCGAGTCCGAATAGAGCGGCATTTTATCTCCCTCTCCCTTTTGCACTTAACAAAAATTTAACAAAAATTCTTGAATTTTTCACAATTTTTCTCCTTTTCTTGTTGTTGTTGTTGCTTAATTGTTTCTTCGGTTGTTTTTGGCGTTAGTTCTCGTTTCGTTTAACTAGAGTGAAGTAAGCGTCTATATTTATATGACCAGCACTGTGTGTCTTCCTGGCTTTACTATTTCCCATTCAGTCTATATTTCAATTAGTTTTTCTATCATTTTTATAGTTCAGAATTGACTTTGAAAATGTTCACGGCTTAACGCTTGCATGACTTCTGCGTGTTCAGTTAGATATTCATATATATCTATATATATTTATATTTTATTATATTATACTATATTCCATATATCGAAATTGAACAGGTTTCGGAAAACCTATCAAAACTTGGCCTTTTTGCAAATTGTAATTGAAATCGAAATTCAAAGAAAATTGCTTTAAAATAGAATTTGGTCGCATTGAGAACTAAATCGAACTGACATTGTGCACTTGGAATCAAATTTATATTGGCTAATTGAAGGTAAAAATTATAAATTGAAATTGAACATTGAACATTGAGATGAATCAACGGAAAAGACTAAATCTAGCTGGATCTGCGACAGGCTAAATGAGCTTTACTATTCAGGTTGAAATTGAAATTGAAATTGAACATGTTTTCATTGAACTTAATGTATTTGAATCAATCTGATTGAAATTGAAGCAAACAATGAATTTGGCTTGAAAAAAGCTAAAATTGTTGAGTGTGTTTTGTGTAGCAGAAAAGCACTGCTTGAATCTGAACTGCAGCTAAGAACTGCTTGAAGCAGAGCCTCAGCTCAGAGCTGTTTAGCTCATAGTTTTAGCTTTTTTCCAGCCAAATGCTTTGTTTATTTCAATTCAATGCTAAAGCTGAAGTTGCTGCTGCAAAATGAAGTTCATTTCAAGTTTCTCTCAGTGCAAAGCTGAAATTCCGCCAAACTGAAGGTGAATAGGATTTCTCGAAACTGATTTGAATGAATTTTCAGATTGGAAGTCCTATACAGAGCCAGCCGAAGTAAAGCTTCAAGTGAACTAAAGTCTCTTCTAGACTTTTCCCAGCAATAGCTTTGGCCTGTCCAAAGTGGTCAAACGTTTTCAGTTCACACAAAAAAAAAAAAAAAAAAAACAAAAGCAAAGAATGATGCGAACGGATAAATATGTATATTAGCTCCGACCACATGCGGCATATAGAAATAGACTATGTTCCATCTAGTATATGAATTTGTATGACGTAAGCTCACGAGTCGTCGTTGTCGTCGACAATGTTGTTGTCGTCGTTGCCTTTGACGTTGCTAACCTCTGTCTACCGAGAATGTCTTTTACTTTTGGCTGATTCCTGGTTGGATTCTCTCCCGTTGACAGTTACGAATTCATTTGATTAACTTTGTGGTTGGACCGGCGCGTTGCAAACCGAGGCGTAAAATCGAAAGAATAAAAACAAAAATAATGAAAAATGAAAAAGAGGCAAATCCCAAGTACAGACACTTTTCAACGAGCCGAACGCATTAACGGAAACTACTGAAATGTGAAAAGACACCGCAAAAATGTTCAAGCATTGGAGCTGTTCCTGATCTCACACACAAACACACACACACACACAGGCAGCGACACACAGAGCAAGAGAGCAGCCAAGTTTGTGCAGAGACTGGGGCTAACTTCGATATTATTGATGCTGCTGATGCTGCTGCCGTGCCTCGTATATGCTGCTGCTGTGTGCGTGTTGAGTTGGCCCAGACCAACAGCAGGCGGACAGAGGAAGCGAGGCGAGGCGAGATACTGCCTGTTCTTCGAAAAAATTGCTCTCAGTCAAAGTTCTATATATTCTTGCTGCCGATTTCGAAATATGCCACACACTCAAACACACACTCAGACACACACTCAGACACACACACACACACACACACAGTCATAAATTAAATGTCCGCGAGAACCGTATTTTTGTTTTCGAATTTCGAAAAACATCAAAATTGAGTTTTGAAATCGTTTTGGCATATGCTGCCTCGTCATTCGACATCTTTCTTTGTTTTTAGCGAAAGTAAAAGCTAAAGCAGCTGACGAGCGAGCGAGAGAGAGCAGGAGAGAGAGAGAGAGAGAGAGAGAGAGAGCGGTCAGTATAGAGAGCGAGAGCCATGGAGAGCATTTTGAAAGGCAATCATCTGAGCAGATTTTCTCGGCAAGAGCAACGATCTCTAGTTTTTGCACTTGTCTGTCGTTTTAATCGTTTCAAAATTATATTTATGAACGTGTGGAAATATTTGAGCAACGTAACTTTATTATCTAACACAATCAAATAGCTAATAAAACCGATGCGAGGCGAACGACAGACAGTTCGGATCAAAGCTAATTAGCTCAAATGGAATTTGCAATCAAATATAATCGTATAATAAAATCTATTCAAGAGATGCGCCAGATAGGAGATTCTTTGATAATATAACTTTTAAAATTTATTAATTATATAATTACTTATATTATATATATTATTTTAGAGCACAACTTAAATGAAACAAATTGTTTTGCTTAGAAGGTCTCTAAGCAGTCATTTATGCCATTCTTGTGGCTCATGTACTTTTTGGCATTCTAAATTCGGAATCTATATCCATATAGTGTTGAAATATATACAGTATACCATAGATTCCTTTAAGATAAACAAAGTTTCACTTCATAGTCATAGCTAAGCCACTTGCCACCCCTTTATGGCTAAGAATTTAATACAGTTGCCAATGTCTTCCTTCATAAGAGTTTCTATATATTTGGTTGCAGTTCATAGTAGAGTTAGGCATATAGTTAGTGTCGTAAAGCAGTTCAGTTCCAAGGCTGCTTGCATTGAGTCATTTATGCATCAAAACCTCAGCAAAGCATCGCTTTCATACTTCTTCAGAAAGTAAAAGGAGCATATTGGTTGTGTGCAATGCCTGTCTTGTCGGCTGTTTATATAAAAGCTTGAGACTTGAAATTTGGCATATAAACTCTGTGGAAAACGAGCCTTAAGATTTTTGGCCTCATGTGCACAAGAGACCTGACCAACAGAGAATCTATCTATGTCTGTTCTAGCAGAAGCGCTATTACAGAGACTTTGAATTTATTCATATTATTTATTATATATTTTCTCATAAACATGCCAAGATTAAAGCCATATAGTATGTATGTAAACAACCATTTAGGGCGTGGCTTATGAGCTGAAACTGCCTGTTCTATAATCTTAAAGCTAAAGTCCCCAGATTTGACAGACTCTGGCTTAGTGCTTACCAAAAGTGATTCAAATCTTTTTCGAGATCATTACGAGTATTTTTAACGATTTTGTCATGTAAAATCTCTGTATTTTTTTCTATTTATATGAATTTCAAAAATCTATTTCTATTTACCAAAAAAATGAGTAAAAACTCGCACTCAGCAGCTCTGTGAGTAAGCAAAACTCACACCTGTTCAGCGTTTATCTGCTTTGTATTTGCAACGTTTTTTTTATCATTTTCTTTTTTTTGTATTTTTATTTAGTACGCAGAGCAATTTTGCAGATGATTTGTGTTTAGCAGAAATATATGAATTATAAATATTTCTTTGGCCATTAAGCAAATATTTTGACACTTATCTGGCACGTGTGAGCCAAAGCCTAATGAACGCTGTGCAGATGCCCAAAAAGATATTCTCCTTTCTTTCTTTCCTTCTTTTTGGTTAATATTAAATGAACTCTAAAAATAAATCTTATTAGAGATCCAATTATGTTTGTTGACAACAAACAATATTCGCCAATTCGTGTAAGAGCCTAAGTACTATATATACGTGAGTGTAGTATATCTGGTAAATAATGCTCAATTTGGAAGCTGATTGATTCGTACACCTGCTAGCTGAAATGTTTTTGCGCAGCTTGCGAATATGTTCGCCTTCCCAAAGGGAAGGAAACACCAAATGCCAGAAGTATTTTTTTTCATTTCTATTTTTTTTTTTTTTTGGTATTTTTGCCACACGACGCGACGTTTGGTGACGCTTTTCGGTTCCGCAAAATGCATTTATAGCCGGCGAAAGGTGAGCGAGTGAGAGAAAGAGAGAGTGAGTGAGAGAGGCGTAGCGCCAAACAACTAGAAATAGAACTGCAACATGTACGAGGAGGCATTCGTCGGGCGAGCACTTAATCTTTGCGATTTATAGCCAGGCCGACTTTCCATTATTTTTAACGTTTTGCTTGTCGCATCTATAGTGTCTATGTATTGCGGGCATACACTATATATATGCACATATAATGTTCATGTATTTTTAGTATTTTTGTGTAATTTTTGTATACTCTGCTTGCATTCCTTTCACGTCATGTTGTTGCGCATCCCCGTAAGAAGCTTTGAGCAACAAATCAAAATGCGAATGGAAAGTGCTTCAGTTGTTGGAAGAGTATTGGAAGTTGAGTACTCTCTATATGTTGTACATGCATATGTATTATTAACTACTTTTCTAGTATTATATTTATAGTATTTATACAGTATTAGAGGGTGTCTTGCACCAGAACATATATTGTGACATCGAATCTTTTGCTCTAATATCTCTCACAGTCAACCAGTCAACATCTCCAAAGCATTTCCCATTTTTTTCCTTCAAGTTTTCAGTTTCAATCTCATAATTGAAGGGTATTCCCTAGTCGATCACAATGACAACTCGCTCTGTTATTTTTTGTAGCTGCTCTGGCTCGCTGCTCTTGTCGTTGGCAAACGCGCAATAAATTGATTTCTAATACCGTCTGTCTCGGCTGTCTGCATCAATATTAGCTATATATCGTATATATAGAGAAATGCGAATCGGCTTCTTAATTGGGATTAAGCGTAACGAGCATTTCCGCCACAGCTAATAAGCTGCCAGAGGCCAAAGGTCGCAGCGTTGCTACAAAGTTAAGCTAAGAGAAGATACCTCGAGTTGGGCTTATTACAGGGTATCTTCAGCAGCATAACAGACGTAACTAAGCTGATAAGTAATGAAGTCTTTCGAATATTTGTTAAGCATATCAAATACAATCATATTACAGGGTATAATCATAATCATCATTAAGAAAATTCTTAAGATAAGACCTAAACTATTCAGAAAGCAACCCATATATATCACCTATCATTTCCTATTAAATATATATTCTTTGAGTCAAGCACTTTACAGGGTATCTGCAGAACGAGCAGTAGCCACACAAAGCGCCAGCTCGTTATGATTATTTATGAATCTCATCTCATACTCTTTCTTTCAACTGCAAAATAAATACATATATCCCAGTCATATATTCTACAAGCATGTAATTGCAGTCGGACGAGTATACATCAGGAGACGATGCGCTCATTTCGCTGCGACATAAAAATACAGAATGTAATAAATATAAAACCGAATGAGCGGTGTATATATATATGTATATAGCTGTGTATCTGAAATATATATTCTTCTGTTTCTGCACTTTTTCTTTAATGTATTTTTATTATTACCTGAACAATTATAATCGCTGCCTGAACAAAGTGAACAGAACTTTTTTTTGTCAGCTGCTCGGGATGTCTTTAAAGCGGAGGAAAGGCTAAAGAGAGAGAGAGAGAGAGAGAGACAGAGAGAGAGAGAGAGAGTGGGGTAGAAAGAGAGAGTGGGAGTCAAAGTAGCAATAGTCTGGAGCTGAGTTAACACTGATCAAGCTAACAGCTTTATTGCTCTTCTGCTCTCATTGAAGAACTTGTACCAAATAAGGTACATAATAATGTTGGTACCCTTTTAGGTACATTTGTGAATATGATAAAACTATTAGGGTACAAAGCAAAATGTGCCCAAAAACAGGTACATCTGTTGAGTCCACATTCACCTTTAGGTACATTTATATAGTAATAATTATGGTACAATCAAGAACAGGGTATACGATCTTATAAATATAAACCAAAATTACCACACAGCTTTATTTTTATTTGGTACATTTGGCAAAAAACAAGAGTGCCTATAGCAGAAATTCATATTTTTGTACAGCTATATAGCTGTCGTCTGTATGTATATGTCTATATATTTGTGCATATGGTGTGCCATTTGCACGCTGAGCGATTAAAATAAATGTTCTCGAAATTGTAACAACAGGAAGACATTTAACCAAAAGTGTACAAAAAATTGCACAAGGCTGAACGAGTCAACCAAAAACAAACGACGGCATTTAAAATACGTACGAGCTATATATCAATACAAACTGAGCTAATTATGTATGCCTCTCTATATATAAACTAAGCATATGTATGTGTGTATATATGTATAAGGCACTGTGCGACGTCAAATGATAAGAACTTTTGTTGTTTAGTAGATTTAAGGCTTTCATATATAATACAAAGTATTTGTTTGACAAGAGAGAAAACAAATTTTAGCTGTTCTAATACCAAGTTGAAGAACTATAGCCAAGTTGAGGTTATGTTGTAACAGATATGAGATGAGTCAAGAGCGTTGATAGCAAATGTGTTCAGGTAGAACCAATAAATTGTAGATTATGTTTGTAATAA
This sequence comes from Drosophila repleta, assembly GCA_018903745.1. Taxonomy (NCBI): domain Eukaryota; kingdom Metazoa; phylum Arthropoda; class Insecta; order Diptera; family Drosophilidae; genus Drosophila; species Drosophila repleta. Next base: position 1,444,046 of record JAEIGN010000750.1, on the reverse strand, counting down.
GTAGCTAAAACTAAGCATCTCTTCTATATCTTCATGAGTTTCACTTTATATAGCGAGTTATACCTAGAGTGCAGTACAGTCTTTACGGTCTCTAACTTAATTATAGTATATAAAATATCTACACTTTCCCAACAATTATGAAAGCTTAATGATATATTCATAATATGTCCTCCAACATTGACATACTATATAATTTCCATATAAAATCGTTATTTTCTATACCATTTTCTACCTATAGTTAATCTCAGCTCATCAACCACTATTTTGCCTCACTCCCAGTATTCCCATTTGACCGTTACATTTCTCTTGCCAAATTTCCCAGCTAAAAGCTGCGCAAGCTTTTGGGTTGTTGCGCTCGCTAATGTGAAAGCTTTCGCGCAACTTTTGCGCCTAGCGCCATCTGGCGTGCGCCAATAAATCGCAATGCAATCGTGAAAGCTCTAGAGCCAAGGCAGCTTTTGTGGAGCTTTTGGACTTACCTTCGCACTTGAGGCCCTGTATGAAGAAACCGCCCATCAGCGAGCCGCAATGATCACAGAACGTAGGCGACATAAACGTGTGGGGCTTGAATCTGTGCGGCATATCGATCTTGAAGCGTTCGCGCAGCAGCTGCAAGGAAGGAAGCGGATTAGTAGGGCTATTCCCTGGCATGTGATTCGTTTGGGTCACTTACAATTGTGCTGGCGGAGTTGAAGACGGAGCCGGAACACTTGCCGAGCAGCTTCTCATGGCATTTCTTGTGCACCACGGTTTGGCAGACTGTAAAAAAGTTATCGATTAGTTATCGATAGACTCTCAGCTACTGCATTCTACTACTCACTGATGCACTGATAGCCCTGCTTGCCAAAGCCCCAGAGAAACAAGTTGCAAAACGCGCAGAATGTGGGCTGACGGAAGAACTTGGCCACAAAGCGGTGTCCATTGATATCGTGGGTTCTGCAAGTATTATACATATATGGATATAGTAAAGTTTTGATAGAGCTGAGCTTACTTACTTCTGATGTTTGATGGCGCCGCGGCGGTTCGTGATGCTGCGCGGTCGCGTGCGTCGATCCACATAACCGCCACTGCCAGCACCACCAACTCCACCACCCACGCCACTGTCTCTGTCTCTGTCTCTGTCCCTGTCTCTATCTCTGTCTCTATCCCGGTCTCTGTCCCTGTCTCTGGTGTATGCCTCCTCTTTGGAGTGCTGGCGAGGTAGCTCAAAGGAATGCTGCTTGCCATAATGATAGTGATTGTTGTAGTGATCATCACAGTCACGTTCCCGTTCACGGTCACGATCACGACGCGTACCGCTCGCACTGGAGCCGCTGAGTCCGCTGCCGGCGCCGCTGCTGCTGGATGAGCTGGGCTTATAGCGCAGCTGAAACAGGAGAGAGAGGGAGATAGTTAGTTAAAGGAATTCATACTAGTTCCGCTCGTTTCGGTTAATGAACTTGTTATTTCGAATTTCAAATTCTTGAATGAAAATAAATAAATAAATAAATAGAAACGGGAAAGACACAAACTCGATTAAATTAAGCTCAATCGAATTGTGTTTTGTTTCCCTAACGAGCACAAAGCAATTATAAACATAACAGAACAGATTTGTTTCAATTTTCACTTTGGGTAAAATCAATTTGGTTTCCAGTTCATGCAAATAAACATAAGTACATGCATGTGGCGGGGTTGCTCTGACTCAAATATACCCTGCAATGATAGCTAAGCTGAGTATATTGATCAAAAATGTTGCTTGGAAGAGGAACTAGTTTTTTTGTTATGAATGTAAAGTCAAAGCTCAGCCAGGCTGGAACTGGAACTAGTTCATTTTTGGCAAAGAGAGCAAGACTTGTCTTAAAATTTAGCTCTAAACTTAAGCTGAACTAGTCAAAATTATTAGAATACTTCTATTCGGAACTGTAACTAGTTAATTTTCATGTGTGTGTGTGCAACTCAAGCTCTTCAATTGGCAAAGCTAGACAAAGCTCAACAAATCTAGTAGTATGCTTGGAACTGGAACTAGTTAATGTGGTTGAGCTTTGAACTGGAACTAGTTCATTTTCATGTGTGTGTGTAACTCAAACTCTTCAATTGGCAAGGCTAGACAATGCTCAACAAATCTATTAGTGTGCTTGGAACTGGAACTCGTTCATTTGGTTGAGTTTGGAACTGTAACTAGTTCATTTAGAGTATAATTTGAGCTCAAAACTGAGCTATAGACATATTTGTCTACTTGTCACTAAACCATTTTGTGTCTGGTCTAAGCTCGTCTAAATTTGATAGGGACTTGTGTTATAGCTGTAAAGTATATATCTGTATATATAGTATATATTGATGCCTTATGATAAGAGATATATCTTTAATTAGCACTTACATCAAGACCCTGCAGACGCGATGAGCTGCCGGAGCTGCGCGTACGCTGGCTGGAGCTGGAGCTGTTTGTCTTCTGCTTGCGCACTTGGGCGCGCGTGAACATCATCTTGGTGGGCAGAACGGTAAACTAACGTCCACATCCACCGGCACATACAGACTCGCATTCACATCCAGATTCAGATTCCGATCCAGATTCAGATCCAGTTTCAAATACTCGTTTGCGGCCGCGTCCGTTTCAGCGTCAACAGCCCAACGAAAGCTCCACGCGACGGTAACTGGAAGACTGCGTATTGCCTCAATTCCGTTGGCGATCCGCACGCCCATACATATATATATCGGCCTATATGTGTGAGTTGAGGCAGTGCAGGCGGCCGGCAGGCAGGGGCTGCTGCTGTCCGGCTGCTGTTTCTGTTTTGTGTTATGTGCTTAACGATACGAAAGGCGAGTACGAGGCGTATTTCTTGTAAGTATTTATATTAAATAAGATTTTCAAGTCTGTTGTTGTTGCTCTGATAGTTGTTGTTGTTGTAGCTCTTCTTATTGCTGTTGTTGTTATTGTGGCATTGCTTTTAAGCTCTGCTGATGGAAATCTGCAAAGGAAAGAAGAAATGAGCAAAAAAAATCGAACTAGAAAAGTCTCTAAGCAGATAAGCTCTACTTATATTTGTAAATATAAATATCGTACATATGACTATATGCATATCTTGAGCTGATATTACAAGCAATAACTGTAGTTGTAATACATTTATTTCTAGACTCTGCTGTTCATATTACTTGAGCAATAATCTATGATTACTTCATATTTGTATCGTGCTTTGCGGTCACAGCTTTGAGCTAATGACGAATGAGTCGATTTTGCATTTGAGATTCAAATTGAACCGTTAAGTTAGCTGCGCTTGAAATATACGTTAAGTCAAGCTAAGTTGGCTGCAGCTCCAGAAGTATGCGTCAAGCTAACTTGGCTGCAACATGCCTTAGGTCAGGCTAAGTTGGCTGCAGCTCTAGACGTGTGTTAAGTTGGCTGCGCTTGAGTAACAAAACATTTGTCACGGCGAAGTTAGCTGCGGCTGCGCACTAGAAACTTGCTTCAACTCAAGTTAAGTTGGCTGCAACAAGCTGAGCAGTTGAGTTAAACGTTAAGTTGGCTGCTGCTCCCGTTTGAATTGATAAATTACAGTCTGTAATAAAGTATAGAAATAATTAGACGCGTACTTCCTTCTGGAACTCACTCGCCAAATGAATGAAACGAAATAAATCTGGAAATCAGCTCGAGTTTGTGAGTTTCCTGTTAAAAATATAGAGCAGAGAAACGCTAGAAAACATGAAACGGCAGCAATTGGGATCGTGCCTGGGCAGGAAATGCTCAATCGTACGAATCTCTCTATATATATGTATACATATCTCTGATCTATGTGTGTTTACAGAGTGTCTGGCGGGCAAGGCCTTCGCACAAGTAAGGGCACTTTGTCACGTACTCCACATCAGTGATGGATAGACTGCTCGATCAGTCTGTGATTGATAGCATATATGTATATGCTCAATCTGAGCTACGTCTTGATGGAATGGATCAGTCGATAAACAATTGACTCACTCATTCAGTTGTTGTTGTTGTTGCTCTTGGAGTTCATGTATCGAATGTTATTGTTTATGTGCTCGATTCTAATTAAATGCTGCTGGCTGTCCAGTTTCTGGGGAAGTTCATTTGAGAAATTGCACAAGAGCAGCGAGGAAAATAAGACGAGAAATCAAATGAGAAAGAAAACAAACAAAATTTAAGTTAAGCGATATTTGACGGCATTTTGTTTTGCTTCGATGCTCATTTATATACAATATATATACCAAAATATGTATTTGCACGCTTGTTTGTGCCTTGAAGGGCACAAACACACACACACGCACTCACACACACACACTCCCACACCCCCACTCATAGTTGTTGTTGCATTTGTTTTAGGGATTCCACCAGCTCGTGTTGTGGGCCCCTGATGAGTCGTCTTCGTCGTCGCTTGAATGTTGTTTTGGTTTTGGTTTTGGGATTTTTGTTTTGTTTTTTTTTTTTTAAATTAATTTATTTTTGATTTTTGTTCGTGCCACCCAAAATAAGTTTTCGATTCATTCAAAATTGTTGTTGCCGCTGCCGCTGCCGCAGCGCCGCTGCTGCCCAGTATAAATAGAATTAAGTGGCGATTTGTGTGAGATTGCGTGCCAATTGATTGCCGGATATGATTAAAAAAAAGTGCCAAAACTATGCGTGTGTTGCCTTTTACTTTGAGTAATTAGCAAAAGCCTTCAAATATCTATAAAATAAAAGAGGGGGAAGGGATGCGAGCAAGATGGCGGCGCTGTGCTTGCAATTCGTTGCATAGCTTTGGGCGCTTGAGCCAGCGTAGGGGCTGATGGAAAAGTTTCAGTTATCTAGAAACTTATAAATATGTATATACAAAAAAATATATATTCTATAATATATAGACATATATATTCAATTCTTTATTATAGCCAACTGTATATAGCTAAAAGTCTCTGGGCAGATCTAAGCTGAATACTTAAGCATATTGTTTTAATGGCTTTGTTTTTGTTATTCTCGCTGTTGACTTCGCTAGCATCCACTGCTTGGCATTGGCATTGGCATTGGCATTACTTTCTAGCACATTTTTCTATTACAAGCTTTGGGCACAGGAGGGCTACTTAACAACAGAAGTATCTAGAGGGATTTTTATATACTATATATAGGAAGAGGTCGAGGTATTCGTAAGCTGATAATTTATTTATTTAAAGAAATTCTATTTGAATTTGTAATCAAGTCAACTAAATATATACAGAGAGAGGGAGAGAGAGAGAGAGAAAGAGAGAGAGAGAAAAAGAGTTCTATAAGTTTTAAATAAATCTAGTTCTAAAAGAAAAACTATCGGAACTTGAAATACTGAAAACTATTCAAGGTAAAGGAATACTTTCCAGTATTTCAGCATTTGAGATTTTCTACTATATCAAGTAAGTTTTTATGAAGATATTGAAGGCAATAATGAAAAAAGTAAAATTTAAAAATTTATTAAAATTTTGTTTATGATTTCTATATAGTAAGTAAGATAGGTCAATTAAAATATAGAATCTCTTTGGTCAATATAAGCTCAGGCTTCTAACTACTTCAGCAATGACTTCAGTTTCTAATGAAGAAACTAATATAATTAATAATGATAATAATATAATAATAAATAATACAAATTTCTAATCAAGAAAACAATTTGATAAACAAACAAGAGGGCTTTACCAGATATACATATGTATGTTATGTATCTATATATGTATGTATCTATATATGAGATGTGGAGTAGCATGTGTCAAGTTCAGCAATGAATCGATTCATTTGCGGTAAACAGTGCTCAGATGGGGCTGGGATAGGATGGGATGGGATTGAATTGGATTCGGAATCGGCAACGGCAACGGCATCGGGCTGGGTTGGCGGCAACTTCGATGGCAACAGCGTCGGCTACTATAAACACATTCCGCATTGGTACAAAACACACACAGTCACACACACGCACACAGGCAGAGAGGCGTGTGTAGACACAACAATAAATATTTCGTAGTGAAATGCTTTTGTTTTAATGCCCCGCAAAACACAGCGCAAATTGACTGGATGATTGTGCGGCCGTTGCGGCAGCTCTGCCAGTCATTTAAATATGTATCTATATAGCTAAAGCTATATATATATATATATGTATATTGGGAGATGTATGTGTATGCGTGTGCTCGTGACGTCACCAGAGCCTCGCACTTAATCAGGCTTCACTTCACGTACGACACTTACATTCACGATAATCAATTTGAGTTGCACAAAAATAATGAGAAAAAAAATTCACTTTTTTCACTTTTTCACTTTTTCAGTTTTTCAGTTTTTCAGTTTTTCAGTTTTGCAACACGCATACGCCGCGTTGGCCGCGCTGCAGGAATTTGTCACTTGTAATTTTTGTTTGTTTGCGCTTTTCCTTTTTGTGTGTGTGTTTTTTTTTTCACATATTTTCCATTTCTTTTGCTTTCTGCATTTATCGAGTCTCTGCGCTCGCTCGGCAACACAACAAACGTGAAGACGAGCGCATGAACCGACGTGCGAACAACTGAAGAATACAATATTTTGGAAGAACAGAAATATATATATGTGTGTTGGGCCATATACACATATATGCATACATATATATATATATCTGTTCTGTTCCGCAAATGCAAGGCGAAAAGGCAAATTATACGCTCGCGCAAACAAAAAGTATATATATATATATATTTATATATATAGAGAAAGAGAGAGAGAGAGAGATAGAGAGAGGTTTGTATATATACAGATATATGAAGAAGCTGAAAGTCCGCTGTTCGACAACGGGCAGCGCACTGAATCCATATCTGAAAGTGATATATAGTCAGTCAGCCGATGTATCTAGCTGTGTATGTGTATCGCTCTCTCTCCCTCTCTCTCTCGCTCTTTCTCTCGATCAGGCACTCTCTTGCTATCTTTAAATATGCATAGAGTTCCGAGTTATGAACTAAATATCATGTGCTCTTCACATTTGCCTTTTATTATATGGAAATCAAATGAAGCCAAACGCTCGCTGAGAGCTATCTAGTGAGAGAAATGGGAGAGGTCGGGCCAAAAGAGAGAGAGAGAGAAAGAGAGAGAGAGAGAGAGAGAGAGAGAGAGAGAGAGAGAGAGGAAGAGAGAGAGAGAGCAGGAGCATGTAATGCCACTAACATCTGGTTTTGTAAGTCCTTCAGATTTGTATTAAGCTATAAGAGCTTCTGAAATACCCTACAATTATATATTATATATTCTAGATGACATATATACAAAATCTGTTACATAGATTAGTCAAAATATTGTACATATATATTTTAAGCAATTTTTGTAAATGTAAAAACATTAAAATATAAATAAACAAAAATTTAAAGATATTTTTATTCAAATTATTATTAAATAAAATTTTAAAATTAAGACATACTTTTTTTATTTAAAAAAATTAATATTCCTTAATTAAATATAAATTCATTTAAAATAATAATTAAGTTCATAAATATATTTAATTATTTTTAAATTAAAAATTTTAAGCTAAATTAAAATTTTATGAATTTTTATATGATTAATTCCCACTAAAAATATTTAATTAAATATTCAATAAAATATTATATATTAGTAGTAATAAAAGAGCTCTTATTTATTTTTTAATTTTTATTTTAAAATTATATTTTATTATATTATATTATATTATATTATATTATATTATATTATATTATATTATATTATATTATATTATATTATATTATATTATATTATATTATATTATATTATATTATATTATATTATATTATATTATAGATTTGTATTTTAATGTAATTAATGCTCATTAAAACTATTTATTTTTTTGTATTATATAGTTCTTTCACTTTTGTCTTTCTGCTATTTGCATATTCCCATCCCAGAAAAATACTCACCTATTAAAAATTGAATTTCACGTAGCGCATTTCCCAATCGCCTGTGGCTGCGCGCAAAAGCTTCGCAGCCTCAATAGGCACGCGCCCTCGCATTTCTCTAAATTTTTCATTGTGTATATTTTTAAATTTCCAAGCGAGAGCAAGAGTTGCAAGAGAGCAAGAGAGAGAGAGAGCAAGAGAGAGAGAGAGAGAGAGCAAGAGAGAGAGAGAGAGAGAGAGAGAAGCAAAGTAAAGAAAGCAAACAAACAAACAAAACGCCCTTCGATGGCATTAGATGATATTTGCTGCACTGCAGATCGCTGGGAGTTTACAGAGTGCTGCTTGGCTCTCTTCTCGGCTAGAGATCGATCTGCTGCAGTGGGTGCACATTGGCTTTGTGGCGTGTCATAGCGGAAAGCTTTTCGATATGCTTCTTGCTCTTAGCTGGGGAATGGATGATGCTGAATGATGCCAAGGAAAGCTCAAATGACTAACTATGGGCCTAAAAGCAGCTAAACTATACGATTTCATTTCGAATAAGAAATTTCGACTATTCGAGCTATAAATTTATGTATAAGCATACGATTCTTTATAGAGATAACAAAACTGAATAAACTATTCGATTAAGTAACTCTTAAAGCGCAAATAGTTGGGGAATGCGTTTGCTCCAACATATATATGTATCGATGTTTGGGCGTCTCTAACTAGAGGCAGCTATCGATAACAGTTTTCGTAAAAGCACTCACGCGTACGGTTGCCGATAGTTGCGTGAATTTGCCATTCAAATAAGCATCCATGAACACACACAAATAAATATACACAATATATATATATATAATACGAATATAAATATATATAGCCGTCGGCTCAGATGCACATATATTGACAGGCAGTCGTTGCGTCGCGAGTTTACAGAAAGCCAAGCTAAGCCAGGCAAGCGGCAAGCCTCAAGCGCGGAGAAAATCAACATTTTTGGCTGCAATCGAAATCGGCGCACGGGAAATCGAAGCGGGAACTGCCAGTCGAAGCCGAACACAGTTTGCAGATCACCAAACGTGAGACGGACGGGCTGCCTTGTGCTTAATTCAATTGGCTGGAAACATGGCCGAGCGTCGCTTGAGGAAGGAACTGAACGAGTTGTATACGCAGCAGCCGATCAACTGCTGCGCCTGGCCGGTCACCGGCGACTTGATGCTGTGGGAGGCCACCATATTGGGTGTCCGCGACACGCCCTACTATCTGGGCGTGTTCTCGCTGCGCCTCAAATTCAATCGGAACTATCCGTTTTCGGCTCCGCGCGTCCACTTCCTGACCAAGATCTATCACTGCAACATCGACTTCGACGGCTACATCTGCTGGGACCTGCTCAGCACCAAGTGGACGGCTCTGATCGATGTGTCCACCATACTGCACGCCGTCTGCGCCCTGATGCGCGAGCCCAACGCCGACGATCCCTGTGACGAGACGATGGCGGCCCTCTATCGGGACAATCGGAAGCAGTACCTGAACAACGCCATTGACTGGACGCTGCGCTATGCGATTGCGCCCAGCGTGACGCTGCCGCCGCTGCAGATGTGCAACCCGATGATGCTCGATCTGCCGGACTTGATCATCTCCGACCGACGGATCACCCATCAGCTGGCGCTCATTGACAGCTCCGACGAAACCAGCCAAGACGAGCTAACGGAAGAGTCTACCTCGTCCGAGCTGCTATCGGAATCCGAGCTGCAGCAGACAGAAACCGAGGAGTCACAGATGGAATCCGAGGAGCAGCAGGATCAGCAGGAGCAGCAGCACTCCAGCCAAAACTGAATATCAGTTTATTTTTTTTCAATTTCCTTTCTTTTTTTATATATATATATAATATATATCTTATGTGTGACTGCTGGCAAGAAAAAGTGAGTGCTCCCAGAGACGCTGAAGCAGAGTCAACTGCATATGTATATTATATATAATCCATATATATACGCTGATCAACTAACCGATTCATCAGCTACTTTAAGCACATCAATTATTTGATTTTACTATGCCCGACTGAATTTTCAACTTTTACGTTATCTTTCTGTAATTTTAAGAACATTTTTGTATCTTCTACATATGGATCTAATATCCATATATATATGCACACACACATATATGTATATTCATGAAGAAATAGTTACCTAAACCTGAGGAAGGACCTCGATTAGTCCACAACAACCTGAATGGACTCCTTACGCTCAATCGTTTTGCATTTATGTATTGAATAGTTTTTTTTTTACATTATATCTACTTTGAATTTGATATAAATAAAATATAATAAATACTCGGTATTCACGTACTACTTGAGTCCGATTCCCTTGAACTACTTTGCCGCTGGAATGTTCAAGTTTATTCCGAGCTTCGGGTTCGGCTGATTTATTGACATAATTTGTGGGGCAGGCGAATGCGATTTGAATGCCATTAATCAGGAGTGGGAGACAATAATAACGGAATCTGATGCCTGCCAGGGAGATGACGCACTTGAGATACCCTGTAAAGGCAAAGGCCATGACGAGCTATGGGTCTACGGGCTTGGGGAGATTTCATCGACATCGACAAGGAACAAAATTTGCATGCTTCACAAACTTCGTCTCGAAATCCAAATACCCTTGCGACTCGGACCGGAATGTGTATGGAACATATGTTTGCGTATATATTTGATTATATTAGATTATTGATATGCAACCCAAAAACTTAATCAAGCAAAAATTGTTCAAGTTTTCGCTTTCGTGGCACAAAACCCTTCGGACGACTTTTATTTCTGTTGTTTCGTTGGCCATTTGTGTGCGCCGGAATCTGGTCGAGCGCTTGGCCCGTTCGCGAGTTGCCTTGGCTTCAATCTTAAAGACAAATTTGTATCGTGGCCCTCCGCCAGCGCACATATAACAGATAGTCGCGTGCGCTGTGCTTATAACTAAGCTCTGCTCCGCATGTAACTGGCCATTGCATGCGGCCGGCTACTGTGGCCGGGAGCCACTCCTGGGAACCGAACGGGACTCGACCAGCTGTTGGCTTCGACGATTGCATGCGGCCAGCGCCAGCGCCGCAGATACATTTAACTAATAAATGCACTTGCCATATACATTTGCAGATGATGCAGGATTCTCTGTCTCTCTTTCTGTATAGGTTGAAGCTGCATGTGCTTCGCTCTGTCTAATCCTAGACACAAAGAGCTTTAAGGTAGGCTTTAGACTCATTCTCAACTATATTCAAAGGCAATACAGAACATTGTGGGAGATCTGACAGCAAATCTCGAAAAGTAGTGAACATTATTATAAGAAATCCAAAGAAAACTATGAAGTATCTTAGTATAATTATTGAACAATCTATTTATATATATTTCAATTTGATTTATGATTCATATATAGGAAAATGAAAAGCATATGGAAAGAACTTGAAGTTTTATGAATTATAGGCAGCTGCTTGATGGCTGGGGCTCAGACATGATAGACTCTTCCGTTAGCTCGTCTTGACTGGTTTCGTCGGAGCTGTCAATGAGCGCCAGCTGATCGGTCCGGTCGGAGGTGATCAAGTCCGGCAGATCGAGCATCATCGGGTTGCACAACTGCAGCGGCGACATAGCCTAGCATCCAGTCCATGGCGGTGTTCGGGTACTGCTTCCGATTGCCCCGATAGAGCGTGCTACAGATGGTCAGATTCCATATATAAATACTTAGTTATATAACAAATACCACATGCTCAGGTTAAGAGCTAGAATGAAAAAGTGAAATGCCAATATTTATTATGTAAATAAAGCTGGAGACATTTGAAGGCGCTTTGAAGTAGCTGGCACATTCTGATACATAGTGTACATAATACACAGATACAAATATACATATATATATATAAGTATATATATCCATTATCAGGTGTCCGGCTTGTATGTTTAGGAGGACATCGACAAATTCCAATTGCCATTGTGCTCAGCTCGAGGCCAGCGCTGGGCTTATCATGTTGAGGGTCAAGCACTTTGTCTGACTGGTGACTGGACGGGGTTGGGGAAGGGGTGGGGGCGGCAGAGGGTGAGGGCAGCAGCAGCAGCAGCAGCAGCAGCCAAGGCAGGCGCTGGTGGGCTGCATAGAAAGGGCTATTCACGTCGTACAATCAATTGCTATTAGTTTTCATTACAGTCAAATTACCATAAAATCACATAGACCGTTAGTTGAGTTCGTGCCTTGCGGGCCTGTCCGCGTTGCCATTTGTCGCTGCCAGGGTTGCCACCTGACCGCAATGTACACACTTTTTCGATATTCATAGAATAATTACACTTTATCAAGACGGGCGCAGTTCATGAATTAACACAAAATGAAGCTGGGGTCCGTCCAGGCAAGCCAAGGCGAAGGCGAAGGCGAAGGCGCATCGAGTGCTCGCCCTCGCCCTCGCCCGGTTGGCTGCTTCCTGTTTCGATAGTTTCGCCGGCCCGGCTGTCCCTGCTGTGGTCTGCAAATTAGTCAAGTTTGTTACGTTTATGTGAGAGAATTACCGTAATTAGAATATATTGAGCAATAAAAGTGATTTTTATTATTGGAACGCACAACGTGAACTCGAACTCGAACTCGCATTGTCGATGATGACGATGGTGACACAAAGGCTGCAGGATACAGGATACGGTGCAGAGGACTCGCCCGACAAGGGTGTGGACACCAACACACACACACTTACACACACAGACAGACAGACAGACAGGTATATCAATCGGAATAACTGTAATGGGGTCAGAGGACATTGTCGACATTTCTGGCCCTTTGCCGGCCATTTTGTGGGGCTTCCTTCAGCCCATGGCCATTAAATGGCTGCAGCACACACTTTTCTCATTGTTGCAGCCCGAAACTCAGACACTTGAAGGAATGCCCACATTCCAGCCTGGGGCTCTCCTAAATGAAAATATGGCCAAGGCTTTTGTATTGGCTTTTGTATTAGCCGAAACAGTTAAAAGATGGCAAGTTAAAGAGCTTAAAACGGTATATGGCCTAGCCGGATGGGGGCTGACTATGACCTGGCTGTGTGAGTATGGCTAAAGCAGCAAACGGAAGGCCATCAGCGTGGCAGAGGCATGACGGGGATAGGCAATAGTTGGCCAGATAAAACCTTATTAATATCAAATAAGATTTGAAAAACTTAACAGTTCGAATCTGTCTTAAATCGAAGCCCATTAGACGTAGGCAGAAGCTCTCGGAGTCCCAGGAGCTAATGTGATATCCTTTGTGTCACCTCTTCCTCTCGGAATCCTATCTATAATAGCTCATATAGGCAATCCTTTCCATCATATGATATCACTTGTCAAAAGCTCGAAAATTATTGATTTAGAAATTGATTTGAGCTTCGAAAAAAACTCTCTCTGAACCCTTCAGTCAAGTCCATCAACAATTTCAGCATTACTTACTAGAATCATATTTGATAGTTGAGATATACGAATCCATACCACATATATATTGCATATATGGATAGGTGCTTGGGTACGTTGCAGAATTTGAATATTAAGCTAGTTTCAACTTGGTCGTAGCCAATTTTCAATTTCAGGCAAGTGTTTAGACTGGATAACGGTCTATCAGCAACACTGTCAGTTGCCACAGGCAACATCAGCAGCAGGAGCAGCTGGAGCAGGAGCACTCAACAGCTGTCCCATACGCAAAATGTGTAGCACTTCATAAAGACTGTGCCGAAAATTAACTTTGACACACACTCCAATAGCCAAAGGCCTCGCCCACGCCCACTCTCCCTCTCCCTCTCCCTCTCTGTGTGTGTGGGTGGGTGTGAATGCCATAAAAACGCAGCTCATTGGCTCCTAAACATGCCGTTTATGAGCAGGCACACACACACACGCAAGGCTGGCCGAGAGATAGGAGTATTGAGTCGATGTTCGCTCGTCTCTGCAGTAAAAGGAACAAGGACTAAGTACTGCGCCGTAGCTGTCATAGAGCTGACCATAACGTTGCATTGTGTGTGATTACATTGGCAGTGAGTGTGTGTCCAAGTCTCTGCCTCTCCCCCTCTCTCTCTCTCTCTCTCTCTCTCTCTCTGTGAGAAGCGAATGTCAATAGCCAAAAGCAGCTGTCAAAATACAGACACCCTATGTGCCCGGGCTGTTAATGTAATTTGACAATGAATCGTTACGTCTAAAATCTGACTGTACCCAAGGAGCCAGCGACTTTTCGACCTCCTGGCCGTACGGCTGTCCGGCTGTCCGGCTGTCCGGCCTTCCTCGGCGTAGCCATGTGTGCGCAGTTCAGAGTTCAGAGTTCGCTCTATGCAACTTAATCGATTGGCATTGCGGCATTTTAGGGCATTTTCTAGGTAATCGACTTTGATGGCCAGCCGGAGACGGAGACGTCGACGGAGACAGCGAAAGGCAACTTAATGAGTTGCGATATGTCCGTTGTTTGGAGTACATAAATCGCGGCGGGTCGTTTATGAAAACATTTGGCGCGAGCGTTAAGTTCGAATACGCATTAAACATTGGCACTTTGGGCGGCCATTTTGTTTCGCTTTCCGCCGTTCCAGGCGCAATGCAAAAACCTTATGGCGCACAACAAAAGCGAAAATAACACATTTTAATAGAGCCGCACTTTCATAATGCCCCGTCCTAACGGCCTTAATGCGTGTGCACTTAAATCTATAATATAAGAATGCATAAAATATAGCATAGTATAAATTATAAGGGTCGTGTAGCGTGTGTTAGGCTGGACCTGTTTTGCGAGTGTAAGAGCTTTGCCAGTGGACGTAGCTAGAGAAGTCGAGCTGAAAAGCTTTGGAAACGGTATAGAGAAGACGAGTCTTAAAGATCAATATGGGCAGTTGATAAGCTTTTGAGCTGACGATAGCAACTGAGCTTACTCAGAGCTTTAGAACATTTCAAAGATGAGCTTTTTTGCTGAGGATATATATATGCAAGAAATTAATGTTTCAGTATGGAGTAATTCTTCTGAAGAGCTTTAGGCTAGTCATGAAAATGAGTGAAAACACGTAGTAGAGCTTTTAAGCTGTATATTTATATGAACTTGAACTTAGCTTGAACTCAGAAACTGATCAGAGCTCTTGGTTTTACTGTTAAGTATCTTAGCAGTTGAGCTTTTAAGTTGAAATCATGAATATACTCCGATGAGCTTTTGAGCAGAAGATATATCAGTAAAGCTTGAAGCTCTTATTAGCTGACAGATAACAAAGTTAATGAATAATGAAAGCTTTACCATCAGAATCAGGCAGAGCTTTTGCTCTTAGTAAGCATAATAATAGAGAAGGGTCCACCCGATATCCTAGATCAAAAATCATGCAAGCTTGAAGCTTACAGCAAACATCACAAATCAGAGCCTTATCTTTTAGCCTAGCCACAAAATCTCAGTCGATATCCAATTCGCAGTCCAATATCTACAATTTTATAATTGAGTTCTAATCGAAGCTTTTAGCTGGTCAAGAGAATGATTAATAGATATGGAGAGGCCGCAGCTATCACAGCGATTATGGTCCAGCCTAAAAGCAAGATAGGAAAATTGCATTAAATTAATGCTATGTTAACGCAAAATTGCGTTTACAAATCCAATCTGCCAGTTGGCAGTTGCCGGTTGCCGGTGGCCAGTTGCCAGCGCCGATAAATGAGTGGCGAGATGGGCGGTTATGGTCAGAGGACCACATTGGATTACAGGCTGCAGCACGGCCAGCTTTGTCAATGGAGAGCGGCCCGGCCAGGAGCCAGTGAAAGCCGAGCAGCTGTAATTTGGGCAGCATCTTTCGAAGCACTTGAGGCTGCCTCACTGTGTAGCTCCAGTAGCTGCTGGTGCTGCAGGCATTCATTTGCTCAGTCCGGGTTTCGATTTGTGGTTGGACCAGCTCTTGAAAGCCAAGTGCCAGCAGGTGTGTCAGGTGTGTGTCAGGTGTGTGTCGGCCGTGTGTGTGTGTGTGTGAGTGTGTGCGCTGCAAAAACTTAACAAGCTGGTCAGGCGGCCAAATAGATAAACTGGCGTCACATGCTCCGCAATTTGACTCCATTGCACATCAGCTTATGTGCCCAGGTGTTGGCCAAGGCACACACAGACACACACAACTGCATGCCAGAGACAAGCGTTTCAGATTTACAAAACATTTTATACATTGAGGGCGAGGGTCGCAGCTTGCAGCTCAGATTCGGCACGGCTGTCCTCCTATGTTTGCGGTGGCCAGGGACGACTGTTGATGCCACAGCTACAGCCATGGCGGCTGCTCCTCTTGTTGCTGCTGCTTCTGCTGCTGCTGCTGCTGCTGCTGGAGCAATTGCAACACGTCCATCAGTGGCCCATTGTCTGTGTCGCGCATACATAATGAAGTGGACCAGACCACTGTAGCAATGTGACTGCGCCTGCTGCCACGCCTGTTGCATTTTCCTGTTCCGCCTCACCTGCCTAATGATGATGATGATGATGATGATGATGATGTAGATAATGAAGCTACTGTTGCTGCCATTTTTGGGGCCGCAGCTGGCGATTGGCTGGCTGTTTGTTGGCGCGCTACGTGGATGGGCTTAGAGCTGGAGTGGGAGCTGGCAGTGGAGTGCCACTTGCGCTGTGTATTGAAAGAAGCGCAATTAGCACTTCGATTGTGTGTCGGGCTGGCGCGATTTGCATCAAATTAATGTCTTCATCAGCGGGCAAACAGAGCCAACAATTTGTATACACGAGCGAGAGGGAACAAAGGTCACTCAAACTATTGAGAGGGGGAGGGAGAAAGAGAGAGAGAGAGGGAGAGAGAGAGAGAGAGAGAGAGAGAGAGAGAGGGGGAGAGACAACACTTTAAGTTTGCAAGTTCACAAAGTTCACTAATCAAGTTGAGACTTTGCTATGATACCTGGGCTGCTGAAACGATTTGGAATCGGGACAAATTTCTTTGATTTACTGAAAGCTGAGCTTAAAGCTCAACGGGCAGTCAAAATATGGGATTTTTGATAGAGTTGTTAGATACTTGCCTTAAAGATCCCTTAGCCTAAGGCCCACGATTGATCTCTAATTCTATCCTATATCGAGTTTTATGTTTTATGCAAACATTCAAGTTCCAAGACAATTTTCCGATTTGCCATGCCACCAAAGGCTGTATATAAACTATATACTGTATATATCAGATTTCGAGTCTCTGACTCTAGTATCCAAAGTAGAACGAATCTAGATCCAAGTAGGCCTCTCTCCATTTTCGAGCACATGAGCGAGTTCTATTCGAGAGAAATTCAGTCGAGCATTCGACGTGCTTCTACAACTTTCGAAATTCGCCTCTCTCTCTCAAAATATATTTTTCTAACATTTATATATTTATATTTTTTTGCACTTTTCCAAAATGTTTACCTCCGAGTTGCCAGACCTGGACCGATACTGCCACTCGTTGTCCAACTTCAGTCCGTACGGCGAGGTACAGCAGGTGAAATTTGCGAACAACTGCAGCAGGAGGTTCGAGCCTGCAGTGGGCATTATAACCAAGCATGTCGTTGTGCTGGCCAGCGAGAAGAAGGTGCCAACGAAGTTGACAGACCCTAAATCGATCACGAAAGTGCAGGAATTGGCCGATCTAGTGGCCATTACCTATGCCGGCTTGCCGGCCGACTTTCGCGTCCTCACGAAGGTGTGCCTAAAGTCGATTCACGATTACAGAGACTTTGAAGGCGTGGTGTCCGTGTTTGATATAATGCAGGGCCTTTCCTCGATCATGCAGGAGTTTACCCAATCGTGGGGTGTGCGTCCCTTTGGCGTGGGACTGCTGCTCGGCGGCTGGGATTACGGTGGTCCCCATCTCTACCATATAGATGCCGGTGGTATGCATCAGGGTTACAAGGCCTATGCCGTTGGCCGTTATCAACGCGAACGCAACGAATTTCTGCAAGAGAATTACAAGAAAAAAATGAGCATCCCACGGGCAATTTCAGTGGCCATCAAGGCCCTCTTGCTGAAGAACCGAAACGGCCTAAAGGCCGACCAGATCGAGGTTGTAGTCGCCTGCCGGTCCGAGCTATACTATCTGGATCGAGAGACCCGCCAAAATTATCTTAGAGTGGCGTAAAGCCTCTTTTCTTGGATATATTAAGCTGGAACACTTGAAATGAAACATTACACGATTCTACAATGCAATTCAAGCGGATGGAATGAAACATTTCTCAACTTTACCTTGAAAAGCATGCAAACTTAACGTGAAACAGATGGAATGAAACACTATATTTAAAATGCAAGCAGTTTCAAATGCAACTCGTTTTTGTTGGATATATTAAGCTGGAACACTTGAAATGAAACATTACACGATTCTACAATGCAATTCAAGCGGATGGAATGAAACATTTTTCAACTTTACCTTGAAATTCATGCGAAGTTAAACGTGAAACAGGCGGAATGAAACACTATATTTAAAATGCAAGCAGTTTCAAATGCAACTCGTTTTTGTTAGATATGTTAAGCTGGAACACTTGAAATGAAACATTACACGATTCTACAATGCAATTCAAGCGGATGGAATGAAACATTTTTCAACTTTACCTTGAAATTCATGCGAAGTTAAACGTGAAACAGGCGGAATGAAACACTATATTTAAAATGCAAGCAGTTTCAAATGCATTTTACAATTCAATTCAAGCGGATGGAATGAAACATTTCTCAACTTTACCTTAAAAATCATGCGAAGTTAAACGTGAAACAGGTGGAATGAAACACTAGACCTTTTAACTTTATGCGACGGCAAACAGGCAGCGCTTGGAATGAAATGCCGCAATTTTACGTTACTATAATTACTCCCATCAATCACAACTACAATCAAATGTGGAACACTTGGAATGAAACATTTGTGATATGCACCCAATTATGAACTGGATGTTGAGTGAGAAATAAGGTTACGTATACGCTATGTACTCAACATAAGGCATGGCAGATGGTAAAACGTGGAACAATGGGAAGAAACACATATTTGTTAAATTTATAAGTTGTGCATTTGAATTACGCAAGTCTCCCCATCAAGTAAACACCACTAACAATAAATGTTTCAATAAATCAATCAATAAACCATGGTACAATGGAATGAAACATTCTTTTGTTCTACTTTCTACTCCTAAGAAACGAAACAAATGCGAAGCGCGATAAGCTGCATTGTTGGCCGAAAGATTTGTTGCTTCGCGCTAAACTTTCTCTCTTCCTCTCCCTCCCTCTCTCTCTCTCTCTCTCTCTCTCTCTCTCTCTCTCTTTCTCTGGAGGCATTTTCATCTATTGCAGCGATCTGTTGCATCAGATTTGATGCATTGTTCTTGGATTACAGCCACGAGCAGGATAGTCGGAGAGAGAGAGAGAGAGAGAGGGAGAGAGAGAAAGACTAAAGAAGTGGAATCAGCAGGAGGGCAGGATGTGAACTGGTGCATGACGATGACATGGAAAAGGACGCGAAAGGAGACGTTACGAAGATGAGGCTGATGATATTTTGCACTCCTCCTTTCCCGCTGCAGATGTGTCAAGTGGCACTTGCGGCGTCGCTTGACCGGAGAGCCGGAGAGCGTGCACCGGCTTACGACTGGCTGGGCCGGCGTTTCACCTGGCGACCAGAGTTGTCGTGTTTTTGTCTCCCGACATCCTTTATTTATTTATTTTCTTGCCCGGGCTTTGGTTTTGCAGCCATTTCTTGTTGTCTCTCCGCTGCTTCTTTTTTTTTTTATACTTTTATTTCATTTGCCTTCAATGCAATTATACTGGATAAATATCTTCTTCCGTTTTAGCTGTAATTACAAAAGTTTAATTGAGTTTTCTCGGCTCGTTGTGTTCGTTTCTTTTTCCCTACTTCATTTTTTGTTTTGCACTTGTTTTTGTCCTGTTGTCGTCGTCCTCGTCCTCGTCCTCGTCGTTGTCGTCCTCCTGTTCACCGCTCGTCGACATCTCTGGCGCTGGCTGTCGTTGCGGCTGGCTAGGAACTTTATCCGGCATCCCCTCTCGCCCTGTCTGTCTCTATGTTAAGTCGTCGTGGCAGTGAAGCTGTCGCCGTGGCTGCCGCTGACGCTTTTTTCCCCATCTGGATCTGTCTCCAGCTGTATATTCTTTTTTTTTTTATTGTTGATGTTGCAACAACAAGAGGAAAAAGAGTTGTTTTCAGCCTGCGAGGCCTGTCTATCTGCTGCCACGTGATTGTTTTTCGCCACAACAAGAGCGAGATAGCTACACAGACAGACAGACAGAGAGAGGGAGAGAGAGAGAGCGAGGCATATAGGCTGTCAGACTGCGGACCGCCTGAGGCTGAGTGATTTCTTCTACTTTGAACGTCCCAAGGACAGGCGTAATAAAAAGTGATTAAAACTGAGCGCAATTTGACTTAAAGCCGTCTGCCCTAACCTCACTCACTCGCAGTGCTGCCAATTTGTTTTAAATAAATAGCGAAAGTGTTGAGCAGCGGCGCAGAGCGACGCACATGCCTCACATGACAGTTGCTCTTGGATTTCAGCCGAACGCCATAAGGATAGGAGCGCTACAGATTCTGGTTAATTTATTCATTGCAAATTTACATGCTCATGTTTGCAAATTTAAAAACTGCACACACACACACACGCACACATGCAAGCCGAGAGAGACGGCAAGTGCATAGTTAGAAAGCGCGTGAAAGAGAGGAGAGGTCGGTGGCTGCAGAGATAAAGCCGAGTGCTGGGGCCGTGCTAGCGAGTTTATTCAAAGCAGACTCTCCTAGTAATATGTAAATCGCATTGCCAGTGCCAAAGTGGAATTTGCTCAGAGTCAGCAGGCTTCCCAGTTGCAACTGCAACCGCAGGTCCACCTCAACAGCGCTTCAGTTCCCATTCACCATCCTCTCGGTGCCCCTGTCCTCTGTCCTCTGTCCTCTATCCTCTACCACATCCACATCCACATCCACATTCGCATTCGCATCAGCGCCTCCGTATGGCGAAACGTTCAGTTATTTTCCTATGGGAAAAATCCACTTGACGCTACCCCAATATTTACATATCATAGTTGGCTCCACAAATGAATTGGTGTGAGACACAGAGAGAGAGAGAGAGAGAGAGAGAGAGAGTAGGAGAGTGGAAATACGTGCCAAGTAAATGCGACGTGTTGCGTTAAACACTCAAGCCTATTCGCTTATACATATATATACATAACATATGTTATGTACAGCACGGGTATGTAGAAGAGAGTCTACAAAATGGCCAACTGTATACACTTATGTCACATATACTTATATGCAACAATTGTAACATTCATATGCGGTGATACTTATGAATTTCTTGAAGAAAGCCTTTTATGTACATACCAGAAGACTATAACGAAGGCTTATATGCACCTTACGTTCATATGTGTTAAATACTTCTAGAAGAGAAAGTTTATATGAATCTATCAATTCATGTATTCAATATATCGATATATCAGTGATATTATATATATATTCAAGCAATTGAAGCGCTTGACAAGCTCATTTCACCCTCTTCAATCTAAGCTACGTTTAATACAAAAAATAAATAATAAAAAAAACATAAGTTTTTTAACAAAAATATAATAAAGCAAATTAGATGCGCCTGAGTAATCGAATATTTATGATGGGACATGAGCAGCAGCCAACTATATATATGGATGTCCCAGCAACCCCATGAAACAGGGCTACACACACTGCACACACACTGCACACACACTCTGTGGCCGAGAGGTGGGGGTGTGTCGCTTGTCAAAACAAATCCGTAAGAGATTACATTAAAAGGCGCATTCGGACAGCTCAATCGGAAAATAGAATACACCTATGCGAGACAGACGGACGGACTTCATATGAAATATCTATATTTATATGTAGTGTCTATGTGGAATGCATGCGAAAATATCCCCATTGGATTTAGCAGACGTGGCAGCGTGCACCCAACTCAAGCCGAGTCCTTAAGTCCTAGGTATCCTTGTGCCTTCATCGCGAATATTTTCATTTTACTATTTTTGTTTTATCTCCCTTTGTGTGGGTGGGTCTGGGTCTGGGTCTGTGCTGGAATTGATGGAAAGTTGTGTAATACGAACTGACAGTAGTTTTCATTACGAATTCATGCGGTTCACTGTTTTTTTTTTTTTTTTTCTTACCTTTTTTTATTCGATTTTCGAGTGAGCCAAAAATATGAGCAACGTTTGCTTAGTAATGCCATATTGAAACAATTCGAGTTTATTAGTTGTTGAACTCTTTTGAAAGTGAAAATCTCGGGGTTGGAGTTCGTTTGGGGCTGTGTACTTGCAATTGAGGCTTGAGATTTGTAGCTGGAGAGTTCAGATTGGAGACTTAAGGCTTTAGTCTCGGACTTGGCCTCAGAGTTGGATTGAAGCGGGCCCTTGGAATAGATCTTGGATATGGATTTGACTCAGAGTGGAGACTTGAGAGTTACGCTTGGAGTAGGAAGTGGACTTGACAGTGGAGACATCAGATTTGACATTGGAGACTTCAAATTTGTGATATTAAATGTAAGTCTGGAACCTTGAGACTCAAGGCTGTAGGCTGGAGACATAAGACTTCAGATTGAAGACTTGCAACCTGGACTTGGATTTGGACGTGCGACTTCATATTAGAGCTTTGAGACTTGAGACTTGAGAATGGAAACTTAAGACTTGAGACTTCAGAACGGAGACTTCATATTGGAGACTTCATATTGGAGACTTCATATTGGAGACTTCATATTGGAGTCTTCATATTGGAGACTTTAGATCAGATTGCAGTTGCTCCTTAGATTTGAGACTGGAGACTGAAAAGTGGAGACTTAAAGTTAGTTATATGTGAGTCCTGAGACTTCAGATTGGAGACTTGTAAGCTCAGACTCAGCCTTCTACTACAACTGAGAGTATGATTCTAGCTTAGAGTCGACTCTGAAGCCTTCAGCTTTTAGCCTTGATATTTGAGACTTAGTTGAGCACTTGATTATTCAGCAATAACAATCCCAATTTCTACAGTACTTATTTCGTTCATTAACCAACACTGATTCCCAGTCAAATCCAAATAGGCAGCACTGAGCCGTTGCTAACTGCACGTCAAATTAATCTCTGCTTGGTTAAACTTTGAGTCATGCAATCAGCCAAGACTTATATATAGTAGATATATATGTATGTACATATATTGTTATTTGAAGTATAATTATGAATTAGCATAACGGAATATTATCTGCTTATTCATTTGATTGCACACAGAATGCTGGAAGACAACGAACGTTAGACAAAATTCACCTTTGACCAAATTTTATCTGTGATTTGTTTGTGGCTGTGGAAATGTAAGCAAATGCTTCTAAGCCGACAAAGCTGCTTACCTTATTGCTGTAGTCGTTGTTGTTGCGGGCGGAGCATCTTGAGCAGACATTTCAACTGACAATTTGAAGGACTGGACACGCTGCTTGCCTTTGTTATGCAAAGAGCTCGCCTCTGCCTCTGCCTCTGCCTCTTTCTCTTTCCCTGTCTCTCTCTCTCTGTCTTTTTCCATCTATCTCATTCCTTATCTCTTCTCGAATTTGAATCTGATTCTGACCTTTGTGCAGGACCACAGTGGGCACTCTATAAATTGTATAACTATTTTCAATAACAGCACATAACAACAACGTGGGCGTGCTTCGAGTTGAGGAACTTCCTGCGCTCGCCTCTGCCAGCTCTTTTGGCCCGGCTCTGACAAGGACTCAAGACGTGCGGGCTGGGCGTTAAGGGTTATGACCAGGGTTGCCCACCTCTTGCACAGGTGCTGCAGGCCAAGCAACCTCACCCCCTCCTCCCCCTGGCTCTTTCTCTTTTATCCATTACCCAGCACTGGTTTTTGTCTTTGCTTCTTCTCGACTTTCGGCAACTTCTTGAAAGTACTTTAACCCCCACCCCCCATCCCCCCAACGACTTGCCATGCACCAATGTGTGTGAGTCTGTGTGTGTGCTTATATTATTTTTTTGTCTTTTGGTAATTTAGCATATTTCTAAAGCATTTGTTGTGGCTGCTGCTGCTGCTGCTCGTCTTCTTGTTGTTGTTGTTGTTGTTGTCGTCTGTCGTGTTTCAAGTTTTGCTTCACCGTTTGCGGTGTGCAAATGCAAATTGCTTGGCTTGCATATCCTTTATGTCTTTTGTTTTTCATATATTTTCTTCCAGCTATACCCTAATCGAAGAGCCTCACCGAAGAACACCCAAAGCTGTCCAGGAGTCGAGCTCAACTGTGGAGCGATGACAGGTCTAACTTGAGTCTGGCAGGCATACACCTTGGTTCGTCATCAGATGTAGGCCAAGCAGAACCTATATATATATGAATATATATTCTATATATGTTCTACATCACCTTTATGTCATAAATATCATCTCTATATCTTATACACCACATACCATAGAGTAGGGAGCTCTCATAGAAGACTTCTCCCCTGAACAATCATATCCTAGCAAAATCCTTTTTCCTTTTCCCTCCAATAAAAGTTACTTAGCTTTAATTTCACCCACCTCAAGTGCATTTAATCTTCGGCTTAGCCTCGTCCAGTTTCATATATTCCACATTTTTCTTTTATTTTGCATTTCCCTGTTGCCTACGCTGTCTGGGTTTGGGCGCAGAGGCAACAGATGCTGTTGTTGCTGAAGTGCGTCCAGCCGCGTTGATAGTTTTATTGTTTGAATGCACATACATACGTACATACTGTATACATACATAAGTGTGTATATATTTATTTGTAAACTTTAGATTTGATATGACTGGCAGCCAACAGTTGCCTTAAGTATTTGGCTTAAACAGTCTATTAGCTTCTAAGCAAAGCTAATAATGTTTAGCAAGTTCTCCTTTGCCTGCCTCAACATTCAGTTGCAAAGTTTTGCTTAAATCTTGTCCTTTGCCTGGCTCTGAAGAGTGCTGCTATTAGTCTTTAAGTGGAAATTAACTTATATAAGTCGAACTTTGGTCGATGACTAGTTGACTAAAAGGAGATAGCAGTAGAGAGAGCTGAGAGAGAGAGAGAGAGAGTGAGAGAGAGAGAGCAAGGAAAACTCTGGGAGGTTTGTCTTATCAAGGCTTAGGAGGGGAGGCAAAAGGTATGATAGTGCAAGGATTGATCTGTCTAAGTTGTATAGACTATCTTAGATTTAAACTATCCAAAATATAGTTAAGCTTTAAGCATGTATAGAGAGAGAGCTGACTATAGGATGTTCTTAAAGATGCTAAAGTAGAAAAATCTGATCAATTTGAAGAGGTCTGTTCGGCTCTATTCAGGCTTAGTAGTGGCTTAGACCCTGGCATTAAAAGAAGTGACAGGCTCTATGGGCTATGTCAGCATAAAGTTTGAAAACTGATACCTTAAAGAACTATAGAAGAGCTTGAGTCTACCTTAGTATATATGTAATATAAGTAAGCTAAGTGCCAAAGGATTGTCTAGCTCAAAGTAATCGTAGTCCCTGTTTGCTCAATGAAGGAGTGGCTTACAGCAAGAATGGATGCAGTGAATGAGTGAATGATGAGATACTCAAAGTAGATCCAGAAGTATAAGGTATATATCTATGTATATATATATAAGGTATATATCTGCCTTGTCTAACTCACATCAGGCCCGCCACTTGACTGGGCTCTCACTGCTATCCTGAGAGACTTCACTTCATTCTCCTTCCACTTCATTCTCTAATCATACAAAATAATATTCAATTCAGCCCAGTAACTGTCGATTGTCTTGGCTTAATTATCGGATCAATAGCTCTGTTGGCTCATAAAGATAAACTGCAATTGTCTGCAGCGGACTAATTAGTTTCTGTTTACTAATATTTACAGTCCAGCTGCTTGGTGGGTAATCATTATCCAGGGGTAGCTGGAGCAGAGTGTGGCTATTCATATATACTCACAGTTATTCATTAATCATTGAATCAACAGTCGAATTCGAGCTGAAATGCAATTGTCATGTCACACTGTGCACAGTGGTGAAGCCAACACATATTTGAAGTATCATTTTCAGTTTGTAGCTGAAGCCGGAGTCGGAGTCGTAGCTGGAGCTGTAGATGGAGCTGGAGCTGTGGGTCTTTGGCCCTTTGGTCCGGTTTGCTGTGTTTATGTTGTCTCATGGTCGTGCGTCCAGATGTTTTGATTCAGTTTTAATTCATTTCAGTTGGCGGCGCCAGCGACTGTTATTGCTGCCATTGTTGCTGTCGTTTGTTCTTGTTGCTATTAAGAAAAACGCCTCCAAGAATAATCGACTAAACGAGCGAGCAAACGAGAATTGGTTGACGACCCTTCTCCGGCCTCGCTTGCTCTCCCTCTCTCTCTCTCTCTCTCTGCTGGTGGTGATGGTGCTCCTCGGACTGCTCGTCGACATGCAGCCAACCAGCCGGCAATAAAAATATGATTGTATTTTCGCTTGAGTTGTTTTCATTTCTCGATGATGTCGAGGACCGTGCCGAGTGCGGGAGGAGCAAGAGCGGGCGGGCGGTTGGGCGGTTGGACGGTTGGGCGACCGCAGTTTTACCCCAATTCCTTCAGTTTCCACTTCCTGCCTCCATATACAGCTGCGGGCCTTTGGTCTTGGCCTGGCCCAATGCATGGTTAAATCAAGCAAGCGCTTGCCAGCGCTCGACCATTGAACCGCTCTCCGCTTTTTGTTGTTTTTGCCTCTGCTGGCGGATAACAACTTGGGGCCTTTGTTTTGTTTGCCGCCCACACACACACAGAGAGAGAGAGAGAGAGAGAGCGAGAGAGGGAGAGAGAGCATTTGAAATCAGTACGGCAACTCGCATATTCGCTACATTACATTCTCGGTTGCCATTAATCGTGGGGCTGCTCCAGCTGTGGCTGCCCAGTTGGCAATGGGCATCTTCACGAGGGCGCCGCCTTGCAGCTGGCTTGATGTGTCCATGGCTGCTCCGTGGCCGTTCAGCGTCGTCCACATCCTCGACTCGCCAAGTCTTTCATATTTATTCGAGTGATGTAATTTTTGAATAGCTTAAGGCTTTTCAAAATATTTAGCATGGCAAATCCTTTTCAAACGTTGATTTCGACTGCAGTCAGCGATGGTCCTGCTCCTCGGCCAAGTCCTGCTGCCTGCCTCCGTCGAGTGCTTTGCATATGCATATGCGTATTATCGTTATTAATAATAATAAATTAGATGCCCTCCTCCATGAGCACGAGCACCACATTTTTTGCGTTTCATTTCCCACGAGCTGCTCCTCGAGTCAAGTTCGACAATTGATTCGAAAGCTTAGCCAGCATAATGTTTGTCCTACAACTGCTAACATGTGGATGTGCCCTATTGGAGTTGGACTTATTGCGACTATAACTTATTGATTAGAGAAGCAAGCCAAGCAGTGTTGGTAAACGTTTGCTTGCCAGACTATCGATAAGTTCAGAGTGCTGCGAAGGGCATCTCTGTTGGGCGCAAGTTGAGATTGTCTTGAAATCGACTTTGCTATCAAATTTCGATAACTTCTATTATTGTCGATAACTTCTAGATATTGTCGATAAATTATCTATAAATGAAGAGGGAATGGAAGGGAATACAAGGTTGCATGGTTAGTGGTGCAAGCTGATATAAGAGCACGTGGACTACACTATCGATAAACTATCGATAAGTGCAGAAAGTAGACAGCAAAGCAGCTAAAGGACTTGGAGCTTGTAGATAAATATAGCTTGAGGCTATCTTTAGGGATAACAGGAAGAAAGAAAGCCAAACATATCGATATAATTGCCAATAGTTATCGATAAATGCATAAGTGTGCTTGAATTATGAGGCATTTCTGGCAATCAGCAATTCGGCTGGCGCTGGCTATTACCACAGTCACAACCCAGTTGAGGGACGCATAGACCTGGCTAAGCCAACTAGGGCTATATCAGATCGGCTTACTGAGCTAGCCATGCCTACAGCTGCCTGCAATTACACTTTCGATCGATTTAAGTCGATTTAGGCTATGACAAATCCCAGTCTGATCCACCACTTAGCAGCGCTGACATTGACAGTGATATTATTAAGAGCAAATTGTTATCGAGTTAAATTTCTGTTTGCTTTTTACACGTGTCGTCGTCGTTAATTTAATGCAAACTGAAAGACTTAAATTGCATTAACAGCGATAAATAATTATTGAGTGAACAATGCGAGCGATGATGGAAATTGATTGGGGCGCTAAAAGGGAAGAGAGAGAGAGAGAGAGAGAGAGAGAGAGGGGGACTGGGAGAGAGAGAGGGAGCTAACTAAAGTTGGCTAAAGTTTAGCATTTATTATCAATTTGCAATGCAAGCAGTGCTTAGCTCATGCCCAACACTGTTTGGCCAACTGACGTTTAGCAGCACTGAACGCTGCCCAACTTGAGCCAAATAGAAATTCGAGCAGCAACAAGAACAACAGCAGCAGCTGTTGCTGTTGTTGCTGTGCACAAACAAAGAAATAACAACAATGGCACACACACACACACTCACACACACACACACACATCATGTCCAAAAAGAAAAGTGCGCAAAAACGCAAAAGGCAAATAAAAATTTGTAATGAAATTTTGTGCGCTGACATTTCGAAAAATTGCTTTTTAACCTTTGTGCCTGGGCTAGGGAAGCTGTATCTAAAGCCGGAGTCATAGCCGTAGTCGTAGTCGTAGCCGTACCCATAGCTGTAGCAGCTACTACATGTCACTGACATGCTACACGTGTATCTCTTTGGTCTGGGCGCCGCCTCGACCACCAGCAGCTCTCTCACTCTCTCTCTTTCACTCTACCCCACTCTCTCGCTCTCTCTACGTGCGTGCGGTTGGGCTGCCAAGCAAAGTTGTGCAGCATCGAAATCTGTAAGCTGAAAACTCTGTGACATGCTTTTAAGTTTTCGGCTGGCATGCACATGCAGATTATTATTAGGTTGTTGCCCCTCTGCAGGTGAGCTCGGAGAAGCCCCAAAAAAACTTTGCCCATGTCCAGCTGGGTTGGGGGGCGGTGTAGTAGCGGGCGAAGTTCGTAGGGCATTTGCCATTTGCGTTGCTATAAGTTTTGTTCTAACAAACCAATTACTCGCACCAATTTCCACAGGCTGCCTTCGACTTTCGCCTCGCCTTACATGATGGAAGAGTTCGACTTTGAGCTGTACCAACTGAATAGACAGAGAGCGACAAAGAGAGAGAGAGAGAGAGAGAGTGAGGGAGAGGGATGCTGATGCTGAAGCAAAATACAAATACGACTTTCAGTTACTTTTTCATTATTTTGCCAAGGAGTTTGTCCTTTTGCGTGTGCGACACACTCGGCAAAGACACTTGGCTCGCATGTTCCCATATCTCAGGACCATCACTCTACCTACCTCCCCTCCCCCTCCCCCTCCCCCTCTCTCTGTGTGTGTATTGCAATGTTCAAAACATTGGCAGATGTCGCCGCACTAGCAAAAGTTACCAGCAGCAGAGTGGCAGAGGGGCAGGCAGGGAGAGCGCTCGCTGCAACAGGACAGGGCTCCACTTGGCGTGTGTACAGATGCCGAGACAAGGACAAGACATGGCAGTCAACTCTGCAGAAATGTCTAAAATAAAAAAAAGTCGAAAAGTTCGTACAAGTTTACTTTCTTTTCTTTCCATATTGTTTTTTTTTTTTTTTGCCGCTCGTCTTTTGCTACTAATTTTTCTTGTTTTTTCCATTTACCAAAAGCCGCGACGCCCCGCGCTGTTTACCTCAAGATGTGGCGCCAGCCTTAAAGCGGCTCTAACCCACAGAAAAATAGAAGAAGAAGAAGAAGAAGGAGCAGCAAATGTCGCATGTTGGTACAAATGTTGGCATAAATAAATCATTGCAATGGATCAACAATTGCGACCAGAAACTTGTCAACAACTCGAGGCGAATCAGCGCGCCGTGGCCAACTGGCAAATATTTGTGCGACAAATTCAATTAGCTCCAATTTGGAAATGGACGATGGACGATCTTGCATAATGCAGCGAAACCTTTAGAAATTAGCAGCTAAGCTTGGCCTCCACTGAGTTGTGGACAAGTTCTTGATGGGTGAATGCTATTCAGGACTAGGTCAAAGATAGACAGAACGACTTTGAGCTGTGACTTCATTAAGATTTGTGCGAGGTCAAAGCCATATATGATATCTGATGAGTATTACTTTGAAGTTGGACAAATATGTACATACCTATATATATATATATACAAATATATATAGACTTTGAGTCAATTTGCAACTCGAGAAACACATGAATTAATCATATAAAATCCAAGCATTAGCCTAGCCACGCTACTTCCTCCCTCTCTCTCTCTCTCTCTTTCCCTCTCTCTTTCTCTCTCCCTCTCTCTCTTTCTCAAATTTGACATACATTGTCAGAGGCATGTGCTGGCCGTCTGCTTGTCTAATTGAAGTCAAGGCCGTGGCAATTATTGAGGTGGTGCATGTGGCACAGCTGCTTGTGGTGTGGAGATTGTTAATCTTTAGTTGGAAATGTTCATCGGTGGGCAAAGAAGGAGAAGAAGAAGAAGAGGAAGAAGTTGTCAACTTATCTTGGCGCACCTGAAGCATAAACATGCAGCGCTTTTGTGTTGTTTCGGCTGTGGCATGTGGCATGTGCCACATGCAGCAAAGTCCAGGAGCGAATGTTGCTCTCTTTTCATTTCATTCTTCTGCTTTTTTGCTGCTGTTGTTTGTTAAGATTAAGTCGCATGTGGAACGTGTCTCCGTCCCTCTCACACACACACTCCCTCTCTCTCTCTCTCTCTCTCTCTCTCTCTCGCTCTGCGTGTTGTCTTTGGGCTGCTTTGGCCGTTTAACTTCTTTCACTTGCACTTGCAACACACCCCGCTTCCTGCTCCTCGTCCTGCCCTCCCCACACTCAATCCCACATCAGGCAGCATATTATGAAGATGAAGCAGCAGCAGCAACGGCAGCAGCTCGCGCATGCTGTTGTAAAAAGTTTTTAATTTTTCTTTTCAAACATTTAACTAAAAGAGCAAGTCCTTGCTTCCCACGCCAAGAGCGCTGCCAGCAACAGCAACAACAACAAGCGCATAAAGATTAAAGGGGGACTACGAAAGAAATTATCCTTCTCGATGCTCTAGTCGTGGGTATTTTCATATCAACTATGCATATGTAACGTTTAGGAAAACTATGAAGGCTGCGATATTAGATATAGAGAGTGGATTTAGCATATATATATATATGATAATATATATGTATCTCATTAGCTTTACTATATCATCCTCAATGTCTAAGCGATGGAGTATAGGAATAAAGAACACACTTTCCATGGAAAACCTTTTTAAGAGACATAAGTTATAAGATGAGAATTCTTTTTTGAAGATCTCTCACTTCCTAAGCTCAGCATAGATCGCTGTCGATCACTCATCTAAGTGCAGCATATATGGCTGCAGCTCGTTCACTTTATATTCCTTCAGTGAATCTTTTTCCGCCCATATGACAAGCTGAGAGCTGTCCAGGAAATAGGAAGTCTTGTCTCCATGATAACCTCTGAAGAGCTCGATCAAAGACTTGTCTTTGAGATATCACAACAAGCTCAGCTTTATGAATCATAAGCTGTATCAACACCTATATATATCTCTTATATCATGTATATCTGTCATATATCTGATATGATGCACTATACATCTACAACATTCCTACTACAGTTTTCGAAAAATATCTCTTATATACTATATACTCCTTTCCCTTACTGACTCCACAGCATTTCCAGAATCTTCTAGGGTATCTAATAGCTCGACTTGCCTCCGGCTTCCACTGCATCTTCGTCTTCTGCTTCTTCTTCTTCTTCTTCATTTTCATTTCTGCATCTTCTTCTTGCTCTTTTGCCTTACAACTTTTTGCTTGGCAAAATATCATACGCATAAAGCAACATACGCCGAGACCGAGACCCCTTCCCTTAGACAGGACATCATATGATCTGAATACAGAGCACCCACTCCTCCCACCTCTCTCTCTCTCTCTCTCTCTATTCCTCGGCTTCTGTCCCGCTCGCTTTTGCGCTATTTAACTTGCTTTATTTTTCTTTTAATGAAACAGTTGTTGCTCGCGGCATTATTATGATTATTATGAGGCATGCAAAAGTTGCAGTTAAAGCGTCGTGTAAAATAATATTTAGATGCCAACTTTCTGGCTGCAGTTGGTAGCTAAGCCCGCGCCGACGCCCCCTCTCTCTCTCTCTCTCTCTCTCTCTCTCTCTCTCGTCGCTCCTCAAATTTTGCAGTTTAATTAAATTTTGCCAGGGCCGAAATCTGAGCAAGAAGACCGCCAAATGCCAAATGCCAAAGCCAGTTGCCAGTTGCCAGTTGCCAGTCCGGATTGCACCGCAGCAATGTTGCTTTTAGTTTTTGCCAAAATCCCTTAAATTAATTGAGTCTGGCCGGGCTGAGCGCCCGCTCCTCCGGCACAGTGCGACTGCTCGAGAGAAAGAGAGAGAGAGAGAGAGAATGAACTCGGGGCAGCAACCAGTTGCCGTAGTTTCTGTCACATCGCAGATTGACTGCCGAAGCCTCACAGTTTCCTCCATTACTCTCTCTCTCTCTCTCTCTCTCTTAGTTGGTAAAATTAAGTTGCAACCTTCTTAGCAATAGCTGGCCCCCTTCCACCCACCTTTGCCACCCCAAGTTTGAATAAAGCATTTGCATTTCTATGTCTTCGCTTAGATTTCAATGATTAGCTGCTTTCCTAATTGCATTACATTATTGTAATCGTCATGGACCTCTTGAACTGCGTGGCAAACGACTCAAACAGAGCTCTATTGACTCATGATCGCATTCACGCTTTCACTCCCTGCAGTGGAATTGCTTTCGATAACATTTAGGTACAGTTTACTGTGAGTCAGGTAACATTCGCTTGAATACAGACACTGCTCAAATTAAGTATATATTTTTAGCTTAAATGTGTTATCGATAGTAAGCATTGTTATCGACATTAATATTATCGATGTGTATTTGCATGTTTCTTTTAAACAAGCTTGCTATTATCGAAATATATTGTATAGATATATGTGTTATCGATATTTGCGTTATCGATACTCATCTTTTTAGATATTATCGATCTACATTTGATCTTTATATATATGTGACATGTTATATGTGTTAATATTATCAACTTATGTCGATATTCGTGAATCGATAAATATTCGATATACATATTTATATGTTTATATTAGAAAATAATGCAAAAAGCCAGCCAGGGCTTCGTTGGGATTGCTTTCGTACTCGTACTCGTAGTTCCACAGATCCAATCCAGTACCAACTGCTGCTCTGCAAAGCATTTTCGATAATCATCTCTGTCTGGGTCTTTGTGATGGACGCCTGTCCAGCAACGCAGTTCCATTCGTATCATAGTGGAGTCGGGTTTGGGCTTTGCTTTGCAGTCGGACCTAATCACTAGCCAAAAATCTGCAGTGCCCGCATGGCAGGGCCATAAACATTCAAAGCAGCAAAATTTGTTAGCCGAGTTGTCGCTGTCATCAACAGATGCGAATCCCATTCGGTGCGCAGGGCTAGTTCCGGCGAGAACAAAGAAACGCTCGCATTCCTACAAGTGCCTAACTCCCCTGCTGTCTGAGCGCCAACAATGAACGCACCAAAATCCTATGCTAGTCAAAAGGATTTTTAGTTTTTACATTTCACCACAAAATAATTGCATGGCAATCAGGCTGGCCACTTACTCTTAGTCGATTGCTAAAGCAGCGATAGGCGATAGGATATAGTTAGGCGCGTTTAACTATCGATTGTTCCAGTTTATGTAGTTGATATATCAATACTCTCCAGAGAGAATTTGAAGTTGCTTAGGCATATCACTTTCCAATTTCTGTTTATCGATAGTTATCGATATTAAGCAAATGATATTTCCTAGCAAAAATATATGTATAAAACCATATTCAACTCCATTGATACAATATCAATATGAGGAAGGTAGTAAAGGACGAAAACTACAAAAGATCGATAAATATCGATATTATATAATTGATAATTATCCATAATTGGATTGACTATAAGTATTTAGCAATAATTTCATATTGAATTTAGATTCACTTACTATTTTATATACATAATTAAGTACCTAGTTTCAGGTTAATCAAATTCGATATATATCGATATATTGTAAATGGAAATAAAACTTAAAATAATACTGTAGTTTATAGTGTGCAGACAGCCGAAGTTGTGGATAGATGATCACATATATAATCATATAAGAATTTGGGCTATACGATGCTAAAATTCAGCTAGGCCTGAACATTTTTGCTGAATGTCTATATCCGTTAGGAGCAGCACACATACATCATGATTGACAACACACACACACATAACATACGTATATGCTCAAGAGAGTACATGGAGCGAGTACGGCAATTGAGTTGACCTGGCGGATGGACATCTTAATGGCGAGGACATCTAAAACAATTTTCCATTAATGACAACAACGTCAATTTCAGGCACTCGGCTACTGCAATGTTTTTTCATTATTTTCACCAGCAACGATGGGGTCGTTCGATGAGGATGGCGATGCCGATGCCGATGCCGATGATGATGATGCTGCTACTGCTGCTGGTGGAGTCGCTCTTTTATGATGACGTTACGAAGCCTCGGTGCTCGGCTGACTGACATGATACTGTAATGGAATTCAATAAAAGCTGAGAGTGCACAAACTGTTTGGCATGCAAACGACCGACGGCTTTTTTCGTGGACTCGCATCGAGTCCAGGAGTCGTCGGGCGTTTGTCAGGCTCATTTGTTCATTTTGTCGCAGTATCGGCGAATGTTACCGTCCACTAGCCGCTCCATAGGTGGTTGGCCAGCGCAGCCCACGAACGCACAACATTCAACATGTGCCGTAATTTATGCCCTGCAAGAAATACATGCACGCGCATACTCCATAAGAAAGTGAGGTCCATCGACTATCAGAGAGTTTCTGTAGCTGACTCCGAGGGATCATTAGGATTCCATTGAATATTCTCTAAATGAACTTAAGTACTATCTTGGAGTATCTGATGGATAGACTAACCCATTAGTCTACTCAGCTGCAGTAGCTGGCTCAGAGGGAGCATTAGGATTCCTTGGAATATGCCTTAAGTGCCCTTTAGGCAGAGGGATCCTATGGGTTCCCTGGAATATGCTTTAAATGCATTCAAGAACTATCTTAGACCATCTTAGACTAGCTTAGTTATTCCACCAACACCTCAACCCAGAGGAGTCCCAAAGATTCCTTGAAATATCCGTTTTATATATTCAATATCATCCCAGGCTCATCCATCACTCTCTCAACACCTCAGCCTACTCAGTTCCAGTGTTGCCAAG
This sequence comes from Drosophila repleta, assembly GCA_018903745.1. Lineage (NCBI taxonomy): Eukaryota > Metazoa > Arthropoda > Insecta > Diptera > Drosophilidae > Drosophila > Drosophila repleta. The sequence goes on along the minus strand of JAEIGN010000750.1, from coordinate 1,409,063 downwards.
CGAAACTTGGCAACGAAAAGTAGTGTGGAAAACATAGTGAGCCATGGGAAAAGCTTGTCCAGGTCGTACCGAGAGGGCACATTTTCATTCTCATTCTTGCACCAGAATCCGACAAGCAAACAAGTATGTTTTTTTAAAATAAAATAAAATAGTTAATTTGAATTTATAAAAGTATCTGAATTTTGGAATAATGCCGCATATCGTGACTCCGCTGCGTGCTAGCCTCCTCATGCAGATGCTGCTGGATGGCAATCTGTATGTGGTCAGTACTTGGTGCGTTAGCTACATACTCACCTTGATCTTTTACGTGAGTATCCATGGCAGCCAGCTGGCTTTAATGCGGATGCTTTAACTTGCTTCTCTTCCGCAGCAATCGAATCCTTTGAAATTGTCCGTGCTGCTTGTTTTTGGGCTGACCGTGGTTGTCGAGGGCATGCGCATCTACATGGGCTACTTCCTCAACCTGAGCCCCTATGGACCGCGCTCCAAGCGGCTGCTCTTCGCTGCTGTGGCCGCCTGTTTGCCGATGATGTGCGCCAGCTGGTATATAAATGGTGATCACGGCCTCTGGATGCGCGTCATGTACAATATGTGGACCATCTTCATCGTCCTCGAGCTGATTACCGCCGTGGTCATAATCTGGAATCGTGTGACCCGAATGAATGAGATGCCCGACTGGGCCGCAATGGAGGCCAATCTGAAGCTACGTCGTAACCGTCGGGCTCCTAGCCGCGTTTATAAGTTGTGAATTGTTGACTCAAATCGTTAATCCGTGTTAATTGAAAATAAAAATGTGTGAGAGAGAAAGAAAACGTAATGAAAGAGACAGAGGAAGGGTCAGAGAGAGAGAGAGAGAGAGAGAGAGGGAGAGAGAGAGGGAGAGAGAGAGGGAGAGGGAGAGAGCATCTGCTAGTTGTTGGCTTTTATGAGCACTTTTGCAATATTGTCTGCGTCTCGGCTGGCTGTCTGTCTGACTGGCTGTCTGTAGCCGTGCCACGCCCACATGTATACACCTTGGCTGCCCAATCCCTTTCGGTGTTGCTTTTATTGCATTTACTTTGCGTCCAGCGGCCAATGAAGCCGCTTGATGGCCCAACCGGATGTCGTTTTCAATAAAGGCGTCGCAGGCGCTAAGCCAACACACACACGAGCCACCCAACCCACCCATCCACCCACCCCACCAGATGAGACACATGTGGCTGACTTGGCTGTCTGGATGGCACTTTAATTAATTTCTTTAAGTTCATTAACGTTTGACTTGTTCAAGCAAGCGAAAATTGCGATACAGCGAATGGGCGGACGATCCCTCAGTCTCTCAGTCCCTCCTCAGTCCTCCAGTCCTTCCATCCAGTTTGATAGCCTTGTCAACTGGATATTGCTTTCGCTACCGCCGACCCTTAAAAGAACACCATTCCGAGGAGAAAGAAAAACATCAAACAATATATGTATATATGGGCACATCGCGACATTGTTGCTTGTTACACTTAAAGTGAAAGCTTAAGAAAAGCTGTTATCGATAACAATGGGGTACAGTTGCTTTGCAAGCGATATATCGCATTAGCTCCATCTCTAAGCATTAGTTCAATGATGGTTGCAAAGCATTTAATATGTAGACTCGAGTATCGATTCTGCTTTATATACCCAATATATCGATATTCATCGTATACTGAGCTGAAGAGTAAACCCTGATATGCATACCGACAAGACATAATTTATTATACGATATACATCGATATACATATAGGTAAGTAATGGTAATTGCTATCGATGTACAGTCCATACGATATATTACATTATAAACTATGCATATATCGATATATACCTTTCAGCATACAGAACCATCTCAGCTTGCTCACGCACCCATTTGAATGCATACGAACACCACAATCACATTGAGTTTCTATTCACAATATCTGACATATTCGACTCCCGACACTTCGACACTTCACACTTCGACTGTAGTTTGACTCGATATTCCAAATTTTTCGTGCGTTAGCTTATCGACAGGCCAGATAGTTTTTTGGGGACATTTCGTCGGTGTTCAGCTGTAGGCAGTGAAGGAAATGGGGAGTCTGGTTTAGCTTCACAACGAATCTTCGGTGATGTAAGTTCGAAAAACATGTGAGCGACGCCATAGAACAATAGCAAATTTTCAATTACAATTTTCCAATAATAAATTTTCCAAATTGCACAACCGTTTAATTTGAATACCAAAAACCACACGTGAGAGAGACTAAGGGAGCGAGAGTGAGAGATATGTCGAACCTGTCGTGCAAGAAGGCCAAAGGCAGCACCACCGACACGAAGGTCGTGCAGGAGTCGGCGCTGCCCGCTGGCGAGGAGGCGGCGGCCCGGGATGAGAACGCGCCCAGCACCAGCCACGGCACCAGGCAGCACCACAGCAGCCACCAGCAGCGGCCAGCGGGTGCAGGCGCCGCCAGCTGCAGCCACAGCAACGGCAACCGCAACGAGCACAGCCATAGCCACAGCCACAGTCGCTCGGCAATGCCAATGACGCAGCTGAACGGGCCGGTGATACGCATCAAGCGGGAGCTGAACGAGATCGAGCAGCACCCGCCGCCCAACTGCAGCGCGGAGATGTTCAAGGACGATCTGTTCCACTGGAAGGCGATCATCATGGGGCCCAGCGGCACGGCGTACGAGGGGGGCATCTTCAAGCTGGACATACGCTTTCCGGGTGCGTATCCATTCCGACCGCCTCAGATCCGGTTCATAACGCGCATCTACCACTGCAACGTCGACAGTCGCGGTGTAATCTGCCTGGACGTACTGAACGAGCGCTGGTCCCCGGTCATGAACATCGCCAAGGTGCTGCTCTCCATTTGGGTGCTGATCGGCGAGTGCAACCCGAACGATCCCCTGGTCATGGGCATCGCCGACCAATACAAGTGCAATCGCAAGGAGCACGACAGGGTGGCGCGCTACTGGACGAAGCGCTTCGCGATGCCCAAGACCAAGCCCAGCTCCAAGTTCGAGCAGGAGCTAATGCTGTCGAACGGCCAGGAGCGGGACAAAGTATCCGAGCAGGAGTCGGCCGAGCTGTTGCCGGAGCAGACATCGGCCCTGCCGGCGGAGCAGAGCCAGAACGAGTTGCCAGCGCAGGAAGAGGACGAAAAAGAGAAACAGGAGCAGGAAAAGGAACAGCAACAGGAACAGAAACAGGAACTGGAACTGGAGGCAACGGTTAGCAGCGGAACAAGCAGTGTCACGGTTACTATCAACCACAGCCATAGCAAACCTTAGACAGATTTCCCCAAAATAAACAGACTACAAGCACACTCCAGCTTATAAGAGAGGGGGGAATGGGTGGAAAGGGAGGGGGAGGGAAGGGCCTTGAGCGTGAGGTCAAGTGTTGGGCGTGAACAATTTGTGTAAATGCGGTGAGCGGACAAAAAATATGACTTGCATAATATGCCAGGACTCTCACTCCACCTATCCCCCTCTCCCACTCTCGCCTTCGGCCTGGCTCGCTCTAACCACCCAGTCCAGTTGAGCTGCTGACGCGAGCAGATAGCTAGTCGAGCCTTTGCGCGTTCATGTCCATGAATATTCATGAGCTGCCAAAAATGAAGCGTGCATAAGGCGCTGCCAAGGACTCGAGTGGGACTGGAGTGGGAGACGCTGCGAGGATATGCGTGAAAAATGAATTGGAACGCGAATGGGTTGAACGGCGGTTAGAAGGGGGAGGCAGAGGCTAGGATGGCGATTGGAGTCAGCTGACTGAAGGTGTTGATATATATATATATATATGTATAAAAGGACACCCACAAGGACCTGCTCTACCCACACACATAGCGAACTGCAGCGTTGGCAACTCTATATATATATCTCTCTTAGAATAGGTATTAAAAGAAATTAGTGCTAAGAAAAGATAGTTTGCTTAAGCTCGGATTTGCTTGAGACTAAGGCCAATCCCTACAGCTGCTGCTTAGCTCTACGCATGCAAATGGATTATGAATTATTGCATTAAGTCGGCGAGAGAAAATCGAAATCGCAGATCTGAAAATAGCTAATTATAAAGTGAAGTGCGAGGCGAGGCGAAGCACAATTGGGTAGAAAGACGACCCAGAGAGAGAGACAGAGAGAGAGAGAGAGAGAGAGAGAGAGGGGGGGATGGGAGAGTGTCGCAGAGCAGATCTAAGGAAAGCGACACTCAATTTGCGAAATGCGATAAATTGAATGAAAAGTGTGAAAATGAAGAGGAGTCATCAGCGCAGGCAGGATAAAAGAGTGGGCGCGCCTCGGCTGGGGCGGGTCAGTGTTGCAAGCTTAAGCAGAGCTGAAGCGAAACACACAAAAAGGGAGCAAAAAAAAAATGGGAAAAGAGAAAAATGTAAATGAAAATTCAAGGAAATTTAATAATAAAAACATCAGCATAAAGTAAAACGCATAAAATCCAATGAAATGTAAAAGGCAATGGACAGACGCTGGCACAGCCAGGATGTGTCCTTGTGTGTCCTGGCGCTGCTCGTGTGTGTGTGTGTGTGTGTGTGTACAAAATAGCGTTGGGTAATCACATTGCGTCGCTCTGTCGCTGTGTCCTGCCCAGGCAGGATATGCTCAATTGAACATGTTGATTGCTGACAGCGCAGACGCCGCCCGTGCCGCGCGCTCCCCTCGCCCACACAAATGAGGAGTCAATTGAAAATCAACTTAGAGCTTGCTTTAATGGAATTAGTTGTACATAGTAACAGGAGCAGCACCAGCTACAGCTCCGACTCCAGCAGCAGCAGCAGCAGCAACAGTTCCATCCAGCGGGCGTCATCATCAACATCATATCCAGATGGAGACGGCAGCAGCAACAGCAGCAGCCAGCCAAGCGTTGCGCTCCACACACAAAGATTCTGCAAAGCATTTCTGGTTTATGCTCCAAAGGGTAAAACACCTAACAAAATATACAGTTACACACACACACACAGGTGCCATTGTATATTTACCTGCCCGCATGACCCTTTCGGGTCAGCCAGTCGATTGGGCGTGCAGCTAGAAAAACATTTGAATGCAGCCCGATTGATGTTGAGCAGTGTTGAAAAGCGTGTAAATGAAATTAGAAAGCACACGCCCCAACGCCCCCCCCACACACACACACACAGAGCCACACACTCTGGGCTCGCATTAGAAAAGCAAAAAGGACCGACTACGGCATACCCTAGCTCGGGTCCGCCTTAAGTGTTGCAAAACCTCAATTTATAGTGTTAATAATTGTACTCTCAATTGCAGCCGCTTGGCTGGCTCGAGTTTCGATTACAGGCGAAACGTCAGACCAATTAAGTGCAATTATGGCCAGCACTCGCACGGGTCCATCTATCAAGTATCTAATTAAGTAGGGCTTCAGTGCCCACCTGGAGTGCTGCAACCACAATCGAAGTAAAAGCCATTTGATTGAATGCTTCGAGTGAATTGGTGCATGAATGAATGAGTGAATGTCTGATGGCTGGGGAGGTGGTGGAGGTGGCCTGCCATAAAGAGCACTCACTTTACGCTCACCATCATCGTTATCGTCATCGTCATCGTCATCGCCATCGTCATCGTCATCGGCTTCGTGGCTGTCATCGCTTTGGGTTGGTCGAGCTCGTGCGGTCCTTGGCTTTTGCCTAACTGCCTTTGTAGTTTAATTGAATTTAAGTGCGCCTCTACAATATGCAATATTGCTGAATGCGACGCACACCCACCCACACCCACACACACATACACGCACTTGGCCGGCCTAAGTGCATTTCACTTTGTTGCACGATTTGGTGGCAGTAGCTGACGACAATCAAACTAAGCCAACCCAAAGGGCGGGACGCAGGAGAGGGGGCGAGGCGGGCATCTGCCAAGTGCAGAGTTTGACGCAAACTCAGTTAGTCAAGTAAAATAGTTTTATTAATTGAGCACTGGCGAAGCCAGCCAGTGTTTAGTAATGCATTCCATATATGTATATAGATCGTATGTACATATACTATATATACATATGTATATATCTTTGTAGGCAGCAAAATATTTATTACTGCGAAAGCTTTGGCTTGGAAGCGCAAGTTGCAAACGGTTTAATATGATAGTTGAATGACGACGACATGCTGGCATTATTCAACACTGCTTAAGTTATATATCACATCAGATCAATATACGTATAGCGTCAACTTAGTTAAGCTCTATTGCATAGTTTATATAGCTATAATCTCAAGCAACAGCAAGTGCGCTTAACTGCGCTGATCTCTGTTGACCAGTGTTGATAAATGCGTCAGAAGAGCAAATAGCATTAATGTTATCCATAAATTTATCAATAATACAATGCACCTATATATTAGCCAGAGTTACTCGTATGGAGTTACGTGAAAACAGCTTCAAAATTGATAATTCAGTGTTGAACAACGCAGAAACTTCCCAAAACTTGCTGCTCATAGTGCGTATAAGTAAATGATCATATATGCATTTACAAATATAAATGTGTGCGATAATCGAAGCTTATTTATCGAGTAAATATGCAATGTGGTGCTGCCAGATCGCCAGAGATGGATTCTGGTGTTGCCAGATAAGTAAATGAGGTGCTGCCAGATAGTCACTAAAAGCTACGGCTGCTGATCTAAATCGAATAGGAAAGCTAAGGGCTGCCAGATCGCCACAGATAGATACTGATCGCCACAAGTCAACGTTTCGCAACCCCAAGCGGCGGCTGATCTAAGCTCATAATTCGGGGAAAAGCCAAGTAACACGTGTCGATCGCTTTTCAACTTAAGTCGAATTCATTGTGATGTGAACAAAGGTTTTTGTGATTTAATCCGAAGTCGTTGCGATCGTCGAGGAGTGAACTAAAATGCAGCCAAGCGGCACTCGGCACTTGCTCCACTTGGGCGGGCAGTTTTTTTTTGCGAGTTTGGGGCGCTTTGTTAAATGTCGCTTTAAAAACTTGCTCGTGTCCAGTTAAGGCACATAAACAAACCGTGGATACAAACAAACAGTCGTCCACAGTCCGGCGTCCACTTTGTCTGGCAAATAAAAAGCACTGAGCGAAAATCGATGTGCATAAAAGAGTAGCCAACAAGTGCAGGAAAAAAGGAGACCAGGAGAGAGATAGAGAGAGAGAGCGACAGAGAGAGAGGGAGGAAAAAACAAGTAAGCGAAATACTTCCAACTATACGGCCAGCATATTAGGCCACGGTCTGGATCTGTTGGCTCCTGGCATGGGCCGGGCCCAGAAAATGTCACAGCGCCAAAAATGGTGCCAAAAAAAAAGAAAACAATTTATATATATACACGACGAGGAATGAAGTAAGAACACAGCGTGGTGATGGCAAGTCGAAGAGCAGGTGCTCTAAGCGGAGTAGCTCGAAATAGTAGTAGTATCCTAAATAGAAGAAATAGTAGTAGTAGTAGAGAAAGTTGTAGTAGAGATGGTAGTAGTAGTAGAAATAGTAGTAGATAGTAGTAGTAGTAGTAGAGAAAGTAATAGTAGTAGAGAAAGTAGTAGTAGTAGTGATAGTAGTAGTAGTTGAGATAGTAGTAGTAGTAAAGATAATAGTAGTAGTAGTTGAGATAGTAGTAGTAGTAGAGAAAGTAGTAGTAGTAGTAGTAGAGATAGTAGTAGTAGTAGAGAAAGTAGTAGTAGTAGAGTTAGTAGTAGTAGAAGTGATAGTAGTAGTAGTTGAGATAGTTGTAGTAGTAAAGATAATAGTAGTAGTAGTTGAGATAGTAGTAGTAGTAGAGAAAGTAGTAGTAGTAGAGTAAGTAGTAGTAGTAGAGTTAGTAGTAGTAGAAGTGATAGTAGTAGTAGTTGAGATAGTTGTAGTAGTAAAGATAATAGTAGTAGTAGTTGAGATAGTAGTAGTAGTAGAGAAAGTAGTAGTAGTAGAGTAAGTAGTAGTACTTCATAGTAGTAGTTGTAGAGATAGTAGTGATCGTAATGATAGTAGTAGTAGTAGTAGTAGTAGTAGAAACAGTAGTAATAGTAGTAGAAATAGTAGTTAGTCATTGTAGAAATAGTACTAAAAGAAATCAAAGTAGACAATAGTGTATATAATGTAGTAGAAATAGTAGTAATGAAAGGAGTAGAAATAGCAGTACTCGACATAATAGTAATAGAAATTGCACTAGTACTAATAGTAGTATAGATAGTAGATCATACATAGATATGTAAATATCTATTTCCAACCCTTATGTTAGGATATAATAGGATAAGATAGGATAGGTAGATCCTTTCTGATATGCACACCCATTCCTCAAAGCTAAGCTTTAAGCACAGTCAACCAATCAAGATCGTTCTAGACATATGACAGATATGATTCCAAGATATTCCAAGACATCTGATATCCAAGATAACTACAAAGTTGAGTCTCATGATATTTCATATGATTCCATATATTCCATTCACTTAACTTTATAACTAATAGAGCTCTCTTCTTCTAGGCTTGGCTACATATTGGGTACCGGAATCATAGAACTCTGCTGAAAGTATTCTTGGTAACAAAAAAAAAAGAAGAAATTAAATGTCGACGGTTGGGCTTGGACTGGGCTGACCAAGGCAAACACTTGGCACTTGGCACTTTTTGATGTTGTTAGTGGCCATGTCGGCGTGGAGCCAGAGTTCCAGCTACAGCCGCTATTGGTCCTGCTGCTGCTGCTGCTGCTGCTCCTGCTCTGGTCATTCCTGCAGGTGTCGCGATGGCCGCGCAGACTTGCAAACTATGCACATGGCGGTAAATACTCTGCACGCCACGTGGCCATTGCCGGCTCCAACTCCGGCTCCGGCTCCTGCTCCTGCCAGCCGCTTAAATTTACTGCCCTCGGGCATTTCATTTTGGTCGTCCAGCTGGAGAAGGAGCTCGAGCCGAGCTGCCGCTGCCGCTGCCGTTGCTTCGCTCTGGGCGCAAACATTTCCGAAATGTGACAAAAAAAGAAGCGAAAAGAAGGTAAATAAAAAGTGCCGGACAGAAAAAGATGCGATACATGACATTTTTTTGTGCTCCTGTTTTTTATTTTCTGCTGGCAACGAGCCTACCAAACACGGCATATCGGTAGCCAGTGTCTGATTGGAATGAATGTCTCTCACCAGGCAGGGGCGGCAAAAAATGACAGAGAAAAGAGCTCAAAAACTGGCGTCATGCACTACTAAATGGCAGCGCGAGCGTCGTGAAGGGCCGTACATATTCCTAAAACGCGCGAGATAACAAGCATTTAACAAACTACAGAGACGAGACGAGAGCAGGGTGACGAGATGAGGAGCGGAGAGCGGTGGTGGTGAGTGGAACGTGATGCTCACAGGCAAGGCTATGCCGTTAAAAGCAACTGCTGGAGCGAATGCCATTCAGAAGTGGAGCACAGCGCGGATACCTAATGGCAAAGTTACAAGCCACTTGCAAGAGAGAGAGAGAGGGAGAGCGAGGGACTGAAAAGAGAGAGAGAGATTAATAAATGCGTCAGGCTGAGTTGGAGTCAGGCAATACACAATATGTTCTATCTGCTCAAGCAACTGGTGAGTGCTGGTTGAATCTAAGTGGATATATATTTTATAGGGCATACTCTACAGATATACTTAATTTCAAATTATCATTGCAGATTGTAACTTGAAGTTCACTGATCAACTAAACTTAAGTCTTAATCAACTTAAATCGATTCCAATTAGAACTCACTCTTTGAGTAGTATGTCTACTCTGCGAAGAGCTCCAAAGCTGATACTGTCTGCGTGGGCTAAGAAGCAAGCTGAAGGAAGTTCTCATAGGATTATTCAATGTTTTAATGATCATTTAATGTGACTAGTTCTTTAGTTAGTGAATTCTCTGATTGGATATCAACTTAACCGATCATGACTCAGTACTCAATGCAGGCACACTTTAGTCAATGCGAGTCTCTCAGGTTATAATTGGTTATATATTAGCAGCTAACTCTTAAATGTTGTCATTAATATAACTCTAAACAGATATCTTATGATATATTATGACTCCTAAATGTAGTCTAAATGGATATCTGTCTTTAATCATCATCTAGTGTGACTATGTGTATATATACTTAATTCGTCTAATATGACTTTATCTTCTACTACTCTTTAGTCCAACATTTCCCACTTTTTGACTAATGGGTAAGTGCAGCTAATGCCAATCAAATTCCAATCCCTATTCTATTCATCAACTAATGCAGCTATTTTGCAGGCAGCTCAGACGTTGACTAAACACCGCCAGTGGATCAAGCACACGCCTATACGACTGCATTCTACTTGGAACTCTATATCTGATCAAATTATATTATGACTATTGTAACTGCGTTGAGTACAGGTAAGCATAGCATAAGCCAATAAAGCATCTACTACTAACACCAATCGAGGTATGTTTTACTTACCACTCTTGGCCCATGCTAATACGAATCCCAACTGGAGTCCAATGCTGTAAATGCAATGGCTCTGCGAACGCAATAATAATGCAATAAGGGCCGAGGCCTAAAGCAAATACTAAATCAAATCAACTAAACTCTTCATTAACTTCAGCTTCGCTCGCTGCTCTGTTTCCCAGTCAGTCGGGGGGGTTCTCTGCGTGTTCTCTGTGTGCTTTCTCGCTCCCAGGTGGCCGTTTCCATTGAAGCTGGCTCAGCGGCTCTCTTGTTGCACATCATTTCACACGGAAATCAAAGACGCTTCCTTATTTTTCTTAAGTTCAAATTGCAGGAAATTACTTTGCCAGCGCCAGTGCCAGTGCGAGTGGCTTCACTTGTCCAATGTTGTGAATCCAATCCAGCAGCCAGTCCGCCGCGCTCCGTTCGCTCCCCTTGCGGATTCCCTGTGGACGACTGTGTTCCTTCAATGAGTTTTATCGTTTTCACTGCAATTTCTAATATTAAACTCAAGGCAGGTATTGCGTCCCCTTCAGAGATGGCTCTCCCTCTCTCTCTCTCTCTCTCTCTCTTAAGCCGCGGATGTTGAGCAGCAAAATCCTAACTGCTACTTATCGAGTCGCGACCTCCGCCTCGCTCGCTGAGCATTTTCATTTTCATTTTGGCGTCGTTGCCTCGGAAATTCATCAAAATCATATAAACTCGTTCGCCTCGAAAGAGACGCCCCTCCCCTTCTGGGCGCGTGCCCTTTTGGCTCCACTTCGATGCGGTTTATCATTCGCGAGTAACAGCCAAAAACTCTTGACGGACGGACGGACGGACGGACGGACTGACGGACCATCTGCATGTTTTCTTACACGGCTAACCGCCGAATGTTGTTGTTGGTTGTTCTTGGTTGTTGTTTGGTTGTTGCTGCTGCTGCCAGTGGCACTCGAGCAATATTTGATTTTCCTCTTTGATGCCATTAGTTTTTGCCCCATCCGCTGGCTCCACTCTGGCCTGAGCCGCTTTCTTGTTCCCTCTGCAATCGCATGCTGCTTCCGGAACCAGCTTTCTCTCTCTCTCGCTCCTGCCTCCCACTCTCTCTGAGAATCGCGCACTTGTAGCTAAACTTTTGTAAATGAAATTGCGAAATGTTATATTTTTCTAGATTTTCATTTCTTTTGCTACTCTTCTCACAATCTTGATTCGACTCCAGCTCCTGCTCCTACTGCTCTCCGCTGCTTCGTTCTGTCCACTTGACAGCTGAAGCAGATAATGCGTTTTGCGACTGTTGCATCGCAGCTCGCCAGGTGCTTAGAAACCATTCGAGTAATGAAAGCTCGGCTACAATGCGCTTAAGCAATCAGCTCCACGGCTCCGCCCACAGCCAGAGCCAGTGCATGAAAATACTCTGCACATGTATATATATATCTATATATATAGAAATATATATATATATATATATATATATGCTCAAAGCTATCGCTGTATTCCCTGAACTCTATATACCCCAAGCTTTTCAAGTAGTTGAACGAACACCTGGCATAACAGTTCCTAACAGTTCCGACGCCTTTTGTAACGTGTGTATATGCCTGTGTGTGTATATTTCTGTGTGTGTGTGTGTGTGTGTGTGTGTGTGTGTGTGTGTGTAGTAAATCAACAAAACCCAAAACACAAACAACAACAATAACAAACATAAGCATGGCAAATGAAAAATGCTTCCACTCTGCACAAATGTGTTACACACACACACACACACACACAGATACACCCATACTCCCACACATACACACACACACAGACACACCCACACACACACAGACAGGCACCCACACATACGCAGCGGAATCTCAGTTGCATTTTAATTACCGAATCAAAAATCACAGAAGCGGAAATACTTATGAATTTCTTATGAAGCTGCAAAGCGAAGAAAGTGCCGACGACGCGACGGCGACGGCGGGCGCCTTTAACATCTCCAAACATGATGCGAGAATAACGGTAGAATGGAAGCCGACGGGTGAATGCCCTAACAAACAGTTGAGCAAGGTGCGAAGGTGTTGAGGGGAAACGTTTACGAATGGGATGGGAGGAGGAATGTGTGAAGTGAGAGGAATTAATGTGGAAAGAGAATGAGAAGAGAGAGAGAGAGCAAAAGAAATCGAGAGAGAGCGAAAGAGGAGGATACGGATAAAGTTAAAGAAAATTGAGTAAACCAGGGCAAGAGACGGAAGAGACGGAGCAGCAAGGAAAAAAGTTGGGAGAGGAGAGAAGGGAGATAGAGTAAAAGCTATAAATGAAGAGAGAATGGCAGATAGGGATAAAGAGTAAGAGAGAGTGAGAGAGTGAGAATTGAGAAAAGGCAATGAGAAGAATATAGAAAGGCAGAGATGGATTAGAGAGAATGAACAGAAAGTGAAAAAAGGAGAACGGAGAAGAATGAGAAAGGCATTGAGAGGAAAGAGGCAGAGAGAATTGCTAGAATAGGGATAGACAGGTGGAAGAACAAGAGAATTGCATACAGAAAACGAAAAAGAAGAGAGAGTTGAAATAAAGACAGAAAGAATGACAGAGAAAGAGACACTAAGAGAGCGACAGAGCCAGAGAGAAGAGAGAAAAGGTTACAGAAATATGGACGTTGCCTTAAGCTTTGCTTCTGCAAAACTTTGATTTTTCATCAAAATCTTAGCCTATCTTAGCTCCTTCTATATAGATATATATATATATTCCCTTATCGTTAGCTCCATGTTGCCAACTCGTTAAAAATTTTGTGTTGCCTCAACGCGTACTGTAAATAAGCAACAGCAAAGACGCAGCAGCAGCAGCAGCAGTGGCAGCAGTGGCAGCTGCTCAGTTGTAATGTGGCTTCACCTTTGGCCCCGAGCGGGCAGCTCGAACAGTTCGCCAAGTGCGCCGCACACACACACAGACAGACACACACAGATACACGCTGCTGTGCACAACAGCCGCTCGAGCAGAAATGTGTGTGGGGAAATGGCAGAAATTATCCCCGATGTTTGATGTTGATTTGATAAGAAAATATTGATAAGTTGTGTGGCAACTGTTCGATTGCACCTGGCTGTTAACAGCGGCGGCGGCAGCACCAACAATATTTACAATCAAATATACACAAGGAGAGAGAGAGGGAGAGTGGGAGAGGGAGAGGTATAGAGCAGGTACCACAAGCAGCCAGACAAATTGGTTTAGCACATGCGTCTCTGCACTTGTGTGTGCTTTTGTGTGCTGGTGTGCGTGTGTGTGCGTGTGTGCGTGTGTGTGTGTGTCTTGCTGCATATGTAACGTCTTGTCACAGCCAGCCCACAAAATATGTAGCAGCAGATCTTTAATTCCAGCCTTGTGTACAAACAGCTAAGCACAAGGTTTGAGGTTCGAGTTCAAGGTTTTTGGGCTTTCTATACCCTGGAAGCATACGAAATGACTTGGAGTTGTCCAGAAGCAGCTTATGTTTGAGTTGACAGTAGCTAGTCTATATACTTCTCAGCTGGGAGGACTGGCAATTCACGATTATTAGCTGAAGGCACTAAGCCTGATCTGAGGAAAGAGGCAATGCATCATTAGATTATAGACAGAAATCGGCCTGTAAGAGCTTACAATGAGTTATGTGAAGAGCGGCATCAAGTTGAGCAAGGAAATCTATAGGACATCGAGCAAGACGTCCGCTCAGACTCTGCTAGAGAGCTCAACAACTGGGAATCAAAGCTAAAGAGAGATTAAAATAACATTTTATGGGCAGTTAAAAGTATAGGATATCTGTGGAAACTGCTTGAAGTCGAAGACTGGAAGTCTAGCCTGCACTTGGGCATGTTTTTGGCCATGATCCCTGGGCTGTGCGGCGGCTGCCTTTCGCTTTGCGGCTGCACTGCGGCTGTCCGACACTAAAAAATGATATACTAGCTGACATTTCGTCTGCCTTCACACTTTGTGGCTTACGAATGGAAGTTATTTGGTTTGCGCCGCCCGCAGCTTTGCGTTGCAGGTCCTCCGTCGACTCCCTGCAGTTTCTTTGCGGCTGCTGTCTGGCTCAATGAGCGGAGCGCTAGAGCATCAAGAGAACCAATGAGCAGCGGCTGTCTTGTTTGTCCAATGCAACTGTTGTCAATTAGCGAGCTGCAGCAAACGAACTGCCTCTTCATAGCCATATTTCCCTCCCAGACTCAGAGAGAGAGAGAGAGTTCAGTCAATATTCTTATTTGAATTTCAATTTCAATTCCAATTCGAGTCGGAAATCTAAGCAGCGCACAGTTAGCTTTGTCGACATCTTGAATTGTCGGCGCAGCGTTGCCTTTGAGCTATTTCGATAGTTGCCAACACTAAAGTCTAGTGTTGCCCAACTGTTACCCTACGCTCTTCACAAACTGTGATTCGACAAACTTCAGAAAAAAAGGGAAAAGGAAATGAACTACCAAGAGGAAAGTGTAAGTTTATTGCAATCACAAATATATTCCATTTATCTAATATAATATAATATATATTCTGCAATCAAGAGCTTTTATTTGCCTGTATGGACCGGCAGTCCTGAAGATCCTAGCCATCCTGTGATTTTTCGCCTCTGCGAGCTGTGCCGCAGCTGCCATCCCAATATGTGCCCCACCTGCGAGCGCGAGTGCTCTCGCTGCCAGCGCTGGCAAAATCGTCGTCGAGAGCGGCACAGGATGAATTCTCGTCGGGCTATTGCTTACCACGGATCGGGCGACCAGGACTTAGCGGCGAATCAGCTAACTGATGCTGACAAGGTCGAACTACTGGCCAGAGAGCAGGAGGCTCGATCCAAGGAGGCTAAAAATGCATCCGGCAGCTCATAGAATCTCAGTCACTTTCATAGATAATTTACTCAAGATAAATCGGAAACTTTTTTACTGCACTTATAACAAAATTAATTTCAGTTACTCTAAAGGAGTAGAAATTTGATTCACTCATTCTTTAATTACTCTGAGAAAGCAAAAAAGAATTTCCTCAAAGAAGAGTAGAGAAAGTCGATTGTATATAGCTTTAGCCTTGGCGAGAGACTTTAAGCTTAATTTTAAAAATTTATTTTTATATAAGCGAAGCCCAATGGATCGATCACTTGGGGTTCATCGTTCCTCGTAGTCAACTTAATATTTCTGTTCTCATTCAACTCACAGCTAAGTGATCAAGATAAATTAGAAATATATTTTAACAAAGCTATGCTGAGTGAGTTCCTCAACATTATTAAATCATTTTCAAGGCCTAATTTAACAAATAATTAAAAGAAAATCTATTCAGCTCATAATTAATTCTTTTTTTGTCCCATTGCTATGTTCCAGCTTTGCCAAAGCGTTGGCTTGGCTTTAACAAACACTGAAGAGTTGGCCAACACCGGCAAATGCAACTCTGTGGCCATTCCGATAGTTGGAAAACATTCACATCCGGTCGAAGCACTGCTCAAATCGTCACTTTGTGCTCGACACGT
This sequence comes from Drosophila repleta, assembly GCA_018903745.1. Lineage (NCBI taxonomy): Eukaryota > Metazoa > Arthropoda > Insecta > Diptera > Drosophilidae > Drosophila > Drosophila repleta. The sequence goes on along the minus strand of JAEIGN010000750.1, from coordinate 1,393,312 downwards.
TAACCAAGTGGACTGAATTCGGAGGAAATCAAATCTGAAAATTTTTCAATAAGATGAAACACCCTTTGGATTTTGTAAGTGTATTTCGGCAGATAAGAAGACGATCTGCTGGATCTAACTAATATTTTCTCCACTTTAGGACATGTGTCTGCCGATTTTCCACGAGGAGGCAGACCCGTATCAGGTCATCACCTTTAGAATGTGTCCTATTTGTCGCAGTAATCGGCCCAACATGTGCTCATCTTGCGCAATGGATCCCAATACATGGCATGTGCGTCTGAACAACGAAAACCTTGGCATCAGGGTGTCTGCTAACCAGCACCCCGAGGTGATGGCGCTGCCTGCAGAGAGGCGTGCTATGGCCATTGCCAGATATAAGGCGATTCTCACTAATCCTAACAACTCCTAATTCTGGATGAACTTGAGACTTCTGCACTGAAGCAAATAAAGGATCTTTTGATTCAATTCAAATTGACGGAGTTGCATTCATTATGTGTTTATTTCACAGATATATTTCTATATATATATAGTGTGTGTGTGTGTGTGTGGACTCCGATGTGCTCGGACCACGTGCTCTGCCAACTGCGCAGCTGCGCCTGGGCTGCAGTCAGAATTGTTTTGAAGTGAAGTCTGTTTGCAGATGGCCTTTCTAGGTTAGACTAGACATAGCATATTCAGGTTATGCACAGCAAACCATGTGCTATAGTAGCTTTAGTTAAGGCTCTAGTGATATAAGAGACTTAGCCTAAAGCCAATAGCGGCAGATGGCGCCACATGTCACAGAGGCTGCATGCGAAAGAGCATTTCACAAGTCAGCAGAGGCAAATTTTGTATTTGTTTTCAAGCTTTACATTTGTGTTCATTTTTTTATATGTAAGTGGGCCCTGAGTGTGGTGCGGGTGTGGCTTCTGGGTGGTTGGCAATGAAATTTTTGGCTACTTTTCGACTGTTGGTAATTTGTTGTCTGCGTCTGCCGACGTCTGCGCCTTCAGCTGAATGTGTACATATATTTGTGCTTAACAATTATTTATTTATGAGGTAAACATCATTCAGTTGCAGCAGCAGCAGCAGCAGAGGCAGCAGCAGCGGCAGCTTTATGAATACATAAATGCGCCGTCCGTGCCACATGCCACATGCCACATGATAGCCGTTAGATTGGCTGGACGGTTGGCTGGCCAAATGACCGTTGCAAATTTGATTGCATTTACATATGCAGATGCAGATACATTCACCGACGCACACAACAACAGGGGGGGCATGGCAGGGTCAGGACCAGGACCAGGGCCAGGGCTTTGCGTTTGTAATTGCTACAAAAGCCATCATGATTTTTGCTTACATTTCGGCTTAACATCGACAATGAGTTGCATCCGAAATGGGGCTCAATTGTTGTTTAAGTACTTAACAAATAAGTCCCGCACCCCGCCCCCACCTGCTCCCTCTGTATGGTATTTGGGAGTGGTCAAAGTTATTTATTTAATTTCATTTCAATTGACTTTGTCAGCTAGTCAAATGCTGAACTAAGTTGAGCTTCGGCTTAAAGAGCCGTCAGAACTCTCTCTCTCTCTCTGACTAGAGTTAGTCACTGATTAAGGTATTCCTTTGTCTATCTAATATGCTATATTAAAGCTCAAGTTCATCAATAACTAAGCTGCGCTGAGAGCGAGCAGAAGTATCCTTGGCATCCTTAATTCCCTTTCTCTCTCTCTCTCTGGCGCACACTTTGCACCTCGAGAGATATTAATTGAATATAACAAAATGAATCAGTGCAAAGAGCAGAATACAATTGTATCGATTGCTATACTCAGCCAAAGATAAAGTAAAAGAAATATCAGACCAATAACTGAAGTCAGCCATGGAGCGTGGGAGTGAGCGTGGAGGTGGAGATGGAGAGGGTGGCAGCGCAGCCAGCGGAATAGGTGCTCAAATATTTATGCCAATTTTGGTTGGCTTTGTGCTGAGTCGGAGAAAATACAATGACTACAAAATGAAACTATTTGCGGCAATGCCACCGATATACAATAACCGAAGCGGCTCCACTGAATAAAACATGGGTGCCGGCAGCAGGGGGGTGCGGGCCGAAGCCCTTCGGACGAGCGCAAGAAAGGGGGGAGCGGGCGAGAGTGGAGCAAAGGAGCAAAAAATAAAACTAAGACTCGGATGCCTTTTGTGGCGAGCACAACTAGAGATGAACAAGAGAATGTGGCGAATAAGAGTCAATATAGGGGGAATATAAATATATAAACAAATTAATATAAAATATAAATAAATTAATATAAAATATAAATTAGATATTAATAAATATAGATATTAAATAAATCATTTAAAATTCAATTTAGATATATAAAATACAAGCAAAAAGAAAATAAATCATAAATAAATATACAAAATAAAATGATCATATGAAGGAGTATTACTTATGTATGTCTTATTCTCTTTAGCTAATCAGCTTTACAATTACTTCTCAAAAACCCAGAGCTCTTGCTACATTGAGTTCGATCTATGCATGTCAGCGGAAAGTATTGTTATGTAGAAGTATTTATAAAACAAAGATGAAAGAGAAATGAAAACAGTTTCTTATATTCAATATGCCAATTGGATATCTTTGCTTGCTGTAGAGCCCTCATCAGATTCTCTTCTCTAAATCCAATTCTCATACATATAATAGTACGCTATATACTTGGTATACTATATAGTATTCCAATATACAATCATTAAGGCAACTTCGTATGGGCAGCATTCCAATCAGCCATCAACTACTTCTATATAGATATATCTTCCTTGCTTGCTGCCAGCGCAACTCCTTTGCATGCTCCTTCGCTGTCCTCTCACGCTGCCATCTCTAGATCCAGTTGCTCCTGAAGTACGCTGCTGGCGCTGGCTCCCTGGCTGCCCGCCTGGATAATCATCTAGGCAGCTGGCAATGAATTTCTGAATTTAGGCGATACCTTTTGCCGTTGCTGGCGCTTTATTAAATCTGTCCCGTTTGGATTGTTATGGCGCAAACTTGATATGGATATGGATATGGATATGTATATGTATATGTATATGGTTGCGCAATTACACATAACACACTTCACTGCAGTCTGTATGCCTGTGCGTGTGCCTGTGTGTGCCTGTGTGTGTGTGTGTGCGGCACATCAAATATTTATAAACGTGTTCAGAAAGCCGTCGCAAGCAATCGCTTCATATTCAATATTCAGTTGTACCACGGCAAGTGCACCAAATTGCCAATCGACATTATTCGATATTGGAGCGAGCCACGCCCCTGCCTTACGAATTCAGCAGCCGCCGCCGCCGCCAGAGCTGCGGGAACAACAACATTTTTTCAATTATGTAAAAAATTTAATAAACTGCGATTCATATGAAAATTGATAAAGAGAAAAGGTTAGATACTTTGCGAGGCTGTTGGGCTGTCGTTAGCACGTGCGAAAGTTGCTGAGGTTATATATAAATATATAGTTATGTATATATATGTATGTACATACATACATATATACAACATTCTGGTCTTCTTCTTGACTACAGTTTCCGGGAAGAAACGGTTGCTTTTCCATCTATCGATGTTGCTATCGTTTGCTGTAGATCGCACTATCGGTAACTAGCTACGATACCAGTGCCAGCTGTTGATTGTGCCACCCCTAACCAACGATACTGCCACCCCAGACCTGCGATAGTACCATCACTAACACTCGCTAGTTGTCCATCTCTAATGCCTATTGGCTACGTCTGAGTCTCGAGTTCTTAGAATTAGTTTTCTTTGAATATCTGCGTAAACAAAGACGCTTCGCTTGGATCTGCAGCGCTTTAGCTCCAACTCAAAGAGACTTCCCATCGCATACAATGCAGAGAAGGCAGCTGAGCTGATATTGGAGCTATCCATGAGGATTATTCGATAGATTTGCGTCTTCTGCTGGCAGTTACGTCTCCTGCACCAGGTAACATAAATATTTCTCCTTCAATTCCTCTAGTTAAATATTTGAAGTGCTGTTAAAGTGGATGTCAAATTTAAGAAACAAGCTAAAGTGCATGTCAAATATTTACAATGCACATACAATGCGCAGGCATAACTCTGAAGTTAAATGAAAGCAAATAGAATTGAACAGGTTGTCAAGGTGCTTGTTAAAGTTGGCAGCAACATGCTGACAAATGGGGCCTATTTGTTTGCCCTCACATATGTGTGTGTTTAGGTGTGTGTGTGTGCGTGTGTAAATTGCTATTGAGAGTCGAGGAAAAAGATGCGTTGCGGCAGTTGCCGACGACCGACCAATAAAATGCAATGTTGATATAAAAACAAATTCACGCGGGTGCGACAAACCAAATGACAAGGACATTAAGCACACGCGCAAACACAGAGAGAGAGAGAGAGAGAGAGAGGTGTGTGTGTGTGTGTGTGTGGAAAAGGGCAACTTTTGCAATGATTTCAACATTAGATTTTATTTGCACTTTCGTTGGCATTTGCGCAGCCCCAAAATACACGCAACACGAGCTGCCAGGCAGGGACCGGGGCCGGGGGCTAAGGTGTTTAAAGCGACTACAAAATCTCCAAAGCACACTTGACTTAAATGTGTAGAATATGTGTGCAAAAGGTAGGACAAGGACTATTAGGAGCAGCATCCAACTGGCTGCGGCTGCGGATGCGGATAAAGCCCGAGCCTGCCTGAGACGGAGCGGCTGTAGCCAGTGGAGCGCAAAGCGACGAGAGCTGTTGCCATTACCGCACAGAGCCCACAGTTCCGTCTCCGTCTGAGCGAAGGGCAGGTGGACCACATATGACACTTGTTAATCCAACAACAACAACAACAACAGCAGCAGCAAGTCGATGACGAGCAGAACATGAAGCAATGCCTGGCTTGCCATAAAGTCTACGCTAGTTGAAGACAATTCCTGTCAGGATTTCCTAAGCAAAGCGAGTGAGAGACAGAGAGAGAGAGAGAGAGAGGGAGGGAGAGGCAGAGGCTGAGGCAGAGGCAGATAGAGACGCACACGCATACCAATAAAAAGAAACGAAACGATGGCACATTTGGAATCCTCATTGCAACGAAAGTGATTTTAATAATAAATGAATTTTTTGTTTTCCTCTTCCTTTTTTTAAGGCAGAGGCTTACTCCTGGCACTTCGGCCTCTGTCTGCCACTCGCATAGTTCTTTTTTTTCCTTGCGAGCCATTCACAAAGGACACTTCTTGGCGTTCGACAAATTCTTGCATCAGCAGAAAACCCAGGCACATAAAAGCTCCTGATGTGATTCAACTTGAAGTTCTCGAAATCTTTGCAAATGTTTGAGGACGTATTCTGTTGGACGAATTTTGAATATCCTATTGGTTGAGTAGTGCGTGGAGAGGGGACAAATGAAGGATGTATATCAACAATAGTATATTGTGTTATACTGATCTACTAAGCAGTTAATAATATATAGAGTCCTTTCTCCTTTCCTTTGTATAGAGTCCTTACTCATTATATGTATATGGACAGTGGAGTTGACTTAGCCTTGTCTTGCGGCTTATCGGCCCGTTCATCGTTATATATCTTCCGCCATCCGTTCGTCTATATATATACGTAAGTCCTTTGTCCGGCTAATCATCGTTTACCTCTTCGTCTGCTCCTCTATTCATACTATCCATACTTTCTTCTGTTTATACGTCCGTTCTTCCGTCTGTTAGTCCCTCCGTCCATCCTTCCTTCCATCTGTTCGTCCGCCCGTCCTTTCTTCCGTATGTTTGTCCGTCCCTCCATCTGGCGTGGTCTTCTGCCTAAACCTATTGAAATTGCTATGAAATAGAGCCTGAAATAGATTAGAAATTTGAGTCCGGGCACATCTAGCGCATTAATTCCTGCCTATTTTCAGCTTCATCAAATGTTTTCAGCCATTTATCTTAAATAATTATTCATGCATCTATATATTTTTAGGTTTAATTGCCTTAAGCGAAACTCCCACCCACTCAGTCCACTCGTATTGTATATATATATATATGTATGTAGGCAAATTGTATATGGGCCACATCTTCGGTTTCGTTGAAACCAATCCATTCTGCTGTGATGGGGCGCAATTTATGACGGCGTGGCTTATCAAATGTCTCGGCCTGGCGCATATTTCAAAAACTAATTGACGCTACGCATCCGAACAGTTGGCAATTATTCTAGTCGAGAAAACTAATCTCAGACTTTCGTAATGAATTTGTGGCATTTGCGTGTTGTGCGCCGCGATACGCTTAAAAATTAATAGCTAACCTCAAAGAGCGCAGCCAAAATTCATAATTATACTTTGTACAAGTGCATGGCTATGGCTCTGGCTCTGGCTATGGCTATGGCTCTGCCTCTTGACTCACTTGGCCGCGCTTTTGGGGTTGGCGCTGCTTGATGGGCGGCTGCTGCGGCCATAGGCTCAGGTTCTCCGGGCTCGGGTTCTGCTCAGCTTTGGGCAGCGGCCATAACTCATAAACATAAATTTAAATTAGAAAACAAATGAAAGCGCTAAAAGCGCAGCTCGTTAATTTCCACTACCAGCGTGAGAAGAGAGCTCAATCAAAGGATTCATCTGGCTGAAGTTTTACAAGCATGCGAGAATCGATCAAAAGGGCGTCATAAGGTTGCGCAGAGAAGCTGTAGAAGCAGTCAAGAAAAAGCACATTGAAGCACATTAAAGCTTTCGTAAGCAATCAAATTGTTTGCAAAGCACATTTGAGTTCCTCACAGAAGAAAACTTAGAGAAAGCCTCATTTATGTGAGTTAATCCTACATTATTTGATTAATCTAGCAAAAAGCACTTGCCTAATAATAAAAAGCTCTGAAAGCACATTTAGTTCGGCATATACATTGCATTTGATGACAAACATCAGTTCAATCAATTAAGATTTGCAAAGAGAAGCTTTGAGAAAGCTCTTAAAGCTTTTATACAAAAACAAAATAGAAAAGTCTATAACAATATATCCAGAACTTGAACTGATCATTGAATATCATAAGAGAGACCATGATATCGTAGCAAGAGCTTTAGAAACTAATTCTTGTCAAGCAAGGAGCAAGTTCCTATACTTAATCCAAAGCTTAACTTGTGTGGCGATTAAAAATCAAACTTTTCTGATTATAGTTTCAGCTTATGCCATCGAGCTGAAGTCTTCAGCAATGAGGAGGAGTTATGAAGAAGGCAAAAGCTCGACTCGGCCGCTTGACACGTTTCAAGTAGCTAGTTAAATGACTTAAATGATTATTTGGATGTGCATCAACTGAATGGGAGCCGCACTCAAGCAGGCTCAAGCGCGCGCTTGTTGATGGAAGCGGAAGCTCGTTCGTTTGAACTTTCGATATGGGAACGAATCAATAAATAAACGTTGCGCTGAATAAATTGTGCAGCCACAATCAAAAGTAAACAGAGCTCACGAGCTGTTGATAGCTGCTGGTGGTGCTGCTGATGGCGGAACTAAACCTCAAATATCAATGGCAGCAACCCAACCAGTGCTCGCTGTGATAATAAGAAAGGGCAAGCGGCGGGCTAAGCGTCTGATAGAGAGGCAGTGGTGCAAAGCTGCTGCCATTCAGCAAAATGAAATGGAACCAACATAAACAAAAATGCGACCACAATCGATGGCCTCTTCTGCAGCTGGGCAGCCGGGCAGTCGGGCAGGGACGACTGTGGCCTTGCCTTTGATGTGGCTGCCCAGCAGCAAGAGCAGCCGACTGGGATTCCCAAACTGGGCAACTTTTCCACTCTTCCTCGCCGGCGCTCTCTCCCCTTATTATAAGCCACATTAATGCACAGACATGCGCCTGCAAAAAAGGTTCAGAAACTCTAAAAACTCCAAGCGCAAAAGTAAAAGACGAAAAGGCGCAGATGATGGAGGCGGTGGCCAAAAAGAAGCTCCAGCTGAAGTTTCGGCCAGCATTACGTATACGTATACGTATTCCATAGACTGTGGGCTGGGCTGGGCTGGGGTTGATGTGGGCGGTCAACAGTTTTAATTAAAACAAAACAAGGCTGAGCCGAGCTGAGCTAATAGCTGAAGAGCGACACTTGAATATGCTTACGATTCGCATTGAGCTCTGCTCGAGCAACACTCTGAATGTTGTGCCAGGTGGCAACGCCAAGCCATCGCCAGCCCAGCGATGCTCGGCAACTAGTTCGCTTCCTCATTAACTTCGATTCGAAAAACGTTGTTGCAAAATTAAAGACAATTTTTAAGTTAGGAAAGAGAAAAGTGGAGAGGGAAAAACTTAAAAGAAATATTTAAAATATTTATGCTTATAGAATAGGGACAACAAAAACTCTATTCAATATTTTAGAATATATTCTATAAAAGTAAAAAATCTAATGTTTTAAAAAATATTTTCTTTCTAGCTAAGCTCAGCCCCAACGAACTCTAATTGGAATTCAATTACGTTACCAAGTAGTTGGCCCATTGCATGGAGCTGCAGGCCGAGTTAGGGCATGGACTCGACCGCAAGTTAGAGCGAGTGCGCCTATAAATAAATAATGTAGAGATACGTGCGGAAGGGAGGTAAGGGGGAAGGAAGCCCTACACACGCACACAGAGAGAGAGAGAGAGAGAGAGAGGGAGAGAGACACAGATGGACTTGGGTATAAATGAAATGAAGTGCAGTGCGGAATGAAGACGAGGCGCTGGCCATAAAGTCCGCTAAGAAATGTAGACATTTCGAGCTCCTTTGGCCGGCCAACAAAATGTGCGGAAAATGTGACGGTCAACAAATTATCAAAAAATACCAACTGCAAGAGGGGAAAAAGGAGTAGAAGGACGCGCACAAAGGGAAAAAATAACAAACGCGGATGTTGGCCAAAAGTAAAACGTGAAACAAGTGCGAGAAAAAAAAGGAAGCCAAAATGAGGAAGGAGCAGAGAGCGAGGGGAGGAACAATTGGGGGCGCTACGAATGAACAGCTGTGAATTTCGACGCCCAGCGCGGAGGTCAGGCGTTTAGCTAAAGAGTCAAAGCCAAAAGAAACAACAAACAAACAAATAGACAAACGGACAAAGCAACAACAACAACAACAACAAGAACAGTAAGCAATAAGAATAGCAACAATAACGTGGCGAAACGGAAACGCGCCCAAAGAGCTGGCCTACAAAATGGCCAAAATGAAAAACGAGCCAATGAATGAGCCCATCGGGCGCTAGCGACTGCAGCATGCCCGCTTGGCGGACAATATGAGTTGGCTTTCGATGATACGATGAGGTAATCCCTTATTCCAGAAAGAGGAATATACATATATGTAGATCCTGTACTCCATATATTCACTCAAATATGGTCACCCTCAAGATGCAACTGACTCTCACAATACCTTAAAATTTAATTCAACTATAGTATATAGTAGAAATTATAGTTTGACAACCAATATACCCGTTTGACCTTCGCCAAACAGAGTATATTAAAAACAGAGCTGAGCAGCTGCTATCGGCACTGGTGCGGCATCTAAATAATGGGGTTAAGCACTGGCGAGAATGTGTAATCATATAATGCCAAGTTTATGCTAGCCCCAGCTTAATTACACTATTAAGCGAGGCTCAAAGAGCTGCCAGCGAAGCGTTGCCAGATCGTTGCCTGATTGATTGCACCTGCGTATGGAATTCTGATGGGCTGCACTTAAGGTAAGCGGCTTGCTAATGAGGCTGTAAGCATATAATAGGCTAATATGTGTAGGATGCCAGATCAAAGTTTTTTTTCGTCTCTTTTAGATATTCAAGATGAATGCAGAGCTCTTTAAGGGCCAGTACATACCTATGGATGAGGAGGGTTGAAGTTATTCAAGGCGTTGCCGGACTGTTTGCTTAGTTGGCAATTAAAGGTGTTGGCAATTAAAGGTGTTGCCAGACTTGTGTTTGTTACCTGAGGTGGTGAACAGAAGCGCTACAGTTCAAGCAAGATCTCTTATCTGTCATTATACGAACTTTCCTTAGAAAGATGCTTTCACAATACTACCGTTTCTGTAGAGTTGCCAGATAGCTGACATAATGAAATATCCCCAGTAGATAACACATAAAATATCCACATTCATTCATTTTCATTTACCTATTGGGAGACAAAGTCCATAAACAAAAGCAATCATATCCTGGCGTTGCCAGATCGTCACTTCTCATAGCAGTCCAACAGAGTTTGAGCTGAGCGCTTAAGCTGACTGAATTCAAATCAAATACTATCAATGCCTCTGATTAATGAACTCAATTGCCAAGTCAAAAACTTGACCTGCCAAAGGTTGCCGGCGGACGGACAGGAGGTCAGGCAATGCCGGCAAAAATTAAGTTGTTACTTTAGCTGCGAGGGGCTCTTCGTTTGTTGTTGCTTCCTCTTGCTGCTCACACATAGACGTACGTATGTATATAATATATATATATCTACTTAAGCGTCCGTACGTACGTACATATTGTTGCTGCCCGGTGTCCCAGTAAGCGGAGCGAGCTGTTGGGTCGTGTCTGCGGGCTGGAAAGGATTGGCTTGGGCTTGACTCGGGCCGAGGCGGTGGATGTGGCAGTAGCTGCGGTCGGGTCTGTCGACTGTCCCCCAGTGTTTTTTGTTGTTCACTGCCTCTGCGAAACCTTTTGCCTTTCATTTTGGTCAACTTGCACTTGGCGTCGACTCGCGCCTCTCCTCGGCCATCTCTCATCTCGCCCCATTCAACCAGCTCGCAGTCAGAAATGCTTCTTTTTTTCTGTGCTGTGCCGCCCTCTTTTTATTTTTTTATTTATTTTTTTTTGTATATTTTTTGTTTCTTTCTTTTTGTTGCTCCTTTTTGTGGCTAAATACAAAGGCGGCTGGTTTTTGTGCCTGTTACTTGTTATTGTCCACGTTATTGTTGTTGTTCTTGCTGCTCTAGTCCGCAAGTAGCAAAAGTCTGGCTCGGGCTGTGGGTCGAGGCGTCTTTTTTGTGTGTGCTTGCTGTCTGTGTGTGTGTGTGTGTGTGTGTGTGTGTGTGCCGAGCCCGGTTGTTAGTTGCATGAATATGAAGTGGTCTTATAATCCACACCAAACAACAAAATGACCCAAGTGCGAAATTAAAAGGCGAAAATGTGCTGAGGGGAGTTGCCACAGCGTCTGAGTGGGGGCTTGGGTTAGGAACGGGCGAAGGGGCGAAGGGCGGACGCGACGTGCTGACTGCAAATGGACGAAACGTTCACTTTGTTGCTGGCATTCCATGAAGACGTTACGTCCGGAAGAAGCAAACGGACGAGCGTGTGACACAAAAGCTGGACAGTAATCGAGTACAACTCACACACCCCCCACAGCCCCCTCTGCCCACTACTCTCACCCCGACCATGTCAATTGTGATTTAAGCTGCTGGGCATAAGCCGAAAGTCCCAACTAAGCCAATTAGCTTTAGTCCAACTGATCAGGGCGCATTATCTATATACTCTATATACTGCATTAACAGTGCTCAACTATGTTAAAAGTTAACAGCTGTAAGAAACTGTGCGAAATGTTAGCTAACAGACGCTCTCAATGAGCAGGCGCAGTTAGCGTTCTCTCTCCCCCTCTCTCTCTCTGTCTCTTATATTTATAGCAGGTGCTGAAACTTGGCTAACGGATTGCTTAACTGGACAGAGTCTTGCAGTCTTAACAGATCTGAATTGGGTTTCATTCATGAAACTCTTTGATGTTACTTCGGTTTTTGATGTCTTACAAAATGGTGTTCGTGCGCAGGCAAGAGTATGAAAGTGTTATACGACTTACATAACAAGCTCTTCTACAATTTACATTGTAAACTCCTAGATTAGGTCTTATACTCCCAGATGTATGCTGCAGCAATTCGGAATTGTTTAAGAGAGTCATAGCATTACTTAGCTAGCTATAAGATATTAGATATTATTGTTAGGTATACTTCACTAGCTATTTGTGATGTAGACATTTGGCAGATAAATTTGATCCTTATGAAAAGCTTGAACAATTATCTTAAAGCTGAAGCAACCAGAGCTGATCATTAAGACAAAATACTATATAAAATAAAACTAAAATTTGCTTTATGTCTTTCTGTATTCCTTTTAGTGTTGCTGTTAACTGGCCACCCATTGGGTATCAGCAGTCAAGTGAATCTAATTAAAAGAAGTCTTAATCTGTATATCTTATATGTACATACCTTGCTCTCTACAACTCTTGTATACGCATAAGATTTAGATTTTATATATATATATATATATATATACATATCTGCTCATTTTAGCAATCCATTTAGGTTACGCTTCGATTGCAAGCAAAGTTTCAATATTGAATCGGAATTTAGTACGCTTTGGTTGCGGTCTTCGTTAGCATTAACATAGTGATGTAATAACATAGTAATGCAAGTGCAAGTAACAGTTAAAGAAAATGTTACATTTAACAGCACTGTTAGAGTAATGTTAATTAACAGCGCACAGAAGCTTGCTTTGCTTTGCTGTGCTTTTGGGACACCAGAGGAAAAGCTTAGAGAATGGAAAGTTAAGGGGAAATTTGTAGAATTTCCATTTAGAGGCAATTTGGAAATGACTGTTTTAATGGGAAGGCTTTCTGCCCTACTCAATGCATTGCCGTTAAGGCTTAACCAGCAGATTACGTATACGCCAGCGTGTCGCAATGGTGATTGCATGGGCTGCTGGGCGGACTCCGGCAGTGGCTATCGGCGCAGCGTCGATAAGCAGAGGAGACAAAGGCGCAAACAAGGCCAGCGACAAGTCCATTGTGTATAATAAATTTCCAATTATGATCGGTCGACTGTTTGCGGTCGCAGAGCCCGCTGCACCCATGCAGGCCCAGCCATGGCCATGGCAGCGCGTGCGTGAGTGTGTGTGTCTATCTGTGCTTAATTTATACGCTTAACAAATTGGATTAATTATGAAACCATGAAAATTGGGTTAATACCTTTTGGTTAAATAATTGCCAAGCATTTGCTGGCCATTGAACTCGACAACTGTTGCAGCAGCACTCGGGAGCTGCCGCCCGATGGGCGCTGCCTCCGCGTGCGGTAGCATGCTGCAGCGCGTCGCACGTGCTGCTGCAATTACAATGCGCTAATAAAAATAAATGAGTTTCACGCGGCGATCAGCTGCCATTTAATGTAATTATTTAAATACAATTTACAATTTGGCTCGCTTAAACGAATGCGCGCCAGGTCAGCCAGGTCAGCAGAGCCCAGGCCAAGCCACCGAAATGCCAACCAATCCACTCAGACATCCAGCCGCCCAGCCACCCACCCAAACAGTGGCCTGGCTTATCTACTCGTGATATGTGTGTGCATACAGATATATATATATAGTATATATCTGTATGCATTTATATCCAGTTTACCAACGTTAAACACGTGTCGTCCGCTGCTCAACTCGCGCTTACTTCGTTTACTTATGCTTTGATTTCCATAGGAGTAATTAATATTTCACATGTTACCACAGCATTCCAGTGCAATCCACAACAGGGGCGAGTGGGCGTGGTCACATACATTTAAAAATCTGTCGACAAAGCTGTCTTTGGCCGGCGTTAATTTGCTTTTAATGGGTTTCGCTATGGGGCATGCTGAGAGAGAGAGAGAGAGTCCTGCAGGATTTCCCAATCCCTATCTACAGCTACTCAGGCTGGATATGTACATCAAATTTGTTAGCTTTAGGAGAGAGTTCATGTGTAGAGGGAGCTCGAACGGGAAGTGCTAGTGCTTAGCTTTGCTGTTCAGCTTTGGAAGTATTCTTGGCATTTCTTACTTTCTTTATTACAGCTCTGCAAAACAAGTAATTATTATTATATGAAAACATTTCTCTTTCTATACTTATCCAAGTTTGTGAATCAATTCCCTTTATAAATTGTCTCAATATATTGTCTTTCAGCAAATACATCAACTTTCCCAACTCAAGAGCTTTGCTGGCGCCATCTACAGCTTAAAAACTGCAACAATTTCGCATGGAATTTCGAATTCACAACTTTCCGACTTAACAGCACTTGAGCTTTACGCCTATGTTAAGTCAAATGTTAACAAATGTTAACCGTACTAAATGTTAGTTTAACACAGCTCGGCTCTTGTTGGCCTAAAGCTAACTGCAAATGAAGACTAAACTGTAAAATGCGCATGTTAAATTATAAATGAAATGTTAAAAACTGTTATAAAATGCAATTTTATGGTAATATAATTCGATTTTATTATAAATGTTTATTTTATTTATTTAATATTTTTTTTTTAATTTATTATTATTTATTTTCATTTATTTATTTATATTATTATTTATTTTTTTTATTTTACTATTTAATGTACATAGATTAGGTCCTGTAAATTGAAATAATAAATATAAAATAAATACATATTTATTTATATTTTTATTTTAAAGTTATTAAACTAGTTATCTATCTATCTATCTATCTAGCTATCTATCTATGTGTCTATCTATCTATCTATCTATCTATCTATCTATCTATCTATCTATCTATCTATCTAGCTATCTATCTATCTATCTATCTATCAATCTCTATCTACCTATCTATCTATCTATCTGTCTATCTGCCTATCTATCTATCTATCTATCTCCAATCACATCCTCCTCCAGCCATCACTAGCTCTGCAATCATTCCGCCTTTCACAAACACAGTTTCCTTCCAGAGTATCTCCCAGTCTATCATAGCCCACTGTTAAATTTTCTCAAATTTTCGCTCGTCATGCAAAACATTAAATCAATAAATAAAATAGAAAAAGAAAAAAGAAAAAACCAGAACAACAACTAAATGAATTTCATGACTTTTATCGCTCGCAGCCAAACCCCTTTCCACCCCTTGCCACCCCATTTCCCGCCCGCTGTCAACTGCAAGTTGGTCTGTGGGCCACTTTGGAATCTTTATTCATAGAGCGTTGGTGACGTTGTCAGCCCAATTATTTGGTTATTAGTTATTTATGAAGCCGCCGTCGCTTAGTCGTGTAAGCTGCTCAACTGGCCACAAGCCAGGGCCCACCAGACCCGAAACCCAACTCCAAGCGCTCCTCGCGCCGTTCCCGCTGCTGCGCCTGCTGTGCCGGGCTTGTCTAATTGCACAACATGAGTCGCTTGTCAGTGGTCAAAATATGTTGGCGGTTGCCCATTGTCCAGGTAATCAATTGGCCAACTGACTGAGAATATTCGGTTGCCATTCGCTTTACTCATTAGTGGCCCAGCGGGTCGCGCCGGGTATATGCGATTGGTATATGAGTTGAGGCAGGATGCCTAACACTCCATAAAGTCAACGTCATGCATAATTTTTGGATGATTGTGCTTTAATTACTGCAGCTTGGAGTATACGACGGCCAGATACCCCGTAATGAAAAGTGTTGTAGTAATGTGAGTATGTTTTGTGGTCTGTTTGGATAATAACTGAACTTTAAGTTATATTTGAGTGGATATAAGTATATCTCATGCCTCATGCCTACTAGCTATTTCCCCATCAGCATTTACAGGGTATTTTTAACGACCTAAAAGTATGGAAAGCGATTTGCAAAAATTGAAAAAAGTGAACAGCCGGGCAAACTAACTAACGGCTATTGTTTGGCCAATGGGCCATTACTTACATGGACTATCACGGGCTCACATGGCCTCTCCCTCTCTCTACCTCTCCCCCTCCCTCTCTCTCTCTCTCTCTTTCAAAATATCGACTGGCCATTTGGCATGCCTTTCGATACAAAATTATTTTGCCAGAGTGTGTGTGGGCCTTAGAACAATGGCTTTAAATTAAAAGTGGAAATCAGCGGCAAAATATGCACAGCGCGTACCTTCTCCCCCTCTCTCTCTCTCTGTTTCTCTCTCTGTCTCCCTCACTTAAGCCGCACGCTAGCTATAGCTTACTCTCTCTGGCTGCCAGCTGCACTGCACAATGGCCTGCATTAAACATAATACGTGTAATTATTATCGTTTTGCATCAGTTTCTATATGACCTATGCTCAGCGCAGTGGCGTCCCCTTGTTTACGATTGCCAGGCAAATTGGAAACGGAGCTTGCAATCTGCTAAGTAGATGGAGTGAGGAAGCTAATTACAGAGAAAGATAGATAGAGAGAGCGAAAGAGAGAGAGAGAGAGAGAGATAGCGATAGTTGAGCTGTGTCCCAGTTAGAGATATCTGCAGAAAATATTTTTTTTTTAAATATATTTTATATGATTCTTGCTCTCTCTCTCTCTTTCTCTTTCTTTCTCCAATTATCTCTATATCTCTCTTGCCAACTCTCTCTTTCTCACTGTCTATTTCAACATCTTTCTTTTGCCTCCCTCTCTCTCCCTCATTATATTCCTTTTACTCTCTCTTCATCTCCCTCTCACTCTCCATTTGTTTCTCCATCTCCAACACACTCCCTATGTGTCTCTCTGTCTCTCTTTACATCCCTTTCACTCTCTCTCTCTCTTTCTCTCTTTCCAACTCTGTGCTTCTCCCTCACTTTGTCTCTCTCTCTCTTTTACTAGAATTAAGTCCATTCCGTAACGCCCCCTATCGCCCATATGTTGCAACTTGCAATCCCTCTTAGACTCTACGCCCCTGCGACAGGTTCAGAGTTGTTCAGTTCAGCAAGCCACACGATTATTGCCAATTTATCGTTGATTGTTAACTATTTATTAACGAATAACTTTATAAATGAGCTCCGCACACACACATACACTCGCGCACACACACTCGCGCGCACACACACGCACAGACAATGGCAGTGCAATCGTCAATGGTCGCATTTCAATTGCATTTGCAAAATGTAATTTTGTCATAATTCCATGGGCAAAGTCAATTTGTTCTCTCTCACCTGCAGCCAGGTGGAAAGCAGTCGGGATTCGGGCATCTGGGCGGCGTGTGACTCATTAGCGTCTGATGCAGCGATTGATTGATTTTAATTTGTTGTTCAATTAGTGGCGCTCATTCAATACCAATTTCAATGCAATCAATCAAAAATTAGGAGAATTTACCTCTCCCTCTGCCCCTCTCTCTCTATCTCTCTCTCTCTCTCTCTCTGTCTGTCTCACCTCTCTGGTCAGCTTCAGTTTCAGTTTTTTTTTTGTTTTCTGTAATTAAAAACTTGATTTCAATTTCATTTCATTCAATTTTGCACGTTGCATGTGTTTCGATTGAACTGATTCCGCTGGTAAATGAGTTTTTGTCTGTTCATTTGGAGTGTCAGAGAGTGAACTAGTTCATGTACAAGTTTGTGAACTGGAAGAAAAGTAAACTTAGGGCTTAACTGAAGTGTTATTCAGTCAGTCAGGCTGACATACAGACAGCCAGAGACCTTTCTTTATCGAGTATGAGCTTGGAACTAGTTCCGATTTGATAAGTAATTGTTAGCATATTCCAATTGTAATGTAATAGGAACTCGACTGCTTCACCTAGAGGTAGCCCTCATGATATCTACCTGAACTGGCTCCATAGTCCAATTCAATATTATGAACTAGTTCACATAAATGCTAAGTCTGTGTATATTTACTTAAATTCATTTCCTATTTATAAACTGGAAAGCTTTATAAATATTTCTGTGTGCACAACTTTTGTATCGATAGTTTTTTTGTTCCTTTGTTATCGATGCATGAAAAGCGGCTTGCTCGTTGAGCACATACATATGTATGTACATACATCACTTCGCACACATTCGTGCCCAGAGGCATGCAATAAAACTTTATTTATGATTCACAGATAGTTTTCGAATGGCATTTGTCCGAACAGTGGCGGCCAAGCCGCTCTCTGCTAAAAACCAGGTAATGCCATGCTTTGAAAAATCTCGTAACTCTTCAAGTGATTTCTATAATCGCATTTGGCTTTTGCTGACTTTGAGTGACGGAGTGCGAGAGGGGCAGAGGGAGAGGGAGGGAGGAGGGCGTAGAGGCTGTATGTGTGTGTGCCAGAGGCTTATATATATGTTGCTCTTCATATACATATATATATATATATATACATATATATATTTTTTTTAATTTTCTGCATGCGTTGGGGACTTTGAAAATATGCTTAGGCTGGCATTCAGCTGGCATAGGCGGCCAGGTGGGCAGCTAAGGTCTTTGCGGCCGCCAACAAGTGCCAGCAAATGTGCCGTGAAGAAACCATTTAGGATTAGTTTAATATGATACAAGCGCCACACACACACACAGAGAGAGAGAGAGAGAGAGAGAGACTGGCTGAGTGGGGGAGGCACAGTGAATAAGGCAGCTGAAATAGGCAAACAGTACTTAAAAATGGCCAAGCCGCAACAAAATGTGGACTACTTAGACACGCTCACACACACACACACACACACACACACACACACACACACGCACAAGGACAATACTATTAGCAGCGCAACGAAGGACCAAAATGAAAGCCAAGGCAAGGACAACAACAACTACCACAAAGTACATCACAAGAAAAGAAAAGAAAAGTTGAGCCGGCATAAGAACACGGACAAGCAAAATATTGGTTAGCTAAAGCAAGCGGCCCATCAGCCCCAACTCCTGCCCCACCCCCACCAGCAGAGAGAGAGAGAAAGAAAGAAAGAAAAAAAATGACAAATTTGCAAATGTTAAGACGAAAAGAAAACATCAACATAAGTTATAGGCTTAGTGCGTAATCGTTTTTCGTAAAACGATGGCAGCCACCGACAGGCGCATGGCCGGAGCCGCCTGGCTGAGCCGCCAGATGAGCTGCAGGATGAGCCACGCAGTGGCTGATGCTGGCGACGAGCGCCAGCCATTTGCAGCCAATTGCAGCATGCTGGCAACGCCACACTCTACAAATGCTGAGAAATAAGTAGACACAAGCTGGATAGTGGAGAATATACATATATATATGGATATCTTTACTTTGGGAAATGCGATCTTAGTTTAAAACTATCGATAAATTATAATTATCTATCGATCGACAGACTCCGGGTAGTATTAAGCAACACTAGTTGAGCAATAAAAATACTTAAATGATTTCTAATCGATACTTTTCTAGAGCCGAAGTATATTCATTCCAAAAGCAGAATAATATTAAAATGATCTTTATCGATAGTTTACTTGCCGCTTTTACCAACACTGGCTGTTGATCTGTGGAAAGCGAAAGTCATCCCCACACACTTATCGATACTTTGCATGCACAGAAAACATATCGATAACAAGGAAATATTCCTTATTGGTAATTATTACTGAGAATTATTGACAAACGCTAATGGGCACATAATTAACTGATTTAAGCAAGGCCACTTATCGCCACTTATCTTGTTGTTCATGCTCCTATCGATAACAGTAATCGATATTTTGCGCTTCTCATTTTTGAGCTTATTATTTAAGTTCTTTTGCCCAGTTACAGCCTCTGGTGCCTAAGCATGCCTAGACTGAGGCAGCATGCCCCCTATTGCCACGCCCCCCACTAGCGCCCACCGGATTGTCCGCTGTTCAAATTAAAAATGCATAAAAGCAAAAATGTGGAATTATTGTGATAAAATAAACACAGGAAAGCAGCCGCAGCGCAACACTAAACTACGTGAATAATACAAAGAGAAAGAGATAGCAAGAGAGAGAGAGAGAGAGATGGAGAGCGGATAATAAGAAAAAAGAACGTGACATTGGCCCGGCTATTGTGAGGAGTCGGTTCTCGGCGGGGCTGATGATGTGGATAAAATAAACATGGGACATTGGTTTCGGTTTGGCTGGGGCACAGGGCGGACGGACGGGCGGAGTGGCCTGGGTGGCTGGGCATTCAACAAGGACAAGACAGACGAAAGCGTGTTTAAACATTAAAAGGACCATTAGATACGCCTTAAAGTATGCTTCAAGTAGATTATCTTCCATCAGTTTTGTTTGCTTACTTGGAATTGTTTCGCTTCATTTTTCTCGTTTGCAAACACACACACACACACACACCCCTACAGAATAGAGAGATGTGTGTATGTGTGTCCTTTCTGCACAGCTCAAGTCGCTCGCTCGCTCGCTCGCCTTGGCTTGGCTTTACTTTACTTTACACACAGCGAGGCGTCATTTGGTGGTCCACGGGCCGCTGCGCTGGCCAGGGCGAGTCGGCGGTCGGCAGTCGGCGTTATTATAAATTGTGCGCGTGTCCTTGTAAAATAACATCAAGTGAACCTAAAGGCCAGCACAGACCAGGCCAGACCAAACCAGACCAGCTCAGCTCCACCCACTCGGGCGATTGCAAGTTTTGTCCCTGTGCTGCTTCTTAAATTACCAAGAGTGCGCGTTTTGCGGCGCTTATTGCTTTTGCCCCGCCTACTTGGCCGCATTTTCAGTAAGACGAGAAAAAAATTGAGAGACAGCCAGAGGGAGAGAGGGGCGGCACAGGGAGCGATGAGGCAACTCGAGTCGAGCCTTGACTCAATTTAAAGCTGCATTTGCTATATTTTTCAAACTAAAATTCAACTTTAGCTCACTTTGGTGCCATCAATAAGAAGTGCGCTTGCCTCTGACCACGTGGGCCATTGGACTGCCTTGGGGCTAAGTCTCACGCCACATATGCAAAATATCACTATAACCTCAACCCATGGCGAATGCCGCTTCACATACTAAAGCCATGTGAAAGTCTAACCTGCAAAGTCAATTTGCAAAGAAATCAAACTACTCTGAGTGCAGCCCCAGCGCAGTCGCCGCGAGAAGCTGCGCAGTAAGCAGAGCACGTGGTCTAAACACATGTGAGTCCGCACACTCACGCACAAACACACACACACTATATATATATATATAAATATATGCAACTCCGTTAATTTGAATTGGATCCAAAGATCCTTTATTTGCTCCAGTGCAGAAGTCTCTAGTTCATCCAGAATTAGGAGTTGTTAGGATTAGTGAGAATCGCCTTATATCTGGCAATGGCCATAGCACGCCTCTCTGCAGGCAGCGCCATCACCTCGGGGTGCTGGTTAGCAGACACCCTGATGCCAAGGTTTTCGTTGTTCAGACGCACATGCCATGTATTGGGATCCATTGCGCAAGATGAGCACATGTTGGGCCGATTACTGCGACAAATAGGACACATTCTAAAGGTGATGACCTGGAATGGATCCGGCTCCTCGTGGAAAATCGGCAGACACATGTCCTAAAGTGGAGAAAATATTAGTTAGATCCAGCAGATCGTCTTCTTATCTGCCGAAATACACTTACAAAATCCAAAGGGTGTTTCATCTTATTGAAAAATTTCAAGATTTGATTTCCTCCGAATTCAGTCCACTTGGTTAACGTGTCGAGCACAAAGTGACGATTTGAGCAGTGCTTCGACCGGATGTGAATGTTTTCCAACTATCGGAATGGCCACAGAGTTGCATTTGCCGGTGTTGGCCAACTCTTCAGTGTTTGTTAAAGCCAAGCCAACGCTTTGGCAAAGCTGGAACATAGCAATGGGACAAAAAAAGAATTAATTATGAGCTGAATAGATTTTCTTTTAAAAATATTAGTTAAATTAGGCCTTGAAAATGATTTAATAATGTTGAGGAACTCACTCAGCAAAGCTTTGTCCCAATTAACTTCTAATTTATCGCGATCATTTAAGCTCTGCGATGTTCCATGGAACTATGAAGTGATCTGCTCGGCTGTTGAAGTTATTCATATATTTCAGGATATAAAAAGATATGTTGAATATAAAGAAGATTATTATACTTTTTATAGCTTTAAACTTACAATTTCCTGCGGGCGATCCATTCCGATGAGCAATTCTATAAAATCGGAAGTCTCCGAGTTTCAGCTGTAGCTGAAATATATTGTATATTTTATACAATTTAGATTTTTTTTTTGTTATAATTTTTGATATCGGCTCCACTTCTTGCGATCTTACGATGTTCTTGCACTTGAAGCTCCGCTCCGTTGCGATATTTTCACTTTTTCAATGAATTAAGAGGGAATTATTAATCGAAACGATCGGCATTCGCATTGCAGCAGCGTCAGTTACATTTCTGCTTATTTAAGGATTGATATTGAATTGTCTTTGAATGATCAGCTTTCCTTCTTATTCTAGTGCTTGAGCAATGAAGATCCTATGTGAATCAAGACTTAAGCTCTGCCATATATATGTGAAGATTATATTAATTGTCAAAGGAGTTTAGATTAATTCTAATCGAAGATCTGTGAAGAGGGTAGGGTATTTGCCAGTCATGATTATCGCAGAGAGGGTATCTGCTAGTCGTAAGCTCTTGCAGATATGCCAATACAGTTCTGTGTAGAGGCGAGGCTAGTCGCATTTGCCATGAGAAGTCGAGAGAGAGGCCACTGCAAACGCCTCTCTCTCTCTCTCTGCTTGGTGAGTGCATCTGCTAAGACTACATCAGAGAAGTCTGTTCTGATTGCAATCGAAGCTCTCTGCTGAGGTGTGGGTGTCTGCTAGTCGGGCACTGTCGACTGATACCCAGTGTCTACTTTTCACTCACGATTAATGAAGCACATCGACTTACGTAAACGTTTCCTAGCTGCAAGTGCTGCATTTTTAATTATTCCATTTGAGCCGTCGAAGGCGAAGCTAATCGAATCCGCGCTGTGAGCAGCGAGTGCAATTGCAATCGCTGCCAATTAGTCAAAATTATCAGCACAATTCCATTAGAGCGTATCAGCGCAATCAAAACCAATTACATTAGCGCCTGCCGCTTGGCTGGCCGGGCCCGAGGCCGAGCGCCAGCTCCTGGCCAGCCATTCGGCCCGCAACGTTGTACTCATGCGGCCGCCAGTTGGCTTTCTGCTGCTTTGCAGTTGCTTGGGCCTGGCGCCTGGGCAACTCTTCGGCCCACCTCCTGTCGATCGGGACATACAGCGACTGGGCGAGGCGACGCTGCATGTGGCGAGTCGCCACATTGCCACCAGGATCAACACGCTGCTGGTGCGAGAGCACTGCCTGCGCTGCCCGCCCGCCGTGGCTCAGCAGCAGCGAGAGCTGATCGATCAGCTGCTCCAGCGGCTTTCCCAGCACATGTCCATACTCTTCTACCGGGCGTCCGCCCTCGTCCAGCAGCCATGGGACTACACGCTCTTCGTGATCAACGCGGCCGAGACATTCGAGTGAGTAGATCGCGTGACTCTGAATCAACTGATCGTGTGTTCTTCTATAAGATAAGTAGAGGAATTATAACTGATTTCTCTATGTCTTTATCGTGCTCTCTCTCTCTGCTCTTGGCTTACCTGTAATTCTCATTAACTACGATCACTTTCTTCTTGCATCACTCTTAGCGAGTCAGTAGATCGCGGGACTGTGAATCTATAAGATAAACCAAGCAATGTTTTCTCTCTTTATCGCTCACTCTCTGTCCGTTCTTACCCCACTCTCGAGTTCTCGATCGCGTGACTCTGAGTCAACTGATCGTGTGTTCTTCTATAAGATAAGTAGAGGAATTATCACTGATTTCTCTATGTCTTTATCGTGCTCTCTCTTTCTGCTCTTGGCTTACCTGTAATTCTCATTAACTACGATCACTTTCTTCTTGCATCACTCTTAGCGAGTGAGTAGATCGCGGGACTGTGAATCTACCGATCTATAAGATAAGTTTTCTCTCTTTATCGCTCACTCTCTGTCCGTTCTTACCTCTCTCTCGAGCTCTCGATCGCGTGACTCTGAATCAACTGATCGTGTGTTCTTCTATAAGATAAGTAGAGGAATTATCACTGATTTCTCTGTCTTTATCGTGCTCTCTCTTTCTGCTCTTGGCTTACCTGTCATTCTCATTACGAGTCTCGATCACTTTCTTCTTGCGTCACTCTTAGCGAGTGAGTAGATCGCGGGACTGTGAATCTACCGATCTATAAGATAAGTTTTCTCTCTTTATCGCTCACTCTCTGTCCGTTCTTACCCCTCTCTCGAGCTTTTTCTCACTAACTGCGATCAGCGATCTGACGTCATTCTTAGTGATGATCGCGACGCTCGTTACTTTTATGCGATGCCATTGCTAGAAATTCTTTCTCTATCACTCTCGGTTCTCTCTGCTCTTCACACCAGCTGCGATCAGCTTCTTCTGACGTCACTCTTAGCGATGATCGCGACACGATCGTTACTTTTATGCGATACCATCGCCAGCAGCTAGTGATGGCAGGGATGTAACGATCGCTCGCTTCTATCGGTAACGATCAGTATCGCTATTTCTATGCGATACTATCGGCAACGATCGCTAATCGCCAGTGATCGCTGATCGCTCCCCCTCTATTTCCTATTGCCCACGCCACAAGCTCATTTCGGTTTCCGTTTCTTTCGCCAGGCAGCTCCGTCTGAGGCGCACGCATCCACCGCACGATCGTGAGTTTTACCTTCTAATAGTGATCACTGTCCGTCTGCCGGACGTAAAGCTGCAACTCGCTGTGTCTAACGTGTGCCGTGCGGCGCTGGAGCAGCGCATCATCAATGTGATCGTGCTGGCGCAGCAGGAGGACGGCCGGATCGGGCTCTTCTCCTACAGGCTGTTCCGGGCGCAGTGCCAGCCGGGCATCCACGTTTACCGGAGCAATCGCCTTCTCTCCGACGGCAGCTTATTATATCCGGAGCTATTTCCCGTGCGGTTCAGCAATCTCAGCAATTGTGCGGTCAATGTGACGGGGCATGTGCTGCCGCCGCACTTCATGTACCGGCCGGCAGATGGCGCTGCCCTGCCGGCGAGCGGTGCGCTGATCGACGAGCGCGATCTGCAGGGCATCGGCGGAGAGCTGCTGCGCCTGCTGGCCCGAGCGCTGCGATTCCGGATTCACCTCAGAATACCCATGGAGAAGAGCGAGATCTTCAGCACGGACAACCTCAGCGGCTGCTTTTCCCAGGTGAGTCCAGCCATGACTTCTCGAATCCTCCCCCCCTTGGCATGCTTTCCCTCCCCCCACGCAGCTGGCCGCGGGCGAGGCAGAGCTGGCCATTGGCGGCTTCAGCGCCTCGGACAAGCGCCGCCATCAGTTCTCCACCTCGGCCGTCTACCACCAGAGCCACTTCATCTTCGTGGTGCGCTCGGAGCGCTACGCCGGACCGCTCGGCCAGCTGATACGGCCCTTCGAGCCCGGCGTCTGGCTCTGCCTGCTGGCCACGCTGCTCGCAGCGCTGCTCTGCGTGCGCTGGCTGGGCAAACGCGTGCGCCTGCAGCACCCGGTCGAGAACCTGCTGGCCTCGACCACGGGCAACCCGGTGCCGACGCGACGCGTGCCGCGCAGCAGCGTGCTGCGCCACCTGCTGGCCAACTGGCTGCTGCTGACGCTCGTCCTGCGCTGCGCCTACCAGGCGAAGCTGTTCGACGTGCTGCGCACGCCCAAGCAGCAGCCGCTGCCGCACGGCCTGGCCGGGCTGCTGCGCCAGAACTACACGCTGATCAGCAGCAGCTACCACGACTTCTATCCGGCGCGGCTGACGCAGCTGATGGAGGGCAACTTCTCGCAGCGCTATAGCCGGCTGCAGCAGGCGCCGAGGGACGCGCACGTGGTCACCATCTCGCTGGACAACAACCTGGCCCACTGGCAGCGCAAGCAGCGCGGCCAGCGGCACGGCGTACGGCTCACCCACATCCGGGAGCCCATCTATCTCTACCAGCTGGTCATCTACTTCCCGAACAGCACGATCCTGAAGTTCAGCGTCGACCGCAAGATCGAGCAGCTGCGCAGCGCCGGCGTCCTCTCGCACATCGAGCGCCGCTACCTGCCCGCGGCCACCAGCCACCACAGCGACAGCAACGTGGAGCTCGTCACACGCATCACCAACGACATGCTGCGCGGCCTCTACCGCTGCTACGCGGCGCTGATGGCCCTGGCCGGGCTGATGCTGCTGCTCGAGTGGCTGGCGGGGCGCTGGCCCCGACTGCGGCGCCTGCTCGACTGGCTGCAGTGATGACCTGGAAGCCCTCGGCACTCAAGGGCTTTGGATGCTTTCAGCCCAGTTAATGCTCTGTTTGTGTGTATATATATGTGTGTGTGTGAATGTGCGGTGGCTCTTTCCTTGGATTTTTTGCACACATGGAATGGCCTTAACAATTGATTCAAGACTTGTAATGCATGACCTATGTCTGTGTGTGTGCGTGTGTGTGTGTGTTGGTGTGGAGCGGCGACAACTGGCCAAGCGGCACGGAGCGACACTTGAGTTAAGCTGCGCAAACGTTTGCATAATCACGTTCCAATTTAAATTGCTCTATTTGCCGTTTTTCCACTCCCTCCCTCTCTCTCTCTCTCTCTTTTTCTCTGGAGAGGGGTGGTGCTGGCGTTGTCATCTCTCAAATTGGAAAAACTGGACAATTTTTATTAGCTGTCGCCGCTGAAGCGTGGCTGTTGATGCTGTCCATTCCACAAACGCCCCTCAGGCATACCCTCCCCCACTCTCTCCCCCCCCCCTCTCTCTCTCTCTCTCTCTCTGTATGTATCTGTTTGTTGAGTGTGCTGCAACTATGGCAACATCTGATTGTGTTTTTGATTTCTTTCCATCTCGCCCATACAATCACCCGCCTGCCCACTCAGGTGAATGCAGCTCGCCTCCCTGCTAAGCACTTCTCTTTTACCCAATAACTGTTTCCCCACACGGAATTTCTCAAGAGATTTTACGAACAACTTTTCTCTTATATTGGATAATTTGAAATTTTACTCCTCAGATAAGCGGAAAAAGGAGGAAAGGCTTTGCTCATCGATTATTCAATCCGAAATTAGTTCGATCTGATCTATATATCTATATGAGACTTGCTAGAGAGCTTGAAAGGCTTTGGCATGTCGATTGCTATTGGAACTAGTTCACTTGGTCTATGATTATATACAGATCTATACATTGTATGTGGAGTTGGCTAGACTTATTGATAGCTGGTTTACTATTGGAACTAGTTCGCTTTGCCTAAGATTGGATCCATACAATGCATGTGGAGTAGGCTTATTGGTAACTGCTTTACTACTGGAACTAGTTCATTTTGTCAATGACTACACCCAGATCTATACAATGTATAGTTCTCTAACTAGTTTATCATCGGAACTAGTTCACTTAGCATATGATTATATCTACTCGAGATATCTGAAACTCACACAGTTTCTTAGCAACTGCTTTACTATTGGAACTAGTTCCCATTAGATGCAATGTATGCCAGTTCTTTTCAATACTTGAGGTTGGCTTTGTTTGTAACTCGTTTGCTTTGTCTAATGTATTTTTCGAACCAGTTCACTTATCTCTATTATGAAAATATTTACAATTTGGGCATGCCTCTCATGGCGCATGATGGTGCTTTAAACTATTTGTCTAATCGTGTGGAACTAGTCTGCAGCCGCGTCGTAATCCGCGTCAGTTCTTCGGAACTAGTACTTTGGCTAAATCCAGCGCATTGCTTTGTCGTTGCGCACGATCGGATAGCCACTTAGTCCTCCGTCCGGCTGACACTTGACGGGCCGGACTACCTTGCCCACGCCAGGATTCCGCTGGTTGCGATGGTACTCCAGAGTGAGTCGCTCCCAGTCGTAGATCTTATCGTCCTTGATGTACAGCTTGCGTCTCAGCTGGCGGAACATCCGGCGCAGCATGCCGTAGTCCGGCTTGGTGGTGAAGCCCAGCTTGTAGCAGTAGTTCATGTACTTGGCGAACTCGCTGGGAAAATTCTGGCAGAGCTGCTCGTTGCTGATGGAGCGCTTCATCTCGTAGATGGCCTCGTACTTGGCGCTCTTCGTGTCCGCCGGCAGGTTCTGCCACGGCAGCTTGCCGCGCAGGAAGTAGATGAGCATGTAGCCCACGGAGATGAGATCGTCGCGGCGCGACTGCTCCATGCCCTCGTGCGCGGCGATGGACGCGAACCGCGCCGTGCCCGTCAGGCTGCAGTCCTCCCGGTAGGGTATGTGCACGAGGCTAATGGGATCCCAGAACTTCTTGGACAGCCCAAAGTCGATCAGATGCACTCGCTTGCAGGTGAGGTCGTGGCCGATCAGAAAGTTCTCCGGCTTGATGTCGCGATGCACGAAGCCGCGCCCGTGCACGTGCTCCAGGCGCAGCAGCAGCTCGTCCGCCAGCATCAGCACGGTCTTCATGGTGAACGCTCGGCTGCAGAACTCGAACAGGTAGTTGAGCGACGGGCCCAGCAGCTCCATGACCAGCGCACTGTATTCGTCCTCCTCGCAGAAATAGTGGATCGCCGGCAGCCCCATGGCCGGCCGCATGGTCCTGTACACGCGGTACTCGTAGGCCAGCTGCGGATGCGCCACGCCCTTCTTCTCCATCTTGACGGCGCACCGCTCGCCGGTGTACAGCGACCTGGCCATGAAGAGGTCTCCGAACGTGCCCTTGTCGAACTGCCCCTGCAGCCTGAAGTCGCCCACGAACGTTTCCGGCTCCTCGTCGGTCCGTATACGCTCCATTTCGACCTCTCTCTCTCTCTTTCTGGTATGAGCTTAAAGCTGTTACGAAAATTTCAATATTCTTTAGGTGTGTGTTTGAGTTGAATGAATGAAGTCAACAATCGCTTCGAAACTGAAACTGAAGCTGAAACTGAACTTATAGTTTTATTTAGCAAATGACTCTGGCTCCAAAGCTCTTTGATCAATTCCAAAAGCACGTGGAAGCTGGGCTAAAGTGGAGTGAGAGATTCGATTAAGCGTAAAACTGATTTAGATAGAGCTTTCAAAGCTCATGTAACTACTTAATTTCTGAGGCATTTATGCAGATTTGCTCAAGCAGAGTTCAATATGCCCTCAACCCAACCTATTGCAAATAACTTCCCTCGATGCAAGTTCATGTTGCTTTCTCAGCTTCATTTATTCGAGTGAATAAGTTTTTTAATCATCACATGCAAATTTAAAAAAAAGTCTTCATTTTTAATGGCCGACTCGCTGCTTCATTGTTTTATGGCTCCGTCAAGAGTTTCTTGTACCGCATCATGGCCTCCAAAAAAATAGCTGCAGGCAGCCGCTCAACATCGGGGTGTTGATACGTTGATATCTGGACTCCGACTCCATGATTGTTGTATCGTACGGCCCACCACGAGGGACTCCCTGCCTCGCACCGCTGGCACATGTTCGGACGGGTCACGCGGCAATAGCCGCACATGCGGAAGGTCATCCGCTGGAACGGATTGTGTGGTGTCTCATGCCAAATAGGCAAGCAGAGATCCTTAAGTAAAGCGAATATTGAATATATAGCAGATATTCTTCTCCTCGCTGCAATCTACTTACAAATTGCACTGAGCGGCTCATCTTCACGAAAACTTCTATGAATTTTACCCTTGACTTGAATACTGTCTACTCCACGTGTGAACACGAAATGAGAGTTTCGGAGAGCTGAGTTGCTATCGATGTAACTATCGAACACAGAGGTGCTTTGCATCAGTGTTGTTAACTGCTCAGAGCCTGTAGAACGCAGCTTCACAAACAAGCTGGAACTATGGCAATGGCACAAAAAAAATCCTATTGTGATATATTATATTATCTATATATATTATAATATATTATATATATTATAATATATTATCTATATATTATATTATCTATACTGTTTACAGATCATATCTGCTCGAGTCTTAAGAGGCGTATCAAAGCTTTACTTCAGTTTCAGCTTGAACTAAAGCTTCTCATTATCCTAGCAGAGCAGGCTGTAAGCTTATTAAAGCTTCAAATTCAGCTAAAAGCTCCTTAATCCAACGAGTATTTGTTGCATAATACCAAATTTTGCATTTCAATAAGTAATTAATGGGATTTATTTTGCGAAATATCAAAATATTTAAATTCATTTTTGGCATAAGCTTAAACTGAAGTTGAAGTTGAAATTTTTAAAGTCCTGGACGAAACAGACAGCAGCAGGAGCAGCAGCACACGCTTGATGATGTTGGCTGATGGGCTGACATGGTCTCGGTTTTCAGTCTCACATATACAGAGAGAGAGAGAGAGAGAGAGAGAGAGGGGAGGCAGGGGAGACAGCATGCAATGCGTGTGCGTATCGATTATCTGCGCCGTGGCAGACGGAGACAATCCGTACAAGGACAAGGAGACGTGTGACAAGAAGGCAAGGCAAGGCAACAAGCAGAAGCAGCAGTCGGAGTTTACGGGAACGACTACTACGACGACGACGACGACGGATCAACTAGCCAGTAATAATGTCTTTCGCTGACATTTGACATTTTGGCTATATTTCACTCACTTTGTGACAACTGGCAACTTGGCATTCAAATATAACCCGGGCCAGGCTACGGCCGCAGTGCCGTGCCCACTCTCGGCGACAATGCCAATGCCCATGCCCATGCCCAGACGCAAGTTCCAGTTAGCTGGCACAGTCATTCATTCATGCTCAGATGTTTAAGAACAATAAATTTGTGACTGAATGTCTGTGTGTGTGTGTGTGTGTGTGTGTGTGCCGCAGACAGACTAAATGTTTGGCAGCCTCGTCTGCCGGCTGCGAAGCCCAATGACAAGACGGGCAGCGACATATTTGCCTCGAACAGGAGCCGCAGCTAGAGCAGCAGCCGTAGCCAAAGTCATAGCCGGATTCGGAGTCAGAGTCAGAGTCGGAGTCAGAGTCAGAGCCGGCGGATTGTGGTGGCCATTATCATCAGTGGCAGCAGCCGAGTGGCTCGGCATTTACATCATAACATGGCCAGCTGATGGATAGACAGATAACCAGCATTAGCATTAGCGGCACGATGATGACCCAATCCCCACCTACATGGAGTCAGCTCCAGATGGATATCCCATCCGCCCTCCAGCCCCCATCCACCCCTTTCCCGTCCATTGCGCTGCTTGTGCGTGTGGGCGTGGCACGCCATGCTGATGTTGAAACATGCGGGTAAATTATCTTTTCATTTCCGTCAACGTCGTCGCTGTCGTCGTGGCAATTGCCACGTCCTCCCGCATACAGCCGCAGCAGCAACAAATTAAAGACCTGCCGCATGGACACCGCTCGCCTAGAGAATACCCTGTAATTGCACTGATCAAAGACCAGCTTCGCCATGCACTCGCTTCCCTATGTACTCCACTTAATCCATATGTCATCTGACCATCAACTTGAAGCCCTAGCACTGGAGTAGGATCTACTATTCTATATAGTAGGCAGTGCAGCCATTGCAATGGCTTCCCTCTATTCAATCAAAGTTTTCTTAAGTTCATGTTGCTCTATCAGCTTCATTTATTCCAGTGAATAAGTTTTTTAATCATCATATGCAAATTGAAAAAGAAAAAATCTTCATTTTTAATGGCCGGCTCGTTGCTTCATTGTTTTATGGCTCCGTCAAGAGTTTCTTGTACCGCATCATGGCCTCTAAAAACTTAACTGCAGGCAGCCGCTCAACATCGGGGTGTTGATTCGTGGATATCTGTATACCAACTCCATGATTGTTGTACCGTGCAGCCCACCAAGAGGGACTCCCCGCCTCGCACCGCTGGCACAAGTTCGGACGGGTCACGCGGCAATAGCCGCACATGCGGAAGGTCATCCGCTGGAACGGATTGTGTGGTGTCTCATGCCAAATAGGCAAGCAGAGATCCTTAAGTAAAGCGAATATTGAATATATAGCAGATATTCTTCTCCTCGCTGCAATCTACTTACAAATTGCACTGAGCGGCTCATTTCCACGAAAGCGTTCTATACATATTCGTCTTGAGGGAAGTCTTTTCCACAAAGTGAAAGTTGAAGTGAGTTTCCGAGAGTTGAATTCTATCGATTTTACAATCGAACCTAGAGTTGCTCTGATTCAGTGTTGCGCAACAAAGATCAGCAAGCTGGAACTCTGGCAATGGCACAGAAAAATAACTATTCTGATAATATATATTATATATATAGTATACATATCAAGTCTGTTAGTCTCCAAAGTTAGCATTTGGTTTCATTTGCATTTGAGGCAATTTTTCAATTTTGAGAATATTCCAATATGCAATGCAATAAGTAGAATAGAGTAGAATATTTATCGATGCAGTACATCTGTTGTTACCTACATATTTTCTTATTGGTTTGGAATGTGCGAAGAGTGAGCATCTCTCCAAGTGCGCTCTGCAGGGTATATATTAACTGCGGGCAGTCAGGCGAATATGGGCAGCAGCGATTCAATTGGCGGCTCTTAAGCTTTTTGCCTATCGGACGCGCTGTGCCACCGCCACCCATTTCCTCCCGTCCCCTGTCGAAGGGCCTGGCTGAAGTCCCATGTCGAGTTTCATTAAGAATGCCGCGAAAGGACATACGTAAACAATGGACGCATTCTGTCCTTGTGTGCGGCACTTAAAAGCGGCTTAAATCAATTTCGTTTCCTTCTCGCGCTAATTGTTAGCATCAAATGATGTGCATTCGGGCAAGTTGATTATCGAATGGATCGAAAATATATAATTTATCGATAAGTTAATTGGTGGCTGAATCGAGAATATTGCCATATGCCAGAAGTCGATAACTATCGATGATTTTACTAGATTTGGAGTGAAATGATACTGTGATCGGAATTATATATTTCCTATTTCATTTTCCATATGTAAATTGCCAAAAATCGATTTGTAATGACTGTTGATTGATATAAAAATATTCTAAAATTCGCTAATTGTCGATACTTGAAAGGATCTTCAAGCACTGCTCGACTGCCGCTTATTGTAGCCTGGCCACCTGAGCTGAGCTGCTTTTTGGCAATTTCCCCTTCAGGCCCCTTCAACACCCACGACGGCTGCATGCTTAATTTACCGAGCGAATTCCCCAACGCGTTGTGATAAACTACGGAATTTGAACGTGACAAAAGTTGTTGATGACTGAAGCAGCAACAAGAGAGAGAGAGAGGGAGAGAGATAGAGAGAGAGGGAAGCAAAAGTGCAATTGGCAGTGGGTCGGGCGGGCAGAGAGGTTGGAGATTGTTGCTTGTTAGACGAGCCGTAGCAGCCGCACAACAAACAGCAAAATAGAAATGACTTTAATAGCTCATCAATGATTCAAGCGGAAATCCGGGCTGTCCAAGTGCAGTCGGTTTATTGGATACCGGAAAGGCATTATGTAGCCGTTGCCCGTTGTCTGCTGTGCTCTCTGCTGTCTGCTGTTATTGCTTCTGTTGCTGTTGTTGTACTTGTTTATTTGTTTGATTGGGCTGACTGACTGCAGCGAACGCTGGGTGTCTGCTTAGCTGAAATGATTTTCACGCTGGCCCCAAAAAGTATGCAACAAAATTTGCATATTGTTTTGTCATACGTCTACGCCCTGACCGACCAGCTGTGCGTGCATGTGTGTAGCATATGCACCCCATTTACTGTTTGTTTGCATATATACATATGTGTGTGTGTGTGTGTGTGCTCACTCACACCTCGACTCACTCATGTGCCATGACATTTCCCCTCGAAAACAGCCCTTTTGCACCTGTCTGTGCGGCCGGCCCAGCCCCAGCCCCCGCCCCAGCCCCGCCCGGCTGGCTGGCTGGCATTCTCGGTTTTATCTGGCTATGTTTGTTTGAACATATATCTGCATCATTATTATCATCATTATAGATGGCACACGGCCAGTGGCTATGTGACAGTAGCCGCTTGGCTTTTGTATCTCATTTATTATGCAAATCTGAACGAGACTGCAGCTCGAACTGGGACTGCGACTGCCACTGCGACTGGCTGTGAGCCACTGGGCGGGCCTTAGCCGGGGGGACGGGAGGTTGGGCCGGCTTCAATGTGGGGCGGCGAATGGTCAACAAGTTCAACAGCTACAACAATTATGTTGTTGCACTCACACGAAACAACAACACGTCGAATTACTGAACATGGCCAGGAGGCCGTCCTCCTGCCCGTCCTACTGCTCATCAGCATTGAACATCCTGTGCTTTGGCATTGTCGCCTGCGTCTATTACTCTGCAGCTGCTAGCAATTACAGTTGTTGTTTTCTATATGCTCCGGCAGAGGGCACGTTAATATTGGGATAAACTAGGCGTTGCCTTCAGTCAAGCTCAACTCAAGCTCAAAGTCCTCTATCTATATCATCATCATCTAGAACTTCATTATGGAGTGGATGAAGGGCATTCAGCTATCGGTCTATCGAAGCGATCTCCTCTTCTTGTTTGTTTGCTATTTATTTATTTATATTTTTTTATAAATTATGAATGTAATTTTTAAATTATTACACACCCACCCATACACACCCACCCAC
Source organism: Drosophila repleta (assembly GCA_018903745.1). Classification (NCBI taxonomy): domain Eukaryota; kingdom Metazoa; phylum Arthropoda; class Insecta; order Diptera; family Drosophilidae; genus Drosophila; species Drosophila repleta. Next base: position 1,359,433 of record JAEIGN010000750.1, on the reverse strand, counting down.
ACACACACACACACACACCCACGCAGCGAGCGTCCATTAATAATGAAGCTTATCGAGAGTAAATATTACAAATCAACCAAATTAAACAATTTATACGCCAATTTGAAAACTGAAATTGCAACTCGCGCGGATTTTAAACGAATTTAAAGCAATTAAGCTGGCCCTGGTCGGGTGTGAACGCTTAGGTCATACACTGTACGACGGGTCGAGCTGGGGGAGGGCAAGCAACTGGGCTGTGTACCTTAGAGAGAGAGAGAGAGAAAGGGAGTGAGGTAGGTAGGGAAAGACTGTATCTACAGTCTACATAACTGAGAGTAAGAGAGTTCGATCTAAGTACAAAGAGTTATCGATTGCTAGAAGCCAGCTTGAACATAGGCACAGAGAGTCAGACGGACAAGGCTGCTTCGACTCAGCCTGTTAGCCAGACTAGCCAAAGTAAGCTTACCCCTCAGCTGCCCAATAAGAACTGGGCGTCGACTCACACAGCTGAAACTGTAAATTGATTCACACATTATTATGGCAGAGAGGTTAAAAACTATGCACAATGTTTAATGCGAGCAGAGTGGATGATTAAAGCCGGGCTCGAGGAGGTGAGAATTGTCGCCAGGCAATAATAAAATGTAAATAAAAATTTCAATTTTGTCAGCGTTCATCAATTACGTGTTTTAATTGAAAATTCCAAAGTCAATAGCAAAAAAATAAATTTAAAAATGAATATATAAGCCCATAAACAAGCTCTATATGCAAAAGGAACATATATACATATATACATATATATTATATATAGATATATAATATATATATATAAATTTCAATATAGCTTATCTATCAATTTCAAATGCACAGAGCTCTGTTTATTCAGGCCTATTGAATGAGCCACGTGCCAGTGGGAGCGAGATGGCGAGGCAGCTGCTTGGGCGGGAGACAGACAGAGACAGCAATAGATATAGACAATTGGAACTGTGCGCGGTGATTCGTCGCATTTTGTTTGCCGTCAAATTGGTTTTCAATTAACATAAAGCCGCAAAAATTAAAATGCGATTGAAACAACGAAAACAATTGTATTTACTTATCGACGGACCGGACCGGACCCGCCCCGAGCAAGAAACGAGAAGAACACAACAAAAACTCAAATATATTTACTATATATGTAGGCAGTGGCGGGTGGAAGGGGCAGAGTAAATACCAAAGGGATACGCGAGAGATTTCAGCAAAAAGGCACAGCGAATGTAAATTACATTTCCAACAAAGCAGAAACCAATCGAAGTGGCCGCAGAAGCAGTCAAGAAGCTGCCTAAAGGGGCTTGAACAACAGCTAGCAGAGGCTCCCGATGAGTAGCAGTAAATTATATTATAGTATAGTGTGATATTCCATATAGATTTGCAGAGTAACTAAAGCATTCATAAAGCATATGCCCTCGACCCACAGCAAATTGATTTCCTTTATGCAATAAAAGTTTTCTTAAGTTCATGTTCAGCTCTTAGCTTCACTTATTCCATTGAAGAATTTCTTTATTCGTCTAAACATATACAAGTTGAGCCAATTAGACAGAGATTTTATGGGCCCGTTGATCCATCTTTTGAAGGCCCCGTCATATAAACGCAATCTTATAGCGCTTCTTGGCCTCGTATATCTGAACCCGACTCTTGATTGTCGTACCGCACTGCCCACCAAGCTGGACTTCCCCCTCGGACCGCTGGCACTGTTCGTTGATATCGGCAACTCCGCACATGCGGATTGGTCATCCGCTGGAACGGTTTGCCCACCATGCCAAATAGGACGGCAAAGCTCCTTAAGTAAAGCAAAATATATAGAAGACATTCTTCTACTCGCTGCAATCAACTTACAACTCAATTGAATTGTCCGCTTCCACGAAAAGATCTACATATATACTTTTCTCTCACGTACAGCCTTCGCCACATGTTGAGCAGAAGGTGAAAATTTCAGTGAGTTGACTAGAGATGAATATCGATGTTACTATCGAGCACAGAGTTGCTCTGATTCAGTGTTGCTCAACAAAGATCAATAAGCTGGAGCTCTGGCAGCTGATATTATATATTATATATATATATATATATATATATATATATATATATAAAAAGTGATATATGATATTATATATTATCTATATAGTACTGTATACAGATCAAGTCTGTTAGCTAAAGTCTCCAAAGTTTGCGTTTGCATTTGAAGCAATTTTGATCTTTGTTAACTGCAGCTTGAGAATATTCTAATATCCAATAGAATAAGTAGAAATTGGGAGTCAATAAGAAAAGCATTTGGACAATTGACGCAGGGCAGCTTAGCCCAAGTCTTGACTTGGCCTTAACCAACACTGAAAAGTTGGCCAACACCGGCAAATGCAACTCTGTGGCCATTCCGATAGTTGAAAAACATTCACATCCGGTCGAATCGTCACTTTGTGCTCGACACGTTAACCAAGTGGACTGAATTCGGAGGAAATCAAATCTTTAAATATATCAATAAGATGGATCAGTCATTAGATTTCGTAAGTTTATTTCGGCAGGCAACAAGACTATCTGCTAGATCTAACTAATATTTTCTCTACTTTAGGACATGTATTTTCCGATTTTCCTCGAGGAGGCAGACCCGTATCAGGTCATCACCTTTAGAATGTGTCCCATTTGTCGGGACAACCGGCCCAACATGTGCTCAACTTGCGAAATGGATCCCAATACATGGCATGTGCGTCTGGGAAACGAAAGCGTTGGCATCACGGTGTCCGCTAACCAGCACCCAGAGGTGATGGCGCTGCCTGCAGAGAGGCGTGCTTTGGCCATTGCCAGATATAAAGCGATTCTCACTAATCCTGACAACTCCTAATTCTGGATGAACTAAAGACTTCTGCACTATAGCAAAATAAAACCTAAAACAGCCAAACAAATTCGACACAGTTGTGAATATTATATTATATTACTATCAAAATATGCAATGGGGGAGAGGGCAATAGAGGTGAATAGAAATAAATTTCATATTGAACTGGACTCTGCTATACTTGGTAGAGATTGTCATAGACATAAAAGACCCCTGACTCGGGCAATTGGTCTCATAGAAGAAAATGTTTGGCCAATTGGCAAAAGCACGTGGCGAGCGGCGTTTTTCGTATACGTGTGCACACACACACAGATGCGAGTTCGATTGACGCGGAAACATGTGTTTTTCAGATGCAAATGGGGACAAGCTTGCACAGTTGCTGTTTGAATGAACACTTTTAGTTGGGTGTCTTTAGAAGCGCAGATAATTAGGGGTTCAGTTTGAGTGGCTATTTGTAGTATGGTAGAAGATGGGCTTACGCTAGTTTAGCCTGGGGCATGGCTGGTATAGGGTCATGGAGTGTCTTCCGAGAAGCGCTGTTCATTAGGCGTGCGATTAACGAGCTGCAGCTGGAGATAATTTTTGAAGTATGCGCCGCACAGGCCTCACTGGGCAGGAATCTGCGCTGACTCCAAAATGCAGCGATACGAAGAAAAAAACTTGGAGGGGGGAGAGTGGGAGGAAGTGAGAGAAAAGAATAGCAAAAAGGACATTTTGCAGCGAGGCTGTGCGAATTGTTTCGACGATGCTGGCGATAGGGAAACAATAAGAAGGCACATCCGAAGGCAGCCAAGGAATGCACAGCAATCCAGGCGAGGCGTCCTTGTACAACTGACTGTCTGCGTGTGCGGGTGTGCGAGTCTCTGTGTGTGTGTGTATGTGTGTGTGTTTGTGTGTGCGGGTATGTATGTGTGTGTGTCAAAACAAATTTCATTTCACATTCAATTAAATTAATTTTAACACCATTTGCAGGCGGCAGCACGACAGCAGGCAACACAAGAAGATGCCAATGCCAATGAGGACACAGCAGGACGCTGGACAACGGAGAATGGAGAATGGAGCATGGAGCATGGAGGATGGAGCATGGAGTTGGGTAAGTGGGGGGGAGCGGGCGCTAAAGTTGAGAGTTCTCGGGCTCGGGCTGCCGCATGCCTTTGCCACGTTTTCCACATTTCTTCACTTTACCGTTAATGGTTTTATCTTTTCCTTATTGTTGCCGCTGCCCCAGTCCCGGCCCCACCTATAGTCTATAGATCGATCGAGCCCGAGTCCAAGTCCGAGCCTGAGCCTCTGCCACGGCGGAGCAAGCGAGCGAATTCGAACAGCGAGTTAATATAATTACAGAAATAAAGTCTGGAATTTTAATTAAAACACAACTTCATTTACAGCCGCAGACGACAGGCGAGCGCTGAACAAACAGTCGACTGAGGGGGGGATATGAAGAGCGGAAGCTGTGCGGTGTGTGCATGTGTGTGTGTGTGTGTGAAGTTTGCGGGGTGTGTGTGGCAGGTGTTGCCGCAATAGACAATGACAAACGAATAGCCGCAGTCCCAGCTCCCAGCTCTCAGTTCGCAGAGTTCGAATGACTGTCATTTGGACTAGAAAATTTCGATAATGAAATTCGAACAATTAAGAATAAGCACTAAAGGGAAAGCGAGTGTGAATGGGGGAGAGATGGGGAGAAGGGGGAAGGGCGCCAGCGTTGGCTAAGAAATGTTCCTTTAAATACTAAGCGGAATCTTTCTCAGCAGAGAGGAGAGGGAGAAAGAGACAAAGAAGAAGCTTCACACAGAAATCAACTCAAAGATAGACAGTAAGAGAGAGAGAGAGCTAGAAGTTTGTTCCTCATCTAGAAGTAACCCTAGACACCTCTGGATTTGACTTTAGCCCCTTTCTTCAGAGGCTTCTTTCTGGCCACGATGTCTGCCTTCTCCGCTTCAGTTAGCTGCTCCACTTCAGGCTCCACGTCGTCCTGAGTTTCGGTCCCTTGACGATCGTTCTCCTTGCTCCACCATGGACTGGTGCGAAATGTTTTCATTGCCAAAAGCTGACCTGGATTTTCATACCAAATATGCAAATCGCGGACCTTAATGGATAAATATGTTGTGTATATATATAACTATATGGTGGATCATCTCTTATTGCAATAACCTGACAAATTCCTTTCGGGTATCCATTTCCTTTTCTGGTTGAGCTCTTAACCACTTGCCAGAGACTCTGACATTAGCGACTATCGAAATAGCAGCCAAAGGGCATAGCTGCCAGCCGTTCAGTGTTCGCAAATGGCTCTTCAGCTAATCAATCAGATACAAATTTACCTAAAAAAGCTAATATGATTAGCAGACGAGCGCTTAGACTCCCTTTCGACGGGCTATATTCATCTGTATGTGTTCGTCTGTGTGTGCACACGTATACGAAAAACGCCGCTCGCCACGTGCTCTTGCCAATTGGCCAAACATTTTCTTCTATGCGACCAATTGCCCGAGTCAGGGGTCTTTTATGTCTATGACAATCTCTACCAAGTATAGCAGAGTCCAGTTCAATATGAAATTTATTTCTATTCACCTCTATTGCCCTCTCCCCCATTGCAATCTAAGTATATATAATATAATATTCACAACTCTGTCGAATTTGTTTGGCTGTTTCAGCTTTTATTTTGCTCTAGTGCAGAAGTCTCTAGTTCATCCAGAATTAGGAGTTGTCAGGATTAGTGAGAATCGCTTTATATCTGGCAATGGCCAAAGCACGCCTCTCTGCAGGCAGCGCCATCACCTCGGGGTGCTGGTTAGCGGACACCGTGATGCCAACGCTTTCGTTTCCCAGACGCACATGCCATGTATTGGGATCCATTTCGCAAGTTGAGCACATGTTGGGCCGGTTGTCCCGACAAATGGGACACATTCTAAAGGTGATGACCTGATACGGGTCTGCCTCCTCGAGGAAAATCGGAAAATACATGTCCTAAAGTAGAGAAAATATTAGTTAGATCTAGCAGATAGTCTTGTTGCCTGCCGAAATAAACTTACGAAATCTAATGACTGATCCATCTTATTGATATATTTAAAGATTTTATTTCCTCCGAATTCAGTCCACTTGGTTAACGTGTCGAGCACAAAGTGACGATTCGACCGGATGTGAATGATTTTCAACTATCGGAATGGCCACAGAGTTGCATTTGCCGGTGTTGGCCAACTTTTCAGTGTTGGTTAAGGCCAAGTCAAGACTTGGGCTAAGCTGGAACCGTGGCAGACACAATGCCCTGTGCCAATTGGCCAAATGCTTTTCTTATTGACTCCCAATTTCTACTTATTCTATTGGATATTGGAATATTCTTAAGCTGCAGTTAACACAAATCAAAATTGCTTGAAATGCAAACGCAAACTTTGGAGACTTTAGCTAACAGACTTGATCTGTATACAGTATAAATAAAAAAAATATATATATAAATATATATATATATATATATATATATAGATATATATATATATATCTATATATATATATATATATATATATATATATATATATATATATATATATATATATAATATATAATATCAGCTGCCAGAGCTCCAGCTTATTGATCTTTGTTGAGCAACACTGAATCAGAGCAACTCTGTGCTCGATAGTAACATCGATATTCATCTCTAGTCAACTCACTGAAATTTTCACCTTGTGCTCAACATGTGGCGAAGGCTGTACGTAGGAGAAAAGTATATAGACCTTTTCGTGGAAGCGGACAATTCGATTGAGTTTGTAAGTTGATTGCAGCGAGGAGAAGAATGTCTTCTATATATTCAATATTCGCTTTACTTAAGGACCTCTGCTTACCTATTTGGCATGAGAACATGTGTCAGCGGTACGAGGCGGGGAGTCCCTCTTGGTGGGCAGTGCGGTACGCCAATCAAGGAGTCGGAGTTCAGATATCAACGAATCAACACCCGGAGGTGAAGCAGCTGCATGAAATTGTGTTTATAGAGGCAAAGAAGAGCTATAAGAGGCTTCTGACGGGGCCTTCAAAAGATGGATCAACATGACAGAATGACTTATTGGTTCAACGTGTATAATTTCTAGATGAATAAATAGCTTCTTCAGTGGAAGTTGGGATGAAAGTGAATTGTGCAGATCGCCTTTGAGGTTAGGATTTTATTTTGTGACTCGTAGCAGACAACGTGTTTCTTGTTGGCAACAATGCAACGTGCAACGTGCAACGTGCAACGTGCAACATGGCGCAACAACAAAAATTCGCTGCTGCTGCTGGTTGTCTAATCAAAAACAGAAGCCGCAGCTGTGACAAGCGCTGGCGGTAGCTGGGCTAGAGGCGGGGGGGCGGCGGCACAGCTACAGCAGCTGGCATATGCACATGCGAATGCCACTGTGTGTGTGCGTGTGTGTGTGTGCCCGTGTGTGTGTGCGGCATTTTAGGCTAGGCTTGTCATGGGCTGCTCTTGCGGGCACACGTTGCGTATGCGCAACGCATTTTTGGGCCAACAACTAATGGATAAAATTTCAGCTAAAATTTGCAAAATTTGCATTTTTTGACGTTGTTTTTATGCAATGCCAGGCCTGGCCCTCGCACCGCCATCGCACCGCCCCCTTGGCTGACTGCCGCCTCTGACCGTCTGTTTGTGTTGCAAATATATTTTTTAATTTAAATGCAAATTTTGGAAATCATTTTCGAAGCATTATGTGCCCATATTGATACGCAAATTGCTGTCAGCACACGCATAGACATAGACATAGACATATACACTGACACACACACACACACTAACACACACACACACTGACACACACACACATGCAGATTTAATAACGCATACGCGTCAGTCAACCGCTGGAACAGGCCGCAGCCAACAGTTTCAGAGCATCTCGCCTGACTCGACGTGCGCTGTGACCGCCGTAGCCACCGAAAAGCTGACATCAGCGAAGCCAAACACCGAAACCCACCACACACACACGCACACTAAAACTGTTGTGTGTATTGATTTTTGAAGAATTTGTTAGTTGCAGAGCGCTCAATGATGGGCCGCCTCGAAATGCCTCTGTTTTTAATGTTTATTGGCGGTGGCACTGCGACGAGCACATTACTGACGACTCTGCCCGGCTGACAGATACCCTGTACTTAACATTTCGGTGTTGTAATTAGCTTTTGGCATGGCTTGAGTGCTTGAATCACAAATGGCAGAATCTAGTGCCTGATTGATTGATTGACTCCCTGATTGATTGTATCGGTGATTGATAGAGTTACTGATGGATAAAGGTAGTGATTGATAGTCATTGACTGATTCGAGTCACTGACTGATAAAGTCACTGATTGATTGAGTCACTGAATGAGTGGGTCACTGATTGATAAAGTCACTGATTGATAGAGTCTGGTTGATAAACTAATCTGTGATTAACTGATTCGCTGATTGACTGATCTACTTTCTTGACTTAGTTCTCGTTGATTACCTCACTGACTGATCGAATGATCTGAATGACTGAGTTGATTGATGACTGCTTGAACAGTTGATTGCTATCGATTGATCGACAGATGGATTGGCCATCTTCACTTGATTGATAGACGATTGATGCTTTGGCTTGCTGTCTGATTGATTGACTGTCTATAAGCTGATTGAGTAATACTATTATACCATTTATACTGATTGATTACTAATGACTAGAATGACGAAAGCACCTTCCCATACTCCTACAGTCAAGTTTGGCAATTTGTGCGAAACTCCTTCCTTCCCGTTGACATACCCGGCACACAGTTCGAATGGCTAGAGGGTATGGCCAGGCACAAACACAACTACAGAATTGCAAACGCGGCCGCAGCCGGCGAAAACAACAACTACATCAGCTGGGGAAAAGTGTGTAACCGAGCGAAGGTGTCACTCTGTCAAAAGAGTAGGCAACTCTATTCACCCCCCCCCTCTCCGAGCTCTGCCATTTCCGGTGTTGCCCCCAGGGCATGTGGCGCGGTCGTACTTTGAATTATATTGCCCAACCACTCATCGAAGGCACTGAAGTGCGAAATACAAATGCAAAAGTCCGCCTACACTGCGCCAAAAGCCTGATCAACTTATCAACTTCAATTCAATCAAAAATAAACAAATTTTGAGCACTGAAGTGAAAGGAAATATTGGAGCTGGAGTAGAGACTCTCGACTGTATTGAGAGATTCAGAGATTATCTTTGAGATGAAAGTGAGCTTATGTATACTCTCCCTCTCCCCCCCTCTCTCTCTCTCTCTGTCTCAACTCTCTTTGAGGAGTTCAGTTTGACTAAGTTTGCGATCAGTTGTCCGAGTGTTTTTGGCTAACTCGTCACAAGCTTTTGCTCTCTGCTGTTTGACGCGCTCGCCCCGCCCGTCGAAGTTCGTTAAGTGCTGGCTGGCCCCACCCATACCCCTCCCCCCATTCCCCTGTCCAGTCGCCCGCATCACGGGCTGGCAGTCATTTAAAACCATTTCACAAGTCGTCAAATCCGATTATGAACTCATTTCACTATTTTGCCCATGAACTACTTTGATGTTTTATTTGCAATTTAATTTTAATGTGCCTAGATGGCGAGCCCTAACCTCCTCTGCCCTCCGCCCTACGCCCCCTGCCGCTGGGGGCTCGCGGCCACCTGGGCGTGTGAGCAATTCGGAAAAAGGATGCGCACGCTGCCATGTTTTGCGGATGCTTTCCATGGCGATAATTTTATTATTGTCCTCGCTGCTGTTATTGCTATTGCCATTGCTATTGCTATTGTTGTTGCTGCTGTTGCTGCTGATGCTATTAGTTGGTTGCCAGCTGGCCATTAACGTCCATTTAGTCAGACGCCACGCATTTCTAAGTTGGTAACATTTTCTAATTGCTGCTGCCAGTTGTTTCGGCTGGCATCGGAGCGGGGGGTCTATGCTAAAAGGATGGGAGCTTATATAGTGTATAGTGACTTGAACGTTTATTACATCTGACACGATGCAGCCGTAGCCGTAGCAGAGGATTGGCCGGAGTTAGGTACGCTTCGGCCACCTTTTGCCATCGATTTCTCCTGTGGGTGGGTGGGTGTTTGTTCGCAGTGCCAGCAATTAGTGCATGCCCACCCACCACCGACCTCAGCTGCCAGCGCACTTATCACACACAGACAGACAAAGGACGCTCTTTGCCCTCCAATTATGAATATTTTCAAATTTATTTTTGCTTCTGCTGTTTGTTGCTATTGAAATCTAGTCGGAAATTAAGTTGTCCCGCTGACATTGGCATCCTCCGCCAGCGCTACCTGAGACACCTTAATGGACACGCAAGGCCAAAGTTCGGCTCGGATGCATGTTGATGTATGCAGCTGGCGGAGCTAGTCGCAAGGCCAGCCAGAGGCGGCGAGCAGCAGCAGGAGGGATCGGAATCTCCCACTTTGAAGTGATATAGATAGTGATGTCTGTTGCTTCTTTGTCCATAACTAAGTCTTAGATCAATCTATCTTTGTATCCGCTCCAGCTTCAGCTGCCTCTGCCATGGCTAAGTCTGAGATCTGCCAGCTAGCCCCAAGTCTTAGCATTTCATAGTAGAAAAAACATATTTGCCTGCATTGAAATACTTCCCAGATGCTCCTCTGTTGGCTGTCATTGTTACACAACGCCTCTGGCACGCTGGCTGGCTGGCTGGCTGGCTGGCTGGCTGGGCTCATGTGACCCGCATGGCCGGAGCGCTGTCGTTGCTAACCAACTCAAAGGAAGCTGTGCAAGTGCTGGCGACGTAGAACGAGCCCCTGAGACGAGCGAGCGAGCGAGTCAGCTCGGAGCGTCGAGCTTTCACCTGTTTCACCTTTTGGCTTTCGCCGTGCCAGCGGCCAGAGGGGCGTTGGCACTTTGCATGCAAGTCAAAATGGCAACACGTTTGGCAGCAGCAGCGTCGTCGGTAGGCGCCGCTGCCAGTCGAAACGGAACTCCAGGTTCCAGGTCACGTGCCGACTACCAGCCAGCCAGCTCCTAGTGCGGGCGGCAGCTCTCTAGCAAGCTCTGGGAGCAAGCGAGCGTGAGGCGTTTTGCTGGCGGTCAGGCGGGCCGCCCGAGATGCCGCGTTAATGTTTCTTTTACGTGAGTGGGCGCCACGTAAACAGCCACCCACAGCCCCGGCCCAGAGCCACTCGTGGCTCGCTCGCACTTGCTGGGCAATGTAAGTTAATAGCCGTTGCCGTTGTCTCCTCTCGCCGGCTGCAGCTGAGAGCGGCAGCAGAAGGGGGAAAAGGTGGAAAGCTTTATTGATAATTATTGTGCCATGCTTCTTACGTTTATTCATCTTGTTGCTGCTGTTGTTGTTGTTGTTGTAGTTGGCCCATGCATAAATTTAATTTGCTTAATTAATTAAGAAGAAGCGGGCGACGCTGGGCGTGGCGCACTCTAAGTGCAAAGCAGACAAAGGGCGTGGGGCCCCCCCCCCGGGTGGGCCAGGTGGGTAGGTGGGGTCAAGGCAGCCAAGCGCTAATTGAAAATAAAGACCAATTTTTTAATTAAACTTTAAATTAATTTATTGAAGTGCAACGCGCTGAACTTTGACCCGCAGCGAGCGGGCTCTGCTCACTCAGCTCGAAGATCAAAGCGTTGCCCAAAAAAAGTAGCAGACAAAGAGAGGGAGGGAGAGAGAGAGGTGATTATCTTTTTTTTTTATTTTTGATGGGCCTTCAGCATTTGGCACGTTGCATTGGGGGCGTGGCACACTGCACAAAAACCAACAATGCGCTAATGCTCATTTAATGCGATTTTGCACGTTTGCATTTTCTAATACACACACACACAAAGAGAGCGAGAGAGGGAGAGAGAGAGAAAGAGTGAGGGAGAGGCGCTTGCTCGCATGCATAGCTAAAATTTATTTATCCCAGTTTTACGCAATATTTGCACTGTATTACATGACCGCATTGCAAGAGAGAGAGGCAGACTGCACTGCATTTGTATGCACTGCGCGAAATGATGCGATAATTTGCATTTATTTAGCCATTTGTTAACAGCGCCACATTTGCATCGGCGGCAAACAACAATAAACAAAAGCAATTAGAGCTGAGCCTACACAGCCCCATGGCTGACCGAAGTTGGCTTTCAAGCAGAGCCCATTCCAGCCAGCCCACTCCACTCGCGCTCAGCCTCAACTAGCTCTACTCTTCTCGAGCAGATTCTCTTAATCTCCATTTCCCTCTGCCCCATTGCAATCAAGATACTCTTGGATCTTTTAAACATCTTTGGCCAATCTAGCCTTATTTATTTGGGTGATGAAGACTCTGCTTCCACCAGCAATTATGTCAGCACATCGAACAGTATAATATGTATATGAAGTGAATTACTAAATTTTGTGATTAAAGTTTCCAGGACGAATCTGTTTTAGTGTTTCTTCTTTTCGTTTGGCACTTATATGTATCAATTATTCATCGATCAGATCAAGCAACACGCGCCAGTCTGTGCAGTCTATAAATGGAGGGGCGTCATTGTTCAGACGAACGATTCTACATAATATAGGTGTTAGAGCTCTTATCTGAGCACTTGTTAGGCCATTCCTCTCCCTCTTTGGTTTCATTGGTTTATTTGGATCCTTTGGATCCTTTAGTGTCTTTGCTTTTTTAGCTTTCTTAGCTGATTTTGATTTCTTCTTCTTCTCTTTAGCCACCTGCGGCTCAGCAGGAGAAGAAGTCTCCTCCTTAATTAAAAGACATATTGAATACATGGAAAATTATATTTTTGCTGTTGCAAGAAACTTACGAAATTTTGTTCAAATTCGTACATCTCCTCGTCTGCCTCTTCCGGATTGGACAATAACCCGGTATTTTCAACATCCTTAATAAAAAGTCATATTGAATACATGGAAAATACCCTTTTTGTTGTTGCAATAAACTTACGATTGTTTCTTCTGGTTCGTACATCTCCTCTTCTGACTCATCAGGATCAGAGCTAGAACCAGTTTTTTTAACCTCCTTAATAAAAAGTCATATTGAATACATGAAAGAAGTACTTTTTGTTGTTGCAATAAACTTACAGTTTCTTCTGGTTCGTACATCTCCTCTTCTGACTCTTCCGAATCGGACAGATATTCTGCACTCTTAACCTCCTTAATAAAAAGTCATATTGAATACATGAAAGAAGTACTTTTTGTTGTTGCAATAAGCTTACCAATTTTTGCTGACTCATTTTATCCGGATTTCCAGGAGCATAAAACTCATTCGTGCCCTTAATTAACATATGCATTGACTATATAGATGATAATATATTTGTATTGCAATAAACTTACCAATTCTTCAGGATTCATTTTTATAAATTTTTATACCAATTTTATTTTTTCCTATTTTTTCAGTTTTTTTCTGATTTAACTGTTCACTGCTAAAGTCGAGCACAAACTGACGACGAATCACTTGCCAGCACTCTGAGGTTGACTAGTTGTCAATGACAACTATCGAAAAGCAGAGTTGCAAGTGGTCAGTGTTGCAAAGCCCCGTTCGAGTGAGTAGGCAAGCAGCTACAACTCTAGGCATGACTATGGCAAAAAAGCAAACATGATTGACAGATGAAAACCTTAAACTGCATCTGTGTGTGTGCACACGTATACGAAAAACGCCGCTCGCCACGTGCTTTTGCCAATTGGCCAAACATTTTCTTCTATGCGACCAATTGCCCGAGTCAGGGGTCTTTTATGTCTATGACAATCTCTACCAAGTATAGCAGAGTCCAGTTAAATCTGAAATTGATTTCTATTCATCTTAATTGCCCTCTCCCCCATTGCAATCTAAACATATATAATATAACATTCACAACTGTGTCGAATTTGTTTGGCTGTTTCAGCTTTTATTTTGCTCCAGTGCAGGAGTCTCTAGTTCATCCAGAATTAGGAGTTGTCAGGATTAGTGAGAATCGCTTTATATCTGGCAATGGCCAAAGCACGTCTCTCTGCAGGCAGCGCCATCACCTCGGGGTGCTGGTTAGCGGACACCGTGATGCCAACGCTTTCGTTTCCCAGACGCACATGCCATGTATTGGGATCCATTTCGCAAGTTGAGCACATGTTGGGCCGGTTGTCCCGACAAATGGGACACATTCTAAAGGTGATGACCTGATACGGGTCTGCCTCCTCGAGGAAAATCGGAAAATACATGTCCTAAAGTAGAGAAAATATTAGTTAGATCTAGCAGATAGTCTTGTTGCCTGCCGAAATAAACTTACGAAATCTAATGACTGATCCATCTTATTGATATATTTAAAGATTTTATTTCCTCCGAATTCAGTCCACTTGGTTAACGTGTCGAGCACAAAGTGACGATTCGACCGGATGTGAATGTTTTTCAACTATCGGAATGGCCACAGAGTTGCATTTGCCGGTGTTGGCCAACTTTTCAGTGTTGGTTAAAGGCCAAGTCAAGACTTGGGCTAAGCTGGAACCGTGGCAGACACAATGCCCTGTGCCAATTGGCCAAATGCTTTTCTTATTGACTCCCAATTTCTACTTATTCTATTGGATATTGGAATATTCTCAAGCTGCAGTTAACAAAGATCAAAATTGCTTGAAATGCAAACGCAAACTTTGGACAGTTTAGCTAACAGACTTGATCTGCATACAGTACTATATAGATAATATATAATATCATATATCATATATATATATAATATATAATATCAGCTGCCAGAGCTCCAGCTTATTGATCTTTGTTGAGCAACACTGAATCAGAGCAACTCTGTGCTCGATAGTAACATCGATATTCATCTCTAGTCAACTCACTGAAATTTTCACCTTCTGCTCAACATGTGGCGAAGGCTGTACGTGAGAGAAAAGTATATATGTAGATCTTTTCGTGGAAGCGGACAATTCAATTGAGTTGTAAGTTGATTGCAGCGAGTAGAAGAATGTCTTCTATATATTTTGCTTTACTTAAGGAGCTTTGCCGTCCTATTTGGCATGAGACTCCAAACAATCCGTTCCAGCGGATGACCTTCCGCATGTGCGGCGATTGCCGCAGCAGCCGTCCGAACATGTGTCAGCGGTGCGAGGCGGGGAGTCCCTCTTGGTGGGCAGTGCGGTACGCCAATCAAGGAGTCGGAGTTCAGATATCAACGAATCAACATCCCGAGGTGACGCAGCTGCATTAAATTGTGTTTATAGAGGCCAAGAAGCGCTATGAGAGGCTTCTGACGGGGCCTTCCAAAAATGGACCTTCAAAATGAAGACTGGCTCAACTTGTGTAATGTCTAGATGAATAAAAGACTTTTTCACAGATTTTAAGAAGAAAAGTTTTCGAAAGTGAATCCAGGAGCAGGTGGAATGGCGAGAGATCCCCTAATCAGCTTTCAGCCAATTTCCATTTACTTAGCTTTCGGCAGCATTTACCTGAAATTAATTGTTTGAATTCGACTGAATGAATGTCGGACTGCATATTGGGGAACTGACAGACGGACGTGGATAATTCGAGACTCGGTAAACATGAAATGCGTTAATTAAGCTGGAAAATGAAGTTGAGAAGCTCTTCGGCTGGCAGTCATTAAATGGGAAAATGAAATAAATTCATCTCTGATTAGATATCGAATTGTAGTTATCTCCATGTCATGTCAGATATCGGCAATTGCATGGAAAAGCAACTTCAATCAATTAACTTCCAAATCTGCGATGTAAACTGTCGGCAAATTGAATGGATTACGGCTCCAATAGCCCCATCATTTCTGTATAAATATATACATATATATGTGTGTGTGTGTGCGTGTGTGTGTGCGTGTGTGCTTATGTATATATTCATGGTAAATATGCAAATATGCATTGTTCAATTATCACCTCATTAGCTGCTGCATTCAAACTGTTTGACTAATTGACAAAAGTGGCTCTTGAGCGGCCCAAGGGAAACCCAACCCGAACCCAAGAATCGAGACGCCCAGTCCACACGCAGAGCGCACAGCACTTGAAGCGCTTTCGAGTGCTGTTTGCCTTTCCTTGTTCTTGTGTGAGCAAAAAGTGTTCACATACACACACGCACACACACACGCACACATACACACAACAGCAGAAAAAAGCGATACAGATACAGAGTGTGACTGACTGCTGAGATGCCCTGTAATGGGACTTGTGCTGGATATGTTAGAAGTGTGGCTTACTGCTGCTGTATATTAGATCCGATAGACCTGTGAAGAGCTTTCTGTGTACCTGACTGTTGAGATGCCCTGTAATGGGATTCGAGTTGGATATTTGAACTAATTCCTGGTACAGTATTTCGTAGACTTGATAACATTTGATGTGCCTTGCTAGAGGAGGTTTCAGTGTTTCAGTTACAGGCTTCACTGACTATGAGAGATACCCTATAACAGGCATTTGAGCTTCAGTCATGACGAAGTCTACGAGTCTCGGCTGCATAGCCTGATGGAAGCAGCTGAGCTTTTCGCTTGGATCCCTTAGGGCGTTCGCCCATATACCCTTCGCCTATTAGCCACACTGAATGGTCACAGGGTATGTGCATTTAGAGATGGCCAGCGGCAGCTCGAGGCTGAAACAAAAAATATTAATTAAATTAAAACCACAAAACCAAGCCCGCAAATATCCGCACACAAAATGTTGTAATCACGATTTATGCTGAGTTGGTTATTTACACTTTGCACTTAATGTACACACACACACACACACACACACACACACACACACACACTCGCACACACTCGCACACACATGCATATAAATTTGGAATGCATGTTGCACACGTTGCGCGAGGCTTTTTGCATGTTTAGCAGAAAATAATATGCAAATTATGCAATTATTTTTAGCTATATAAGAGAGAGAGAGAGAGAGAGAGAGAGAATGTGTATGTGTGTGTCTGTCTCTCTGTCTGTCTGTCTCTTTTTATTTTTTTTCGCTCTGCCTGTGGCAGGTGCAACGTGACCAACACACTGGACAACTGCAACAGCAGCAGGCACTTTGCCTGATTGCTCCCGTCTGCTCTGTGTCGACCTCCGGACTCTAATCGCTTTGCAGGGCAGCAGGAGCTCAGCGGGGGTGGGCCGGGTGCCTGATGCTTGTCAGTATGCAGCAAGTCGGCTTTGGTTAGTGCTGCTCTTAAGCGGCTCTGATTTCTGCCAGATCATTTGCCAACTTTGCCAACCAGCCCCGACCCACTCCAGAGCGGGCTTCTGTTGGTCCTCTGCTCGGCTCGCCCTAATGCTGATGCTGGCTGGCATCCGTAGTCCTGCTGCCAGACGACCGCACTCATTTCCATTGTTGTGCTGCTGAACGTTTTGGCACTGCATATTGTTTCTTTGCACTTTGGCTGGAGTGCTAAGGCTCAGCCTTAGTCGCAGTCGCAGTCGCAGTCTTTGTCTCAGTTTCCATCCCATCCACTGTTTGTTGTCCACATGCTCGGCCCTGTCGTTGCCTCGACTCAAAATTTATGACAACATTTGGCCAAAACATATGTTGGCAACGAGAGCATTAGCAGCAATTGCTGCCAGTCTTCGCTCCCAGCCTTCGACAACTATCCGAGGGTTATCCAGCTCCTTCTCCTCTCTCTCTCCCTCTCTCTCTCTCTCTCTCTCTCTGTCTCTCCTCCGTCTTCTGCTGCTTTTTTGTTGATCGGGCTTTTGTCAATTTGTGCCTGACCCATTGTTGCACCACAAAGCGAATGCCTTGCGCCTGCCACTGACTGGCATTACGTATTTTTTCCACTTCTCTTCTTTATTTTTTTTTTGTCTGCCAATTTACGATTTATGGGCATTCTGAGAGATTTGTTTACTCGTATTTCAGGAGCCGACGCTACCGAGAAATTCATTAGTTTTTTCCTCAGCTAATCTGAAAAATGGTTTCCCAAAGAAAATGCTGCTTAGAGGCGAATGCTTAGAGCAGGACTTGAACAAAGCTTCAGCTGGAGAGCGGACAATATGATAGCTTATCCACCAAAATCAGTTCGATTTGATCGACAAAGAAATTATACAAAGTTAAGGAATCAGAAATCAAAGAGCTTTACGACTTTTGCCACATTTCTTAGTTTATTAAACAAATTAATTCTGACTAAGAAGGTCCCACTCTTAACTCAAAAACTATCAAATATAATCAACAGCTCGGATCCAGCATAAACTTATACAAAATTCAATTAAATTTCCGAATCTCCATTTTCACAATCAGAATTTTAGAGTAAAAATGCATTTTAAATTAAAATAGTTATTTATTTTTTTGTGTTAATTCCACAGTTCCAGCTTAGCCCAAGTCTTGACTTGGCCTTAACCAACACTGAAAAGTTGGCCAACACCGGCAAATGCAACTCTGTGGCCATTCCGATAGTTGAAAATCATTCACATCCGGTCGAATCGTCACTTTGTGCTCGACACGTTAACCAAGTGGACTGAATTCGGAGGAAATAAAATCTTTAAATATATCAATAAGATGGATCAGTCATTAGATTTCGTAAGTTTATTTCGGCAGGCAACAAGACTATCTGCTAGATCTAACTAATATTTTCTCTACTTTAGGACATGTATTTTCCGATTTTCCTCGAGGAGGCAGACCCGTATCAGGTCATCACCTTTAGAATGTGTCCCATTTGTCGGGACAACCGGCCCAACATGTGCTCAACTTGCGAAATGGATCCCAATACATGGCATGTGCGTCTGGGAAACGAAAGCGTTGGCATCACGGTGTCCGCTAACCAGCACCCCGAGGTGATGGCGCTGCCTGCAGAGAGGCGTGCTTTGGCCATTGCCAGATATAAAGCGATTCTCACTAATCCTGACAACTCCTAATTCTGGATGAACTAAAGACTTCTGCACTATAGCAAAATAAAAGCTAAAACAGCCAAACAAATTCGACAGACTTGTGAATATTATATTATATATGTTTAGATTGCAATGGGGGAGAGGGCAATTAAGATAAAATAGAAATCAATTTCAGATTGAGCTGGACTCTGCTATACTTGGTATAGCTTGTCATAGACATAAAAGACCCATGACTTAGGCAATCGCATAGAAGAAAATGTTTGGCCAATTGGCAAAAGCACGTGGCGAGCGGGGTTTTTCCTATAGGTGTGAACACACACAGATGCAGTCGAAGGTTTCAGCTGTCAGTCATGTAAGCTTTTGGCTTTAATCATGCCTAGAGTTGTGGCTGTTTGACTACTCACTCGAACGGGGCTTTGCGACACGGAACAGTTGGCAACTCTGCGTTTTGAAAGTAGCTAAAGTCAAAGTCTCTGTGACTTAGTGAAGTGACTCGTCGTCGGTTTCAGAGTGAGTTGACTAAAATCCGAAAAAGGAGATTTTTCGAGATTCACTTAACAAAATGAGTCCCCAAGAGGAAAGTGTAAGTTTATTGTAATAATATATATATATTGTCTTCTATATATGTAGATCTTTTAATTAAGGACCCTAAGTTGATCTCACAGGATCTGGCAAATCCGGGAAGTCCAGAGAAGTTGGAGAATATAGAAAGCCTGGAGAAGCCTGAAGAACGTTATCAGGAATTAGTAAGTCAATTGCAACATAAGAAAGATTATTTTCCGTATATTCAATGAATCTTCTAACTAAGGGCGCTGAGTTAACTCCGATCAATCCGGAAGATCCGGAGAAGGATAAGGAAAAAGAGCAAGGAGATCAGAAAAAACCAAAGCTGGAATCTGTAAGTTGATTGCATCAGAAAAGAGATCATCTCACACATATTGAATGTCGCTTCCATTTAAGGATCGCAATCTTTGTGCTCCTCCGGCAAATGCTGAGAGGCCCAGCGCTCCTGTGCAACGCATTGGGCGTCGCTACTGTGCCATGTGTCGACGCAGCGAGCGGCCCATGTGCTTCATGTGCTTGAGGCGATTCGAAGTTACAGTGGCCCTGCTGGTTTTTCGTATATCGGAGATGGCAGAGGACAAAGGAACTTCTCCCCAGAAGTAAACAACGCCGCAAGAACCAAAACTGAACCAAGAAAACCTTGGATGAATTTTAAACACTTGAAACTTGTTCTTTGCGATCTGAATAATAAACAATTTGAATTGTTGCCTTAACTAGTGAGTGCGCCTGCAAGAGAAGTCAGTGCATGTTAGATCTACCTATTCATATTAATCTGATTCCCCTCGCAGGTCTGGCGTCGCCCTCGAAAGTATGCTACGATTTCCGGCCCGACTCGATGTGACTTCATATTTCTGCTCGAGTTGCGCGCGGCCCGGCCCATGGCCAGCCGGCTGGCTTAATGAAAGCCACTCAATAAACTTCAAAAGTGGGCGTGGCTAGGGCAGTGGGCGTCGCCCGGTGCGCATACATTTATTAAAGCCGCCCTCGGCTCGGCTGAATGCCTAATGAGCCCAAATGTGATTTGTACAGTTGGGCAAAAATTATTTATTGACTTTCATATGCAAGTTGGCAGGCAAAGTGAGTGAGCCGATGTGTATGTGAGAGAGAGGGAGACTGTGTGTGTGTGTGTGTGTGTTTCGCTTAAATTATGCAACGGCCGGTCTAAGGGCCACAGGCAGCGTACGCGCCCCATAACAAAGGCACTTGTCAAATGCAGAAAGCAAAGCGAAGGCGAAACACAAATTAAAAGCTACAACAACAACGGCAACAACAACGCTTAACGCCAAAAATATGGATAATGTCATTTTTATTTTTATTCACGTTTTTTTCTCTCGGCTTTTTGCTATTGAACTGGAATCGAAATCGAGTCACACCACCCAACCACTCGATGGCTGGCGCTCAGGCCTCGCTTCCTGATGTGATTATGATAAAATATTCTCGAGCAGTTTTATGATTTATGACTTTGAATATGGCAAACAAAACGCCGGCCAACTTGTATTGATTGCGGAGTGAGGGGTACGAAGGGACGGGGGAGGGAGGCGTGGCATGAAAAGAAAACGTCTGCCAGGCAGCAGCCCAGCCGCCCAACCGTCCAACCGCCCAGCCAGCCACAATAAGCACTCGAGTGCGTCGGCATAATTTATCCATGTTTGCTGCGTCGCGTATTGGCAAAGTTTTTTTTATGGGCAACTGGACGTTGAGCAAGCAACCACCTGACCAGGCCAGACCAGGCTGCCAGCTGTGGTGCGAGCACGTCTGGCTGCCACTTTTCGCGCATAATTTGCCCCATTGTCAGGGCTGAGGCTGAACTTGAATTGCCGTTGGCTGTCCCTAAGCCGAAGCCGAACGCAGATCGAACTGTGGCGTGGAGTGGGCGAGCTGGAGTGGTGCGTGGGGCGTGGGCGCATCCTTAATTTTCATCATTCTGAAAGCCACTTGGCGGCATCACGCCCAGAACCCAACAATGCAAGGGTTCCTCTGCTTTGTACTTGGCTTAATTCGTTTCACCTGCAGGCGAAACGGATTTGAAACTTTTCGGTTTTTTCTTGTCTTTATTAATCTGAGGCTGAGCCGCTGCTAAGAGTTTGCAGAGCCCACAAATTATTATTGATGGGATAGCAGAGGCAGGAGAGTTGCTGGATTGTAGAATGGAGAGAGAGAGAGAGAGAGAGAGAGCGGGAAGTGGAGCAGGTGGAGAGAGATGAATACCAAAGCTTATATTCAGGTGCTATGTAATAGGAAATGTGTTTATATAGCAAACAAATATATCGATATGTATCAATAATTATCGATAGTCATATAGGCAAATTTAGCTTATGAAGAGGCCCACCCTTTGAAAATCTTTCTCACTTCAGCAGCCTGATTGAAATTTATATAATATAGATTTCTATGAACTTAAGCGCTAACATATTTCACACATCAATACACACGCACACACACATATGGCCGTCTAGACAGCGCGATGGTCAAGTGGGTGGTTTGAATAAGTTTTTGGTGGTGCACTGGGTGGTAGGCAGTGGCAACTGCAGTCAAGCCGATAGGGCTACTAGCGCCGCGTGCCATGGGCGTAGAGCGAGCCGGCTGGCTGGGGGTCAGAGGGGTACAAATGCTGGCATTGATGGCGGAGCAAAAGTCTTCTGATTTGGGGTGGTTGCTCCTGATGATAAGGCATCAATTGCCACAAAAGAAAGAGAGGGGTGGGAGAGAGGCAGAGGGAAGTGAGATATGTCTGACTGTTGCTTGAATTTAGTTTATTTTGATGAATGCAATGGTCACGCACAGCTGAACCCGCCATACAAATGAGACATATGAAATGTAATGTAATGAATTTGATGATCTATTGTCACAGTCAGAGAGAGGAAGAGAGAGAGAGAGAGTGTGTGTTGAGGAGGCCTAGGCTTGTTGCCCAGTTGAAAGGCTTTTTAAAGTCAACTCGTTGCCTACTTGGTATGCGTGCCAGCTACGAGGTGTGTGTATGTGTGTGTGTGTGTGTGCCTTGCTCCTCCCCCAGCTGCTCCTCCTCTGACTACTACTAACCAGCCCATCTTTAGCATCTATCAGTCTGTAAAGCTTCCTTCCTGCCAGACCAGGCCCGAATTGAACGTGCGACTATGCGTGCGTCTACCCTCTAGGATATGGCTCCCAGTCTTTGCAGTCTCCGATATTTTGGAATGCGGCGACAGATATGCATATGTGAGCAGGCATGCATGTGTGCGTGTGTGGGTGTCTCAGCCTCTCTCTATATCTGTGTCTGTGTGTGTGTGTGTGTGTGCTCATTCATTCATTTCATTCGAAATGTCTGTATGCATCTCTGTCACACACCCGCTCCAGCTGCAGGCCGAGTCGGGGGCGGCATATTCAATTTAGCAACAGAGAAGAAGATGACAAAACGATTGCTTTCGACTGCTTGTCATATAGATGATGAATTGTTCCTGTTCCTGCTACTGCTGCGGCTGCTGCTGCTGCCTCTGACCCACCAAAAACTTCCGTTAAGACCCCAACCGCCGAACGAGGCTTTGTTTTTGTCCTGCTGTTGCTCTGCCTGTGGCTGTGGCTGAGGCTGACTGTGGCTCTGGCTGTTGCATATTTATGCCTACTGTGTCGGCAAACTTAAAGCGGAAATTAAATTTGGGGCAATTAGGCGGCTGAAAGTGAAAAGGCGCCACCTGGCGTCGGCCAGCATGCAACTTTCTGCCAAAGACTGATGCGAGCAACGTTTACGAATGCCAAACAGAAGAGCATGTGCTCTAGAGGAATACGGAACAGCTCCTCCAAATGATCCATTGGACTTATGGGCGAGCTAGCATGAAGCTTAAAGCCGCCTCTCGCAGACGTTGACTTCATGGAGTTTCCCCACTCGGATATACTTTCTATTGGGTCTGCTCTAATCGAGCAGATTCTTTTTAACCTCTCTTTTCTGCTCCCTTATTGCAATACTCATTTTCGTTCGAATTCAGTTCTTATGACATTTATTACAGCGAAGAATTTGCTTCTTCAACTGGAAACATAAGTGCGGCCAATAAGTCTCAGAGGTTATAGTCGTCGGCTTTCGGTAAACATATCTTCCAGCCGGCACAGCACACACACGACCGATCTCCTCGGAATGTTAGGGATTGCAGGATTTGCAGGAGTTGCATTCCTTGCAGGAGGTGCAGAAGCTGCAGGAGTTGCAGAAGCTGCAGGAGTTGCAGAAGCTGCAGGAGTTGCAGAAGCTGCAGGAGTTGCAGAAGCTGCAGGAGTTGCAGAAGCTGCAGGAGTTGCAGAAGCTGCAGGAGTTGCAGAAGCTGCAGCAGTAGTTGGCACATTGGGCACCTTGAGAGAAAGACATATTGAATATATATTTGATCATTCCTTTTATATTGCTATCAACTTACAGGTTTCTTATCAGAATCCATTTCGTTTAGAAATTGTAGAAATTTTCCTTCTGATTTCAGTCCACACAGTCCACGTGACAAGCACAAAGTGAGGAGCTAGAGACTTTAGTATTGGCAACTATCGAAATAGCAACACTGTGCTATCGGCCAGGGTTGCCACCCGTTCAGTGTGCACACAGGGCTGATCAGCTAATCAAATCGATTCAACTCTAACCCAAAAATCGAACATGAATGACAGACGAACATGATCATCTGTATGTGTGCACACCTATAAGAAAAAGCAACGAACAGAAGGCAGTATATATATATATATATATTATAGATCAGAATGATGAGCTGAGTCCATTGAGCCATGTGCGTTAGTTGACCAAAAGCCAAGCGTACGTATTTTTCCTTTAAAAAATAATTTAATTTTGTATGAGCACTGGAATATAAAATATATATATACGCAGATCGACCGAGGATCAGACGAGCTCCGCGCCTTTCTTACGCGCAAGATTCTCGGCAGATTCGACAGCTCCAAATGGAATCTTGAGTCTTGAGTCTTGGGCCAGTTGCAGTCAGTGGCCAGCAGAGAGGCTGAGGAACATTTGAAGGCTTTCGGCTGGATTTGAAGTGAATTCATTATGGCGGAAGCACTCAAAGGTGGCAGTCAACGACGACTGTAGACTGTTCAGTGTCAAGGAGACTGCGCTGCTTCGGCACTCGGTGAGTGGGCGTGTGGGTTGTGGGAGTGGGAGTGGCGCGGCACCGGCAAATCAATTAGTTCAATGCATGCAAAAGCGCAAGCTGGCATTATTTGGCGCACTTCCGCTTCCGCTGCACTGCCAACAAACAAAACTAATTACAAGCATTTTCATTAACGCCTACGAGCGGGCGGCTGCTGTGGGTGTGCGGCAACTACTTAAAAGTCGATGCGCCAAGAAGGCAAAGGCGAGGCTAAAACACTTTTGCAGTTCGCTCGCTCTCGAGTGACAATGAGCTTGAGTTCGCCGGGGTTGGGGGGGAGGTCACAGGGGGTCGGTGGCGGGGGCGACACCTAAACACGCCCACACAAAGTTCCGTGACGCTATTGCAAAAGTTTACCGCCAATGCGGCGCGGCTTCAATCTGTGCCGTCAACAACAACAAATAAGAAAGCGAAGGAAAATTTTCGTTTTTCCTTTTCCTTTTTTGATGCGCAACTAAAACCCAAAACAGGGCCTGAGACTCGAGTGGCGAGTGGCGAGTGAATTGTCTAATTACAGCTGCCAGTTGCAAGACACTTGTTGTTGTTGTTGTTCTTGTTGTTGTTGTTGTTGGTGCTGTTGTTACGCGTCTACCGTTGTCAGCGACAGGCAGGCTGGCAGGGCTGGGGCTGGGGCTGGGGCTGGAGCTGCTCTGGTCTGGGCTGGCAAAACGCCTTTTGTTGCCATCCACTGCGCCAAGTCGAAAACATCTTAAGCACATTTTTAATTAATTTAAATGCGTTAAGTTGCTTGTCACTTCATTTGGCGATGTCCTTAACATGCCCACACATACACACACACACATTTATATACATCCATATATATATATATATATATAGATCTAAAAGCATTTTGTGTAGTCGCTGCCACTTGAACTTTGAGAGCACTGCCAGCCCAGCAGCGTGAAAAGGGCCTCGTCTAATGAAGCCAGCAGCTGCCGCTCCCCACTTCGCGCTGTCGATAAATTTGCAATCGCATTGCTCTAATCCCATTTGACGCTTCATTTCTCCGGCTTAGCCCTTAGTAAAATTAGGCATTGCCTGCCGCTGAGCAGGTAGTCAAAACTCTGGATTTGCTCTGGGTAAAAGCCAATAGGAAATGAGCTTGAGGGCAGAGTTATTCCTAACTATATATAGTTAAGGCATATCCTAGAGGTAAAGGTGTAAGCCAATAGGCTAGGCATATCCCAAGGATATGCACCTATGATAACTATAGATATATATATATATATATCAGTCCATAAAGTGAGTCTGGTTCAATGACATTTCATGGAATTCGCTCGCGTGTCGAAGCTGTCAATGCTGGGGAAGGCTCGACTGTGAAATGCCCAAAAGTCTATTATGTCGACAACTGGCTACAAATTGTTCAACTTAATTAAAGAAACGCTGTTAAGCTTTGCCATTGAGCGCGGCCACGCCCACATCGGTCACATATGCATGCAGCTGGCGGTGGGGACAGCGGGCAAATGAGGAAATGGGAAATCGGAGCCAGAATTCGAAACGGAATCACATTCAGTCGCCGGCCGACAGAGCCAACTAGCGTCGTCGATGGAGGCCAAAGCAAAGAGCTTTTAGCATTCAATGGAATGACTCCAGTGACGAGAGAAGGACGCGCACAAGGATAAGCGCGCTCCACGCGCTGCCCATCTCTGCGGCTGCACTTCATCGCTTTTGCCAAAAGGGGCAATTTCCGTGCTGAAACCCGTTCGCTTCGCGACAACAGCAGCCAAAAATGAGTAACAAAACAAGCGGGAGTGCGCCGTCCGCCTGGGCATGCCCGACTGCCAGATACCCTGCCAACACAGACACCGAGAGCTGTGCGAGCTCTGAGGAAATACTGTTAATACAAGAAATTATCTACTTAAACAGATTTTCTACTACCTTTCTGCTACGATAAACGTAAATTCTTGAAGATTTCCTACTGGCTTTTACCGCCTTGTACTACCTTTAGCAGTAGTCCAGTTGGATATAGTTAGAGTGAGATTAGGTATATATACTTAACGGATTTTCTACTACTTTCTTATGCTTTCTCCTACTACTATTTCTACTCGATTTTTGGTAACTAAATTACTAAAGATATGGCTTGAGTGAAAGAAAGCCAATTCAAGTTGACTTTCCACTCCTTTTTAGTGTTTCCTACTACCTTCTGAGTCTTTCTACTACTTCTACTACTACTACTATTTTCTACTACCTTCTTAGACTATCTACTACTTTTTCTCTATTCTACTTTTATTTCTTTAGTTCTATATAGCAGCATTGAGATAAAGCCAATTTAAGTAGATTTTCTACTACTTTTTATTAGTTTCTACTACTTTCTAAGACTTTCTACTACTACTATTTCTACTTACTACTTAGTACTACTTCTTTCTACTAGATTTTTGATATATTCTACTATTTTCTACTACTACTTCTACTACTACTACTACTATTGTCTACTACCTTCTTAGAATTTCTACTACCTTTTCTCCATTCTACTACCTTTTATTTGTTTAGTTCTATATGGAGCAGATTTTCTACTACTTTTTATTAGTTTCTACTACTTTCTAAGACTTTATACTACTACTATTTCTACTTACTTCCTTCTACTAGATTTTTAGTATATTCTACTATTTTCTACTACTACTACTACTACTACTACTACTATTACTATTTTCTACTACCTTCTTTTCTACTACTTTCTACTACCCTTTATTTGTTTGGCTCTACATAAAGCCACTTCGTGCAGATATCCTACAACTTTTTTGACTTTCTAATCCTTTTTACTATTTTCACTACTTTCTACTACGTTTTGTACAGGTCTAGTTTATCAAGGCTCCTACTGTCCATGTTGATATAGCATAGCTGGCATTCACAGGGTATCCATAAAAAAGGGCAAACAGCGCAAATAAAGAGCAGAGCGAAAGGAAAGAGGTATGCGAGACAAAACTGAAATCGTATCTGCGCAAAAAGTGTGCGCTGCTTTTAATTGAAAACGCAAATTGGTCATCAATTAATTTGACATATAGACGCGGCGGCCAAAAAGCTACGGCAGCCGTTTGCAACTATGATGTCGCCCGCCCAACCACCCAACCACCCAACCAGCCAACCACTCAACCACTCAACCACCAAACCAGCCAACCACCCGACCAGCAGGCAATCAATGGACAGTTTGCCTCTAGTCTGAAAATTTCCTGTTGTTCATTGAATTCAGTTACTGTCCCCATTTAATAGAATCCGAATTGAAAGCCGTTGCGCTGTCAACATAGCTGCCATCCGCTAACATTTGTTGGCTTCGCATTGCTGTTGCCCTCCAAGAAGTCAATTTGGGCCTGTTCATACAAATTTGAAGCCATCAGAGTAACGCACATCAAATACATATATAGAGAGTAAAATATCGCCTGAACGATATAATAATACACTCCACAGCTTGGATCTAGCAGAAGCTTGTAAAGAATTCAATTGAATCTGTGAAGGGCTCTTTCACAACAAGAACTTTCAATTCAGTATAACAGTTCTTCTTAAATCATTATAACTTTTTCTTTGTATCTTTGCCACAGTTCCAGCTCCTCTGTGAGGTTGGCTTAGCTTCTACAAGCTCTAATCAGTTACCAGACAACGAAAATTACAGCTGTGTCCATTTCCAAAGTTACCAACACTCAAGTCTCCTGCAAGTCACTTTGAGCTCGACACTTAAAGCGAAGGAAATCAAGTCTTTAAGTCGATCATTAAGATGGAGCCATCTGTTGACTTTGTAAGTTTATTTCGTCAGATAAGAAGACTATCTGCTAGATCTAACCAGTATTTTGTCTACTTTAGGACATGTGCCCTCCCATTTTCCATGAGGAGCCCGACCCATTCCAGCTCATGACCTTTCGAATGTGTCGCATGTGCCGCAACACCCACCCCAGCAGGTGCCCTACTTGTGAGCAGGATCCGGACACATGGCGTGTGCGTGAGGGATCCCTAGGCGTTGGCATCAGGGTGTCCGGTAACCACCACCTGCTGCCAGGCGTGCTTTGGCCATTGCCAGATATAAAGCGATTCTCACTAATCCTGACAACTCCTAATTCTGGATGAACTAGAGACTTCTGCACTGGAGCAAAATAAAAGCTGAAACAGCCAAACAAATTCGACAGACTTGTGAATATTATATTATATATACTTAGATAGCAATGGGGGAGAGGGCAATTAAGATGAATAGAAATCAATTTCAGATTGAACTGGACTCTGCTATACTTGGTAGAGATTGTCATAGACATAAAAGACCCCTGACTCGGGCAATTGGTCTCATAGAAGAAAATGTTTGGCCAATTGGCAAAAGCACGTGGCGAGCGGCGTTTTTCGTATACGTGTGCACACACACAGATGCAGTTTAAGGTTTTCATTTGTCAATCATGTTTGCTTTTTTGCCATAGTCATGCCTAGAGTTGTAGCTGCTTGCCTACTCACTCGAACGGGGCTTTGCAACACTGACCACTTGCAACTCTGCTTTCTTGATAGTTGTCATCGACAACTAGTCAACCTCAGAGTGTCTGGCAAGTGATTCGTCGTCAGTTTGTGCTCGACTTTAGCAGTGAACAGTGAAATCAGAAAAAATCTGAAAAAATCAGACAAAAATTTGTAAAAATCTGCAAAAATAAAATTGGTATAAAAATTTATAAAAATGAATCCTCAAGAATTGGTAAGTTTATTGCAATACAAATATATTATCATCTATATAGTCAATGCATCTGTTAATTAAGGGTACGAATGAGTTTTATGCTCCGGCAAATCCGGATAAAATGAATCAGCAAAAATTGGTAAGCTTATTGCAACAAAGAAAATTTTGTCTTTCATATATAGAATATATCTTTTATTTAATGAAAAGAAGAAGAATCCGGAAAAGGGAAAGAAGCGCCAGCGCTCTGTAAGTTTATTGCAACAACAAAAATATTATCTTCCTTGTTTTCAATATATCTTTTGATTAAGGACAATGAGGAGATTATATCTCCGGCTAAGGCAAAAGAGGCAAAAGTGGAGAATGACCAGGAATTTGTTAAAAAATCTAAGAAACGAAAGGAAAAAGTAAGTTTATTGCTTCAAATAAAGATTATCTCCCATATATTCAATATATATTTTGATTAATGATACCTTTAAAAAGACTTTATCTCTTTCCGATCCGGAAGAGGGAGAAGTGGAGAATGTTCGAATCTGTTAAAAAATCTGAGAATCGAAAGGAAAAAGTAAGTTTATTGCTTCAAATAAAGATTATCTCCCATATATTCAATATATATTTTGATTAATGATACCTTTAAAAAGACTTTATCTCTTTCCGATCCGGAAGAGGGAGAAGTTAAAAAATCTGTTAAAAAATCTGAGAATCGAAAGGAAAAAGTAAGTTTATTGCTTCAAATAAAGATTATCTCCCATATATTCAATATATATTTTGATTAATGATACTTCTATGAAGACTTTATCTCTTTCCGATCCGGAAGAGGGAGAAGTGGAGAATGTTCGGAAATCTATTAAAAAATCTGAGAATCGAAAGCAAAAAGTAAGTTTATTGCTTCAAATAAAGATTATCTCCCATATATTCAATATATATTTTGATTAATGATACCTTTAAGAAGACTTTATCTCTTTCCGATCTGGAAGAGGGAGAAGTGGAGAATGTTCGGAAATCTGTTAAAAAATCTGAGAATCGAAAGCAAAAAGTCGTAAGTTAATTGCCACAAATAAAATATTATCTTCCATATGTTCAATATATCTTTTGATTAAGGACAATGAAGAGACTATATCTCCGGCTAAGCCGGAAGAGGGAGAAGTCGAGAACAGTCAGGAATCTGTTAAAAATTCTAAGAAACGAAAGCAAAAAGTCGTAAGTTAATTGCTCCAAAAAAAGATTATCTTCCATATATATTTAATATATATTTTGATTAATGATACTTCTATGAAGTCTTTATCTCTTTCCGATCCGGAAGAGGGAGAAGTGGAGAATGTTCGGAAATCTGTTAAAAAATCTAAGAAACGAAATGAAAAAGTAAGTTTATTGCTTCAAATAAAGATTATCTCCCTTATATTCAATATATATTTTGATTAATGATACTTCTATGAAGACTTTATCTCTTTCCGATCCGGAAGAGGGAGAAGTGGAGAATGTTCGGAAATCTGTTAAAAAATCTAAGAAACGAAATGAAAAAGTAAGTTTATTGCTTCAAATAAAGATTATCTCCCTTATATTCAATATATATTTTGATTAATGATACTTCTATGAAGACTTTATCTCTTTCCGATCCGGAAGAGGGAGAAGTGGAGAATGTTCGGAAATCTGTTAAAAAATCTGAGAATCGAAAGCAAAAAGTAAGTTTATTGCTTCAAATAAAGATTATCTCCCATATATTCAATATATATTTTGATTAATGATACCTTTAAAAAGATGACTTTATCTCTTTCCGATCCGGAAGAGGGAGAAGTGGAGAATGTTCGGAAATCTGTTAAAAAATCTGAGAATCGAAAGGAAAAAGTAAGTTTATTGCTTCAAATAAAGATTATCTTCCATATATTCAATATATATTTTGATTAATGATACTTCTATGAAGACTTTATCTCTTTCCGATCCGGAAGAGGGAGAAGTGGAGAATGTTCGGAAATCTGTTAAAAAATCTGAGAATCGAAAGGAAAAAGTAAGTTTATTGCTTCAAATAAAGATTATCTTCCATATATTCAATATATATTTTGATTAATGATACCTTTAAGAAGACTTTATCTCTTTCCGATCTGGAAGAGGGAGAAGTGGAGAATGTTCGGAAATCTGTTAAAAAATCTGAGAATCGAAAGGAAAAAGTAAGTTTATTGCTTCAAATAAAGATTATCTTCCATATATTCAATATATATTTTGATTAATGATACCTTTAAGAAGACTTTATCTCTTTCCGATCCGGAAGAGGGAGAAGTGGAGAATGTTCGGAAATCTGTTAAAAAATCTGAGAATCGAAAGCAAAAAGTCGTAAGTTAATTGCCTCAAATAAAATATTATCTTCCATGCATTCAATATATCTTTTGATTAAGGACAATGAGGAGACTGGATCTCTGGCTAAGCCGGAAGAGGCAGAAGTCGAGAACAGCCAGGAATCTGTTAAAAAATCTAACAAAGGAAAGGAAAAAGTCGTAAGTTAATTGCACGAAAAAGAGAGAGAGTCTTGCACAGATTCAATATTGGTTTCATTTAAGGCTGTTCGTCCGGCACATTATAAACCTGAGCCTGGGTCACTTGTTGCGTTTCTCGGCTGTCACAAGTGCCGACGCATTGAGCGGCGCATGTGTCACCCCTGCTTCCAGATGTATAAGCAGCTAAAGCGAGAGAGTCGACTGAATGGAAGGCCAACGAGAGCTCAGATGCTGGCTATTTCTCCCCTCTTGGAGAGGATGTCGGCTGAAAATACTAGTGGTGCGCGTTTAATCGACTGCCGCCACTGGCGAGATTTGCTGAAGCAAGTAGAAGATAATTCATCGAACTAAATAATGATGTAGGACTCAACTCAATTGAATCTGCCTCGCCTCTGCCTGGCTATAACATCGTGCCTAGATGTCTCATTCTCAGCGTGGCTTCAGAGTTTAACCAATTTATTGTACAAGATTCAAAAATGAGCACAAATATCAGAATAAAAATCTCCATTCATAGTGAGATCTCTCAATACTAAGCTTTTTATCTCAGACGAGCGCCAGGCAGACTTCTCTACCTGTGATTTCTTCAGTCCAGCTTGTGTATATTGCTGAGCTTTTGCCAGCGTATAGCTATGCATAGCCAAAGTCTTTCGAGTTGAAAAGTGACATAAAGCTGAGGAAGAAGATTACGAATTTTTGTCATCAAGTGCCTTGGCCAGACACAACCAATCGTGGGCAACTGCTGCCACACCTTATAGCTTAGAGCTCCGCCGCTGCTGCTGGCCCATTGGCCACGCCCACTGCATGGCATAAATAAAAATTTTGTTTGGCAATATGCGCGTCGCGTATTTTGTTGCAAAAGTCTTGCATTAATCTAAATATTTGCATGCCTGCAACGGCTGGGCGGAGGGGTGCTTGCTGCAGATGGATGCGAGCGTGCCAGTTGGTCAGGGGTGGGAGGGGGGTGACAGCAGGGGGTTGAGCTGGAAGTAATGCGAGTGGGCGCTGCCTGGCTGGCTCGGCTTGGAGCCGCGTTTTGGGCTTTTGCCTATTTATTTATTTTCATCGTCGACGCCAAATTGTCAACGACTTTTAAGTGGGCACCAACTGAGGGGGGAAGTGGGTGGCGGCGATGGCTGTTACTGGGGCGCGCGTATTGTAATGGGGTAAGCGTTGCTGCATTTTCGCATTTCGCATTTCGTATGCGGGGAAAAAGTCGCTTTTAAAATGCATTTCGCCTGCGACGGCAGCGCGCGGGGCATTTCCATTGCAAATGCAGCGGACGGAAAACCCAAAGACAAACCCGAGCCCAAAGACAAAGACCGAAAGACCGGAGCCAAAATAATAATAATAATCATAATCATCATCATCATCATCATCATCATCATCATCATCGTCATTGTGATGAGCATGTGCAGCTGGGGAGCAGTTGCAGTTGCGTGCAACAGCGCCGGAAATATACAAAAAATGCTTTATTTATTTGTATTTTCTGCCCATTTCGTTTCTCCACTTTTTGTTGTTTATTATTACTTTTATTGCTGCCGCCGTCGCTGCCGCTGTCGCTGCTGCCGTCGCTGCTGCCATTGTTGTTGCTACTGTTGCCGTTGCTGTTGCCTTTTAAGTAATCAAAATCGTTTAAACGAATTCGCGGCATTTGCATTTTGTGGCCAAGTTTTAGGCATTTGCAATTGGCTTGCATATTTGCTTACTTGCGAAACGTTTTGGAAATGGAACAGCCACAACATAGAAGAAGCAGCATGTATTCAGTTTTATTGTTGAGCGCTTTAAGGAGAGAGTGTACTTAGGGTGTTGCTTATGCTGGCTGATCATGCTTGGAACGTTGGAATTGAAACAGTTTGGAAATGGAACATGCCCTGGCTTTTTGTAAATTTATATAAGCCACGGTTCTTTAAATTCGCTAGTCCAATTAATATTATTTTGGTATCCTTCACAAGTGTTTCATTCCATTTCGTTCCATTGAGCTTAAAGTGTTCTCTTTGCGTTGGCAATCGATTGATTCTTCTAGTACCATATATTTCGTGTAATATTCGTGTAACATGCTAAAGTTTCTATGAAGCTTTCCAAAGTGTTTCAATTCCATAACGTTCCACCAAATATTATTGGACTGGGAATAGATGGACTTGAAAAAAAATATATTTAAAAGTTTTTTAAAGTGAAATATATAAAGATTTTCTTATGTTAGTCGTTTGTGTTTCATATCCATTGTTCCTATACCCATAATTTTAGAGGCTTACATACAATTAGCAGCTGCTGCATAATTAATCTAAGTGTTTATGAATATTCTGAATGCATTTTAAGCTCACACTGGCATCTCTCACGCTCCCACTGTTCCTCTCTCTCTCTATCTCTCTCTCTCTCTGTCTGGCTCGTGCTCTCTCTTTGCTGGCCCTGCCATAAACCGCTTGCTATAAACACGCTTGTTTGGGTTTGTGACCACGCTACAAATTGCAAAGGGCGTGAGCACGCCCCCAGTTTGAGCGGCAAACTGAAAGAGTTAGCCGTGCAGCATTGCATGCGATAAATGTTAATGGTTATCCATAAATCCTCATAACTCGCACCGAATAAATAATAACAATGAATCACAATAGTTCTTTAATAATTATTAATGCTGCAATTTTTGTTGATTTTTATGTTTGCGAAACGCAAAATGCACGCAAATTAACGAATGCAAATGAAATGCACTCGATTTATAACAGTGTGTGTGGCGGCAACAGAGGAGGTTTCCCTCCGCTGAAGGAGAATTGGTGGAGTAATTAAAGTTTCCATCATAGATGAAGGTTGCATCAGAAACAGACTGAAGTCGATTCCAGCCAATCGATGGGTCGATGGTCGAACAACTCTTGCATTGCCTTAACAGATAAGACTATATATATACATATATATTTACTTGATCTCACATCAGTAGCTCTCTTATCGATCTACTCTCCCTCTTTCAGCTGCTTAACATTATTCTACGCCTATGTTAGCTTCTATGTTAAGCTCACTTATGTTAGCTCAACTCTGTACATGCTGTTAACAGATATCACTTATTCGGCATGCCCTCGTCCATTTGCTGAAGATGCTTTGCTCTCGAGCTTTGGTATTTTGGTGTTTTTTTCGGTGCACAATTATCAGCTAATTTACATATTTCGACTATTGGCACTTGTCTAGCAGCTGCCACGCCCCTCTGTCTGCCTCTGTCTCCCTGATGTGATCAATTTCATTTGCAGCCACTCGTATGCCCCAGATAATCAAACAGCAACAACAACAACAACAATTAGCTAAAACAAGGAACAACTATTTTGTGGCAAATATTAAAATGGTATTCGACAATAAAATGCGTTTGAAGGTTTCAACTTTGGCAGTGGATTGCTGCATCTATTTGGTCAGGTGGGTAACTGGAGGAAGACGTGCTCGACTAGGAGATACCTTAACTGAAGAAGGCGAAATCTGCAAACAGTAAACAATCAATGCTGAATAGATTCAATATCAAAAATATGTATAATAAAATAATAAGTAAATAAAATAAAATTCACTAAGCAAAGTATAGGTGGAAAGCTGTAATGAGTACGGCAGACTCTGTCATTAGAGAAAGTTGTCTGGATATAATATAAATATGAGCTGAACAGAGCCTCTACTGGTGCCTCCCCTTAGTGCGCTTTAGATGTGTGCAGGGTATTAAAAATGGACGAGTACCCGAGTATTACAAGTTGAGTTAGTCAAATTGGCAGGATTACAAGCACACACACACACATACAGATACAGATACAGAGCTCGAGATAGCCAGCGAGAGTGTGTGGGAGAGAGTGGGCGGTGAAGGGCTGCATATATATGGAATGGCTGATGCCGATAAACTCGAATTGCAC
This sequence comes from Drosophila repleta, assembly GCA_018903745.1. Classification (NCBI taxonomy): domain Eukaryota; kingdom Metazoa; phylum Arthropoda; class Insecta; order Diptera; family Drosophilidae; genus Drosophila; species Drosophila repleta. The sequence continues at coordinate 1,324,268 of JAEIGN010000750.1, read as the reverse complement.
TTGAAACTTAATTACAAACTCGCAAATGCGAAATGCAAATGCAAATACCTGACAAAGCCGAAGCCCAAACTGATGCTGAAGCTGAAGCTGAGGCTAAAGCTGCAGTCGAGACGACAGTCAAAGCGAGGGCCGCAACTAAAATGTCTGAACGCCTGGTTAAGTGCTCTCTCTCTCTCTCTCTCTCTCTCTCTTTCTCTCTGCGTGTGTGGCACATGGCGTATGAGTAATATGCATGAATGCCAGCTGCATGTGTCTATATTGTTTGTAATGGTCTATAACTCGGGCACTTCTTGTCGTCATCTTGTTAAGTAAATTCTAAACATAGTTGCCAGCAAATACACATACACACAGTCTCTGTGTGTGTGTGTGTCCATTCACTTATGTAATTAAGTGTCTTGTTAAAACGGAAATGGAATTTGGTTTTCCCTTTAATTTACATTAATTGACGATGCATTTATGCCAGCGAGCACTTTGGGTACCTAAAGTCCCATATCTCCCTCTCGCTCTCTCCCTCTCTCTCTGTAGCTACTTGTTGGTATTTATTGTTTAATATTAATGTCGGCGAGCTGGACACAAGCGTCGCCTTTGAAAAATGCATGACACGAGCACATGAGAGCTTTGGCTAACTTGGCTTTAATCGCTCGGCATTAGGCCACATGCAATATGTATATGCAGACAAGCAGGGGTACAGACAGCACATATATCGCATATATATGTGCTATATAGATATATATGTATACATATATATGAGGAGTGTAACCGGGTTATGCACTGACCCCGATTGCCTGCTGCTGCTGCTGCTGCCGAAATGCCAATGGCCAGCGGGCATTATTAATGGCACTCGGAGTGCACTTAGTTGTGGCAACAACTTTGATTTATTCATTGCAACAACAGCCACCCACCCACCCGCATCCAGCATTTGGCATTCAACATTTAACTATTACAATTATTATTGATACGCGCTGAGACACAAACTGCATTGATTGTCTGCTCCTAGGCGAGAGCTTGTTTGTTTTCACAGTTCCCATTTCATTAGACATTGATGCCTCACCTACCAACCACCCAGCCACCCACTCTCTTTAGACTGCAAATTAATTTATAGCTAAATTATGGGCCATATTTCAAGAGGCTCTGCTGATTGTTCAGCAACCAAATGTGTCGAAAGGTTGCTGCTTGTGGATCATATTGGAAGTTTGCTAGGAATGAAAGGGGAAAAGGGATGAACTAAGTTTTAGTTAGTATACTAAGCAACTCTCGGTTTCAAATGAATATTTCCCTTTATATTCTTATCTTCTGCCTTGGTAAATGGATTTCAGACTGCTCGAGCAGCGTTGGCTAACTCAATCAAAATAAGTCAAAGCTGGGCAAGAGGCGGTCGGTGTGGGTGTTGCCACATTGTTGAAAAGTAGCAGTGTTGCGACACCAGCCACTGCATGCTTGTGTGCGTTGTGCAACACTGGACACGTACTAAGTAGCTCGCATTATGAACACGCTTTCGAGTCATAAAAATGCGTTGCCTGCGGGTCACGAGCGAGCGAGAGAATGGAAGAAGCATAAGGGATGGTAGGGGGCAGGGGCTGGGGCTGGCTGGGTAACAGGTAACGGTAATTGAAACAAAAGTTGAAGCCAAGAAACTGTAGCATACGTTGCGGCGCCTTAAAAACCCATTTCCAACTGTTGACACGTGCCGCGCCGTGCCGCGACCTGTAACCCCAAGCGCTCCACACCCACCCGCGCCCCCGCCTCCGCGACTGCGTCCCTCTCTGGCGAAATCACGCGGCCGCATGCGAAGTAAACAAACGTGAAATGAAAGTCATGCGTCGCATTTTAAAACGCGCCGCTGGATGTCTCCCAGGACGTGGTCCCTGTGGCCAACAGCAAGCCGCCGAGCCCCTCCGAGCCCCTCCGCGCCCCTCCGAGCGCCCTCCGCAGCCCGTCGACCTGGCCCCGTTAAGAGATGCGCATAATTTAAAATACAAATTTGCCACCCGCCGTTGAGAGAGAGAGAGAGAGGGAGAGGGAGGGAGAGATAGAGAGAGGCCAGGCCGGGGCGTTGCCAGCGCTGGCAATGCATTTGTAAATATGCCTCATTATTGTGCAAGCTCCGCACCACACTAGTCAGTCAGTCAGCCAGCCAGCCAGCCACCTTGGGCACCCACCTGGCGGCGGGCCGCCGCTCTCATCATTTGTCACGTCGCATGTTTTGGGGTCTCGTGCAGCGAGAACGGAAATGGCAACAAAGTACAAAACAATTTAATAAATGCCGGAATCACGTGAAGGTGTTAAGCAAAGCATTTGCGGCAATGACCACACTGAAACCGACACGAATCTCCGTCAAATTGAAACACACACACGGATACACACACACACGTACACGCATCTAGTCAAAGAGAACGCAACTGTACCCACTGCCCAAGTCAAGGGCCCACAGCTCTCCTCGCCTTGATGTAGCCAACTTCATTAGCGAGCGAAAAACGTCAAGTGGAATTGGACCTCAGGCAGCCCCTCTCGTAATATGAGTTATGCGAAGTATAGCTGACTCCACTCTAGTTATACTCCTTTATAGAAGATTCTCTTAAGCTCTACCTTCTTCTCCTCAGCTAGTTTAGTTTGGTTCTTATAACATTGTTTATTCAAGTGAAGCAATATCTGATTCATCTAGCGGCATAAGTTGGGCCAATGAGTCTCGACTGAGTCCATCTATGAAGAGTCCTGGCCACGTCTATAATGTCCTTCCCGGCCTCAGTTGGCCGACGAATGATGCTGCTGCGAGCAGCGCGACGTCTCCTGAGGATATGCAGTCGCTCGCACCTCTCACACCTGTTCGTCACATAGCTCCTGCGGCACATGGGGCACGTGCGAGGTGCCCGCGGCTCGGCATTTGCCGGACGATTGGCCGAATTGGAATCCTTAATAGGGGGATGCATTGAATAGATAGATATAGTATATATAACATATTTTGTATTGGAACTTACCGATGGCTGGCCAGAGCTTTCGTTGCTCCCCGGAATGGGCCCATTTAGGTTCTGCATTGAAAGATATATTGAATATTTGAATTATATATTTAGGTGAAAACTTACATTTTCCTGTTGTGGATTCATTTGTGGAAATTTAGCTTCCTCGGACTTTAGTCAACTCACCCTGAGCATCGAGCTCTAACTGACGAGCTGAGCTGATCAGCTCTCCCTCTAAATAGATTCTAGGCAAGGCAGCAAGGCCTACTCTGCAGAGCTTGAGCAAAAACGAGCCAGGCCAACGTAAGTTAGAGCTTAGAGTTTCTCTCCATAAATTAAGATATATTTGTATATATCTAAATGAATGGGTATATTTAGTATTTGTTATATGCATTTGTTCAAGTTTGTCAAACTGATTACTAATTTATGTATCTCCCAGTCTAAGTCTTCCTCGTACAGTCAGTCAGCCGCCTGTCAATATGTTAATATTCAGCATCGTCGCTGGCAGCGCAGTTGCTGCTGCAGCAGCTGTTGCCGTCGCTGTTGCCATTGCTGTTGTTGTCAATAATGAATGAAGTGCAACGAGTTGGCGTATTAAATGCGACGCTGAGCTGAGCAACAACAGCAACAACAACAACACGGACAGGAACCGTAAAGCTGACTCCGGCAATTGCTCTTGATCTTGCGCCGCTTTTACGCCCATTTTGCATTCCCAGTTCCCTTTCTCCTCTTGCCTTGCTCTTTGTCCAATCCCAAGGCCCAAAAGCGCCCAGCCTGGGACACGGCCAACAGGATATTCGGCGCTGGGTCATTGCGTCTGTTGTTGGCTTCTTTTTTTATGCATATACCCTGCACACAGTCAGCGAGAGGGTATGCCTGATCTCAGATACTAAATGCAAAGTTAAGTAAAAGGAAATCTGTTTCGGAATGGCTCAACTCTGGCTGTGCTTTGATGAGCATTTGTTGCCGTGCCCAAAGCTGAGCTTTCGGCATTCCCAGCTGAGCGACACTCTCTCAATGCATTCACGTCCTCACGGCCCGTTGATTCGGCGTCGGATTCGCGTATTCAGCGTCGCCAACATCAATTTATAATTTCACTAAAAAATGTAAAGTGCCGCGCTGCATGAGGGAGAGAAACATTTCATTCAATACTTTTGCGGCGGTCATTCAATATTCAAGCAGCCATGCGATAAACTCACGCGATGTATCTCTTCGATGGAGCTCTCTCTCTCTCTCTTCTCTCTCGCTCTCTGCGTTCATTCACTGCTTTTTATTGTGATCATAGATAAGTCTATCTATTCGCCATCGATGGGAATGCAGAAGGCGAATGAGAGAAGCAAATAAAATAGAGAGAGAGGGAGAGAGAGAGAGAAAGAGAGTGGGAGAAGAACAGAGAGGAGAATGTGAGTGGGGAGAGTGGTGGAAGGAGAGAGCGAGAGAGTGATAAAAAGGAAAGAAGGGAGTGGGTGAGATTGTAAGTGAAAGAGAAGTAGATAAGAAAGAGAGAGGTAGAGATAGAGATGAATAGAGTAAGAGCGAGATAGAGATGGAGATTGAGAGAGCGAGTTAGCAAGAGAAGGCCAGTGTAAATCGATTATCGATAACTCTAACCGTCAATGAATCGATAAAAAAGTATCGATAACTCTAACTGGCAATGATTCGATAAATATCATGCAGTTATAGATCAATTACATATATTTATCGATAAATAGCGCCCATCGAGTCACATTGTTATGTAGTACTATAGCAGCTCCATTAAATATCCATATCCATATTTATCGATATATCAACATCTCACTAAATATTTCCTTCTCCTCGCAGCACACAGAAGAGGAATGTGAAGAAAACATCCAGAGCGAATGCTATTCAAATTTGTTTTTCCCATGCGACCCACAAAAAGCTATTGACTTGAAGCTGCCGCTGCAATGGGCCAGCCTGCAGAGGGAGAGTGAGAGAGAGAGAGAGTGAGAGAGGGAGAGGGAGAGAGATGGGGTGGTGCTGGTAATGGGAGTAAGGTTTTCAGCTGTAGTCGGCGGCTGTAGTTGAGGACTCTCCCGTCGGTGCTGCTGCTGCTGCTGCTGTTTCCGCTTTGCCCGAGCCTCTCCATTAGACATGAAAGTGTCAACTTCCGCGTTTGTGCACACACATACACACACACACACACACAGACATGGATGGTGGCTCTCACTTGGTGTAGTCGCTGGTTAAAAGCATGTCAAATTTTTTCACACACTCAAAACTGAGCGGGGAACGAGAAGCCTGCGAGAATGCATGATTGAATGATTGAGAAATTAATACACACACACGTACATACAGAGAGTGAGAGAGAGTGAGTGAGAGAGATGCACATATCGACCACACAGAGCGAAAAGTAGAGCACAGGCAGGGGGTGGCTGTGATGTGGGGCAAATTGTGGAGCTCCCATCAGCATCAACGTGAAATTATTCCATTTCACTTTACAACTGAATGCAAATTACATGCTGTAATTTCCTGCAAGAAAGCAAGAAATGAAGCGAAATGAATGTGGCACACACACACACACACACACACACACACACACACACACACATGCAGCAAATGTATTTGCGCCAAGCGGAAATAAAAATAAATTCGAAAAGTTAATATTAAATGTGCTACATTGGAAACATATTGTGTGCGCTGCGGCGCAGTTTACGTCTCTGTGTGTGTGTGTGTGTGTCTTGTCTCTCTCTCTCTCTCTCTCTGTCTGTCTTCTCGCCTTTGTCTTTTTGCCTCTCTTTCGCACTGTCTGTTTGCCGCGTCGCTCGCTTCGCTGGCGCTGATTTTCCACATGCCTAGCAGACAACAAGGCAAGCCTTTGCCACACACACACACACACACACACAGCCAGTCACACACACACTCAAGCACACACACACTCACACACACACACACAGCAAGACACAAGCGCCCGCGGACATATCCATTCAGCCTATCAGCCTACTCCCCACTGCACTCGGCTCAGCTCCCGCTGCCCTCTTGCCACCACCCCCCTCCCCTTCCTCCTGCCGCCCCCTTCGATCCAGTGGCCGTAAACAATTGTGCATTTTCAGCGCCGTTTGCTTACATTTTTTACGCTTTTTCTTTCTCCTTTTTTTCGCTGATATTTTCCAATTTTTTTAAGCTTGTTTTTTTTTGCATTTTCTTTTTTTTCCTTAATTTTTTTTTTGCGTGCATTTTTTACATTTTTATATGGCGCATTTTCATTGCATTTTTGTGTATTTTCATTTTTTTTCTCTCCCATTTTTTTGTTTTTTTTTTTTGTTGCTTTTTGCTTTTGGTTTTCTTTTTAATTTGCGCGCCATTTTTTTGCCCGTTTGCAGTTAATTTTTTATTGTTATTATTTTCATTGTGCGGCAACTGCTGCTGCTGCCGTCGGCCAGGAGGGGGGAGGGCTGGGTGGAGTGCAGGAGGAGGGGGCGTGGCAGCCGCCACTTGGTCAATGGCCAGTTTTTTAGTCAACGCGTAAAATATGCTTAAATATTTTAAATTTAATCACACGCTTCGCTGGCCTCGGCAAATACGTCAATGCATATGCAAACAAATAATGCTAGCGGCAGGACAAAGTGTAAGCCACACACCCACACACACCCACACACACACACACACACTAGTCTGCCTTCTGTGCGCTTTGGCTACTTTGGAATGTGTGCGTGGACCGAGAGCTGATTGACCACATATTAACAGCAATTAATGCTGCCCGAACATTTTTTGTCTTGCCGAAAGCAATTGAGAAAGCAAAAGGATTTGCAGCATAAACAGAAACACGATTTAAGCCATATACTGCAGCTATATATAGCATATATAAGCACTGATCAGAGTCGGTTGAACTCAGTCTCAGCGATAATAATCTATAGCAAATAAAGCGATTCTAGAGCCAAAAATTGGGCCAATGAGTCTCGACTGAGTCCATTTATGAAGAGTCCTAGCCACGTCACTAATGTCCTTCTTCTCGGCCTCAGTTGGCCGACGAATGATGCTGCTGCGAGCAGCGCGACGTCTCCTGAGGATGTGCAGTCGCTCGCACCTCTCACACCTGTTCGTCACACAGCTCCTGCGGCACATGGGGCACGTGCGAGGTGCCCGCGGCTCAGTGTCATCGGGCTTTTTCGGATTTTAGTCAACTCTCTGATGCATGTAGACGCAGATCGGATGGCCCGCTTAGAGCTTTCTTACTTGAGGTGTTCCGGCAGGTGTAGCGCCGCTTGAGCTATGCAAAATACGAAACTGTTTATACCAGCAAAGAATATATCAAACTACTACAGATAGTCTATAGCATATGAGACTGACGTATGCTATATACGATATGAAAGAAAGAAATTCGTAAGCCTTTGCCAGATAAACTTCAAAGTGCTTGAAAATCGAATTGGCAAAGCAAAGAGAATGAGAGAGAGAGGAGGGAGGAGAGCGAAGCAATGGTGTGAAATGCAATGAGAGAGAGGGAGAGAGAGGGGGAGAGAGAGTGAGGAACAAAAAGTGAATTAGTGGGCAAACAACTGAAACTGGAAACTAAAAACTAAAACTAAAAACTCAGCAAGATTAATAGGAACACGTAAAATGTAATTATTTTCCTGTACTTGTGCTATTTGTTACAGCGCTAGAGGGGGCGAGGGCGAGGCGAGGACAGCTACGCACACACAGATAAAGAGAAAGAGAAAGGGAGAGAGAGAAGAGAAAGAGAGAGAGGCAGACAGACGCGCTCGACTTGACAACTTGGAGCATTTTTGCCAGACACGTTGCTGAGACAGCAGTCAGGACTCGACTCACACACACATGGAGCACATGTCGCTGCTGGCGTTTAGTGTCTCTATGTGTGTGTGCGTGTGTAAGTTGTTTCGCCCCAAGTAGTTTTCTTGTGTAATTATAATTGCATAATTTATTTATAATATGATTTTCATGCTGTTTTCCCTCGCACACAGCAGGGAGAGAGAGAGAGAGAGAGAGAGCTGGCTAGGCTATGGCTGGAGCTCGTGTTGGGACTGGATATGTGCTGCTTGGCGGAGCTTTGGGCAGACAGCTAGCGAAGCCTTACACTGCTTTAGTTTATGTTTTAGCAAATGCATTGGCAATGCCAATTGCGAGCAAATGGCCGCAGTGCCCAATCGTGGCACAGGCCCAGAGTGGGGCGCTGCTTTGAGCAAGCCCAAAGACAGACAGGCAGCCAAAGTGCATTTGGGCGCAAGTGAATTGTTTGCCCAAAGAGCGAGACGACAGAGACAGAGAGAGAGAGAGAGAGAGAGAGAGAGAGGGGGGGAGTGAGGCAGAGTGTGTGTGGCGGCTCACGTTGCAAGACAACGTGCAAATGCTTCAAGTTCATTAAATTTGGGCATATAAATTTCACTTGGGCCGCAAACCGAAATCGGAGTCAAATGGCTCTGGAGGCATTTACACACACACACACACCACACACACTCACCACACACACACACACACATTCATAGTTAATAAAGGCAAGAATTTGTGTAGAGTGCAACTGGAACTCTTTGGTTTTAATGAACGGCACGTCGCTGGCATCAAAAGTTGCAACGAGCCAGTGGCTCCTGCTCCTGCTGCTGCTGCTGCTGGAAGGAGCTCAGAAATAATCTAATTTATATGAGCCTTTGTGCATAGCTAAAAAATTAAATGTAAATTCCATCGCATCGGCCGAAAGCGATTCTCCTGTCACAAAATGCACATTTTTGCCTCTTGCAATTTCTTAATAATTCCAGGAATTTTTAATCGAAAATCAAAGCAATCAACAATATTTTCTTCATTCATTTATTTGTCATACGTGACAAAGGAATTGCTGTAACCAAATATGTCCTTGCTCTTAGCAGACGTTGAGATGTTGAGCTGCGAAAGCATGCGGCTCCCCTTTCAAAGTTGATGAGAGATTTAGCTTCGTATATATACATATATACATAACTGTATATGTATATAAATATATAGTAAGCCAAAGGCAGTTTTTGTGGATGGGACCTTAGGCTATAAGCGCAGCAGGTGCACCATTGGGCGGAGTGGCTTGCAGCCTAACTTAACAAAATCTATTTCCAGCAAACTTTACAGAGCTCAAGAAATAAATTGGTTTGTTGAAGCTGCTGTTATAGAATAATATGATCTTCAAATTGTAATAGAATCAGTTTTGCTGCTATAGCTGGGGTTCCAGAGTAACGAAAGCTCTAACCAGGCATCGGTAAGCTTATTCCAATACAAAATATATTACATCTATCTATTCAATGCATCCTCCTATTAAGGATTCCAATTCGGCCAATCGTCCGGCAAATGCCGAGCCGCGGGCACCTCGCACGTGTCCCATGTGCCGCAGGAGCTGTGTGACGAACAGGTGTGAGAGGTGCGAGCGACTGCACATCCTCAGGAGACGTCGCGCTGCTCGCAACAGCATCATTCGTCGGCCAACTGAGGCTCTTCATAGATGGACTCAGTCGAGACTCATTGGCCCAACTTATGCCGCTAGATGAATCGGATATTGCTTCACTTGAATAAGAGCCAAACTAAATTCTCTACAAAAACTTTCATTGTAATGGGAGGGAAGAGAGTAGAGCTTAAGAAATATCTGCTTTAAGAGAGTAGAAGTAGAGTGGAGTCTACTATACTTGACACTCCCTGAGCAGCAAGTGCAGCTCTGCTAGCTTAATACCTTGTGCTAACTCAACTTTAATCCGTATAAAAAGTCTGCCAAAGCCTCAACTATTTTCATATTCTATTCATATCAACAGTTCGCAACAGATTCCAAGTGCTGCACTCGCACACAGCCTCTGCCCACGCAGCCCCGAACGCAACTGTTACAGAATTTATTTTCCGAATTTTCCTTTTTCACATCAGAATTTTGTACGCAATTTTGTTTTGTTTAATTTAGCGTAATAATTTATTTAGAAACTATTTAGATGCGTTTATATATTAATTTCAGTATTTTAATGTTTTATTTTAATCGCTTTAAAATTATTTTCAAACAATTGGCAGAGCCACAGACAGGGAGTGTGATAGAGAGAGTGAATGAGAGAGAGAAAGGAAGAGAGAGAGAGAGAGAGATGAGCTTACTTTATGGTTTCTGACCTGCTTTGTTTTCAATTTAGTAGTCGAATAGTTTTAGTTTATTGCCAGGGTTGCCAGCCACGAAACAAAAATGATAAAAAAAAGAACATATATGTATATAACTAAGTGACCAACTCTACTTATATGTGGGCGGGAGGCGTGGCTGGCTGTGTGTGTGTGTGTGTGGATGGGTGTGGATGGGTGTGCGGCTGCTGTTGCATGCAACTAATTATGCTTTTTGGCATTTGGTAGTTTGCTCTTTTGTCACTTAGCAACATCATAAGCCGCTTAACCCACTAAAGCCACACACTCACTCGCACACACACTCGCACAGCCCCACGCACACGTAAATCTCATTAAAGTTAAGAGAACATGCTTCAAAATTAATTTCCGTAATTCTGCACTTGAGTTGGGGCGTTTTACCCTGTTCTCTGCGCTGTTTGGGAAACATTTTTATTTTGTTTTTTCTACTTTTTCTTCTTGTTTGTTGTTGTTGTTGTTGTTGGTGTTGCGTGTATCGAGATATAAGATAAAAACTATCCAACGTTTAAATGCCATTACGTCTCTCTCTCTCTCTCTCGCTCTCTCTCTCTGGGAATGTGTTTGGCTGGGCGGCATCTGCATTGGATGGCCAATAATTGAGTTGCTTAAAAGTTGTATTGAATGGCATCAAATGCAATTCAATTTCGTCGAATGCAAAGCGAAAGCAAAATGGCGGATGAGAAGGTCCCTGACCGAATATGGAATACGCTCTGAAAGCAAAGAGCCAAAACTGTGAAAGGCCAAAGAGGAATATTATATATATATATATCTATGTATGTATGTATATATAGATGTAGATATTACGAATTCATGAATTTTCATCAAGAGTTTTTATGAATCGATTTCGGATCTTTACAGAATAATTGCATATATTCCATCTACAATATAAATTGATTTCAATTGGCTTTATTTTTGGTCGTTTGAAAGGCTGTTGCCTGGTTGGGGCTGAGCCGCTCACACGAAGTCATCGACGCTTGCACCGAGGCTGGTCTTGGCTAGTTGGGCGCCCCTTTTGTAGTTCTCGAATTTCTGGAGCAGATCCTCCAAGAGCTCTAGGGCCTGCTCCTTGTTCTCCAGCGGAGTCTGCGCCAGCTTCGCGTCGTACTGCTGCTTGGAGTAGGTCAACTTGAGCTTCAGCAGCTCGCACTTCTGGACCATCTTCTGCAGCCGACTCTGGCTGTCGGCGGAGTCCACGTGATATATGTACTTGTCCAAGTACGTGCATATCTCCGGATTCTTCTGCTTGCACAGATCGCACATGCGAAACTCCCTGATCTGGCCCCGAAAGTACTGCGGCGGAAAGACCAGATAGCACTCCGTGCACACCAGCATATAGAGGTCCTTAGGCGTACAACATAATTGAATATCGAGCAACATCTGCTAATGGTGGCTACTTACGTCCGACGGGAAGCTGGGCGGCTTGGGGCGAATCACACGCTTTTTGATTGTTCTCTCCCTATTCAAAGTGCGTGACATTTTGCTGTCGCTTGACTCCGAGCACTGAGCTAATCCGAGTCTAGTTTCGGGCAGCCTACCTAGCCCTATCGATTCTCCTGTCAGTGCGACTATCGAGCACGCTGAAAGCTCGGCCCACATCAAATCAAAATATCGTTAAACGAACTACACTAAAATACTGCCAAAGCCAGAGCTGTGTGTGTGTGTGTTGGAAAACGTTTTTATGTTTTTATGTGTTTTTATGTGAAGCACTTGCATGGGCCAGCCTAGCTTGCAGCTCGCTAGCTCAATTCTTTGTCTTGCTGACTGCCCCTTGGCATAAACAGTTTGAGGCGTTTGCCAACACATGTCAGATAGGGTGCCTAGAAAACAGTGTTGGTTAATTGTATACATATACTGCAAGAGCCCTTCTGGTTTAGCTTCAGACCATTCCCAACACTGGCTCGTGGACCGTCTTTAAGAGTGTTGGTTAACAAGACTTAAATGCGTTTTACAACACTTGCTTGAAGACGTTGCTTGGTGCAAGTTTTCGCTCATTTATGAGTGGCTTTTCCTATACAACGAAATCAAAGGGGAAATGAAGTGCCTTCCATTCACACACACACACACACACACACACATATGTAGCTGTGTGTGTGTGTGTGTGTGTGTGAACGTTCATTTGGCTGCTGTGGTGCATTTCTCGAGCAACGCATTCAGCGTGTGCGATGGCTCTGTACTGTTTTCAATTTCGTTGTGCACAACGAAGCAGCAGGCGAACCCAACACCTGCAATTTACCAAAATGGGAGAACGGGAGAGAGAGAGAGAGAGAGAGAGAGAGAGAGAGAGAGAGATAGGGAGTGGGGAGTTGTATTTAGCCAGGGACAGGGAGCTGGACAAAGGTATGGCCTGGCTGGCGTCTACTACGTCCACTCACTCACTGCCGACGGCCGCAGCCGGAGCTCGTGCTTTGGTCCATTGCTGGCACCACTCAATTCAAATGAATCCCTGTTTGGCTACCACTTGACAATGGCGACACACACACACACACATACACACACACATAACGTGCTCACCCTGGGAGATATCTCTCGCTGTGTGTGCGAGTCAGTGAACTTAATTTGGTCACACACAATTGATTCTTTTTACGGGCACACTCTTTCACACACACACACACACACACACACATACTCGAACATTAAGCTGTTATTGTTGTGCTATGCAGCGGACCACTGAGAGAAATTTGGAGCTTGGCAGCTATGAGTTTGGAAGTGCCCAAGCAAGTGCTAGAGTACTGTACATATGCAAAGTTTGAGAGTCACAGTTTAAGAGGCACAGTTTCTTTAGTCCTGTGCCCAATGGTCAGGGAATGCTCCAGAGTCAATGCCTTAGTAATCGATTGAATCTAAGAGAGAAAGTTACAGTCTTCGATTCACTAAGCAAATAATGGCCAAGCTACAGATAAGAAAACCTTTACAGTTTTAAAGCCACAGCTCAGCTTAAGCTATTCTCATATCCATGTCACCATCAGCTGCGACTCACAGCAAATGTGATCCAAGCTCCGTTTCACATGTCCGATTTTTCCCAGTGCAGGTTTAGCTAGGGGCCAGAAGCCAGGTGCTGGCGCCAAGCGCCAAGCGCCCAGCACCCGGAATTAACAGGAGCAGCAGCGGCATCAGCAGGAGGCAAGGCCATGGGGCTGACGACGTTTTGTTACCTTGTGCAAAACTCGTTTTGTAATTTGTGGCTGAAACAATGCAATTAAGTTGACATTAAGTGAAGTTCGCCAGCGCTCCACGTACCCGCCACGCGCCCAACCCACTACCATGACGCCCCCAAGGCCACCTGCTGGCGCTATCTACATCGACTTTAGCTCTCGCTCCGGCTCTGGCTCCATTTCCATTTCCATTTCCATTTGCATTTGCAGCCAACATCGCATTTCATCAGTCGCACCGCAAAGCTCATTCCATTGTATTTCTCTGTCCATGTATGTGTGTGTGTGTATGTGTGTGTGTGTGGGGGGTGTGGTATGATAATGACATCCAAGAGGTCATTTCTGTGGCCAATTTGACAAGATGCTTTTGCATTTTGCAGTCGCAGTCGCCGTCGCCGTCGCCGTCGCCGCTTGACATCGATTTGATGCTATTCCATGTTGCAGCAACCTGCTGTTAAATCAAACAAAAGACGGGAATCTCGAGTGCTTCTCCAGCAGCAGCAGCAGCAGCAGCAGCAGAGATCAAGAGAGTGGAAAGTATAAAATAAGTTGTAGTGTCGTCAACAGCACTTGAAATTCATTTGACAATCGCTGAGCTTCGGCATTTCTGATAGTTCAACTCACGGACTTACTGAGCTGAAACATTCGCAAGTCAAAGCGAAGCAAATCAAATCATTTGGCCAATTGGCGGGTCATTCAAATGCTCAAAATCTCAGGCTATCAATCGGTTAGATTTCCCATCAGCGAGTCAGCCAATCAGAAATGGGTTGGGCGTAATCGTCAATACACTAATCATTAGTGATTAGTCAGTAAGTCTATCAGGCAGCAAATCAATCAGGTTAACCGGGCTATTTATCAGCTCAAAAGTCAGTCAATCATTCGCTTATAGATTCCATCAGACAGGCAGTAACTCAATAATTCTTCAAGTCAATCAGCCAGTAGATCAATCACTCATCAATCAGGCTGTCAATCAGTAATGAGTCCTTTAACTCAATCATTCTAAGCGTCAATCAGGCAGTAGGATAGTCAGTCAACCAGTCGTCAATCTTCATGTGAATCTCTTAGTAAGTCAGTCAATCAATCACTTACAATACACCATCAGTCAGTCAATCATGCAGTAGTTCAATCATTATCTGCGTCAATCAATCGATCAATCAGGCTACTAAACTTTCTTTGAGACAATTAGCAAGTAAGTCTATCAATCAGGCAGTCAATCATTTAATGGTTCAGGCTAAGGAACCATCAATCAGTCAGTCATTCTTTGAGTCTATCAGTCACGTTCATTCTGTGAGTCAATGAGCACGTAACTCCTTCAATCAATCACTCACCAATAATCAATCACTCACCAATAATCAATCACTCACCAATAAGGCTGCTAATCATTATCTGAGTCAATCAGTCTGTCAATCAGGCAGTCAATCAATCAGCTAAGAAGCCATCAGACAGTCAAGCATTCAGTAGCTGAATCACTCTGTCAGTCTATCTGTCACATTCATTCTCTGCGTCAATCAATCAATCACCAATCAGGCTATTCTCTCCTTCAATCACTCAATCACTTAGCACACTCCATTAGGCAGCCATAAATTTAAGACTTTGATACATTCCTCGCTTGCACAAATTGACTAGGATAACATCCGCACCTCTCTCTCTCTCTCTCTCTCTCTCTCTCTTTTTCTCTGTCTCTCTTTCATCCTTCATCCTTAACTAATCCCTATTTAGGGCTTGCGCCATGAAATGAAATTCCTTTCGGTCTGCCTGATGAATGCCATTTTTCAAGTATTTTTGCGCTTAGGTTCGTTAAGAGCCTCGAATGCATTTGCCCAGCATGCGCGCATTTCTTAACTGGCATTTGTGCCTTGAGCATTCGCTGGTGACCAGGACACTCGGCCACGCCCCCCTGCGTCCTTAACGCCTGTGAAATTTGAAGCAAATTGTGAGCTTGGCTCAAAAACATTCCGCACCATTCCGTGCATAGTATGACACAAAGATAATGCTGCGGATGGCAAAAAAGATTGTGAATTGTTAAGTACACATACTGACGTACATACAGATATATATGTGTGTGTACTATATATATATATACTTTATATATATATATATATATATTTACTTATGTGTACTGGCAGTTGCCGTGATGTTGTCTGGCTGTAGGCGCGAGTAGGGGCGAGTGCAAGGACATGCCTATGCCCCGTTGTTTCTTGGCACGCACATAGGCATGTGAGTGCCTTGCTCCGTTATCCCCACCCCGTCGACTAACCCCTAGCCCAACCCCTACGCCCTACGCCCGTGTATGCTGTTGGCCTTTGTGCGGCGGGGCGGGAGGCACGCGCCTCTTGCCGTACTGCATGTGACAAAAACAGCTGCCTTTTGTTTGACTAGCGCGCCCTTGGCGCCCAATGAATGCGTATGTGTGTGTGTGTGTGTGTGTGTTTTTGACTATGTGTGTGTGTGGGTGTGTGAGCTGAAGCATTCAAATAATTAAACTCATCAAGTTGCCTTATGAGCATTTCACGCAGTCCACAGACCCACACACAACCTGGCCCGGCCTAGTCCTCCGTCTCCCCGTCCGTCTCCTGCTTGGTTTTAGTCTAATCTTCTTTGTTTTCCTTTCTTTTTTTTCCGAGCTGAGCACAAAAGCCGAGCGCAACGAGTCGAGTGCAGAGCGGCGACCTGTCCTCGAGCGTAGCAGCGACCACATCAACGTGCCTCACATCCTGCACACCCACACACACACACACACACACACACACACACTCGCTCGCTCGCTCGCTCGCTCTATCTATCTGTGCTGGCACGCATAATCCTTGATCTTTTGTTAGTTGTTTGCTCAACTTCTGGCTGCTGTTTGTTTGTCAGCGACAGAGCGCCCGTCGCCAGTTCGCCTCGCCTCGCCTCGACTCGACTCGGCTGCCGCTGCTGGTCTTTAGCTATCTTTCTAAATTATTAATTAAAGTATTTAACAAATATGCAAAAGTTTGCCCTGAGCGCAGGCAGCACAGAGTTCGCCGTCTTCTTCTGCTGCTCGCTCCGCCTAATCCCGGAGCGCCTTGTGTGACGCCTACTGACGGCAGCCGCCTCAGCCGAGTTCATTCAGCAGCAAATTGTCGACTAGTTAATAATGTGGCCAGCATACACCCACACAAAGTATGTATGTCTCTGCCTCTGTCTGTCTGTGTGTGTGTGGGTGTGTGTGTGTCTCTCTGTGATGTTGACTTTTGCATCTTTTTGATGTTTCATTGCCGCATCAAAGACATTTGGCAAATAGTTTGCCCGAGCCTTGTTGCTCGTGTCACGAGCCTCGAATGCCAAACGGCCGTCCTGCAGCTCCAGGTGCCACGTCCTTTCCAGCCATCCACCGGAGTCCTTGTCAGCCACAGCCTTTGCTGCTGCTGCGTAGGCGAACCCACAATACCCAGCTTTTTGGCCCAGCTATTTGCTTTAAATCAATTTGCGCAACTTTCTTCAGAAAGTTACTTTGACTAGCAGCAACTGTGGGATGAGCTATGCTATTGACTATTGTGCAGATCAAGCAAGGATTTTTAGTTGCTTAAGGAACTGCCCAAGGAGTTGCCAAGGAGTCACTCCAGATGTGACTCGAAGTCAGCTTCCTCAATGATCTAGCTTTTACTCTAAGCCAACCTTTCGTATATACAGCCTTGATTAGTGCCACTTAAAGCCCGCTTTAATAGCAGACTGAGGAGAGCATCGATTGGCTTTTGAAGGACGATTCGTTTTGGTGCGCTTTTCCTTTCCTCTCCTCTTTCTTTTCTTTCTACTCTCAACTTGAGGTGTCTGTCTCGGGTCGGTCATAAGATGCTGGAAGTGCAGCGGCTGTAAGCAGGTTTCGTCACTTGACTTGAAGTTACTTAGCAGCCGAGGGACTTAACATTTGGCGTTGTCCTGTCAGCTGGCAGGTCCCGTGCTGCGCTGCTCGGCTTACAGCATGGAAATCCTTTTTGCGTAAATCCTCAACTACATTTGACCGCATCCACGCACATTTACGTAAGCTGATTACGCGCGAGTGTTGCTCACTGTCCACTGCCCATTAGCGTCCACTGTATGCGTGCGTCGCCCTTCCTCCCTCTCTTTCTCTCTCTCTGTCGCTCTCTCGGTGTGTCCGGTGCAGCTTTAAGAGTCGAGCTGGGCGTATTCATGGTGCAGCCCAGTGCTCATTAGGCAGAGTACGAAACGGAGGGCATAAGGCGTACCCTCTACCTGCGACCTGCCTCCCAGCTACCTGTCTTCCCCTCGCACAGTGCTGCTCATAAATATTTGCACAGGCGCCCAAACGAAATGACAGCTTTGGAATGTCAAGTGTATGTGCATACTTTGAATAACGTGCAACAACAACAACAACAACAACAACAACAGCAGCGGGCCAAAACAATTGCAAAACAAGATGCGAGCGGGGCATATCCGACTGCTAGATACGCCGTGTGCCTTTGCCTGTATGGTTATCGATATATATCGATCGAGATGGGCATCGCTCTTTCAATCTCTCTCTGTCTCTTCTTCAGACTCAGCTCAGTCTACATAGGCATAGCTCTCACTCGGTCGGCCGACATGGTATACAAATTGGATGGGGGCTCGAGGTTGCGTTTTCAACATATTCACGCATGTTGCGGCTGGCTCTGGGGCTGTGAGCGGGTGGCTGCGGTGGTTCGGCCTGGTGGCTTTCGCCTTTGCAGTTGCTGTCAAAAAATGTAAACGTTGCCAGCTTCTGGCACTTAAAACAAAAACGAGAGACGACTGCGTCGCGCTTTCATCGTGATAATGATGTTCGCTGATAATGATGAGCAAAAGCGGGAATGAAACTGCGCATGAGACTGAGCCAGAGCCAGAGCCAAAGCCCGATACTGAGACCGAGACTGAGACTGAGAACGAGATGAATGCTGAGGATGTTAAGGATGATGATGTCGGGCGCACCTTTAATTTAAATGCAAAGAGTCGAGCGAACAGCCTCGACCTGCAGTCAGAGTCGCGCATCTTCAAGCAACTTATGGCGGGTGGTTGGGCGGCTCGTTGGGCGGCTGGCACATACCCTTCACTTTTTGGCGAGTGCTCAACGTTTCATGATAAATAATGCAGCTGCAGCAATGGGGTTTATTTTTTGCTATTTCAGTTTTCTTCAGCTGTCGCTGTCGGTCGGCTCAGAACTTACCTGAAAGCTAGCCACCTGGCTGCAGCGCCACGCCACGCCACGCCACACCACTCCGCACCACTCATTTGTTGACACATAGTTTGTAGTTGGCAAACAGCAGCAGCAGCAGCGACTGTGCTGCACCTGAAGATGCTTTGTATAAATTTGAATATTTTAACAATAAAAGCAACATTATTGCAATGCAAAATGCGAGAGAGACAAAGAATGATAAATACAGCAAGCCAGAGGCAGAAGGAGAGAGTGGACAGGGGGCGGGGGAGTGGAGAACAACTGAACAACAGTGCAAGAAAAAACATTTAACAGAACATGTGACAAGAAATGTCAATTTGTAGCCAAGCATAGCTGACAGCAGTTATCGATAGTTGCTGAAATAGATTGTAGTTATCGATAACTGTTATTACTATTGTTTGGCTACTTTACAGAGCAACGTGCTAGCTAGTTATTGAAAGCTATCAATAAGATTTGCCTTGAACTAAGCTGCAGTTGCTGAGGGCATCATATACTTGCGATAGTATCGAGGAGATTTTAAATAAATTACAAATATTTGATGATTGTTTATAATGCACACATACATAGGTGTATATATATATATTTATGTAAGATCGAGTAAGCTAAGAGAAAGCTGAGAGATCTCAGCTATAGCAATGATTGCGTGCAGACCAGGGCTGATCAATGCCTACCCAATAGGCAGCTTGAGCCAATGAGAGCTAGATTCCAGATCGTCTAACTTTGTATTGCACTGCTAAGTTGGGGGTAGGCAATAAGCAGCTGTAAAGACGCTGACTTCTTCTAAAAAGCTTGAGCTAAGCATAGGATCTTAAGCCAACTCTGCCAACAGAAGAATCTTCAGCACTTGCCTCGCAGCTAGCTTCAATTTCACGCACGATGGGAACGACACTTCAGCTGCTACAACTTCAATAGCTTCTTTTCTAGAGTTCTAGCTAGATTTATAGCCAGTTGACGTGGCTGGCACAAGCTTCAAACACTTTGCAACACTGGCAGACAACGCAGTGCTACTAAACGATAGTCGATAACACTCAAGTCTACGACAAACGTTGCTCAACTCGTCACTTTGTGCTCGTCATCCAAAGTGAGTTGACTAAATTCAGCAAAAACGAAATTTTCTGAAAAAAGATCTTCGCAATGAAGACCGCAGACAAAGTTGTGAGTATAATGCAAAAAATAAAGAGTTTATCTGCTATATGTGCGGCATATCGTTGAATTTAGGATAACTATGTCCCGATTTGGCCCGAGCCTGCCAGAAAACCTTCGCACAGATTTCGCTTATGCGAGTTGTGCCGCAGCTCCCAGCCGCTTATGTGCGAGGTGTGCGAGGGCAAAATCACTCGCTGGAAGCGCTTGCTGCTTCAACGCCAACAGCGCCGCCTCAAGAAGCGCTGTCTCAAGGGGCACAGGCCGAACGGTGGCAAAGAGATTCGCTACGAAGTGGTGACCATTTATCTGCCGCCAGAGAATGACTCAGCTGAAACTGAGCAGGCAGAAGTTCCGGACATCACTGAACAGACTCTGCCGACTGATGCAGCAAGTGAAGCTGAAACTGAGCAGGCAGAAGTTCCGGAGAGCACTGAACAGACTCTGCCGACTGATGATGCAAGTGAAGACGACTAAGATCTAATATCACAGAGAGATCTCCCATTGGCCTAACTTATGTACTTCGAGCTGAATAAGTCGCGGAATAAATAATGTTATAAGAGCCTGAACTGAAACAGAATTTTGATTGCAAAAAGCGAGAAGCAAACAGAGCCTGAAGGAAACTGCTCGAAGAGAGTAGAGAAAGTAAGTCCAAGCGTAGGCAGAATTTATTATGGAACCAGAGTCCAGACTCGGTTCTACTTTGCATAACTTTCACTGCTTGGAGCTCCATATTCTGCTTAAGTCTGTAAGCTGCAGAGGCTTGACTTGGGCAGTTGATGCCTGAAGCACATAGGCTTGAACTGAAGAGCAGGTGCCGAAGTAGGCCTAAACAAGTCTATAAAGTATTGCAGCTCTATCTATCGTCGCATAGCTAGAGATCCCTCTTGAAGGCATTGCTTCTGCCAGGTGAATCAACAAATCATATATGCAGATGAATCCAACTGCAATCCCATAAACATATTCATATATGTACATTCATGTAGCTGAAAGCGAACATAATTGAAATTCATTTGGATAGGGGAAAGTGAAAACACAGTTATGTTGGTTGACATTTAGCTTTATATTCATTTATTTATTTATTTTTAATTAATTCATTAGTTTTATTTATTCTTAGACCCTTGATATCCTCAGAAGTGTGTGGTTTATTTTATAATTCAACTTAATACGCTTAAAATATATATATATATATATTCAGATATATATATTTATTAATTATTACATATACATACATATATAATCATTATTATTATTATTAGTATTAGTATTGGTATTATTATTATTATTATTATTATTATTATATTGTATGCATATTCTTGCTTGCTGTAATATAATGCCATATATAATTGTTCTTTTTTCCAGATATATATATGAATATGAATATATATATATATACACATTCATATATATATGCATATATATTCATATGCTTGGTTTTAAATCGTCTGCTTTGACTTCTTTCTTATTCGCCGTTCGTCGTTTTCTTAGCTCATTTCAGCGTTCGGGACTTTTTCACTAGGTTTACAAAAAAAAAATTATTTTTTATTTTTATATTTTTACTTTACTTTAAGTAGAATTTGTCCTACAATATTTTGTTTTTTTTTTTGTTTCTTTTTTTTTTAATATTATTTTCTATTTGTTGTGAAATACATAGTTGATATACTACAAACTTTAAGTTTTTTTCTTTTTTCTTTTGTGAGTGTGGTATTTTGTTAGGTATTTTTTTGTCTAGTAAATATAATTTGTTCCTTTTCTGTATTTTGTTTTTTTTGTTTTTTGTTTGTTTGTTATTCAATAATAATAATAATATGAACTGTTTTTTGTTTTCATTTTCGCTTTACTTTATTTTGTATTTAGTTTATTTATCTCTTTTATTATATCTCATAAATTCTTGTTGTTGCTAAATTTTGTTTTCATTTTCTTCATCTTTGTTCTTGTAGTTGCAGTTCGTGTGTGTGTGTGGGTGAGTGGAAGTGTGTGTGTGTGTGTGTGGCAGTGTGTGTTTCGTATCCTTTGTTGTTGTGTGCAAAACGTTTAAATGTTAATTTTTTGTTTATCTCAATTGTTTCCCTGTTTCTTTATTTGCTAAGTATTTTTTATGTATTTTTTATGTATTTTTTTCTTTTTGTGTTTTCCGCTTGACTGCCTTTATTTATTTTTTACTTTTTATTTGACGGCGCTCTAACATAAATATACTAAAATATCATTTTATGTACATATAAATATTTTTGTGTTCTTTTTTTTCTTTTTAGTTTTTACTTAAGCCATTTTATGCTTTGCTCTAAGGTTTTTTTTTTGTTTTTCTCTTTTTTAGTGTGCAATTCAGCTCTTAGTTTTTTTTGCTCCTTCTTTGCTTTGCTCTTCTTTTTGCTTTAGTATTTTTAGTATTTTGTTGCTTTTGAAGCAATTTTTAATGTGTGTGTGTGTGTGTGTGTGTTTTTCTTAGCTTTTTGCCGTTTGTTTTTTGTTTTTTTGTTTTGTTGTTTAATGCTTGCCAAATTCTAATAGGTAACTGACTCCTGCTCTTTATTTTGTTTGTCAAATTGTTTTTGGTTTGCCAATTAACAAAAGAAACCCGAATCGAAAAAGAAAAGTAAAACGTCATCAAAGTACAGTACACACCAAATACATACATACCAGATAAATACCAAAAATACCAATTGGTACTCATATTGTAGTTGATACACATAGCTCTATATATATATTTGTTTTCTTTACATTTACATTTATATATATATATATATTTTTAGGCGCGAGCGACAAGAAAAGCCACAGAAAAAACAGTTGGATCAATGCATGTGGTGCTATATAATCGTATGCGTTATACAACACTAGTTTACTAGTTAATTAGTTTTGTTTTAGTATTTACACTTACACACGACGACAAAAAAAGAAAAAAAAAACGAACAGATCTTTGCTGATTAGCGCTGTCGCGACGTGACTGTACCTACGTCTAGTTATATATATGTATATATATGTGTATGTATGTATATAGCTGAAGCTTTTGATATAACGCTATGTATGCTAAATATGTGTGTATGTATGCGTGGCACACACACACGACCCCTAACACACACACACACATAGAGGTGCGCATGCATACATACATACATATGTACATGTACGTATATGTATGTGCAGATGCCTATGTATCTATGTAGCTAGCAGTTGCTTAGGTCGGGTGCGGTGTTTGCCAAGTTCCATTAATGAATACAAACTAAATGTGTTATCGTTATCGTTATCGACTAACGTCTATTGACTAACAGCTAACGGCTATCGTTTATCATTTATCAATTATTATTTATCGTCTATCGTCTATCGTTTAGTTTTAGTTTTCTGCTTCGCTCATGCAATTCTTGTCTTCATATTTTTTCTTCTCATTTTATTTTTGGCCACGTTTGCAAAATTTTTAAAAAATTTTCATGTTTTGGGTTTTCGCTTTTGCAACTAATTCAGCAATTTTTCTTCTTTTTTTTCTCTCCCTATGCCAAAACTATATTTTCCGCTTTTTCTTTCTCTTTTCTCTTCTCTCTGCCTGACTTAAGCGCTAAAAGATAAAAAAAAAAATTGTTTATTTTTATTTCGTATATATTTTTACAATATTTTATTCTAAGTAGTTATTTTTTTCTTTTTGCAATAAATTCGATAAGCACCAATTCATCAAAAACCAAAATAAAAATCCTTCCAAATCAAAAATCTTAATTGAAATGAAAACTCAAAATCGTGTTGATGTCGCTCGAGCCGAAGTCTCGCTCGAGCTCTGTTGTTGGACGGAAAAAATGAACCAGCTGCATTGTGAAACGGAAGTCGGAAATCAAGTCTCGATTGAATTTGTGTCTTTGTAACTGCAAGTTAGTAGGGGCACTCCCGCTACTTCATTATTATTTCTCTAATTGTTTAATACTGTTCTTGTTTTTTTTTTTTTGTAATTTAAAGTTTTATTTATTTCGCATTTCTTTATTATTTTTGCTCGTGTTTTTCGTTTTTTTTTTTACTCGCAAAACTTAAAAATAATAACAAAACATTTTACATATCATAATAGCTAAGGCTAAAAGTTAGTTTAGGATGCAAAAAAAAAAATGATTTATGTAAATTTATAATCAATATGCATTAATATTCTAATTATGTTTAGCTATTTTAATACTCCTCGCAATAATAAATTAATTAAATGTAGGCATACAAAATAATTTAATGAAAAGTTTTTAAGCAATAAATGATTTTCTTCTTCTTCTTCTTTTTTTTTTATATAAGCTAAAATTTGGAGTTTGTAAACTTGAGTTTAAAATTGGATTTTCTTTTTAACAATTTTGCTTGGCCTTGGTTTTATTGGCGGCGTCGTTTTACAGTTACAATTATAGTTATGGCGCATATATATATATATATATGTGTTAAATATATATTTAGTTTATAGTTGAATATTTAATTATATTTTACTTTATTTTGTTGCTTATTTCGAACTTTTGTATACATACGAAGTGGGCTACATATGTATGTACGTGTATGTATAGCATGAGCTTGTGTTCTGTTTTTCCTTCTGCTTTAATTTGTCGCTATCTCTCTGTTACGAACTCTCTCTGTCTCCTTCTCCGTCTCTGTCTCCGTCTCTTTCTCTGTGTTTGGTCTAAACTTGGCTTAGATTAGCTACAGCTGCGACGACGCCTAAAACTATGCTTGCATTTTAAATATATTTATATACACTTATTATGGAATACACACATATATATATATATATTTTTATGGATGCATATATATATGTCTAGATATATATGTATGTGTGTGTACACATCTAGTATTTTCTTATGGGACACGTAGCATATTTTCCTTTCTGCCTCGACTTTCGCTCAACTTTTGCTCTGTATATGTAAGTGTGTCTGTGTGTGTGTGTGTGTGTGGTTGCTTGTGTATGTGTGTGTTTGTGTCTGTGCCTTGGTTGATTTCGTTTAAAACTATGCCAGTCTCAAAAAGCTCGAGTACCACGATTATATAACAAAAAAAAAAAAAAAAAAAATTTCATCATTTTCTTTTTTCTCTTTTCTCTGCTGAGTTTTGCTTCACGCACCGAGTGATAGGTCTATGGCCTATATCCTTCGATGCTGCGTCAAGTTGCTTGTGTATATGCACACATATATACTATATACTATATACCACATATATATATAGTTATTTTTACTCGTGAATTTCCTTTTGGGGGGCGCTTTCATTAAACATACAATATAGGTATATTCTTAGATATATATCTAAGGGTAAGAACTGCCGTCTGTTTATATATATTTGTATAGCATGGTACACGCACACATATACATCTACACACGCACACACATATACACTTAGATATATGCGTAGATGCTATAGCTCTATTTAATATTTTTCCTTTACGTTTTATGCATTTGCTCTGTCGCATTTCTAGTCTCTAACGATTAATCATAATAATAATAATAAAAAAACTCCCTTTTTTAGCTTGGACTTAAAAAAAAAACGTCGAATTGAGTAACATATATATTTTGTTTCTGGTATATATAGTGTATTCTGTAGGCCTATTATTTAGTATTTAGTACAGTTGCGCCTTCTCTCCCTCTCCCTCTTCGTCTCCGTCTCTGCCTCCGTCTCTTTTGCTTTGCTAACCCCGCGGCTTTAATACTCGTTTTTATGATAATTAAAAATATTGAATTATATTTAGTGGGCTTTCCTTGTTAGATTCCGTTGCTGGCTCGGTGGCTCGAGGAGCTAACAGGCGACGGGCTCCGCGTCGGCGTTTGGCTCGTGGTCGTCCGTGGACCAGCTGAGACTGCGCCGCCGGCGCTGGGCATTGGAGACGCCGGCCGCACCGCCGGTGGCGCCCTTCTTCTTCACGAACTTGATGTTGTAGGGATCCTCGGCCAGCTCCGGGTAGAGCGCGACGTCGTGTATATACTCACCCTCGTAGTTGTTGGCGTAGCTCTGCTTGAGGATCTCGTCGCTCTCCTGCTGGGTCCACTCGAGTGCCGTGGTGAGGCCGCTGCGCAGGGCCTCCTTCTCGCGGTGCCAGGCCTTGCGCACCGCCGTCAACTTGGCGTGGTGCATCAGCCGCTGCTGCTCCTTGGCCACGGTGGTGCCGTACCTCAAATTGATGATCGCATGCGCCCCATGGATCTTGACGTCCAGATAATTGCCACCCGACGAGCCGCCAGCGCCGGCACCACCGGCCGGGGCACCAGCCGACCCAGCGGGCGCCGACTCGCGCGTGATCTCGTGGAAGGTGGTGTTCACCTGACCCTGGAGCCGCTTCAGCTGCTGGCGATCCTCGCTGGCCCGCCACGCGTCCTCCTTCACGAAGAAGAACGAGTCCTGCTGGGCATTGTGCACGACGAAGGTGAACGGCAGCAGCTTCGAGCGGTTGAAGACGCTCGTGTAGACGTCCCGATAGATGGCGTTGGCTGCCGGCACGCTGGACACGATCGCCTGGCCGTCAGCGGTGCGCGAGACCACAATGCCCTTGCCGAACGGTGGCTCAGTGTCGGAGCCAATGATCCTCGGCGAGGGGTCCATGACGTCGCACTTGAGGGCGGAGCGCGGTGGCGCCGACAACTGTTCAAAGTCGGACATGCGGCGCACGTTGAGGTGGGCCAGGAAGCCGCTCTCGACGGCCATGGTGGGTATGTTGTCGAAGGGACGGCGCATGTTGAGCGCAATGGGGTTGGTGGGTGGCCGGCCCCAGAGTGCGGGCGGCTGCCACAGCTCCTTGGCCAGCTGCGGCATCAGATTGCCCACGTTGTAGCCGAGGGTGCGCAGCCAGCTGGCGAAGTCGGCGGGATAGTGGCGCTCCTGGCCGACGTTGATGGGGTCGTTGCCGTTGAAGCGGTACAGATGGAGCCGCGTGGGCGTGATGATGCGCTCGGCGACGCGCTGCCAGTCGGGAGACATCCACTGGCCGATCAGCGGGTCGTAGACCCGCCCATCGCCCATGTGCACGAGCGTCGTCACCTGGTCGAGAATGCCGCCGCAGAAGTCGATCGGCAGATAGAGATACGGATTCGAGTCGTAGACGATGTGGCCGAACGGTGAGCGCATTATCTCCCTGATGCCCTCGCCGTACTGGTTGAAGAGCATCAGCGGCGTGCCGCTCTGGTCCGTGGCGACGTAGTACTTGTGCCTGTACACCTGGGCGTAGATCAGGTGGCCCACGTCGTCGTAGGTCAGCGACATCAGCTTGCCGTCCCGCGGCGAGTAGATCTGCGAGACCTCGTACGGCCGCTGCTGGTTCGTGTAGAAGAACTGGGTGACATTGCCGAAGTTATCCTTGCGCGTGGTCAGCCGCTTCAGGTGGTCGTAGTAGTACCTCACGTCGAACCTGCCGCGCTTCGAGGCGCGCACCAGCAGCCCCTGCGTGTTGTAGTGGAAGCGCTCCTCGCGCGCGTTCTGGGCGACCAGACCCCTCGCGTCGTACTTGTACTGTCCCTCGCCGAACTTGACGATGCGGTCCTGGGCGTTGTACTCCATGGGTATGGTGTTGCCGCGATAGGTGAGCGAGAGCAGGTTGCCATTGTCGTCGTAGCGGAAGCCCCAGGGCTCCTGGGCCTCGACGCCCACCAGCTGCCCGTCGCAGTCCCAGGTGTAGTTCTTCACGTTCGTGTAGCTGTTGACGGCCATGTTGCGGGTGTAGGTGCGCGTCTGGGAGATGCGGCCGTGCACGCCGTAGGTGAACTCCATGCGGAACACCTCGAGCCGGTGGATGGAGAGGGCCATGCACTGGGTCTGGAAGCGGCCGTCGACGGTGCGCGTGAACCCGGCGGTGCCGTCGTGCAGCTGCGTCTGATTCAGCGCCGGCCGCGTGAACTTGAACTGACCGATCAGGCTGGGTTGTCCGGTGCGCCGGTCGTACGCGTACGCCTGGCTGGGCAGGCTCTGCCCGCCGATGCGGCCCTGCAGGGCCACCACGCGCAGCTGGCTGTCGTACTCGTAGCTGAACTTGGCGTTGCTCAGCCCCGTCTTGGCCACGTAGTCGATGCGCTCCTCCGTGAGCAGGCCCGCCGCGTACTCAAAGTCCCAGCGGTACTCGAGCTCGCGCTCAGCGTGCGAGACCGTGCTTGGCATGCCCGTGGCGTCGTTGTACTGGAACTCGCTCCGTCCGTCGCCGTGCACCACCTCCGTCAGCTGGCCGGCCGCATTGTAGCGATAGACGATGCGCGCTCCGTCCCCGGGCAATATGGTCTGCAGCAGGGCGCCCGCGTGGCTGTAGTGCTGCAGGTAGGCGCGAGTGCTGCCCGGGGGCGTGTAGGTGCAGCGGATGAAGCCGATGGAGGTCTGCATGCTGAAGCTGTGCCGCGTGCCCGACGGAAGGACGACGTGCCTCAGGCCGCCGGCGTCGTCGTACTGCAGCACGAACTTGCGCTGGCTGGCCAGGCCGATCTCCGAGACGAGGTTCCAGTCGTTGTACACGAAGCTGATGATGCCGTCCTGCTGCGAGGTGATCTCCGAGAGCAGCCCGTGCCGGTCGTAGCTGTACTTCAGCTCCGCCGGACCCCAGGCCCAGCCCTCGACGCGGTTGAAGCGGTCGTACGTGATGTTCACGGGATATCCGTTCGTCGGGTAGTAGGACTTGGGCAAGCCGGACTGGTCGTAGGCCACGATCAGGATGGGCGTGCGGTTGGCATCGTAGAAGGTCTCCCGGTTGGTGTACTGATCGAACTCGACGCCGATGACGCGCGACTGATTCACCCAAATCTCGCGGCTGAGCGTCTGCTGGGGGTTGCGCACATCGCCGACCAGATTGTAGACGGAGTACATCGAGTTGGTCAGGCCGTCGCCCATGGTGACACTCTGGTGGGACCACATGGCCAGCATCTCGGCCTCGACGGGCAGCGCCGCCTCCAGCAGCGGATGCCGCGCCACGGCGGAAGCCTCCACGACGACTCCATTCGCGCCGTGTATGACCAGCGTATTGTTGGCCTTCAGCTCGGCGTCGGCGTGGGCGCGTCCGCGCTTCAGGAACGTCGAGCGAACGCCGCCCAGCACGAGCAGCTCGTTGGCATTGCTGTCGCCGGAGCCGCCTGCGCCGGACATGCGCTCCCGTGAGAACAGCGACTCGACGGAGGCGTGCACATAGATCGTGAGTCCCTTGTTGTCCGCCAGCTGGGAGGTGATGCGCACGATCTCGCCGCTGGGCAGGATCATGCCCGTGACACGACCGAATTCGTCGTACTGGTAGATGTACGTCTCGCCGCCCGAGGAGCGCGAGTTCAGCAGACCCGTGTTGCTGTCGTAGTCCAGCTCGATCTCCTGCCGTCCCTTCTCGCTCAGCTTGGTCATGATGCCGATGCCATTGATCTGGATCTCCGACTTGTGGTCCTGCGTGTTCTCAATGGAGCTCACCACGTTGCTGTAGTCGCGCAGGAACTGTATCTTATTCCCCGAGGCATCCGTGACGGTGGACAGGCGGCCAAAGCTCGTATTCTTCGAGTAGAGGAAACTGTAGCGCGTCTTGCCCGAGGTCAGATCCTTGGTGGCCACGTGCTGGCCATAGCGATTGAAGACGTAGATCTCGCTCGAGGGCGGGAACGGTATATGGAACTCGCCATTCTCATCATGTGAGGGCAAATAGTGCTCCAAGGCGAGGACGTGCAGAGAGCCTGAAAAGGGGAAAGATGGAGAATATGTAGATATTAAGAGAGTTCAATAGACAGAGAACTGATTAGAGGAGAGTTTTATATGAGTATAAGATATCTTTAGAAACTGTATGATAAAGGTATGTTGAAGGTATGCTAAAGGTATGTTAAGGGTATGTTAAAGGTATGTTAAAGGTGTGGGAAAGGTATGTTAAAGGGATGTTAAAGGTGTGGGAAAGGTATGCTAAAGGTATGCTAAAGATATGTCAAAGGTATGCTAAAGGTATGTTAAAGGTATGTTGAAGGTATGTTAAAGGTGTGGTAAAGGTATGTTAAAGGTATGTTAAAGGAATGTTAAATGTATGTTAAAGGAATGTTAAAGGTATGTTGAAGGTATGTTAAAGGTATGTTAAAGGTATGTTAAAGGTGTGGGAAAGGTATGTTAAAGGTATGTTGAAGGTATGTTGAAGGTATGTTAAAGGGAAGGTAAAGGTATGTTAAAGGGATGTTAAAGGAATGTTAACAGTATGTTAAAGGTATGTTGAAGGTATGCTAATGGTATGTTAAAGGTATGTTAAAGGTATGTTGAAGGTATGTTTAAGTTAGAGTCTTAAATTAAGGCTATATCTAATGGTAGTTATGTTACAGTTATGTTAATGGTATGTTAAAGGCATGTTAAAGTTAAAGTCTTAAGCTTAAAGCATACCCAAACATGCCTAACCCTAGTTCCCTCAGCAGTTATGCAGCCTCTTCCTTTTACTTTTGCTGAGAAATAATTTGTATTCTCGATCATTTTCCTCTCAAGTTATATACTAAATATGATAGCTACGGCAATCATGGCAACTGAACTCGACAATAAAACTGTAAAGCTGCACTCCTGTAGCTTTATGGCATGCCAATGCTGTTGTGCTTTAGTATTTGTACAGAGGTATTTGTGCAATATAAAATACCTTTCAAAATGGTCATTAAATGCGTCTTGCTACTGTAGGCTCTAGCCCGAGCTCCCTCCCGCCCTCCCGCCCCCTGCTGACTGCATTTGCTTAAGCTAAACGCCAACTTCTTGCAGCTGTTTGCTTTTACAGACCCAACGACTGCCCATAAAACGTTGCAAGTTTTAAAATCTCTGCACCAAAAAAAAAGTGTAACAAAATGTGAGCAAGGGAGAGAGAGATAGAGAGAGAGAGGGGGCAGAGGGAGGGGTGGGCAGCGTCTGGCTGCCTTAAGTATTTTTGTGCAATTTGCTGGCTGTTGTTGCACAGTTGTTGCTGTTGCTGTTGCTGTTGCCTGTGTTGCGTTACATTTTAAGTTAGTGTTGGTAAATCGCTTTGGATTTGCATAAATTTGCTTGTTTTTGCCAGCTTTGCATGACAAACACCGACGACGACAACAGTTGACAACACTGACAGACAGAGACAGCGACAGCTACAGAGACGCAGACGAAATGCTAGAAATAAGTAGCTGCAGTTGCCTCCATTACTGCTGACAGCAGCCGTAGTCTACTTTCATAACTCATACCTAGATAGCTATATAGATACATATACATATATATATTTCCATTAAATGGAAACTATTTGAAAAGTAATGAGATCTCCGACTGAAAATATTGCCTGCATTGCTTCGGCAAGACTTCTTGCTGCGAGCTGCTGGGCATATTCGATTTTGGCTATTTGAAATGGAAGTTTTTGCTCCTTTAGTTCTCTCTTCATAGAGCGAGCTGTGAGACAAGCTGAAGCTGTGACTCCTTCGTGCCGAGCTCTCTCTCTCTCTCTCTGCTCATTCACATATACAACTATTTGCCGTATTTGCTTAAGCTTTAAGACGTCTCTCTAAGTGTCTTCGAGTTTCGGTTTTCGCCCTACCACATGCAGAGCACTCAGTCATAGCCATTGCCATTCCCTTTCCCATTTCCATTCACATTAAAATGATAATCGCTCGCATATGACAATAAAATATTTAAGACGTTGTTTGGTTGTTCGTTGCCATTGTTGTTGTTCTTGTTGTTGTCGGTGTTGATTTGATTGCGTTACAGTTCATTTACCCAGCGCGCGCTGGCAGCAGCAGAGCCAAATAGTTTGAGTCGAGCCCGCTGTTGGCTGAGTATCCATTTTGGGGTCACATTTTGGGACAAGTTTTCCATGTTTGCGGGCAAAGCGAAAGCAGGGTGGTGGGTGGGGGGGGGTCGTAGCTGAGGTAGCTGGATTTTCAGGACGCAGGACATTGGCAGAGCGCCAAATGCTGTGGCGTCAACGATTGAGCGAATTTCAATGCAATGCAATTCGCTCCACTGGAGGTTGCGAGGGCGTGCCATCGCCATCGCCACAGCTCCACTCCCAACCCCAAAGCTCATGTGCATGTGTGCATGTGTGCCTGTGCGTGTGTGTGTGTGTGTATAATGTAATGTAATGTAATGGTAATGACCCCATAAAGTGAACAACTTGTTTGTGCTCGTCGCTGTGCCAAAGGGCTGGCTGCCAGTCAGTCGCCTCTCCCTCCCTCTCTCTCTCTCTCTCTCTCTCTCTCCCTCTCATTTTCTCTGCGCAAAAGGGGTTTCTGTGTTCACGCCCACATACTCAGCATGTATCGGTTTTTGTGGGTCTATTGGTCTATCGGTTTGTCGTTCAGTCGCTCACTCGTTCAGCTTCACTGATTTTAAGCTGTTTTTCTAGCTGGCATATGTGACGGCGCACAAGTGTTGCCAATATTCATTCAAATGGAATTTAAATGCATTTTCTCTAGCCCCCCCCCCCACGATAAAGCTATCTCTCTCTCTCTCTCCCTCTCTCTCTTTCTCTCTCTCTCTCTCTGCTCTTCTTCCCTTTGTGTTTATTGTGCACGTCGTAGCTCTGCTAGGGTTAAGTTCTAGTTACTTAGTTACAGTTAGTTAGTCCCATTGAAATGTGCATGGCAAAACGTTTACGAATGCACCACAAAGAGGAGACAAAGAAAAGTGGGCCAAAGGCGAAGGAAAAGCAGAAGGAGGAAGAGGGAGAATAAAATGAAGTAAGTTTTCTATATATAAAGGACTCAAGCTGCACAGGGGCAAACTGCCCTTTAAACGTTTACGAACAGGGCGAGAAAGAGAAAGAGAGAGAGAGAGAGAGAGAGAGAGAGAGTAGGGGCTGCTCTGGCCAAACTTCTCAACTAATAGTTGGCTTTCAAGCTCCGTACATATATTGTTGGTCGGGCTTAATGCAATTCAGGGTTGCCACCTTTTCCATAGTTTCTCATTTCAACTTTTTATAGCTTATGAAACTCAATTTTAATGAGTTTTTCTTTTTAATTACAGGCCAAGTATTGACTCCACTCACTCTCCACTCTCCGTCTCCCCTCTCCCTCTTCGTCCTTCTCTGTGTGGGCGATTAATGAGTTTAGGTTACAACTTTTGTGATTACCCCTAGTTGGCTCAGCGTTGCCAGCTCGCTCATTGATCAGCTTTTGGCTTGTCATTTGCTCCAATTCGCAGCGTCTAAGCCATGCCCAGGCATACAATTTCTCACACACACTCGACTGCACTGGGCAAAATAGTCGAGGAACTTTCTTAGCGAGACACGAAAGCAATTAAAACTAAATGAAATTTAGCTAATATACATTGACTATCTATAACTTAGTTAGCATGGAGCAGCTATATATATGCTTTAAGTCCCTGCTCTTTTCGCTCAGTGTAGCTTCTTGCATTGGCACTTAAGCTATAAGCTTTTAATGAAGCTTATTTACGTTTTGCTCGCTCTAACAAAAACCCCCAAACGCTTGCCCCCCCGAACCGACTGTCTGCCCCACACACACACACACACACACACACACACATACACACATACAAACACACACACACACACATTGCGCTTTTGATTAATGCATGCTCATAGCTTTCAGCTGTGTATGTGTGCGGGGGGGGAGGGGCTGGTGTTGCTGGGGGGCCTTTTGGTTGGAGGTTTTGCTTTCGCTTCGCATTACAAGCGCCAATTCGCCGCGTAGGTAATAAGATTGATTTTCACTTTTTCGCTTTTGGCCAAAAGCAAACCAAACCGAGCCAAGCTCCCGGCCGCCCCTGGGTCTGCCCTCCAGGCAATCACTCACACGTGGAGACTCTCTGTCTTTCCACTTCCGACGCGACTAAAACTTGATTAATTATAGTCATTGATTTGCTTTCCACGGCTCTGGCTCTGCTCACCCCCTACCCTACTCCTCTACTCCTCTACTCCTCCTCCTTCTTCTTCTTCTACTTCTATTTATTTCTACTTTTACTTTTCCTGCTGCTTCTGCCCTTCATTAATTTGTTTTGCGTTGTCAAGCGTCCACAACCCCTCCTCGGCCCAGCCACCCCTTTTCCTCTATTTGTTTTCTCCTCTGCTTCTGCTCTGCTCTTCTTTTCTCTTCTCTCTATATTTTTTGCCTTGTGTGCAGTGCACATCGTTAGCGTCGCGTCGCTTTAGCTCCTCGTCTTGGCCCATTGTCGAAATTTATTAATTACATTTTTGGTCTTATCAAATTACGTTTTGTTAATGCACTCAAATTTATACCTTTGCCGGCGCCAAGCCACCCGAACCACTCGAGCCTGCTCCCACTTCTCGCTCTCTTCCCTTTCTTGTTGTTTTTTGAGCTTTTGCTTTTCGGCTCTTTGGCTCTGCCAGCACTTTGGGCTTCATCTTATTTATTGGCGGCCATTTTGTTTAAGCTTCCTCTTCGCCTAACTGTGCTACCTGCTGTGTGTGTGTGTGTGCTTGGGTGTGTGTGTATTTCGTCCTAATTTGTCCTCGTTCGAATTGTGACGGAAATTGGTTTCGCTTTTTATTTCTTCTTTCGCTTGACTGTTGCCCTCCCACCCTCTCTCCCCCCCTCTCTCCCTCTCTCTCTCTGGCTTCGCACACTTCTACATTTCATTTCCCGCTCAATGCTTTTGCCATAATGGCCAATTACAGCGACAACAACAACCACAGCTGTGACAACTGCTTCCAGTTGTTGTTGTTGTTGTCATTATTATTATTATTATTGTTATTATTGTTGTCATTGTTGTTCGGCCTGTGCTCAGTTCTGTTACTGTTGTTGCGTTTTCTGCTTTGCAATATGTCGCAAATTTCACTTCCGCTTTTAACAAATGCTACCTGTCTCTGTCTCTCTCACTCTCCCTCTCTCTCACTCTCTCTCCTTCTCTGTCTTCTTCACTCTCTTTCCCTTTTCGCCTTCCTTTTCTTTTCATATTGATAACACAGAAAAATCAGCAGCAAAAGCAAATGAAAGAAAATAAAATACGATCTAAATTTGTGCCAAAAAGGAAATGTTACAATGTGTGTGTGTGTGTGTGTGTGTGTGTGACTGTCTGAGTGTGTGTATTATTTGCAGTTGACAAATTTCTATTTAGAGCACATGCCAGCTGCCCAGCTGCCCTCAGCCCAGGCCACGCCACGCCACGCATGACCCCACTTAAAGTGCGTGCGCTAAGTGCTGCATGAATATTCATTCGAATAATTGAATGTATTCATTTGGAATTGACATCTAGCAAATGAGTTCGCATTTGCGTTTATTAGCCGCGATTATTCAACACGCTAACTGATTACATCAACATTTCTCCGTCTGCGGTCAATTGCGCAATTCCGTTTTTCAAATATATGGAAAATATTGGAATTTTTTTACTTTTTATTTTTATTTTTAATTTATTTTATATTTTTTGCCATTGAAGCCCTATTAGATGTCCACTTATCGGAGAGAGCTGCTCGCTTCGATGGGGAAATGCTTCTCGCTTCTACTCAGCTTGTTTCTCTCTTTGTTTAGATTAATCACATTGCTTCTCGCTCCTCGCTTCAACTTAGTTGTTACATTACTTCTCTCTTTGCTTCTCACTTCTTTGCTTAACTTGCCCCATGATGTCCCTTACGACTGCTTCTCGCTTCTGCTGAGTTTGCTTCTCACTTTGTTTATACTTCAACTTATCCCATAACAGCTCGCTTCTCACTTGGCTGAAGTTCGTTATGCAAAGTGCTTCTCTCTTCTTGCTTCTCTCTTTGTATCTCTCTTATCAGCATACTGCGTGCTTCTCACTGCTTTGGGTAGCTTTAGCTTTAGCTTATGAAATGCTTCTCGCTTCTACTCAGCTCAGCTTTCATTAACACAATTCTGTTTGCTTCTCCCTTCTCCATTCATGATGCTTCTCGCCTGCCTTTGCCTATATTTAAACTTATCTTTTCTCTCTTCTTTGTTTAGCTTCATGACAAGCTTTACCTTATGCTTCTCGCTTCTATTCAGCTTCTCTCTTTGTTTTTATTTCTACTCCAACTCTCTCTTAGTCTTATTAGTTTGCTTCTTGCTTTGATTCTCAGTAAGCTTCTGGCTCTGCCTTGTCCTTAGCTTCTAACTTATCTATTCGCTCTCGACTATTCCCTTAGTTATGCTTCTCTCTTCATTGACTTGTTCACTTTAGACTCGACTTCTCTTTGCTGTGGCTGCTCCAACTTCTCTTCTTGCTTCACTTTCTCTTACTCTTATACTCTTACTTACTCTTACTTACTCTTACTTACTCTCTTACTCAATCTTTACTTATGCTTCTCTCTTCACTGCACCACACTTAGTCAACTTCTCTTCTTACTTAACCCTAGTTCAGTTATAAGTTTGATGGACTCACCTTGATCGGCCACATTGATGACGCCGTCTTGGGCTACCGCGATGGCTGAGATGGCCTGGAAGCGGGCGTTGGAGGAGAGCAGCGTCTCGGCGTTGCTCAGGGTGCCGTCGTCGTTGAGGGTGGCGCCCAGGCCCAGATTGGAGCCGGCGCCGCCAGCTGTTGCCTTGGCGCCCAGCAGGACAGTTGTGGTCGTGGTCGGGCCGGTGGACATTAGGCTGCCGCCGGCCACGATGCCGGCGAGGGTGCCCGAGTTGCTGCCGGAGATGCTGCCGCCGGGGCAGACGCAGACGCCGCTGCTGTTCAAGACGCCAGCGCCGCTGCCGCTGCTGCCTCCGCTGCCAGCGGCAGAGCTGCCATTATTTCCGTTTCCGCCAGCTGGTGTCGTTGGCGTCGTCCCGCCATTATTGCGTGTCGGATTCACGGTCGTTGAGTAGGCGCCTCCATTGGCCACGCCCAGTCCGGTGGCCGTCGAGCCATTGCTGCCATTTCCAATAGCACAGTCGCAGGTCTGAGTGCTGCACGAGAGAGTGAAGAGTAGGAGATGCCGAGAGCGTTAGTAATGTAACAGGAAATGCTTAGACCCTTAAGCCAGCCAAGCCACCCAAGCCAGCCAAGCCACCCGAGCCACCCAACCCCACCCTAGCTACCCACCCACACAAACAGTCGTCCATTTACCCAACCGCTGCTATCTGTGGCGCAGGCATCGTTTACATGTCGCTGCCACGCCCCGCAGCCGGAACACGGACCCAGCGTGTGGCGCTGCAGTGGGTGGTGCTGGCCGAGGCGCTTTGCAACCCGACGCGTATTTATGATGACATTGTTTGTTCGATAAACATTTTAAAGTAAAGTGCAGACAACGCAAGCCTGACCCACTGCCTCGCACCACTCCGACCCACCGCCCCCCTTACTCCTTCCCAGTGCTTCGCTTATCGCGCGCCGGCCACGCCCCCCTCCCTGGCTGGCGGCTGCTTCGTGCAGTAGCTACTAAATAAAAAGGTTGATTTATAGTTTCTGTCGCTGGCTCCGGCCGCCGTTTGCGGTGTCTGCTAATTACTTTTGCCACGTCTGCGCCAGCCACGCCCACTCTGCTAAA
The DNA here is from genome assembly GCA_018903745.1 of Drosophila repleta. Classification (NCBI taxonomy): domain Eukaryota; kingdom Metazoa; phylum Arthropoda; class Insecta; order Diptera; family Drosophilidae; genus Drosophila; species Drosophila repleta. Next base: position 1,287,473 of record JAEIGN010000750.1, on the reverse strand, counting down.
AGAAAGGGGCAGCAGCAGCAGCAGCAGCAGCTGCTGCTTTACAACAGCTGAACCCTTTAATGCCATGCAGTAGTCACGCCCCTCGATCGTTCTGCCCATCAAAGCAAGCGTCGGAATAGAATTCTATTAGATTAAATAAACTGCCAGCTGCATAAAGTTATGTCTGTCTCTGTGTGTGTGTGTGTGGGTGTTGTGTGTGTGTGTGAGTGTGAAATATGCCACATTTATGCCAGGCCACCCACCTGCCGAGCTGCACCTAGTGCGTGGCTCTGGGCAGCCGCAAACTAATCAGCGAAACAAATTAATTAGTTTACTTTGTTCAATTTGGTGCGGCTCTGAGGCAGAGTGAGGAAGAGAGAGCACAGAGAGAGAGAGAGAGAGAGAGAGAGAGAGAGAGAGAGATAGGGGTGGGGGAGAGAGAAGAAACTCTTAGTGCATGGCATCAGCTTTATTTCATTTGAAATATATTCAAAAATAAATTTCAGCTCTCTCTCTCTCTCTCTCTCTTCATCTCTTTCCCTCTCTCCAGTAAAGTTCTCATTTCTGGCCTTCTTCACTTCTCTTTTTAACTCTTTTCACTTCGTGCTCTTTGTTGTCTATGTGAACTGCTTGCATTATTCTGTGCCAAAGCGTTTTACAACACTGTTTTTCTGCTTTATATATCTATAGGAGCTACTACAACTGTATGCGTAAGTTCTTTACAGCTTTCTGCCACTATACAACAACTATCGTTTTGTATGTCGCACGTCGCTTATCTTATTGGCTGTTAACCAACACTGTTCCATTATTAGGCATTCAGTCACAAATTTAAGACACATTCTCAAGCACTATGCAAGCTCTTGTCAATTTTTCTTTTATTCCTTCATTTCCTATACAGTTATATAAGCGTTTCTCAACACTATTCTTGCACTGTTCAACACTTTCTGCACATATGCCAACTCTGCTGTCTCAACTTTGTACAGAACTGCTTCTTTCTTCAAATAGCATCTTGAGTTGTGTTTGTTTTACTCGCAACTCATTTATTTTCAAGCACTTTGCAACACTGTTTAATCAGAAATCAGAAATCACTTGCCTCCTGCTAGTTGCCACTTGCCAATTCAATTCGATTCGATTCAATGCATTTGCCACAAAATGCAAATACCTAGCTCTATGACTGCCTGACACACTAACACACACACACACGCACACACACACACACACTCACACACTAACACACACACACACACATTTGGCTGACAATTCCCAAATGTCAAAATTCCAATTAATTTTTTGGTCACTGTTTCTGATGCTTTAAAGAAGATTTAATCAAGTCAAATAAAGTAAACTGTGCGGCGCCATCTATCGATTGGCCTCCAAAGCACACACGCACACACGCACACACGCATACATATATATACATATATATGCATGTGTATATGTGCATATATAGACTGTACAGCTAGCCTAGCTGCATTGACATTTATTGGCCGAGTTTTGGCTGCACTTGCAGCAAATTTTATGCAAGTGCAGCTGAAAAATATATATGTACATATATACCCTGTTGGTCGTTGGCAAGCGGGTATATACGGCTGTGGAGTGTGTTGGCAAGAGCCAACAGGGCCAACTCTTCTGCTCAGCAGAAGCTGCCCGAATGGGAGATCTTTCACAAAATATGATTTTTCTTGCCTTATCGATAACCGAAACAGATAATCGATAAGTCTCGCTAGGCAATTAGCATAGGCATTCAGCCTTAGAACTCAAATGTATGCGACATCTGATATGACATTAATAATTCCCGTCTATTTGACGTATTTCCTTATGAGATTCTCTCCTTCTTCCTCTCTTGCCTTTCTTCACTCAATTTATCGATATATATCGATCCCGTCTTTCTCCGCCCACCAAAACTCTTTCGCCTAGAACTCCCTCATTGATCATCTTTCTCATCTCTACAGAGCATCTCGCAGTCCGTCCATGCTCGGGCCACGCCTATTTTTATTTATGCCCCTCTAGAGATATCGCTTTTTGGCCAAAATGCAAATGGCCAAAAAGCGTTCGAGCCCCGCCAGATAATTGGGTCAAATATGCGCATAAACAAGTTGCGAGTCCGAGTCCCCAGTGGGTCGGCGTGCATCATTGAGCCGGGCTCCCCGCCCGCCGCTCTCCGGGTCACTCCGCGTTGATGACTTACCCGGAGCCCTCCTGTTTGCCAGCGAAGTAGCGCATGTTGCCGGCGGTGTCGACGACGCGTATCGAGTTGATGCGCCGCGAGTCGCTGTCCGCTATGTAGAGATCGCCGAAGGGCGAGAAGGCCATGGCGAGCACGGTGCCCAGGACGTTGTCCGTGGCCGTCTTGTTCACGCGATTGTCCTGGTTGTTGTTGCTGCAGTGCAGCGGAGTGCCGGCCACCACGCGGATCTTCATGTCCGAGGTGAGGCGCAGCACGAGCCGGTCGTCGATGAAGTGAAGCGAGCCGTCGAGCGGGCTCAGAGCCAGTCCGGTGGGCCACTGCAGCTGCGCCTGGTTGGCCATCAGCGTGCCGGAGCAAGGCGCCGGACTCCAGTGGTTGTGATGCCCGTGGTGGCCAATGAGCGTATGAATGACGCCCTTGGGGTCCACGGCGCGTATGTTGGTGCCGTCGGCGATGTACATGGTCCGATCGGCGGCAATGGCCAGGCCCTTGGGATGGGAGAGCCGTGCCTGCAGGGCCGGACCGCCGTCGCCGCAGTTGCCCTCGTCGCCGGGAATGCAGCGCTGGCCGCTGCCCACGACGGGCTCGCTATTGATGCTGGGATCCTTGACCTTCTCTAACCGCAGCAGGCGCAGTATCTGATGCCGTTCCGGATCCGAGATGTACAAGTGTCCGTCAGCGGGGGATACGGCCAAGTAGTACTGGTACGAGACCTGCGTGGCGCTCAGCTGCAGGATGGTGAAGACCTTGCCGTCGGGCGTGATGCGGCGCACCAGGTTGAAGTCGCCGACGTAGAGACTGCCGTCGGGTCCCGTGGCCAGAGCAATGGGTGTCAGTAACTTCGCATCCTTGGCCACCCCGTTGCAGTAGTCCGGACAGTTGAGCGGACGCTGTAGACCCGTGCCCATGACGACCTTGACCGTGCGCGGATACTCCTTCATGTGCAGTGTGGAGCCGTCGCCCTTCTGCAGAATGCCCTCGTGGAAGTTGTAGTGATGATGTATGTCCAGTCCCCAGCCGCCAATGTCGGAGATGTCCACGTCGTAGCCCTGCAGCTTGGCCGTCTGCGTGATCCAGACCGGAGTCAGGCACGTGCTGTGCTGATAGCCCACCGAGATGCGCGCTATGGTTACGCCGTTGACCTTCTGCCGGTAGACGTTGCGCTTGTTCCAGGCGAACGTGTGTATCAAGTTCGGGTCGGCCTCATACGTCTTCACGTGCAGTGCGCCCTCGATCTCCACGCCCACATGCACGTGGGTCAGCGTCTTCGGTATTATCTCCGAGGTCAGGCGCATGCGCACAATGCTCAGGTAGCCGGAGGCTTGCGACGATTGATAGGTGAGATGCAGATCGGAGCCGGGTATTTGAATGGACTCCTGGACGATCTGTGGGGGGCAAAGTTGAAAAAACATAAACGGTTAGTGTTGGAAAGTGACAAAAGCGGCAGGGCGGATGAGAAATGAGATAAAGTAAAGAGAGAGAGAGAGAGAGAGAGAGAGAGAGAGAGGGATATGTGATAGAGTAGTAGAGTGAAAAAGAGAGAGAGAGAGACTAATCAACACTGAACAACAGTGTTGCACAATGCGTTAAGCTGGCGAAATTGACTGCCAAATGCAGGCAATCAAAAATGATTGCATAAAGAACGAGAGCAAAGATGCTGGCAGCAGTCAGGGCAGGGCAGGTTGGTGGTGCGGTGGTGCGGCGGTGCGGCGGTTCTTTGAGAGCACTGTAATTGTCGCTGGCTCTAAGTGAGTTAGTTATTAGCCTTGCGGTCAGCTCGCGCAGCTGGAGCACAAGGCGCGTAATGCAGCAATTAAATGTAATGCTCAGCGTGCTCTCTCTCTCTCTATCTCTCTCTCGCTCTCTCTCTCTCTCTCTCGCATTCTCTGGCTCTGTGCTTGGCAAAGTTATAATGTCATTAAGGCGAACTTTAAATTAATTAAAACTACGCTGCGTCCAGCTGTTGCCCGCTGCACGGCCCGCTAATTAGGAGTGGCATTAGAGAGGATGAGCCAAGCCAAATGGCAGGCAGGCAGGCAGGTGGCAGGTGGCAGGGGGCGGGGTTTTCAGCTCACCTGAGTCTCGGCAAAGATGACACGCTTGCCGGGCATGGCGCCCACACCGTTCGGCATCCAGGTGCTAATCAGCTGCGGCTTGAGCTTCTCGTGATCGTGATCCATGCACACTTTGCTCGCATCGTTCGCCTCGTCCGCCGTGTGGTAGTGAATGGAGTTGAGGAACGTCAGCGCCGGATTCAAGGGCGCCACTCTGTGGAGAACATCATCAGATTGGCATTAGTTCGAGTCGGATACTATATATAATCCCGATCTGTGCGTCTACTCACTTGATGTTGCGACTCGTTGTCTCGTCGTCGTCGCTCAGCTGCATCTGGACGGGCGGCAGCACCACAATGCGGTTCCAGGGCACGAAGACGGTGCGCGTGAGCGGACGGAAGGGCGAGCGTTGGAACTGTAAGGTGACAGCGCCGCCGCCATTAACCAAAACATCAAACCTGCAGAGAGAGAGAGAGAGAGGGAGAGAGAGGGAGAGATATGAGAAAAATCTTGTGCAACATCAAATTTCACGGCACAAAACATGCAAATTAATATTTTAATGAAGTTTTGGGATGCGTTTGACGCACGAGTAGACAGACAGAACCCAACAAACCCCACCCCCTCCCCCCTCTCGGCTAGCTGAGCAGATAATACCTCAATTGTTTGTCGAAATTGAAAAACTTTAGGATTTTTGCTTGAGCAACAACAACAACAACAACAGGAACGGCAGCTGGCGGCGACAACAATTGCTAGAGCATAAGTTAAGACCTCAGTCAGCTGTGGGCCAACCCTTAAGCCCCACCCCCCACCACCACCCGCCCGCCCACTCATATAGACGCCCGCCTTTAGCCGCATTAAATATAATGATGGCGATTGCGTTCGGGCCGCCTTCTCATTATTGCGAGTATTTTTCGCATTGGCGTACGAAAAGTTGCAAAAACTTCGGCCAGGCAATAGCAGCTAGAAGAGGAAGACGAAGAGGAAGACGAAGAAGAAGGAGAAGGAGAAGAGGGAGGCGAAACAGTGTTGGAAAACAAAGGCCAACAAGAGCGAGGCGTGGCCAGTGGCGCAGAAAGCTTAAGAAATGGCAAAACTTTTGCTTTGGAAATATTTAATTAATGTGATTTTTAATTGTGTTTGTATGAAGCAGCAGCAGCAGCTGCCGAAGGAGACAGCAAATCACACACACAGAGAGAGAGAGAGAGAGAGAGAGAGGGGCAGGGAGACACAGATTTGTGGCCAATTCGAGGCTATATCCATGGCAGCCACGCCCACTTTAACAATAGCATATGTTCAGCGGAAACAGCGCAAAAAAACAAAATATAAAATTAAATGACAACAACAACAACAACAAGAAAAACAAGAAAAACAACGGGAATAATTACATTAAATTTCACAATAAACAAAGGCGAAAGCCACATTTGAAACCATTTCGATAAATAAGCATAAAAACAAATGAAATTAATGCAAATGAACACAACTGGATATATGACCTAGAGATAGCCTGTGAGCGAAGGCGTGGCAAGCAGAAGTTTTCATAGTTAAATTATTTTAATATTTATATAAATAAATTTTGATATAAATATATTTAAGTATAAACATATTTAAATATTCAAAGATAAAGTAAAATAAACAGAATAAATTAAATAAATCAATCAATTTGATATTTCACTGCATCAATTTGATTGCCTGTCATTCGAAGTTGTTTCTTCGCCCAATCAGCTCTCTCTCTTCAAAATGTCTGCTCTTCGCCCAATTGGCAAACGAGACATAGATCGCCACAAGCATCTCGCCATCTCGCTCTCTCACTCAGTTTCGCTGCGTTCACTCAGAAACGTGTCGAACTTGTTTGATGCGTCAGCAGTAGTTCGCTCTCGCTCTCTCTTACAGCAACAGCTGGCAGTGCTCACAGCAGCATTGTTTAGAGTGGCAGCTAGCTATGTCTCGCTCTCTCTCTCTCTCTTTTAGAGTGATAGTGAGCAGCATGCTCTGTGCATCTGACTAACAGAGCAGCTAGAGTGGGACAGAGTTGAACTGAAGTGAGAGGCGAAGAAAGGAGACGGAGCTACTATTTATATTTATTTATATATAAATTTAGAATAAATATATTAAAGTATATATTAATTTAAAAATTTATTTAAATAAATTAAAAATAATAAATTTAATAATTTTAATTTAATAAATAAAAAATATGTTGTATGCATATATTTTATTCATATAAAATAAATATAATATTTATTTTAAATTTTTAAAATTTGATAAATTTTGTATATATTCTAATAAATTTTATAAAATGCATCTAAATTTATTTTAGCAACAATTATTTATTTAAGTACCCTCTGAAACAGCATACCCCGCTTGGGTTTCGCTTACAGGGTATACCATTAAATATTTGTTACAATTTTTGCTAATTTAATTTAATTGTTGTCACGCTTAAAAAGAGTTACAATTGCCGTTATTGTTATGACAATTGTTGCTGCTGTTGTTGTTGTTGCTGTTGTTGTTGCTGTTGTTGTTGCTGTTGCTGTTGTTGTTGTTGTTGTGGCATTCATACTGACGACGCACACAAACGCAATTTACAACTTTTATAATATGTGGCTAAAAATGCCAACAATAATCCCCAGCAGCACAATATAATGACTTTTATTACCTTTATTACTACTCGGGCTGACAACAACAACAACAACAACAATAACAATCAACAATGCATGTCAAAGGACGACAGCAACAATGGCAAACCAGCAACAGGACAGCAAATGAAGCAAAGCAAAACTGACTCTCGCCAGCCGGGCGTAAGCGACGGCTATATACACGCTCAGGCCGCAAATACAGTTATACAAATTACAGTTAAGACAAAGCTGAGACAACATAGATCTTAGCTCTAGAGTAGAGCTCCAGCTGCAGCGCTAACTGCCCCTCAGTGAGCTGGAACGAGGGTAGTCGCAAGCATACCCGCCTCTCACTGAGCAAAGCCAATCAACTCTCAACACACAACGTGAACGAGCATAAAAAAAACAGGAGAAAATATAAAAATTAAATATATTCAGCAAAAAGCAAAAAAACAGCGAGGAAACGAGCCAAAAGAACAGCGAAAAGCAAGTAAGAGAGAGAGAGAGAGAGAGAGAGAGAGAGAGAGAGGGATGAGACGACTGAGGCGATGCCCTGTAAAGCAGTTAGAGAGCAAACAGTGAAGTAAGGTGAGCTGGACTGCCAGCGGGAAACCCAGAGAGAGAAGCGGAGGCAGAAGAGCAAGTTGGAACTGGCCGAAGAGAGAAGCGCCATGAGAAGCAGTGATGGAGTGAAGTTGATGGCAAGAGTGGGAGGCTAAGAAAGGCAAAGAGAGAGAGAGAGAGAGAGAGAGAGAGAGAGAGAGCGATCAGTATGAATGTGAGAGAGCTAAGAAAGAAGCAAAAGTGAGCAGCAAAAGCTGAAATCTTATAGAAGGAAGCAAACCAATTTGCTTTGCTTCTCTCAAGCTGCGCTTCTTACTGCTAATATTACTCCCGCTTAAGACGCTCTACAATGTCTACACTCTCTATATATGTACGATATAGAGTATATATAGCCAACAAACATCAGCAAGCTGGCTCTAGTCGGGAGTGCCCAACTAAGAGCTACCTCGGCCTCTGCAAGCAGCTAGCTTTAGCAGCTTTATGGATAGGTAAAAGAAATAAGTTATAAATAAATCAACTCGATGTCTATTATATACTTTATATGCTCTGCCACGCCTGCTTTTGCCTCTTACATACAGTCTCAAACAGCTCATATACCCCGCATGCCCATCTCTACAGGGTTCAGGGCATAAAAGTGGGGCACAGCATGTTGTGGACGCTGTGTATATGAGACTCTCACTCTCTCCCTCTCCCTCCCTCCCTCTCTCTCTCTCTGTGTGTGTGTATTTGGCAAGCTTAATAAGAGCATAAAATTGAAATAAACATTATAAATACAAAGCCATAAAAGCAAACTCGCGCGAACATTAAGAGTAACAGCGACAACAACAACAACAAACAGCAGCAGCAACAGCAGCGAGTGAGCATTAACAACAAGCAACAGTGGCGCCGAAAAGTATGTGTTACATGTGTAAGTAGGTAACACACACACACACATGTGTGTGTGTGTGAGGGTGTTGCTCGTTAAGTTGCTAAGCCAAAAAGAAGCGAACGAAAAGAAGTAAAGAAAAGCAACAAAACATGGCGCAGCGCAGAGCTGTAGCTGTAGCTGGGCGGAGCAGCTACACAGTGAGCGACAAAACTATACGCATAATTCATACTAATAAGCTGCATGACAAATTGAAAGATATTCCGTTGCAGAGAAGTTGAGAAAACACTAAAGCGGAGCGCTCTGAGCGGGCATGTGTGGGCAAGGTGGGAAGGTGTGTGGATGGCGACTTTAAGTTTCTCTTAGAGAACTGGAAAATCTATCTATGAAGGCTGTGCGGCTAGCAGAGAAGTTGCTTTAAGCTTCTCTCTTTTCCATTTGAAACTTGCTCTGAAGTACCTGGAAGTGCCTCTCTGGGAGAAGCTATAAAGTGGTAGAGAAAGGCCAGTAGATGTCAAGTCTATATATGTCTATAAGTTTCTCTCTGCTTTAGACTCTACAGCTTACTTTGGCTATACGCTTCTTTCTTCATGTCATTTACACTGTCTTTAAACTTCTCTAGCTCTTTGAAGAGTGTAAGGTAAGGAAGAAGCAATATATGAAGCTACAAATGTAACGAGAATTAGATAAGTTGCGATAAGTTTCTCGCTCTTCTTTCATATCTTAGCCTACTTCATAGATACATATATCTCATCATTTCATATTAAACTTCCCTTAAACTTCTCTCTCTCTCTCCCTGTCTCTGTCTCTGTCTCTGCTTAGAGTAATGCGATTAGATAAGCAAAGGCAAGCAAGGCCAAGCGCGCCCAGTGTCTGCAAGTTTCTTGCTCAGCTCAGGCTTTACTCAAATTGATTCGCATCTATAGCTAGTTTTCCATTACTTCTTGAGCTTTACATTACTTTTGTTGTTGCTGCGCTTCTCTCTGCTGGCCCTCTTGGCTGGGGTCTTGCAGCGAATGGGGTCAGCTGCTGGCACATGGTCACCCTGTGCGCGCGAACACCCTGTGTGTGTGTGTGTGGGCCTTGAGATGATTGCAACGAGTAACTAAAACTCGGACTCAATGGGAATCCAAATGGGAAACATTTAGTTTATTGCATGCAAGAGTGCAATATTTTCATAGCACACTGTGCGCTGGCTGAAGGCCGGCACATTTAATTTTATAGAGCACTGTGTGCGTGTGTGTGTGTGTGTGTGTGTGTGTGTGTGGCCATCATATGCGGACTATATAGAGCTAAAAATAATGTGAACATAAACAGGAATTATTGCCAGCTAAAAATAAGAATGTAGCAACAAGAAGACGGGGCCCAGCGGCTCCTGCCTCGCCAACTTTAAAGTCCTTCAAAGGCGGAGCCCAAACAAGACGAAGGGGAGAGAGCGAGAGAGAGAGCAGTGAACAGGATAGATAAACAACAACAAAGTAGCCATAATAAAAATAAATAAAAACTGAAGAATTTATGTCCTCCACCAAATCAGAGCTCTAAGAAGCTGACAACGAAGGACACACACAGAACACAGGACACGGGGACTCAGGACTCTCGGGCCCTGCACAGAGCACAACAAAAATCAGAACATGTTTGTGATTTTCCGTGTGTAGTATACACATATATATATATATATTTATTTATATATAAACTTTTTTTTGTTGCTTTGCGCTTTGTTCTGTTGCTGGCTTCACAGTTGGGCGCTTGCTTTATAATTGTTTACGTTGTTGTTGGCTTTGCTGATTGCAAAATGGGGCGACGGCGACGGCGACGGCGACGTCGTCGTTGGCCAGGCAAATGTGAGAAATGGCCAACGCCAGCGGCATTTAACGGCCACTGGGCTAATGAGAAATTATGGCACAGTAGGTAAAAATGTAATCGCACGCTCGCACACAGCCAGCCACATAAGTATGCAACACTTTTACCAGCCCAACAATGCTCTCCCTCTCCCTCTCTCTCTCTCTCTCACTGTGTGTGTGTGTATAAGTAAACACAAATAATCATCAGACAGTTAGTTTGGCTCTCTGTCTGTCTGGCTGTTGCACAGATTTGATTTGTGTGGCATACCCTGTAGCCAAGAAAACTGCTGGCTGAGGGTATGTGGTGCTGTGGCACTAATATGTGAGATTATGATTCAGTTAAACCTGAGATATATATATGCACTGAGATATATATATGCACTGCAATCTTATTGTACTTGTCTCTTCTTCTATCTGAGTTTCTCTTATGAAACTTATCTATTATATCTTTCTCTATTTTTCATCTAATATATGCTTCCTTTTGCTGTAGTTTCTATTAATTTTATATATTCCAATATCTTATCTTTATTCTCCAAGCTTTCTTTACCCAGTTACGATCAGAGAGCAGAGAGAAGCTGTAACTTTCCAGCTGCTCTTGCTCGCTTTCTCTCTGCTTATCGTTCCTCTTCTCTTCTCCTTGCATTACTTGAACTACTCAGACTTCTACATCACATTGGTATACCCAACTGCTCTGATGTGAGCTCCACATATATTCCAAGACACTCTTCAAGTTTCTCTCAGTCTTCATTTCCTAGTTAACAGAGGCTTCTCTCTGCTGCTTTGCCTACTCTGGCTTCTGCTTGCATTACAGAGCTTCTCTTATCAACTCTGCTTGCCTCCTCTCTTCTCCCTTCTTCCTTTCCTCACCTCACACCTCTGCACACTTGTACTTCACACCAGCTGACAGGGCATCTGCTAGTCTATAACTCTCTTCAATTCCAACACTTTGTTGTTGCTGGACACAATGAAATCAGCAGCGCAACGTCAGGCAAAGCGGGTGCGAAATGTTTATTTAAATTGGCCAGCAAAGACACCCACACACACACCCATACACACACACACACATGCATGTTAGGCAAAAGAAAATGTCAACACAACAACAATAACATTTGGGTTGATTTCGTTGTTGTGCTGGCAACAGCGGAAATCCTTTTTACCAAAAACAACTGCAAAAATATTTATATTAGATATATTGGATTGGCGAAAGTCCCCCCCCCTCTTCCTCTCTCTCTCTTCCTCATCGTCTATCTTTTTAACTCTATCTCTGACTGTATATCTCTAGCCCCAAGCCTCATCTCTGGCGCAGCTTTTCCATTTTCTATTTCTATTTTCATTTTATATTTTCATTTTCCCTTTTGGTGTCCGTCCGTCCGTCCGTCCGTCTGTCTGTCTGCCTGTGTGTGCTTTGATTTAAATTTCATTGAAGCAAATGCCAAATGCGAATGACGCTGACAAAACACACACATATATATGAATATATATCTATATATATTTCAGATAAATTCTTGTCTGGCTTCGTGTCTGGCACGCTGATTGGAATGCCATCAGCAAAAACTGCAAATATTTCCATGTCTTTATGATTTTTAAATGCTTCACATTAGCTCTTATTGCTGGCAATATCAACAAGCCCCAGGTGGAGCCCAGCTCTGCATAGCGCTTAGACTCCATATTTCATGAGCTGGCCGCAGTCAAAGAGCATTCTCTAAGCTATCGATAGCTTAGCTAACTAGAAAGACTTGGATAGTTTATACTAATGCTGCTTAGAGAATTAAATTATGGATTGCAGACTATAGACTGTAGTTAATATAAATATCGATAACGAATCATATCGATATTTTATTTGCTATCTTATTTTATAGTTTATATCTTCAATCTTGTCTATCCGCTTGATCTTCATTATCAGTTCTCTGCTTTATCTATTCTCTTCTCTCTTGTCTATCTTTCCCAACTTCTAAGTCTCGTTTATCTTCTATCTTCAATTTTCCATCTTCTAATCTCTGTTTTCTATATTCCGTACTTTTCTCTGCTATCCGTGCTCTTCAGTTTACATTCTTGTTTATCTTGCTTATCTTCTTGGTCTTCTCTGTCTTATGCTCTAGCTTTTCTTCTCTTTGTTCTCTTTTCTTCTCTCTCTTCTGTCTTCTCAGTCTTCTCTGTCTTCGCCTCTCTGTTCTCTTATCTTCTCTCTCTCTCTCTCTCTCTCATTCTCTCTCTCTCTCTTCTCTGTCTTCTCTGTCATCTCTGTTTTCGCCTCTCTGTTATCTTATCTTCTCTCTCTCTTCCCTGTCTTCTCTGACTTCTCTCTCTTCTCTCTTATCTCTGGCTTCGCCTCTCTGTTCTCTTATCTTCTCTCTCTCTTATCTCTCTTCCCTGTCTTCTCTGTCTTCTCTCTCTTCTCTGTCTCTTCTCTGTCTTCGCCTCTCTGTTCTCTTATCTTCTCTCTCTCTCTCTCTCTCTCTCTCTCTTTTCTGTCTTCTTTCTCTTCTCTTTCTTCTCTCTGTTCTCTTATTTCCTCTCTCTTCTCTGTCCTTCATTTCCCATCTTCCAACCATCCATATTCTGCATTCTTTCTTCTCCTTTCCCATTGCCTTTTCTACTCACATCTCTCTTTCTCTCTCTCGCTCAGAGTCTACCAATTTTCCTGCATTCACAGTCCATTAATCGGCCCAAATTGCATTTGTTTATTTATTTATTTTCTATTAGGTTTTTCCTATTTTCTGTTTGCTGTTTGATAAGCTTTTTGGCAAGTGTTTTAGGCGCAGTTGTCAGTCGCCAAGCGGGCTTAAACAAGTTTTAGCTGGTGCTTAGCAGGAGACAAAGGACACAACCGCAGCTGCCTGGGCTCCTGCGATGGCTGTCTCTAGTCTCGGGGCATGGCCGGGGGCACATCAAAGCGAGAGATTTAATTAAAAAGTGATAACTTGCTTTATCTGCCTGCACACTTGGCCTGGGCCCAACGAAATTCTATTAACAAAATGTAATCAAGAGCTGGCCAAGAAAGTTGGCCAAGACGCGACGCCATTTGGCTGACAAATTATGAAAAATTACCCATACGTAAGTAATTTGCATTTCGAGGGCCAAAAGATTAAAGCGACATGCAGACAGAGAAACAGAGAAACAGAGAGAGAGAGAGAGAGAGAGAGGCCAGACTGCCTGAGACTCTGGAATAAAAATTAATGAAAACGCTTAGCCCGGACACTCGGCTCCAGCCAAAGATTATGGCCATATTCCGGCCAAATAAATTGAATGTTGAGGCAAAAGATCTCGGAGAAGCATTATAATATTCATAAATTGCAGCAGATTAATTATTAATTTAATTCTTAATTATTAAAGCCCAAGAAAAACTTTCTCCCAGTCAAATTAGCTTTTTTTCTTCTGTTTTATAGCTAAAGTATCGGCTTTACGATATGTTGTTCTGGCTCGTGCTTTTAGAAAGTCTGAGATATTTGCAACTCTGGTCCAGGCTTGCTAGTTCTATAATCGATAGCCCAAATGCCTATATAAGCTGTCAACTGCTGCCGAATCTCTCACTTCATTTTCGTCTCGCTGAGTGACTGGAGTAAATTCCGAAAGAAAAAAAAAAAAAAAAAAAAAAAAAAAACTAAAAATATAATAAATTTCTGAAAATGGATTCATCATCTGATGAGGTAAGTTTAGAGCACGGAAAAGCAAAGAGAATCAAGGAGAGCTTTAACTTCTATATAATCCATATAAAGGACAAGAGCAGGAAGCAGGGTGTGCCCCGCTGGCCTGGTAAGCCGGATGATCGTGATTGTGAAGATTATATGGCTTTTCGCCTATGCAGGCCGTGCCTCAAGAACTTTCCGCACACGTGCGCCAAGTGCTCGCGCGACAGATACCGCTGGCAGCGCAATCGCAACCACAAGCGCAACAACAGCCAGCAAGTGAGTGTGCTGACCGATGCCCAGAAGGCTGAGCTCGAGGCCAAGAATAAGCAAATCATGAAGTGGCTTGAAACCAAGCACCACCCAGACGCTGATAAACCATAAGATACCCATACAGATCTCCTACTGGCCTAACTTATGTGCTTCGCGATAAATAGGTCTACGAATAAATAACGTTACAAGAGCCTGAACTGAATGCGCACACAACTTTGATTCAGCTGAAAAGATTCTGATTGAGAATGAGAGGTTAAGTTGGGGTTAGGGTAGGCAGAAGCATGCGAATTTCCTATAGAACTGAAGTTGGCAGCAAACAATTAGTCATGCGATAGATGAGTATGCAAATTCTGATAGCAGTGTTGCATAGTCTGTAGTAGTGGGACGACATTAGTCAACACTAATATCGAATGGCGTTGCCAGATGTCAGCGCCATGCTGACTTGCCAAAATCTGCTCACAGCAAGCATAAATTCATTTAAAAATCGAACAATATCTGTTCAAGCATAAGCATCCAGGCACATAAGAGACTCAGCTCAGCCACAGCTCTATCCCAGCTGCTCTGGTTTCATATTTCGAGCCTGAAACTTAAAGCCAAGTGAACATAGTTGGGTCTACTTACCAGCCGCCTTGGCGTGTCAGTGTGAAGCCGAAGCGTGAGTCGCGATCCACCGAAACGCGTATGCCCACAATGCCCAGGCCCTGGGGCGTTATCACCTGGCCGCGCATCACCGAGACCCGACTGCATCGAGGAGTTCATCCAAATTGATGTTGCATTGGAGTTAATTGAGGTTGGTTTGCAAAAGAGAAATAGATTTTGTTAGTTGGGCGCTTTCGGAATGCGTTTTACTGTTTACGTTTTACTGTTGATTTGTTTCTTTTTTTTTTGTTTTTGTTTTGCTTTCAGCTTGTTTCGTTTAAATTATAAGAAAACAAAGTGTGAAAACATCGAGTTGTTAACTAGTATGTATATCAAATATATACACATATATATATAAATGTCAATATATATATGTGTATATATGTACATATAACTAATATCGATATAAGATAAGATAAACATAAAGGTTTTTTTTATATTTGTTTTTTGCTCTATTTAAGAGTAAACGAAATAAATTGAGAAAATATTCATAAGTATTATCATATGCATATGTATGTATTATATATAAGAGTGAGCGAAATGGATGATAGATGTGAAAAATGTGTCCCTAGGTCTGTCTGTCTGTGCTGTGTGTGTGTCTGTGTGTGTGTGTGTGCTGTGAAGTATTTAATTTGTTGTGTACACACTCACTCACACACACGCACATAGAAATTGTGTTTTTGCTTGGATAATTCAATTATTGAAAACAGCTTGGCAAATAAATGTACATAGAATCAATCTATTTTTACAGCCTCTGCCATTCTGTGTGTGTGTGTGTGTGCGTGTGTATCTATGTGTGTAACTACAAAATCGAAGGTAAATATTGAAGTATTTAACTTTTATTTTTCTTATATTTATTTCTTCTCTTCTTTTCTTGTACAGGTGCAAAACGTATTTGGCACGCAGCTTTGGCATGGTTGAAGCTGTGAATTAGCTTCAAGCACTTGAGATATATGTATATATATATATATATATATATATATATATATATATATATATATATATATATATATATATATATATATATATATATATATATATATATATATATATATAGTGGGCCAATCGATATGTTGAAGCTGCGACCAATTGCAACTACAGATAAAATATACATATACATATTTATGTTATGTAGAACGAGTAAAAAGGATGTTTATCGATTGCTGAGCTGGGCGTGGGCGGTTGCTGTGTTATCGATAACAGTCATTTGTCGAACGAACAAACAAACAAAAGAAGAGAGAAAAGAAAATGGCAAATAAAAGTAAGTGGAACAATCGATAAACCTATTATCGATAACAATTCATTGCAAGGATATATATCGTATATCTTTTATATACCAATACTATATCGATAACACATATGCACAATTATCGTTTGTTATCGCTTGTCTAAGTTGAGCCCGCTCGGCAATCGATAGCAACGAAATGCTGGGATTGTATTCAAAACGCATGCAAAATAGAACAACTATGAGTTAAGAGTAGAAAAATATACAAAAATACTTAAACGAGTCAAGTATGGATACGATTATGCATTAGAAATTGATTTTGTTGTTGCTGTTGTTGTTGCTGTTGTAGTTGTTGTTGGTTGTTTGCTTAACAATCGTGGGCAAGTCTATCGATAATGTTCATATTCTATATAGTATGTCTATATAGTAAGTAGTATAAGTATATTTAAATATATATATATATTGGAATATTCATGTATGTGGCATAAGAAAACAGTGAACTGAAGAACTGAAGAAATCGAAACGGAAAAGTTAACGATAATTACTTCGGGTTACCCATTCGAGTATGTGATATTTTCCACACAGCTGTAAGGCAAAGGTTATTGAATAGCGATAGATGGGGGGAGATGCATACATATCGATAGACACCGATAAGGCGGAGATACGTGAGGAGAGACTACCTCTGCAGTTCGATAATTGCAATCGAAGAGAAAGTTTCTGTCAAGTGTTGTCAAGTATTTTGGAGCTGGGCAGAGTTTGCAGCCAAACATAATTTCTATGAAAGCGCCGACTGTGACCTATGGATACCCGAGTGTAAGCACAGAGCACATCAAAATA
Organism: Drosophila repleta; assembly: GCA_018903745.1. Lineage (NCBI taxonomy): Eukaryota > Metazoa > Arthropoda > Insecta > Diptera > Drosophilidae > Drosophila > Drosophila repleta. The sequence goes on along the minus strand of JAEIGN010000750.1, from coordinate 1,270,773 downwards.
GATGGCAATGAATAAGTCAGGCAATAATAAGTGCTGGAATTCCATTTAATGAGCTGTTACCTGGCAATTGTGCGAGGCCATGGCAACCCTGGCAGCCCATCGAATCCATACGAACCGATATCCGGCTAGCTGCTCAGCCAATTTGCTTGGAAAAATATGCTGACTGCCTGGACGCAAAGTTTTTTGGCAACTTTTTTAGTTATTGGGGGTGGCAGGCTGGGCGTTGGGGGTTGGGCGTTGGGGGTTGGGGGTTGTTTTCAACTTGGCAAAGAAACCTTGAAACAAAATGCCGCAGTGTGGCGGCCAAGGAGACTTTTCAAATGGCGCAATTGTTTGCACTAATTATTGCTGGACTGGGAGCAGTCGAAGCCGTCGGCTGAGCAGCCAGCTGCCAGCTGGCGAATGGGGGTTGGGGGTGGCTGCAGTCAGCTGTCGCTGCGCCGCTTCGCAAACTTTTGCCAGAGCAAAGTTGGCAAAACATTTTCAAGTTTTCAAGTGTTGCAATTTCTTGGCCAACCTCCGCACCACGCACCACAGCAGCAGCAGCAGCAGCAGCAGCAGCACCACGAACCGCTCAGCGCACATAAACACATTATGTACAATATTTGGGTCAGATATGTTCTCTCCCTCTGTGTGTGTGTGTGTGCTGCAATGTGCTTGCCAAGTTGAATTTTTATTGAGTGGTGCAGCAGCACTTGGCTGGCGGTGCACTACTTCAGCGACGTCTAATTGCAATTGACCAAATGCCCAGGCAACTGCAGCACCAAGTTGAGGTCTATTTGTTGTTATTGTCTCCTTCTCTCTCCCACTCTCTCTCTCTCTCTCTCTGTCTCGCTGTCTCTGTCTCATCTCGTTCATTTTTGCTGCTTCAATTCGATTCAATGAAGCACAATTTTATTTGAAATCAAACCGTAAAGCAAACTGCATGTGAGCGAGCGGGCGAGCGTGTGCGATTCCAATTCATTGAAGTGCTGAGTGCCATTGATTTTTATTTCGCATTTGATTCGTTTCGTTTCATTTATTATTTATTTGATTTATTTTTACTGGCGCGGCTCAGACGGCGGCCGGGCGGGCGGGCGCTCGGGCGGTTGGTCGTGGCTTAAGCAACCTTATTATGTTGGCCTTTGCCTTTGACTTTGCCAGCAAATCACTCATACGCTTGCCGCCTGCAGTTGCGTATGCTGCGCCTTTGAAGACTTTGATTTTATGACAACTAAGTGGGAGGGTGGGAGAGAGGAACAGTGAACAATCCAAAGTGCAAAAGAACAGCTGAGGTATAGAGAGAGAGAGAGAGAGAGAGAGAGCTTTTAGCTTCTAAATGAAATTTCCTGACAAATACAAGTGAGATATCTTCCTTTATTTAAAAAACTAGTTGAGCTTTAAGCAAGAGCTTTGATTTTTATTGATAGTTTGAAGACTGACATTAATATTTCTTAGCAACTGCTAACATTATATGAATATCTGCTGAGTTTCAGCAAAAGTAATTCCACATCTAGCAGTTTTTTTCTACAGTTCAAACTCTATCTATCTACTTTAGTCTCTCATTAATATATTCATTATGTATTGAATACTTATAAGCATCTTTGTCTCTCAAAATACTTAATTTATACATTTATAAGCCCCTTTGCCAGCATTGATCAGCTTTAAGTATCTTTCAGGCCAGAGCCGCCTTGGCTGGCATCCACACATCGAGTCACACAGGCAGTGCTCAGGCAGTGCTTTTGCTTTAAGCTGCCATTGTCCTTTTACCTTTGGGAAAGGAGCACGCGGCAATTCAATCAGCCAGCGAGCTGCTCAATGAGCGGCGCTCGCAGTGATGGCGTCATAAACGCATTTACTAGTTGAGAAAGGAAGCAGACAGAGAGACAGAGAGAGAAAGAGAGAAGAAACAGTTGCAGCTCAAAAGTAATCTCGATGGATCAGCGCCGTCCAATGATTGCCATTGGCCTTGGTGGCGCCACCTAGTGGCAGGAGGCAAAACACCAACAGCCAGCCGAACAATGAAGTGAAAGGCAATGCCACACACAAAAAAATTTCTAATCTCCTCCGAGGTCAGAGCAGCGCCCGCACTCGGACTAATCGCCGTTGCAGCGAATGAGCAATAAACCAGTCAAGAGGTGGGTTGAGCTGGGCTGAGCTGGGGGCGGTGCGACGGTGCGGCGGTGCGGCGGTTGGCATTGTCGCCACAGCCACCTTTTGTGTCAAAAGTGCACTTCCATTATTAGCGCATTGTGTGGCCGAAACAGGGGGGGTTGGCGCCTCGCAAAATATGAGAAGCTCGCATAAAAGGAAGTGCATTTAATTTCTTTTCTTTGCCAACTTTCGCTGGGACTGGGACTGGGACTGGCAACAGGACTGTGGTCGGGGGGCAGGCGCTGAGCTGGAGCTGCTACGGGCGCGGCCATTCATAAAGCGCTAGGGAGGCCAAGCGGCAAGCGCTCGGGCTTGGGCTCGGGCTCGAGACTCCGCCGTCTCTGCCTGCCACAACAGCCCGCAGCTACAGCTACAGCTACTTGTGCGCCTTTGCTGCGTTGTTTTTGTTGATGCTCTACTACTGATGGGTATATTGGTTTTTTTTTATGGAATATCTATGTGTGGATGGTATTAGGGTGGACCTAGACACTGTTATCTGAATGATATCACACAGACTAACTGCATGACGAAAGCTTGACGAGAGGCGAGCTGAGAGGCATTAGGGTGGACCCTGCTGCTATGATCTAAATGCCTTCTTCACGCTGCTTTACAGCTTCAGAGTCAGAGCTCTAGAGATCAGCAGCTAGTCCTTAACAGGTCACGTCAAACTCTCATCTAGAGTTCATATCAAATCAACTGAAAACAGGGCATCAAGCAGTCAGGCTTCATGATCAAATTCTGTTACACAAAGTGGCAGCCGCAGCTGCAGCTGCAGCGTCAACGTCTCATCATAAAAATTGAGCACGACTTAGTTGACTTTTGCATGGCCTGCACCTCAGACTCACACCCACACACACACACACACTCACACGCCGTATACAGCCACAACAAACAAGTAAGAAGAAGCTAGTATAAGTAGGGGTATATAATTTTAATTTGGCTTTATTTTCAGAACGCTGCGATGAGCAGCTGAAAGATGCAGCCAGAGTCCCCATCGCCCCATCGCCCCGTCGTCCCGTCGTCCCATCGTCCCGTCTGCTCTCGGCTTCGCTTCTTTGGCTACACTAGAAAACAAAGCCAAGCTGCAGGCCATAAGCGTCGGGCTGGCCGGGCTGCGGCGCAGGGAACTTGCGCTTTATGTTCATTTAGCCTGAAACAGTTTTTGAAACATTTTTCAACGGAGAAAACGGTGCGCCACACTTTTCTTTTACGCTTTTGTAACCACGATAAATGTGCTTTATGTAGCGAATGCAACGCTCCACGTCGAGTCTTTACGGCCGACAGCATGTTGGCGGAGGGGCGGGCCGGGGCTCTGGTGGGGGCGTGTGTATATAGGTGTAAAAGGGCAGCTACTCGCTGCATACATATAACAGGCGTTTGGGCTTGAGACCTGCCACGCCACGCCACGCCACGCCCACTCCCCGCCACGCCACGCCACGCCACGCCTTACGCCTGATGAAATGCTTCCTGCACTTTCGCCCATTTTTGCATTTTTTTCGCTCTTTTTTTTTGGTCTTTTTCATAAAAAGCAACGAGCCAAATAAAAAAAACGCTGATATGAAAAGAGAAAATGCTTAAAAAAAGAAGAAAACTGAAAGAGAAATGTGCATGAAAATATTAAAGAGAAGGGGACCAACAAAATGGACCCCGCCAGCCGAAGGCACAGTGGCACAAATCAAGTTTTTTATGGCTAGAACGAGCATTAAGCGATATGCTGAAATATTGCTATAGTTAGCTAGTATCATTTATAATACTCATATGAACTAAAAGACAAGTGAACCAGTTCATATGAACAGTTCATTTGGCAAACTAGTTCAAATGAGCTGCTTAACAAGTGAGCCAGTACTGTTAATAAGCTAAAGTCTAGGTGAACCAGTTCATATGAACAGTTCATTGGGCAAACTAGTTCAAATGAGCTGCTTAACAAGTGAGCCAGTGCATATCAACTGTTAATAAGACATAAGTGAACTTGGCTGGATTTGCTTTCATGAACTACTTCACATGAACTATTCATTTAGTGAGCTAGTTAACTAGTTCACATGACTTGTTGTAAGTCAACAAAGTGCTAGTTCACATGAATATATAGAGAACCAGTGCATCTCAACTTTTCGTACGACCTATTGTTAGGGAACTAGTTCATATGACAAGTAATAATTGGGCTTATTTATATAATGAACCAGTCCAGTTGTTAGTGAACTAGTTTGATCAATTTATATAATGAACTAGTTCAAGCAACATTTATACATAGCTAAATAAAACTTTTTGATTTTCCGATTATATGAACTAGTTCATAACTAGTTAAATTGAGTTCATCCACAGAAAGAACTATTCAGTTGACAGTCAGACCTTCAGCTCATGCCATCAGTTGTTCAGATCGTAGTTGACAAAGAGCAGTTGAGAAAGGAAAGCCGCATTGTTCGTGGCAATATTCAAATATTAATGTATCGATAACTACAATGAACCAGGGAAATGTTTCGCTGGAAAATGCATTCAACTGACTTCGTTGTCGATAAGGCGACGCGTCGTCAGTGACGTCGCCCATTGAAGGCGCATAAAGTCATTTCCCCTGGGGGCCAGAGACTGTGATTCTTTTGGCCCATTGTGCGAGTACGATGGGGTGTATTAAAGAAAAAAACCACACATAATAAATAAATAGCAGCTGGGATTGAGAGGTGCGCGAGGGACGAGAAGAAGGGGCTAAAGCTAAAGCTGAAGCCGAAGCAGAAGCCGAAGCTGAAGCTGAAGCTGAAGCTGGTGCTTCATGTACTTCCTATAGAAAAGTTTAAATAGAATTTTTAAGTTTGCCATTTACCAACACTCACACACACACATAGAGAGAGAGAGATGCATTCACACACACCTAGCGTCCGATAGGAGAGCAGAGAAAAAGCTTTAGTAGCGTGTAATTTGCACTTTGTAAATTTGCATAAAAGCTGCACAGACAGAGGGCGAGAGTCGGGGAGGATGGGCTTGGAGGCTCTACATGCTAACGATGGGGCTGGGGCTTGGCGTAAAACATTTAGATTGGAGGCGACTGGCATAAGTCCAAGATACGAGACGAGATATGTAAATGCCACACCATGTGTCGTCACTTTAGCCAAGGCACTAAGTAAGCAGAGGGTGGCTGTGTGGGCCACCCTATATTATGCTTAAAATCCCGTCCAGATTAGGAGGCAACGCAGACAGGGCTGGGCTGGCGAGCGCTACCTGGCCAAGCCACAATTTGGCTGTTCAATTTGATGCACACAAAACAAATTTCGGGTGCGGGCGGAGCCATTGCGACGACAGCTCCACAATTGCCAACAAAGACGTCATTTTGTTTGCCAATAAGAAGATTACACATGTTATAAAGCGCTTCGATTGGAGCTGCAAGCAGCACGAGAAGTGTGAAATGTAAAGCTCACAAGCTGCAGCTTACTGCAAGTGCCGATGCGACGATGTGGAGCGGCCAGATAAGCAATGCGACAGGACTTTCAATGATCAATGCCAGATGAAATCAGAAAAGCGCTGGAATGGAACTAAGCTTGAGCGAGCGAATAAACCTAAAGCTGGAGAGGCAGCTTAAGTTTCACTGGAAACTAAGCAAAGAATATTACTGTATCAGTAAGCAAAGTAAAGAGTTGACTGAGAGACTGACTAGAGAGAGAGAGAGAGAGAGAGAGAGGAAGAGAGAAGATTCTGTAGCCCTATCCAACTCTCTTTCTGTATCTATTGAGGCTAGCTTAGGTTTCTCTATCGACATTGAACGCTTGAAAAGCTTGATAAAGCTTTGTTGCTATCAAGATTAATCGAAAGCCTAACTAATAATAGTGAGCGAGCGTGAGCTTGCTAAGGCGAGATTTTCAAAGCTCTTCAACTCACAACAAAATCTATACTCGAGCTAATCCTAGAGAGACCGAGCTTAAACAGCTTAACAAAAGCTTCTAGTTTAAAAAACCATTAGCTCTTGATCATTGCAAGCAGTTCGTAGCAGTTTATGGTATTCCATTCCTTATCCAAGCCGAAGCTGATCTCTTAGATATATAACTAATGAAGCCCAAACTAGCCTTGTATACAGCGAGCCGCTTTTTACTCTCCAAAACCTGATCATAGCTCCTCTCTTGCATTTCATTCTGGAGCTAAGTCTAAGCTGATAATAAAGCTCTTGGAAAGCTCCTGCTAAGAGCTCATCATACATCATTTATAATTCACAACATGTTTATTAGCTTGCTAAATGGAGACCCTTTCTCTCTCTCCCTTTCTCTCTCTCTCTCTCTCTCTCTCTCTCTCTCTCTCTCACTTGCAATATGTTATGACATTCAGCAATCTCGGCTTAGTTTTACGCTAGTTGCGCTGATTCCCATCAGCTGTGACCGCAGCGCAGCACAGCTGCAGCCTCAAACAATGGCTCGCAGTCTATATATATATATATATATATATATAGATATTTGATGGCAGCATGAAGTCTTTACACACTCCATTCCCAGCCCCTGCCCCTCGCCCCGCTCTAGTCCACGGTGTCCAACAGTTACTCCACAATGGCCTGACAATGGCCTGCTTTTTCGTCTCCTCTCCCGCTTTCTATTTTGTTCTCCTATTATTTTGTCGGGTTTTTGCGCAGTTTGCACTTCACTTAAATGCGACGCGCAACCGCCAAAGGAATACAAAATATACAAACAGCAACAACGACAACGGCGCTAAAATGCCAACTAAAACGTATTGTTCTGGCCACATGAAGCGATCCAGTCCCATAGTTAAACCAACTAGCCCCACCTTGAAAGCGAACAAAAAAAGAGGAAGTAAATGGCATTTAAAATTTTTGCTGATGTCGAATTAGTGCCTGTTATGCTGCCAGGGTGTATATATACATATATATCTAGATATATATATATATATATTTTTCTATGGGACTCTATACTTCGGTCATAAGCCTTGCACACACATAAATATATCTAAGCTCACATAAAAGTAATTACTTTCAGCTGCTGTTGCTATCGAAAAATATTAAATTATATTGAGTGCACACACACATACACACACACATGACACACACACACACACACATGACACACACACACACTTATGTTGCGACCACACAGCCCATAACTGTGGCCAAACAGCAACTGGCAACAGTTCTCGCCTGCAAGCGGAGCCCTGGCTGCTTCCTAGCTCCTTCCTTTAGCCGTAACCCTTTTCCAGCTGCAGTCTCCTACGGCTGCACCACGCCCCCTCCTGCGCCAATGTATTTCCTTTTTGGCCCGTCGACATTTTTTCGCTGACTGCTTTTCGGTTGTTTTTTTTTCTCTTTCGCCTTTTTACTGCTGCGACTGCAGCACGAAATTCCGCGAATTTCACTTTGGCTTTGCCTTCCATTTCTTTGCGATACTCTATGCGAAGGGGTATTCCGACTGAGAAGCACATAGAGGGGCGAAGAGTTAAGATATATATTGATATAGCTTTTTACATTTGTTTCTTAACTACATCCAGCTGGGCTTATAGATCATGCTGCTCGGTGATCTATACATACTTTAACTGAGAATTGCCTAGAAGGGCCCTGAGTAAAGCTTTAAAGCTTTAAGCTTTGCTTGCCTTTGTATATTTCCTTTACATATCTAAGTTGACGTTTTCGTTTCTAATCTAACGCCTTTGACTACAGATCAAGCTGATTGCAGATCTGAGCAAACTGAGCTGAGACAGATCTCTATATTAATAATCGTATATATCCTATAATACCTGTATATGTTTACTATATTTTCTGCTTATTGAGAACAAATTTCATTAAGATTTTCCCAGGCTTTCAAGCAACTAACACTAGATCTGAGATCTACCTTAAGATCCAGCTTCAGCTAGAGCATCTGCTGGTCGGCTTTCGGCTGCCGCTAGTTTCTCATTCAGTTTATCGCTATTTTTTTGGCGCTTTCCCTTCCTCTCTCTCTCTCTCTCTCTCTTTTGCTCTATCTCCCTCACTCTGTTTTCATTTTTACCATTTCTTTTGGGCGCCAATGTGTCCCGCTGTGCCCCTGGCCTAGCCGGCGGCTGGCTATTTAAGGCCCGGAGCTCGTTCGCTCGCCCTAACCTCAACTTTTGAGTTTTTACAGGCAACTGTCTGCAGACTGTCTCTATCTCCCTCTCTCCCTCTCTCTCTGTGTGTGTGTGTGTAAGTTATACGGGTATTAATTTTGGTTTATGTGCAACTTGTACGCTGTAATTTTTGTGCTTTTTTCTTCACACTGGCAACGGCGATTCCTGACATTAACAACAACAAAGCGAGAGATGAGCGAGAGAGACAGAAAGAGAAAGGTAGAGAGACAGGCAGACAGAGAAGGGAATGTGGCCACATTGATAACAACAATGGAAACGCGACAACGACTATGAAAACATTCGGAATGGCAAGTTTTTAATTTATTTGCAATACGTGCAACCGAATATATCTGTATATGTATATGAGCATATATATATATATATATATATATGTACATATATCAGATATGTAGCATATATACACACATATGTGGAACGCAAGGTGTGCTGAAAGTTTACGTCCATTGGCAAGTAGTCAACAGGGTGATGGTAGCTAGAGTAGGAGGATAAAGGTGAGAAAGGGAGGGAGAGAGAGATAGAAAAGGATATATTGGAGAAGAGAAAGAGAGAAAAAGAGTGCGAGAATATCAATGATAATGAGACAGAGAAAGGGTGAAGGACGAATTGGAGAGAGAAATAAATGGAAAGAAAGCGAGAGAGAGAGAGAGAGCTAGAGAGAACAAGAAAGAGAGGCAGAGAGCAGAAAAGAAAGAGAGAGGGAGAGCAACAGAGCGAGAGAGAGCATAAGAACTAGCATGAGACAACGTGAGAGTGAGAGAGAGAGAGAGAGAGAGAGAGAGACCAGGAAAGAGAAACAGAGCAGGAAAGAGAAACGGAGCAGGAAAGAGGGAGAGAGAGCAAGAGAGCAAGAGAGCAGGGAAGAGAGAGCAAACCGATAGAGAGATGAGGCAATGAGATATGCAGAGAACAACAGAGAGAAACGGAAATAAAGTATGGAGAAAGAGAGAGAGAGAGAGAGAGAGAGAGAGAGAGAGAGAGAGAGAGAAATAGACAGTCTCTCTATCACTCACTTCCTCTGCTCAAAGGTTTTTCTACAGTTCCCATTGATCGGACTGCATTTTCTCATATTATCAATATATCTTCTCTCTCTCAATCTTCTCTCCTGCTCTTCTTCCTTGCTCTATCTCTTTCCTTGCTCATTCCCTCTCTTGCCTAGTCTTACGGCCAATTACTTCTTTTGTATTCGCTATGTGCATCTTCCCCAACTCTCTCTCCCTATCTCTCTCTTATCTAAGGCCCTCTCTCTGCCTCTCAAACGCTGAAACTCTCAAATATTTGTTTCATATTTACAATCATCTCTCACTCATGCTCCTCAGTCTATGCTCGCATTCATTCTACTCCAAATGTATATATATTTAAACAGTATTCAATGGCTCTCATCTGGCTATTCAAGGTTTTTAGCGAACTTGAAGCAGTTCTTAAGTTCTCAAGAGTTTATCTGCGGAGTTTAAGCTTATTCAAAGCACGAAAATCTGTAGTCTGGAGTCCGGAGTCTGGCGTTGACTGCATTTTTGCTTTGGCTTTCTTTGCGCTCAGCCGCAGCAACTGTCATCATTTTGGCCTCGGGGTCCTGGCCACTTGCGGATGATGAGACGGACGCCGGTTAATCAGTTTAAGTCTAAGACAAAGGACAAGGGCTGAAAGCTCGGCGCTGCACATCCTGACTGCCAAGGACACGACCCGCGAGAGATTGCCAGATTGGGCGATGGGAAAGAGAGAGAGAGAGAGAGAAGGAGGCTGTGAAACAGTAGACAAATATGAGAATCAGAGAAAGACTTACATTAGCTGGTTGGCAAAAACCACTTAGCGGGTAAACTAACCACACCTAATGCAAAACGGGTGCCAGAGGGGCAATCTCTAGCTGTGTGGGTAGTCGAGTCAAGGAAATGGGGCGCCGTTTGCCAGGACTAGAGAGTTGCTGCTGCCGGCGCTTCCTTATGGCTTTCTTCAGCAACTTTCAACAGCAAATCCAACAAAGGGCCAAGGCAGACGCCACATTCATGACAGCCGCCCACTTCCTCTGCCCTCCATCTCCCTCTGCTCTGGCAGAGCCCTATTCGTTGTCAGGAAGAAGCAGAAGTTGAAGTCAACCCAAAATGGAAGCCAAAACAGGAAGTAATCTATAGTCGCCCCGCCATTGTTTATTGTTTAATTTTTAGTCAGCTTTATTGTTGTTGTTAGTCTCCTTGTTGTTGTATGGCACTCCGCCTCTGCTTGTGCTCACTTCGTTTTATACATATATATATATATATATATATTTTTTTTTTGCGTCTGCTGCTTTGCCTGCTGCTTCGTTGTATTATTTTCTATTGTTAACAATTTTTGCATTTGCCCCGTTGCAAGTAGCAAAAACTTTTCAATGTGCCGCCATGGCCATTGTTCGCTGATACTCAGCCCCGCCCGCCGCGCAGCGCCCATTGCCCGTCGCCTGCCCCTTCCCCCATAGTTTTTTGAGCAAAAGCGCTGGCACTTGAGGCAGCATAAAGGCAACGAGGTAAAAAGGCAGACAAAAGCCAAAAGCCCGCGCACCAAAGACGTTGACAAGGCGACACTCGTGGGGCATCTAGCCCCCAGCTCCAGCCCCAGCTCCAGCCCCAGCTGCAGCCCCAACTGCTCTGCCTGTTGGCCCAGTCACAGTTCTAGCCAAGACAGAGCAGCCCGTATCGCATTTGCTTGGCTTTCGTTTTATCATCGGAGCAACAGCAACGGCAATAACAATGTCACCCAGTTTCCATGGCATTCGCCACGTCTGACACTCCAAATACTCCTCGGACTACCTTATAATTGCGTTGCGGTGTCTGCTGTTCGGTCGCGTTATGCAGGGCAGCTGATGCTGGCGCAGTGGCTGACAGGCCAAAGTTAGCAGGAGTCGCCAGCGATTATGGTTATATGCTGTCAGCCAAGCAACCCCCAACCCAAGTCCAACTTAAGCGCTAAAGATAGATAAATATATATATATATATATATAGTAAGAGAGAGAGAGAGAGAGAGAAAGAGAGGAATATAAGCACTACAAAGGGACTTCAAGCACCCCCGCACACAGGGGACACATTAGCACGGGCTGTAATAAATAAATATGGCATCAGAGCTTATGCTACAAACTAATAGTATAGAGTTTAGTAGGTAAATATAGTTAATAGTAACCCGAGCAGAGGCCTGATATAGAAAGTATACAGTAAGACGAGATTATATAATATGTTTAGTTCTTTCCTATATCAAAGGCTTGTTTTCTATCTTATATGAGAAGATAAATCAGTATCTAGTATAGCTCTTATATATATATATGATCAGTCTCTTTCAAGATCTAACTAACTGAAATAGCTGATATCATGAGCTTGTGGGATGCTTATAATAATAACAACAGGAAAGATTTATGAACTGGTATGGACAGTCACCTCTTGACACCTTCAAGTGAGCTGAGGCATTACCCAATATTCAAACTAAATGGAAGCAAGTAATTGAACTGCCTTAAGTATTATCTAATATGCAATTGCTAATACTCATTCACAGAGTATAAAGAGTATATGGGTTTTCGCTTGTTATATCTAAACATAGTCAATCATCATCTGCAGCTGCCAGGGTATTTGAAACTCGGCTGCGCCGAGCCTCTTCAATTATTGTCTAATTCAATTTGGCCGCGTCCTTTTGGTCCTTCAGCCAATTAGTTAATTACTTAACTCAATTAGTGAGCCATTTATAATCTAGCAAAAAGTCATTTGACCTATTTTCGAACCCATTTCTGACAATCAATTACCTTGAAGCCGTGGAAAATATCACATTTTTATACGTAATTAAACCGAAATGCATAAAAACAAATTTCAATAAAAAAAAAATTACATTTAATTAGAGAAATTTGAGTAACCAAAAAGAGAGAGAGAGAGAGAGAGAGAGAGAAAAAAACATGAAATAAAATATAGTTCGTGAACTAAATTTGCATTCTGAATTGTTGTAAAAAAAATGTTCTTGATCTAGTTTTTTTCCAGTTTTTTTTTCTTCTTTTTTTTTGAGGTTGTTAAACATCCTTTTGGGATGCGCTTTAATAGAGCTTTATGTGTGTATGGATAGGTGAGTGTGTGTGTGTGTAGGTGTAAGTGTGTATGCGTGTGTGTTTGTGTGATATTTTGTTTGTTGTATTTGGAAAACATATAAACAAATGGCTTAGACGCAGACAAATAGGACACTTGGGATAACGTTGGGAAGGAATTTTTGGGTTTTGTTTTCTTTTTTTTTTTATACATTTTATTTCATTTGATATTTTTTTTGTTTTTTGGGGAACATATAAGGATATATATATAGTATTTTTTTTTTGTTCATTTCATTTGCTTTATTTTATATTTGATTTTTGGTTTTGTTCTTCAGTTCAGTTACATGTAAAGATAATATATATATATATATATATATATATATATATATATATATATATATATATATATATATATATATATATATATAGTCAAGTAGCTGCTTTGGCCATACTGAAGACCTACATTTTGTTGTTGTTGTAGTTATTGTTGTAGTTGTTGTTGTTGCAAGCCTTGCCGACTTGCTGACTCATTTCAGTTATAGTACTTTCATTATATATTTGATATCAAAAGAAAATGTTGTTAAAAGCGACAAACAAAACATGTTTCGTTGCTCTCTCTCAGAGAGAGAGAGAGAGAGAAAATACATTATATATAGTTTAGATGAGTTTCAAATATATTCGAGTAAAAAGCTTTGATCAAAATGAAAAACATAAATGAGAGAAGAAGAAAAATAGATCAATATATATATAGAGAAAGAGAGAGAGAGAGAGAGAGGGTGGTACAGTGAGGTTGAAGTGGACGGAGTGGATGGAGTGGCGCAAGATGTGAGACAAAATATGAAAAACGAATAAGAAAACGAAAACCAAAAATATTTGATGAGTCGATAACTAAATGAGGAACCAAACTTGAACAAACAATTGGATTTTGGTGAACTTTTTTGTTGTTGTGGTAACGAGAGAGAGAGAGAGAGAGAGAGAGAGAGAGAGAGAGAGAGAGATTGATAGTAAGAGAGTTGGATAGTATTTTGGTGTAGCGAGCGAGTGACTGAAAAAGACGATCAAATGTATGCTCATGCCATGTAAACTGAAACTGAAAAAGTATCGATAACTTAAATGAATCGAAACAATAATCGAATGGCATTTCTTGTGATGTATCTTTGGAATCTGTTGTAGCTGTTGTAGTTGTTGTTGTTGTTGTTGTTTTTGTTGAGCTGTTAGTATGCGTGTTAATAGTTGTTAATCATAAAATGAGCGAGCGAGCGAGAGAGAGACAGAGAGAGAGAGAGAGAGAGTGTGTGAGCGGGGCTGGGCTGGGCTTGGGGCTGGGGGGTCGGTGGGCGTAACAAAAGTGAATAACCAACTAAATACACATAGACACGTACACATAACACATACAAATACAAATACGAATACGAATACAAATACGAATACGAATACAAATACAAATATATAGTTGGATTATATCCATAATATAATTTTTCTCTTGCAGTTGCGTTTTTATTTTTTTTTCTGTTTCTTTTTTTTTACTTTTTGTATATGGCCCTATGAATAAATATAAATAAAAAATAAATACATTTATGAAAATATGCCTTTTAATGGAATCCCTTTGAAAAGGTAAAAATGCGTGTGAGCAATAAAAAATAAATACAAAATGGAAAAAATGGAAAAAAGTGGTGAAAATATATTTTCTGATATGTTTCCCTTAATTTTAGCTTTAATTACATTTTGTTGGCATATTTAATTTGGCTTGGGATTTATTATATTTACATCGATAATTTGTTGACTTTTGGGTCAATTGACAATGTTCAAGTGAGAGAAATGAGTATAACCGAACAACAAATTTCAGGTGTGTGTAGTATGCATTGGGCTGAGAACAGGGGCAGCTTTTGATCTAGGATGTGGTGGAGCGGAGCGTCTCGCGTTGTAAACTACAGCAGAAAATGCTCCGAAAATTTCTTGAATTTTTATAAAATACATTTTGGATTTCCGTTGACGGAAAAAATACCGCAATTGTATTTTATTTTCACAATTATTTATGTATTTTACCAGCAATATATCAGTATTTGCAGCACTTTTTCAACATTTTGGTATTTTTAGTAACTTTTAAAAACTTTCAACATTTTTCTAGAATTTAGCCAGAGATTTTAAATATTTTTTCAGTATTTTTTCTGCTGTAGTTTTAAAAGTAACAAAAAAAAAAATGTTTTTTCTTTTCTATTTAATAATGAGGAATGTTGAGCGAGACTTTTTGGATTTGATAAAAAAAAAATATTGAAAAAATATACGTTTTATGAACGAAACTTTTGTATATTGGAAAGTTTTGAGATGCATGATGCTTATGTGGAGTAAGAGAACTGAAAAACTCGATGCAGTTAGATGAACGTTGAATGTGAAACTGAAAATGGCAGAAAAACCAAAATTGTTGGCGACTACGAGGCTTAGGCCCACAAAAAAAATATATGACAAAAAGTATTTTCTTTAGTATTTTCTTACGCCTGTGTTTCCTTGCAAGTTTGAAATTTTTTGTTTTTTTTTTTGTATTTTTTTTTCGACTTACCAAGGTGTGAACGAGCTCCAGAAGAGACTACAAGTTCACGAGGTTGAAACGTAGTATTTTTTTTTGGTTTTGAATTGAAATTTTTTTTTTTTTTTTTTTTTTTTTGTTTAGTTAGGTTGATTGCAAGGCAAATGCAATAAGTTTTTGTGTTGAAATTTGATTTGATTGATTTGGATTTTTGTTTGTTTTTGGTTTTAGCACACAACATGAAGGTATCGAGCCACAGCAACAGAGTAGGACAGTACACAATTAATTGACAGGACAATAAAAAAGAAATTAAAAGACAAAAATGCTTTTCGTTAACGAATTGAATCAAAGTTGAGATATTTTTTGTATTTTTCTTTTTTTTTTTTT
The DNA here is from genome assembly GCA_018903745.1 of Drosophila repleta. NCBI lineage: Eukaryota > Metazoa > Arthropoda > Insecta > Diptera > Drosophilidae > Drosophila > Drosophila repleta. The sequence continues at coordinate 1,255,624 of JAEIGN010000750.1, read as the reverse complement.
GTATTTTTTTTTTTTAATATATACTCATATTTTTTTGGTATCGCATGGCGACATATGTGTATGAGGCATACCTAGAAGACTTTAGCTTAGCTTGAAACTAAAGCAATTGTTTAATCGAAATAATAAATACATTAAACGTTACACGTTAAAAACGAAACTATAAAACACATTTGACGAAACACACTTAATTGTTGGTATTTAACATCTGGTATTTTTTTTTTTTTTTTTTTTGGTTTGTTCTTTCTCTACTTGAGATAGCGTTTGGGCATCTTTGGGCTTCTTTTTGGGGTGGGGTTTTGATTGTTTGATTGCAGCGATTTGCGGTTTGATATTCATTTTTAGTATATGGTTAGTTGGTTAAATGTTGAACTTAGGATATCGTATGTTAACATTACTTACAAATCATAAGGAATACTTGTCAAGAAAACCAACAAAATCAATTCGCTTTAGACACACACAGTTACGAGAAATCCAAATGAAAACCAAAACGAAATCAAAAACGATACACACACAGTCAAATTGGATTTAGTATATATATATATGTGAATATATATAATTATTATTGTTTCCTTAATAAAAACAAAAGTAAATTCCATCTGATTGTCATATTTTTTTAAAAAAATCAGTATTCTTCTTCTGTTATCCTTTGGATTACAATCACAATATCGTTTAAAAAAGAAAAACAACAACAAAAAAGTACACTTTGGACTATTTGACCGTGGAAAATTGTTTGGTTCTCGCATTTCGCATACATTTATCGAATATAGTTCCAGAAACATCAACAGAACAAATAAGAACAATTGAATTGTAGTGGAAACAAAGAGCAAATGAATACGATACGAACCGAACCCAAGCAAATCAAACATAAATTCTCACTCACATCTCGGCGAGCGGAAGTTCGCTCAGCTCTTAACCAAATGAACGAAACAAAAGAACTAGTTCATTATGAGGCGCAACCTCCGGTGAACCAAGTGCAAATGAGATCGAAAGAAAGAGCTCAATGTAAACTGGCAAATATATATCATATATATATATATATATATATATATATTCTATATATATAGGTAATATTATGTGACCAAGTTTAGTTCAGCTCCCTCTCTATATGGGCTTAACACCTAAATATATCCTGAGAAATCAAATACATATACATATATATAGATATGGATATATATGTTATGTTATGTATGTATATATATATATATCGCAAGGCAATCATCGTATTCTTCGTATTTTATCATGATTCTTGCACTGTTTAAGACGAACGTTTGTATTTTTAGTATTTCATTGTCATCATATATAGTTTTTTTTTTTTTTTTTGGTTTTTTTTTTTTGGGGTTAGACGAACACAAGGAGGTAAAACACTAGACAACACACATACTCAATGAAGTGCTATCATTATTTTCGCTTTGGATTTCTTGAAAAACAGTTTTTATTTTTTTGGATGGATCATTCATATTATAATAGACAAAACGTAGAGTTTCGTAAAAACAATGAGAAATCAAAGTAAAAAATTTTAACTCATGAGCTGTTTAAAGAAATACTAAATATAAATACAGAAATTCTTTTTCCTTTGTTTTTTTTTTTTAAGTTCCTTCTACATTTTTTTTTTGAGGCAGGCAAGAAAAGAAAAAGCTCAAACTAGGAGAAAATTTGCGCGCGCCAGGCGACATTTAGTATTTTCTTTTCCAAATCGGTATTTTTTTTTTTTTTTTTGTTTTCTTTCTTAAGGCCAGAGAAACTTAGGAAACTGATAAGGTGGAAATAATAGAACTCAAGCACAAGTAGAATGAGACGAAAAAACGTAAACGTTAATTCAACATTTTGTTTCTTTCTGTTTTCTCTTTGGAAATTTTTCAAATATCTTTTTGCATTTTTCTTCTTTCTTTTTTTTGTTTGTTTTGCATTTTTTTTTTTTTTTTTTTTTGGTTTGTTTGTAGCACGTCCAACGCATAAATGATAGACTCATTGAGGGGAGAGAGGCGTAAGGGATTGTGGGAATGTGATTGCGGGTATTTTGAATTTTTTTTTGCATTTTTTTTTGGTATTTTTTTTTTAGTTTCTAATTTTTTTTTTTTCGATTTGTTGAGACTACTTTTGAATGTGTTCAGTTGAAAGTTTGAAAACATATGTAAACAAGTTTCAATAACAATTTTCATTTGTAGAGGATTAAACAACTTTTGTGAAAGCATAAAGTAAAAATCAAATATATATCTATATATATATATCGAGAGTTATATAATTATATATATAGATATATATGCATGTATACATATCAACGGATACATATACACACATATACATATGTATATACACAATGTAAATGTAAGATTTTCGAAAGGAAACGAAACGTGAAAAGGAAAAACAAACAGAGAAAAAACAATCGTAAAATATCATAGAAAATTTGAGCTTTTTCTCTTCGTTGATGCAGTACCACAAAACGTAAGATTAGGCAGCGATATATAATGGCTAAATGAAAGTCGGCAACAGATCTGACGATCTGAGGCTCGTCTCTGTGGTGCATACATGAATGTACAGTTATTATATATGTTAGATATATGCAGGTCTTTATATATGTAGTATATATATATATATATAGATGTTGATATATAATATGAGTTACAGGTACATTTATGTATACGAGCATAGAGTATATATAGTATTATATACGCTTAACACACACATCCGACTTCATCATCATCGTCATCATCATCATCAATATCATCATCATTATTATCATCATCATCATTTTAATCTTCTTATTCCAATGTCACGGAACAACAATTGCTAATCGATAAACTCAATAGAACTAAATCATGAATCTGAACCGAAAACGATAAGTCACAAACTCGATAAGTCGATAATAATCGATAATACGTAAAGTAAAAGTATTATTAAACAATTGCTCAATATATAAGCCTCATCCATTCGATATATTGTTGACCTAAACTGCGCACTAGGAAGTAATACAGCATATATGGATATAAAGGGCCCCGGATATAACAGCTAATATAGATTTTGGCATTGTACTTACTTCTCGCTGTACTCGTCCATGTGGGCGTACGACTGAACCGAATTCTCCTCGATCAGAAACTTGACGCGTTGATAGAATGAGGCCGTCACCGAGGGTGGTTGCTTGCGCAGCAGCACTTCAACCGGATCGTTGGACGAGAGACACATAATGTGCTCGGAGCAGGCGGGATGCGAACAGCATTCGCTATCTGAACAATCCGTCATGCCATCTGTACGTGGATAGAGTTAGTCGTAAGCGTGCGATTGGCTTGTCAGCTGAAAGAGATTTCATTTCGATTGAGTTCACTTACCGCCATCGTTATCAATGTTATCCTTGCAGTTCATCTCCAAGGCTATGGAGCAGTCGCTGCCAGCCCAGCCTTCAATACAATCGCAGCGATATTCACCATTCTCCAGCGTGCACTGACCGTGACGTGAGCAGCCGTTCTCGCAACCAGCTGTGGGGAGAAAAGAGATTGAGAGAGAAAGAGAGTTAGAAATTTGTATGTAAGAAGAGCAAACTAAAAGGGAGTTTCAAGAAGAGAGAGAGAGAGAGAGAAAGGACGTATAGAAAGACCAAAAAGATACTATAGACATATGGGCATAGGTAAGTGTGATTCTAGAGAGAGAGAGAGAGAGAGACAGATATGAAACTCTAATATCGAGTATATCAAAAAGACGAGAGAATCAGAGAAGCAGAGAGTACGCTACAGAAGGAAGAGAATTTCCAAGGCATGAAAGTCAACGGGAAAGACCTTAGTCGTTTACAAAAGAGTTCAATTTAGCAAGAGACTTCAGCTCATCTCAAGGCAACTTGTCACAGAGCTCAGCCCATCGCCGTCAATCAGCGAAATGTCAACAAATAGCGGGAAGATCCCTAATCTAACGAGTAAACAATTCCAGCTCCCAAGTGCAGCAATCGAAATGCGCAAATCGCACACATTCCAGCGAATTGAGGCGATTAAAATTTAATGACGAACCTAAAGTAACAACGCGAGTGAGTAGTTTGTGTGCTGCGAGTGCTTGACATTTTGTTGTTGATTATTTTTTATTTCATACGTGCTGCGAGCGAAGAGCATTAATATAAAAATAATGTTAATGTTTGACTCTTCCAGGCGCGCTCAAGTGCGTCGAGAGAGCGGCCGAAGCGGCCGAAGCGGCTGAAGCGACTGAAGGATATCATTTGGGTTGGAGCTTCAGATTTTGGGACCGGGCCGTGTAGAGGCAGAGGCAGAGGCAGAGTACTGGGGCCAGGGCAAAAGTACCCTTCGCACGCACATACACAACATCATAAACGAAATGTGGAGAAATCTACAAAACAGTAAACATAAAAAGCAAACGAAACGTAACGATAGATGCCGCCGTTGATGGGCCTTCGCTCGGCTCGTGGATTGTGGAGTTTTTCGGGGCATGGGGTTTATTTGTTTGTTCCACGACAGCACCAACAACAACAACAACAACAATGACATGGCAGCATTTGAGCATTTGACGCAAAGTTAATGTCACTTGACATGTGTCATTTGCAAAATGGGTAACCTCGACGCTAACTCAACTTCCGGTATGTTAAAAAGTTTGCGGCGCATAAAATGACTTCCTTGTCGTAACTGCCTTCCTGTTTACGACTCGCACACACACACAGACTGCGTGTGTGTGTGTTTGTACCCTACACATATTGGCAATAACGTCAAGTGTTGCTGCCAATATTTGAACGATGTCTGCTGACGCTGCTGCCTTTGCACAAACAATTTACATGTCTCGCTGCCAAGCCCTGTCTACGTGTGCGTGCGTGTGCGTGTGTATTGGTATTATGCTAAGTTTACCGCATGCAGAAATCTGTCAAAAAGTTGCATAGTTTCGAGGCAGCCCGAAACACGAAAAGCCACTGCAATGCCAAAGCAAATGCCATTAACAAAACTTCGATTAGCCACGAGCTACTCGATAGCTGGCGATAGATGAGAGCTGTAAGGAATCTGCGGAACCCAAGGGATTGTCAGCTAGACTAGCTTGTCTCATCATCTATGGAACTTGCAAGTAGCTAAGCTCGATTTCTATCAAGTAACTGAACTGTTCAAGCAGTGCTGTGGCAGTAACTTGGCAGGTATCTGATAACCCTGCAGCTAGATAAGCTTGCCTAACCTCACGTAACTCGAGTATTCTAGCAGCTATTTAGCTGTAACTTGGCATGCAGCACATATTACTATAGCAGAGCGTATTTATATATGGTTCAAAGAATTTCTCACATAGCAAACCCAAACAGACTCAAGTAACTCGAGTGTTATAGCAGATATTTAGCTGTAGCTTGGCATGCAGCATATATTACTTTAGCAGAGCGTATTTTTATATGGTTCAAAGAATTTCCCACATAGCAAACCCAAACAGACTCAAGTAACTCGAGTTTTATAGCAGATATTTAGCTGTAGCTTGGCATGTAGCATATATTACTATAGCAGAGCGTATTTATATATGGTTCAAAGAATTTCCCACATAGAAAACCCAAGCAGACTCAAGTAACTCGAGTGTTATAGCAGCTATTTAGCTGTAACTTGTTATGCAGCAAGTCTTACGATGTTAGAGAGAATTTCTACAATATTCAAAAAATTTCCCACATAACAAACCCAAGCAGACTCAAGTAACTCAGCTTTTCGACATATGTTTAGCACGCAATTCGCTATGCTTATTGCTTGTTAACTAAAAAGCTTAGTTCAATGTGAAAGTCTCCAAATTTAGTTATAGTTCAGCCATTAAATGATGGTCTCCAGACCACAGCACTTAACTAAATGCAATCCTAACTCTTCCCAGCAGCTCGCTTTACGGCCATAGTTTTATAGTTCTAATCGCGTGGCACATATCTGCGCACAAAATTCATATGAAATTTTTACAATTTTCCATGGCGGATAGTAAAATCTCGGCGCCGACTTTTAATAAAAAAAAAAAAAAAAACAAAAAAAAATAGCGAGAAAATGCGACATAACTTAACGTAAGTGCGGCATAAAATGTCGACGACTATTTTGGGAAACTTTGCCCACATTAGATGTCACCTAGCAGTAGGTAGAGACAGGGGGGGGGGGGCAGCGGAGGGGCCTCCAGATTGAGAGACATAAAAATGTATCTAGATTTCGGGATTGCAGTCGTGTAATTTGTTACAAATCTCTGCTCAAATTCAATAAACTTTACCGCATTGTATGTGTGTGTGTTTGCGTGTGTGTGTGTGTGAAGTGGCAGAGCAAGACAGATAGAGTGCGCCAGAGCGAGACGCAGTGCAAAGTCGTTAAGTACTTTCTAAAAATACAAGCAGACATGCATGTATTTGTTAACGTACGTGTGTGTGCCAGGATATTGGGTGGCACTTTGTGCCTGTGCAAGCGTGACTCGCACGTCTAAGCTGCCACTCCACTAAAAATCGCCCAAAAGGGCGACGCGGGGCAGGGAACGAGGCGCTGCTGCAACACTTGAATCGATTCAAAACGTTTTTGGCCGTATGTTGTCAGAGGAAGTTCCCATTGGGAATGGAAGGTTCGACATGAGGCGGCGGAGGGGGGTCTGGGCTTGGGTCTGGGATAAGTGTCTTTTGCTTGGGCCCGAGTGAAATGACGTCGGAAGTTTTATTGGTTTTGCACACGTCAACGAAATGTAATACAGACAGAGCGCGCGAGAGCGAGAGAGAGAGAGAGAGAGTGTTATAGAGCGAGCGAGGCAACTGTAGACAGGCAACATACGTAGAGACATGCGGCCCCCTTTGAGCCAGAACTATGTGTAATGCCATTACATGCATGCCTGAACCGCGTCGTCACCGCCGTGGGGCGCCCACGGCCGCCGCTTGGTTTCTACACAGAGCAAATGTTTTTGTAACATGACTGTTTGTTTTTAAAGTTTTAATCACTGTCAATCGATAGCTACTTATCATGCTGCAGTGCAACAACAGCCGCCCGATGCGGGACTCCTCTTGGCCACTTTAATTGACAGTTGGCAAAATAAAACCGAAAAGGCGCAAAAGTTGCTCGGCTGCTTGGTTAAATCAGCAAACCGGGCAAAACTGTCAAGTGCAGAGCGTTAAGGCAGCTGTCACGCCCCTATGTAGTTTGAGGGCCTGCACTGGGGACACACTCGCTCTCGCTCACGCTCTCGCTCTCTCTCGCTCTGTCTCTCTTGGCCAAATGGCGTAAACATGTACAAAATACTTTGGCGCAAGTGCAAAAAAAAAAAATATTGATAAAAAAGGGGTAGAGGGTGGGGGAGCGAACTCTTCGCACAGAGATAGCACAACTGTGATGTCGCAATGTTTTTGGTTGGCTTGACACAGCGCGACAAAGTTGTTGCAGTTGTTGCCGAACTCAATGTGAAATGTGGAATGTCAGCTGTGGTTGCAGCGCTCCTTTCGGCCATTTCAGATTGGCGCAGCGCTAATCGATTGCAGCTGCAGCTGCAGCTGCAACTGACCACGAGAAGACAAAATACTTTCGGAGCAGCAGCCTCGCATCAATAGTTAATTCTCTCTCGTTACTTACGCAGCGTGCAGTGTCTTCCGTTCCAGCCCTGGGAGCAGACGCAGGTGCCGTTCTTGCACTGGCCGTGCTCCGAGCAGCGCGTGTCGCAGGGCAGCTGATCGCACAGGTTGCCCGTCCAGCCGGTATTGCAGCGGCACTTCCCGGACTCGCAGACGCCATTGCGGCCACAGTCCAAGCTGCAGACAGCTGGAAAAAGAGAGAGAGAGAGTAGTTTAGTTAGATATATGTATGTGTATATATTAGGCATATATGTAAGTATAGCTCTGCTTATATTCATTTAAATTCATTAAAGTGCTGCACTGTACGACCCCTGCTGACCCCCGCCCCTGGCACTGCCAGCGAGGCAGAGGCACTCGTTACATTTCGCACTTGGCACTCGCTGGCCGTGGCTTATGGCTGTAAAATGTGGCCCCAGCGAGTGAACCATAAAAACAACATTATAAATGTAACATTTACGTGGTAGCCCAAGCCACCCAAGCCACCCAAACCACCCAAGCCACCCCCACCCGCACCACGTTGACTTTTGTTCTTTGGCTGCGTCGCAGGCGTAAATTTATTTTATTTGCCCAGGCGAACCTGCGTATTAAATAAATAATGAATTTTTATGAAGCTCTGCTTCATTACGCCTCGACCCCACTGGCCCCCCACCCGCCCCACCTGTTGGGGCGTGGCTCTCTCCCTCTCTCTCTCTTTCTCTCTGTGCGTATTTGCCGCCTGTCGGTGCTAAAAAGTTAAGCAAATTAGGCGTGCGTGCCCACAGACGCGAGTCCTTTTGCCCTTTTGCCCCAGCCCCAGCCACAGCCCCACGCCCCCTCGGCAGACAGCCTCCTCCCTACCCCCTACCTCCTGCCCCACTCTACTCTGCTCTGCTCTTTGTCGCCCTGTCCAAGCTGAGTTTGGCGAGTGGTTACATCGTAAGCTGCATGTTTTATTGGGCCGCCATCCTTCGAAATGATTATGGACCCGAGGCGTTCGCCACTTTGTTCTCGTTGTTGTTGTTGTGGTAATCGGTAAATTTGTTGTTGTTGTTGCTGACTTTTTGGCCTGTTTTCTTCTTCTTTTTTTTTGGTTTGGTGTGGGGTAGCCTAATTGAAGGCTCGGCTTTATGGCCATCATCTAATTTGGATTCGGTCCATGCGATAAACCATCATTATGTGTAAGCATACGCAATGCTTCATCATGTCCCCTCGACACCTCCCCCTATGCTCGCCCCACTCATAATAACTGCATTAGTTGCCATCTGCTTTTATGACTCTCTCACACACACACACAGAGCCACCCACGTCGCGACGGCCATTGTTCGCTTTGGCCAACTTCTTTTACAGCCCAAGCGGCATGAACGTGTAGCGCTGAGCTCGTTTGATTGAGCTGCCAGCTCAAAGGTGTGGCCTTTGTCGGGCTTCAGTACTGCATGATATGGCAGAGATGCTGATGGAGTGATATATATAAATATATTATATGTATATTATAGAGAGAGAGAGAGATATACATCCCTGGCCTTGGCTGAAGAGTGCAGCTAGCTGTCTGGTAGTATTCATATTTGTAGCTCAGTATTTAGGCTTTGAGGCCTCAGAAGCGGGCAGTTTATGCCCTACAATTTCTAGCTTTCCTTTAGAGTTACCTTAAAGCTGAGTCGAGAAAAACTCTGGAGAAGTATTAGCCAGCAGGTTATGACCAATCGCTTGTCGGTTATCTAAGCAGTCAACTCAAAGCTGTAGCTGTATAGATGCTCATCTGTTTGCCTACTTAAGGCAGGAGGCTGTTCTTGAACTCTGAAAGAGTATTAGCTAGCAGTATATGCTCTATTGCTTCTAGCTTTTGCTTGAAGTTGCCACGTAGGCAGAAGTAGCTGTCTCGAATCCGACTCAATAGTTGAAGTTGCTCTCAAACTCAAGGTCTTTTCCCTTCTATGAATAAGTATTAGTTAGCTGATCATGCCCAACGGCTTTCAAGTTAGTATATATAAGCTGTAGCTCTATGGAAGCTCTTAAGCTTGCCTCGTCAATCCTGTTCAAGGCATGAGACTATTCTGCAACTATGAATAAGTATTAGTTGGCAGGGCATACCCGACAGACTTTAGCTTGAAATCACTTGTAAGACTTGCTAAAATCTTAGCTCAAAATCTGAGAGCTCACATTGATTTCATTCTTATTTCCTTCAACTTTTAGCTCTCATCCAAGCTAATCTAATCCAAGTCTAAATCTCTCTTTGAACTCTCTTTCCTTGCAGAACCCATTTACACTTTCTCACATCCCCCTTTAAAAACTATAAAAGTTAAAGTAAAATCTTGGCCAAAACTCTTGCCCTTCCACCAGCCTTAGTCCCAGCCCTAGCCCGACACACATGTTAAATGCAGCCACACCCCCCGGCACAGCCGCTGCAAGCACTTCTCTCGGCTCTTCTCATTTGAATTCAATGCTCGAACTGAAGAATCATTTGTAAGCAGCTTGTTGTTCGGAACGACACCGGAACACAACAACCAAAACAAAGCAAAACAAAACAAAACAGAACAGAAAAAAAAAACAACAAGGAAAAAACAACAAATGGCACACACACGTAACACCCGCAAACAATATACAAATAACACACACACACACCTGTACACAGAGAGAAATACAGAGTGCAGATGGTGGGTGTGGGTTGGGTGTGGGTCGTGGCTAGGTGTTCCTCATATGTTGCACTCACCTTGCGAACAATCTGGTCCCGTCCAGTGGCGCTCGCAGACGCATTGTCCCGTCTCCAGGTCGTAGGTGCCGTGCTCGGAGCAGCCGGGCAGGCATTGATACACCTGCTGATCAATGGTGCCGCAGTCCTCGCCCTGCCAGCCAGCTTTGCAGTAGCACTGGCCGGCCACGCAGGTGCCATGGCCGGAGCACAATGGATCAAGGCAATCATCTGCACGATTCCAAAATGCACGCCACGATGTCGGAGCAGCAGCAGCAGCAGCAGCAGCCGGCGGGACGAATTTCAGGTTCAGGTTGGGACGGTTCGGATGCGAGAAGAGAGAAGAATACAAAATGGGTTTTTGTTAGTCGCAAAGCATATACAAATACATATACATATAGAGAATAGCACAGAGATACGCCCAATGGGTCGTAGTGTGTGTGTGTGTGTGTGTGTGTGTGTGTGGGCGGGTTTACCTCGTAACAGTCTTGGCAAAACAAAAGCCCGTCACGAACCGCTGGCAATACATGCCGCTAGCCCGTTAGTCGCCCGCACACACACACATGCACATGCACACTTAGCACACACCAATTTCGGGGTCAGGTCACACACACACATACACACACATACATACATTGGCACACATGACATGATTAGTATGTTGGACACGTACGAAAGTGGTCATTAAAATGAAATTCCAGTTTAGTTCAACTTGGTAATTTTGCGCAGTTGTTGCAATTTTGTTTTACTCTCTCTCTCTCTCTCTCTCTCTCTCCTTCTCTCTCTCTCTTTCTTTTATTCTGCCTTTGCCTGTGCCCTTCTCCTGCTGCTGCTGTCGTCAGCGTCTTCTACACTTTACTTTGCCTGCCTCAAGCTTTGATATGCTCTAACTCGAAGTTCTTTACTTTTTGTAGCGAAATGTTGACTTGCCATTGTATAGTTAGTATATACTATATAGTATATACTGTACATATAGGTATTTTATATATATATATAGTATTTTATATATTTTCAAATTCTCTTCTAATTTCTATTACAATTCTTTCGACTTTTAGATGCATTTATCTCTAGTTTATGTATATCTAAATTTTACTCCAATATTTTCGACAACTTCTTCAAGATTTTCTCTCCCTTAGCAGCCAGCTAACTGACCGTCAGATACTCTATAATTTTGCTAATACCTTCTCTGCTTCTGCTGCTTCTCTAGCTCTTTGTGTCCCACTTCGGCCTTCTGCCTGCCTCGGCTGCCTCTGCTTTTTCTGCACACTTTTTCTTGGCTGTTGTTACTAGCGCTACATCTTCTTCTTCTTCTTGAACTTCTAGGTCTTGGCTTGTTGAGCGTTTTGTATGTGAAATATGCTTTCGACATATAAATTCGATTCTATGCGTTTTATGTTTGCTTTGTAGTCGTCGTCGTCGTCGTCGTCGTCGTTGTTGTTGTTGTTTGTTCTGTTTGTTGTTCGCTTGTTTTGTATGCCAAGGGTCCAGTTCACACACACAAACACATGGCGTGGGCAACAAGCAATCACATGTAGAAGCATTCAGCCAGTCAGGAGTATATACACATGTTTGTTGTGGCTATGTGGGTGTGCCCGTGTGTGCCCGTGTGTGTGTGTGTGTGTGTGTGCTGCATATTTTATGCACTTCCAATTTTTTGTTCAACGCTTTTTTCGTTACTTTGTCAGTTGTTGGGGCAGCAGCTGCCGTTAAAGAGCCAAGTGAGAGTCAAGTGCTTTAATTGACGCTGCCCAAGGCCTTTGACCCGTTTCACAGTGCCCAAAAAAGTATGCAACGCTTTTGGGCTGCCCTTGTCGCAATTGAGAGAGCAACTAAACGTTGGGGCGGCATAATAACTAAAATATTTTGGCGTCACCAGGACACGCCCCTGCCGCTGCCGTCCCGCCCATCGTGAAAATAGTCGTAGCTGGTGCTGCCTTATCGGAGGCCAGGCCAAAAGGCCTGGGACCGAAAACAGTTCCCGAAAATTGCAAACAAGGCAAATAAATAATTTTAGCATTTTTATGCCAAGTCAGCAGCGCACACACACACACACACACAGAGAGAGACATTCTAACACACAGACAGACAGACAGAGAGAGAGAGAGAGAGAGAGAGAGAGGGAGAGAGTGGAGGGGTTTTCTGTTTCTGTTTTTGTTTTTGGGTTGACACTTACGTTGATCGCAGTAGGGTCCCTTCCAGCCGCGCTCGCAGTGGCACTCGCCCTCGATGCAGCGGCCGTGGCTGGAGCAATTGGGCACCTCGCACTCGCCCACGGGTATATCGCACTCGGCGCCCTTCCAGCCGTCCTCGCAGTGGCAGACGCCGCCGCCATAGTGGCCATGTGCTGAGCAGAGTACCGGACAAACGCCTGCAAAGAGTCAAGTTGAGCAAATATTAAAGAGAGAAAGAGACAGACAAAGTGAGAGATAGAGAGAGAGAGAGAGAGAGAGAGAGAGAGGGAGAGAGACAAAGTGAAGTAAAACGAAAATTGGTATTGAAAAGTGTCAGACAAAAGCCAACAAAAAAAAAAGGAAAAGAAAAGGGAAGCAGAGCGCACTGCAAATAAATAATAAAAATACTTTACGCCACAGTGGGGCAAAGGCAATAAAAAAGGAAAACAAACTAAGCGAAAGGGCTGCAAAAAGCCAACAAAATTCAATTGAAATTTTAATTTGATATTAAAAGGGCGTAAGCTGTTTGTGCCACAAGCACACAGCAGCTATAAAGTCAAATGAGCACGTTTAACGAGAGTTATCGATTTATCGAAGTGGCAGTTATCGCACTGATGCAGTAGATATGCTGAAGATAATGATTTATGAATCGAAATTAAGGCATATACTCCAGATCTACATGCTTAAGTGGTGTTTAGTTGAAAACTATCGTTTATCGATAACACACAAAACGCATTTACGTTGAAATTTGAAATTTAACTCAAAAGCTCATGAGTTATGTTTACCATATCATAGCTTAATAGCATAGACTTATGGCAAGAGCTAGCAAAGTGCTGCGAAAAATGTTATCGATAACATCAAATTACACTATATTAAGTTTGAGTATATATAGATATACGTAAAAGGAAATATTTCGCTAAAAAAGTTATCGTTGCCAGCTGATGCTATATGAGATCAACATTTTTTATAAATTCGATCAATTATATTATCGAAATATTTATCGATAGCTAATATCATAGATATTTTGTCTTAAAATGCTATCGATACAAATATTCGTTGCTTATAAAATATGATCGATATCAACTGATGCTCAATGATTTATCGATATCTTTCATTTATCGATAACTAGCGATAAGTAGTTTTCAACTAGAGATTTTGCACTATGGACCACAGTGCTTACTAAGCAAACGGACAGCTATGTGAGCCATAGAGAGTGGCTGAGGGTCGCATTGCGAGTGGATTTGGGTTTCAGCTGTGGATGGCTCTGGCTGGGGTGCCAAAACAAACAGAAGCAGGTGATGTTGACAGCTCAACTTTGGTGTAAGTTTTTAATTTAAATTGCAGCTCTGCAGCTGGACATGGGTCAAGGGAGGGTTGAGCGGGCGGTTGGCCTTAGTTAGATGTTGAGTTGTACTTACTTTTGGAACAGTCCACGCCTTGGTAGCCATCGATGCAGTCGCACTTGCCCAGATAGCAGCTGCCGCGACCCGAACAGTCGTTGGGACAGGTGGTGCTGACGCCCTCGGCCTCCTCGGCGAGCAGCGATACGGAATGGGCGACGAGTTCGTCATTGTAAACGGATATGAACCACAGGCCAGTGTCCAGATATTGCAGGAGCGAAACATTCACAGTCATGGCGTCCATATCGAGAGCGGGCAGACCACCAGCACCACCGTCGGCGGCGGAGCGCTTGTGCACCGCATGAGCCACTGTGCCCGTCTTGCCACGTCGCATCTGCTGCTCGGCGATGTCCAGGAGCATGCCACCCTCAAAGTACTCGCCAGAGTCGAGGCCGGCGGGTGATTCATCGCTGCTGTCGTTTAAGTCGTCCTCGGCGTGATCCTGTTCCTGTTCCTGTTCCAAGTCCTCCTCGGAGCTGCTGCTGCGGCGACGACGTCGCAGTTGCAATTGCTGCTGCTGCTTTGCCTTCTCCTTCTCCTTTTCCTTTTCGTAAACTCCAATTAGTCCCAGGTCCTTGGCATTGCGGGTGACGTTGCCGGCGTCGCGGCGATGTCGCAAGTGGCTATCGAGTCGTCCGCCCTTGATGAACTCCACGAAATCGTGCTGTGTGACCGACGGAGCCACGTTGCGGCGCGAATAGACAGCGAAGTGAGCGCCCCAGGGCAGCGTGAAGTTGAACCGAATGAAGGCCGGATGCTTGTTGCGAAACTCGAGTGTCCAGAACTGATAGGCCGGTATGTTGGCGTGGTATAGCTCGTTGAAGTCCTTCAGCTCGACGACCTGTGGCCACTGGCCGCCGCTCAGGCCGACGCCCTGCTGCTGCTGCAATGCCGGATGATGGTGGCCCGCCTGCTGCAGCAGCAGATTATGCTGCTGCTGGCCCAATCCGCCGGCTGCTCCGCCATAGGTCAGTTGGTCCTGCAGCTGGGTGTTGGTCGCGTCCAACGGCGTCAACGGCTGATTGATGGCATGCGGCTGCTGCTGCTGCAGCAACAGTTGCTGCTGTATGCCCGTGGCGCCGCCTGCGCCGGCCGCCGTTCCGCCACCGTTGCCCGCATGATCCGAGGTGCTGGTCTGTATCGATTCTTCCGTGGGATAGGCCGTGGCGCCGCTGCCCCCAGCTTGCGCCTTGTTGTCGCCGCCTTTGCCGCCCGAGCCGCCGCGCAGATCGTGCGGCTGAGACTTGACATCTTGGACTAGGATACAATTCGAGCTGTCCATGTTCGGTTTCATCGAACTGACTGCTGAAACAGAGAAACAGAGAGAGAGAGAGAGAGAATGAGTGAGTGAGTGAGTGGTTGGTCCTTTTGTGGTTTTTGGCTGCGATTTGCTAGCTGCAAACGCAAATGTGCGACCCGGCCCCATAAATCGCATGACTGCTAAATTTAACGCCATAAATCTGATGCTCCTTTGGGCGAGCAGCAGCAGCCGCTGGCAATAATGTTTAGTGTGGTGCTGTCCTTGTGGCTCAGTGGTTCCAGCAGCTGCTGTGTGCTGCAGGCGCTGCCATTCTCGTTTCGTTTCGCTGCCTTTTTTTCACACACATAAATTTTTGGCATCATATTTTAACGCCATATTAATATGCACTCGGCCATAAATCAATTCTGTTGCCATCTCTTTCTCTCACACACACACACACAGAGACACTCTCACACACACACAGACAGACACACATACTTGCTATCTAACCCTTTCGTGCGAGCAGAAAATGCGCGTTGTTAACACGTTTGCATTTTGCTCGCCATCGATGGCCGATGGCCAATGGATGAGGGCTATCGTTTATCGATAACACATGAAATTTATGTCCTTTGGCTGCGGCGGCAGCTGCGCCACACGCACTTAACTGGGCCATGTTGCATAAGGCCAGCCATAAATGTTTGCCGCAAGTGCCAGAGCACTTGGCTTACATCATGATTGAAGCGCACTTCAATCACTGATTGATATAGAATCTATAATCAAGAATATAGCATAGAGGATGTAGAATCCGGACTCTCACAAGTAAAATTCAATCAAACAGTCACTCAATCATGGCCAATCACGCTCAATCATACAGAAATTTTGACTCCTATCACCTCAATCCCCATCAATCAACCAGTCTATTTATCTGGATCTGTCTGGAATCTTACAAGTAAAATTCTACCAAGCAGTCACTCAATCCCGCTCAATCATCGTCAATCATATAAACATATTCGCTCCCATCACTTCAATTTGCTGTCATCAATCAAGCAGTCTCGTCATTGGCATTAGCATAAGCCTGTCGCAATTTGTTCGCATTGATTTTGGCCAGAATTCAAAGCACTTACAATCAGTTAGCAACAGCCAGTCAATCAGTCAATCAATTATAAACCAATCGATCAGAAAAAAATAAAAAAAAAAAATCATTTATTCCTCTTAATGCTGAGCAATGCAATTAAACATGGGAGGGAGAGAGAGAGAGAGAGAGCGAGATGGGGGGAGGAGACTGAGAGCAAAGCAGATGGAATCACGAATAGAAAATGAAAATAGGAAATGGGAAATGGGAAATGGAGCATGGTAATGTCGACTGCTCGACATGTAAACTAATGCGACCTAATGATGTCGCTGTCGTTGTCGTTGTCGTTGACGTTGTCTATGGTCGATGTCTTGGCAGTGTGCTGCAGACAAAAGGACCTCCACACGCACACAGAGGCACTCGCTCACACATGCACATACCTACGCAATTACTCATGTGAGGCACGACAAATTAACGTCGAGGAACGTGCTTCAATTTGGCTGTTGAGCTTTTAATTTAAGCGAAGTACGCACACACTCACACACACACACTCACACACACACACACACACACACACATACACACACACACACTCTCTCAGACACATGTTCTATAAATATTTATAAGCAGCCTACACTGAACAAAAAAAAAAGAAAGCTGAATGAAAGACATTTTAATTATCAAAGTTGATTGATTGATTGATTGATTGATGAGCTAGTGTTGGCTGGCTGCTTTGGGTCGCTTCATTATCTGAATCTGTGCAGCACTCTATTTTAATCAATGGATTAGGCTCAGCATTCGATGGACTTCAAACGGCAAAGAGCTAAGCAAAAATTCAAGGATTTCGCCTGAGCTCAGTCAAGGTACTCAAAGGATATTAATACGTAAGCAGGTAGCACTTGAAAGCCACAAAAACTAAGCTCGATAACTCTCTGTCTCTCTCTCTCTCTCTCTCTTTAGGTTTGCTATCGATCATATATATAGGGAATACATCAAACTTCCTAATGCTCAAAACCTCTTAAGGCCATTCATTAGGCAAAGAAATTCATTAAAAATCCTTGGACTTTCCTTTAAAAGGCAACTAAGTGAAGACAGAAATACTTTGCGCGTTGCCAGAGCTAAGTATTTAAGTTCTTGAATATTTGATTCGGTGTGCCAACCCCTCAAATATAACATAATGAGCAGGGAGAACACACACACACACACACACACAGAGACAGTCAGAGAGACATGTATATGTGTATAGAGTAAGCCCATCATTAATAAATAAAGAGCTAGTAATGGAGTGGGTGGGGTAGCGGGGTAGCTACGGGCTTGAGGCAGGATGTAGTTCTATTAAGTTAACAAGCATTTCATTTAAGTGGCTCGCAACTGGTCAGCCAACTGGAACGGGTGGGGAACGATAACTAAAACTGGAACTGGAGCCTGCCAAAGGACACGCGCGCAGCACAAGAGACAAACAATATGCGAGCGAGCTGCTTGGGGCTGGATGGGCCAAAGAAAAACAGCTTGGCACAGTTTTTCCGCGCCTTTCTTGCGGCGGTGGTGCGGGCGGAGGTGGTTGCGACACAGGACCAATTAAATTTGATTACAATTTGTGGCGAAGCCATAGCATAGCACATCACATACAATGAAATAAGCAACCCTATCAAGCTGCGCGCCCAAGGATATTTACTTAGTGAGCGGCGAGCGAAAAGTCGATAAATTTATGTGTGTTCGCTGGTGTGTGTGTGTGTGTGTATGTGTGTGTGTGGGTGGGTGGGTTAAATTCACAACGACTCAATTTGGCAGGGCTGAGAAGAGATAGTGGACACAGGATACAGAACAGGACACCACAGGACACTCCCTTTAAAGCCGTTATTTATATTTAGCCATCAGCTAAGCCCACACCGAAAGGGTGTGTGCATTCGATTAGTTAATTTTTATTTTAGTTTTTCCACTTCGTTCCGTCTCTCGCTGCCCGCTTTGGCCACACGCAATAAGCGGAACCGGAAATGCGAGCCGTTAAGATCAACTAATTGAATCTACGTGCTCCAATGCCAGCAAGTGGCTCTTCAAGCTAATGAGAGCGAGGCGAACGAATGCGAGTTGCAAGTTGAGCAGAACAAGAGTTGGAGCTGGACAGGGACAGGGGCAGGGGCAGGGGCAGGAGCAGGGGGTGGCAACGGTCTGCAAAGGGTTGCAAAAGTTGGCCATGTCCTGGACAAAGTTACAAAAATTTATGAAGCATTTTCTTAATTGCACTTCCTTGAAGAAAAATAATTTATTTAAACGACAAGCGCACACCTTTGCCTCCTCCCAGCGACACGTTAAGGCGCCAGCTGGACATGCTCGACTGGGAACCGTTGGTCAGAGAGAGAGAAAGAGAGAGAGGGAGAGAGAGCGGGTTAGAGGTCACGCCCTGTAATAGTTACTGCTCGTGTTGGGGCTGGTGCTGGCTGTCAGTGGCAAATGTCGTGTTGCGTCATTTTAATTGAAATTTTCTTCGGAAAATTCTTTTTCTCTTTTGGCAATTGGCACAAGTTTTAATGGTGCAAACGGTTTGGCAACTAAACGACATGCACTTCGAGTGCGGCCATTGCTTAACTGAAAGTCTGTTAGCTGTAGCGTTGCCTAAGCGAGAGACAATGAATGGAGAAAGGGAGAGCTCAGACTTGAGCTGAAACTTTAAATGGAATTGGAAATGGTACTTAAATGTAGACTTTAAGGTCTTACTCTACTCTCCACTATCCATTTTCTATTAGCTACTCTCTTGTCTTTACTTCTGTTTTCTAGACTCTACTCTCTACTTTCCATTCTTCACTCTGCAGTCTCCACTATCCGCTCTCCCTTAACCACTCGCCACTTGCCATTCTTCGCTCTTTACTCTCCATGCTTCACTCTGCAGTCTCCACTTTCCACATTTCAGTCTCCACTACTCACTATTTACTATATACTCTCCACTTCTTTCTTCTCTCTCCATTTTATACTCCCCAATTCCTACCCTCTAGTCTCCGCTCTACACTGTTCACTCTCCACTTCAATTTTCAGTATCTCTTAGCCACTCTCCACTATTCCCATTCTACTCTTCATTCTATACCCACCACTCAACTCTCCACTATCAACTGTATATTCTCCACTCTCAACTCTAAGTTCTTCATTCTCTACTTTCCACTTTAGACTCTCCAGCTTAAACTCTACGCTCTTCACTCTTTACCCTACACTCTCCACTCTACACCATCAACTCTATATTCTCCTCGCTGTAGTTTCCACTCTGTGCTCTGCGCACTCTACTCTGCACTATCTACTTTACACTCTCCACTATCCACTGTTCACTACTCTCCACTCCCCAACCCTTTTGCTCTCTCAAGCATTGCTAATTTCTTGTAAATAGTTAACAGATGGATTTCATTTGCAACTCTTTGCTCGTCACTCCTTAAGTTTGTGCTTGACTAATTTATGTTCTTTGTTGCGGTTAGGTGAAGGCAATGCCAGTCAATTGACTGCATGCATGCATAAGACTTTTTCCGAGCAATGCCGAGAGATGCCAGAAAAACCACAGAGTACCCCAGAGAGAGAGAGAGAGGGAGACATGGAAAAAAGTGAACAAACCAAATCGAGTGGCTAATTGAGTATAGTGCAGCCCTTCGCAACAAAGCTTAAGGCGAAACTCAAGAGAAAATATTTCTGGAAAATCACAATGAATGCCATATTTGTGGCAAAAGGCAAAGGGAAACTTGCCTGCGCTGCAATTGAATTAAGAGCTCTTAATGGCACAAGCAGCAGCAGCAGCAGCAGCAGCAGAAGCAAAAACAATTCAGCTGCAATCGAGTTTTTGGCCGCATCGAAGCGTTGCCTGTGCTTGTCAAACCAAATTGACAGACGGTGCACAACTTGCCGGCCAGAAGCCGCAGAGAAGCTCAAAGCGAAAAACCCGAGTGCACGGTCCATTGTGAATGCCAGAACTAAATGCTTACAAGTATTTGCTAACAAATTAGAATGTTGCACAACTGGGCTAACCGCATCCGTAAAAATGTTCAATGAATGGCTAAGCTCGACTGGAAATGACGGGTAAAGAGACAGAGAGAGAGAGAGAGACAGAGGGGGGGTAGCGCTGGCCAAGGCTTTGGCTACAATGTGGGGCAAGGCTTGCGCACAAATTGTGTGAAACAGTGCATATCGAATGAGTTTCCGATAGTTTATGCGCTTAAAAATCGATTAACCTATTTCCGATAACTACTGCAATGCGCATCCGTATCCGCATCCGCATCCGCATCCGCATCCTGATACCCCTTTTAACTGCCAGTCAAACATGTTAAATGTCCTGATTGTCGCTTGTTCCTGCCCTGCTGTCAGCCTGTATCATTGTTGTTGTTGCTGCTGCTGTCGCAGCTGTTGCAATTGCACTTATCGCTGTTGCTGCTGCTGTTATGATAGAAACTGGCGCATCAGTGGTAATTCGAGCCGTGGCCTGCTCAAACATTTTGTCCACACAACAAGCGCCAACAACAACAACAACAACTTCATGGACAGCTTGCATGTTTGCTGCTGCGGTTGCTCCACATGTCACGCTGTTGTCCTGTTGACGTTGCGGTCGATTATCGTATAGATATGATAGATATATCACATATATCTACATATATATTGGCTAGCAAATTATGACAGTCATCAAGAGAGAGAGACAGAGAGAGAGAGACAGAGAGAGAGAGAGAGAGAGAGCGTTTGCATTCAAAGAGCAAAAGAAATTCCGAAACTTGTTAAGAATTTTTGCATTCAAAGCTAATGCGCCAATGTTGACAGCAAATTTTGGGCAGCTAATGCACTTGCAGCTTGCTCACTCTCTCTCTCTCTTTCTCTCATTCTATCACACTCTGTATGCGTGCTTGTCACTCACTTTGCTCTGTGTGGCACGCCCCAGGCTTGTTTGCCAAAGCACGCGCTTACACAGTTTTGTTTGCGCTGAAAAGTAGGCAACACTTTTGCAGCCGATAGCTGCATGCGTCTATGTGTGTGTGTGTGTGCTATACTGGCCTTTGCTATGTTTACTCGGTCAAGCCAGCATGTACATGCTCCATTCTGCGCTTCATTAAAAACTGCGCTCAAAAGTAGGCAGCACTTTTTGTGCTCCGCGCTTGGCGCATAAAAGCAGGCAACACTTTTTGTGCGCGGCTTATCACATTTCCTCACTAGATTTCAGCTGCTTTGAGCGTGTGTTTGAGGCATGTGGACTGAGTTCGGTTGGTTAACAAAATGCAAATCAAATTAAAGGCATGGCCGCCCACACACACACTCACACACACACAGGCACACACGTGGAGGCTGCAAACAAACAAAGCGAAGCCTCGTCTCAGCTCGTCTGTTTGCGCTTGTTAATTAACTGACAATGATGTGCGTCTGTGTGTGTGTGTGTGTGTGTGTTTGAGTGTTAGTGCGTATGTGTTTGTATATTTTTAAATGTCTGCCAACACACACACACAGACACACGTAGAGGCAACGTCGCAGCTGGCCCGCCCGCAAGTGTTTGCTAATTTTATTAAACCCTCTTGCGCTTAATTAATAGAATATGATTGCGCAAACAGACGTCGCACACACACTTTCACACACACACACACACAGTGTGGGCGCAACAGCAGCTGCAAAAATATTAGCCACTATTAAAAGCTAAAACGCAGTCGAGCTGTTTTCATCACCTGCTGTTGCTGTTGCCTTCATCTTAACCCCGCAGCTTTTAAAACTATTCAACCATAAAACGACCCCCACACACACACACTCTCTCTCTCTCTCTCTCTTTCTCTCTCATACACACATATATAGATTTCGGCGAAGCGTAAATTCATTTACCGCAGCACAGCGCAGCCGACAGCCAAACACACAACACAAAAAGCTTTTTATACAAATGAGTTTATGGATAGTCCCAGCTAACACCCACACACACACACTCTCACACACATACACCCAGCGAGGGTAGCCACACAAATTAATACATTATTTTTAAAAGATAAATTTGAAGCAGATCCACTCACTCGCCCGCTCGCCCCACTCACTGACTGGCAAACAATTAAATCAGTGAAATCCACACGCAGCTTTCGGGCCAAGTCCCTGCCACAGCTCCTAGTGCCATATGATGCCGCCTGCCGGCGTCTGCCCACAAAATGTTCACAACTTTTCAACTTAAATTCATTTTGTGCGAGCAAAGTAAAGTGCCTGCTCCCCAGGTAGGGTGGGGACATGACTGGGGTTGCTTTACAGCCAACCAACCAACCAGGCAGGCTGGCAGGCAGGCAGGCAGGCAGCCTGGCAGTCACCCACCCAGCCCACAGCCAGCCCCCAGCCAGCCAAGTGGCATCACACATTTTTCTCGTGGTTTGTTGTAAATTTGTTTTCGTTCACTTGCAACGTTGTGACACCGCAGCAACAAACAGCGCGTGTGTAGTGCGGGGGTGGGGGCGAGAGCGGCAGCCACAACTTTTGTTGTTGTTGTTGTAAATCAGAGCGCGCGACTCGCTGAACCAGCAGCTGGTGCCTTAGCTACTGCCACAGTCAGTGCCATTGCTGCTGCTGTTACTCCCGCGTAGATAATAAATTAAACGCAGCACGCTTCAAGTCAAATAGCTGCCACGCCCACGCCGTTAGCTGTACAGGTAATAGGCAGTCAGAATTTGTTGGCCAAGCAATGCATAAGGCTGAAGCTTCAATAGGATTCGATTGTTATATATGAATATGTATTTGGCTTGAATAAGTTTAGACTGAGGTATAAATTTATGAGCAGCAAAGAGGCTGGAGGAGGGAGGAGCGAAACTGGCGTGAGATTGGAGAAAGAATGGGGGAGAGACTGCTGGGAGAGACTGGAGAGAAACTGCTGGGAGGGAGACTGGTGAGAGGCAGGTGAGACAGACTAGCGAGAGGCAGGCTGACGAGAGACTGGAGAGATATTGTCGATGAGAGTCTGGCGAGCATTAGATGAGAAACTGACGAGAAACTGGCAAGAGACTGGCGATAAATTGGAGAGAGGCTAGCGAGAGGCTGACGAGAGACTAGCGAGAAATTGGAGAGAGGCTAGCAAGAGGTTGACGAGAGGCTGACGAGAGGCTAGCGAGAGGCTGACGAGAGACTGGCGAGAGCCTGATGACGAGTTTAGAGACTAGAGGCTGACGAGAGAGAATCGAGAGGCTGCCAGCTGGCATCACCTCTTCAGCAGTCGGCGCAAATCGAGAGCTTAAGGCGATAGTTTTCAGAGCAATTGACAACATCTTTCACTTTTACCAGACAAGTTCATAAGCTGCGAAAACTACAAGTGAAAATGATGAGGCAGATCACTGGGCATCCCTGGTTTGGGACAAGAGCGAGAGCTCAAGCTGCCACAAAATTGAAGAGCGGGTCAAAGTATGCCTCGATAGATGGCCCACAATGGCCAAAATAAAGATCTAAATTTGAGAATATATTTAAATACAATTTCACATATATATCACAATAAATGTATATAAATTATATTTTAAATATATTTTGTATATCTCAGCTGAGCTCGGCTCGAGTCATCCAACTTTCAATAGCTTTGCCGTTCAACATTCAACTGAATAGATATAGATATTCAAATCTTGTTGGGCTTAAAGCCAATGCCAATGAAATGCGCGTGCCACGCCCATTTGCCAGCTGGCTGGCTACATTTGAAGCAGACGAGAAATATTTGGGAGCGCATAAATTAAGTGCGTGTGCGGCAGGAAAATTTATCAAGCGAGCTGGCAGCAGCCGAAGGAAAAAAAAGTAAATATAAAAATAAAAATAAGAATGAAATAAATATATATAAGTATATATATATATATGTATATATACTTAAGCAGCGAAGATAGAAATAAATAAAAAAGAGGAAAGCAAAGCACGAAAAGAAACAAAAAGTTTTGCAACACTAGATAAAGCGTCAAGGCACAAAGGCGGCATCGCGTGCACAGCCAGGCGATGAGTGGGTGGGGCTGGGGCGCTGGGAGCTGGGGCTGGAGCTGGAGCTGAAGCAGGGGCTGGTCTTGAGGTAGGGTAGCGACACGTCAACCCTTTTGTTTCAAATTAAAATTTACATATTTTAATGTGCAAAGTTTTGCGAAGCGTTGCCCGGCAGCAGCAACAACAATTTAGCCAGACTTAGGAGCCAGCCGAGAGAGGGCGGCGCGGGGAGCGAGCAAAAAGTTGCTCCGCTTGCCAAAAGGTTGGCAGTAAAAAATCAAATTGACCTGTAAATATAATTTAAAAGGTGGCAGCAAAAACAGCAGCAGCAGCAACGGCAACAACAATGACAACACGAAACGTGTTTAATTATCAAGTTGTTAACAACAACAACAACAACAACAGCAGCTGCCGCATTCAATTTGGTCGAGGCAACATTTTGTGCTACGTCGCCATTTTGTTTGCTGTGCGCCCGTGTGTGTGTCTGTGTGTGTGTGTGTGTGAAGGTGTGTGTATTGCATGCCTCGAAGCGTTGGCATTTCAAAATTTTGTTAATTTGCCATTGTCAGCTAATGAGCGAGAGCTTTAAGTGCCAGTCAAAGCGAAAGCGACAAGTGAGAGTGAGCATGGGCGAGAGTGAGAGAGAGTGAGAGTAAGAGAGAGTGAGAGAGAGGGAGAGGGAGATAGAGCGAGTAGTGGCCTGCAGACAGGCATTTAATCCAATACCTCTCTAAGCAACAAATAAGTTGAAAGATAAACAAAGTCGAGGCACAAAATCTATTTGGGCTGAGCGAGCGCAGCCAAATGCCATTAGCTATGGAAGCTGCTGAGGCGTAGATCAACCACGCTTAGATTATAGTTAAGACTTGGTATTGCGGCAGCTGGAGATGGATAATAATTGCAAGTGGAAGAAAAGCTGGCGCTATATCTGAATCTGATGAATAATAGAATATGAAATGAAGCTTTATATGCATGCTGAGGCTGCATTTGGATCATTCTCATTCGCACGCTATGTATACATATATATATAATATAAACTATATAAAACATATATAAACTTATAAGCACAACACTCTAGTAGCTAAGATTCTATTTATCTAATCTCTCAGTACTCTCAGAGCTTTTGCAGCTGAAGCAATTACAGAATCAAACCACTAAGAGAGCATTCAGCTCAGTTAGGGCTGGCTGCAACTATATCCAAACCATCAATGTCAACAACTTCATATAGAGTTACCTTAGACTTGAGTTATATCATATTATCCATAGACTACTTTGAGATCGTGAATAGACAGAGATTATGAAACGTTTCAACTGCACAAAGCTTGAGAGAACGATGAATGGAATTACACGTCGAGCTGCATTTCGATTTCTTGTATTTTCTCAATTACAAGAAATTATTCTCGCTGAGTCAAGGCTTAGGCTATCAAACTGCATTCAAGATGTTGAAGAAAGCCATACCGACAACAGGCGAGTCGTAAAGATCATATTTAAGGTCATAGTTGGGGTAAAAGCTGGTTGCATCAAGTCAAAGTGAATTGATTCTGAAATTTCATACAAGCTGTACATTAAAATTAGTCAAAATCAGTTTAAAAACAGAATTCTGTTTCTGTTTATACTGCAAAAGCCTAACACGCTCCCCATATATGTATTATCTGCCCTAACTCGGCATATATATACATATATCTCTATATATGTCCAACTTAACTATTTCTCTCGCTTGCTCGCTGTGATTGAAATGTTTCGAGCTATGCGTGGCCTGTGTTTAAGTGGGGCATGCCTTATAATTTGTGGGCGTGGCAGGCGTGTCAGTTGTTGTGGTTTCTAATTGCTTGTCAATTGTGCAGCTGGTGACCAACAGCTGCCACATGCAACTTTTCACATAATCAACAAACCAGCGGCTATTCGCGTGTGTGTGAGAGAGAGAGAGAGAGACACACAGAGAGAGATGGAAAGAGAGAGAGAGAGAGGTGGGGAAAAGGAGGTGTGTGTGTGGTATATTATTGTGTTTGCCAACGAGCCAGGCGCAAAGTTTCTTGGCTTTGCTGAGCGCGCGAGTGTGTGTGCGAGTGTGTGTGTGCGAGTGTGTGTGTAAAGTAACACCATTTAACGCTAATGTAAAGCAAACATTTTGATGTATTTGCCATGCTGCGTGAGTGTGTGTGTGTGTGTGTGTGTGTGTGTGCGAGTGTGTATAAAATATGTATATGATTAGGGCAAGTGTGCGTGTGTGTGTGAGTGCGGCAGTCGGTCTATTTGCATTTGTATGTGTATTTTTCATCAGCAGTGTTTGGCATTATGACAACGTCGCGTTGTCCACACAAAGACACACACACACACACACACACACACACACACACACACACACATACACACACACACACACACACACACATACACACACACACCCACTCACATATAGACCGACATTCGTATAAACATTGCCCATCATCCCCCAAACATGGCGGATATGTCCTGTCTTGTCCGCAACTTTTACAAGCTACCCCGGCCCTCAGCTTACCTGCAAAGTATGCCAACATGGCGGTTAGGACGACGGATATGAATATTAAGGCGATGCTCAAGCATTTCCAGGAACATCGGTGTTGACAGCGTTTATCTATGTGAAACCTGCAAAGGAAACAGACCAAAATATAATGAGTATTAACAAAGACAGCAGTGGGGGAGGTGGGCCATAGGTAGACATTAAACAAACTCAGCAATGCATTTGTAATTAACAACGGGCAAACAGCGAACAGACACCGAATCAAGGCAAACAAACCGACAAAGGACATTGTGCTGCGTGTAATAAGTGGTCCGAATGTTCCACATTTCAAATTTAGTTAATCGAAGCCATTTTCTGCGAGTCTTTAACTGGCTTCAGCTACTCGTTGCTCGTTAGATAAGCTAAAGAGTTATTCCAATTCGCTGGAGTACACTCGTCACTTTTCAAAGACTCGTTACTTTGTAATATTCGTGACGTTCAAGGCGACTTCACACTTACACCTAAAGACTCAAGTACTTTGATAGTAAATACTCGCTTCGGTAAGCTCAACTACTCGTTGGGTACTCGGGAACTCGTTTTAGGATTCATTTCATCTAATATTTAATCGGAATTCGCTCTCTCTCTCTGTGATATTTATAGAAAGAGAGATAAAGCGAAAGTCAGAGTAAGTTTTCCTATTTCTCTTCTCTCGTTACTTTGAACCAATCTCAACTAGAATTCACTCGTTACTTTTGTGCTCTCGCTACTTTGAGTTAGTTTTATTTTGCAGAAAACTTTCCAGGATCAGTCTCTTTCATTCTTTGCTAATCAATCAATCATAGTAACTCGTTACTTTAACTCCATCTCAATCAATCTTAAGAACTCGTTGTTTTGAGCTCAATCTCAACTGCTTACGCACTCGCTACTTTGGCTGACTACTTCTTCAGCAGAAGGCTTTCCGATATACTCGACACTCTTAGTCATATTCAATCTCTCGTTACTTTGAGCTCAATCTCAACTCTACCCTACTGCAGGCCCAATTAAAATCTACCCTCGCTCACTTATGTTCAAGCTGCGACTCGCTACTTTCGAGCATTCGCTGGAAACGGCGCTGAAAGAGCTTCTGATATGCTGCAGCTGATTTAATAACGCTCATCTCCAAGGTATACGCAGCTTTATATATTTGCTGAACAAACGCATGTCGAGCAAAAAGTTCGTTTATTCGTTTGACAGGCTACACGGACCGCAAAAACCAACGAAACACACACACACACACACACAGATACATGCCAATGGGTTTGTCAACTGTCAACTTTTTTAATAAAGCAACGCAAAATGATATACAACTTGCAGTCGACACTGGCCTTCGTGCTACAACAGCTGCCTCCAGTTAATTGCATAAAACTTGTAGCAAAGATTCTGTTTGCATAGACTGCAAAAGACATGAGACACAAGACACGAGGCACGAGAGATGCGACCCCATATCCAGGCTGATGCGTTCGCTCACAGCCAGTGCCCAAGCTGTTCGTGTTTAATTAACAATACTAATGAGACCTCTTGTGCTGCTGCTGGAACTAGTTGAAGCTGTAAACCTAAAGCTGCAGAGAGACGCTCAGAAGCTATGGCAGATGCACTCCCTCAGCTAGACCAACTAAACTGAATTGAATAGAAACTGTATATAAATTAGGAATTAGATTTGTCTTACGTAAGGTGTTTAAGCTACAATTTGATATGGCAGGCATACGTTTCCTACTTTGCTTATCTATTATCTAACTTTCTGAACTTCTTCTTTTCATTTTCGGGTAGAAAGCAGAGGTTTGTATACGAAATGAAGGCGTCAACTAGGTAATCAAACTTATCATATGGTAGACTAATTAAAGAGAGACAGATATAGAGAGCGGGAGAGGGAGAATAGCTTCAAAAGTGTGCAACTGCAACAGTCCTCCACTGGCACACACAGAGGCTCATCTCAGTGTGTACTCAATGGAGCGTAAAGTGCGTGCGCGTGGCTGCACCATTCGCTGTTGACCCGCCGTTTGACCCACTGTGGAGTGTCTGCTTACCTGGATGGTGAATATGGCGAATAGTGTGGTGCATGCGCTGAGTGCGAATTACGCAACGGGAATCCAGGCATGACCAGTGGCTGTGAGCCGCTTATCTGGCAATGCGGTCCGGCAACTCCGCTGCCCGGCGGTCCGACCGACACTTGCGGCCCGCCCACCTGACCGCCAACGCCCACCGGCATCGTGCCGGCGCCCATTGGCATGCCGACGCCAACGCCGACGCCGACGCCGCCGCGATCGATGCCGCCATGGCCGATTGTGTTGCTGCCAGTTGACATACTTTGTGGCATCTGTTGTGGGTGGCCGCCCAATCTGTAAACCAAACAGAAGCAGAAAAACGTGAGTAAGACAGACAATCAAGAGGGACAGAGAGAGAGTGGGAGGTTGGCTGCAGCGCTGCTTGTAATGCGGAAATTAAAACATGTTCAAACTTTTTCGCTTCACAATGCAATATTTAAATCTCTGCCATATATACATATTGTACAAATATAATAAAAATATATATAGATATATACATATATATATGTAGTATATGTGGGCGTGGCTGTGCGCACAAAGCGCATTGCTATTGTTTTTCGGGCTTGTTGCTGTTATTGTTATTATTATTTTTAACGGTTAAGTGATGCGGAAATTTTAAATTAAAAAACATAAATCAATGCAAATGTGTGTGTGTGTGTGTGTGTGTGTGCGAGCGTGTCCTTTGTTTCATTATCGTTGCAGCGCAGCGCTGGCATGCTGCTGTTGCTGTTGTTGTTGTTGTTGCTGTTTGCATTTTATTATCGCTCAACATTAAGCGGAAATGCAGCTACGGGCAGCGACGCTCACGTCGACGGCGACTGCAGCTGCCCCCGTAAATATGCAACACGATTTTTGCAGCGCCGCCCACAAGTATGCAACGCTTTTTTTTGCCAGCGTGGCGTTGCACAAGACAAAGGATTCGAATTACCGCACACACACACACACACTCACTCAAGTTCAGTACTTATATGCTATATAGTGTCTATATAGTTGGTTACATGTTTGCAGTGCATTCCAGCTAGCGAGCGAGCGAGCGAGAGAGAGAGAGAGAGAGAGAGAGAGCGCGACACTGAGCAAACACTTGAAAAGTACGCACACACAAAAATATGCAATTAACTTCGAATTTTTTCCTTTTTTTTTTTGTATTTTACTGTTCGACATTGTTGAGATTTCAAGAGCTTTAACAAGCATTCAGGCATTCGGCCATACGGCCATACGGCACATACGGCACATACATATATATGTTAACATATTTGTCGAGCTGGTTAGCTCAAACGAGGCAGAAAGCAAACAAAGCTCGATCGTAATTGGCATTTGCCATGGGAAATGGCAAAAAATATACTATGTGCAGCTCAGCATTGAATCGAAATGAGAAGCGAATTATAATCAATTTCAAATGGAAAAAAATAAACAAACAAATGTGATTTACATAAAAATAATTATGTAAAATATAAAAAATATAAAGTTAAAATTGGCATACAAAATAAAATAAATTATAATACAAATTAATATTTAAAAAAAAAGTTTTCATTTTAATAGAAAGAAAGATGATAAGAGATGAATCAAATAAATATTCAATCATATTTTACATTTTAAGTGGAAATGAAATATTTAAAAAATATAGAAAAAAACGTATAATGATAAAATTAAATGTAAATGAATAAAATAAATTTAAAAAAAAAAACTTTGAAGCAAAATTTGCAGCTAGAAGAAGCATGAAAGAAGCTTAGCATGACTCAAATATCAGCTCAGAGTGCAGGTATCTACTAGTCAGGCACACCCTACTCTATATATATATTTGAATATATATCAAATGAAGCACTTTTCATAAAGACAAACTAGTTTAAATACTAAACATCGATAGTCTTGACTAAAATCTAATCGATAGTTATCGCCCCAATTGCGATTAATTTGACGAACTTTTGAATTACAATTCACAATTAGTTGCAATTGTGCGAGTCGTAAATCCATTTGGCTCAAAGCGCAACTATAAACCAAATTCATTACAGCATTCAGACCGAAATGAGTTTTCAAAGTTGTTCTTTATATGGAAAGTTTGGGTCTATTTATTGTCGGGGCGATGTTTGTGCAGCGCTCGCATCGGCAGTTCATTGAATGGATTTATATGGCTGTTTCGCTTACACAGATAATTTAACTTTGCCTTTGTGCAGCCATATTTATAAGCTGACATTCCCAATTCCCGTTTCGGCTACTCTCTCTCACTCTCTCTCTCTCTCGCTCTCTCGTTCTCGCTTTCTCTGCAAATTAGTCAGCAAAGTGCAATTTTTATAGAATTTGTGACGCCAGCTCAGACAGTTTTATGGATGCAATCCTTATATTTATTTCATTTTCAACTTTAATGGTCCTGCTTTCACTCACTCTCTCTCTCTCGCACTCTGTCTCTGCCTCGTGGATGGCGAGTGCATTTGACATATCACATTTTGGCCCGTTCGTCCGCTCGCTCGCTCGACTCTTGTCAAATTTTTGTGTGCTTTGGACGCCATTTTGGCTTTGTTATTTATGGCCATGTCAAGCGGTCGCCAGCTGGTCAAGAGCAACCCCCCCCCCTCCTCCCTTGAGCCAGCGCTCATGGCCCTGAGCGTGGCCTGCATTTGACATGCGGTTGCATGCGGGCCAAAAAAAAAAAAAAAAAAAAAACTTTTTTCTATTTTCAAATTTTTCGTTTTTTTTTTTCAGCAATTGTTAAGCCCGGCAAAAATGTCGATTGGCGCGCTTAGCATTGCTGTGTGTGTGTGTGTGTGTGTTGGGGCTACCAAAAATCTACCATAATATAACACAATGCCCCACTCAGGGGCCCCAACAAATCGAAATTTGCAAATCAAGCCAAAAATCTAGCTGCAAATTTACGAGAAACTTGCCAGCGACTAAGTCGGGCAGATCAGCGCAATTTATATATGTGTAAAGAGAGAGAGAGAGAGAGAGAGAGAGAGAGAGAGAGAGTGGAGTTAGAGCAGCAGAACTGCAGAGCTCTAAATGAGTGCGAAAGCCGCTTACAACAAAATCAACGACAACAGCAGGCGGGCTCCCTCTCTCTCTCCCTCTCTCTCTCCCTCTCTCTCTCTGTGTGGAAGATAAATGTGCCTGTGTATGCGTATGTGTGTGTGTTGGTAGGGCAGCTTAGCAAACGCTAAGCCAGCCAGCGCTGAGCGCAAGCTGTGCCTGTGATTTATTAGCAACAATAATAGAATTAAACAATTTAAATTAAGTTGTAGCCGAAAACCATAAACAGTCTGCCAAAGCAGCGCTGGCTGGCTGGCTGGCTGGCTGGCACAGTGTTGCAGGCGCACGCAACGGGGCGTGTCACAAAAAAGGAGGCAGAAAAAAGCACACAGAAAACATAAATAAAACACACTTTTCTTTTATGTGTTTCCCAGCGTATGAGCAAAATAGATAAACTTTAGCTTTTTTCCGCTGGCTTTGAGAGAGTTTTAATTTTTTGTTATTTTTGTTTTGTTTTGTTTTTTATGCGAGGGATTTGACCTCAACGCACTAAGCCCAGAGCAATTTATGGAATTTATATTAACAACTAAAACTATAACTAAAGATATCAATGAGACAGACTTGGAGAGTTAAAGCGTATAGATTTAGCTGGGCTCAAGAGCTAAAGGAGACATTTGGAGAGTTTTTAATTGATTCGAGTTAACTTTAAGTATATTAAATATAAATATTTTTACATGCAAATAATGAATGACATTTTAAATTTAAATATTTAGAGCCAGCAAATAGTTGACGTATCTGAAATGTTTTGCATATTGGGAGCTAACTAAAAAACTGTAAAAACAAATATTTTACATTATTTTTTTTTTTTATTAATTTGTATTTAATTTTGTATTATTTTATTACAATTGGATTTTTCTTTAAATTATAAATTAAAATTTTGTATTATTATTTTTTAATTTTATTTTATTAATACAATTTTAAATTTTTACTTTAATTGTATTTTTTTATTTATTATTATTATTTTTTAAAATATTATTTTTTATTATTTTTAATATATTAATTTATTAATTATTAAAATTAATAATGTTTTTAGTTTTTTAATTATTTTAAATTATTTTGTATTTATTATTATTATTTTTATTAATATTTATTTATTAATATTTTTAATATTTTAATATATAAATAAAAAAAATTATTTGTTTTATTATTTATTAACATTTTTTTTTATTTTTATTTTATTAACTTTTATTATTTTTATTTTTTATGAATATTTTTAGCTCTTTTATTATTATTATTTTTTTATAATTATTATTTTACTATCCAGTTATCTCTACCAGCTCTTCTCTACGCGCTCTGCCTTATAGCTCTCCACACTTTCCCCTGTTTAGCCTACCTCAACTAAGCTTAGATCCTAGCTAAAGCCACTAACTTAGCTCAATCGTGGAATAGAATTTAAAACAATATTTTCTGAGTAGCTCCTCCAGCAGCAGGCCACAACTAATTGAAGAGCATTTGAAGTGCGGCGAATGCAATTTCGCTACACTTGACCAGCGGCAGCAGCAGGTGACGATGGATCCGCACACTAAATGTTTGTTGCCAGGAGGTAGTTAATGGCTGGGCAACACAGCGGAGCGTAGGGTGTGCTTGGCGGGGGCACTTCATGTGTAGTCTAGCGTTGTGGCAGTGCGAGAGGGGGCGGATTACAAATGCTTCCTGTGCATAAATGTGGCAGCACTGGGGCTGCCACACTGTGTGTGTGTGTGTGTGTGTGTGTGTGTGTGTGTGTGTGTGTGTGTGTGTGTGTGTGTGTGTGTGTGTGGGTTGCCATTATTACTAGCTGTTCTTGCTGCTGTTGTTGCTGTTGTTGACCAGCCCCAAGCAACACAGTTTGACCCCAAATCGAGCGCCCACACTCGACGGGGTGCGGAGGGTGCAAAAGCGAAAAAAAAAGAAGCGAAACAAACAGTAAAATATATGTTGCATACTTTTGAGTGGAGTGCAACGCATTTTGCAACTTCAAAATGGTATTTTGTTGTAGTTGCTGTTGCCGTTGTTGCTGCTGTTGTTTCGTGTTCGTTGCTGGCAAATTGTTCTTTCAATTGTTGTTTTAAGTGTGCATTTAATTTAATTTTTATTTAAATGCAACGCATAAAAACAAAATTGAATTATATTTCGCAACAGTCGTGCGTGAAGTTGTTGCAGCAACTAGAAATTATTGCTGCCAGTGACACACATTAAAAGCAACAACAACAGCAACAAGAATATGTATAAAATTGTCCACTTTAAGTGCAACAATTTATCCTAATTGCATGTTGCATACTCGTTGTTGCATGTTCGCTACTTGGCGAAGAGTCCAAAGTGCTTGCGAGCTGAGATCCACAGAGCAAATATCTATATTAAATTGATATCTATGTTTATCCTTAAATGTATCTGCATCGGAAAACACTACAGACGCTTGCCTAGTCAATTATATATCATTTATCTTACAAGGATAGTTGCTATAGGGTATATGAATCATATAAGAGGAAGGCCGGCAAATTGCTTAGTCATTGAAGATTAGTTTTTTAGAAATAAATAAAATTATAAATAAATAAAAAAATATATAAATGGATAAAATAAATAAGATAAAAATACTAAATAAATAATAAATAAAAAAAATAATTTAACAAATAATCACTCATACAAAAATACCAAAATTATAAGTAAATAAATAGTATTTATTAAATACTCAAAATAAAAATATATAAATTAAACCAAAAAAGCAAATTATAAATAAATCCAAATAAATTAATGAATAAAAGAAATTGTAAATATAACAAAAATCAAATCGGAGTTTTCATTGAGCAGATCAAACTTTCGAAACCCTCGGGATATGTCGAACTTACTCAGCTGTATCATATATATACATATATAAACATGTGGTTATTTTGAAGAAGTTTCTGTTTTGTTACATTAATAGAGGATGTGATACTGAATAGAGATAAAATATATACCATACCATCGGTCTAATAAGTTTATTTGAGTCAAATACTTGTATATTCGATTTCAAATAGCTCTTCCTATCCAAGTGAATGGCAGTGTATGTATATGAAATACTCTTTGCTTGTATATTTTGTATTATATATGATTTTCTTTTAGTTCTCATAGCATATACATGTATCGCTGTTGCTTGCTTGCTTCTAGCATATGCCTAAAGTTGCTGGTGGTGTTTGCTTCAACTAGGTCGTTTATAGTCTGTATCTTGTAGCTACATATATGATAGATAGATATAAGAATGCAAATAACATTTTTTTATTTATCTAACATACTATATCTGGGCTTTTACCTATACATATGATATACATATAAGGCCATGTCTTCAGTTAATATTCTTTCAATTCAAATCAGCTTCAGCTTCAGCTTCGGATTGGCTCGACTTTGTTCCTTGCAGTTTATCACTTTGCTTAAACTATTTCCATCCACACACTCGCTCTCTCTCTCTCTCTCTCTCTCTCTCTCTCTATCTGGATGTGTTTTTGTCATTAAATGCTGTCGTTAAGTCGAATCACTGTATTTGGCTTCATTTGCAATTGGCAATTGGCAGTCGTCAGTTGGCAGGTTTCGCATTGAAGCCGGGCCACTGAGGACTCTGCCGGGTCCAATCAATTAGTTGCGCTGATTTGTTTGACAAAATGCAGCAAACACGGTTGTTGTTGTTGTTGTTATTGTTGTAGTTACTATTGTTGTAGTTGTTGTTGCTGTTGCATTAGTCGCTGCAGCCACGTAGCGTTTTTGTAGTTTGTTGTCTTTTGTGCGCCAATTTCGCTTGTAATTTCCACCCAACTCCTTTGCGCTCTCTCCCTCTCTCCCTCTCTGTGCGTGTGTGTGTATGGATTATTATTGATTTTGCGCTTCATTTTTCTAGCACGTTTCCGCACAGCGTGTAATTTTGTTTGGCTTTATCTGCGCCGCACAACCCGAACCCCGAATGCCAGGAGTGAAGAAAAAAAAACTTGTTCCAGGGGCGAAGGGTGTGCGCTGTACCGCGAGACCGAGACCGAGACCGAGACCGACCTGTGGGAGCCTCTCTCTCACTCTCCCTCTCTCCCTCTCTCCCTCTCTCTCTCTCTCTAAGTGAAAATTTTGCGAAAATCACGTTTTGGGCGTTGTTAGTTTAGCGCTGTGCGGGCACGACTTGACCCAACCGAATGAGCAGCTCGAACAATGGACGCAGAATTTCAAAAACTAACTTATAGTTTGTTCCACTTGTTGTCCGTGTGCATGTGTGTGTGTGTGTGTGTGTTTCACTTGCTGCCCCATTCACAACTTTAGCAACAGCCAGTGGCATAAGCCCTTGTCGTTGCCTCGCCCTCCCCTCCCCTCCCTCTGCCCTCTACGACTCCCTCTTAATATGGCTATGGAAATTCATCAGCAGAGCTCCTGCTGCTGCTGCATTGAAATTTGACTAAAGTAGCCAAAGTTGCGTTGAATGTTGTTCCATGTTGATTGCCATTAAGTTGTGCGCATTGTGTAACTGCAAATGCGTCGGTGCGAGCTCAGAGCAATAGCAATTCGAAAGCGATTAAGCTTCACAGCTAACGGAAACAGATATGCATAATTGTGGGCTCAGTTACGGCGCAATTAAGATCAAGTGCATGAGTTGAGCTAGGAGCAGAGAGCATGAAGGAGGGAGTGTGCTGGGCAGAGAGTCGAATATCTCTATCTCTTGTCTCATTGCTAGTCCCACTCCCAGTCTCAGCCTCAATCTCAGTCTCTCTCTCTCTCTCTCTTTCCTTATCTCTTAATTATCTATTAAGCTTTTCCTATTTAATCAAATTTCTTTAAATTTCTCAACCATCTCCTGCCTCCCTACCTCTCTCTGTCTTGCTATCTCTTTCTTGGCGCCATAAAAGCTCTGGATCCGCTGCCCTCCCACCACATACTTAAGAGAAAGTGTGAGAGACATAGACAGGAGACAGACATAAGAACAACAAAAAAAAGCAGAAGAAGAAGAAGAAGAGGAAAATCAAGGAGAGCGAGGCTGGTCGGGGAGCCGAAACGCAGGCAGGCAAATCAATTTAATTAGTTTCTGACTTTCATTTACAAATTATGCATAAATCTGTAGACAGCGCCCCAGAGACCATAAATTAAGCGAAACAGCGTCTAAACTCAAACGCAGACAGAAGAAGAGCCGAAACTTTGCCAAAACAACAACAAGAACAACAAACTTGTAACTAACTACAGGACAACTGAAAAAGAACAAGAAGAAGCAGACGATGAAGCTGAAGAAGAAGAGGCAACAACAACTGAGGGAAAGAAAAAGCATCCACGAGGGTTGGACGCAAAATTAATTTGCGCTTTTATTAAATTTTCTGGTATTTTTTTCGCTCTCTCTCCTCTCTCTCTCTCTCTCTATCTTTTGGGGCGGCGGTGTTTCACGCGAGTGGGCAGTGTAACTATGAGCGGGCGGAGCAGGGGTAGCTGGGAAAGCAGGCCCGAGGCTAAGGGCTATGGCAAAGGGCAGGCAGGTAATCACGCCTGCATCAAACGGAGGGGTGTGCCAGTTACTAGGAGGTGTATAACACACACACACACACACACACACACACACACTTACACATGAGCAATTTTTATCGAGCGTAAAAGCAACAAGCGAACAGAACCTAAAGCTGAGAAGAATTTACGCAGCGCTGTCAAACGAATTGCAACCCCTTGAAACAATTTTTTATACTCGATTTATTTTCATTTTTCTTTTTTTTTTGTGTTCGCTTCACTTTTTTGCTGTGCGTTGATTTTTTATGCGTGTGGCATGCATGTATATAATATATATATATATAATACATATGTATGTGTGTGCATGTGTTCATACATATCTTTTTTGTGCACATTTTTCTTTTTGGGCCACGATTTGCACTTTGCTCATGCTTCAATGCACGCCGCAGCGAAGAAAGGAGAAGAAAAGTAGCTTAGCGCAGACAGAGCAAAGCATACACACACACACCTACACACACACATCTAAATTGCGCATAAATTGCACAAAAAGAAATATATTTAGTTATAAAATATGTGAAGTGCAGCAGCAAACCGAATTCAATAAAATATTATGAAGCAAATCTGAGAGAAAGAAATTCTTGTTAAATATAATATTAAGCATAATAAAATGGAAATCATTTAAACATATCTAAACTTATTTTATATAAATTGAAAAAGTAATAAAAATATAAAAAAAATTCAAATATTTATAAATATACTTAAAAAAAATAAATACTAAATATTTTTAAAGAATTTTTAAAAATTTAATTGAAAATGTCGCACAAACTTAAGAAATAGTTGGCAAAGGTCTAAAAATATGCAAAGGAATAAATATCTTCTCTATATGAATGGGAAATCAGCGTATACTATTTTTGTGAAAATATATGTAACAGGCAGAAGCGGGCGTGGCAGAGAGTATATATATTCTTGATCCGGGAGGGAAGCCGAGACCTATCCGTTTGTTAATGAACATATATAAGCTAGCGACTTTGGAGGTTCCTGAATAGCACGAAAAGATCGAGTTTGTTTCAAATAATCGATAAGTGTCATAGTTTTAATGTTATCGATCAAAAACCGATATCTTCTTTTAGTTATAAAATTCTATTTAATTCGTCTTTATAGCTAGAGTCTTCCAATATGGCATTCAGTGTTATTTCAGCCTTCTGCAATATTGGCCCCCTTCGCCTCAAATTGGTAAAACACGTATTTCAAGTACTGCGTGTGTGTACTGTATGTGTTGTTTGCTACATACATATAAAAGCAACGGAGAATGTTAGCGGTTCTTAGAAATCGCGGTTCTTCAGAGGGCTCAGGGGATCTCCCAGTCGAGCAGTCTCTAGTAGAGCAGTCTTACTTGTTGTTGTTTTTTTTTTTTGGTTGATGTAAAGAAATCTTTTGAAAACTTATTTATTTATTATATTTATTTATTTATATTTATATTTTATTTATTTAGCAATTTGATTATTTGTATTTGCTTATATAGATAGACTCATAAATTTATATAATATTTGTATTTATATATATATATATTTTTTTTTTTTTTTTATTATTATAATATTTTTTTTTATATATTTTCATTCTTATTACTTCCCATCTCTTAATAATTTATTTAATATTTATTTCTCGCTGTTAAAGCAGCTGGCAAGCAATCTCCTTTCACAATTTCCATGGCAAATTCTAGCCAGAGTTTTTTTTTGCTCGTTCGCTGCTCGCATTGCGCGCTGCAGATGTCGTCGCCCCACAATGCTTCAACTTGACTTGTGCTATATCGTTTTACACGCCAGCTCTGGTAACTGCATCCAATTGTTGAGCCCAAACGTTAATGATCTAAGCAAAGAAAAACGAGTGAAAGCAACAGCCGCGCTTGTGGCTGGGGGCTCTCTGAGTATTCGTGGCCTGGGGTTGGCTGGTTGTCGTCTCTGCTATCAGTTACGCGCGCTCTCATGGCAGATGATTTTGCGAAAGGAAAAAAAAAAACTGAGAATAAACGAAACCGTGGCAAGCCAAGCGCACTGGCAACCCCAGCCTGTGTCTCGTTCTTTAGCTTTTCCTGCAGCACTCGATGCCGCCGCCATGTGACTAATAACACCCCGAGGGACCGGGGCCAGCGACGAGGCTGTCTGAGGCTGTCGCCGTTGCCTTCTAACCGCTGAGGGGGCGTACGCTCCCCACTACCCCTCTCTCTCTGTGCAGCGGCGGGCTGCCAATGATCAAAGCATTTTTCAGTGCTTTCGCCCCGGCTCGCCCTCACGTCAGCATTTGCCATGCTAAATTTTGTTATGACGGCGGAATTAATATTATTAAGGGCCGATTTGCAGCCTCGTCCTGAGCCCTTTTCTGTTTTTTTTTTTGTTCAGCTTTTTTCGTTTACTTTTTTACGCTGTCTGTTGAGTTGATAATTTAGCGACGCCACCAGCACACAACAACAACAACGACAACGACAACGTGATTATGAGCAGGCGTCTTTGTTTGACATGCGACACGGCGCCGTCCCACGCCGCCTCTTTAAGCCCCCCCCTCCAACCACAACCCCCTTCTGACAGCGCCTTTTTGGTTGCATTTTCACGTTTATGGCTCTTATTAAATATTTACAGCTTCAGCTTGGAACTTTG
This sequence comes from Drosophila repleta, assembly GCA_018903745.1. NCBI lineage: Eukaryota > Metazoa > Arthropoda > Insecta > Diptera > Drosophilidae > Drosophila > Drosophila repleta. The sequence goes on along the minus strand of JAEIGN010000750.1, from coordinate 1,216,002 downwards.
AGCAGCGGCTTTAATTGTTGTCACTTGCAAATTAATTATTTACACAACAACAACAACAACAACGACAACAACAACGACAACGACAACGACAACAGCTGAGATTAAGAAAAACATTTGAACATTCACGTTCCGCCTAATACCCTACGCTGCTTACTTTCATGGACTATCACGTTGAGCGGCAGCGCAAATAGGGCTTATCAATGGCTCAGGCCATGCTTTGGTCTGCTCTCGAAAGATTTTCCATATCTCAAGTGGAAATTCTGTGCGCTGGGCTTAAATTACTTTTCAGTGAATGTAGTTAGAAGAGCTTAACATGGCCAGAGCCGAAGATTGGAGTCGATGATGAAAGAAATGCTCATATATAAATATAAAGACTGTTTTATTCAGTTTCTCATATGAAGCCTAGAAAGTTTCCTCTATAGAAAATGAAAGAAAGTACACAAAGTCTCTCTAATAATGCCCCAACTTAAACTAGGGTATCTAGAGTCGGGCAACATTTCACATTAGGCACTCACAGGATATTCTCGCGTCGACTACAGCCAGCGCTAGGCGCAGCTTAGCCCTGGACTAAGCCGTCTTTGCAGCTGGCTGCGCTTGCTTTTAGGAAAGCGTGAAGCCGTTGCGATAAGCGCTGCAAACATTTTCTCGAGCGCTTATTAATTGTTTGTCGAGTGGCGAGTGCCAAGTTGCAAGTGGCAAGTGGCAGACGTCGAGGTGTTTGCCTGAGGATTAGGCAAAGCGTGGCGAGGCGCCACCTGCTGTGGCAAGGCCCTTCTATATATATATATAAATTATATATATTTAGAGCCAGTCGAGATTGTCCATAAATGAAATATGCCCGTATTTTCACTCGACGCCGCCCCGCCCTGTCTTGCCCGCTGCAATAAAAGCAATCGAGCTAATAACGGAAATTGCGCAGAGTGTGTTTTGCAGACTGGTGGGCGGATGGGCGTGGCTAAAGGACAAAAAAATCGAAAAGAAACGTAAAAATGGGCGCAAAAAGCAATTTCCCTGCGAAGAAGAAGCTGAAATATTGCCAGTTAATAGAAATAGTTGAGTCAAATACGCAGCGGGTCATCAGCCTCGGCCACGTGTCCCGTCGCCCGCTTTCACTTTTGGCTGTGTAAAGAAAATATGAAATGGCATTTTCCATTTGCACGAGCCACCAAATTGAATTAGATGGCAGCAGGACAGAGTGAGAGAGGCGCAAAAGGATGCGGCAGACGGCGCAGCTGCAAGTGCAACCACCGGGCACTCGCACTCGGACTCGGGCTCATCTCAACAAATCTCGTCTAATAATAGCGCACGCTTTATGCCTCTAAAGGGCAGGCGTGGCAGTTGCTCTGCCCCAGCTCTGCCTCAGCTCTGGCTCAGCTCTCTTCACATGATTATTTTCATTTTTCGCTCTTTTTTGGGCTGCAGGCAAAAAAGGTCGCGTCGCTGTCCACCGCCCCCGAGTTAATTTGCAACATAATCTTTTAATCTGGTTTTTGTGTCAACTGCAGGCAACCGTCGAGTCGCACCACCACCGGCCAACGCACCACCAGCCGCAGCATCAGCAGCATCAGCAGCCAACCCTCAAGCCGGTTGCCATTTATGAAAAATTCATTAGTTCCGGCGCGACGACGTTGCCACGGCCATGGCCATAGACAGTGGATGACATATGATCCTAATGATGCTGACCCAACCACCAACACCCAACCACCCACCCACCAGCCACTCCCACCCTAGCAACCTAGTGCCCCACCTTTTTGCTCTTCTATACAACTCGCCTCTCTCTCTCTCTCTCTCTCGTCTCCTCTTTGAGTCTAATGTGCGGTCAGCAGCAATATGCAATATGCTAAGCATAAGTCCAAATGCATTCATTCATTCATTTAGTCATTCATATATTCTTTTTTGCACATTTTCATTAAATTTTTATTTTTATTGCTTCATTCATATATTCATTGATGGCTTTTGATGGCATTTCTACATTCACTTATTCACATGTTTAGCTTTTTATTTGTTTCCTGTTTCTTTTCTGATTTCCTTCACTCATTCATTTCTCCAAGTTTCCCTTCGTTTAAGGCTTAACTAAATGATTCAATTATTCATTCATTCATTAATATATTCAATCATTCATTTACCGCGTCACTCATTCGCTTATTTACTGAAACATTCATTCATTTGACCATTCAACCAATTCATGATTCATTTACTGACTCACTCATATATCAGCTGTTTCACTCACCCATTTACTGATTGATTCATTCATTCATTTACTGATTTATTCATTCTCTCAATCATTCATTTACCGCGTCACTCATTCACTTCTTTACTGAATCATTCATTCATTTGACCATTCAATCAATTCATGATTCACTCATTCATTTACTGATTCATTCAATCATATATCAGCTGTTTCACTCATCCATTTACTGACTCATTTATTCATTCATTCATTCACCGATTACCTCAATCATTCATTTACTGATTCATTCTTATATTCATTTACTGTTTCATTCAATTATAGAGTCATTCATTCACTCACTTATCTCTCCCTATATTCATTCACTGATTCATATCTACTTTTCTGCTCTCCCTATATTCATTCACTGATTCATATCTACTTTTCTGCACTCATTCCATTCGTTGCTTTATCGATTTAGTTGTTTCTTCATTACCTTATTCAATGACTAATTTACTTTATTCATTCATTCATTCATATGTTAATTTCTTGCTCTCCTCAGTTCTTCTATTCCCCATTCACCAATTCATTCCATCTTTAATACTTCTTGCTTCATTTCTCTTGCTTTCCCTTATCCCGCAGATTTATTGTCAGATTCATTTGCTTATTTCCTCACATATTCATTTCCCTATTCATTCCCATTCACTGGCTAATCACAACTTTCGAAGAGATAATTCTTCTTCAAGCGATTTACAGCTGGGAACAGTTGCAATCGCTGAGCTAAGCTGGGGCAACCTCTAAGCGGACTCCAGCGAGCATTATTTATGATGGACTCGCCACTCGACTCAACTCAACTCGACTCGCTGTCAGCTAACCCCACTTAGGGTCCATTCAATTTGAGAGCCATTTTGGCTTACGACTACTTATATTCGTTAAGCTCATTCGGTTGCGGGTTCAATGCGAATATGAGCTCTCGCTCTCGCTCTCGCTTCCGCTTGATACTTTGGCTTGCAACAATGCAGCCGCCGCCGCCGCCACCCCGAAAGCAATTGTCGACACGACAGGTGAGCTTGAGAAATGGGAAGCGGCGGCAGCAGGCGGAGGACCTATGAAAGGAGAAGTCAATGCGCACAAAAGGAAAAGCTCGCATCATTTTTCGCATGAAAATTTGTTGAGTGCAAAAGTTGATTTGCTTTGATTTACTTGACTTTAAGCTGAAAATCATTTTTCCGCAAAGGGGGGCGTGGCCGGGGGCCCAGAAGGCGCCTTTCGAACTAAAGCGAATGTGATGTGGTATAAAAGGGCCGACGCAAAAAACCGTTCACTGTGCGTGTGTGTGTGTGTGTGTGTGTAGTCGAAATTCATCAAAATCCAATCAATCTTTCATTTAAACATTTTCATTTCGGCTCGTTGCGCCGCATTCGCATTGAATGGGAAAACTCGATGGCAGGGCAGCCGAAAGAGAGCAGGAGCTCGGCAAGCGGTAGGCAAAACAAAACAACGCAACGAAAAAAGAAGAAAAAAAAATACGCAGTAAAGTGCAAATATTTGCGCGTATAAATGGGGATGACGATGAGAGCCTAAGGATGAGCCGGAGCCAAAGCAAAACAAAATACAACAAAAAAAAAAGAGAACGAAATGGGAAAAAGGGAAAACAAAACAGGCGGACGAAGGACGAGCTGTTGATAGAGCGAACACACGCCGCACACACACACACACACACACACACACACACACACACGTGCCATGTAAAAATAGGATGAACAACAGCAGCAGCGCCGAATAAACATAAATAAAACAACTAATATACTAAAAAATATTTTACAAAATCTAAAAAAAATACTAAAAAAAAAACAAAATATGCCTAACGCACACACACACACAGCGAATACACAGTTAGTTAGTTGACATAAAAAGTAAGTTCGAGCAAATATTTGCGTTTGCAAATACTTCACACGAAAATATACCAGAAAAAAATATACAAGAAAAATACTTTGCATAAATACTAAACATATTTTAAAAACACATTTGCATGTTGAGAAGGAACTTGTGCCCTGTTGTGAAACTTGTTTACATTGGTATTTTAAATACCAAAAATATACCAACATATATTTGAAAAAATACTATAAAATAGAAAAACATTGAAATGTACTATAATAAAAGGTAAAGCGCTAAGCTAAGCAAATATTCAAAATAATTGTAAAAAATACTAGAAAAAATACTAAACCTTTTTTTTAGGTATAACAAAAATACTAAAAATTCAATTCAAACTTTATGAATCTTGTGGTTAAATGGAAATTAGCAGAGCTTACCCAAGTACCCAAGTACGCAATAAAAATACCAAGAAAATACCAAGACGCTGATGGAGAGAGAGAGGCATAGGAAGAGGTATAGAAGCTCTCAGCAAATTTAGCAAGACATTTGTCTTTAGGGCGGAGAATGGGGTCTTGAGGCGCGGCTAACAAAAATGCAATCAGCCAAATTAGTTGGCCAACAAGAAAATAAATAATAGAAGAAAAAAAATAGAAAAGGCAAGGAAAACACGTTTCAAAAACAGTTTCAATAACCGAAAGGCAGCGGCGCGCTAACCGCAGAAAACAACGCCGGGCAATCGAAAGTGAAATTAATTCCGCTGGCGAGTTGTTCCCTAGAGCGAAGGCTCCCCCTCGCCCCCTCGGCCTGGGCCGGAGTCATAGGGACGTTAGAGCTGGCGAGGTGGAATATCTTGCGCCTGCTCCCAATACAGGCAAAAGCAAACAAAATAAAATGGTAGAGAGCCTGCCTGCCTGGCGCTATGTTTACCGTTATTTAAAGCTTAATCCCCCAATGTGGAGAAGCATGAATTTATAATTAAAAGTAAATTAAAAGTAAATAAAACAGCGCCAAAAGATGCGCAGCAGCCAGCACGAAAGTAACGGCTGGACAAGGCAGAGGCAGAGATATAAACATATATATATACTTATATATGTAGATATATCTATATATAGATATATTTATTTAGCAGTGGTTTCTAATGAGCAGCCTGACAGGCGAAAAAACTGTCCCAGGCGCTTGCAGCTTGGCCAAGTTGTTTATGGCCAAAGATGCTTTAACACAATTTACGCTTAATCAATGCACTTGCAATAGAGCGCTCTCTCTCTCTCTCTCTCTCTCTCTCTCTGTGTCGCTCGTTCTCAAATAAATTTGAATAGCTAACAAGGATAAGGGCCAACAAAATGGCGCCCAGCGCGCAGTAAGTAGGTTAATGTGCGTGGCAACAATGTCGATAAAAAATAGTAACTTATGCAGATAGACATGATATACATAGAGAGCTAGATCTATATATATATGTGTATATATGTAAGTGTATGTGTAGCTGCAAGTGTATGCGTGTCTCTCTCTCTCTCTCTCTCCCTCTCTCAATTTGAGACAAAAACAAATGGCGACCAGGCGAAAAACGAAAAGAAAATTTAAAATTCTAATTGCCAGAGCCAGAGAGTGTGTCAGTGGCTGTGTCTGAGTGTGTGTGTGTGTGTGTGTATTGGTGGGCGCTCTGCTCAGGGCAGGTAGTATAAGAGCATCGCGGCACATCACACAGCCTTGCCGTGCCCGCCGCTCGCCAAGCCCTCAGTTCAATGCATGCTCCTCGCCTTTTGTGCAAAATGAATAAAACATTAAATCGGATTATAGAATTTTGCATTTTTCGAAATTAACATGTTTATCCTGGCAAGCTGAGTGGCAGCCAGCAGCCAGCAGCCAGCCAGCCGAGGGTAGCAGCAGCAGCAGCAGCAGACAGTCATTGAATTTGGAATTTGAATTTTGAAGCATTGCAGCAGTCGATGAGTTGTAGGACGGCGGTGCTGGCGCCTTGCTGAACCACTTCTTTAGCTTCTTCTTTTCTTCTTCTTTTTTTTGGCAATGCTATTGAACTGTTATACACGCACACAGACATACATAAACATTTATATATATATATATATCTTTAAGAATATATGCAAATACCCTAGATAGATATATGTATATGTATGCGTGTATCTCTGGCTCTGCCTTCCAACAGTTGCTCGATGCAAATTTTTGGGCATGCAACAAAGTCGTTAACTGTAGCAATTAAGACAGACAATAGATAACGACGTGGTGCATGCTCCAAACTGGGCCACATTGGGGTTAAGGGTTGCACTCCGAATAACGGCTGGCGTGTCAAGGGTTAAGGATTAGGCGCAATGCGCTTGAGCTATACAAACTCTTGCCACATATAGCACAAAGGCTAACGTAACAGCTGCCAAGTGGTGCCAAAGTGTTCAAGTGGCTGTCTGTAGACGACTACCGGATACCCGGCAGGAATCTTGTTTATGGATTATAAAGTCTTAACCTAACTCTTAAGCTGTTTAAGAGTCTCTGTTTGATAAGTATAGTTCAAGCTGTGGTTGTAGCATACGACTAGCAGATACCTGGAACAACACAGCTACATACTATGAAGAGATTTTTTTGGGCTGTATACGACTAGCGGATACCCGGTATGAATGTTATTAGTATTTGAGGGTTTGGCATTTGAGTTCTTGAACTAACTTTTGAGCAGCTTAAGCTTTTATCTTCATGCTAAAGTGTTTCCATAGGTTGTATTTGACTAGCAAATACCCTGTATGCTACCTCTTAGTATGACTTATGATTTCTCAAACTAATTTTAAAGCTGTTCAAGTTTCGCTACTTAATAAGTTTAGGTCTAGCAGCTTTATAGGGTATATACGACTCGAAGATACACTACATTCTCTCAGTTAAAATGTGATATACAGATTTTTAGCATGTAATAGTTCCAGCTGCTTCTACTATGTCTAACTCTAATCTATATACCTGAGTACGCCTAGAGCCTTCTCCTTAGCTCTGACTCCTTGAAATAACTTTGAAGTTTCAAGCTGCCAGTCTATGAAGCTGTCATGTTTGTGACTTATGGGATAACAGAACCAGAACAAGATGTGATTCGAAACACCTTAGCTCTGGCTCAAACCGAGTGAGCAGGCTCAACTTCAAGCGACTTTCAGACATATCAAATAGTTACAAACTAATGTTAGGCATTTGCCTGTTCTCCTCTCGCCCACTCTCGCCCCGCATCGCAATCAAATTGTTTCATTAGTCATCAACTCGATTGACTTTCAACTTGGCTTTTGTTCTGGTCAAAAGGCTAGTTCAGCTTAGGGTCACAAGTCGCACGCTGTGCCACCCCCTTGCCAAGGCGCAGCTGTCAGTCAATCAGTCAATCAGTCAGTCAATCAGTGTACATGATAATGATAGGTCCACTGATAGCCCCGCTGAAATGACGCACTCGAATTACCGCCAACTCCTACTCCTTTGATTGTTCAACTGGCATCCGTTTGAAGTGCTCATAAGACGCATAATGAGATTAGAGACAGACAGAGAGAGAGAGAGAGAGGGGGTGAACAGCTCATGTTGCTGGTCTTCAGTTTGAGCTGTATTTATATCAGATTTTGGCTCAGATTGTGTGCTTTGTCCGTTGTCTATGATGGCATCGAGCGGGGGGCGTGGCTGATACGCACAGCTGCCAACTGATATGAGCCATTGTTGCCGCTGCCACTGCTGCTGTTAGCGCTATTCTTGCTGCCCTGTAATTAAGCCCCAAACAAAACTCGTAGCCAAACAAAACCGAACAAAAAATCGAAAATTTGAAAACTGTAACCAAAAACCCTGTTGACAGCTCTCTAATTATGGGTTATGTATGTGCTGTGTGCCAGCTACATGCCGGGAAATGCCTAACTGCCTTTCCGATCATTCTCAGTCACATTCAAAATGTTTTGCGATAAAACTCTGATATTTATGACAAAAAGGTGAAGCCCGAAAACAACAGCAACAACAACAAAGAAGACGACAGTTCCGACTTGTGAGTTCCGTCTGTGACTGGCATTTGTAATTAGTATCTCTCTCTCTCTCTCTCGCTCGCTCTCTCTCTCTCACTCTCGGCTTGCCACCTGGCAGGAAAAGCATCATTTCGCTTGCCACACACAATGTTGCCACATGTTGCCAAATTGCGCAAAAATTGCCAAATTGTCATAGTCGACGCTGCATTAGCAGCTAATGCCTGCATTTTTCAGTCACATAACGTAATTACAGCTTCTTTTTTCACGTAATGAACAACGAATTGTGGGGCGTACACGACTAGCTAACACCCTGCAATGGGAGTTTGATGTTGCATAAGGAATTTCTTTGAATATGATCTAGAGATTCTATTGAGTAAGTAAAACTGCCTTTGATATTTGTCAAGCTGTGAGAGTGATGCGTTTACGGAGACAGAAAAACGGACGAATAGACGAACGAGTATACGCTTAGGTAGACAGAAAGTCGGACGGAACGAGGAATAGACTGAAGGACGGCCGAATCGAAGGAAGGCAGGATGCTCGGATCAAAGAATGGACGGAAAGAAGGACTGATGGAAAGACAAACATACAGAATGACGTCAGTCAGTTCAGTGGAACAGACGAACAGAGCAAGATAGACTCAACTCAACTGATAATGCTCATCAAGCATCTATATACTTTATAAGCTCTACAAACACTCTCCCACTGCTTCTCATATACATTTTAAGCAAAACCAATATGCCTCACATTCACACTCCCAATGGGTATTAAAATAATCAAAAAATCTTGCAACAGCGCAGCTTACTTAACTCTCAGCTAATTTGTTTTCCTATGAATACCAAAGCCTAGACAATTTCCGCTTCTCAAATAGATTCTCATTGATATATATATATACTTATATATATGCCTCTATATATTAGCCAATTTCGCAAAAATCAAAGTGAAATTCGCAGCAAAATTCAATCAGAAAAAAAAACTTGATTGAAGCAAAGTTCAATTATAAACAAAATTCTATTTTCTTGCTACTCTCGCAATGAGCTTCTTCACGCAGCGCGCTTATCAGGGGTTTGTCTCTTTTCTAATCAAAAGATGTCAGCTCAAGTTGCTGTTGTTGGCTGTTTTTATAAACTGAAGCCGCGCTGAGGCGCTGCTGCGAGATTATCTGCTGGGCGCACATATTTGTCATGATCCTATCGCCCAGATAGGAGCTCGTCCTGGCACCTAATTATGTCTCTAGCCACACAGGCGTGCATATAAATACGAAATCAAGACGCGATTTATGCGGCACATGCCGCATGCCCCGCCCACCAATAGAGGCCATCAAAGGCGGAGGCAAAGCTGTTGCATGAAAAAGTCATTAAAATGTAATAAATTAGGGCAAAGAAAAGAAGCTGAAGCGGAAGCACAGATGAAGATGAAGATGAGAGATGAGAGATGATGTGAGTTTGGCCAAAGGAGCAGCGAAGAAGGAGGGTGGCTGCTGGGAATCGCCTGTCTCCATCCCCCATCCGTACGATTTTCACATTTCCCGCGCCGAGAGCAGATGAAAAGTGTATTAAATTGATTTCACTTGATTTTGCAGCTTGTACTATATTTATTATGGGGCTGCGAATGAATTGAAGAAGCAGCTGCACACACACACACACATGGCAGAGGGTGTGCGTGTGCGTGTGTGTGTGGCACACACTCATTTCGCATTTTGCACTTCGCATATATTGCAAAATCTAAACAGACGCAAAATACATTTTGGTAATGAAAATCACGCGCTGCTTATTAAGCAGAGGCGCAGGCCGAGAGGGGGCGGGCGGGCGCCTAAATGAAAATGGGCCACAGCATGTTAGGGGAGGGCTGACGGGGGGCTGCGCTGCCTTTGAGCGCACAGTTACGTGCCTTTGAGGTAATTTAAGTCCAAATTTTATGCCATGAAAATGAGCAGGAAGCAAAAAATCGACAAGGAACAAAGCAAGCAAACGATACCTTTAGACAAGCAGAGGCGTAGGGTGGCAGGGAGGGTGGCGGGGGGGTTGGCTAGAACAACAATAACAAGTTGCAGCCAAACACATGTGGGCGTAGCGACGGCAGCAGCGGCTGTCGTTGTCACACAACACGAAATTTTACTTCCTGTTTTTATTTTTTGCATATAAACTAAGAGAGCGAGAGAGAGAGAGAGCGAGAGAGAGTGTGTGTGTGTGTGTCGTGGAGTTGTTTTGGGGCAAATATTACAAAACACAAACGCCTGTTTCCGTTTTACTAATTCGTATGCTGTTTGCATTTGCATTTTGTAGGCAGCGCCGCGACAAACCGTCTGGGGGTGGCGCCATCTAGTGGGCGTCGCTGCGCGCTGCTTTGTGCGTGCGTGCGACACATATGAAAAATATCCTTGAGCCAAAGCAACGCCAAATCGAAAATATTGCGCGCTTTGCTAAAATGTTTTTTGGGGGGCGCTAAGCAGAAGGGGGGAGGGGGAGGTGGAAGCATGGTACACACTGACACGCACAATATCCCAGCGAAGACCCACACACAGAGAGAGAGAGAGAGAGGGAGAGATGGGGTACAAATGGATACCCAGAGACGCGCTGGAATGGGCCCTCAGAAGAGGCGCTCAAAAGTGCAAAAGGAAATTCATGCATATGTGAGCGGGAGCTGTGAGCTGGGGGCTGCTTTCTATATAATACATGCCAGGCAAGGCGGCGTTAGTTTGGGGTTGCGCTGCTCCTGCTCCTGCTACTGCTCCTGCTCCTGCTCCTGCTCCTGCTGCTTCTTCTCTGCTTTTTTCTTTGGCAGCGGCGCAGGCGCTGGCGCTAGCGGAAAGCGTTGAAATGTGCTACAAATTGAATTTTATTGAAACGTGTTTGAAATTTTTCGTCAGACATTTCGCTTGAGCCCCATTGAAAGCAGGTGTGGGCGCTGCCAGAGGGGTGCTGTGCGTACGTGTGTGTGTGTGCTAAAGATATCTTTTGCTTGTTTTGGCCATTGTGGAATGCAAACAGGCTGGCTGGCAGTAAGTGTCGCAAAGCGCCAACAAAAACCCATTCCCAATTGCCAATTTCCAGCGAGCAACAGAGTGAAGTGAGGGAGTGAGAGAGAGAGGGAGTGCAACTCTCCCCCTCTCTCTCTCTCTCTCTGCGTGGTTGTGTCTGCATGCGGGTGTAGCGTCCAGCAGCAGCAGCAGCAGCACCCGAAAAGCAAACAAAGTTTTCAATATGCTGACTAATTCGTTAAAGCAACGCTCAAACAAAGTTGTCAACATGGTCAGCAGTGTTGCCACACTGCGCAAATACGCAGCGTTGCCACACTTCAAATGTGTGCAGTTGATGCGAGTTGCGTTTGCCTAGCGAATGCCACAAAACTGAATAGAGTTGAGCGGATCAAGAACCCTTTTGCGTTGGCTGTGGAGCTATGGGGTTGCCACTGCTAGCAGCGTTGCCACCTGATGTAAATAAGGATTCTCTATAGATAAGCAGAAACTTTAATTTCGACTTTTAGTTTGCTTAACTGACTACTATTTCGTTTTGGAGTTGCCACTGCTAGCAGCGTTGCCACCTAATGTCGACAAAAAATCAGTTTTTGCTCTCATGACAATTGAGTTACATTTCTGTCTGGTTTCATGGATGCATTCCCTTTTCCTAAGTCAAATTAGGGCTGCCACTTCTGCCAGTGCTGCCACCTCATGTAAAAAGTGATGCCATTTTACTCTCAATACTAAGATATATTTCATTATTCTATACTATACGTCATTCTAGTTTTTAAAGCAAATTGTGCCCGCTAAGAACTTCATTTAGAGCTGCCACTGCGGCCAGCGTTGCCACTTGCCACACTTTAAAGCAGTTTTTAAGCCACTTTTTCAATTTCTCCACCCATTTCCCCATTTCTTAAGCCTAAATGACTAAATGACTGACTGGCCAGAGTCGCCGGCTCAGTCTCTGTTCTTAATGGCCTAGTAGCCGACTGTAGACAAATGTCCATTGTCATTTAGTTGTAATCGAAGCTTGGACTATCTATAGCCTCTCAATCTTCTCTGTTCGCTTTACGCTTGTGATGCAAATTTAGTTGATATGCTGTGCCCACGCCTGAATCATCTGGACGCGCTAATCAAGCACCGGGCGCAGGTGAAATAAAAGACCGGCGGCAGCCAAGACATTCAGGTAGCCGACGGTCTAATGTTTTTTATGGCCTATGGCCCCGAGGCCTTAGCGAAGTAGATGACGTTTCATTAGTCAGAGTGCCGTAGCCCAATGACAAATGCCCCTCTGAGAAAGAGAGAGGAAGAGAGAGAGCGAGATGGAGATGGAGAGTGGGAGAGCGCTGCACGGTGGCTGAAGAATAATTCTTGTCTGCTATCACTTGAAAACCTTCTGCTTATACCCTGCACACGAATTGAGAGGGTCGATGCGATGCAACTAGAGAGCTAAAAGGGAGGAAGTGAAAGATCTTAAGAGCTATAAAGGGTTTTATTCCCTTCACTTCTATGTCTGTCTCCAGAGGGAGCTCTTGTGCTCTCAGTAATCTCATTTTCCTTCTTCTTTTGCTTCTTCTTCTTCTGATCCTCCTCTTTATTCTTCTTTTACTTCTTGGTCTTCCCATTCCCATTCTTCATCTTCTTCTGCTTCTTCTTCTTCTACTACTTCTTCTTTATCTTCCATTTATTTCTCTTCTTCTCCATTTTCCTCTTATTCTTCATCATCTTCCTCTTCGTCACCTTCACCATCATCTTCTCCTTCTCCATCATCTCTTTCTCCTTCTTTTTCCGCTTCCCTTCTCATTCTTCTTTTCCTTATACTTCTACTATACTCCTCTATTATCTTTCTCTCTTTCCCTTATTCTCTTCCTGTCTGTCTTCCCTATCCCTTACCCTCCCAATCTCCACCTCTCTCTCTCTCTCCCTGTCTGTTTCCCCTCCCCCTTTCCTCCTCACTACATCCACTTCAGCATTACAGGGTATCTCTTCGCCTTCCCCAGCAGCTTCTCGCGCAACATCTCGTTTTTCTTTCATTAAAGTATCGACAAGTTTGAAATTAGTTGATTTGTATATGGCCAAGTCACGGGCGCATTCAGGTAGAACCAAACGAAGAACAGTCTCAGCAAGACTACGTGTAGTTGGATGGGAGGGGTGGTGGGCTGAAACGTAGGCGGGGTCGCGTCCAGGGTTCGAATATCGAATGCTACGAATGGCTGCCGCTGTGCCAGCCTTGTCAATCGGTGACTAATGTTCAGCAATTTGGCTAAGCGACAGACACCGGAGACAACAACAAAAGGCAGAAGTGGGGAGCTTGGGATTGGGACAGCGACAGGGACAGGGACAGGGATTTGGGGTATGTTTTTGATGGGGGAGTAGGGTGCAAGAAGACGAACACCAAGAAAAAGAAGAAGTAGTAGAAGAACGACTAAAACGCAAGGACAAAATCGTTAAAATGTTAACAACAAACTGGCTGAAATAAATCAATGCGCTTTTGCCTTTATTTATTTGCTTTCAACTTTTATACCATTTCGCATTGTGTGAGAGCCCGAGGGAATTACTGCTATCTCTCACACTCTCGCTCTCCCTCTCGCTCTCTGCAGTAGCCAAATCCACATTCAATTTGTTTATCAGCAAGAAATTGAGTGAGTGTCGCCGACTGAAGCGAGACCCAGAGAGGAGAGAGAGAGAGAGCGAGGAGGGAAGGGCGAGGAAGACCTGGTGTAGGTAAGGCTCTTGGCTAAAGGTGACGACAACGGATGAGGTTCAGAATGACGCCGCTTTTTGTCATTAGTTGCATTAACTTTCCCCATTGACAGTCAATTTTTTAGCCTTGCGACGACCAGGAGACGCTGTCGTCGCTGGCATTGTTGTTGCTGCTTGCTGCTTACTGCCTGCCTGCTGCCTGCTGCCTGTTTACTGTATGCAAATTTTGTGCAGCTTGTCATTGTCAAAGCTGTCGCCAATGAAGCGGCACTCGAAACACTGCAGCGCCGCCGTCGCTGCCACGCGGAGCATATCAAATCTTGCAGCCAGTTGGTAACCGCAAAGGCACAGCCACTCGCAACTGCAACTGTCAGCCGCTGGCTTTACTTTGCCCTGGGCCTGCCAAGTGGCATAAAACTGGCATTTAAATAACTTAAATGTGACATTTCTGTACGTCCATAAAACGTATGTATATATAAGCTACCGTCTCTTTTTTTGCACTCATCGAGTTTAATTAAACAATTTTTTTGCAAGTTTCAATTGAATTAGCGCAAAGCCAAAAGTTGCAGGCAGCAACATGAGCTTTCATTTCAAATTCATTTGAAATATTTTCGATTTTATTTGGGCGAATTTATGAAATATTTGACACACAAAAATATGCAGAGATATCAATTTCCATGAATGAGTTGGAAATTTTGTTGCAAATCAAACAGAAATTTTGTATGCTGGTTAAGAGTTGAGGCAACTTCAGTTATCTAATATAGTTGAGCTGTTATACTCTATGTAGCTGTGTCTGATTTCAGCTGTTATACTATGGAGATATATCTGATTTGAACTGTTATACTATGTAGATATATCGGATATATAACAAAAATTTGAGCTATACCAAGCTGCCAGCTGAGCCCAGGCTGAGGCTACACTGAATATTTCTTTGCAGTCAAAAAAAAAAAAATCTAAAAATTTCAATCTTATGTTTTTGTTGCGCAAATTATTTTTATATTCTTGCTAGACTCACTGCTAATAGTTAAAAATTAAAAAAAAAATATGTTGGCCTTATATGAAAGCTAGATAAAATAAGGCAAGCAAAGCAGCTCAGCTGCTGTAGTCTGACATTGGCTGAAGTTAACACAGGCAAAGGCAGCTCAACTGCAGGCCGAATGCCTACGCCTATAAGCAGACTTAATATAAACTAAAATATCTATGGGAATATTGTCTAAGATACTTAATTTCTATGTTTACAAATTCCTCAAGTTGTTATAGAACTCGAATACCCAAAGAGCTCAGCTAGTAACAAAGGCTGCGCTTCCCATAAATATCAATAGTTGCCATAGCAATAATATATATAATATAAATGTAAAATATAATAAAAATATATTGAAAGATTTATATTAAAAATCAAAAATATACATATATCATTCATGTCGTAGAGCATTCCTCCATTCGTCTAGGCAGCTTTTAGCCATTTTGCGCTTTTTATTAATTTCAGCTGCTTCGCAGCAGTTGATGGCCAATAAATGCGTTTGAAAATTGATTTTGCATTGACAACTTTTTAGTCAGCGAAGTCTGTGAATGAATTTCATTTCGAATGCAGACACACAGAGAGAGAGAGAGAGAGAGACAGCTCGAACGAGTGCTGATAAGACATGCAATAAATTGTGTTACTAATTTTTGTCGCCTTTGCTTTGAGCTGCATTTCGTCGCATCGTTTGTTGCTTTTCCTCGTTTTGTAATGAAGTCGCCTGGGCGACGTGTTCGCTGGGGTCAACGACAAATGCAGCGGAAATTTGTATGCGATAAATCAAAACTTGGGCGACAACGGCGAAACAACGCAGAGATGGAGAGCTGAAAATGATTCAAGTGATTCAAGTGATTCATATTAAAGTCGCTGCTTTAGCTGCTGCTCGAAATAAATCAAATTGCGCCAAAATGTAATTCACAGATACATTTGATAGCGCGCCTCGGCCCACACGGGGGCTCCCAGGTTAAGTGGCGGCGGTGTTAATGCTTTGGGTCGCGCGTGCAATCGGGCTGATATATTGATTCGCATGCGACACTAAATCAAAATCCCTTACCCGAAAATTTCCCAAGAATGCGCCGAGGCCTGACAATGGCAATTCTTGGAATTTTGATACGACTTGCGGAACGACAGCGCAACAACTGAGCGCAAGTTAAGCCAGTCGGAAACTGACACACACCAACACACACCAAGACACACACACACATGCACACATCAGCGCTGAATAATGAGCGATGAGTGTTTTGCTGCTTGTGCGCAAAGATATTGTATCTTACAAGTGCGGAGTTGTCAAGCAATTCCGAAACGCGGGCATGGCACTGAGCCATGTGTGGCTGGGGCAACTGCGCAGCAGATGCAAGTTACATCATAGATAGGCAAGGCAGAAGGAGAGAGAGAGAGAGAGAGAGAGAGAGGGAGAGAGGGAGCGTTACTTTACTTTAAATTTACTTTATTGTCAGCATAGGGTCTTCACTTTTAATCGAAGTTGCCAGGGCAACAAACAAAACTTGGCTGATCACAGCTGGGCAGGCATAAGTATATATAAGTATATTTATATATATACATATATAATACATAAATATATTCATTCCCTACATTTCATTAAATGCTCTTAAGCATCATCTAAGACTCATCAAAGGAAGTTCACAAGCAAATTTAAGTAACTAAATTGGCTTAGCCTCAGAACTTTTTAAGTTTCAGTTTCTTTGATCTAATAGAAATTGTTCATAATAATAATGGACTTACAATATTAATAATTAAATATAAATGTGTAGATATATATTAAATTTATATATAAATTGCTGCGACTTCAGCTTTGGTCAGCCTTTGCCTGAAATTCTCTCAAAACGTTTCAGTCTGGTCTATAGCTCTTAGAACTGTTTTATATTTTCTTTCCATTTTTTGTTCTAATATATCTGATATACAACTCTGACCTCTCACAGCTTCCCTTACTATTTCAATCCACCATCTTTTCACTCACACTTCACACCTCTACCTGCATCATCTACCTCAGCTTTATATCTATATTTAATCTGCACTTTCCAAGCCTTCATATCCATCTCGAATATCTTTCAATTAGCTTCCATATCTCGCTCTAATTTCGCAGCTCCCTCTGCCCCCATTAAATAGTTATTCGTAATATATTTATAAGCTGCTCAACTTCAACTGGGATCGTATTAATGCCTCTGCATATTTGAGCGCATTGCGTTTGCTCAAACGTAAACATACATACTGACATACATACATATATGTATTCTATTTTTATTTACCCACCACTAACCAGCTCCCGCTGCCCTTTAGTTTTGTGGGGTTAAAGTTTCGTTTGAACTTTCGCGCTTTTCTGTGTGCCATTTGCAGATGCTTCACTTGGGCGCAAATTACCCAAAATGTTACCCAAGGCGCTCAGTACCCACACACACACACACACACACACACACACACACACACACACACACACACACACACAACAATGCGAAACTCGTGCAAAATGTTGGCTCGAGTTTTTGGTTAGTTTCGCCGAGTTGCGAGAGAGTTTAAAATGTAAACTGAGACCGCAAAATGCGTCTTGTAAGCGTATTTAACTTTATTATTTATGCAGAAATTTCTGCCATGTGTGCGAGTGTGCGAGTGTGTGTGTGTGTGCGTTTAGTGCGCTTATTAATTTATAATACACTGCGGCCATGGCGCAGCTTTTGCCAGGCCAGAACTTTGCATATTCAATAAAATGTTTCGGGGGGCAAAAACTTTGCCATTTCATACAGTTACTAAAATATTTTACCACACGCACATAAAGCAATTGCCCGTGTGTGTGTGTGTGTGTGTGAGAGAGTGTGTCTGTAGTAATAGCAAATTATTTACATAAAATAATACTTAAACATTTATAGGCTGCAAGTGGTAAGGGCAGAGAGTCAAGCAGATGAGATACTTAAGCAGATAATGAGAGTGGGAAGGGCAGAGAGAGAGAGAGAGAGAGAGAGAGAGAGAGAGAGAGAGAGAGGGAGAGAGAGAGAGAGAGAGAGAGAGAGAGAGAGAGAGAGAGAGAGAGAGAGGAGAGAGAGAGAGAGAGAGAGAGAGAGAGAGAGAGAGAGAGAGAGAGAGAGAGAGAGAGAGAGAGAGAGAGAGAGAGAGAGAGGGAGAGAGAGAGAGGTATAGTAAGCTCAACAGAGACTTGATCGCCTGCCAAGCTGAAACCTCCCAATCGATAAATATCGATACTTTGCTTAATTATTACTGTTAACCCAAACGTGCTCAGCTAATGCCTACTACAAGCTGTGGCGCCACCAGCTAATGGCGTCAAAAGCCATTCAAAATTCTCCAGCCCAAGAGCCCGCTCTCCCTCACTCTCTCTGCGAGCATGCTCTTGGCCAGGCATTGAACCAGTTTATTGAAATCTAATGAGGCGGCTACAGAACAAACAAAGTACACACGCACACTCACACACACTCGCACACGCACACACACATCTACGTAGATGCTACGTTTTATAGTTGGGTCAACAAAATGGCTGACAGACAATGGACGCAACGGATGTGCGTCTGCCTTCCGGTTATGGTTGAATTTGGCAGGCGGTCGGCTGGCGAAAGGGCGGCTGGGGGTGTGGCCACTGCCTTTGCGGGGGTTGGCTGTCATATTATTAAAGCCATAAATTCGAGTAAAAACAAATGAATGAAGCGTTGCCCAAATGTTGTGAAGACGACACAAAGATGAAAGCCAAGACAAGCAAAACGTTGCTCGAAGCTGAAATCTGGCGTGGGGCTGGAGCTGGAGCTGGAGCTGAGTATGTGTAATGGGATGCTAGGAAATCTCAGAGCTGGGCAACATAAGCATAATGGCATAAAGCGTTGATAACAAATTTGCGCAATTCAACATGAATGAATTCTCCAGAGGCTGAAAACAGACACAGAGATGGAGACGGACAGAGAGAGAGTGAGAGAGAGAGTGAGAGAGGGGGCGCAAGCGTGAGGCTGTGTAAGAGATAGTAAACGAGTTTGGGTGTGGGCACGGGGCTGCGCTATGAGAATGTCCTTTGCCAGCCTTTTGCCTTAAGTGCCTTAGCGTCCAAATGGCAAACAGATGGAGCTCAAGTGTGTGTGTGTGTGTGTTGGAGAGTGTTGTGTAGCACACAAAAGTCCTCGCCTGCGCCTAGTTGTGGGGCCAATGTAACGCTGGCCATGTCAACATGTAGCGCTGCCACGCCCACCGGCCACACACACACACATACACACACACGTAGCACGGGCGGCGCCTTGAGACGCAGCTGCCGCAGGACACTTGGCAGCGCCGTGAACACAGGACAACTGATTTTCCGGCATGAGGCACACTCTGTGATTTGTCGGCCAACAAGACACTAGACACAAGAGAGAGAGCTGAATGTAACTGACCAGCAGCAGCTAGGCACAAAGCCAGCTTGATGAAAAGTAGACAAAAGAAATCACGAGAGACAACAACAACAGCAACAACAACAACAACGTCTACTAGAGCTGCAACAGCAACAAGGAGACACGGCGCCCAAAGGGCATTTGGGCCTAGTGCTGTATGTCCTTAGCTTCCGTCGACCCCCTTTCTCTCTCTCTTTCTCTCTGCCCCTGGCTCGTCAAGTCGTCCGCTTGTTGACGTTTCATTTATCGTAATCAAGTGCGCAATCAATGCGAATGAGAATTGCACTTGAAGCATGTTTTCCTCTTCTTCTTCTCCATTTCTTTTTTTGGGCCCGACTCCACTGCCAGCTCTTTCTGCGAGCTTCTCTTCTAATTTACTTCGATTCTCCCTCTCTCTCTCCCTCTCTCTCTCTCTTTCAACGGAGCTGAGAGTGCATCCGAAGTGTGTCCCAAATTGGCCTATGAATTGCATCGCAATCATGTGCAATCACATTTGCCGACTGCCACACTCACGACATCTCCTCGAGCCCAAATTGAATAAAGCACGCGAGACTGACTTCCAAACATATTGAATCTGTAAGCCGATGAACTCTTTCACTAAGCACTGAAAACTATTCGTGAATGACTCATGAGTAGCAATGAGGTCTCCCCTATTACTCAGATTAGTTTTTCTATAATATTTGCTTTCTGCATCGAGTTCAGCTCAAGCATTTATTTAGATCAAATTTCATAAGGAACTTTGTTTGAAATTTTTCGAAAAAAAAAACTTACAATAATTTGAAAAATAAAAAAAAAATTGAAAAATACAAAAAAAGTGTGAATAAAATTGATCAAACAAAATTAACGAAATATGGAGAATTTAAATAATATTTTAAAAAAAATGTTTAAAAATATATTATATATTTATATCTTCAAATATATATATACATATAAAAATATTGTGAACAAGTTTTTAAAATCTCAAATCTCCCAATAAAAATTGATTAAATATTAATTTTTTTTAATTTTAAAAAACTTTCAAAATTTAAAAAATATTGGAAGTGTTGAAAAAGTTGCTTAAAAAATTAAAAAAAAATTGAAAAAAATTTTAAAAAAATATGTTAAGTGTTCAAAATTAATCAAATATAAATTTAAAATTAAATTAAAATTTCTATAACTAAAAAATAAATTTTAAAAATTTCAAAATTTGCCAAAATTAAAAAACAAATATTTTTTCAAAGCTTAAAAAATCTTTAAAAACTTGTAAACAATAGTTTTTCGATTAAGTCTAAGCAAAATTCCGATTGCTCTTCAATTTTTTTTTTATAAATTTTAGTTTTGAAGGCCACAAGCTTCGTAGAATCTCGCTTTAAGGAGCAGCAGCGCTGGCTACTCCCCTATTTGGAACAATGTTGGTTGGCTAGCTTGGCAGCTCTTTAGATTGTGTTGTGGCCAAGTCTTGCGTGTCTTAGCTGAAATGCTATCAAGATATTTCATCATAAACAAAAGTGCATGAAAAGGAGCAAAGAGAAAATGCGAAGCGAGTTTTATGGAAGTAACGTTGGCAACTCTGCTCGCTGCTGTCAGCGCAGTGTTCCTGGCACATGGCATTTCGTTTTGGGCCAGGTCTGATAATGAGCGAAGGAATCGAGTCGCGTTGCCGCAGAATGGGAACAACTTCTTGGATTATGTCAACTTTGCATTGCCAGCAAAATGAAATGGGAGGGAGGCGGGTGCTGGTGGCTCGATGTGGATATTCATGGTTAGTGCTCAGCACATTTTGAAATTAGTACTTGGGGGGGGGGGGTGGGTGGGTGGTGGTGCTGCTCAGGCGGTGGGCGCGGCGCTGTCTGAAAAACTTTTCGCGCAACCCATGCAAAAAATGTTTCGTTAACCAAAAATCGTGCCCAAAACTTTGCGGCCGATGCCGCGGACCCAGAGCTATGACGACTGACTGTTTTGATGGGTATTGTGTGGGGGGTTTGGCCTAGGCGCAGGGGTGGGAGTAGGGCCGGCAGTAGGGCTGTGGGGCTGTGGGGCAGAGGGTTGGCAGCATGTCGTTTCAACAACTTGTTTTTACTTTTTGTTTTTTTTTTTGTATTTTTTTTTGGTATTTTTGGATTTTTGCTGTGTTCATTTTTGGGCTGGACGAACAATAGAAAAGCGACGACGTTGCGCGATATTGTCAAACGGGTGGGTTTATTTTTTTTTCTTCCCTGCTGTGGGTGGTGCAGGCGGCTGCAATGCAATTTTTGTAAAGCGCAACAAAAATGCTCAACGACAAGCGACAACAGAAAATTGGATGAGCACTACGGCTGCTGGGATAAACCGCAACTGCCACTAACTGAATCCAAATCAGAGCGAGTGGGGCAGTGGGAGGGGGAGGGGCAGCAGAGACTGGGCAGAACGAGGCACATGCCACACAGCGCAATGGTGTCCTGGCAACTGGCAACTGGCAACTGGCGGTGCTGCCAGACCGGCCAAGCATACAAAATAACCGCAAGCCCAAGCTGCACATTATCTATGAATGTGGTTTTTGTTGTATGTGTGAGGGAATGGGCGTGTGCGTGTGTGTGTGTGTGTGTGTGTGTGTGTGGGGGCGTTGCGCTGCCGCCGACGGTATGTTTTTTATTTCTCGCAACGTCAGTTGGCGCAACAAAAAACGAGCGAGACAGAGACAGAGTCTGAGAGAGAGAGAGAGAGAGGGAGAGGTGTAGGCAGGCAGCGGCGCCTGGCTAAAGGGGGCAGGGGGCGGTGGGAGGGCATTGTGGCTGCTGGAGCACGCCAGAGCGGAAATTGTTGAACAGAACTTAAATCTCAACGAAATTGTTTTTGGCGACAGTTTGTGTATGCCAACCAGCCTCACCCACACCCTCACCCACACCCACGCCTCCATTGCCTTTCTCGTTGGACCTTGTTAGGCATTAGAGCACCAGCTGGCTGCATGCGCAAGTTACAAGCTGCATGTGTGTTAGCCTGAGCATCCCCCAGTCCCCTGCTGCCTCAGCTGTAATCCAACCTGCTGCTGCTGCTGCTGCTGCAGCCGCCTAGCCACGCCCACGCTCACGCTCACGCCCAGTGTGGACGAAGGCCTAAAGTAGCAGCGCCCTGGCTGCAGACAGTGGCACTTGCCACGCAAGCCATTGCCGACTCAGCACAAAAAGCAGTTGCAGCGTTGCCACCTAGTTTTTCTTCTAGAGTTGCCAAGCTGAGTTGTCAACTGATGATTGCTGGCAGATATCATATGGGAGGCTTAAATATACTATCTATATCCTGATATAGACTGAGTGAGTGAAATTGTTAGAGCTATGCAGGATAAACCTATACAAATCCATAACTTATAGCAATTTAAATTCATTTATCGATATATGTATATACGAAAATCAATAACCATTGATACTATCGATATATATAGCAATTGATCGATAAAAATTGCAATTAGCCCACTTACTCTTTGCTTCCTTAGCACTATAAATCAATATAGCTATCAAAAGCCATACTTGACACTTATTTATCGATAAATATCACCCTTAATCGACAGTATAATCGAATGATACGTTGTTTCCTTTACATTATATATTGATAGATCTACCAAAAACCGATAATTTACATTAATTTATCGATAAATATCGCAATTAATCGATCATCTAATGCAATCATCCTTCAATCCCTTTGCTGTCCATGCTGAGAGCTTACTCCTAATGGCCTTGGACCATAATTTATTGATCTTTAAATCGACTTAGGCATCTATTAATATATCTTGCGAAAGCATTTTATGCTGCTTTTAAGACAAGTTAAGCCAACTCAGCTTTAAAGCCCTTTGGGCCAACAGTAGCCAACGCTGCTCGCCTGCTGCTGCCTAGCCGGTTCTAGACTTTAGGCTTTACAGTTTTCTGTTTTCCAGCTTTTTTTTTTGCTTGTTTGTTGTTGCGAAAGGCCTTGGCTTAAGCAGGGGTTGGCCTAAAGGCTGAGTGGGTGGAGGGGTTGGAGTGGGGGTGGGGAGGTTATCCCAGTGTTGCAGTGCGGCAGCTTTGCAGAGATTTGTTGGCTTGGAAATTGCCCAACAAATTTCTGTTGGCGGGCCACAAACAACACACACTCGCACACACACAGAGAGAGAGAGAGGGGGAAGGAGGGAGGCGAGCAGGCTAGCCATATGAGCACATATCTATGCATATATCTCAACTGCAGCGTGTGTGTGTGTGTGTAGATTACTTACTTCTCGAGCGTTAGTCGTTAGTGCCGTTATTTCATAGTTGCCGTCACGCCCCGCAGCCGCAGCCGCAACCGCAGCAACCAACCCCAACCCCCAGTACCTCGCCCGATAGAGGTGCAGAGTGAGCGAGCGAGTGAGAGAGGAAGGACGCATTGGGGCGGCTACTTAGGCGACCGCCGCACAAAAGCGCAAAAAAGCCGTTCATTGATAATGTAAACTCAGCACAAAAATATCTCTACGGCGGCACAAAGGCAGCAGGCTGGCCGGGCCGGGCCGGGCTGGGCTGGGGCGTGGCGTGGCGTGCCTGTGCGCCATACATTTATGAAGCCAGTCGACAAAACTTTTGCATAGCACACAGGCCGGGCCGAGTGTGTTTGGTTCGAGTTTGAAGTCATGACCAAAAAATTATGTGGCTGTATTTAAAGTTGGCGCTAAGCTCGGTCCGGATATGGCACGGTACAGACAACGGACAACGGACTACGGCTCGTTTTTTTTTTTCGAAGCTCCCACACACTACCCTCGCCCAACTCCCACCTCCTATGTCTCTCTGTCTCCTTTTCTCTCTGTCTTTTTTTTTTGGCTGCATAATACTTTTTCAGTTAACTCGCGCGTTGATTTCAAGTTGACTTTTGGGCAATGAAACTTTTTTGTGATGATGCACAGCTCTCCCTCTCCCTTCCTCTCTCTCTCTCTCTCTCTCTCTCTCTGTCTCTCTCTCCGTGTGTGTGTCTATGAGATATGTGGTTTGTACTTAAATTGGACAGTGCTGACCACGCATTGCAGTCGTTAGCAGCCAAAGTTGAGCTACGTTTTGCCCATTCGCAATCGTTACATACCTGCAAAGAGACAGAGAGAGAAAGAAAATTAGAAAATTAGTCAATGGAAAATAGTTTTTAAATTAAGCTTAAAGTTGGGCATATGAATCTAAGATGGACTATAAGAGCTCAGTTCGGGTTGAAATGTTGGCCTCAGTTCGGGTTGAAATGTTGGCCTCAGTCGACTAGCTAAAGCTGAGATCCCTGAGTCTTGCTTTTCTCATCCCTCATGGCTTCCTCTACCACAACCAATTCCATCAATAGCCTGCCCTGACCCAACGGAATTTCGACCATGTTTTACGCACATTTCGTCAATTCCATTAGGGAAAAAAAAGACCGAAAAGAAAAAAATAAACAGGTCGCTCGTTACCATTACAAGTGTCATTAGTAAAGCTACCCTCTGGCCCCTAGCCTAAGGGAGGGCGGAGGGGTGTGCGTCGCTCGTTGCTAATTTCCTAAGTGGAACTTTGTGAGTGAGTCACGACGAGTCGCCTTGTCTCTCTTTGCTCTCCGGCAAATATTCAACTCATTTAACACATTGTCCAGATCCAAAGAGAACATAACCTCAAAACAACAACAACAGAGGTTACGAATGTAAATAGCCAAACCCAGGGAAAAGCAAAGAAATGGAAAGAAAGCTGCAGCGGGGCACTGAGAGGCGGGGGCTCTTTGTGTGTGTGTGTGTGTGTGTGTTGTTCTCGTCTATTTTTGCATAAATTAAGCATCGAGAACGCTGGCGCTCCCGACACATAACGGTATTGCTAATTACGGCATAATGTCCGAATTTACAGGCAGCACGGCGGCAGCGAACGCTTAAGGACAGCCAGCGCGAGAGCTCGAACAGTCGGCAACAAATTAGCATAATAACCTTTAATAATACAAACGAAAAATTAAATAACAACAAGAATGACGACGGAGAGAGAGAGAGGAGAAGGAGCGGGGGGGGGAAAAAACTAAACTCGAATATTAAGCAGACCTCGTTGGGATACGGGTTCAGGTAGGGCGTACGGAGAGGGTTAGCTCAGCTTAGAGGGCGCACAGAACAGAAGTTTTGAAAAGCGAAACTACAAGCCATTAACGCACATTAGCAGAACTTATAAATTTATTGCCTCGATACGCTGTGGGCGAGGGAGGCGTAGCTGCGCTACACCCTTATCGCGGGGAGGTGGTGGTAGGGTGGTTCGCGAACAATAGAGCGCGCCTAAGCCGAGGGTGGTGGGACGTCGATTGCTCGGTGCGATGTCAAAGTGAGCGTGAATATCGAACGGGGCCTGAGCAATAGCTAAATGTCGCAGGGATCAGCTGCGAGGGGTTGCAAAGGCAATTCGGGATATTTGTTGGGTTCCTTGGGCGCAGATTCCAATTTGTAGTGAGCCAAAGGAAACGGCAATTGAAGGTCAAATGGGAAATGGAGACGACCTGAGCTGAGGAGGACAAATGAATTGAAAGGGTGATCAAAGAAAGGCTCAGATGAAGAAGTAAAGAAAGGTCCGCTTGGAAGTAAGGGATCGGAAGGATGATCAGGGAAAGGACTAACTGAAGATAATACAAACTCTTGTGTTAGTTAAGAAATGAACTATTCCAACAGAACAAATTGTCTAGCCACGAGCTTCCAATGGAGCCACAGCCCTCAACACTTCAAAGAGCTGCCACTGCACAGCTAACTGCCTTGCAAGACCTCTCTACAAGCATAGACTCATCTAAAAATGTGCACAAATGGAAAGCTCAAAGCAAATGGCTTCTGCACCACTGTCGCAGACATCGCTTGGATATGGGAAGTTAGCTTGCCTCAAGGATTGCGCAAGGCTTGTGCTAATTTGTTTTCCAATTTGGCTGTGAATCGCATGTGTGTGTGTGTGCAAGACGAGGCTGGCAGGCTCGTTATCCTTGCCTTATGGCTCAGCCAGCTGCATTACTACAACAGCAACAACAGCGAAAAACCAAACAAAACAACGACAACAACAACAACAACAACCGAATGTGCCACTTAGTTAAATGCACACGTGCGAAATCTCTCGAGCTAAATGCAGCCAAATTCTCACTCGCCCTTATGCCGTAAGCACAATCCCAAACCCCGCTGGCTCAGGCCCTTGGCTAGCATACAGAGAGAAAGAGAGAGAGGGAGAGGGAGAGAGGGAGACAGAGCGAGACCCTTCAACCCGCATGTTCGCTGCTCGCTGTTTATTCCACAAGAAAATGCAATACAAAATGAATATTTAATTCGGCTTGCAGCAGATGGAAGCAGCAAGAATATTACGGGGTACATACATATATACATATGTATATATGTACGGACATGCTATATGCAGCTAGTGCAAGGGCGTAAGGGGGGAAGTCTGCAGTAGGGGTAGGTGCCGGGGTCAGAGCACAATTGCATAGGATTTTGTCGAGTCACGACGCGTGCAGAAATCAACGCTGTGCCATAAGAAGAAAATTGCATTTCACTGTTATCGGCAGAGATGTGAACATGTGTGCATGAGAGAGAGAGAGAGAGAGAGAGAGGGAGAGAGAGAGAGAGGGAGAGAGAGAATATATATAAATGTATAAGGACTATGTCCTTGTCTTCTGCTTAGCCAACAAGCCTTTGACAAGCATTCCATTTAAGAAACTAATTAGCTGAGCTCCAAAGCAATCGATAAGTTATCGATAATATGCAGAGGGAAGTAAAAACTTTTACTCAAATTGAAAATATATGTTTAATCTAATTAAACTTATAGTGTACAATCGATAATTTATCGATAAAACATATATCGCCAAGCAAGCCACTCAACTATTGCTTAACCAATTCTAGAGTATCTCAGAGTCAGGCATGCCACGTTTGGCAACTTTTTTGGCTCGTGCTCCCCTGCACTGGGAACAGTTGGTTTTTGTTTGTTCCGTTGCTGATATTTATTTGCCGCATAGCGGTGCATGTATTTTGGCTCCTGTTGCGGGCCCAGACGGCCAGACGGAAGGCCAGGCCAAAGAACAGAAGCAGAAGCCGGAACAGTAATACGGTAACGGTAAGAGGCCTCGCATCGTAAAGGCAGGTAAATACGGTTAACAGGGGGCAAACAGCAACAGCAACAACAACAACAACAACAACAACAACAACAACAACAACAACAAAACCCGATACACGTAATTCCCCATAAGAACCAATATACGAATGAACCAATATACCAATAACAACAGCTGACGACAGACGGCAACGACTTTTTGCCAACAGCAGCACAAATTTTATTTCAATTTTGAGCTTTTCCTTTAGTTGCCGCTGTCCAGGTGGGGGGATAAGTAAATTTTGTAAGATGTCAGGATATGTGTGACAGCAGAGTGGGAGCCACAGCCACAGCCACAGCCAGAGCCAGAGCCAGAGCCAGCTGGCACACATTGCTCCTGTTGACAGCCTGTTGCCAAGTGCGTTAAGTTAAGCCCGAATCGGAATAGCTCAAATGGCCAAACTGCAGCTGGCAGGACTGACTTTGCCAGGGCTAATGTGTAATTGGCCAAGGATATGCTAGAAATGGCAATATTTGAATATTTTCGCAACGAGCTAAGCTCGTAAAGTACTGCAGCTAAGCTAATGCAGTTTGAGAGTTCATTTGACTATAGTCTTCAGATTCTCTATCCGAATTTTCAAGCTTATTATATGAGAATTGTCAGTTCTATGCTCATAACTGTGTTAGGATCGCCTTGTAGCTGCCTGCCTCTCCCTCTCCTATTGCTATTCTGCATGCTGCATACATGCATTACCGTTATTTATACCTATACAACTCTCGCGATGTATATATATAGGTAGCTCATATCCGAACTTTTATATGATTACTTTTATGCAGCTGTTGTTGTTCCATTTGCCGTTTTGTATTCATTGCCTTTTGTTTTACAACAATTGCATGGCGACTCGCTGTTGTTGCTCTTCTTCTTCTTCTTCTTTAGTATGTTTTTCTCTTCTTTTTTTTTGTGCTGTTTTTGCCACACTCAGCATTTAAGTTTAGTTGGCCCAAAAAGGGTTGCTGCGCTCGCCGGTTGCTTTGGTCGTTTGGTAAACGCTTTGCATTTTATTTTATTCCTCGTTTTCGTTGTTTGCCACAATAAAAAGGGTGAATTTTTATATTTCGCCATAAGTTTTTATGGCTTCCGTGTGTGGCGGCGGCGGCGGCGGCGGCGGCTGTGTCTGTGCCCGCTGCCTGTGTGTGCCCTGCCTTAGCCCCTACCGCCGGCGAGTCCAAGTTCCTCAGCCCAGATCCTACCCTGCCCTGAGTTTAGACTCAGCCTAGTCGCCATTTGACTCTGGCCAAGACTACGTCTACCCTTGCCATTCCCTTACCCCTCTCTCCCTCTCCCTCTCCTTCTCCTACTCCTATCTCTTACGCTCTGTTGTCGACATTTTGTCAAAAGTTAGTCCAGTCAACCAAGTGGCGGCTCTGCGCAGCGCATGCGGCGGGGCTTGCGGTGTGTCTAACATGACGCGCCTTTACACTTAACTGTTAAAAAAAAAAAAACAAAAGTTTACCCTCTGACTTCGTGTCGTACCCTAGAAGAGAGTGCTTTGATTCGGTCAGCTAATGTGCGACAGAGAGAGAGAGAGAGAAAGGTAGCTAAGATGAGAGCTAAATGTAGCTGTGGAACTTGAACTGTATCTGTATCTGTATCTGTATCTGTATCTGTATCTGTATCTGTATCTGTATCTGTATCTGTATCTGTATCTGTATCTGTATCTGTATCTGTATTTGTATCTGTATCTGTATCTGTATCTGTATCTGTATCTGTATCTGTATCTGTATCTGTATCTGTATCTGTATCTGTATCTGTATCTGTATCTGTATCTGTATCTGTATCTGTATCTGTATCTGTATCTGTATCTGTATCTGTATCTGTATCTGTATCTGTATCTGTATCTGTATCTGTATCTGTATCTGTATCTGTATCTGTATCTGTATCTGTATCTGTATCTGTATCTGTATCTGTATCTGTATCTGTATCTGTATCTGTATCTGTATCTGTATCTGTATCTGTATTTGTATCTGTATCTGTATCTGTATCTGTATCTGTATCTGTATCTGTATCTGTATCTGTATTTGTAACTATAGCTGATCTGTATCTTAATAGAGAGAGCATTCAGTGTTCGGCTCTCCATGAAAAGTCCTTCTGATTGTTTTCTCTCGCTCTCCCTCTCTCTCTCTCTCTTCTTTGTATTTTTTATTGTCGGTCGCCTTGTTTTGCACTTTTAATTCGGTTTATTTGTGCAAAATTTATGTATGAGAGAGAGAGAGAGAGAGAGAGAGAGAGAGGGTGTGTGTGTGTGTGTGTGTGTGCGAGTATTTAGATTTTAATCTACTTTGCCGCTGCAGCTGCCAAAAACTTTTGACAACCCCCCACCAGAAAAAAAGGAACCAAAATAAATGCCAAAAACAAAAGGAGAAAAAGACAGAGAGAGAGAGAGAGAGAGAGAGAGAAAAAAACTTTAAACAAAAAAATGTTTAAAGAGACGCGAGAGTTGAATGTTGTTATTTATTAGGCATGAAGTCGAGAGGGGCTTGAGGGTGCCGCGGGGCACAGAGTGTGTAGGGGTAGTCGGGGCAGAGCTGGCTTAGCACACTTAGAGCACATTGAACCGCGCCGAAGTTTGCCTTCTCGGCCCATCAGGGCAATACGAATTAGGCGCTGTTATAGCTTGAGCTTAATATTCCATACATATTAACGGGAAATTAGCTTTAAGTAAACTCTATGTGAAGTATCTCTGCCTATCAAGCTGTGGCTGACAGCAGGGACTTTGCTTAGCAGAAGAGTTTTGTTCTAACTGACGGATCTGTCGGAGTTTCCTAGCGACATACGTAACAATATATAGAATCTGTGTCAGTTTTTGACAGCTATGGGAAAGACTCTATCAATTGTGGCCCTATGACAGCCATTAAGTATGCTAATCTGATAATAAAAATGCACAATGATATGCTCAGCTGGGCTGGCGTGTTCGGATTTCGCGATTTGGCATTCATTCAGGCACGATCGTTGGCTGCAATATCAGCTCGTTTAATAGGCCCCCAGTCAAATGAAATGTGCACACTTGATTGCGGCCATAAATTTGTGCTGTGAGTGTCCGGTCGGTCGGTCGGTCGGGTGGAGCCACACACAGCGCCCAAAGGAGCACCAGATAGCCACACACACACTCAAACAGACAGGCAGACAGAGGCGTGCATCTACCGAGAGGGGGGCTTAGCTGAAACGTGCACAGCAAATGAAAGCAGAGGCCAGTGTTAAATTTCAATGCCAATTGCACAAGTCAAATGGCAAAAGAGGGTAGGCAAACGGCACTGCAGCAGCTATGAGCGAAGAGTTTTATGCTTTTCTTGTATTCAATTCTTCTTTTCCCCTCTCCCCTCTCTCTCTCTCTCCTTTTTAAATGCAAAAATCCAGACACACACGTTCATTTGATGCGTTTTTGCGGTGCTTTTGTATTCGATAAATGCTGGCGAGAGGGAGGGAGTGTGAGCGGCTGCTGCTGCTGCGGCTGCTTGCCCTTTTAATTCATCAACTCTTAAATATTGCCTCTTCGCAAAAGTAATTAAAGAAAATATAAAATGGGCAAAGGAATAACTGATAAGCGTGGACGTAGCTGGGGCCGAGGCCGGGGCCGGGGCAGTGGCAAGGGCAAGGGCCATATTGCTGTACTTAAACGTTCGCTCAATTAGCATGCTGCACATTTTTCACATCCTTATTAAATGCCGCGCTTCCTCTGGCCATTCTCTGGCCTTTTGTGCATTTTCCGCTTGGCATATGAATTAATAAGAAACCATTTGATGGTTGAGCTCAACGGCCAAGCGGGCAACCAGGCACGGCACGGCAGGTCTCTCGCCGCACGCTGCGTTTTATTGACGCGTCTTTGTTGCGGTTTATGCATTTTTTAACAGTTCATTCAAATGACAACAGCACCGACAACATGAATAACTTGAACGGCAAACAAAAGTTCAGGCCAGCCCGCATATGACACATCGTAAACGGTTTTTATACGCCGAACACCTTTCATTAACCGTATACCCTTGTCGCATGCATTTCCAACTTGACAAGTTGCCTGTAAACATCTACGATTTCACGGCGATTTCAAAAGTGGAACAAGTGGAATGTTGGAATTGGAATAAATTAACACTTCTATAGTTCTAGAATGTCTTTCAGACTTGATAATATTAAAGTAAATATCAACGAATTCACAGACACTGCGAAATTGGTACAAGTGGAATGGTGGAATTGGAACTAATTAAAACAATTTTTTTTAGAATGCATTTGGAACTTAACAAATGAGTTAAGTAGATATATACGATGTATATATAGGCTGTACCAAACTGGAACAAGTGGAATGGTGGAATTGAAATACCATCGTAAGTTGAAGAGAAAATGATATTTGCCAAAAAAAATCAAGAAGCTTTTGAAAAATATTTGAAACAGTCTTCAAATATCTTTTATTCTAGTTGGATCGCTGGAATTGAAACATATCAAGCACTCTTTCACTTGATTAATAATTTAATCAGAACTCTACTTTCTATTTAGAAGATATTTTTCAAAAGACTCCATCATATATATAGGCATGTATTAAAGTTTTCTCAATCTTAAAAAAAGAGTATAAAGTCTTCGTTATATTGAAGCTTCGGTCTTTCTCATTTATGCCCACATTTGAACCAATTCATGTTAATTCGTCGATGAAAAATGAATATTAAAATCTATGTAAATCGATGGCGCTTTAATTTTTTGTTTATAACCGTAAAATACTTAAATTAATGGGCGGGTCACATACCCACACAGACACACACAGAGAGAGAAAGAGAGAGAGAGAGAGAGACAGAGGGTGAATTGTGGCACCTGCTGCAGCGGCTCACCTGGCTGCCTGCGGTGCATCCATTTGTACTGATAAACACCTTTAAGTTGGGTCGTCATTAACCCATTTGCTGGTCAGCCAGTTGGAATGCATAACTGGTATGCAGTTGAATGGCGGAAAAATGGAATCGGAATTGGTCAGCAATTCAGTTGAATAGGCTGTGTGGACAGGTTGGTTGATGAGCTGTGAGCTGCCAGAGTGGGAGGCTATATGAAATGAAACCTTATTTCTCATAACTACAATTTGGAACAATGGAATGGGAAGTTGGAAAAGAATATTTCTTGAAGAAACAAACTAAATACAAACTAAAGGCGGAAAAACTTTATGTAGACACTTGAGATAGTCTGAGTTCTTACGTAAATAGGAACTCAGCAACACAAGAGGAACGATGGCATTGGAATTTGTCGATGAATTTCAAAAGATATGCTAAGCTTATAAAATTGAATAAATAACTAATATGAAAAGACACTTGGTATATTCGGTTTTAAAGTTCTTCTACTCTACTGGAACGATGGAATTGACACACATTGACTATTGTTTATATTATAGCTGAAGGGTAATCAAACCTGATCGAAAAGTCAAGGGAATGTTGAACGAACACGTGTAACTGGTAAATTGAGTAAGCTTAAGTGGAACGATGGAATTAACACGATTCAAGTGCAGTGCCCATGCCCGGGTGATAGCTGCCGGCTATTTGGCTATCGCACAAGTTGATTTCCGAACAGTTTGTTGACCTCGCCCACACCAGAGGGCTGCTAAACACCCGTTCGGCTGTCTCGCCGCGAGGGCGGGCGGGCAGAAAGTGACAGAATGCAAGTTAACGCATGTCTCTCGGGCCGATTTGAATCGTTGCTGTGGGCCGCCGTCTAGCGGGAATTCCGACTGTCCCAAGGAGCGCCGTGCGCTGGGCACATACGTTAGCATTGTAAATCAAATGTCATGTCAATTTTAATTGCATTTTAATGATAAACGATGGCGCGAACTCGCGAACTACTCGCGACCCCCAGCCTAACCGCATGTGCCCCACAGCGCAAAGGGTTAAGTTAAACTTGAGCTGAGTTGGGTTTAGTTGCATGTGCAGAAAATCAATAAATGTCCTCGTCACTTTCATTCAATTTGATTCACGCACTCAGCGCAGACAGACAGGTTGCAGAGAGAGAGAGAGAGAGAGAGAGAGAGAGGCATACAGATTGGCAATTAAATTGGCCAACATAATAATCATATTTAAGTACGAGCATATGCATTACCCGTCATAGCTCACTGGCATTTGATTGCAGTTCATTTGCAGACACAATCATTCGCTCATTCGCTCATTTGCTCAATCGCTCAATCATTCAGTCAGCCATGCAGCCATCTAGTCAAGCTATCCATCTATGCTATTTATGCTTGCATTGAAAGGCACGAAACGTTAATTAAATTATTCTTTATCCAATAAAATATTAAAAGTCCCAACTTCGTGGGCAATGCTCGACTATAACATACCCTGTCAGCGGACAGTTGAGTAGCAAAAGCAGCACAGGGTATTTAGTGGCCAAGCAAAATAATTGATAAATAACATTTATTTCCCCTTTGTTATATCGACAATGCAGATACATATATATATATATATATATCCACGATATATCTCTCTATATATATACTGTAGTGTAGCAACAGTGGCTGCCATTTTTCCGCAGCAAAGTGCAAAAATACGATTTTTTAATTGATTTTTAATTAAATGTTTAATTGTCAGTTGCAGGCGCGTTTTGTTTTCTGCGCTCCTCGCTCATCGCCCTGCCCAATGTGTGCCAATTCCACCCGTTTCAAGTGGCACTTCACTTGCGAATATTGCCCAAGTTGAACTTTGTTTTTACGCTATTTGGCATTTTATGATTATTTGCTCTCTATGGAAAAAAAAAACGAAAACGAAAATGAAAACAGAAAAATTGAGGAAAAGAAAAAAACAATTAAAATTGTGAAATTATTTTTCTATTGAGAAACTGGGGCGATGCTTGTGGCAGAGCGTAGCGAATGATATATGGGCAGCAGAGTGAAGCCCAATTAAACATTTGCCATTTGCTCAGCAGCAGAAGGAAGGAGACTTCGGTAGGAAGTGAGTGACATAGGGAGAGAGAGACAGAACTTCAAGATGGAGGGTGATAAAGAGAGGGAGAGAGAGAGAGAGAGAGATGTAGAGGTTGAGAAAGGGCAGAGACAGAGGCAGAACTAAGAGAGAGATTGAGAGAAAGCGAACTCTGAGAGTGAACTCTAAGAGACAGATCTCCTAGGAAGAGGAAGAGATATGCATATATATGAATAGAGCTCTGAGAGAGAGAGAGAGAGTAAGAGAGATAAAGTTAAGACAAATCTGTTTCTCTTTCTTTCATCCAGCTAACAATTATCCACTTGATGTCCTCTCCCATTCCTCGAGAAGTTAAAAATGATTTTCGTCTAAAATGAAATGATTTATTTCACATTAAATTATGTTTCATTTCAAGCTGTCAGCAGAGGTCGCTCCTTATAAAAAGCCAGCACATTTTCGCTAAAAAAAAGCAGCTGTCACAACTACGCTCTCTTTCTAAGCAACTTAATCTATCTCTGTCTGTCTGTCTCTCTCTCTCTCTCTCTCTCTCTCTCTCTCTCTCTCTGCTGCTCTCTCAGACACATTTGCTGTCTTAAACTGTTTACGCGCTGCTTTTGGCTTTAAGCTTAGTACACAGCTAAACTATATATATAAGAATTTATATATAGAAAAGGAAAAAGAAAGAGCGAGTGAGCGAGAGAGAGAGAGAGAGAGAGAGATCATTGACAGGCGCTCAGCCAGCGCTTGGCAATTGTTTGACAACTTGGAAGCATTTCGCTTTAGCCAAAGCCCAGGCTAAACTTTTTACAAACAATGGCAGCGAGCCGAAGCCGGAGCAGGAGCAGGAGCAGGAGGCGGAGTGGGGTAGCCAGGAGGGTGGAGCCAGGGCTGCTGGGAAAAAGTTTTGTAATGCGCTTAAATTTCTTTCTTAGTCGCACAGGTGGGCTCGATTGTTGTTGAAAGCTGTTGTCGTCGCAGGTTCAGCGTTATTAGCATTACGCCCAAAATCAACAGCAAATGGAACGAGTCTCGATGAGTCTCTGGCCATTCCATCAGATGATGATAACGATGCCGATGCCGATGCCGCTGCCGATACTCATGATGATGATGATGATGCTGATGCCGATGATGATCATTGGCAGCGCACGTTGTGAGCCTATCACGTACGTTTGCCATCAATAACGCAACGATTTAACTTGTCTCGTTCGCCCAGGGGCCACGTAGAACAGCGCTGACCCCCAGCACCGCAGCACCCGAAAGCTACCCCCCCACCCCCCGCAGCAGCCATGCCCACACTGGGCTAGAATGT
The DNA here is from genome assembly GCA_018903745.1 of Drosophila repleta. NCBI lineage: Eukaryota > Metazoa > Arthropoda > Insecta > Diptera > Drosophilidae > Drosophila > Drosophila repleta. The sequence goes on along the minus strand of JAEIGN010000750.1, from coordinate 1,180,709 downwards.
CACGCCCACCTAGCACGTACACGCATGCCACGTAGATTAGGCCCGTAAGCCTCGACTGGATGCCAGCCAGATAAAGCACTAGTCCACTTGTTTCTATCCCGCTGTTATGCTGGCATACCCTAGAAAGGTGTGTGAAGCTGGGTATGCTGGGAGTGTGTAGCTGTGTAGAAAGTGGACTAGAGCAGGTGTCGGACATGTAGAGGTATATTTGTGAGACAGAGGGAGAGATAGGGCCAGACAACTGAAAGTTATATTATATATAAAGGATCACTCAGAAATAGTCTCATGATTTAGAGCGTAAAGTAAAGGCATCTGCAAGTCGTGCACATCCTTGCCTCTGGCCCAGTATTGTTATTTGTTTTTTCTCCTCCTCTCTCTCTCTCTCTCTCTCTCTCTCTATCTCTCTTTCTCTGAGCTATTTTGTTTATCGATATAAATATTGGCAACTTTGGGGCTAGCATTTTGACTTGTCACGTAACGTGCTGCCAGACAGCCGAAAATACCAAAATGCAAATGCAAACGGCAAGCGGGCAACGGGCGGGGTATGGCCATAGCTAGGATAACTGTTTGAAGGAAGAAAGCTGGTAAAAATGGCTTTTGGTAAACAAATCCACTTAGCTGCTAATTGGCGGCCAATCAGGCAGTAAAGCTGCCTACCAGAAGAAACACAACAGGAGGAAGAGAAGAGTGTTCCGCCTACCAACCACCACCCGCCACCAAGTCGCCCGCGTCAAGTGCAGGCACTGAGATAGCATGCCGTTGCCACGCCCCATGGAAGCGTAAGAAAGCGCATCACGTGCGGCCATCATCTTGTTACTTAGCTGCTGCGTTTATCTTTCTGTTGCCGGTTTCTGTTGCCAGTTTCTGTTGCTGTTTCTATTTCAGTTTCTGTTTCAGTTGCAATTGCTAGCCAAATCCATTTTAAGCAGACACAACAACAGCAGCAGCAGCGGGCGGGCGGGCGGGTTAGGCGGGCAGTTCAGGCTCCAGTTAGCAGCGTCTGCGGTTAGTGGACAAACAGCAAAAGAAACAGATGGACAGGCAGCTTGAAAGCAAAGAGGGGAAGGGATCGGAAGGGGGGTCTCCCTCTCTCTCTCTGTGTTGCGACAGTAACGAAAGGACGCGAATATAGCTGGAGGGTTGGAGGAGCGTGCGAGCGGCAGGGTTAAGATGGGGCCAAACAGTGATAGTCGTAAAAATACCCATGAGATGTCGAAGGCATGTTGCAAAAATTTCAAGCTCAAGCTCCAAATGGCAGCCAGAGTCAGAGTCAGTTGCCCATGGCCAACCGCACACATACACACACACACACGGTCAGCATACGTGCAGACACTGGCAACGCACGTCAGTGGCATAAAAGTTGCCTGTTTGGATTTCAAATGGTCAAAATGTGGACATTTGCTTAAAAAAAAGAAGAGAGAGAGAGAGAGAAGAAAAAAAAAAAAGAAAAGGAAATATAAAACAAAACAACAGCCAGGAGAAGGCGCTACGGGGCTTGCGAGCTGGGCGCTGGTCGCTGGGGCAGCGCGCGGCATGCCGGGCACATCGAAACCAGTCGCGCTGCTCAGTTATTGTGGCTGGCCCAAAACCAGAATCTGCTCGAGCAGAGCCAAGGCACAAGCACTGAAACAAGCAAAAAGGCTAAAGAAAAGGGTTTGCTAAACAATGCTGAAGAGACAGAGAGAGAGAGAGAGGGAGAGAGAGTAGAGACCTGAGCATACAGGAGAAAGAAAATGTTTCATTTGATAGTTCCCAAAAACAAAGAGCTTTAAGACTGATGACTTAAAGCTAGCAAGTCTTTTACTAGTAAACAACTAGAAATTCAAGAATGTAGGTGAAAGAAACTGAGAGAGAGAGAGAGAGAGAGAGAGAGAGAGAGGGAGGAAGAGGAAGGGAGAGAGAGGGGCAGGAACAAAGAGAGTTTGAGTAATATAAGATCTATAGGAGAAAAATCGTAAGCGCCTTAAGCTCGGAGAAAATAGAGCAGAGCAGAAAAAAAGTAGCAAGAGCACAAAAGAGAGTCGAAAAAAGGAGAAAGAGAAGAGAATGGAAAAGAGAAAACAACGCCAGAGACAACATAAGAAACGAAGTAGAGCAAAAGTTTCAAAAGGCTATGCAGCAAAAGCAGATGTCCTAGGACTTAGGGATGCCTCGGACTTTTATAGGAAAGCAAATCTGATATATATCCTCAAACTGATCTAATTAAACTTGACAGTTAAATGTAGCTAATCTAGTTGAATATATATAAAGTTTCTATAGCTAATAATACAGCGGATATGGCATGCCTCTGACTCTCTCACTCTTTGTCTCCCTGCTTAACTCGCCCAACTCCCTCCTCGCTCTCTCAGTCCCATTTCTCTGCCAGCATTTGACGTGCCCGACTGGAGCTGAGCTACAGCTAAATGTAGAAGTCAGCTCACTTGATTGTTGTTAGCTGCTGGCTTCGCCTGCAGGCCAGCTAGTTGGCTGTAGTTGGCCCCAATCTCTCATGGCATTGGGTTATTCCTGCTCTATCACTTGCACGCATTCACACAAAAATCACTTTTTTTTCTTCTCTCTCTCTCTCTCTCTCTCTCTTTGGCTGCTGCTCGTCTTCTGCTGCTTCTTTTCATTTTCGTTTTCGTTGTTTTTTTTTTTTTTTTAACTAAAAGTTTGCGTTTTAGCTTTAGCCAGATTTATGTTTTCCTGCTTGCGTTTGCAGAATTGTTGTCGGAAGTTTTTTGTGCAGCATCATGGCACACACACATATGTGTGTGTGTGTGAGTATGCGTATGGCTGGAGTTGGAGTTGGAGGACAGCAAGAATAAAAAAAAAGTTCTAAAAAGATGTTTGAAAAATAAAAAGTGCACCCCGAAGTTTTGAGCAGCAACGGAGAATTAAACATGAGGAGAGCAAGGGGAAATGGGGAACTGAGCCCAAAAATATGTTAAGAGCCTGGCAGAAACAGAAGCTTCAGTCGCAGTCGCAAATAGCTCTAGCCGCATTGATGTGTGCCTTACGACTTGGCCTTTGACTTGGGTCTTTCTCTGTCTCTCTCTCTCTCGCTCTCTCTCGGTTTGTCGTTGTCTGTGATTTCCACTCCATGTCCTTTTCGGTCCTTTAGCATTAGCTGTGGCGTGTGCCTGATTAGCCCAGTCTCTGTCTCTGTCTCTGTCTCGTGTTTCTCGTGTTTGCGCTCATCTTTTATGTTTTCTGGGGGATCTTTCGGTTGCTTAGTTTCTCGGTTTCTCGGTTTTTCGGCATTTGGTTTCGGCTCTTTCACTTTCACTCAACATGTTGTCCAATTAGCCGACAGGGCACAGCGCAATGCTGCCTCATTTTCTGTGTGGCATGTACTTCAGATGTCATGTTAGTTGTTGCTACTGCTGCCGTTTGCTGCCCCGCGGCGCACTTGACTACCCAAGAGAAAAAGTAACTGAAAACTGTATGTCGGACACAAGTGGACTCATTAGGTTACTTCAAAAAGCCTGACCTCATAATCACAGCCCCCGGGCATTAGGCTCAATTACATAGACTTAGCTCCTTAAATTAGTTGAAAAGAACATGAATCACAAAACAAGCTTCAGTTTGTACATATTTCCGCTGCCAGCAGTGCTTGTTTGGGTCTATCTAATCAGTGAACTCGGCTCTATCAATCAAGCCTTCCGACTATACTTGACTTCTTCAATACTATCTGCTTCAATCGTTCAATCAAGCTAAGTTGGCGCTGTATTTACTCCAATCTCCTATTAAATCCTTCATTCATTTTCAATCCTGCCTCATCATTAGCCCTCAAACTGCCTTCAATCAATACCTCTTCAATCTCAATCAATCTCTTTTCACTATTAATTAAACTCTTTATTCTAGGCCCAACCTCAATCATTCCAGATACCAGACCCACCCTCAGCCAGTCTTTAGTCAAGCTCAATCAAGCCAAATCTCTCAATCATTAACTTGACTTAATCCACCCAGTGGCTTAGCTTTATATGGCCACATTCGATCAGCGCTTTCTGGACCATCTTCAGCGGCAGACAGCTACCGTCATCAATCTCACCTAGTGGCTCAATCAATGCTTATGACCTTTGCGCTATATATTTACAAGCTTTTCAGCAAAGCTTTTAGCTATCATTCAAGCCCAATAACCGCAAAGCTTAACCCCGCACACACACACACACACACAGACGCACGCAAGTAACATTCGAGAGCCGACTGGAGGCTCGTTAAGCGCCTGTTAATGACGCAATTTCCGTGCAGCGACCACCGTGTGCGACCTTTTGGGTCAGCACATATATCGTATATATATATATATATATATATATAGCACAACTTCCTCTTCTGGCTAATTAGCTTAGCGCAGTTAAACTGTTTGCTTATTGAACTACACGACTCGCACATTTCTATGGCATCGATGAGAATTGCCCGCCTTCAGTTACCCAGCCGATGGGAAGCTCCTCGCTCTCACCCATTCTCGTGCCGCCGGCGTGTGGGCTTTGCCAAAATGGCAGACAATAAATAAAACACACACACACAGACATACCTACTACTGAAGAGAGAAATAAAAAGTGTGGGGGGGGGGACTAGAAAGGATAGGACGGTTAGATTGCTGGAATTGCTGTCTGCGAAACATGCCACAAGAACAAACATATTATATGGCAGATCCATAGACCCAAACAACGCATTCCTCTGCACACAATTCCGGGCCATTACACTGAGAAATGTGACACAATTTGAATAACATTTAAAATATAAAATTGAGCATCAATTCGGCCCAAGAAATGGGCAACCAAGTGGTTGTTAAACCAGATACCAAAAATGAACCGACAAAGAAACAACAACAGCAGCAAACAAATGGTAGCTTTGGCCCTCGGGATACTCTGTATGAAATTGCGATTCGAATGAAACTCTCAAAGCTCCAGGCGGGCATATATATATTTGATATATATTTTATATGTCTAGTAGAAATTTAGATTGTAATGTGATATGGGAATTTAATGCCATAAACTGTTATAATGTTATAATCATAAACTATTATACTGCCATATTGTTAAACTGATATACTGGTATACTTTTATATTCTTATTCTTTTATACTATATACTGTCTACTGCTATATTGTCAAACTGTTTTACTGTTATACTGTTATACTGTTATACTGTCTAACTGTTATACTGTTATACTGTTATACTGTTATACTGTTATACTGTTATACTGTTATACTGTTATACTGTTATACTGTTATACTGTTATACTGTTATACTGTTATACTGTTATACTGTTATACTGTTATACTGTTATACTGTTATACTGTTATACTGTTATACTGTTATACTATTATACTGCTATACTGTTATACTGTTATACTGTTGTACTGTTATACTGTTATACTTTTACACTTTTATACTCCCATACTATTTGATTGTTAACCTTTTATTCTATTAAATTGTTTGACTGTTATATGAGCTGTTAAGCTGCTATATTGTTACACTGTTATATGAGCTGTCATGCAGCTTGCAGTATTTTACTGGGTATTTGCTGAACGAATGGGCATGAAATTGTAGACCAGCTTCGCTCATTGCCTACGGCTGCGCCTACACATGTTGCTGTGTTCTTTTATTGGTCGGATAACTGAATGAATCTTTGAACACTCTCACACTCTCCCCCTCTCTCTCCCTCTCTCTCTCCCTCTTTCTGTCTGTGTCTGCAGCGTTTTCCACTTTTCTTGTTTGCTTTTCTCATCTCATCTCGTCTTATTTTATTTTATTTTTATTTTTATTTATATATATTTGTTGTTGTTGTTTTGTTTTTGACTAAATTGCGTAAATTATTGGCATATGTTGTCTTCGGAGCGCGCCAAGAGGCGAGCGCAATGAAACATTTTAACCCTTTTCGTTGGCAACGTCGAGGATGTCGCTGAAATTGACAGTCGCACATTGTTGGGGCGAGGCTGATGCTCTAGCACAGATGGAGTGGAGCGGAGTGGAGAGTGGCGAGGAGTATTGGGCGGAGGGGGCTGGTGTGACTTGAGTGGGGCAGCCAGATACTTTGGCATGGCATTTCATTCCACATTCTCCACCCGCCCGCCACGGCCGGGCCAGGCCAGGCCCTGCGGCTGCCAGTTGGCTGTCAGTTTTGCTCGCTTCTCGTTTTCTTTCGCCTCGCTCCTTGCGTTCTTGCCTTTCGCCTCGCTTTTGTTTTTTTTTTATCATTTATTCCCATTCTTTGGCATTTTATGTGCGCTATTTCGCGATGTAGAACAATAGCCCGACTAGCCGGGCCTGCTCCGGTCTGGACCGGCTTGTAGGACTCGCCGCTCGTCGCTCTCCGCCTGCCTGCCTGTCTGCCTGCTGCTCCATTCATCCTTCTTCAGCTTGAGCTTCATCTTGGTGTGCTCTTTTGTTACAACTAAACGCGGACTCCGCACTATACTTCATCTGCTGCAGTTACTTTTTTTGAAGAGAGAGCGACAGAGAGAGAGAGAGAGAGAGAGAGAGAGAGAGAGAGTGAGAGAGAGAGAGTGAGAGAGAGGCACCCGCAACCCTTTTTGCTGCTGGAGCTATCCAACTTTATTGTCTTGCCAAAGAAATAGACTTTTAATATACCCGGAGCCTAGCACTGCGCACAATACACGGACTTCCATTATCTATGTGTGTGTGTGTGTGTGTGCTTGGGGTGTAAAGTGAGTGGGTGTGTGTGTGTGTGTTGGGAAATATTAGGCACTTTTGCCAGTTCATTGACTTGCCACAACAATAGTTTGAAGTTTGTCTGGCAAAATATGAGCGAACATTTGGGAACCCAACCCGGAAAAAAAGGATCAGGGCCAAGGCACGAGGAGGCGAGCACAAGACTCGAACAACGCCGGCAACATGAAACCCTAGACATAATGGCCCGGCCGTAGTTGAGCCAATAAACGAGGGGCTTCAAACTGAATGGAAGGCATACGAAATGCAATTCAAACAGAACGCGAAAGCGCACAGGCACTGAAAGGGTGCAAAGGTCGCGACCAGGTGAGGCACATATGATAAACCCAAGCCACAATAGAGGAAGTTAGAGAAATTAAGGGCTGAAGATTTGTTTCAGATCTAGTTGGCGTTGGCTAACTGGGAAGTCGATGTCGCACGCTGGACTAACGAAGCTCCCCCAGAACTCATTCAGCAGTCGAAGCAAGCGTTTGGCATTACACAAATCTAAATAGCTCGGTCTACACACAGCTGACGACATTGAATAGAAACGAAATTCGAAAGTAAATTATTATTAATTTTTGGCTAACTTAGAAACAGGAATCCCCATCTGAGCCGAGAGTGGAGCTTATCAGCGACTAACAGAGATGTTCAACAGGAAGCAACAAAAGCCGCCAGCGAAGCTGCCAGAGATGGAGAGACCGACGGAAGCCAGCTCGAGCAGCGGCGAAGACGCCGATATTAGCAGCAGCATCAGCACCGGCGTCGGTAGTAGCAGACCCAACCTCAACGCGAGTCACCTACCGCAGGGCGACAATGCGAACGTGTTCAAGCAACTGTTCGCTACACTTGAGGCGGAGCACCAGAAGCTGCAGGGCTTGGAGCAGCGCCGCCTTAAGCTGACCGAAGAGATGAGAAATTTACGCGATATGCTCAAGGAGGAGAATCTCCGGCTGCGCGGCCAGTCGCAGGAGCAATCGTCTCGGTCAGATGCCACACCGAGCAGCTCCACCTCCAACTCTATCAAGAAATCGAATCAACGGAATGCCAAGAAACCACCACGTGAGTAGAGATCAGCTGACTTCACTCTCCGACCCTCTTAATCTGCTGCGCATTGGGCCAGGTCAAGTGGAATTTGCGTTGAACGAAGCGCCGTCCTTTAGCGATTGCTTGGATATCGACACATTGGAGTACCATTCAGCCCAAGATCCGCTGGTGTCGGTGCCGTTGATGCACGAGGAGGCGATACGCCCCCCAATTGCCGAGATGGTCGTCGAGCTGGTCGACAACAATCCGGCCTTGCGACGCATGCAAATCATTGAATCATCCTCTCTCTGGCACACACCAGTTACCGCAGTGGATCTGGAAACCAATCGACAAATTTCGGACATATCCGTAGTCCAATCCGGCACCGAGTCCGAAGCCCATCCAGACAGCATGCCAACTGATTGAGCGCATCAGTGGCAGCAGCAGCAGCCGCACCACACGCTGTCGACCGAGGCCTAGACCGAAACATGTGCTGAGTATGAAACACATACTGTATACCTGGGCCATCCCATTCTCAAGTTCACCAACAAATTTTTAGTAATTCATGTTTGATAACAGCTCAAAAGTCAATTTAATCAAATTATAAAAAAAAAAAAAAAACAGAAACCCAAAGCAATATCTATCCTCTACAGCTAATTGTGCAGAAGGCAGAGATGTAAAGAAAGTCTTCTCAGAGTTATCGATATTTATCGATAGAGTTCAATATTCTCTTGAGGTAGATGCTGAACATCAGTCGAATGACCTTATATGTATGAATGACTATGTATATATTATCTCTAGTTCTAATAGGGTTTCGGTTATCTCTCTCTCTCTCTCTCATTCTCTTTCTGTTTCTCTTTATTCTCATTGTCATTCATACTCTCACTCTCATTCTCATTTTCATTTTCATTCTCATCCTTATTCTTATTCTCATTCTTATTCTTATTCTAGTTTTCATTCTCATCTTCTTTCTCTTTCGCTCTTTCCTTTTCTCTTTCTTTGCTTTTCTCTCATCGGCTCTCGCTCTTTCACACTTTTTCCTTTCTTTCTTACTTACTTATTTTCTTCCTCTTTTCGTCTCTCAGTCTTTATCATTATCTTTATCTCCATCTGTCTCTCTTTCTCCTTTTCTCGATTCCTCTTAATTTATGTGTCTTTCTTTCTTTTCTCAATCCTATTCCTTCTCAGTCTCTCTAGTAATCTGCTTTTTCTCTCCCGTTCTCTCACCTTTTCTCCTTTTCGCTCTCTTTCACTTAGTTTCTCCTATTTTCTCTCTCTTTCTCTCTCTCTCAGTTGCTGTCCTCTTAAACGTTTCACTCATAATTTGTATACAATTTGTTAACCTTAGGGCTTGGCTTTGTTTGGCTTGGCTCGAGCTGCTGCTGCTGCTGCTGCTGCCGTCGTCCAGTTCCAAAACAAATTAGTTGCCAACTGTCCGAAACAAATGTTGCGCACAGTTCCTCCACCCCTTGCTACCCACTCTCCCTCTCCCTCTAGGAATATCTATACACCTATATATATGTATATATTTATAAATAAATATATATATAAAGATTCTATATATAGACGCAATCACATGAAGCTCAGCATTTCAATCATAATGCTGCTGATGAGCTGACTGGACGGACTGTGGATGCTGAAATGCCGCTGGGCCAGCTGGACATTCAGCTGCTGGCTTATATGTTCTCTGCCTCTTCCTCTTGCTCGACTTGTGCTTCTTCCTTATGCGAGGCATGTGCTGGGCTTATTGATTGGTAGCCTGTGGCCCGCTTCTCCAACTCCTTGTAGTTGCGATTCTTGTTGTTTTTGTTGCTTTCCTTCTTCCTGGCTTTATTTTTTTGCTGGTTCGCTACTTCAGGCTTGGGCGACTAGGTCAAGAGGTCAGGCCACATGTAGTGAAGGGGCCGCCGCTCGGCAAATTTGTCAGTGGGAATGCGCACTCGAGTGGGCGACGGGCTGACGGGCTGTGGCATTCCTTCATGTGCCATGCAAATTTCAGTGCACAAAACTTTGTTGCAACAGCCAGGCTCAGCCCCAGCTCGGCCTCCGTCCGCCGTACCGTCAACAGCACGGGCTGCCATATTTCGCATATTTTGCCATATATTTTTTATTTTTTTTTTTGCCTCTGCACTTGAAGTTTTGTCGTTGTTGCTGTTGCTATTTATTGTTGTTGTTGTTGTTGTTGGTGCAGCAGGAAGCCGGAAGCCGTAGCCGAACCCAAACAGAGCGCGGAACTTCTTGCAAGTAAACTAAACTAAACTAAACTCAAACCGAACCAGAGCCTGAAACTGGAACTGGAGCTGGAGCCGTAGCCGTAGCCGTAGCCGAGTGAGGCAAACAACTTGTGCCTGCAGCACCTGTCCCCAAAGGGCTGCAAGGGGCTGGGCCTAAACCAACAACGCCCACAGAAATTACTTATGTATATTATTGTTGTTGCTCGCCGGGAGTGGGGGCGGGCGGGCACGCGGGCAGGTCGTGAAGTAGGTCATTAGGGGCGTTCTAGCTGTCCGCCCGCCGGGCTACTTGAATTATTAAATGTTTGTTCATAGAGCACATTTCCCAGGTCCTGCTGCCAGTTGCAGCGACGTTGAAATGCTGAAAACTTTCCCAAAATAGAAAAAAAAGTGGAGAGTCGACGGGAATCAAAAACTCTCGGCGGACTCTTAAATTCAGTTTGCCAGAATACCCTGTAAACGGCCAGCAAGTGGGCTATATTTGGTTGTTTACTTTGTTTTGATCTCTCTCTCTCTCTCTCTCTCTCTCTCTCTCTCTCCCTCTCTCGCTCTTCAATAAGGCATTCTTGCTTCACTCGCTTCAAGGATTATACTTTCTCATTATTTATAGCATATCTTCTAGTCGCTCTTACTTGTTTGTAACCCAATTCTTACTCAATTCTTACCAATCACTTGCCAAAACTTGCATCGAAGCAAAACTTACCTGTGGAAAGGAGAAAGAAATATTATTAGCAATTAGCTGGGAAAAAGTAACCGAAGTTCTTAAAACAAGACAATTACTCGGCTTTAAAAGTTGAAGACTTAAGGAATAGTTGAAGCAGTCAAGAACTTTTAAGAACAGTAGGAAATCTTATACTAGAAATACTTGACAGATGAGATAGGATTAAAGTAACTTAAGAATAGTTATATGAGCTAAAATATTATAGTATATAATTAGCTTAAGCCATACCCAACCTTATCCAGAGATTGAATAGTAGGAAATCTTATACTAGGATTAAAGTAACTTAAGACTAGCCATACCCAACCCTATCCAGAGATACGTCTATACACCTACTCCCTTTACAACTTCTCTTCTAGGGTATTTCCCCAGCTGAGCCCAGTAAAATACCTTCTGCATTTATGCAAGGTAATTGTCTTTGAACAGTTTTTCTTTTTTTTTCTTGTTGGGGCGGGCTCCCTGGTTGACTGGGCAATCCATATGCATATGAGCGGCTCGGGCTGGGCCACTTTTCCTATTGGAATTGTCCAATAAAAATTAATTGAAGTTTGCATTTAATAAAGCCTGGAGACCATTGCGATGCTAACAAAATAGTAACTACGCACAGACAGACAGAGCACCGCAAAAAATGCTAACCCACTTTGGCTGGCCCAAAAAACGTGGCTCCTGTGTCTCGCTGCCTGAAGTATCTCTTCCTCTCGCTCTCTGTCTGTATCCTTTTCACTCTGGCTGTAGTTGAGTGTGCTGTGCACAATGTATTCACTAGAGCATCATCATAGATGCATCCACTCAGTCGTTGTTATATTGTTGCCAACACCCAACCTCCAACTTGCTCTCTCTCTCTTCCTCTCCCTCTCTCTCTCTCTCTGTCTCTCGCTCTCTCTTTCTGCTCATAAAACTCACTCAAGTAAAAGTACGAATGGTTTTCGATATGAAATGCATGAAACTGACAGCCAAACATATTGCGCCGCATTTTTACCATACAACAACAGCAGCCTGACGGGGGGGTGGGGATGTCTCCTCCAATTCCCAAACCCCCTCAGCCCTCCCCCTCTCTGCAACCCCTTTTACAGCTACTACATGTTGCCTGTGTGACTGACTGTTGGTTACCCATTTGGCCATTGCCTACCTCTCGCTCTCTCTCTCGCCGCTTTCGCTGTGCACATTTCGTTTTTGATATGCGAGATATGAGCCTGAGCGCTGTTCCTATCAAGCACCTACCCTTCCCCCGCCCTCCGCTGCCTCCTCGCCCGTCTCCCCTCAAGCTCTCGCTCAGAGCTGCGGACTGGGGCTATTTGGCATTGTTGAAGCTTGTTTTATGAAAAGGAATATACACAATATCCATATGCGACACACGCGCACCACCCACGCCCTCGCCCACATTTATATGATATGCAGTTAACCCACTCAACCAAATACCAACGCCCCCGCTCCCCACCGCCCACTACCCTCCAGCCTTATCATATCAAAATGCATATTGTACACTCGACAAGATACTCGCGCGCATTATATGAAACGTTCTTCTCCCTCTCTCTCTCGCCCTCTCTCTCTCTCTCTCTCTCTCTCTCTCTCTCTCTCTCTCTTAATATGCAACTAGGCAACTCGAGGAACGCTTGGTGGGGCAGTGGGTGGCTGGGCGGTTGTGTGCCACTTATACCAGGTCAGCCTTTTATATTGTATGCTTAAGAATGGGCATTAAGTTAAGTGGCTGTATTCATATTAGCTGTTAACTAGGCTACAAGCGTCCTTAGCTTTGCTCACTCTCAGAGCCAACTTGTTGCGCACTTATGCGTGGTTAACCTACTGTGTTATCGATAAATGGCAAATGTACAGAAACAGCTCGATAAGTTGTTATGAAGTTGGTGACTGAGAGTGAGACAGAGACTGAGCACAGCAGACCTAAATATAGTTATCGATATGTTTATCGATATATTTACTTTAGACACTTACTTGACAATTGGCAAACATATTCAAAGCTTAATTTAGAGTAAAGGCGAAATATCCATATGAAATATTGATCATATATAGCAGTTTCTTATATTACAGTTATCGATGAGTTTATCGATATACATAATATACATATTCGCTGATTTCAGATAAATTTAATATCAAACTTAATTTAAATAAAATAGTTAAAAATAACTTTTGGCAATGGCTTATCGTTTAGGCTGTCGATAACTTATCGATATACATATATATTTGATATTTACCTGCTGGAATGGTTCGGCTCGTGCGCAAACGGCTCGGCATAAATATTACGCACCGGTGGCACGCGTCGCGGCAACGGCGGTGGCACTGGATTATAGCCATCCATAATTGTATCACAATCGGAGTACTTCATCGATTTCATAGTCATTTTGGTATCGAGTACGTTCAGAGTTCAAGTACTTGATTCGTCGTAGTTCGTTCGTAACACTTTTATTTGCTCTTTTCGATATATATTTCTCACTTTTTAAGTAATTTATGATAATTTCACTTGAGTGCGATTTTCCGATTACCGTAATTATTATTATTGGCCACGTTAGCAGTTCGTTTAGCAAAGAGTTTCTTTGTTGTTGTTAGTTTGGTTATGCGTTACCAGAGTTCTCTCTCGCTCTCTCTCTCGCTCTTTGTTTAGAGCACGCCCCCGAAGTGCTGCACGGCTCCAATGCTGGCCAGGGGGCGAGGGTTGTTCGAAATGCTGGCCCTTGGGCGGCGGTGGCGGGGCACTGGCATCGCAGCCGCCGATGGGGCTTTTAATTGAATGCAAATATTCATTTACCTGCACGGCACGCTGTCTCTTTCACTCGCACACAGCCAGTTAGCTGTTAGACAGACAGAGAGAGAGACACACACACAACGCTCGCTCGCTCGCTTTGTTTATGGCCTTCACATATTTTATTTGGCACTCGCAACAACAACACTGGCGAAGCCGCGAACAACAGCAACTGCGTGTTGCCACAATGTGTTTACCTCGCTGCTACTTTCGATATTGGCCTGCGGAAAAGGATTAGAGGAATAAAGCATATACATATATATATATAGATGGGGTACATTAAATAGAGCTGTCAAACAGTTTGGCAACTTTGTGACCAGATTCCATTTGCACTTCACGTTTCAATTCCGTTTCGTTTCACGCCCGCTTTAACACATTTGCCACAAATTTATCGATGGCTTTGCCGAGTCACCGAGTCAACACACAAAAGTTCTTACTCGTTGAATGGAGTCTCGCTCACAATGGCTAAGTGGCATTTCGATCAATGAACTAGTTCCAGTTCAATTGTAAATGTGACTATTTCGTTAAGCTTTTCAAACACTTACACTTTTCGCATTTCTTATTTGAGCTACAGTTTTTAAATGGAACTAGTTCACACGTGAACTGATACTTTGTTTTACTTTGATTGATGATTATATATTAGATTAGATTATGGCTTTTCGCATTCTTTTCTACAGCAAGAGTAAAACTGGAACCTTTCAACTGCAACTAGTTCACAAATTAACTTAATCTTAATTGGAACTAGTTCACAGATGAACTGATGGTTGATTTTATATTAAATTAAGATAATATTGCAAATAAGTTTATATTTTGTGGAGTACATTTGCGCTCCGTTATAAGCCGGAACTAGTTCTCTGGTGAACTGAAAGTTGGTCTTACATTGAGTGACTATTATTGATCAAATTAGATTATAAAATATTGCATTGTGCTTTTGAAGAAAGCTAAAAATTATAGCAGGAACTAGTTCACTGATGAACTGCTAGTAGATGAGCTAGATCTTTTTTTACTATCATGCATTTTAGCCTATATTTGACCCGTTCAAGTCGTAAACGTTCAACAGCTACAGTTACAGCAAAATTCTCCAATTTCTGCTGGGGCAATCTAAAAATCGATAAATTTCGATAGCCGGCGCTGCGCTTGCTAAACGCATCAATTAATGCAGCTTGTTCAACTGCAAATGCCAAAAGAATGGCAAATACCTTATGCGCCAGTAAAGATGCCCAAAACGGGATTATCTGCCACTTGTCCAAATGCTGCCACAAAACACAGAGAAACAGAGAGAGAGAGAGCGGAGAGGAGAGAGGAGGGAGAGGCAGGTAGGGCAGCTCGATTAGAGAGGCGGAGACGGGCCACACACAGACACTTATTTCCGGCTATTTTGCGGAATGCAGCAATGTGAAATAATTTCGAGTATCGATTTTAATTTTTCGGTCTTAAACGCAGCTCGATTTGAAATCATCGTCAGCCCCGAGCCCAGCCCAGTCCAGAGCCCGAGACCGAGCACAGACCCCAAAGAATAAAGTAAATCCGCAGCAAATGGACGCATGTGCCACGCCCACCTGCGCCTTAGCTGCACAAACAATCACAATAAGTGTGTGCACCCGTATTTGTATCTCCAACTGTAAATGTATCTATGGCTGTGGCTCCGCTCTTGCCTGTGTCTACATATATATGCCAAGCTAACAGCTCGCTTCTAGCCGTTTGCCCAACATATTTGTTACACTTGCTGCTGCTGCTGGCATTCGGGCTGGCCTGCGAGCTGCTGTGTATCTAACGCTTGTATCTCTCTAATCACAAAATCCCACCCATGATGATGTACAACAACAGCAACACCAATATTCAAAGTCATCGTGTAATATTGAAAAAAAATAGAGAGGAGAGACAGATGGAGAGAGGGGGAGAGAAAGAGAGAGAGAGAGAGAGAGGGAGTGGAGCATAGTGCTGTGGCCAAAGGATGAGGCATCGACTGCTGGCAGTTTTTGTGGCCAGACGTAACGAAAGCCATTGCCAAACAATTTCAAATCTAATCCGTTATTGTGGTCGAAAAATGTCTAAGTGTGTGTGTGTGTGTGTGTGTGTGTGTCTAGAGGATTTTCATTTCAAATTAAATTTATGAGATGGCAGAAAAATTGAATTACAAAATGCGGCGTGAAGCGGCGTGAAGTAGCTCCAGCAGGCGCGCTGGCTCGCGCGCGACACCTCAAATGAACCGCAAGTTATGGCTACAAGAAACAAGATACAAATACACACACACACGCGCAGCTGTGCCGCAATTGTAGACCGCAAGCACACAGCCCGCTAAGTGTATATCGAACGCAGCTATGCAACTAATTTTCCATTAATCAAAAGCGCGCAGAGGGCGGGCGGGAGGCGGGAGGCGGTAGGCGGTAGGCGGCCGACTGACCAATGTGGGCGTGCCACATTAATTAACACACACTATATACACACGCACACACCATGAGCTGGCATATTCGCATCTCACTCACTTGCTGTAAGATACATTTGTATCTCTCAGATACTTTTGTATCTTTTGCCCAGTAATGAAAACAATTTCACGTTCATTAAGAGAACAAGGGCATCTCTCATCGACTTCAACTTGACGGCCAAGCGCCTCGAAAGCATTTCTGTCATGCTAATCACATAATTGCCCGGCCGCAACATCTTTGGCCAAAAAAAAAAAAACAAGAAACAAGTGACAAGTGCCAAAAGGAATTAAATTAATTGGAATTTTGACAGCGCAAAAAAGAAAAAAAAAATGTTGACAGGCCAACGAAATTGTTAAGAGTTCTTTCATAACTCCAACTGCTGATGAGATAATTGATTAGCTGCCGAGATGTATCGGAGTCTGTGTTGTTTATCTGCTCGTTCACAGTAGCTCTCTCTCTTTAACTCTTTATAGCTTGCCTTATCTAACCTCATCTGCTGCCCTCTGCTCTGCAGCTCAGCTAGCTACTTAGTTCTCTACGCTGTAGACATTTCTCGGCTTTTATATCTCACTTTTCCTTTTAAGCTGCAATCTATATTCTATTCCAAGAATCAGTTCGCCGTCTTAGCGCTGCGTCTTTGGTACCGTTTTGGGCCAACATTCCTGGCATCTCGGCCCAGGCTGATATCTCAAAGATTTAGTGGCCGCAAACACGAAGCTTGGCTAACTCCGCCTTAGCTAGTCATGACCAACATGCTCCGTGCTCCACTCCCATGCCCGCCTCTGCTCGCCAAAGCTGTCATTAATCTCTGCCTTGCGCTGCGGCTACCAGTTCGCTGCACTCCAGCCAAGCGGCAGCCTACGCAAAAAATGCAGCGCGAAAAGAAGGCATGCTTCGAGTCCGGCAGCAGCTCAGCTGCAGCATCAACTGCTGCTCCTTAAATTTTGTTTTGTAGTGCAAATCATGTTCACGCCCCCCGCCTCCAAAACAAAACCTAAAAAAAAGAGGAAGAAAACAACAACAAACCACAACAACTGGCAGAAGAAGCTGAAAATATGTTGCCAAATGCTACCAAACGGGTTCGAAGCAGGTTTATGTTTGTGCTGATACCCTGTAGGCGGCTGGGGGAAGAAGGACTATGACTGACTAGAGTTGGCATGGGAACTGATTTTGTTAATTTAGATACAAGGCTTTGATAGAGTAGAAAAAGTCGAGTTTGGGTATGGCTTAAGAGTCTCTAAGGAATGAATCTTAAGAAGACTTTTGAGCCAGGTTGAAGCTGCGGTTGTAGACTCATTCAAAAGCTTTAGCTTGCATAGCTCGATCCATGATCTCTCAGATAGATCTAGTTATAGTTTCATATTCCCTCTTAAGTCTCATATATGTTGACCTTGCTTAACATCTATTTATTCCAAACTCCTTCTCTTTCCACACTCAACTCGCCCCCATAGGGTATCTCTAAGTCCAGCTCTTCTCGCTCTCTTAAGCTCGCTGCTTCTTCTTCTTCTTCTTGTTATATTTTGGCCAAGCCAGTTTTAGGCTGTAGTTTGAAACAGGTTTTCCCAGCAATTCCCTGCGAATCCCTTCAACTACCGCCGCCAGCTAAGCCTCCTCGCCCACTGCAGCGCCCGCTTCCTCCTACTCTCACGCTCTATTGCAAATGCAATTAAAATTCGATTCTTATAATATTTACGAACATTGACGAAAATAAAACAATTAAATGACGTTCACATGCTGATTGTTTATAAATAAATTGCTCTTTAATGAACGACTCTTTCTCTCTCTGTCTCTCTGTGTGTCTGTGTGGCATGCAACACACATTTTCTTGCCGCACATTTGCCACAAATGTCAAAAATAATCATCATGAGCAACACGGCATTTCATTTGACAAGAGACGCGGGCCCCAAAGCAGCCCAAGCAGCCCGAGCACCCCAACATAAACGCCCCACTTCTCAGCTGCTCTGCTGGCGATCCCCCCACACCCAGCCTCTCGCGCTCTCTCTCCCCCTCCAGCCACGCCCAGCAGAGAGACAAACCAAAGGGTTACCCAAAACATTTTTATGTGTGGATTTTATTTCTTGAGCCGTCTGCTTGTTATTGCCTTCGGAGGAGGAGGCGAGCGCGCGCGGGCTGCGGGCGGCTAAACATTTTTCGGAAAAACTGTGTTTTCAGTTTTTATGAGTGGGAAGTGCGTGCCGCGGCGCAGCCGAAGCTGCAAGATCTTTGGGGTGCCCCCGTCAGCTAGGCCAGCGTTCGCTGCGCGCTCAGTTCATATAAAATATGTTTTTCCAATTAGCGTTTATTTGGTTTTTCATTTTCTGTTTTATGTTATGCCTGATAAACAACAACAACAATAACAACAGCAACAACAACAGCAATTAAACCAGCAGCAGCAGCAGCGGCCTAACGGCCCAGAGCAACGCAAACAAACTGTGAACTGTTCCAACGAAAGTGTCGTCGAAGTTCATTCTTGTGGCATGTGGCAGGGGCAGCGCCAGAGGAGAGTTTACATATGCCAAGAGAGGGAGGCAGAGTGAGCGAGAGTGAGCGAGAGAGTAGCATACAACAAGCAGCTGCATTGATTTGAGGCCAGCTAATTGGCCAGAAGAAGCTGAGAAAAAAATGTGATTTGAATATCAAGAAGTAGAAGAAGATCGAGCAGCAGATCAAACAAACCTGTTCCTGCAGCACCTAGCCGACCTAGATGAAATGTGTTCCAAGAATATTAAAGATACGTATCGGGAGCATTTGAAATAGATCAGCGGATTGCATCTTAGAGAAGTCTCTGAAGTCTCTGGATCAGTAGATGGCAGCTTTATATATAGCTGAAGTTTTTCTATTATATAAATCAACTGGCGGAAGATATAGATAAAGCTGCTCAATAGATAAAGAAGATCAAGAAAATCTATTCAATATGAAATGGATTTCCTAGCATATAGCCAGGCCATATAGAGGATTCATATCTTAACTACACGGATCTTTAGATTGTTACCTAAACTACTCTCAGCCATTCGAAGTAGATCCTCAGCAAAAATCTTAACCCATAATTAAAATGCTATCCTTACAACTCAAAACTGATCTACAAATCTTAGAGATCGTGGCTGAGCTCTTCTCTCAATCAAATTAAATCGCTTTAATTATGATCTTCAGTAAACCAAAGAGATCTAGCTATATCTCAAGATCTCAGCCTAAACAAACAGTTGTACATACAAAGGCATATACAAATATCATAAAATCTCATAAATTCAGAATCAAAATAAAAACTTTATGGAAAATTAAGCTTGAAAGCATTGAGTTTTCAGAAATATTTCCACAAATAAAAATTGTAAGATTAAATTGATGGCTTGAGATAACAATCAGTTGGCTGAATGCATGGCTGGGAGTACGGTATGCAGCGAGGGCCTCGACCATATATGCGTTCATTACATGATCTCGCTCTCTCTCTCTCTCTCTCTCTCTCTCGCGCGCTCTCTCTCTCTCTCTCTCTCTCTCTCACTCTCGCTGATGCTTCTTTTGTGGAACTGCACATAAATTAACGCCCCTGTCATATGCAGGCGCATTTCAAGGTCTTGCCACAGTCGGAAAGACAAACAACCTGAGCAGGGTAGGGCGGGCCCCCATTGCATAAGGCATTGGTAGGGGAGGAGAGGCAGCTAGGGTCTTAAGTATAACCGCAGGCTGCCGCACGCACGCGTTTCGCATCGGAATGAGAATGGGAATCAGAGTTTGTGGCTGCGGCTGGGCTCGAGTTCGCTCCGATCCCAACTTGCATTCACTTTTTGTTTAAATATTTTGCGTGCCTTGAGATTTATGCGATCTTTGCTCGTTGTCGTTGTTCTTCTTATATCTTAACTACATGTACGTACATACATATGTATGTACTTATGTATGTAAGTATGTATGTAATTCTCACTCCTCTCGCTGGCTGAATGCGAATGCCTCATCTACTGCGTGGCATTTATTTGTCTTGAAAGTTTTATTGCTTTTAAATTTATGAGTTCTTGTCGCATGTTCCCGACCGAGAGCAGACCAAATGATGTTGATCATCATCATCATCATCATCATTATCATCATGATCATCATCATCAGCAGAAGCAGCAACTGCAGCGAGGGGCTGTCACTGAAAAAGTGTTCACACCTCCGAAATTATGAAGCCAGCTCCTAGTTGCCCGACACATGTGGCCAAGCGGCCTCAATCGTTGATTGACTGATGCTACGATTCGGTTAGACTCGGGTCTCTCTCCCTCCCTCTCTCTCTCTCTCTCTCTCTGCCTCTCTCTTGATAATTTAATGCATTAGTTAACACCTTTGGCTATCAATGGATATTAGCTACGATTCCTGAGATATTTTATAGTTCTTGAGAATGTTTGTAGAGTCCAAATGCGTTAGGGCAAGCCAGCTGGAAGTAGCTAGAAGTTCTAGCAGCTGTTGACAAAACTTTTAGCAAAATCTATAAATGTTCTAGGGTGCTTAAGAGTTCAGAGAAGGGAAGTAATTATTATATTAATGTAAATTAAAATAAGACATTTCTGCAATGCTTCATCGAACTCTTAGTCAATGTCGGAAAACATGTTTTCCTACCTAGGAAAACCCTTTTATCCAACCTCTATGGCTAGACATCTCAGCTAGTCAGTTTATAGCTAGGCATAGACTGCCTTTATCTATGATATATTTCAAGTAATTTCGCTCATTAGCTCATCTAACGCCTGACTGAACTTAAGCGCAAGACTTTTGGGAATTCACAGGAAATTTGTTTTCTTCACAACAGTTCAAAGTCAATTAATAATGAAAACCACAAACATTTCATTCGACAAATCCCACGAGGTCAGCTTAAATGGCATATGCGTTTAATTCCCTGGGAAATCAAATGAAAATAGATAAACAAAATATAGTAAAGATGAAGAAGTGGAGGAAGCAGAAGCAGACACACGAAAATAAGTCCACTTCAAGGGGAAAAGAAAACATCTTGTCGAAAAGTCAAAGTTTACATTTGCGGACGGCCTTAAACAGGTTGAAGCGCAACGATAACTTATCAGGGCTAGGCACACACCCTTACACACACTTACACTCACTCACACACACACGCACATGCTAAGCGGCATGCGAAAAAGAATTTAACGGTTCTTACAAAGGGCCGCCCGCAGTTATGAGATTTTTTGTGTGTTTTCGGCTCAAGGGTTGGGTGAGCGACTCGTGTCTGCTGCTCGGCTATAAGATTAAAATCTTTGAAGGCATTTCATAAATATGAAAAATGGTGACTACTAACTAAAAATAAGAACAACAACAACAACAGCAACAGCAACAACAAGCGAAGCAACAATAAAGCTTGATAAGAGCCAGCAAAAAGGGGGCAGCAAAGCTTAAGTTCGTCGGCTGCTTGGATGTGTGTGTGTGTGAGCACAAGGGTGGGATGATGTTGCTAAAAATGTTAATATTTATTGAAAGCATCAAAACTTCAAATTGCTTAAGAGCCGAAAAGAGAAAGAGAGCGGGCGAGGGCGAGGGCGAGGGAGTGGGTGGGGCGTATGTGGAGCAAACAAGCGGCTGCTGCTTCTTCTTCTTCTTCTTCTTCTTCTTCTTGTGTTTTATTACAACAAAAGAGTGCACAAGATTAACAAAAGAAGCTGAGCGGGAGTGGCGCTAGAAACGAATATTGTATGCCCTAACAGAAGCTAAATGTCATATACGGAGAATGGACTATCGGCTATGGGCTATAATCTAGGATATATAATATATGGTCTATGGTCTATGGTCTATGGTCTATGGTCTATGGTCTATGGTCTATGGTCTATGGTCTATGGTCTATGGTCTATGGTCTATGGTCTATGGTCTATGGTCTATGGTCTATGGTCTATGGTCTATGGTCTATGGTCTATGGTCTATGGTCTATGGTCTATGGTCTATGGTCTATGGTCTATGGTCTATGGTCTATGGTCTATGGTCTATGGTCTATGGTCTATGGTCTATGGTCTATGGTCTATGGTCTATGGTCTATGGTCTATGGTCTATGGTCTATGGTCTATGGTCTATGGTCTATGGTCTATGGTCTATGGTCTATGGTCTATGGTCTATGGTCTATGGTCTATGGTCTATGGTCTATGGTCTATGGTCTATGGTCTATGGTCTATGGTCTATGGTCTATGGTCTATGGTCTATGGTCTATGGTCTATGGTCTATGGTCTATGGTCTATGGTCTATGGTCTATGGTCTATGGTCTATGGTCTAGACTAGAGATCAAAGCTATGTGCGATATATATATCGATATATGTACATATCGATAGTCTCAATACAAACTCACATTAGAAATAGTTCCCAAAGGTCTATGAGGCTTTGGTCTCAGCAGAAATGTGTTTCATTTCCTGTTGAATCATGCTACAGTTCATGAATATATATACATATATACGCATCTGTAATCTCTCATCTGGCGTGACAGAATTATAATACCCAACGCGAGCATAGCAAATAAGAAAGAAAGTGAATAAAGTACGCGCAGCATAATAAAAAGTTAAGCTTACGCACACACACACACACGCACACACACTCGCACACACACACACACACATATATATGACAAAAGAGCAATTTGTTATTTAATGAAACTGAAAATGAAATAAGTCGACAATGCTGCAGGAAAAAAGACGCAGCAGCAGCAAAGATACACACAGCGAGTCGAAGAAGTAACTGCCAGTTGCGAAGATATATCAAGTGAAGAGAGAGAGAAGCGTAGCAACGAGATGAAAAGCATTAACACACAGCGCATGCAAATGGCAAATGCACACACACACACACACACACACACACACACACACACACACATATGTTTCATGTGTGTGTGTATAGAAGAGCAACTGCTTTGACTTCTGTGTACAAAAAAAGAGAAGAGAGAAGAGATTGCAGGCCACATATTACTTGAGGTCCAGGGCAAGGCCTAAGCAGCGACTGCCTGGGATTTTCCTGCCTTTGATTGCTATCAACAACAACAACAACAGCAACAACAGCAACAAACACACACAGCTCGTAAAAGCCAAGCAAGCATGAGCATAGCGCCCAAAATGTATTTGTATCTTTGACATTAAGCGAACAAAAAGTTGAGCTAATAAAGCAAGAGCAGCAGACGCGCACCACCCAGTCGCAACCACCCAATCGCA
The DNA here is from genome assembly GCA_018903745.1 of Drosophila repleta. Lineage (NCBI taxonomy): Eukaryota > Metazoa > Arthropoda > Insecta > Diptera > Drosophilidae > Drosophila > Drosophila repleta. Next base: position 1,157,747 of record JAEIGN010000750.1, on the reverse strand, counting down.
CCACACCCTCAGCCCATGCCCATTTGCTGTCCACATTTCTCTTATTGTTGTTTAAGCAGCGCTAAGTGAAAAAAGTTGTTTTGTCAAAACATTCGAACAATTTTTGGTGTTTTTTTTTTTTCTCTGTGAGTCGGGCGGCGGCAGGACACGTTATGGCGCGCCGTAATCCTGAGAAAAGCAGATACCGCAAATGCTTGCGACTTGTGGGCGTAGCGCGGAAAGCCCTAATCGAGGAATTTAAGGCAAATTTAAGAAGTACGAAACACATTTGTACAACTTTTTAAAAGCTACCAAAACAAAACCAAAATGAAAAAGTTGAACTTCGTTTTAATGGAAATAGATTGGGATAATCCGATGAAGTTTAGACGGCAGCATCGAGCGGCGACAAATGGCAGTGGTTCGAGTTTCAATGAGTCATTAAAGTAGACTGAAGATATCAAAAGTTAACTTTCTCTAAAGAAAAGCGTGATATATCGAATTAGATGTAGTTTAGAGTATACTCAAGTGCTTTAGGTGTTATCGATAATATTATCGAGAGTCGATTGCTGACTTAGAGTTGATTGCTTGCAATATACCGAATAATTTTATGTTAAGAATCAATTTAAGCTCTTTAAATGTTATCGATAATATTATCGATGCTCGCTAATCATTTGATTTCTGGTTTCAGTAGATTAATTCCTGGAAAATGCGATTTCTATGAAAGCTGTTTGCAATAATTTACAATTTAGGACAGTTTTAAGTAATTTCAATGCTATCGATAACGTTATCGATAGTAGGTTTCCTCTGTATAAAGCTTATTTACATAATATATGATGGACTTATGGATACAGCAAAATATATTTATTGATCTATGCTTTGGCGTACTCCCAAGCTATTTAATTATTATCGATAGCAATATCGATAATTGACGGCATTTCTAAAAAGCTTATTTTCTCATCAACCGATTGATTTATCATATACAGAAATGATATTGAGGTTAAGTGCAGTTGAGAGTGTTTTTAAGACACTATCGATAACATTATCGACTATCAATTCTTTCCTTACACAGATCAGTGATATCAGTGATCACATGATGTCTTTGTAAAACACACCAGATGAAATGCAGTTTAAGGAATTCCATCAATGCCCAAAACACTTTACTAGCTAATCAACAAACATATCTGATATTGCCGTTAGTTGCTCCCTCCTTCTCTCTCTCTCTCTCTCTCTCTCTCTCTCTCTCTCTCTCTCTCCCTCTCTGTCTCTCACACACTCTTTTATAGGGAAATGTTTCCATAAATGCTATTCGAAGTGACATGCTTGACCCACTCCCATTCCCACTCCCATTCCCATTCCCATTGAATTTGCATAGAAATTGTAGTTTTTAGCTGCACATGAGGCACATCCTAAATTTTGCTTAATTTCATTGTCGTTTTATCGTTTATTTATGTTCGATGCTTAGTTGGCTGTGCAGTTGGTCATGAAATCGATAGGCCATTTGATGAGTTGATTGCTTTGATTGCCTCGCTGCTCGAGCCCATCAAACGGCTCGACAGCTTGTTAAACTATAACAAGCAGCGGAGGGGGAGCAACAGCAGAAAGAAAGAAAGAAAGAAGGAAAGAACTTGCATACAATGAGGAAGAAACTCGACGAGACATGGTTGCATCTGCTCGGCCCACACCAAATTTGATCGTGTCATGCACAAAAGATGTAGAAAGAAAAACCTTTTTTCAATCCAACAATCACAATGACAAGAGAATTCGCCCCCACACAAATCGCAGACACATTTGTCGCTTCAGCAGTCACCAAATCGAGGCGATCTGTGGAGCCGTCGGGGCACAGAAAGTAACGTTACGTACGTTGCGCTTCAGCGGGCGCTGTAACAGGCCAGTTGCTAAGCCCCTGGTTACCCTGGCAAAGATCGACGGCAGACCGCCTGGTAGGGAATTAAAACCGTCGCAGTGGAGCCACACACAACGCCTAGACACGCTGCTTAAGCTGGCAAGTATCTGGGAATCTGGGATCGGGTCGCTCTTTTCTTGTTTTTGGTATCGTGTGTCGCGAGGCGAGTGGCGAGTGGCGAGTGGCTCGTTAACGTCGGCTCTGCCCGAGTTTCGAGAGGTGTTAAAAACCCAAACATAGTTGAAATAAAACTGCTGCTGCTGCTTTGATCAGCTTATCAGCTGAAGAGATTGTTCAAGGTTTTGCATTTCAAATGAGCTCGGCTAGCTCTACATGGGGCATGCCCCAAAGCCAAACAGATAAGACCAAGCGATAAACTTTGATGCCACACATTTGCATGCCAAACGAGTCGCTAAAACGTAGCCGATCCGAAACTAGTTAGTAATGATTTAGGTAGGTCTAACAGTTGCTTAGCCCACTCCTAATTGCAGCTAAAATGTAGCTCTGCAAGCTCTGCTGACATGAGAAGAACTCGATTAGCTAAAGCATGGGAAAGAGTTAGAAGAAGGTTTTCCTATGTTATTGAGACTTCGCTTAACTGATCTTTAGAGAGAGAGAGAGAGAGATAGATAGAGATCGTGGAACATTAGGAATATATCCTCATGATATTGTATCGATTCCATATCATCTCCTCATAGCCCCAACTTCAGCTGCAGAATGTCTCTCATTGAATCTCAGCAGCTGCTCGATTTATGCTATAGTATATAGCCAGAGTTTATTGGCACATCCATCAGCAGGACGCGGGCTGCAAAACGTTTTACACATCATAAAGGCGTCAAGAGCGCCATAATAATTATCAGACGCATATGACTCGTACCACAACAGCAGCAGCAGCAGCAGCACGGGGCGGGGGGGAGGCAAACGTGGAGAATTATTAAAAACACAGAACCGAAAACTTGCTCATAAAATGAGCTGCATGGCAAATAAAACAACTTTTCGAATGCCAGAGAAAAGAAACGAAAAAAGAGCAGAAAGAGGAAAAACTATTACAAACAAAGTGCTTTGGTTCATGTCGAGGGCAGCGCGCGCAATGCCGCGCAACCCTCTAGCAAACACACACAACTATATAAATATATATATGAGTATATATATATATATATATATATGAGTCTATATACACACTCTCCTCCCCCCCTGCAAACAGCTGGCACGGGTGTTGATTGGCATGTTCGGCTGACTCTCGTGTGGCACTTGCCAGCGCAATTAGGCGGCCATTGCACTTGTCTAGGGTCCACAGCCGACCACCCACCCCCTCCCTCTGGCTCTCCCCCTCTCTCCACACACACACATATATTGTAGATATACTCTTCATATCCATTTCTCGGATTGCTGTTGAAAATTTGATGGGTCGACAAAAGAGCAGCAGCCGCAGCCACAGACACAACGTTGCTTCTTCATTAGCAAATGCATTCTAATAAGTGTGGCACCAACTCAGCCTCGCTCTTCGTCGTCTTCTTCTTCTTCTGCATCTTCTTATTATTATTATTATTATTCATTTTCTACAAGTGCTGCTTATGTTTCAACAAGAGTTCAACTAACTGGGCCAAAAACTTGGAGCTACATTCAGTTTTCCCTCAAGAACTTAAACAGAAAGCAACTAAATTTCGAAAAAATACCCAAAAAATACTGTTAAATAAACTAGGTATTGTGAAATATTACTGCATTTTGTTTGTGGTATAATTTTAAGGAATCTTTCCATAAAAATACTAAAAACAGTATTATATAAATACTGCAAAAATACCACACATGCAAATCAAGCATCTATGAGCAATATAAAGCATTTTTGCATTTATATACTCATATATGCATGTTGGGACTTTCTAGTATTTCAGTATTTTATTAGTATTTTTTCAGTATTTTATGCTCTTTAGTATTGATATTCGACGGTATTTTTGTTCCGTCCCAAACTAACGAAGCAAATAATTCAAAGCTAACAAAAATACCATTGGAAACTGAAAAACTAGTTAAGCTGACATTTTTTTCTTCGGTATTTTCCTTTTGGTATTTTGCATGTAATTCGAACTGCAAATGAAACATTTTGTCAAGTTATTGAACTTCCGAGTCTGAATCTCAGTCAACAAAGCTGTGAATGGTGCAGAAGCAAATGCCAGAAGATGCTTATGTCAATATGTGAGGCACACAGAGCCAGAGAGTGGAAGAGAGAGAGAGAGAGAGACAGAGAGTGAAGAGCGAGAGAGAGAGAGATACATCTATTGCAATTCCTATTTGAGCTTGTGCTTAAGCATTTTATTTGCATTTTGCCTGGCAATGAATGAAAATTTGTACACACATGCAAATTGGCTGGCGCGAAAGAGAACGAGTCCAAGATAGACAGAGAGCGAGAGTGAGAGTGAGAGAGAAAGAGAGAGGTTGAGGCCGGGCGAGCATAAGGAACTCCAAGCTGACAGGCCAAAATGACAAACTGGCTGGCAGTGCGACGTTGCCAACGTGACAACTGCAACAATAATTGGCATAGCGCCAGCTATTCAAGTCCATTGATGAAAAGCAGCCGAGAGAGAGAAGGAGATACAGATGCAGCTATAGCTATGGCTATAGCTCTAGATACAGATACAGATACAGATACAGCTGCAGATAGAGATCCAACTCATTCGCGTTGCGTTTTAAATTTAGCTACATGAATTTCCGCCGCAACTTTTCGACTTTTTGGATTTTTATTTTCTTTATTCTGTTCTTATTTTTTTTCTTTTTTTGATTTGCTTCTGTTTACCAAAATATATATAAATAAAAGCAAATGAAGTGAAATATTTTGTCGACTTCCGCTCGTAATCACCAATTAGTAATGCCACACTGACAAATATGCCAACAAAAACGAAAAGTTTGAAAGCGTTTGAGGCGGGCGGGTCGGCGGTGCGTAGGGCGTAGGGCGTAGGGCGGGGACCTTTGATATATGATTTCTAATAAATTGCTGCGGCCCAAGAAACGTATCTTGCCAATGGGCCAAAAGTTGGGTCACACTTGCAAGCGGTCGTCATTAGTCAAAGATACATTCAAATTTAGCAAAAGATACAAAGATATTTAGATACATAGATACATAGATACTTAGGTACATAGATACATAGATACATAGATACATAGATACATAGATACATAGATACGTAGATACATAGATACATCTATGAACCTATAGATACAGATACATCTGTGTATCTATGGCTACAAATACATCTATATATCTATAGATACACATTCATCTATGTATCTATAGATACAAATACATCTATGTATCTGCATTTATGTATGTATGGATACATAGATACATCTCTGTATCTATAGGTACTCAGCAGATACATAGATACTTTAATACTTAGCTAGATTCAGCTGCGACTGCCGCTGCCGCTGCCGCTGCCGCCGCCACACTTTGCGCGCTCTCAAATCTAGCAAATCGAAGTGTATCCAGTGGAACGCGCTGCGCCCTGGGGACCAATTTGCAGGCGACGCAATAAAAATCTATCTGTGGCTCTGTCTAAATGTATATCTGGCTGTGTATCTGCTTTGGCCATGCTAGCTTGAGAAAATGGCCAAAAAATTAAATAAAAATAGCTAAAATGGCCGCCGCAGGCCCTGGCACGCCCCCCTCTTAGCCATTGTTGCTGTTGTTTGGGCTATTTGCGTGCTTTCCGTTTGGCTGATTCTTTGGCTTCGCACGTTTTTTTTTTTGCGTTTTTGGCATTGGGTTTGAGTTTAGCGGCTTCTGCGGCTTTTCGATTTTGGCCAATGAATGAAACGCGCCGCTGACCAGTTGCCAATCAATCGATTCGACAACAACAACAACAAAGAGTTCTTAAGCACAATGGCCTTCCCCCAAATACAGCCAGCCGCCCCTACCCCCATGCCCAGCTTTTAGTTTGTTTGCTTTTTTTGCGCTTCTCCTTTCATTCGCATAGATCAAAGCGTTGCGAATGCAAAGCGCTTGAGAAATGCGCTAAAGTATGGTGTTTCTCTCTCTCTCTCTCTCTCTCTCTCTCTGTCTTTGTCTCATTTCTTTTGATTCTCGAGTGGGTGCGCAGAGGTGACGACTGTCTGAACTACAATACACTCACCCTACCCTTCCCTCCTCGCCAACTCTTTCCTCTGACATTTTTCATTGGATTTTAATGCGCGCGGCACAGTTTCGTTGGCATTAGAGGAGCATCAAGTGCTGCTCCATTTGGGGTCTATAGCTAATGCCACCTAACACCACGCGACCCCAAACAGGGCCAATAAAAATGTTTTACAAAAATTAAACTCAATTTTCGTGTTTTATAATTCGAATGTCTCATGATTTTTAGACATTTATATATGTATATATATATATATATTTATATGTATTTATTTATATAGTGAGTTGATGCTTCTCATCTCAGGCATTTACTGCCTAAACAACTTGGCTGGCGCTGACTGATGGCTAATTGCCTGTCGATTGATTGTTCAGTGACTGATGGAGCTGTTTTAGTTAGCTGAAGTCTTTAGAGTTTTTTTTGTTTGGATTTCACTTGAAAGTGTGGAAAATAAGTGGAATCAATTGAGGTAATGAATTATATGGAACACTTTATTTAAAATGTAATCTAATGTTAGTTTAGGAAGTGAAAAGGAGTATATTGGCTTTGTGCAATGACTGTTTTGATGTTTGCTTGGGAGTCCGTCTGATCTTACATCGTAAGTTCTGTCTTTTAGTCAGTCAGTCCGTCCGTAACTTAGAACCCCTTTCCGTACCTCCATCCGTCCAACTCTCTTATCGTCCGTACGTCTCTCTCTCCTTCCCTCTGCCCGTCCGCCTCCCCGTGTTTCCGTTGCTCAGTTAATCCGTCCAGCCGTATCTTTGGCCGTCCTTCAGTCTGTCCGTCTGTCCCTCTGTTCTTGCCTCTTTCCGCCCCTCCATCCGTCCCCTCTTCCCGTCCGTCCATTCCTGTGTCCGCATGTCCTTCTGTCCATTTATCGTTTATATAGCATATATATATATAGCTAAATTTGATATAAATATATATATATTCATATATATTCAGCTACATTCCATGTACCCTATCCATATATCGCAAATTTCCCATATAAATTCTCCCACTTTTACTTTCAGTACTCAGATTTCTCTGCATCTCAAGCTGGAGATTCATAAATGAATATTTCAAGTATTTTACTTTGCCCATAAAATATTAATTGCTGAAGCATTTTAATGAGAAAATGAAATTATTAAATTGCCGAAACCAATTGCTGCAAGTGACAAATCGCATGCCAAACACACACAGAGAGAGAGAGAGAGAGGCTGTCTTTGCCAGGAGAAGCCGCAATGCCAAGAACTGAACGCAAATTTCTTGTAATGTCTTTGCGGTTGTTGTCAGTTGGTTGTAGCTCGGCTGTTGTTGTTGTTCCACGCATATTAATGAAAATCGTTTAAGTGTCTCACTCTGTGGAGTGGGTGTGGAGCAACGGCGGCGGCTGTTTGCTGTTGGCTGTAGTCTAGAGAAACGTGAAGTGTGTGTGTGTGTGGGGCATGCCGCATGCGGCACGCGCGCATAAATATCAGCAGACAACAAGCAGCAGCAGCAGCAGCAGCAAAGCAATTGCCAATTCGGTTTGTAGCTGAAGAACACTCAATGGAAATTAAAGCAATTTCCTGTGCCAATTTTAAAAAGAAGAAACTAAATGAAAGAGACACAGACAGACAGCCAGAGTGTGTATGTGTGTATGAGGGAGAGAGAGGAGAAATGCACGAATTTGTCAACTGGGAAGCCGCCATTCATAGATATTTAATTAGCAAACAGAGTGTGATAGACAGATAAAGTGAGAGAGAGAGAGCGAGAGAGGGAGATGGCAATGTAAATTGGCAATAATCTGAAAGGCAGTGCACTGCAGTCCCTGGCGACGTCGAGAGGCAACAAAGTAAATGAAGATGAGCACTTCCTGCAACAAAAGCGACAACAACAACCAGAAACAGCCGCCGCAGCAGCCACAGAACAAACCAGAGTGAGAGAGAGAGAGGGAGAGAGAGAGGGTGAGAGGGAGAGCAGGGAGGGAGCGAGGCAGCTAAAGATACGAGCACATTTTTAATCGAGTGCAACATCATGAATGGCAGAAGCCGCCGTCAGTTTTGTTTGTTTGCACAGAGTGTATGAGTGTGCGTGTGTGCGTGTGTGTGTGTGTATCTTTTATACGAATGAGTTAAATGCTACGCTCGAGTTGAGTGAGTGATGCATCCCAGGGCGCATCCGTAAGATAAACAGGCGCAGCACGCAACGTTTAACTTTTAATTTGCAGCTGCACAGCGCGCTCTCTCTCTCTCTCCCTCTCTCTCTCTCTCTCTCTCTCTCTCTCTCTCTCTCTCTGCATGTGTGTGCGTGTCTTATGCTCTGTTGTGGGTGCCTTATACCACCGCACGCCGCACGCAAAGGTCATGGACATGCGACGTTGCACAAATTTAATGCTTAAAATCATTAAGAAACATTTCGCAGTTACGTGCAAAATATATCACGAAGAAGAAGAGCGAGAAGAAAAGATTGCAGAAGAGAGCAACAGACGTGGATGGAGCATCAAATACCCTAGAAGCCATTGAAGAGAAGAATCAAGAAGATTACCATAAGAGACATTTTTCGACTGACTTTAGATATAGATGTGTAAGAAAGCTCTAAGTTTTCTATTATTTTAAATGATTTTTTTATTAATTTATAAATATTTCTTTGATTTATTTTTTAAATTTATTAGCTTACTTCATATATTTTAAATTTTATTTCATTATAAATTTCATTTGTTTTATTTTAGTTTTTTTGTTAATTTTTTTTTTTCGTTAAAAAGTATGCTAAAAATTTATAATTTTATTATTTGACTATTTTATTTATTTATTTTATCAAATTTATTTCTTTACTTTATATTTTAAAATTTTGTATACTTTATATTATTTGTTTTATTTGAAGTATAAAGGCGTTTTTATGTTTTTTTTTTTTATTATTTATTGTTTATATTTTTTTAAATTTTTTTTATTTATTGTTAATCTTAGTTATAAAATATATTTTAAGCTTTTATTTTATTTTTTAATTTGTATGCATTATTTTACTTTATTTTCATATGTTTTTTTATATATATTCATATAATTTTCGGCCGAGTTTCTATGCCCAGCTCTCATTGTAATGCAATTTCCTATAGCTCTGTCTGTGTGCCATACTCAAGTGCATCATACCCGCTGCTAAGCATTCGATTCGATTGTGAAACAGGAAGCAGCAGGAGCTGTTTTTCTGGGCGCGTCGCCAGTTTGTCTGCCAGAAGTTGTTGCTGTTGTTGCGCCCACGGCCCAAAATAAAAAAAAAAAAAAAAACAACTCAAAAATAAGGCAGAGAATTGTGTTCAATTAAGCGCACTAAATGACAAAACTTTTACAGTTGAATGAGAAGTGTACAAGAGGAAGGCACAGATAGTTAAAAAAAAATAAAATAAAGAGATTTTGGACTTTAGGGAAGACTTAGAGATCGCGCTCCATCTCCCGCTCCCTCTCTCTCTCTCTCTCTAAGTTGAAATTAAAATAAATTATGTTATAAATCCCAAGTCTAATCGATTAGTTAATGCATGAACTGCTTCTAGACTTATCTCCGATTTCCCATTAATAGATTAATTACAATTATTTTCATGTTTAATTGCGAGTCGAGTCGAGTCTTGAGTGCTTGACTTCTGCCCGCTGTTTTATAGCTCTCTTAATATTTTTTATATATTTTTCCCTAATATTTATTAGTTTTTTGTTGTCTTGGCATCAGCATGGGTCTATGGCCTCTTGAAGTGCTTGTGCTTATGCTTATCTTCAACTGAAAGCTTGTTAGATTAAGAGCGCTGTCTGTGAGCAGCTTCAAAGTTTATCTAGAAAGAGAGAGAGAGAGGGAGAGTGGGAGAGAGGCACATCACTCTCAAGAACTGGGCCATGCGTTGTCTTGGCGAGCAATTTGATTGAAGAATTTGCATTCAGTTTGAATATCAGCCGAATGGCTCTTCATATCCATGCGATTACATATGTGCACACACACTTCTAGCTATTTGGCATAAGCAGGCCAAGCGGAAGAGCTCGAGCATCATTTCGAAATGATTTAACTTGCCCAAACACTTAAGCGACTCTCATCAAATGAGAGAAATATGAAAACAAAGTCAAATCGAATGCGAAATGAATGTGCGTGGCCCGCAGCAGCCACAGATTGGATGGAGACCAAGGAGAACAGCTGGGGGACTTGCCTTGGCCCGTCTGGGTTACACATATTTTCATCATCTTCTTCTTCACACAAAAAAAAAACTATATCACGAGCTGCTTGCGCTACGCAATTGAAGCCAATTGAAGCTAATCATTTGCTATTTAAATACGGGACGGCAGTCCAATGCACAGATACAGCTTGAGATACGAAAAGCTACAGATATAGCTACAGCTATAGCTATAGATACAGATACAGATACAGATACAGATACGGCTACAAATGCAGTCAAGCTTAACGAATGCACCCAAAAAAAAAAAAAAACAAAGTTCAAATTGCAATTGCCCAAAAAAAACAATAAAGACAAAAGAGCAGATACAGAGAGAGAGAGAGAGAGAGAGAGAGAGAGAGGTGGGAGAGGGGGCTAGGGGCTGCATGGGGCACCCACATAAGAGTGCAACGTGCTCAACAATCACAACAATAACAAGCGTCAAGTTTTTTTTTTATTGCTTTTTGTTTTTATCTCCCCATACACTTCAGCCTAACGAGGAAGTGAGAAGAGCTGATCTGGGGCTGTAGGTGTTGCGAATGGCCAGACACTTGTGGCAGTGTTGCAAATGCAGCGAATGGCAGTGCTGGGAAGGGAACTAGATGAATATGTGATGAAGAAACGAAGGGCTGAGCATTCAGTATTAAGAAGAGAGAGAGAAATATAGAAAAGCTTTTCTCTTTCCTATTTACAGTGTTAATAATAGTACTGCAAACTTTAAGCAATTGTCTAGCTAATAAATAAAACATAAACTAGTCCAAGACTCACAGTCTGAACAGTTTCTCATTCACATTGAAAGTAATTTAAATTTTTGGCCAATCTCACACAGTTAATATATGTATATATATATATTTCTGTTATGCATGCTCATGCATAAATTATGAATTGAATTTGCCAACGCTTGAACAATTACTCTTCAACTGTTGTGCAACACTGTTTTGCTGACCCTTGAGCCAAATGTTGCTTTCTTCTTGAGTTGGCTCGGCTGCTTTATTTGGGTTATATTGCGTTGGCCGTTGCCAAAAACGTTTCGCATTCTATGCAGTTGACCCCATTTCGATGCCACGCCCCCCCCCCCCTGCCAGACGCCGCAGCCGTCCACAAAGTATGGAACGGGGCCAAACATTAAATTATATTTTATGTGCAAATTATTTAAGTTTGTGCGCAAGTTTTTGGCAAAATAGGAACATTAAGAGAAGATATATATGTATATCGTATATATATACGTATATATATCTAGCATATATAGCAGTCATTATTTGAATGAGCATTTTGCATAGTTTCTTGGCCAACGGCCATCAATGCCAAACAAAGCCATTAACATAAGCAAGGACAATGCATCAGCGACAAGGACAGCTATAGTGTGTGGAAGTGGAAGAGAGACAGACAGACAAAGAGAGAGAGAGAGAGAGAGAGAGAGAGAGAAAGCGAGTGTGTGTGTGTAGGCGAAAGAGTTGAAAAGTTTGAGCTCGAGCTAGGATGTCATTTGGCAATTGGCATTTGGCGCTGATTTCCTTTTTTTCTCTCTCCTTTTTGCTTCGATTGAAGTTTAAAAAGTGGGCGGCGCCACGCCCACAGCATGCATTGATGCGTTTGCATTTTCTATAATAATGTTTTCTCTTTGCGTTTTCTTTTTTTTCTTTTTTTTTTTTTGATTTGGTTTTGTTCATGCGAAAAGTTTTCAATTGCTCTGGCGTCACTTTTTGATTGCTTTGATGTGTTTTTCTCGCACATTTCCCAAGCCTCAATTCATGACAAAAGTTTTGCGCCGAGCCAAGGATGCCAAAGGATGTGCAGCAGGACACAAAAGCCGAGCACAACTTTCGCTTTGATTTTCAAATATCACACACACACATAGACACCCATGTGAATACGTATTTAGTTATAAGTTATATATAGATAAAGAGAAGTGTCTGCTGCTTGCATAGAACTATCTCTCCCTCTCTCTCTCTCTCTCTCTCTCTCTCTCTTTCTCTTTGTCTCTCACTCTCTTGTTCTCTCTCGCTATTATGATTGGCTTGACACAAAAATGAAAGTTTAATGCATTTGCCAAATTCAATTTTGACATTTGTCTTCAACTCATATCAAGCATAAAAATCTGCGAGGACTCAAACAAAACATTTTACATATCTGCAGTCTTATAAGTCATATAATCTTGAGCGCGATCAAGATCAAGGAAATTTGTAAAATTAAACATTTTTTTTTAATTTTGTTTACTTTAAAAAATAAAAGTAAGAATTTAAAAAATTAATTTAATACCTAAAATTATAAAATAAAATTGAATTAAGAGCTTAAAATTTAAATGTTGTTTTATTTTTATATTTTAAAAATAATATTGAATAAAAAAAATATAAATAAATTATAAATAAAATTATATATATTTTTTTAATTATTAAAATTTCTTTTAAAATTTATTTTATTTTATTTTTTCTTACTTTTAAATGAAATTAAGTTACAGCAATAATCGAAAGCCCTAAAACTGGAAGCTGCTCGAGCTTTTAATTACTTATTTCTATTTATATTTACTTTCTAGTGGGCACATTGTGGCGCTCGCTGCACGCTCTTTACACACTCTTTCTCTCTCTCTCTCTCTATATATATATATATATATATATATATATAGTTATCTCCCTATATTATATATATATATATATTTTAAATATTATTTTCCCTTCTATATGCATTTGTTGGCCGGAAAATGTGTGCGTCTGTACGGAAATTGCATTTTTTCTATTTTATTTTTACCCAAGCAATTCAAGTTTCAGTTTTTTTTGTCCGCCTGTTGTGAACTTTTTCCTATCTGTTTTTGTTTTTTTGTGTTATTTGCATTTGCCCAGTTTTTTTTACAGTTTGGCTTTTCCTTTTTTTCCATACTATTTTGCTCGCTGCGAAAGCGCATTATCCTGGCCGCCATTGGGGGCAAGTTTAAATGGTTTAAAGTGCTTATAATGCAAATATTAAAATGGCTAAAGCGACGCGGCAAAAGTTAAGCTGCCAAAGTGTAAGAAAGTTAAGTGCAGACGGGCGGAGGTCTGGCAATAGTTGCATATTAGTTGTGCAAGTGCCGCATAAAGCAGCGAAGCAAACACAGCAACAACTTAACGGCCAATAAAATGAAAATATTTGCAATCATTGGCCATTGAATTGAGCTGAGTCGTCAGACAACAGCGAGCTGCAGCTCCAACATTGTCACATAATCTAACGTAATCTAACGCATTCAACTGCCACACAAAGGCCAACAAAAGCTGCGCACTTAAGCCTTATCAATGCAATTCTATAGAAAACATTCAAATTGTTTTCTCTTCAGATAAACTCAACTCTCTACTGGGAAAGTGACGCTCGCAGACGCAAGTCGAATATAACTTCTGAGATTACATATGACGGCATTTGAGGTAAAGCGAGGTAAATAAAGTTAACAGACTAAAGAAGGCGTCACTCATGTACTCAAGTGCATCTATCCTTAATCAGTATCAACAGCTGCAACAGCGTCTCTCTCTCTCTCTCTCTCTCTCTCTTGTCACCTGTCTATATAGATATTTTTAGATTTCGATAAGAAAGAAGAAGCTATCGATCTTAAATTTATCATATGTCTCTTTCGCTCTCTTTGCCTGTCTACTCTCTTTATCTTTCTTTATTTCCATCTCTCACTGTCTATATCCTCCCCAATATATCTATATCTCTCTTTACTCTCTTTCTCCCTCCCTTTCTCTTTCTCCCTCTCATTCTCTATTCTCCATTTTTCTTTCTCCCTCTCTTTCTTTTTCTCTCCTCTCTCTATATCTACACTCTCTCCATCTCTATTCTTACCATAGCTCTACTCTCTCTATATCTCTACTCTCTCTCTCTCTCTCTCTCTCTCTCTCTCTCCACTCTCTCTCCACTCTCTCTACTCTCTCTCTATATCTCTACTGTCTGTCTCTCTCCTCTCTCTACTCTCTCTCTCTCTCTCTCTCTCTATCTCTACTCTATCTCTCTCTCTACTCTCTCTATACTCTCTTTCTCTACTCGCAGAATACTCCGCATGTTGCATCGTTCTTGCCAACAGCATCTCTCCACATTGTTCCGGGTATCCATTAGTCGGACACTTCCAACTAAAAGCATACTCAGCTCTCACTATCTCTCTCTCCCTCCCTCTTTCTCTTTACTCAAACACTCTCTTATCTAAAACTCTATTCAAATCTCTACACTATTCCATTCATTTCCATCCACAACTAAACTCAACTCAACAAAAGCCGCCTCTTCTTCTCTGCTGCCTTTCAAACACTTTCAACTGAGCTAAAGCGAAGCTTCTTGATATTTTGTAACAATTAGATGTCTTACATTGTTCTTAAGCTGTGCCACATATTATTTATTGTGTTCTTATGGACTCTTTTTAATTGAAGTTTTAATGGCTCGGGCACAATTGATAAATGACAACAGCGCCAGGACGAAGGACAAACACACGTGTCCACAATGCAAGCAAACATAGAGTCAGCAAACAGGCAGAGAGAAAGTGCGAGAGAGAGAGAGGGAGAGGAAGAGGGAGAGGGAGAGAGGCAAGGCAGGGATAAACTTTAATCTATAAATTGAAATTCCCTACATAAAAGCCGAACATTTCTTTTAATTGCCGCACAGGCTGAGGACTTGTGTTTACATTGCGCCCGGGCAAAAAGGGAGTCGGAGCGGCGCTCAGGTAGAACTTGGGCAACGATTTGTTGCCCATGGGCGACGAATTTGTTTGCCTGTCAAATAAAACAAGACGCATCAAATTATTTCAAATTTATCGCACACACAGAGAGAGAGCGAGAGAGAGAGCAGCGCGCATATCCTGTGACAGACGGGACGACCCTTCGGGCGAGCTCAGGCAGCTGGTCACACAGCCGCAGGAAACAACCACCCGGCGGAGATAGACATAGAGATAGTGAAGAAGCAGAATGAACTCAACTTCTCTCTCTCCCTCTCCCTGCCGCGCCTCTCCCCGTCTCAGGTAGCTCACATTTGCCACAGATTTGCACCGCAAAATGACAACCAAAATGGGCAACAATAACGATTAATGACCCAAAGTATCCATGTATCTATATCTATCTATCTATCTATCTATCTATCTATCCTACACTACACTAGACTAGCTATTTGTTTGACTGGCTGCCAAATCAAAATTATATTTTGACACGCAGCCGCAGCAGCAGCAAGAGTAAAACTTGCAATTAGTTGGCCCAGATGATAGCCGTTGCCACAGCCGCAGACACTGATGAGCGGTGCACATGCTACAGCCACGGCCACAGCTATAGATACACCAGCAATAATAACAACAAATAGCAACGTGCTATAGCAAGATACACACGTACTTTATGGGTTTTTCTCTCGCTTTCCTTCGCTCGCTGCTTTTCAATTGTGGGTTAATGGCACTTTAAACTCGACTTCGCACAGGAAGCGGCTCCCATGTATCTCACAGCTACTATCTAAGGTTTCTGTTTGCTTTATTTTTTGTTTTTTTGTTGTTTTCTTTTTTTTTTTTTTATTCTCTATGTTTTCTGTTTTCATTTTGATTTCATTTTTGGTTTGTCTTTGTCTTTGATTAATATTTGGCACGCAACACTGCAATTTGCCCGGCTTCGTTCGCTTTTTTCGGTCCGAAATTGTTGGCCAAAACTGCAAATCATTGAAATACCCTGTAAAGTGTGAGCTAAGGGTAGACCCATAAAATGAGCTATGCTATGTAAGTGTCTATATCTCTCTTTGAGCTCTAAGCTAGAGTCTGCATATATGAAATGAGTGCTGATGGTTTGATGTCTTTATGTCTCCATGACTTCAAGACGCTAGCTTTTGAGCTCTTCCGAGTCTTCTAGTTGCTTCTAGATTTCAGATCTGTAATATAGTTGCTATATGATCTATCTATCTATATCTACATATCTACTTCACTTCAGGTAGCTGTTGAAGTTTGCTTAATCAGACAAGGCTTTAGGTTTCAAGCATTTATATCTATAATATAGTTGCCTTATCTTGAACCTAGACTTTCTAAACTTCTATATGAGCTAAAGTTAGGCTTCAGTACGATCTGTATCTACATATATCTCTGCTTGACTGCAGGCAGCTCTAGAACTCTCCCAAGAGGCATCACTTATGCAGATCTCTGCTATAGATTCAACCAAAGCTAGGCTTAGCTATCTAAGATCTATCAATTTATACACATTCATGTCCATATCCTTATCCATATCTATATCCCTCTATAACAGCTATCGCCTCCTCAGCTTCGACCTTCAAGCCGACAGGATGAATCAACCCATTAAAAACGTTGCTGACTAAGCGGCCATTGTGAATGCTGTGAATACAGTCTTAAATTCGTTTGCCAATTCCATTTCATAGGCTGCACTCGGCTGGATCTTTTGCATTTATGACTCACAGAACGGGGCGTGGCACATAAATCAAAATCAAAATCAAAACGAAAACGAAATGGGCCTCAAAAAAAAAATAAGGTGTAGAGCGCTTAAAATGCAATTTAGTCAATGCAATTAAGCGAGAGAGCAGAGTGCGAGTCTGACTAGCCAACATTTGTGTTGTGCTTTTTTCTGCTCTTGGCCACGCCCACAAAACAAAAAAAAAAAAGAACAGAAGAAGCAGAGGAGAGGAGGGAAAAAAAGCCAAGCGCCGACTGATTTTTATCAACTAACCAAGCGTAACGCAGACAAACACTTCCTAAATCACTTGAGTCGTTCCAAACGTACCCTCGTCGCTCCTCCATGGCAGAAACACCCTCATTTAGTCAACTCTGCCAGCCCTCTCTCTCCCCCTCTCTCTCTCTCTATCTCTTTTTTGTAGCCAAAGAAAAACGCTTCCTGCGCACATAAAACATAAATTATTTAACCAAGACAACGACAACAATGGCATAGAAATATATTTTATATGGCTTTTCGTTTGCTGAAGGGGGGGTTGGCTCGATTGGGGGCGGCTGGGTGGCTGGGCGACTGTCTCAGTGTGTGTGTGTGTGTGTAACAGTCTTATCAGCGCCAAGCATAAAAATTATGAAACACTTTCGCTCATTGACTTCATTAAATTATTTTGTATTTATTTTGTGTCGTCTCGGGAACATTTCGAACACCTTTTCCATGCTCGTTTAAGTAGGGCAAAATGAGTATATTGGCGAGAGCTATATCGGGGGGGGGTATACACGACTTATGAAGTGTTAACTTTTGACTAGGGGCATGGCAAATCGGCTTATATTGGAATTGGTATAAGAGAATCGGTTTAAAGACTTGAAATTTGGCATATAGAAACTTGTTCCGACTGGCTAATACCCTTACTCTATCGAGTAGTTATATCTACGCACTTTAAAGGCGTGGCAAATTGAGGCAGTGCTGTAGCCTTGATCAGTTTTGAGCTAGAAAAAGAAGCTTGAAGTGTTCTGTGACTGCAGAGATCATCTACAACTACTTTTTGCCTTGGCACGAGTATTCGACAGTCAAAAAGTCCCCATACTTCAATATGTCTTTGCTTTTGCCATACGTTCAACTACCTTTCCTTCTGGCGCAGGTATTCTACAGTCAATAACTGCCCATAATTCATTCTTTCTTTGCCTTTGTCATACGTTCAACTACCTTTTCCCTTGGCCCGAGTATTCTCTAGTCGACAGCTCCCAATACTTCCTTCTTCCTATGACTTTGTCATATGTTTAACTGCTCTTCGGCTTAGCCCAGGTATTCTAAAGTCAGTAACATCCCATACTACCTTCATGTCCCTGCCTTTGCCATACCTTTTAGTCTTAGTCCAGGCATTCTACAGTCGATGCCACCCCATTCGACTGCCTTCATTTCGGGTTTCATTTTACGCACTCGCTGCTTCATTAAGAGCCCTCAACGGGCATTGGCATCTGCATTTGCTTCAGATCTGCGCTCCGGTTACGCTGCCAAATAATACCATATGTATGTATTAAAAAAAAAAAAAATATCAAGTTCTTAGCCAAGGGTTTCTTTTTTCTGGCGTCTTGGCCATTTGACACCTTTTTAAAGAGCTGAGCGCAATTAATTGATTCGCTTTGGCTTTTTGACTGGCGTTTGTGGTCAGGTGAGGGCAGGGCTCGATGCGATCCGATGCGATGCGATTCGATTCGATTCGATTTAAGAAAACATTTCATCAAGTGCTGGCGACGCGGCTTGCCCTGGCCAATCTATTAAATGTGACTTTTCTAGGGCCAACTTTTGCCAGCTCCCACTCTCCCTCCTCCCGCTCCCGCGCTCTGTGCCTGTCTCGTTTTCAATTCAATCAAACTTGGCAGGAAAAACTTTACGACACACTCATAAGGCAAACTCAGCGCACGAGAAAAAAAAAGAAGGAAATGAAAAACGTGCGGCATATGAACAAGAAGAAGAAGAAGAAGAAGGAGGAGAAGAGGGAGAGAGGCAGAAACAGTAGCAGTAGCCGAGGCAAGACGCAGGCGCCACGTACTATAGACCAAAAAAGCAAAAGGAACCAAACGCTTTGCATAGAAAATGCGCACGAGAGGGACACAGGAGTGGGTGGTGGCGGGTGGCTCTGGTTGGGTTCTGCTGTTTCGGCGGCACCGACAGGAATAATAAATATTCAGTTTAAGTAAATGGGCTTTTATCGCACATCTCTGGGGTGCCATAATTTGCCATTTTTGCCTTGCCTTGCCTGGCCTGGCCCGTCCCGGCCTGGGCTGGGCTGGCAGTCTGCGCGCTTTTCTTTCGCTTTTCCTTTTCCGAGAGGTTTTTTTTTTCGGCTGCCACACACTTGCAATTTGGCTGGGAGGCAAAATGTATGTAATTGATTCAACAAACGGCGCAAAGGTGCCAAGAAACAAAGCGAAAACTTGGCGACGCCGGCCCAAAAAGCGAAAAAAAGGAAGAAGGAAAAACAATGCAGAAAAAAATATAAAAAATTTATATATACTTCGGGGGCAACAACAATTATACGCATAATATATTTTCAACATAAATAAGTGTGCGTGCGTGTGTCTGTGTGTGCGTGTGTGTGTGTGTGTGTGTGTGCAAAGGCCTTTGACTGCGTCTTGGTTTCCAAGTTTGGCTTTTAAATGCAAAAAATTACAGTTCAAATGATAAACAAAGTGCGAAGCAAAGACAAAGGAGACTAGGCACAGGGATACCCTGTAAATTTAGGTAAATTCTAACAAATTGTAAGTTATAAAGAAGCAAAGATGAAAGAGTTTCCGCAAAAAAGATACTCTGTAAACATAGCGACAAGCAAAGACAAGAGAGCTTAAGCCAAAGGAGCAAAGACAAGAAAGCCCTAGACAAGGGATACCCTGTAAATTTAAGCCAAGCAAAGCCAAAAGAGCTTAGCCCAACAGATACCCTAACAATTTTGAAAAAATAAATGAACTTTTGAGAAGGTTCACCCAACCCTTGTATACCCTATCCAAAGTAGATATCTTTACCATATCCCCACATCTATAGGGCTGACCACAGAACCCAACCACCCCACTTAGCTACCATTTACAGGGTATTCGCAAGCAAAGTCACGCTCATCGCTTTAGCGACCCTTGTGCTCTACTCTACGCCGCCTGCTGCCCGTTCGTCTGGGTCATAAAATAAAAGAGAGAATTTTCTTCTTCATTTTTTTTTTTGCGGCGGCGGCAAATCACTTCAGCGCCTGGCAGCAACAATTTAGCTCATTTATTTTTATACATTTTAAGAAACAATAAACCGACGGCCCATAAAACACGCAGTTACAAAATGAAAATGATTTAAGACAATGGGCCAGGCGAGGCCAAAGCCAAAGTCGCCTCCAGCCTCCCTGCTCGCCCCTCGCATGAATTATACGCATTTGGGCAAAAAGTTGAACATTATAATTGCAACGTTTTATAATGGCAGTGCGAGGCGTTGTTCTATGTGATTTACGGCTCAGTTCTCAATTGACAACCAAAGCAATTAAACTTTGCAAAAAGGTAAGCTCAGGTGTGTGCACAGCTTTGACTAGCTCTAATTGCCTCCGCCTGAGAGACAGAAAGAGAGTGGGAGAGAGAGTGAGAGTTCTATAAGCCGCCAACATATCAACTTTTAACTAGCTGGCAAACAAACTGACCAAAGCCCCAAACTAAATGTCGAACTGCGCAAATTGAGCAAAGCTTTTGGCATCAAAGTGCGGTGGGAGCTGCGTGAGAGGGGTGAGGGAAGCAGCGAAGCTGAGTTACATAGACGAAAGTGAATGATATAGTAAGGGAATTGGTTGAGTTGTAATGATAAAGAGTCTCTTAGCAAAAAGTGAAGATGGAAAAGGGTTAGGTTGAAGCTAAGGAGAGCTAAAGCTAGAGGGAAGAGCTTGAGCTTGGATAGTTCATAGCTAAAACTTAAGCTAAACTTAGATTGAAAAGTGAAGCTGAAGAACTATGGCAAGCTTAAGAGAAGGTAAGCATGGAGGGATCATACAGAAAAGTGAGCCTGAAGGACGAGCAGAGGGTTGATAAGTCACAGAAGAAAGGGAATATGAACGAGATATCAAATAGGAATCAGAAGGGAGCTCTATATAGCCCAAGTGAGCATGGAATATATCAAATATGTGCAATTGAGCTTGAAGGAGTAGACTGGACGACGAGCTAAACGCTAAAGTAGATAGGAAATAACGGAAGACTAAAGATACACATGGATAAAGGATCATAGAAGATGGCAACATGGATCACGAAGGACGTATATGAAGTCATATGTCAATAAGGCACAGAAGCAAGATAACAAGAAGAGATCAAAGAGGAACCAGGACAGCCCATATGACAGACATATTGAACAGGTAAACATGGCTGATAAGGTAGAGCTTATCTCGGAGCCCAGCCTGAGCCTGAAGGAGCACACAGTTAGCTAAGTGAACAGAGAGTAGGAAAAACTGCGCTCAGCTCAACTCAGTCTTTAGTTAATTAGCTTAAGATGGAAGAAAAGTGAGCACAGATGAAAAATTTTGTTAACTTTGTCACAGATTAGATAAGAGAGACGAGCTAGAGTGAGTGTGTGTGTGTGTGTGTGGGAGAGTGTATATAAGTGTGTGTGCTTAAGTGTGTGTGTAGTTGGAAATACACTCATTAGTGGCACACGCGCTTTGGCTGACACTCAACGTTTGACTGCCTTAAAGCTGCAAGCAAATCGTGTTGCACAAGTTGTTGTTGCAGTTGTTGTTGTTGCAGTTGTTGTTGTTGTTGTTGTTGTCAGCTGAAAACAATTCGTTGGCTGGCATTAAATGAGTTTTGGTTTGCAGTAGCTGTCAGCCTTTAAATCTGCTTCACTCTGTTGCAGTCGGTGCTCCAGTTTCCATTTCTTTCTTTCTGCAGGCGACAGAGAGAGAGAGAGAGAGAGAGAGAGGAGGGGGCGTGGCATGACTGCAGGTTGCCTCAACGTAAAATTTAATTAAGCTGCTTTTAGCTGCAGTTGCAAGGCGACGTCTTAAGCTGCACAGATGCGCACAGACAGCGGCAGGGGTTGAAGGGCCATACACACCCACACACACACACACACACACACACACACATACTAAACGAGTGTGTGTGTGTGTGCGTGTGGCAAATATTTTTGCAACCACAGCCACTTGACTCCTGGAGTGCAGCACTTTCTTTTCTCTCGAGCAGCCAGCCAGCCCGCCTGGCATCCTTTGGCAGCAGCTTGTGCCACCTGTGCAGCTGTCATGCAATGCCCCCCACCTGCCTGCCAGCCAGCCCACACACCTCTCTACCTCTCTCTCTCTCTCTTACACACTCTCTGTGTGTTTTAAATGCTTAATGCCCCGAACCCTCTGGCCCGCCCGCAAATTAGCCTCAATTTTACGTTTTTGTGATTTTCTGCGTGGTTTTTCTTAACATTTTCCATTTCATTTTCATTTGCTTTGCTGCTGCGGCTGCTGTTGCTGCTGCTCTTTTGCCGCCTTCAAATTCTCAACAAGTTTCGGCAACACTTGGTTTCTTCTCTCCCCACTTCAGCTTCTCCTCTTCTCTCGCTTCTGCCTTTGCTCTTAAATTGATTGCCTTTGCAATTGATTTCGATTGCCAACAATCTCTCATATTTTGAGCAGAGATTGGCGAAGAGAGGAAATGGGAGATCTTTAGCTGATGTCTGAGATTGAATAGAGTTGCATATTATATACTAAGTGTGCAACTAGATAGATCAAGTTTGAGTTTCATATACTATATCACTGTCTTCTATGTATATCTCTTGTCTTGTCTCTTTCTCTCTATCTCTCTGTTTGTCTCCTTCTTTATTGGTCTCTCTCTCTCTATCTGTATCAATGTCTTTAAGTCTAGCCTACTTTCTGTCTTTCACATTCCCCCTCTCTCTCTCTCTATCTCTCTCTGTCTGTCTCTGATTCTGTGTCTCTCTTTCTATCTGTAGTTTTCATTCTCTCTGTCTTTCGATCTCTCCTTCTCAGCCTCATTTTCTCTGTCCATCTGTCTCTTTCTCTCTATTTATCTCAGTTTCATTCTCTCTATCCCTTTCCCGTTCCCTATCTCTCTCTAACTTTCCCTCTCTCTCTCTCTTTCTCTCTCTCTCTCTCTCTCTCACTCTCTCTCTCTCTCTTGCCGTCACTATCTCTTTCTCCCATTCTCTCCCTAGCTCTCATTCTCTGTCTCTCTCTCTTACTTCGATTCTCTATCTCTCTTTTTATCTCATTCTCTCCCACATCTCTCTCTCTTTCTCAATCTCTCTCTCTTTCTCTCTCATACCAATCCATATATCTCTATCTGTTATCAATCTATTTCTCCATCTCACATCTTCTCTCTTATTCTTTATTTTCTATATATCTTTCTTTCAATATCTCTCTCTCTCTCTCTATCTCTTTCTCTTCTCTTCTCTCCCTTCTCTATGCATCTTCTTATCTTTCCATTCATTCAGCTACCCATCTACCCAGCTCTATCTCTCCCTCTCTCCTCTCTCGCTTTCTCGCTCTATTCACCTCATCTCAGCAATTTGTGCTTATTGCTTCCTCTTCTTTTTTATTACATTCTCTTCTTTGATATCTTTCAAATCCAATCTTTCATATCTGTTAATAGTTTCTTCAATTACTTTTCGAGTGAAATTCAAATGGCTTTCCACGACGCCAGCCCTTGGCCTGTTTGTGTTCCACATTAAAAATATTTATGTATCGCCTCTTCCGCTTGCCTCATCTCTCTCTCTCTCTCTCTCTCTCTCTTCCCACTCTCTTTGTGTTCGCTCCAATTCATTTTATGGTGCAACACGCAATTGATTTTCTATTTAAATTTCTAAACTTTTGTTTTTGTTATTTCTATTTACATTTGTCATGCAGCAAGAAAATACGAAAATCTTTAGCATATTTCGAATTCTGTTTATCCACCAGAGAGTGTGCATGTCCTGCATGTCCTGTATGTCCTGTGTGTGTGTGTGTCAATCGAATAATGTCAATTGGCTTTGCGTATGTTAGAATCACAATTTACATTTGATAATTTCTTAACTGGGAAAATTGTTTTCAATTTCCTTTGTGGCAAACACTCTCTATCTCTCTCTCTCTCTCTCTCTCTCTCTCTCTGTCTCTGCTTTTGTTTTCGATTACAAAAGCGTTGATCAAATGCATTTTACGCTTTTTAACTATCTTTTTTTCATGTCAATAATTCGAGCAATTTGGCTTTCTATCAATATTTATGAAGAGCAAGAGGAAGCAGCAACAGAAGAAGTTGACATTTAATTAAATGTGAAAATCAAAGATAAATAAAACGAGAAATTTGGAATTCTAAGCCACAGATAAAATGCATAATAAATGTAATTAAAACTTGATTTTAGCTACAGAAATTTATTTTGGTTTCCTTTTCTTTTATTTTGCCAGCTTCACGTGTATTACGCATAGGAAAACAAGCCAGTCGGGCGATACTGACTGCAGAATACTTATTCGCGACACAGCTGATATGGAGTTTTCGATTTGCCATGCCCCCATTGGGCGTAGATATATCTGCTATATACTTTTAATCTTATCTTGTCAACTTCAAGTCTCCATTCCATATCTCAACTCTCTAGCACTTCTATATTTTCCGATTTGCCACACCCCTTGTGGACAGACGAGGATATACATGAGTATATATTCCAAATTTTCGCTCTCCAGCTGCAATAGGACAGCCGGACGGACAGACGAACAGCCGGACGGATAGCTAAACAAATATTGCACAAGCCGAGTATGCTCATTTCACTTGCGCGTCTGAGCATAAAAACTAAAGGAAGCAGATATGAAAAAGAAGAAGAAGAAGAAGAAGCAGAAGAGGAAGCAGCAGCAGCAGCAGCAAAAGATGCTGCTTGGAGCCGTGCAAAATGTTGGCCAGCTTCAGCCGTAGAGGCGCAGAATCAACAACAATAACGAAACAGCGAAAAATCAGTCAAGTGTTTTGCTAGCTCTCTGTGTGCACGTGTGTATGTGTGTGTTTGTGTGTGTGTGTGTAACAGTTGTGCTGATTCACAGACACAGCGAAGAGGTGCCAAATGGAAAAACTGGCCAAGTGAGCGACAGGGGGCGGCTGACGGGCGTACGGACGGAGTAGCTGTGGCTGTGACTGTGGCTGTAGCTGGAAAATAAACGATGTTGTCTATGACAAGGCATGACGGTAATGACGCAGGCCATGGGGAGGCAACAGCAGCAGCAGGAGCTGTCTCTGTCTCTGTGTGTGTGTGTGTGTGTGTTACCTGTGGGCCAAGTGTTTCGGCCAAGTGGACGGCACGGCACGGCAACATTGGCAATGCTTCTTTTCTACCTTCAATTTTCGTTTTAGCCGCATCATTGTCGCTGTTGCTGTTGCGTGTTTTGTTTTTGGAATTTTTCAATTCAAGGTTTTGCCTGCGCCCCTCGTGCGCCCGGCTTACCTGCCTTCACACCTCGCGCGAAGGCGCGCGCATTCCATGTCTCAGGCTCAGAACTTGCCCTCTCCGTCTGCTTCTGCACAATCATGCGAAAGAGATGCAGAGAGACAGAGAGAGAGAGTGAGAGAGGAAGAGAGATATAGAGCTGGGCCGTAAGACACTCAAATCGCGCTGACTGCTGCTATCAATGGCATTGCCTTTTGCTTTTCCTTTTTCTGAGCCGAATGCTCTATGGCTGAGGAGTCTTTTGGCTCTGAGCGCGAGGCTGTGACTACAGTGGGCACTCGCTATGAGTAACAAGATAATGGAAAACAAAGCTTCAAGATCTTTATGGATTTGTTTGAGTTAAGATCGAATTTGATTTGATATGAATAGGGGTCTAAATATGAGTGTGAATATGAATATGAATGTGAGTGTGAATATGAATGTGAGTGTGAATATGAATATGAATGTGAGTGTGAATATGAATATGAATGTGAGTGTGAGTGTGAATATGAATGTGAGTGTGAATATGAATGTGAGTGTGAATATGATTGTGAGTGTGAATATGAATGTGAGTGTGAGTGTGAATATGAATGTGAGTGTGAATATGAATGTGAGTGTGAGTGTGAATATGAATGTGAGTGTAAATATGAATGTGAGTGTGAATATGAATAGGAAATATCTGATTCACAACTCTTTACAAGTATGAATGAGTTTCCTGAACAATTGAATGATTTCGAATGTGAATGTGAATATGAATATGAATGTAAACATGAATATGAGTTAAACAAGAGTATAAGTGTGAAAATGAATATGAATATGAGTGTGAATATAAATATGAATATTAATAAGAGATTGAATATATATATGAATATGAATGTGAGTGTGAATATGAATGAATATGAGAAATATGACTCATGAGTCTCTAACCATTTCTCATGACTTTCTATAAGAAACTGAGAGTTTTGCATTCATTTTCGAGTTACTTCAGAAGTCTAAAGACTCCAGAGCTTACCTTGCTCTTCTATTTTTTCATTATAATCAAATGGTAATCGTAAATGAAACGGAACTTAATCAAGAAACTCTGCTAGAGGCTAGTCAGTTGGCTAAGCTCATAAAACAGGTTTCTCTCGCCATGCAAAGTGTATCAGGAGCTGCGGCTAAGCCCTGAGAGCGAACTGCTCTTTCTGCTTGTTATTTTAGACGCTGATGCTGCCTGTCTGCACCAATGTGAGAGAGTGTGTTAGTGTGTGTGTGTGTGCTGCCTGGCATCATAAATCATCTCAAGTGGCTGCTGCTGCTGCTGGTGCTGTCTGCCTGCGCCTGCTATTTTGGTTTTGTATCTATAACTATAACAATTTGCAAGTGTATCTTACGGATACACAGGGAGAGAAAGAGAGAGAGAGAGAGAGAGAGAGAGAGAGCGCGAGAGAGAGCTGTCAGTCAGCGCTGCCAACACCTTGCTGCCAAGCGGCAGTCACTTTGACATTTCTGTTGCACTAATTTGCAGCACTTGCAACAGAAGATACAAAGCGAGGGAGAAAGAGAGAGAGAGAGAGAGACCGAGAGAGAGGGAGAGAGCGTGAAAGACTTAGAGCTAGCTCTAGCTCTGCAGCCTGAAAGGATGTGCGCTACAATTATACAATAGAGGCTGAGGCTGAGCACAGGTAACTGAAGCCTCTGCCGCTGCCGCTGCCTCGGCCGCTGCCTGGCCGCCTGCATACATCAGATACAGATACAATATCTTTGTGTTGAACTGCCAACAGCTGTGCGATAATCAAGTTAATGCCGATAATGATGTTCGCACCGCTGAGGATTTCACGTCTGAAAAGTGGCAACGGCGCAAGACCAGCAGAAGAAGCAGCAGAAAAAATATATATACATATATAATATATATATATATATATATATAAATAATAATAATAATATCTGTACAAAATACTCTTCAACAGCTGTGCGAAATTCGAGCTAATTTTTTGTGTTGAGGGGCTGGGGCCACGCCTTCGCCACTCATGAGCCAGAGCCGAACATTATAATCAATCAAATTTGTGGATGGGCCACGGCTGATGGCAACAGCTTTAAACGGCATCCGAGCAAACAGCTTGTGGCAAGAGCAAGACCATGAAATCTACCCAAAAAATAAACGTTAAAGCGAAAGAGTCTCCAATGTGAAGGAATGTTGAGACAAGGCAAGAGATGGATATATATAAATCTCTGTACTTGAGTCTACATATTATCTTTATGTTTAACTATATGTACGATATCTATAGTTACATGCCAATATAACAGGTCCATTGTATTGAAATACATATGAAAATATGTAGAACAATTTTAAATAAAATATATATTACATATAAAATATAGTATAATATTTATTCAATATAAAATTTTATTTAAAATATTTTAAAACTCAGAAATGTTTATAGAATATTTAAAAATTATTATTTGTGCATATAAATATATATACTTTAGTTAAATATTAGAATTCAATTCAATAATATTTAATGCAAGGCGAAATAGTTTTTAATATTTTTTATAGTTGATTTTTTTAGCTTTTTTTAAGCTTATCCATGTTGGTATAGTTTTATGTATTATATAACATATTTCTATGCGTTTTATCTGCTAAATGCAACTGCCTCTAATGTAATTTCGCTGAGTGTATATTTTTAAGTCATTTGATCCTTATGTAAACGCTCCAACTATAAGACATATTTAATGAAAACTATCCAAATCTGTATAACTTTCTGAAGAAAAACTATACTTTGTTTATTCTAGCATTGCTTAAAATCTTAAATCTTTAACAGTATTTTTTCTGCATATTTATTTGCAATAAAATATCCTTTTACTATGCATCTTTATATGATACAAAAAAACTGTTTAAAGACTTTTTCAAGTTGTTCACTTCACTTCTCTCCTCTTCACATAATTTTTGCCTAAAAATATATTTATCTTAGCCATTCTTTTCAGCTGCTTCTTCTTGGAGTTTTGGCATCTCTTAAGTATCTAATCAAATGAAAAGCCAAACTGAAAATCTCTACCCTTATCGCAGCTAGCATATGTGAAATGGAAAATCTACTCGATTGGAAAAGCCTTTGATATCGCGTTGCAAGCGAAGCAAGCAATAAAATAAAATAAAATATATTCATATATACATATTTTTATTTTTATTTAAAATATAATAATATAATTTTAAATGCACTTTTATTAAATTTAAAAAATGTTTTTATTTTTAATCATTATTTATAGAAATATTTGTTTATTTTATTAAATTTTTTAAAGATTTTCGCAATATGTGAAATTTTTTATTTTATTTTATTTTATTTTATTTATATTAACTTTCATATTTTATATTTATTTAATTTTATTTATATTACTTTTCATATTTTTATTTATTTTATTTATGTATTATTTATTTATTTTTTTTATTATTTTTATTATTATTATCTTTATTAGCTTTCATTAAATTTTTATTATTCAGAGTTATGTTCAAATTTTTGAAACTCTTAAAAAAAGTTTCTTTTATTGCTTAATTATTATTTTTCTATTTTGATATAAAAATTCCTTGATGTGACAACTCTTAATCTTAATATAAAAATATATATAAAAATAATTCTCAATTAATTCTCAAAACGTTTTCACTTCAGTTTCTCTTAGGCAATTCCATTTTAAGGCAAGAACTCAGCCCGCCTCACACTTTGCATCGTTTTCCAACACTCACTTAATGCAGCCTTCAAACTATAAATCACAAATCCATTAGCTCCTTGAACATATATTCCTATCAAACATATATATATTCATTTGCATTCATATTTGTGCTGAAAATATTTGCGAATTCGAATAAATTTCTTATCTCTCTCTCTCTCTCTCTTTTTTTGCAAATTGTTTAAACTGAAAGATTTATATTTGGCTCAAGTTCAGAGTTCCATTAAAATTGTGAAATTGCTGCGATGCTGCGATTTTCTATTTGTTTATTCTGTTGAGTTCGCTTTGTGGCAATGCCGTCGGCTCGAAAGACACCAAATCGAACATCAGCAAAAACAACATTTGGACAGGGGCAGGCAAACAACAACAGCAACAGCAAACCGGTGAAAAAACACATGGAAAAATGGGAATTGAAGAGATAGAGAGAGAGAATCGAGCGCCGAACCGACTGCACAATACTCGCCAAAACGGAAATCAAGCTAATCTCTCTATAGAGCTGACCAATCCCAGCTCTTGGACTATGCTAGCTCTCAACTAATATACTCTCCTTTCAGCCAGCGAGCGTGCATAAGAAAAGAGCAGCGCAAACACAAACAAAATATATAAAAAATATATAAAAATTATATTAATAAAAAATGTCTAGACATCAGTTCAGAGCTCAGCTGCGTGTAAATATGAAATTTATTCATTATACTTTATATACCTATAAATATATATATATATATTTATATATATTTATATATATTTGTATATACTTTATATTTCTATATATACTTATTTATTTTTTGGGTTTCTTCAGTTTGCTCCAACTAATTAATTAGCGAAAACATTTCAATGGCTTTCTGTTTCAACTACAACAATTTCGCGATGGCCTAGCGACTTTTGAGTTTTAAAAATTAATTTAAATTAGTTTTAAATATTTTTTTCTTGTTGATATTGCGCATTTTGTGTCCATTTATCAAAATTTATAATTTTATTTAACATTATTTGAAATTTCTTTGCAAAAATCTGACTTTTACAGATTTTTAAACTCTTTTCTTTAAAAATTAATTTAAAATTATTTATTTTCAAAAATATTTAAAAATTATATTCAAAATTAACTTTATTATTCATATTTAATATTTAATTATTTTATTTTCATATATATTTATATTTATTTATATATTTAATATATTTATTATATATTATATTTTATATATTCTGTCATATAAATATTTTTAAATTCGATATTAAATATTCAAATAAATTATTTTTAATATTTTATTATTTTATTTTATAATTAATTTATATATTTTTAATATGGATTATATATATTTTATATATTTATTATATATATTTTAAATTCCATTCGAAAATTAACTTTTTTATTTTTATTAAAATTATTTTTAATATTTTATTATTTAATTAATTAAGTTTATATATATTTATATATTTTATATATTTATTATTCACATATATTTTTATAAATATGTATGTAGATATTTATTTTGAAACTTGAAATTAATATTTTAGTTTTATTTAATTGCAGTTGAATAAATTTCAATTTTAAATATTTTTAATTTTTTTGTGTGTGTAAAATTTCAATTAAAAATAATAATAATAAAATAAATGAAAATATGTTTTACACAAAGCAAAAAATGTCTTTTTAAACTTTGAAATTATTCAACTTAGACTTGAAATCTATAAAACTTCCTTTAAAAAGGATATTAATATATTTAATATATGCCTAAATATATTTCTTTTAAATTATCATTAAAAGAAATCTTTAAAAAAATTACTAAGCAAACAAATTTCTAGAAATTCGAGTTTTTTATGTTGCAAAAAGAATTTTTTATATTTGAAACATCAGAAAATTTCCCTTAAGTTTAAATAAACTTTACTTTAAATATTAATATTTTTAAATTATTATATTTTTATTGTTTATTAATTATGAATCTAAAATTTTTAAAGATTATTATTATTATCATTATTTTATAAAAAAATTTAAGATTTTGCTCTCAACTGTTTAATAAAATATATTATATATGATTATGATTATTTTCCCAAAATTATTATTATAATATATATTATTTTATAATATTATTTATTATTTTCATTCATATATTTTATATTTTTTATTTTCCTTCTTCTTTTTTGCAGGTGAAACGTGAAGGCGTCAAGCAAATGGCGCACAAAGTTACCAAAAAAATATTTAGTTAAATTTTGTAAATGTTTAATAACGGTAAATGACCTACATTTGTTGCTTCCTTTAGCAATTGTTTGCTGTTTTCCTAGACGTCGACGTCGCTGTCGCTGTCGCTGTTGCTGTCGCGGTCGCCGTCGCTGCACTTGCAAAATGGTTGCCGCGCTGCTTCTGCCCACTGCTTCAGCTTCTTCTTGAAATATCCAATATGCACGGAGCAGCAGAAAGCCAAAAAAAAAAGAATCAAGCAACAGCCGCAGCTGCTGCAGCAACTGTTATTATTGTTGTTGCTTCTGCTTCACCTCCTGCTTCTTCGGCTGCTGCTAGCGGTTGTTGTTAGTATTCCACGCGTAACACTCTAGCGGTACTTTACCGCACACTCTCGATTTTCGCAAGTCCTTTTTCGTACTTGTTGTTGTTGTTGTTGTAGTTGCTGTTACAATTTGCACTTGAAAAAAATTGGCAAAAAAAAAACTCGAATAATAAATAGAGCGTATGCCCGGAATAACCGTAAAAACAAAAGATGCACAAATAAAATGCGATAATATTTATGTGCAGTTGTTGTTGTTTTGTTTTTGTTGTTGTTGCTGCTGCAGTAACTGTATTTGGGCTGCTGTAAGGCGCGTTACACGCGCGCACATAATATACGCACACACACACACACGCAGAGGGACACCCGCGCGCACACACAGTGAGAGACGAACGAAATCGGTTGGCGCTGATTAACGGGGACACACGCACCGCGCAACGTGTCCAAACGCTTCAATGAATCGCACAGAACTAAACGCGTGCCCGTCACGATGGCTGCTGCTGCCTGCTGCTGGCTGGCTATTGCTGCTGCTGCCGCTGCTGCTGTTGCTGTTGCTGCTGCTGCTGCTGCTGCTGTTATTGCCAGCCTGCCTGACTACTGCCTTGCCCGTTTCGCACACAACAGCGAAAGAGCGAGAGCGCGCGACTGCCTATGTTATGGCGCGGCGCTCTCGCACAAAGATGTAAAATATGCGGGTGGCTCTCTCACAGCCTCTGTAAGCGGCCTCTAATTGATTACATTGATGCTGCCCTTAACAGTACCAGCGGCTGTTAAGCCGCGGTCAGCGACTGTTACCAGCCCAGCAAATTGACAAATAATTTTAAATAAATAAATTAAAATTATTTAAATGTAATAAAATTTGAAAATTATATGTAATTTATATTTACAAATAAATGATTTATTAACATATATAAAATATACTTCAAATTTAATTTTATTTATTTATTTATTTATATTCATAAATTTGTAGTTTTTCTACTTTTATATATTTTTATTCCATCTGCGAGCATCCGCAATTGACAAATTGCATTTGTTGTCTAAAGTAAATGCTAACAGTAAAATAAACAAACAGCTTAAGTGCGCTCTGTTACTTAACAGCCAGCGCTCTCTTACACTAACTCTCGCTCTCTCAGTCTGTTGCTCTCACTCTCTCGCTCTCTTTCTGGTAAGCCACGTGACTGTTATACGCGCGCTCAGCGTGTTTACAGCTTACAGGACAACGCTTCTGTTAGCCGCCACAGGTTTCTGTTGTTGCGCTGCTGCCGCTAAAGCCGAACAGCTGTTCCATGTTGTTTACTGCGTCGCATTATGCGCGTATAACAGTTAATTGCCTTGCAATTAATTTCAAGCAATTTACGCGATTTATTAATGAAAAACTTATATTTTTTATATATATAAAATATATGAAAATATATAAAATTTTCTAATATTTTCTTATATACAATTTTGCTCTTATTATAGATTTATATATATTTTATGTAAAAAAAATATTAATATGTTAATTTTTTTTTTTTTTTTTCATTAATTTTTTTTTTTTTCAATTTGCTGAAATAAGTTTTCAAAATAAATTCAAAATTTCTTATTTATTCGCCAACAATTTTTATGTAACTTTTGTTTTGTGCTCTCTTCGCTGCGCCTTTAAGAGCTGCAACCGTTAACGGGCCGTAGCACAGTTTTTTTATGGCAAACTCTTATACAGGCGGCAGAAGAGCGCGCCTGGCGGGTTCTGAACTTGGCTAATGTTGCAATTTTTCGGAAACAACTTGTTGAGAAAATCGCAGTGGAATCCGAGTGATAAGGATGTGGATATGGGTATGACTAAATTATCGATATATATATACATATATTTATCGATATGCTTATAAATTACATAATAATTTAAATACTAATGAATAATGAACAATAATAATTTAATAAATAATAAACTTTTCGATATATATCGCTATCGTTTAGCATCTCTTTATCAGGCTAAACGCAGCTTGATAAATGAGTGACGCGCCGCAGCGGCTTTCGCAAGCTGCGCTGCCGCCGCGCACCCAACTCAAGACGTAATATGACACCTCGGCATAACCGCAAAAGCCAATCATCCCTCTCTCTCTCTCTCTCTCTCTCTCCCTGTGTGTGACTGCACCAAGTGCCAAACTGCAGTTGTTGTTCCTCATCGATAAACAGTTACAACACATTTTGGGCACATTTCTCATGCACACGCACACACACACACACACACACACACGCACAGAGTGAGAGAAATAATAAGGTCAATCAACGGGCGCAGCGGGCGGCGACAGCGACGTTGTCAACAGCTGCGCTGGCGCAGCGAAGGCGAAGACGAAGGCGCATACGACGGCGACTGCGCAGGCCAGCCCAGCCAGGCAGGCAGATTAATTGCGTCGTCGTCGTCGCTGACGACGCCGTTGTCTGCGGCGTGAATTTATGAGTTTCACATGAGCGATGGCCAGCCAGCCAGCCAGCCAGCCTGCCTGTTGTTGTTGCTGGTCGCTTGCTTGCTCTCTCAATCGGTTATGCTCTCATCGTTTGTATAGCAAACGCATGTGCATGTGTGTGTGTGTGCGCACACTTGAGCGCCGGCTTTGAGCGCCACTTGAGGTCCGGTCCGAGGCCTGCCTGTGACTGTTATTCTTCTTTGTCTGCTGCCTCTGCCCGTTTCCTCATGCCTGCCCGCTCCCTGCCCCTCTCGCTCACTCCCTCTCTCCCTCTCTCTTGTCTAGCTATTTGCTGCGTGGGCCCGCATTGTTGTTGTTGTTTGCTGCTGGTAAAACGATATGATATGATATGATTTATATGCTTGTGGGAAGGTAAGCCTCGCTCTCTGCTCATCTCTCTCTCTCTCTGCGTGTGTGTAAGAGTGTGAGAGTATTTGTGTGTGTGTTTTAAACGAAATTGATCTATTTGAAAAGTACACGCGATTTGCATGAATTAAATCCCATTTATTATTCTACGCCAATTAATGATTCTTGGAAATCTGGATTAAGTCATTTTGGGAGCTATCCGGCCGTTTTTTAAATTTCCCAAATTGTTTTTAAAGTTTCCCAAATACAAAAAAAACTTCCTACATTTTTTTTTTAATTTATTGAATATTTTTAAATTTCTTAATTTTTTTTTATTTCCAACAATTTTTTTGTTTCCAAAATATTTTTAAAATTTTTTTAAAATTAAAAAAAAAAAAAAAATTTTGAAAAAATTTTTTACAGCTAGAAGTGGTATTATTTATAGATATAGATATAGATATAGATATAGATATAGATATAGATATAGATATAGATATAGATATAGATATAGATATAGATATAGATATAGATATAGATATAGATATAGATATAGATATAGATATAGATATAGATATAGATAAAACATATGTATATGTATGTACATATATATTCCTGATCATTATCATTCTTAGGCATAATAATAAAAATTCTATTCTAAAAATTCTATTCAGTGCTATATAGTCATATATATCCTTTCTTGCCATAGAATATTATTGATAGCAGTACACAAAATTTCTTCGCAAGTTCAATTCAATTTATGTTCAATATTTAATTGAAATTGAACTGGCTTTTCAACTTTTTAAATTTTTATTTTCAATTCGCATTCAATTCCCACTTGAAATTAAATTATAAAATTAATTAAATTTTGTTTCAACTATCATCAATCATCATGTATTCAATTCAATTAAAAATCTTTTCAATTCAATTTATTTTCAATCAAATTTCAATTGTTTCGTCAAGTTTTCAATTGAATTGAACAAAATTTTCAACAATATTTTGTTCTACTTTCAATTCACATTCAATTTCAATTAGTCTTTGTATTCAATTATATTTGAACTCTGCATTAAACTTAGACTCAAACTTCCATTCAATTCAATTCATATTCAATCAAACAAAAATTTCAATAAATTGCCTAAATTCCAATCGCCTTTCAACCTCTTTCAATTCGCTTTCAACTTTGCATAGGAAGTGGATTAGAGCAACTGCAACTGAGAGCTAAGTTCAGTCTGAAGTTCAATTCAATCAGTCAGTTCAATCCATCGAGTGCAGCGAGCCAATTATATGGATAGCTGTAAATGTGGCTTTCAACCGTTGCGAATTCAACTTCAATTGCCGCCGGCTAATTTGGCGATTTGTAAAGTGTAATTAAGCCAAATCAGACGGCTATTAAACAATTGAAGATAATTAAGCGAAATTAAGGGAATATCGGATGAGTGAAAGAAGTCCAACTTGAGCTAATTGCGAATACAAATCGAGGAACCCCCAGCGCTGGCCAGATATGCAAATCAGCTAGCCAACAGACTGAGATCTTATATAGCTATAGGTATAGCCAGTGCGAGAGAGACAGAAAGAGAGAGGGAGAGGGAGGGAGGCAGCAAAACAATAATTAATAAAGAAATAAATAATATGGAAGGGTTTCTCTCCCTCTCTCTCTCTCTCCCTCTCTCCCTCTCTCTCTCTCTCTTTCTCGCTCTCTGTCTCTCTGTAGTCTTTGGCTTTGTGGGTTCCGTGTTTCGTGTCTCGAGACCCAACACAGTTGGGCGTCGCGCCGTTCTTTGAATATGTTGTACGACTCCTACGACTCGCGCCTGTTGTGCGGTAATAACAGCGCAAGTGAGTAGAGCAAGAAGAGTGAACGACTAAGTAATACCCTGTAAGAGAAACTTTATGTGAGACCATTACTGCTTAATATATAGTTCCAAGTCAGGTTTTATGCACACGATGATTAGTTGTTCATCATGGCACGACTAAAAGATACCCTGTATTGTTATATAAGAGAAGTCTTATACTTATAAGACTACTTATAGGACCTTAATAGCTTATAACAATAGAGACCTTAAATTTTTGCCTTTTATATCACAAATCTCGAGAACTAATAAAAAATTATGCAAATTTGGAATATATTCATATGAATAAAGCCCATAGCGACCCACATACCAAATTTCATAGCTCTAGCTTGAGCCAGTTCTTAGTTCCTTGGGGCCATATGAAGTAGGGAAAGCGTAAAATGAGTCTAAAAACTATTTAAAATAAAAACTTTCGTAAGACTCAATCAAATGCAATGCAAATACTTGAAGAAGCTAAGAATTCTTTAGAATCTGTATAATTTTGGTTTATATATATCCAAGTAAAGCCCATATAGACCCACATACCAAAATTCATAGCTCTAGCCTGAGTCAGTTCTAAGTTCTCTGAGGTCGGCTCAGCGAACTCAACTCGAAAGGGAGATTCAGAGAGATTCAAAATGTATATGCCCGCAATGAGCAACGATTACAGGGTATGTGAAAAAAGTGAGCTCAGCAAGCAACTCCTTTAATGAAGTGAAAAAGTAAACACCGAAGCGTCGTTGTCTGTGCCGCATATCCCACAGAGAGGTCGCAGCAGCAGCTGCCAGAGGTGTACGAAAAGAAATAATACAAATATCGAAATGCCCAAAACAAAGAGCTCTGTGTGTGTGTGTACAGTTATAATTAAGTGATACACATAGAAAGAGAGAGAGAGAGAGAGAGAGAGAGAGAGAGAGAGGGAGGTAGAGGGAGAGGGAGGTAGCTCTACCTAACTTTTTCAGTTCGTTTTCAGCCCTTTCTTAATGATTGTTTTCAATTACTTTTTTTTTTGCCTGCGTCTCATAGGCCTTGGTGGGTGAGCGGGGGGGAGGTGTGCTGGGGTCAGCTAAGAGTCAATCGCGTGGAATCGATTGAGTCGGAGCCGGAGCGCCTTTTAAGTGTTTACGCTTGTTTTATTAATTTCCATCATACGTCTTCGGCTGTCAGCGTGCATCTTCCTCAAGGAAAACAACTCGTAAAGGAAAACTCGCAAAAGACGAGGCAGCGCAGGCGGAGGCGGAGGCGGGGGGCGGGTCAAACTTAAAAAAAAAAAAGAGAAGAAAAAACTTCAACTCGCTTAACGAGCTGCCAATGAAATCAACATTTGTTGACGTTGAAATACGTTAAAATATTGACCCTGAACATCATATGAAAAGTGAGGGAAAAGCGGGAAAAAAATCGAGATAAATCAACGTTGCTTGAGTTGAAAGTAAAGTTGAATCGCAACTGAATTGAAGTCGGGCAGATTGATTGAAAGCTGCTGAAAGCTAAGGCATCTAAATATTGTGATGGATAGACAAATTAGGGCTGAGAATGCAGCTAATTGAGGTTAAAATATTGAAAGTGAACCGAAAATTGAAAAAAACAAACTGCAAATGGAAGACGAACCCAGATTGAATTGAACTTTAATTGAAATTGAATTAACAGAAATATTTAGAAAATATATATAGTTTAAATATAAGATTAAGTGGAGTTTGTAGGTAAAATAAAATTTTTAAAATGATAGAAAGTTACAATATGATTGAAATTGAATGGAAATTGAAATTGAAAGTGCTAGAAAAAATAATGAACGGTTGAAAAATAATCATATTTATAGCTTAACATATTATCTAAGCGATATAAATGAGCAGAAATTATAGCAAAATTAAATAGAACAGAAATTGAATTGAAATTGAAAGTGAAGTTGAAAGTGATACAAAATATTGAACGACTAAAAATTTAAAATATATTTATATATAATTTATAAAAAAAGAAAAATGTAAAAAAAATGTGTGTGGAAAAAGTTATAGCAAAATTAAATATAATTTAAATTGAATTGAAATTGAAAGTGAATTGAAAGTAACTTGAAATTTTGGATGACTGAAAATTACAAAAAATAAAATAAAATAAAATAAATATAAATAATAAATAAAACTAAAAATAAAATAAATTTGTTTAATGCTTGTTCTCAATTTCAATTTGCTTTCAACTTGTATTCAATTTTATTCGGGTTCAAATGGAATTCTAGTTGAAAGAAAATTGAAGCTAATAACAAATATTGAAAAGCTACAAAAAAAAACTTATATATAATGATTAATTAAGGCAAATAAACTAAAAAAAAAAATGAAGAAAAACTTAAATTGAAATGAAATTGAACAGAAATTGAACGCAAATTGAAAGCAATAGCTGCCACTTCAATAATTGTTATCCAAGTTGCAGGATTAGCTGAACTTGAAAAGGTTTTGGATGAGAATGCAAAAATCTCACAGCTGACATTTGGCTGTTCGGCTGTAAGTGACAATTGAATTGAACAAGCTGACAGCTGTTCTGCCAAGTAAGCCGCCAACCGCATGAATGATCCATTTAAGTTTTGCTTGCAAACCTCTCGATGCCCCTCAGCCCGGCCCATTTGGCCGTCGTTTATCGTGACGGCGACAAAATAAATGGCAGCTCGAAAGCCTTGATGTAATCCAGTGAAATGTATTATTAATGCCACACCCTAGGCCATATATATATATCTATACATATATACAGCTAAGCCCAGGCGCAGCTAACCCTCAATTTCAGATGCGAGAGGCAGGACAATAGCAATTGCACCGGCTGCTCTATAAGGCACGAAAGTTTACAGCTAAAACGATTCGAATTGCCAATTTCATGCTTCGAGTGCAGGGCTTTCAATCAAACCAGAGATCGAGAGAGAGACAGAGAGAGAGAGTGGGAAAAACTAACGCGAAAAGCAACGCTGACATGTTCATAGAAATGTAATACAGTTAGATACATAAGTATTCGTACTTAGAGTTACATATGCAGCCTGTCTCCTCCGTTGTATCCCTGTCCCTCTGTCATCTGTCTGTCTCGCCTGCCTCGTCTGGGCAGCTGGCAGTAGTGTATTAACAAGCATTGAGTGAGCTGGTTTCGTATCATCGTGACCTCGTCTTGTGGCAATTGGATGTGCCACCAACAACGACATCACTTTCCAGCGCAGATGCTTCTATCTGTCCACGTTCCATATGCTGCCCTCCTCTCTCACTCTCTAACTGTCTCCCCCCCTCTCCCTCACTCTCTGCGAATGTCCTTTTTGGAGGCGAGCGCACGCGATTTTTATGGCATATTCGTGAGCTTATTGTAATGAATTACTTTACGTATCTTTTGCGCTCTTTCATTTTTGTTATACTTGGAATGCCCTGTAGCAGGGCTGAGCGGGTAGCTTGGACTGAGAGGCGGATGCTGTTATATCAGAAAACTTTTAATATTAGCTTTTGCTTAGCTAATTTGTGATTATTTTTACCATTTTTAATTATGTTTTACTTGTGACTTGCTGAGGTAGTAGAAAATCTCCAAAGATGCTCAACTATCTATGCGAACTCGAGAGTTCTTGGATCTAGAGACTGGAAACTTGGCATGAGTAACCTCTTGAGGAACTAGTTTATTTTAATTTATATTACGTATGTGATATATGAATAGTTCTCCAAGTATAGCCAACTATCTATGCGAACTCGGGAACTCTTGGAGCTGGAGACTGGAAACTTGGCATGAGTAGCCTCTTGAGGAACTAGTTTATTTTAATTTATATTACACATATGATATATGAATAGTTCTCCAAGTATAGCCAACTATCTATGTGAACTCGGGAACTCTTGGAGCTGGAGACTCGATATTGGGCATGTGCAGTCTATTATCTCTCTCGCGCTCTCTGTTTTTTTTCTTTCTCTCCCATAAACTCTCTCTCTCTCTCTCTCTCTATAAGTCTCCCTTATATACATATAAGATATATCCCTGATATAACTCGTTAGAAATCTATATTACTTCTATTCCATTTTCACTCCTCTCGTTGCTCTTGCACTCTAGCATAACTGCTAGTCGGGCATGCCCTGTCGCTGTTTCTTTTCTATATTCTTTTTGGTGTAATCCACGACGATGGTCGTTAGTCGTTAGTCTGAGGCTCGGTTATTGACTGCATGCGGTTGGGTTTTAGCGCCGCTTGCCCATTTCCGACTAGCGCATACATATATACATAGATATATGTATGTACGTCTATCTGTTTGGCTATGATTGTGCTTCATATCATGTGACATGTGGTATTTTGCTGTAATCATAATTTTATGTCCATCTAAGTAGCTGCGCCTGACGACTGTCAACGACACGGCCAGGCAGGATGTATGCGACGCCAACAACTGTGCTGGAGCTGGGTTCAGTTTTAGCAGCGCTGCCAATCGCCATCTTAGGCATGTCCTTTGTACATCCTGCTTGGAGCACCCACCCGCTCCCGTTCGGCTGACATTCGGCTGTGGCACCTGCAAGGACTCAAGCTGAAAGCTCTGCCTTGACCAGATATTTTCACCAACAGTTCATTAACGCAGCTGAGCTAGATTTGGGCTAAAGATTCAATTGAACCAGTTCCGAGCAGATGTGTGAATAGAAATGGTCTTTTATAGGTCTCATATATAGTTTTTACAGACTATACTAAATATAGTCTATATTGATTAGACTCTTCTCGATATACAGAAACTGCAGACTTGGGCTAAAGCTTTAATTGAACTAGTTCCGGGTTCAAATGAAAGGAAATAGTATTATAAATAGTTCCTATATGTTATAGTCTGTATAGACTATATAGATCAGATGCTTCTCGACTTTCAGAAGTTTTTTAACGACTCTGCAGATTTGAGCTAGAGACTCAATTGAACTAGTTCCGGGTAGACGTGAAAGGAAATGGTCTTATGTATAGTTTTTATAGGATATAGTCTATATAGACTATACTGACCAGACTCTTATTGGCTTTTAGAAGCTGACACTTGAGCTAGAGATTCAATTGAACTAGTTCCGGTTAGACGTGAAAGTAAATGGTCTTATATAAAGTTCTTATAGATTATAGGCTATATTAACCAGACTCTTCTCGCCATTCAGTAGCTTCTCATTAACTCTACAGACTAAAGATTCAATTGAACTAGTTCCAGGCAGATATGGAAACTAAGTTCCCCATATAATGCTTATCAATCTAGTGGCTTATATAGTCAAGACTAGTGCAGCTATATCCTATAATAGATCATGACAGAGAGCAGCAGCTGTTGACATTTAACTTCATGTTAAACTGCCTGTCAACTTTGACAGGAGCATCGACCTACAGTCTTCACTTGCTCAGCCAGATTTAAAATCTTTTCGGAGTTATCTTTGGTTTGTGCACAGTTTCTGGTCCTGCCAAATTGCCACGCCCACTCGGCTCTGGGCAAACAATCATTAGCCGTACATTAGCGGCATTGACGTTGAGAATGTTGCAACTGCGAAACGTTTACGTTAAGCCTTTGAGCAAGCAGAGTCACAGGATACGACAACAGGAGAGGCAGGAGCAGCTATGCAATAGGATCCTTGACGAGAGAGGGGGTCAGTCGGAGGGGCACCTATGAAACCACGTAATCTGCAAGTGAGTTCTTTAATTATGCTTGGAGCGCAACACATGTAGACGGCGCAGCAGGTGGCAGGACGAGCCGGCGATGGGGCCGTGGCGCAGTTCACTGTGACCGATGTGTGCGGAAGCGCAAACAAAATGCGAAGCGAAAGCCGCTTACAAAACCACAAAATGCTACGGACATCTTTTGCCAGCAGAAGGAATAGCAGGAAGTGGGCAGCAGCAGGAGGAGAAGGAGGAGGAGGAGCAGCTGCTGGCGACGTCATTCCACAATCCACATTCCTCCATTTTGAAGTTTTTGGGTCGCTGCGGCTTTTCGGTACGCTCTCTCCCTCCCTCTCTCTCTCTCAGCTGGCCAAAGGATTACAATGGAGCTGCGAATAAACACAAATACAAACAGAAAACACACAGAGAGACAGAGACACGTCTGTGTGCGTGGGCGTCCAAGTGGCTGCTGTTGCTGCCAATGTGAAACCATTTGCGGATTTAATTGCCGTTAACATGAGCCTCGCTTTACTTTGTTATTGTAGTTCAGCTGCAGCTGCTGCTGCTGCTGTCTCTCTGCTTCTTCCTCTTTGTCGTCGCCGTTGAGCGTCAGATTCGCTGGAAGGCGGCTTGGCAGCCGAGCACCTATTAGCTCTGCGCCCAAAGCTCCTATCTCTCTCTCTCTCTCTCTCTCTCTCTCTCTGTCTGTCTCTCTCCCTTTCTCGCCGTCTAAGAACTTCTTTAACTTCTTTCGCCTTTGTCCTCGCATTGAGGTTTGCGTTCATGCTTATAATACCCTATAGACAGGGTATACGAAATATGAGTTGAAATGTGCAAAGTCTAGAGAGAAACAGAGAAAGAGAGACGGAGAGAAACAGAGATAGAGAGAAACAGAGAGTCGAACAGCCGACAGCTCTGTTGTGGATTTCTAATATTATTATGAGAATAGCTTTTGTAATGGGAACAGTTTATAAACGGGAACAGTCTATGAAATGGGAACAGTTTAAGAATGGGTAGAGTCTATGAAATGGGAACAGTTTATGAAATGGGGACAGTTTTTGAAGGGGAACAGTCTATGAAATGGGAACAGTCTATGAAATGGGAACAGTTTATGAATGTGAACAGTCTATGAAACGGGAACAGTATATGAAATGGGAACAGCCTATAAAATGGGAACAGTCTATGAAATGGGAACATCTTATGAATGGGAACAGTTTAAGAATGGGTAGAGTCTATGTAATGAGGGCAGTTTATGAATGTGAACAGTCTATGAAATGGGAAGAGTCATTTTTAATATTTTAGGAACAGCTTATGAATGGGAACAGTTTAGGAAAAAGTACAGTTTAATGAAAACATTTTTATGCTGTATCTGATTAATGTATGAATATTTTTTTATAACAAAACCAAATTCAATAGAGGGAACAGTTTTCAGCACATGAGGTGTAGGCATGGGAACAGTTTTGGGACATATTTTTTAACGAATTGTACATAGTTTATTGAAGTCTTCAATATAGCAACATTGTTTAGCCTGTATTAAAAAAGTCAATAAGTGGGATCAGTTTTATTGTATGTGAACACTTTTTATACAGATGAGTTGGGAATTGTTAACCATCCAACATTTGATTTCTATATCTTATATACATATATTAAAGAACATTTCATCTTCGCTGTAGCTCTCACAACTTGGCACAGAAGTCCTTTGCCAAGTTTTGTGGTCAGTGGAGGGAATTATGTCGACTCCCAGGTATCGCCGCTAAACAGATTTTCCACTCTTAACAGAGACTTAACATTCATAAGCCACGCAACAGAGTGGGGAAGGTAACTTTATTTAAATACAGCAGAGAGGCTAATGCCTGATAGCCAAGCAGCTGGCCTTAGACTTAATTAGAAATAAGCGAATTTCGGTATATGACATAGGTTTACAGTTATATCTTATATAGTAAATTATGTTGAATACCTATTAGACGTAACTTATTTAAAAGCCGAGTAATTGGTGTTATATGAGTATAAGACTTACCCCTGTGAATCGCCAGGCGAAATTGGCTTCAATTGCTGCTCCGCGGTGCGCAGATTATCGCTGATAATATAATCTGAAGAATAGAAAGAAGCGTGAATTATATATTGGACATATATTTAAGCTAAAGAATTATTATAAAATATATATTATATAATAATATAATATATAATGTTGAAATTTAACTTCATCTCAAAAAATTGCAAAGTAGAAATTAAAAGTGGGAACAGTTCTAAAAGTGTTCCCACATCTAAATTGTATTACAAGCTAAAATTTAAATTTTCAAAAGTAAAATAAAGTTTTGCCCATGCACAAACTGTTCCCATTTGCAGATGAAGTGACAGTTAAACAAAAAGAAAGTGTTCCCATTCAGAAATTATAGCTCAACTCCGAAAGTATAAAAAGTTATTAAAGTTGACAAAATCAAAGAGCGATTTTCACTCTTAAAACTCTAAAATATATTAAAAACTGTACCCACTAGTAAGCTCTTGCCACAATAGAGCTTAGCTGCCAACAGACTTTTTAACAGAATTTAAAAATAATCAAAATATTTATAAAATTTATTTTTTAAACATATTTTTCCGTACAAAACTCCATTAACTTGGTGCAATTTCGATGTGTACTAAAAGCTTTCAAAGCTGCAGCTGTTAAGTTAACAGCGCTGTTAGGAATAACAGCGAATGTTAAGTGAGTCATGTTAAGCAAAAGCATAACAGTAGCCTGTTAAGGCAGTCCTGTTAGGCTGTCCCAACGAAGCTCAGGCGAAAGCTTTTGGGGAATTCCTTTGGCTTGGCAGGGAAATTGATGTTGGGTACAAAAAGCTTGGGACTTACCCTTCTGGAGCTGGCTGGTCGGTATGAATTCCTCGTGTTTTTGGTCCCCCTTTTCCTCGTACTTGAGCTTGTAGTCGGAGTGCTTGCGCAAGGACATCAGCAGCGATTGGGTGCGCGGCGGTATCTCCGGTGGCGCCGGCTCCGGCGGTGGCTCCGACTCGCCGCTGCTGTGGTTCTCCCCGAAATCATTCGGATCGCAGGACAGCTGCAGCGACTGCTTCAGCGTCAGCTGCTGCTGCTGTTGCTGTTGTTGCTGCTGCTGCTGCAGCGGCGTCTGAGCGCGTTCGCTGCGGTTGACGGAAAGGGCTGAGGTGCCGCTGCTGGAGCTCGTCATGCCGCTCAGTCGGTTCAGCGTGCTGCGTGCTGCGCCGCTGCGCTGGCTGCGACTGCTCGACGCCGCTGTCGACGACGACGCCGACGCTGGCAACAAGTAGGCGCTCGCTGCCGCCGCCGCCGCCGCCGCCGCCGCGCCCCTATTGCTGCCCTCGGCAGCGTCGA
This sequence comes from Drosophila repleta, assembly GCA_018903745.1. NCBI lineage: Eukaryota > Metazoa > Arthropoda > Insecta > Diptera > Drosophilidae > Drosophila > Drosophila repleta. Next base: position 1,113,094 of record JAEIGN010000750.1, on the reverse strand, counting down.
GGGCCGTCTCCTCGGCAGCATACTTGCCGTTCAGGAAGGGATTTGTACTGCGCGGCGCCGCAGTCAGCGTCGTGCTGCTGCTGCTGCTGCTGTTGGGGAACAGCCCCAGGTTGGCATTCGAGGGATATTTGATGGCGGCGGCGCTGCTCGCCGAGACGGTGGCCAGCTTTAGCGGCGACTGCGCCGCTGCTGCCACGCTGGCAGCGCCCGCGCGCTGCGGCTGAGCGTAGGTCACCTCCGCTTGGCTGGCATCCTCGGCGCGACGATCGCGTTTGCGCAGATACTCCGGCTCACAGTCCGAGTTGTAGTGCTCCATGCCTGGGAAGATACAGAGAGAAAGAGAATTAGTATTGCTGATGCAGTTGACATAGGCTTTGCAGTGTTATGGGAACAGTTTTTGGTCGGATGTCAAACTCTCAGTGAATTTCACATTTGGGAACAGTTCCCAAATTATGATGCTACCTTGACTGGATTCGACTAGAGAGAGTTGCAGTGGACTTAAGTGGGTACAGTTTTGGGTCGGATATCACATTTTCAGTTAATCTTCCATTTGGGAACAGTTTTGAAGTGCATGCTTTACTCTGTTGTCACCTCGACTCGATGCGACTGGAGAGAGTTGCATTTGACTTAAGTTTGCAGTGCTTTAATTAGGCATAATTTGCTCTGTGGGAACAGTTTACCCTCAGCAAATGGGAACAGTTAAATATTTTTACTGCTGCAAATTCAACTGATTACGAAGATGTAATCTAGTTCAACATTTGAAATGGGAACACTTTTTTAACTGTTCTCACTTTTCATTTTACATTTTATAAATGAGAACAGATTGTAATTGAGGTCTCTAACAGTTATTACCGAACAATATAAGCTGCATATATATGGGAACAGATTGAGCATACTTTGGTATGCTTCAAGAAGCTTTCTTTTCCATGCTGGGAACAGTTTTGAAATTGGTTTACATCTTTCTGTCGCTCTATGCCCCTATCCTCTCTCTCTCTCTCTCTCTCTCTCTCTCTCTCTCTAGTGCCCTCCCTTTCTCATCATTCATTCACTAAAGCTGCTGACTGAGAACACTTGCCACACTAGAGCAAATATCTGTTGCCCTCTAGGAACAGCTTCAATGTTAATTTTTTTTTTTTGCCCAGATCCAACAATGTTGAAGGCAATATACTTTACGCACTGCAAATACGCATTCCATTCCACTCAAATGGCTTTCGTTTAACAACTCAATGAAGCGTCTATTAAAAATCTTCAACATAACCTTCAAAATGTAGTTCGTGACGCGCTCAATATGCTCTCAAGAGGTCGTCGTAACAGATTTAGACATTGGCGGCACGCCCCCCCATCCGACGTCCCCTGTGTAAAGAGCAACAATCGCTCCCCCGTCGGCCGTCGAGGCACCCAATGTTATGAGGTTGTAAAAAATGAATCGTAAATTGCATTAAATATTAACAGACAATAAAAAGCAAAACACACACACACCCGCACACACACCCACACAGAGAGAGAGAACAACAAAACGCAATATGCATTACGAACATAAAAATCGCGCAACAGACGCCGATTTGCGTTTTATGCTTCGATTAGGCGCTGTTCGCCAGACCCTCAGCTGCCCCTCGATTACAGTCGACGACCCCATCCCATCCCATTCCCATTTGCCTCCATTTCCAGCTTCCCTTTCTAATTGAATCGCAAATTAATCGATATCAAATTCGCAATTTTCGCGCTCGCAAAGAGTTGAAATTGCCCCGAATTCTCATTAAATGTTAAGAATGAGAGATATATACTTTGATTAATCGAAATTTATATTCAATTTTGACTAGGTCTGGCCACAATGGCTGGCCTTTGAGCTGAACCAGTTCATTTGATGAACTAAAGGCAAGAAGAAGTCTTTGAACTTGAACATATATTATGCGACTATACCAGTTCTGACTGGTTCCATGTTGAACTTTCATTGTCTACAGTTCATTTTGAGAACCAGCAGTTTTTTTTAAGCTAAATCGTTCATTCTGTGAGCTGGCTCAATTGCCTATCAGGAACTAGTTCAGTGGTAATGAGAACTCGTCTAGTTATTTGCCAGTTGTTTAATATTTGGAAATTTATATCTAATCTGAACTGAACTAGTTCAGTTGCAATGATTTTTGTCGTTCATTTCTGGAACTAGTTTAGTTCATTTATAATTTGGGCCAAATCGCTCATATTAGGAACTAGCTCAGTTGTGAACCTCTTAATTCAAAAGTTCATTTTGAGAACTAGTTCAATTATGCAGCAGTTCAGCTCATGAACTAAGTCACAAAAAAAGATGTTGGTCATCTTAGGAGCTAAAGCATTATATGAACTACATCGTTCATTTTAAGAACTAGTTCAGTTGTTCAACAGTTCATAAATCTTAGAAACTACATAGTTCATTTCGAAAAGTATTTCAGCAGTAGTAGTATTGGTTCATTTTGGGAACTAGTTTATTTATTTTATATATTTTATATATTATTATTTCCCTTGAGCTCATAGACGGTGTGACATATGTAATTTATTTTTAGAGCTAGTTCACTTCAGTAGGTCATGAACCTTGTGAGCTGTGTCATATATCTTTAGCACTAGTTCACTTATTCAATATTCGCTATAAAAGTCGTTCATCAATGATTTCCATTAGTAATTCACTTTCCCCATTGGAACGTGTTGTTCACGAACAGCTAAACAGCTCAAAAGAACATGTAGTTCATGAACTGGTGTATAATGCACAAACCAATTGAATAATAGAACAAAGAGTGAACAGAGCTAAATAGTTCACTGAATGCTGAACAAGTGATGTAGCTCATTCCAAAGACCGGTTCTTTTGAACACATTGAAATAAGTCTATTTATTCACTCAGAGACCTCAACTAAATCTCAGTTTTCACTGAGTACAGGTACAGGGTATGAAAAGGCAGAGGCAGAGAAACAACCTCAAGTGGTTTAGTCGACCAATGAGCAATGAAAAAAAGCCCAGAAACCGAAGCCAAATCCCAAAAATCCATCAATGCAATTCAAATCCCAATGCGTTGCGTCACGTTGGCTCGAATCGAATTGAATCCAATCAGAGCCAAAGCTCAGACCAAAAACAAAACAAAAAGGGGAAACAAAAACAGGACAAAGTGTGTGCTCAACCTGAAGATACCCTGTAAGTGCAGTAGCAGTGGTTGAGGGTGTGAGTTCGGCCTCTACTGATTTAGGCATAAATTTTAGGCATAAAAAGTTGTAGGTTTAAAATTTTTTGTTTGGGTTGGTTTGTGTAGGTTCTGATGGGGTAAGCAAGTATTTTACAGGGTATATTCTAGTCAGTATATCTAATGTTTCTCGCGCTCTGTTAGCTTGACCTTGGTCCAAGTTTTGTTGGGCATTTGCGGATTAGATCCGATGACTACTGAATAATTCAATTAAATAAAATAATGAATATTTAGTTGGCTCGGCCGACTTATAAATCGCTTACTTAGCTAGGCCATGCAACTGTAACCGGGCCTCACTGACTGTATAAGTGTGTGTGTGGTTTACTCACTTGCCAATTGCTGACTCTGCAGCAGCAGCTGGGCCAGCAGCTGCGTATCAAAGGCCGTCGCCTGGGCGGTATTTTGATATTCATCCTCGCTGCTGCTGCCATAGCCGTGTCCATGTCGATGGCTGTGCCATTCGGCTGAGCGCTGACGCCTCAGCTGCTGTTGCTCCCCGCCAGGGTTGGAGCCGACGCCGCCGCCGCTGCCGCCGCCGGGGTTTGAGCCACTTATGCTGCTGCCGTAGTAAAATTCGCTGCCGATGGCGCTGCCGCTGCCAACGCGTTTACGGCCAATTGTGCCCGAATGGCTGCTGGACATGTTGATGCGGGTACCACTGGCCGAGGCGCACTCTCACTCTCACACACACCCTCTCTCTCTCTCTTTCTCTCTCTCTGTCACTCTCACGGCTTTGGCTAGTGGATTTCACCTTCAATTGAACTATGCACGTAACTTGGCCAAGCAATTTGTTCTCGTTTGTTACTTGACTTGGCTTTTCTTATTGAAGTTGCTCTTGTTGTTGTTGTTGTTATTGTTGTTATTGTTGTTATTGTTATTGTTGTTGTTGTAGTCAACGCATTGACGTCGCATCGGCCGCTTGTGGGCCACATGGGCCCGCCCACTTTTTGGCTTCTTTTTTCTCCTTTGTGCGGGGGGAGGGGAGGGAGGGGCCAGCCGTTGACGTCGCTTTAAGTGCTTAACCGAATTAACGCTGAAACGATAAAAACGACAAAGTGTCAGCATGAGTCGAGTATAGCTCACACAGATAGAGCGATTCGCAAGGGCGGTGGACAGATGCACTAAATGAGTGGCACGACTACTAACATACCCTGTAACAAATTATAAATTGCAAACTAGTTTCTTTTGACACTAAGCTCTGCATTGAACTGATAGGCAGACGTGTTTAGGTTTATTTTTACACAATCTGCTCGACTAGGCAATACCCTGTAATGAAACTTTCAGTGCACACTCATTGATTTATGTTGTTGTTTGATATGGGCATAAATATACATGAGTTACTATTATAAAGTTTGAGTATTTTCAGTGCTAGATGCACGACTAGCAGATACCCTGTAGGTAGCAGTGCGAGCACGTTCATAAATAGTTCCAGTATGATAGCCTTTGGTTCTCTTCAAGATATGCTTGTTAAACTACGTCTTCTCATCGATATGCATATATATCGATAAAGCAACATATAATCAATTTATCGAGAACTTTTTGAGCACTTATTAATCTATTCTATTCATCAAATCTATAGAAAACTTTCAAAAAATTCAAATCGAATATAAAAATCGATATATTTAACGATTTTCAATATATATCAACAAGTAATCGATTTATCGATAACTGATAACTGATAACTGATTAACGTAGTTTACTAACTTCTTTAGTCCTTTTATCAGCTTGCCTAAATTTCATACGCCCAACACAGTCGCACATATTACAGGGTATCTCTAGTCTGACAGAGTGTAGGAAGTGGTGCGTGGGAGCGTAAGAGATAAAACCATAAATGCTCGAAAATGAAAATAAATAGCAGCCGGCGACCTGCTGCTTGCCCTCCCCCAACACACACACACACACACACACACAGGGAGAGTCACAGACAACGTTGGAGCTGTGAACTGGAACTGGAACTGACTCCAGGGCAGAGTTTTTGGTTGTGTCGTCAAGTGAACTTAATAGCAATTGCATTAAATGAAAGCTCAGCTCCTTAAACGCTGCCTGTTATTAGTCGTTCCGGCAGCAGCAACAACAACAATCTTTTATGAGCGTCCAGTCCCAGCTTCAGCTGCTGCTTCAGCTCCAGTTGAAGTCCCCAAAGTTTGACAAGGAGTTGACCAGCACAGTTACAGTGGCAATTGGGGAGCTGACACTTTGGCTTTTGATTTGATGAGTGCGCATTTGAATGCACTCAAAAGGGCCAGCACGAGTGGCCCATTACTTGCACAGCCAGCAGAGCTTAACTCTCCTCGCTCTGGGCTCGCCTCGAAAGCATTTTCATTTATCTAATCGCATTGGCTCCCAGAGTGAACCAGAAAATCTGGATGTTGTGTGAGCTTGTTGAAGGTTGATTTTCCTTTGGCTTGTCTCAGCCGCTCTTTCCCTATATATCTCTCTGTCTCTTTGTGGATTTCTCTCTCTCTCTCTCTCTCTCAGTCCCTATCTCTTTCTATCTTTCCTCTTCCTCTCTCTTTTCCTATCTCTGTCCCTCTCTCTTTTTTTTTATGTTTCTCTCTGACTCTCTCTTTCTGTCTCTCTGACTTTCTCTCTCTCTCTCTCTCTGAATTTCTTTCTGCTTCTCTTTCTGTATATCTCTCTCTCTCTCTCTCTCTCTCTCTCTCTCTCTCTCTCTCTCTCTGTGTCTCTCTCTTTCTCTCTCTGTCACCCTTTGTCTCTCTCTGTGTCTCTCTGCCTCTCTTAGTCTCTCTCTCTCTCTTTCTTCTCTCTCTTCTCCTCCTCTTTCTCTCGTTCTCTCTCTTCCTTTTTCTCTCTGTCGCTCTCTTTCTTTCCCCTTTTCTCTTACCCTTCCTCCCTCATCCCTGCTCCCTCTGTCTCTCTATCTTTCTCTGCTTTTCTCTCCTTATTCTCTGCCAATTTCCGTATCTCCAATAAAATGCATTCACCGTTTCATCTCATAAATGTCGCTGCATCTGTTGCATCCATTTGCCTGTCCGAGACTCAAACACATTTCACCTGTCACAACCCAAGGGGCTGGCATGAATGTCTGCCCGCCTGCCCACCTGTCCAACTGTCCACCTGTCCGGTTGCCCCTGCACTCGAAGCTGGAGTAATAAACATGCCCATGCTCGACATACCTCAAACACGTGCCCAACACACGCAGCCGCATGTCGGACACCGAAACATATCCCAGATTACTCGACGCGCTGTCCAGTTCAGCAATCCGAGACATTGCTGACACACACACAGAGACAGAGGGAGAGAGAGAGAGAGAGAGAGAGAGAGAGAGGGTGAACGAAATGGTCACTGGATTTGGACATTTAATGGATTGGGATGCAGCTGCTATCGATATATATATATATATGTATATAAATGTATATCATATATCTTTAATATCATTTCAAGGATATGGGACGAGCCTGAGACTAAAGTAACCTAAGCTCCTTTTGCTTGTCGTTAAACGCTTAGAGCACACTTAAGCCAAGGTGTTCACACCTCAAATAATTCGATTAACTTTCATCAACTTAATTTGGCTCGCAATCGGAACTACTTTCTCATTATCAAAAGCTTCTAATGAGCAGAAGTGAACTGAACGATGCATAAATATAGACCCAACTTGATGATGCCTTTGCCTTTACCTTTACCTATAGCTTTAGCTTCAGCTTTACTTTTACCTTTACTTTTACCTCCACATTTAGGTGTGCCCGGGCTCAGTTTGAAGCGGTAGCTGAGAGCCTCGTCCTTACCATTTTGCTGACGTTAATGAAGCCGCGTTATTTTTAGGTAGCGCAACATGAAAATTAATTTCGCCATTTCACTTTGCCCGCATGTAACTTGATATATAAACACACTCAGGCACACACACACATACACACTCGTGTGTGTGTGTGCTCGTAATAACACTTATTGTGGCTATATTTGCATTCATTAGATAGATGATGGCGGCATTGAAGCACTCTTGCAGCGTGAGTACATGGCATTGTCAATCAATGTCTTGGTAAGGACAAATACTGTAGCACACTTTTGGGCCAACTATAAGTGGGAACAGTAAACTGTACACATAAGAAATCTGAGTTGTGCTAGGTGAAAGGAACCCTGAGCAGGCCAGAAAACTGCCAGTTGAATTATAAACCAAATCAAATATCTAAGAATAATGGGGATAAGTCAAGCCTTTGGGCATATGACGAGTGGGAACAGTTAGCTGATCCATTTACAGACAGCGAAGCTCAGCTTTAAGAATGATTTTGTTAGGAAGCAAGAGCTGAATCATAGGAAAGCAAAATGCTCAAACAAAACTAAATGGGAACAGTAAACAGAATAGCAAGCTTTACCTTTAAGCATATCATGAATGGGAACAGTTAGCTTCTCTGAATGAGCTACTGATTCGGATTAATGGGCGAACCATTAGAAAACAACATGCTCAAGCCGAACTGAACCTGTGGGCATATCATAAATGGGAACAGTGAACTGAAAACCAAGATTTACCTTTCTTCAATGGGAACAGTTAATAAATTTAAATGAGCTGTTGGTGAGGAAGAAGACACAAGCTGTAGGAAAACAGAATGGTCAAACCGAACTAAGGCTTTAGGCATATCATGAATGGGAACAGTTAATTTTTCTACGAAAACTAAGGTAAGCCAAATGTGCAAACAGAAGCAAACTCTTAAGGAAATATTGAATGGGAACAGTAAATGTAAAGTTTCGGTTATACAAGACGGGCCAAGTCTTTAGGCATATCAAGACTGGGAACAGTAATCTTGTAGGAAAGCCTGATTCATAAGCCTTACCAAACAAATGGGAACAGTTAAGTTCACTAAAAATGAGCGGAATATCGGATTCACAAGCCGACCGAAATCTTTTCATGACTGGGAATAGTAAGCTAAAGCGCTTATAGGAAACCCAGATTCACAAGCCTAATCAAACTGTTGGGCATATCGCGAATGGGAACAGTTAAGTTAATTAAAAAAGCCTTTAATGGAAATCAAGAGCTGAACCAAAGGAAAATCCGATTGAAAAGAAGAAACTTCTGGCAAATCTGATGCAAAACAAACCAGAGAAGAGAGAGAGAGAGAGAGAGAGAGAGAGAGAGAGGGAGTGAGAGAGAGAGAGCCATGCGGCATATAAGCCACTTCAGCTCAGTTTGGCTCAGCCAGCTCGCTTGACCTCAGCTACAGCTGTGCTAATGCCAAAAGTTAGAGCATTCGAAAGTCGTCTGGCTGCTTATGCTCAACTTCAACTTGTTGTTCGCTGTTTGTTTGGCAGCGTGTAAGGCTCGAGGTTTGAGTACATTTTTACAGGTTCGCGCTCGACGCTGTCAATGATTTCGTTAGCAACGAAAAGAGCCGCACACGAGCGGCACAGGTGTGAGTGTGTGCACCTTTGTGTATGTGTTAACAATGGCCTACCCGTGGGCGCATGTGTGTGGGTGGTTGAGGGTGTGGGTGTGGGTGCTCGGGTAATGAGGTTGTTTTGCATGTTTGGTCATAATACAACATTTTGTGCTCGACTCTGCGTGCGTTTTATCTATGAAACCGTTAGGATACAGCGATAACAGCAGGTGTTGCAGGTGTGTGTGTGCGTGTGTGTGTGTGGTTCGAGCTGATTCTATTTAGGCAGACAATGCATTTTGATATGTAATTAAATATTGTGTGGTTTTGTCAAACAGACAGCAAATCAATGTACGGCTCTATTCCTCTCCTCTCTCTCTCTCTTCCTCTTCCTCTCCCCCCCTCTCTCTCTCTCTCTGTTTCTTTCAGTAAATGTGGATTGTAATTGCTGGGCATACAATGAAAGGCAACGCGTCAACTGATATCACAGGAAATGCGCCCAGTGCATGCCCTCTGCACTTCCTCGAATATGAAAATCGAAAATGTTAATGAAATTCAAATGAAATGAATCGAAACGAATCGCATCGCAGCGCATCGCATCGCATTGTATCGAATTGAGCTTTCAGCTCTCGCCCATAATTGTTGCTCCATTTCTGTAATCATTTTGCGAGCAGCAGGAAATGCGGCAAATGATGACGATGATGTCCATGGACAACGTGACGTATGCGCAACCAAACGAAACGAAACGAAACGGAATGAAACCAAACGAAACGAAACGGAATCCAGGCGAAATGACACATTTTACAGCTCTTCCTACCACGTGCTGCTCGCAATTATCCGACTGCCAGCAGTCAATTAGTCAATTGTTAGTGCAAAAATTGTTTATTAACTCGAAACTCGTTCAAGAAACTCCAAATTGACAAAAGCCGGCCGAGAGTCGTCGGGTAAAGGGGTTAGTTTCGGGGTCGAAATATATTTTGCAAATTAAATTTTAAAGGAATTTCAATAAACTTGTGTGCTGCGGCAAGAAATTAGAGAGCCAGTGCGGTCGCCCAAGGGATTCTGTTTGCGTTTAATGCAATCGATATAAATATACTTATTCACGAAAGTGCAATGGGCATATTAGTTGCTGTAGCAGAAACTTTGGATGGTCAACTCCGGGCTGTGCCTGTGGCTGAGCTCTGCCTCTGATCTAACTCTGCCAATGGCTTCGCTCATGATCTGACTCAACTGAGTACTGGTTCTGGTCTGACATTGCTCTGTCTCTGCTCTGACTCTGCTCTGACTCTGCTCTGACGCTGCTCTGGCTTTAAACCTTGAGCCCTTGAAGCAGAAATGTCTTTAAAATGTTAATTGAATCTAATAGCCTAAGCAAAGAAAAGCAAAGTGCTAAGCCAGCGGCAGATAAGCTGCAGCTGAGCAAAGCAAAGTCCGCTCAGTTTTGACAGATTTGCAGCAGCTTAAAGCAGACAGATAAAAAGAGCTGGCTGGCTGGCTGTCTGGCTGGCTGGCTGGCTGGCTGGGCTTGAGGCCAACAGGCATCATCGGCTCGAGCCGCAGAATATTTTAATTGTATTGCCAGTCATGGAGTCGATTGTTAATTATGTCTAAAGTCAAAAATGCCAGGAGCAGGTCAAGCTGCTGTCCGGAGGAGCACTCGCTGTATGAGATCTTGTTGGTTTTTTATTAGCAGCAGGCGGGAGGCTAGAGGCAGGAGCAACGCGGTTGCGGGCATTCAGGCGCGCTGCTAATGAGAAAATAGTTGTAATAAAAAACGAGCACAATAAATAAGGAAAAAGAAAAAGTAAATAAGAACAGAGCATACTTTCTGGTCTGAAGTGTGTGTGCGAGTGAGTGTGAGTGAGTGTGTGTGTGTGTGTGTTAACTTAATATTTTCTTGACTCTTCGCTTTGGTAACTGTTTGCTGTTGTTGATACACTTTTTTCCACACTTGCGACGTACTTAAGCGTGCATATGAAAACGAATTGCAGTCCCGGTCGCTGTCCCGGCCTGGAGTCGCACTCCACGCTCCCATCGCACACCATATATGCACGCTATATGGGACTACATCCTCTGTATATACTGCTTACATCCTGTCTCATTCAACGACTCTCTAATGCCCCACATATATACATATACATATACATGCACTATTTGTCAGGGCAGGGGCTGGCCCAGTCACTCATTCGTTCGTTCAGTTTTGCCTTGCACTTGCTCACATTTCAGCCTGCGCATACCCTGTACAGCTGGAGCAGAGCGGGTGGTTAGACTGAAGAGCTGCCTGAGTAAAGCTACTATTCTATTTAAACTCTTCATACCAAATTGATTAATTCTCTAATATTAATTTACAGGGTATCTGCCAGTCATGCTTGCCCATACAACTTCATATTCTTTAACTTTTTTAGTAGAGCTCAAAATCTATTCAAAGTTTACTTCAAAATTTCTCAGTAAAACTATTTAATATAAAATAATATTAATTTACAGGGTATAGAATTGTCAGGCCTATCCATCACTCTTCATATACATGGTCCTTTTTAGTAGATCTTCTCTCTTCTCTTTTTCATCTTTTTCTCTTCATCACATAAAATGGAATTTCGCATTATATTAATTTACAGGGTATCTGCTAGTCATGTCTGCTCATTAAACTTCATATACTTGGTCTTTTTTTAGTAGAGCTGAAACTCTACTCAAATTCTTTAAATAAATCAGACTTATTATCAATTATTATTCATTTACAGGGTATTTGCTAGTCAGGCCTGTCCATTACACTTCATATACTTCGATTTTTACTGGTAGAGCTCGATTTCTTCCCAAATTCTACTCAAACTCTTCAAATAAAATCGAATTTTTCTCTAATAAAAATTTTTCAGGGTATCTCCGGGCCGTGCCTGTCCATGCAACTGGGCTTTTTTCTCTCAGCCCGCTGTTTTAAATTGTTAAAATGGAGCATGCAAAATAATTGCGTAGCCGCATATTATGTTTCTGGAGTGCTGCGAGATGAGGCGGCGCTACGGCCCGGGTATATATGGATACGGATATGGCTAGGCATAGGGCAAATGCCGGCAAACGGTATAGAGGAGCTGGATTCTGGTGGCTCTCCCTGCCGTATTTTATGCAACATTTTACGTCAAGAATTTCACCTTTTATACGCTCAAAGCTGTTGCATACTCGGAGGCGGTCGCAGCTGCCGCTCATTAAAGCCAAATTGTTGCAATGTTGCTGCAAAAAGCGTCGTAGAAATTAAGAGAAATAATCAAGAGCTAACTGAGGCCTGCGCGGCGAAAGTACGGGTTGGAATTAATGAAATTTAATGCATGCCTAAAGAGGGGCTGACAGAACGTAATTAAATTTTGTGACCAGGACTGAGACTTGATGAATTTAAAGGGTTTTGGCTTGCTGGAACTGAATGTGAAACCGGGAATGGGTCGGTTATGTTAGAAATTCTGCGATAATGTTGAGGGATATGAAGGAGTATGTATATATTTGAGATTATCTAGCAAAAGGATAAAGGTCTCCTGCTGCGTTTTAAAAGTATACAAAGCGTAGGAAGTATACAAAGTATGTAAACAGCAGTAAAAAATCTAAGAATTTATATAAAGTACATATGTATATAAAGTATGTAAAGTATACAAGGTATAGAATGTATGTGAAGTATGTGAAGTATGCAAAGTACGTAAAGTATGTAAAGTACGTAAAGTATGTAAAGTATGTAAATTATGTAAAGTATGTAAAGTATGTAAAGTATGTAAAGTATTTAAAGTATGTAAAGTATGTAAAGTATGTAAAGTATGTAAAGTATCTAAAGTATAGTACGTAAAGTATAGTACGTAAAGTATGTAAAGTATGTAAAGTATGTAAAGTATATAAATGTATGTAAAGTATGTAAAGTATGTAAAGAATGTAAAGTATGTAAAGTATGTAAAGTATGTAAAGTATGTAAAGTATGTAAAGTATGTAAAGTATGTAAAGTATGTAAAGTATGTAAAGTATGTAAAGTATGTAAAGTATGTAAAGTATGTAAAGTATGTAAAGTATGTAAAGTATGTAAAGTATGTAAAGTATGTAAAGTATGTAAAGTATGTAAAGTAGGAAAAGTATGTAAAGTATGTAAAGTATTTAAAGTATGTAAAGTATGTAAGGTATATAAAGTATGTAAAGTATGTAAAGTACGTAAAGTATGTAAAGTATGTAAAGTACGTAAAGTATGTAAAGTATGAAGCAATTTAAGTATAGAGTATGTGAAGTATAATATGTATATAAGGCACATAAAGCTCATGAAGCATATATGTATGTATGTATATAGTATATGTAGGTCAACAAATTCAAGCTGATATTTAATAGATCCTTTCATATCCACAGTCTATAAACAATTTAAGCAACAATATTATTATTATTAGTCGCCTCAAATTTGAAATTGAAAACTTTCAAAGTTGACTTTTTGCATTTAAGGCGAATCCACTTCAAGGTGCTTGACACTGAAGTCCTTTTTTGGCTCAAGGCCAAAGGATGCGCGCAGTATGCGTGTGCATTAAAATGCATAACGACTCCCAAAGTCAAAGGCTAAAAGTTTATTTTATATACACATTTATATAGTTTTTTTGCCCCATTTTTGTATTTTTAATTCCATAAAAACAAGCTAGCAGAAAAGGACTCACACACAGGCACACAGACAGGCTTACAAAATGGTGTCAGCGATGGCTGCCATTGAAAGCAGAAGCGAAAAAAAGTGAAAAAAAATATGGAAGAAGCAGAAAGGCTAGAAACTATTAGAAGGTGTTGGCTGGAAACATTTTCCAACTTGACTTTTCACACACACACAGACACGTGCCAAGGATGCGTGCCTGTCCCTGTGTGTGTGTGTGTGTGTGTGTGTGTGTGTGTGTGTGTGCACATAAATTGCAGCTCGCATGCATGCATAAGCGAAAGGTTATTTCGTTGACTGGCTTTAGCGTCTGTCTTCATCGTCTAGCTGCTGTTGTTGCACTTTTTTAGGGCATTCTTCATCATCTCCGCTGCTGTTGTTGCTGTGTAAATGATTAAACTCAAAGGCCAAAAACGAGCTGTTGCCGCTTGAGCTGCTCGTGAAGTTTATGACCATAGCTAAAGGTTATGCGCTTGCCGTTATCAAAGTAAAAGTCAAAGTAACGCACGTGTCACATATGAATTCCCTCTTAGCTGAGCTATATTGGTTCCCAGTCGCATCTATGCTAAATTGTGTCAGCAAAGAGCGAAACAGAGCAGCGCTGAAAGCCAGACTCTGGTGCTCTGATTACGAAGGAACGCAGGAACTGGAAAGATAGTACTCAGCTCGAGCACATAGAAGAGCTCAAACTTGCAGGCTAATGAGGGCTCACACCTGGTTCTAAGGTGATAAGCAGTCCTAAGAGATTGTTGCTTAGTTGGTGAGCCGCAATGCTATCAGAGTGATGACTTTTAACTGACGTAGCCAGAAGCACTTAAAATATCAGATTTCCTTTGTTATCGATATAAATCGATATTTTGATAATTACGTTTTTCAATATAATAAATATACAAATATTAAACATTTTTAAGTCTACAAACTTTGAACATTTAAAGCTTCAATTACTTCCCCTGGTTAAGCATTGGATCTATATTATAACCATTGATTTGAATATCGTATTTACGATCTAATGTTCGTCAGTACCAGAATGGACCCATATTTTTTAAGTTTGCAATAAGTGTTAGTCCTCCCAGTCCTACTCCCATTGTGCCAGTCGTAATCCTAGTCTAAGTTGTAGCTCTTGTCGTAGACCTAGTCCTAGCAGTAGTCCAAAGCCAAAGTCCTGGTTCTTGTCGTAGGCGTAGTCCTATTCAAAAACCTGCTTTTAGTTCTAGTCGTAGTCTTAGTGCTAGTTTTAGACCAAGTCCTAGTCTGAGTCTTAGACCAAGTCCTAGTCCAAGTCCCGATTCCAGTCCCAGTCCCAGTCCTAGCTCTTGCCCTTGTCTTAGCCCAACTGCAAGTCCTCATCCCATTGTCACAGCTCCCACTAGAGCATTCCTCATTATCTCAATTAGCTCGCTCGAGATGTAATTCCTTAATGAAAAGCCTCAGACAAAAGCCAAGTCTCGTTATCCTATCATAAGCTTATCAAATACTTCAATTCACATAAAACCTAAAACACACACAGCAAGTCGAACAAAGTGAAAAGTCATTTAATAACTGTCCGCAGGCACTAAAAAAAAACAAGAAATGTTGGTTAATAAAGTTATAAAGTGCTTGGTCAAAGCAACTTTTTCTCCCATTTGGCGAGAGCAAAAGTTGCATGTGTGAGAGAAAGAGAGGGGGGGAGAGGGAGGGGGGAGCTGTTGGTTCTGCTAAGATATATGACAGTCAACTTTATGGGGCGCACCAGCAGCAATGTGTTGTTTGTGGCCTGACATTTCTTTTGGCCAGGGCGGTTTGTGGGCTGAGCTAGTCAAACTCAAATTTATTATGGCATTGCACAGGTAGCTGGAGTGCAGGAACAGCTTGCTGACTGCTTGACTTGCTGCATGAGTCAGCGTCCGTTCCTCTCGCCTATACCGCAGGTGATCAGCTGGCTGAGACAGATGGAGCGGGGGGGTGCCGAGCACTAGAGTGAGCACGTTGAAATGATTACCTAAAGCAAACACAGACATGGCAGCAAACAAACACACACGCACTTGCACACACCTGACTATTGTTACAAAATGTTGGCCCCTGCTTCAGTTGCTGCTGCTGCTGCTGCTGTTGCTGATGATGATGATGATAGCTTGAAGGCTTAAAATGTTCACTCACAAAGCGGGTTTGGCTGCACCGCCAGAGCAGAGAGCAACCGAGCTGACGGCTGGCTGCATATATGAACGGGAAAGGGGGGCCGGGCGGGAGAGGGAGAGGGATGCTGCTGCAGGGGCAACTGCTGCTGCTGCATATGGGTTCTTCTTAGGCACGCATGTGTAAAAAGAACGCAAAGGCCGGCCGGCATGCACAGCTCGTCCAGCACACGCCGCGTATACGTAATGCCATGCAAATGCATATCTCCCTCTCTCTCTCTCTCTCTCTCTCTCTCTCTGTCTCTCTTTCCCGCTGGCTGTGTGAGTGGTGCTGTGAGTGGGTTTGGTGGTGCTTGCACCACTTGAAAAACGTGTGCGAACAGGCACTTGATTGTGTTATTATTATTGTTTCAAGTGTTGCTTTCTGTTGTTGGCTGCTTCTTGTTTATCTGCAGCCATTGTAACAGCAACTGTCACAAAGAGAACCTCGTTCCATATACATAACCTTAAAAATATATCTTATATATACATAAACGGATATATTAGCATATGTATGTGTGCGTTCAGTTGCCAAAAGACCTTTGGCCATATGAATTTCCATTTGATTGAAGAGCTTAATACTCCACATAATGCTCTACAAGCTATCGTCTTATGTTATCGATTAACGATAAATGTTAAAGCTATTTGCATATAGTAGTCAGCAGTATACAAAATAAATCTAATGAATAGCTTTGGTCATTTCGTATACCCAATATATCTGCAACTGAGGTAGAAAGTTTTATACTGTTATCGATTAATGTTATCGATTAATTGAACATCAGTTGCTTATATAAGCTTCTTTCCATGTTTTTCTTCCTTCAAAATAAATGTTTACAAACTTTGCTCAACTCTAAGGCAATCGATTATTGTTTATCGATAACTTTTTTAGACGACTGCATACAGATTTCATTTGTATTCTATTCTTTTAATATGCAAATATATTTTTATGCCGATTAAAAATGGAAATTTCTTCAATTTACAGTTTCTGTATACTATCGATTAATATTATCGATAACCGATTAAACGATAAAGTAATTCAGTTTGTCTCTGCAAACATTCTGCACATTGTCATACGCAACATTAAAGCAGCAACTTCACCTATTCGCTCTCGATTGTTGTTATCGATAATCGATTATTCGTTTCAATAGCTCGGCTAGCTAGCAGTAGCAATGGCCACAAGCTACTGCTGCCACAATAATCCTTTACATGGAATCTGTTGCATTGCACACAGAAGAAGTTCGAATGCACTTTGAATGCATTCAAGCGGCGCCGCACACTCGACTGCGCATCCACTTCAAATGAGTGAAAATTGCATTCATCACAATAAGAGAAATGAACGAGCGAAAGATGATTTTAATATATGCACGGAATACGCTGTAGAGAAATATACTAAAAATATATATATATATATATATATATATCCTCGAGCATTATCCATGCCTCAGCATATCATACCCCATGCTGTGTAATCTAGGCCTACAGGGTATGCGCGGCAAACGCAAATAAATTGTTAAATAATTTTCACGAAAATCTGTGCAATTATTTGATCATTTAAAATGAATTTGTTTGGCCTGAACTGGGTTAAGGCAGCGTCCGATAATGATAATTTGTAGCTGTGTGAGAGTGAAAGCTGCGAGTCCTTCCGACAATCCTTGAAAATCTGTTTCCCAGCGCCTCGAGCGCCATTCGCGCTATCCTTTTTACCCCTCCTTCTCCTTCTTCCCCCTCGCCTTGCCTATCCTGCCTTGCCTTGCCTTTGTTCGCGCGTCTGAAGGGTAATTTATGAAAATTACTAAACGAACTACACCGAATGCGTGCAAATGCTGCTTCTCTCAAAGCAGAGCGGAGCACAGATAAGCCAAAAAAATAAAAAGTGAAACGCTTAGCCATTAATTTATGGGTCTAGCAGATACCCTGTGCATGGAACTCCAGTAAATAAAGCAAATAATGGAGAAATATTGTCAAATCAGTTAGCTGTGTAAAAAGACAACCAAGAGTTAAGCTCATCTCTCATCTCATAGACTTTTAAGGTTTTTAAATTATTAACATAAGGTGAGTAGCTAGAGAAATCATCCGTTTGTCTCTAGCTATCATTGATGGTCTCAATCTCTTAGTCAAAATCTTTTTATTGCCTATTTAGATATCTATACTATGTATGCTTACTATCTATCCCATCCATCTGTCTTTTTAGCCTTTCTTTTATCTCTATCTATATTAACCTATCCTATCTACGGATGGATAGGACTTCTATCATATCTATTCCAAGCTATCTATTCTATTCATCTATCATATGTATCGTGTCTATCAACGGATATATAATGTCTCTCAATGATATCCATTATATTCATCTTTCTATCAAATCCATCCTATGCAATCTGTCTTATCCTGTCTATCCTATCTACACTATGCCATCTATCCTATATCCTATTCAATCTCAATCTAAGGAATCCCCTTTCTTCTATAAGTGTGGATATTTCAGTTTTTCATTGATAGAACATTTCCTTAATAAACTTTTCCAATAACTTGAGCTCAAGACTCTGTGCCTCACTTCATAAGATTCAGCTATCATTAGAGCTTTCCCCTCCTAATTACAGGGTATTCAAACGGGTTAAATGCAGCTGTAACACGCAAAAAAAAGCTGGAACAGTCGCAGTTGGGCGTGGCACTGGCGCATCACAGGATGTTGGCGTGCTCTTCATTGTCGTAAACAAAAAAGTAGCGAGGCACAGCAGGATGCGACGCCCAACCGGAAGACCCAGCCAGAGACAGAGACAGCGAGCAAAGGAAAGAGATAGCGACAGGACGGAGACACACAGAGCGGACAGTGCAGCATGATAATGCTAGCCAAAGCTCTGGCTCTGGCTCTGGCTCCACTTCCACATAATCATGATGATGATGATGATGACGATGATGACGTTGCCGCTGGAGCTGAAGTCCTGGCATGCTCATTAAAAATTACCGTTCTTATGAAAAGTGGAATTAAAACGTGAAGTTTCTGCCAAGGCGCGTAAAGTTTTAATTGTTTACAATACGCAACGTTCCAAAAATACGCTCGAAAAGTGAACTAGTTGACAGCAGAGAGATGCCCTGTAGAAGGGCCTAGATAGATGTTTATATGAAGATATTAATGAAAATATTTTGTTATCAGTTTTGTTTAGTTCCGAGCGAATGCTGTATGAATATTTGTCGAAAAAGCTTGAAAAGTTCTCGAGATTTGCTGGAAGGAAACTTTTGAGGAGATCATCTTGGAAGCTAATGAAGAAGTTTTCACTTTTCCCATGCTTATACTTCATACATCATCTTCCATATGGCGCACAGAAATATATATATATATATATTTCGATATCAGTTTTGTATAGTTGTGAGAGTAAACGATATCAAAACTTTTCTAGTGCTCGAGATTCTCCGGAAAGATCATTATAATATATATTGCAGAAGCTCTTATCTTACTTAGGAATCTTTTCAGATTCGAAATCCTTATATGCCTCAGCTGAAATACCCTTCAGAGGAAGTTAAGTGCTATAGGATATACAATAAATGCGAAGATGCCTCTGCAGTGCATCTGTCATGTTTATGCGTGACAAAATTACGATAATTGATGGCCATGAACTTCCGCCGGCTTAAGGGACTCAAGAGCTGAGCTGCATCTGCATAAACAACACAAAAGCTGAAAATAAAAGTGATGAAAACTGAAGGAAAACATGATAAAGAGAAGCTTCGAAGCCTTTTCAAAGGCAAACCAGAGATATATGCTAAGGACTTGGACTCATTAACAGTTGATGTTCATTCATTAGTGTCTTCACTGTAGTTGATAAGCGAAGCTTTGCTTTTCATGATATTGTGAGACGCATAAACCTGATTAGTTGGGCAATCGCTGCCAAATATAAAAAAGCAAACACTCACACACACTCTCTCAGCTGTTGACTCTCTTTTTAAGTGGAAATTTCATTTGTCGCCGTCACAGCAAGTGCAGCCTTGCACAGTAGTTAATGCCTAGCGCCTACGCCTACGTCGGTTCTTCCGGCCCATCTCACTCAGCCATGCCAGCTAAATACTTTCATTTAAAGAGAGGGAGCGAGGGAGTGAGAGGGAGGGGGGAGAGAAAAAAGAGTTTTCTTTTTATGTGGATGCTGCGCTGGCTGCAGCTGCATTCAGGCCTTGACTATTTATTTGGCTTGCGCTCTCCAGGTTTCTCTCTCTCTCTCTCTCTCTCTCTCTCTCTCTCTCTCTCTATTACCCGCTCCCCCTCGCGCTCTCCCTCGCTTTCTCTCCATCTATCTCTCGCTCGCCCTCGTTGCTGCAAAGTCATTAAGACTAATGGCCACCTAAACAGCTCAAAGTGCAGATTGTTTGAGTGGGCGTGGGGCCAGGCCTTGGAGGCGTTTGCTGTTGCCGTTGCCATTGCAGTTCCACTTGTTGTTGCTTGTTACAGTTCCGTGTTGTTGTTGTTGTTGCTGTTGTTGTTATTGTGGTTTTGATTTTGTAGTTTTCTGGTATTACAATACAACACGTTCCACCGCACACGAATTTATTTGCCACTCTCCTTTCGGCTATTGTTTGGCATTGTTAGCGCTGCCCCTCCCTTTCTCTCTCTCTCCCTCTCTATCTCTTTCCTCTCCCTGAATGTGTGTGTGTGTGTGTAATTAAGCACTCCAGCTGAGTTGTAAAATGTGTTTCAACACTTTTTCACTTGTTTCCCCCAGTTATTCTCCATTGTATCATTCCTTATGCCTGCTCGGCCCCGCCGGCCGCCCTCCCACTCATCACGAAATTTGTCGGAAAACAATTTAAGGCAAACCGTGCGGCTTGTGGCCCCATTCCCACTCAGATAGACAGCCACACAGAGAGCGAGCAGGCCACTATATTCCACTATTGACTACCAATTTCGGATGATTTTATTGAATTTCGAAGAACACGAACAAAAAAAAACGAACGAAATAGCAAACAAAACAATAAAAATAAACAAGTAAGAAAACTCTAGTCGAGACCGCTCGACTAGGGTATACCCTGAACCCTGCGAATAACCGCTATTCCAAGCATTCTTAATTTCTTTTATTTACACATGCATATGCACGTTCATTACAAGCAAAACATACACACACACATACACAGGCGCACGCACACACAAGCGAAAGTCGGTGCGTCAGCTGTTGTTTGGCTGCTTTGCATGGCAATGCTATGGGAAATTAAATGTTTAATAACTTTTTTTCTAGACGAACGATTTTGATCAAACTTGTTGGGCGTGATCATGTCATCCATATGTATGTATGTGCCAGAGCACAAGTCTCTAGTATTTGATATACGGGAGTTACAAATTTGAGGCGAAGGGGGCGTGGCACCCAAAATTTAACAAAAACAGAAATTGCGTAAGGCTTAGATAACACTAAATGCAAAATTTGCAAAAAAGCTGAATTTAGATTTTCGTTTTTAATCGATAACAATAAAACGATAACAGTTATCGAATTTCTGAAACAAACTCGATCTTTTCGTGCTATACAGGAACCTACATAAAAAATTTCAAGTCTCTAGCTCTTGTAGGTTCTGAGAACGACGCGTTCATACATACGGACAGACGGACAGACGGACGGACGGACAGACGGACAGACGGACGGACAGACGGACAGACGGACATGGCTATATCAACTCGGCTTGTCATCCTGATCAAGAATATATATACTTTATGGGGTCTGCCACGCCTCCTTCTGCCTGTTACATACATTTCAACAAAAACATTATACCCTGATTTCCCATTTTCAATGGGTTCAGGGTATAAAAAGCGGCCACAAAACGAATGAACTGCATAAAGTTTGCATTGTGTGAATGCCAAGTGTTTGAAAAGTCGCCGAAGAGGAAAATTCAAATGGACTTTCTTCAGCTGAATGAGAAATGCAATAGAATGGGAGAAAGGTGTAAAGAGAGCGAGAGAGAAAGAGAGAGAGAGAGAAGCAAATGAGTAAAAAGTTAAGTGCTTGGCAAATTGTTAAGCAAAGGGAGAACCAAAAGAATGCAACATTGTTGAACGCACAGAGAGAAGCAATAAAAGAAGTTGCCAAGCGGCAGAGAAAAGCGAGAACATAGAGAGAGAGAGAGAGGGAAGGAGAGAGGGAGAGAGAGAAGCAAAATAAGCAATAAAATATTCAATTGGTAAATAATGCAGAAATATTATTTTAAATTATTTAAAAATGTAAATATATAAGAGAGAAGCGATTAAAGAAGTAAAATATGAGAATTTAGCTGGGGAAGAAGGCTTTTTTTTATAAAAAATGAGTGAGAAGTCAACTGAAGAAAGAAGTTATTGAAGAAGTATTACTCTCAGACAAAAACTTGTTGAGGAGTTCACAAAGGAAGAAGCGATTAAAGAAGTACGACTCTAAGGAAATACTTAGTCAAGTAAGTAATAAACTAAGTGGGAAGCAAACTAAGAAAGAAGAAGGTTTAAGAAGAAGAAAAAAAAACAAGGAGAAAAGTAAAACTAAGAGAGAAGCTTTTAAAGAAGTATGAATCTTACTGCAAGTTTCAGGTGTATCAAAGTGAAAAGCTTAGAGTAAACTGCAGCAACATGGAAAGCAAAGCCGATGAGGAAACTATAAGAGCAACGAAAAATAGACGACAATGAACAAAAAGCCGATAAAAATAATGTAAAAGTTGTGATAAGTAAAAAGGCTTATAAAAAGGAAAATGTGAAATCAAACTAAAAATAAAAGCAAACAATCAATTGAAAAGACAGAAACTAGAGAAAAGCTTAAGCAATAAGGCAAACAATGGCAGCAGCTCACAGGGAAGTGACTGACTGACTAGAGAGAGAGAGGGAGAAGCATTCGAGGGTAAAAGGATAAGTAAAATTGAATAGTTAAGGCCCGCAGCGATCAAATCAGAGCAGCAAATTAAGAAATCAATGTGAGAAGCTAAGCCCGAGCTGGAGCGAGAAGCAAAGCGTATTGCAAAAATCAACAGTTATGCGAGGCGAGCGAAGTAAGCCAGGGAATTGCCTGCAGGAACGGTTTATCAGTGAAACAAGCTATCTACTTCACTCGCAGCTGACTTCACTTCAATGGTGGCAAACGAAGGTAGAACGCAAATCAAATCCAAAGCAACGACGTCGTCTCTTTCTTCCTACTCCATCTCCGTCGTCCTTTTGGGAATACGTCCTGACGACTGGCAGCAACCTTGAATGGGGCAACATTCAACTGCGTTAAGTGCATTTGCTTTCAGCATTTTGTGGATGCTTTCAAGCAGCAATTAGACACTTTTAGCTACATTTGAAATTAAATGCTGTCAGGCTGTTGCGAATTGAGAGATCACTCGACGCACACGCACAGTGGCAGCTCCCCCTTTGGCCAAGACAGTTTTCATTCCCTTACTTCCACGGCTTTATCCTTTTTTTTTCTCTCCCCTTGTTGCACAAACTAAATGAAATTATTTCCGTATAATTTATTTGCACTAACAAGAAAATGATATAAGCGCCTTGGGCGCTAACTCGGCGGCCCTCGGGTGGCATTCATTAAGCACGCCAGCCACCTTCCCTATAGATGCATAGACATATCTACATATATATCTATGTGTGTATTTATATGCACAAATCCCAGGACTCTGTCGCGAGCCTCACTGTCTGCGTTCGTCTTCATCATACTTAGAGGCACACTGACAGAGAGAGAGAGAGAGAGAGAGAGAGAGAGAGAGAGAGAGAGAGAAGGAGAAAGCTCAAATTTATGCTTGACATAGAAACACAATTTCGTCTGACTGTCGACCATTTTGTTCATGTATGTACTTGCATCTGCCTCCATTTGACTTGTTTTCGTGTCTGCTGTATCTGTGCCCGCGCCTGTGTCGTCTGCCTTTCGATGTGTGCTTCTTTTTTCTGCACTTCCATATTTCGGCTTGCTTTCAAATTGAGTTGCAACACGCTACAGCACAAGAACGAGTGCTCGAGTCGACAGTGGCCGACTAGGAGATACTCTGTACAACTGCTGATACTTGTGAAGCGTGGGGTAGCTATATTAGTGAGTATTATTATCGTAGGGTAATATCTGGTTAAGTGAGATCGGATGGAAGGATGAGAGGTTGGAGGGTGGGAATGAATGGGCGGACGGAGTGATGGGCAGACGGACTGATAGATGGACGGAGGTATAGACGGAAGTATAGACGGAAGTATAGAAAAACATATGGATGGACGTATAGACGGAGGATAGAGGGATAGAGGGACGGATAGATGGACGATCAGACAGAATGGCGGATAGATATACATATGGACGGAAGGATGGTCGGAACTACGGATGGGAGCACGGATAGACGGATGAACACTGTGACTGACGGACTGAGAGAAGATCAGACAGATGAAAGGATGATAGACCAACAGCGAGGCAACGGGGTATATAGATGTACAGAGGGGCAGCCAGATAAATGAATGGACGAAGCAGACGCACAGTAGGACAAACAGGACTAGCCCAACTCGACTATTAACAAATCCAATATACCCCGAACTCAAATTTGCCGTGAAGTTAGGCTTTGTGGCATGCTTGCAGTTGTTCATTCGCCTAGAAGATGCCCTGTCCTATCCTGCCCAAGCGCAACAGCAACAACAACGATTCCAAGTGAACTAACTGTAAGTCCTTGTGCATGGCTGTGCGCTAGCGTTTGCCCTTTGAGTGGGTCAAGGCGGCTAATAAGCCCCTTAAAGTCGCACTTGGCTTAACATGTCCACTTAACCTCCAGTCTTAGTTCGCTATGCGCGCAGTTATTTTTGTGGCTGGCATTACTTTGACTTGACTTAATGCATTTTGTGCCAGCACTTGTCCTCCATGGGTAAAATTAATTAAGTTACGCTTTCCATTTTAGACACAGTTCAGCTAGAGAACTCCGTCTTTGCGACCCATTCAAGGTTGCCTTGAGCTAATAATATATTTGTTGAGCTCTCTACTCTTTGTTCGGATCTCATCTGCAGTCTTCGGTCATTGCTTTTTTGGTCTATCTCTCGTTTGGGTATTCCTTTTTCCTATCCTCATCGTCACTTAGCCTCATCATCATCACTCAATCTCAAGTCAACTGCATTTCTTCGCTTAAGTCTACAGCAGATATGTAGGAAAAGAAAAGTCCTATAATTGATATCAATTTCTCCCACTAGTCACATCGTTCGTCCTTTACTCTTAGTTAAAACATCTACTAACAGATACCCTGTACAAAGTATAAGCTAATTAGCTGCTGCTGACAGCTTAAGACACACAAAGTGCAACAGACACAAAAATTATAAAGAAAAAATACCTATTAAGCTGCCCTCAAGTGTCAGAACCGCACAAATTCTGTTGTCTACCCACAACAACAACCAAAAAGGAAACTACACACACAGAGAGAGAGAGAGAGAGAGGGAGAGAGAGAGACATAGATAGCATACACATGGATGAGCCGTTGAGCTGTGTGTGCGGGCAGATAGCTTAAGGTCCCATGTATCATGACGAAGCTGTTGACACTTCATAAATACATGAGTTGCACTCGGCGTCCGCTCACACGTGCACAGCGCACACACACACATGACACACATTAGGTATGCTTATAGTTGGGCACAATTGTTACTGTTCACGTTTTGTTATACCCTGTAGAGTTGGGTATATGGGGCGTAAACTTACACCGCTTGCAGCTTAAGAGAAGTAACGAAGAATCAAGAAGAACTAGAGTCCCATTAGGGAGCAAAACCTCACCTGACCGGCAAATCTTATGGCTATACATATATATCAGTTTTATGACTATATGTTGGTCTTATACCTATTTGCTAGTCGTATGACATAAATATCAATATCATATACAATATATGATATATGCAAGTCGTATACCCACTCTTATGCCTATCTGATAGCTTGATACCTATCATATCAATATGATACTTTAATATGCCAGTTTTATGCCTATAGAACTCTTGTACCTATATAACAGTGTTGTACTTTTATACCAGTCTTATATTTGCATACAAGATTTATACCTATCTGCCAGTCTTAAATTTAAATATACTATTTTGATACTTATAAAGGAGTTTTATGCCTTAATGTCACTTCCATAGCTACATATATGCCTGCAATATTTATGCCTATCTGCCAGTCATACAATTACATATAGCTACATAGAAGCTTTATGCCTATATACTACTGTTATATCTTTGTACCACTTCCATGGCAATGTTTTATATCTATATGCCAGCAAGCTCAAGCCTCTACTCACATCTTTTATCGAGCCCATCTACAAATTTCCTGATGAACGATCTATAAAGCTATAAGGAAATGAAGACCTACACCTAGACTAGGTCTAGAACTATACCTTTCACTTAATAAATAATCCCTTTTATGCATCAACTTAAAAAGCGTTAGTTGCCTTCCTTCAGGGTATCTTCTAGTGCTGCACTTCCTCGACTCACTCAATTTTTTTTACGAGTGTATCTTTTTTGTGCTTTGTCCCCATCCGAGCACTTCAACAAATTTACACTTGTATCACTCATACGCTACGTTTTTATGCTATTTGCACACCCACACACACGCACACACCTCAGCTAGCACAGGTCGTTGTTGTTGTTGTTGTTGTCAACGCTTGTTTAACGCCTGAATCGTCGCATGCGGGCTACAAGAAAAAACTACAAAGCAAGAGGAAGAAAAAATGAGGAAACAAATTTGAACAACAAAATTAAAAGCACGCGAAATTTGTGTGCACTATGAAAATAAAATGAAATGGAACGAAACGAAATGGAATGAAACGAAACGAAACGAAACGAAACGAAACGAAACACACACACAATTCGAATGAGGGCGGGCTAAACAAGCGGCCAAAGTGCGAAAGGGCTCAAGGAAATGTGTGCACGGGATAATTGCATGCACTAAGTTCACTGAACCAGTTCACTTTGACAGTTCGGGCCGAGGAGAGAGGAGTATGTCAGCGGCAGAGATTGCAATATCTCATAAACTTTGATGCCGACTTTGTGCTGTGAACTAGTTCAAAGAGGGGAACAGCGTGATGCGAAGCTTTTGTAACTTGAAATGAGAAATGATCTAATGCAGCGGCGAATGTCGATGACTTTGTTCGTGAACTGGTTCAAAGGGACAACAAATAATAGTTAAATATACGAAAGACTGCTTCAGTTCAAGAACTGGTTCAAAGAAAAATGTTGAACGTAATATTTGAACTATCTCTATTATATTATAGCAGCTCAATGTATAAGTGACTTTGCCTTCAGTTCATGAGCTAGTTCAATAGATACTTTTAAATAAATTTTAAATTTTTTATATGTCAAAGTTGGTTCATGAACTAGTTCACAAGTATTGTCATATCTTCGTTTAAGAACTACAATATTACAAATATTTTTATGAAGATTTTTGCAATGATTCAAAAAGAAGCAAATTGATCTAAAGTGTAAATGAACTGGTTCAAAGAGATGAAAATGTATCTTGTGTCAATATAGTCGTATGCTGAAATCTGCCAAAGAAAACTGCTTAACAATGAAAGTCTATCTTGCAAGACCTCACTCCTGAGGTCTGTGAACCAGTTCAGAAATGGTTCACCATAACGAACCAAAGAGTTTTTTCATTAGTTCACTTATATTTGCTATGCATTTGGAAGCTCTTCTGGAGTGCGACAAGCGCTTAGCCAAAAGAATGCTGAACAATTGTCGGTTGGCATCGCAGCTTCGCCTGATCTCATAGTTTTCTTTCGTGTTTGCTCTTAATGTCGCCCCGGGGCCATGACAAGTGGCAGAAAGAGAAGCATTTAATAGAAGAAGCAAACACTACGAGTGGCTGAAACTGGCAGCGCGAGGCGTGTCAGTTGGCTGGGCTCTGTGCGAAAGGCAAATGAAGGCAGAAATAAATGCGAAGCAGAGCAAATGAATCACCGACAAATTACGGTAAGAAAAGGAAATTTCAAAACGGAAATGGCGGCAGCAAAATTTCGTTATGGCCGCATCACAATTTTGTTCATTTTTGTTTTTTTTTTGTTTTCTTTCCGTTGCGCATTTTTCCACTGCGCTCCTTTTGTGTGTGTTTTCTTCAGCTGCTGCTGCTGCTGCTGCTTCTTGCTCATACAGTTGGCAACAATATTTGCAGTTTCTTAAGTTTTCGTCTCTCCGCTTTATTTCTCCCCTCCCTTTCTCTCCCATTTCTTTTTTGTTTTATGGGCCAGCGGCCAAACGGAGTAGTAGTAAAAATTTTAACATAACTCGAGAAGCAGGGAACACAGAGCCAAACAAAAAAAAAAAAGAAGAAAACTAAAGAAAAAAAAGAGAGAAAAGGTCTTATGAAATATGCATATGCTCATTTGGGCTTACAGCGTGCCACGCCCACACATAAACAAACACACTCAACGCCTTCCGCTTCCGTTTATTTTTTTCTTCTTTGTTTCAGGCTTCACAATTTCATTAAAGTCCGTACGAATAAGACCTTTTCTTTAAGATGTGCGCACTGGGAATGCTTAGGAAGGAGAGTTAGAAACAGATTGAGTGGGACTGACCAGGCCTGAGTTCAACTGACTGAACTAGTTCCGAGGTTGAGGTTGAACTTGTAGCAGAGTTAATTACCTGAAAGTGAGAAAGAGAAGTGAGTGAGTAAGCTTATACTTATAGAGAACTAGAGGGGTATAGATAAGGGGTATAGATAAGTGAGAAGTATCTTTTATATACATAAGGTATCTGGTGGCTAGATATATAGGATATTTGTCTTAGAGATCTTAAGAATAGTTCGGCAAACTAGGTCGAAAGGGCAAGGGCTAGTCTATAGCCCATGCTAAGATACCGATTATGGAAGCCAAGATACATTCATAGAGAATTTCGATTACAGAAGAGATGTCTCCTATATAGAAAGTATCTTTTATATACAGAAATATGGATATATATATAGGATATTTAGCCTTAAGGTGCAGCACAGTCAAGATTATTCAGTATCGTGGGCAGAGAAGCAAAGATCCTCGGAATATTTCAGAAAATAAGGTATAGAGCGCAACGACAGTTAATAGCCCATGCTAAGATACTGATTATGGAAGCAACGTTTTCAGGTGGCAATGCTCATTGCCTAGGAAAACTCTACTCCCAGTGCTTCACTTTTGCTTGCTTTGCTTCAATCATCATTTCGAGCAAACAAGTCAATGCCCAATGCTTTCAGATTTCATTTAGTATTCCTTTGTATTTACACAAAAAAAAAAAGAGCCGGAAAAAAGAAGTCAAAAGAAATCAAGCAAACCAGTGGAAAATTTAAAAAATTAATTCATTAATTTCTAAATTTTTATGTGGTTTTCTGATTTGGTCAAAATTTGTAAATCAAAATTGTGATTCGATAGAAAATGTCGGTCAGATTGTTGCTGGCGTTGAGCGTGGGCACTGCGAGCGCCATCGCCCTGGGCTACTGCATGTACTTCGACCGGAAGCGTCGCCTCGACCCGGCCTACAGACGGAAGGTGCACGAGCGCCGGCATCGGAAGGAGATCGATGTGATGAAATGCCGCCTGATCAGTGCCACTGAGTGGGCGGTGAATGAGAACGTTGGGGACGGCAGCGATCATATAAGGTTGGAGCGCTGCTTTCTCGACGAGATCAAGGCGGGCGAGCTGCTCATTAGCCACGGCAACATGGCCGAGGGTCTCAGCCACTTGGCCAATGCGATCATGATGTGCGCCCAGCCGTTGCCAGTGCTGCACACCTTGAAGGAGTCCCTCCCGGATCGAGTCTTCATGCCACTCATCATGAAGCTGCACGAGCTGCAAACCAATGAGAGTTACCAGACTCCCAGTTACCCAGACCTGATCTAGTAGAGTCCCGACGAGCTCAGAACTGACTTTCAAAATCATTCTATTTATATTTATATATAGTATATATGTATGTGTATATGTATGGCTGTGTGTACATTACTCCGATATATATTCATATATATATATATATATATATATATGTATATGTAAGATCTTAAGCCAAATTATCAAAGTGATCCGCGGCTCATGTCCAGTGAGAAAGAACAGAGAAATGCATGAGTGCACAGTGGAAACACTTTATTTTATTATATGCTGGAAGTGGATGTATAAAAATTAAAATATATATTTCAATGTATATATAAATGTTCATAAATATATATGTACATAAATCTCTATATATTTTCCGTTCTGCTCTTCCTCTCACATTTCAATTTTATTCAATTTTGTTCCAATTTTACCGTAACATGAATGCGCATCAGTGAGCTTGTTTAGACTTGTTAAATTACAATTCGAGTGAGCTTGGCAACACTGCGTTACAGCACAGGGATGCTAATGAAACAGTCGATACTACTCACATCTCTCGCTAGTCCTGCTCTAACTCTCAATTTGTGCTCGTCACGCGGAGTAAATTCGTCAGAAATAAAAAAAAAGTCAGCAAAAATCAGCAAAAATGAATTTCGTTGAGTATTTGTTGAATATGGATCCCTGTTTGGAGTTCGTAAGTTATTTTCCAGCGATTTATCTATATTCTATATATATTTATAATATATATATATTTTCAATTCAGGATCTCTGCATGCCCATCTGGCATGAGAACCCAGACAGCCCATTTCAAATGATGACCTTTACCATGTGCCAAATGTGCCGTGCGAGTATACCGGATGCGTGCCCGAACTGCACTAATGACGACACCTGGTGGCAAGTGCAGGACGGCGACCTGGTAATTGGCCTCAAGGTCTCCGACTATCAACATCCTGAATTCAGTCAGCTGTCTCCAGCTGTGCGCGCCGAGATCGAGGTTCGATATAAACGCATTCTGACCAACGAATACCCAGAAGAACAATAAGCCTCAATACTGGCCCGACTTATGTTTCTAGATGCATACGAAACTTCTGCAATGGAATAAAGCTTAAAGAAAAACTGAACTTGATCAATTTATTTAAAAAACAACTTTGCTATATTTAGCTATGCTATGCAGTTGGGGGCATGGCATATCGAATATGGCTATAGCTGCCAATGCTTTGTAGCTGGCCGATGCTGCGAGCCACTTCGCCAAAGCAATTGAGCTGAAAGGCAAGAGTAGCATGAAGCTTAAGGCAGCTTCGTGCTGAGTTGTTTGCGCCTAAAGCATGCTCTCTCATACAGATTTCTAGTTTACAATATTTGCAAAAGTAATTCCCTTCATCAGCGGGTTCAAGTATTTTTAAAAAATAAAGCATTTAACAATGGACAACGTTTTTATTTGTATTTCAGTGAAAAAGTTTCATCTTCGTCTGGGCCAATTAGTCCTGTTCCTCATTTACATAATCATTGGTCAGAATCATCTTATATCTTATTTCGATCTCTTCGCGCACAGCCTCTGATAGCTGACTGAATTCAGGATGCTGATAGTCAGAGACCCTGAGGCCAATTGACAGATCGCCGTCCTGCACACGCCACCAGCTATCGTCATAAGTGCAGTTCGGGCACACGTCCGGCAGACTGGCCCGGCACATTTGGCACATGCTAAAGCTCATCATCTGAAATGGGCTTTCTGGGTTCTCATGCCAGATGGGCATGCAGAGATCCTGAATTGAATATATATTATAAACACATATAGAATATAGATGAATCGCTGCAAATAACTTACGAACTCTAAGCAGGGATCCATATTCAACAGATACTCAACGAAATTCATATTTGCTGTTTTTTGCTGATTCTTGACGAAATCACTCCACGTGACGAGCACAAATTGACAATTAGAGCCGGACTACCGAGAGCCGTGCCGAGTATCGTGTACTATCGCTAGTATCGAGTCGCAGCCAAAACAGCCCTGCGCTGCATCGCAGTGCTATCAACTTTGCAATCTAATGCAAAGTTACATCGCTAGCGAAACGCAGCTATGATTTGAAGAGGATTATTTATATTGTCACTCAAATTCTATGCGCCATCTACAGGCTAGCTGCGATCGTTGCGAAAACTCTAGTTTGGTTACAAAATATATTTTTGGTATTTTATTACTATTTTTCATTAATTTTTTTTTTTTTTTTTTTGGCGATTTCTTTAGACATTCACTACTCGAAATTCTGTTACGCAAACGAGCATGTTAGAGTTTATGAGACTTTCCTTACAGAGTGCTGTTCGGGCAGATGTCAGCGGCGTGCCATGATGCAAATGGGGGCACCGCCCAGATGGAAAGTATTTTCTTTCTGGCAAGTGACACTAGACAAATCTGGATTTTTGGTTTTCAATAGCGCTGAGCAGCCGTGGGAGGGGCTGCAAATTTTTTTTGATATCTTTTTGTGGTTTGCTCGTACTGTGGGACGTGAGCTTCAGTCGAGGGCAGGGCTCACGTTCGTGCGGCCGTCTTGGGGCAGCTGCAGGTCGGGCAGCTTGGTCAGCAGCAGATTGAAGATGCGCTCGGGCAGGGCCAGCTTCATGGCCTCCAGCAGGGCGAGCGGCTGGGCGCAGACCATGATGGCATTGGCCAGGTGGACGAGGCCCGAGTCCAACTTGGCCTGCCTGAACAGATCTTCGGCCAGCTTGATCTGGTTCTGGAAGTACTGCTGCACCACCTCGTGGTCGTTGAACTCGATCGTCTGATCGCCTCCTCCATTGTACGCGAACGGCAGTGTGCTTATCTTCTGGCGACGCTCGTGCACCTTCCGCTTGTAGTTGGGATCGGAGCGACGCTTCCGGTCGTAGTAAATACAATAACCAAGTAAAATGGCGCCGGCTGTGCCTGCGGACAGAGCCAGCAGCGAGTTCCTCAACATAGTTGTGTGGGTCAATTTGGAAATGACGAGCAATTGACGACAAGTGCTTTCTTACAGTCTGTATACTTATCTGAAATATCTGAAAATATCTGAAATATAACCTAATACGATCTACTTGTGTTAAAATGAAAATTTAAACTAACGCCAAACTCTGTGTCTCCCGAACTCAAATGGAAAACTCAATGTTGACTCAATGAATCGATCTGGAGCGGAGATGAAGTGGAGGCGGGATAGGGAAAGGATGTGCGAAGGGTGTAACGGAGTAGCATAAGGGAGTGGGGTCAGAGAGGGGAAATATGATAGTGAGTAGATCGGATGTGGCCAAGTGGGAAAGGCTAAAAAGTAGTGAGCGGAGTAGGTGTGGAATATGGATCAGTAAAGTCGAAAATATGGTAAGAAAAAGGGAGTAGAAAAAGGAGTAAATGAGGGAGTAGAAAGAAGAGAATATGAGGTTTAAAGAAGTAGAAAAAGGAGTAAGTAAGGGAGTAGAAAAAGAACTTAAGCCGAGTATGTAAGAGTAGTTGATAGGGGAGTAAGTCACGAGGTCGAAAAAAGATTAGGTGAGGTAGTGGGAAATGCACTATGTCTGATAGTACTATAGAAAAGAGAGTAGAGTTACTCAGAGAGTAGAAAAAGGAGTAGATGAGGGAGTAGAAAAACGTGTATAGGAGTAATTTGGGAAGCATAATTAAGGGAGTAGAAAAGGAAGTAAACAGCGAGTATGTAGGAGTATAGAAAAGGGAGTAAGTCAGGCAGTTGAAAAAGGCGTAGATAAAGCAGTTGACAATGCAGTGTGGAAGAGTGTAGAAAGGGATTCAGAGTAGACAAGTAGACAAGGAGGCAGTAGAAATGAGATATGAAAAGGTAGTGGAATAGGAAATGTCAGTAACGAGAGCTTTGACAGCTATCAGCCCTATTTAAGCATGTGAATGATATCACAGTCATGGTATAGGATCCCCTCTAGGCACTCAATCGACTCCAATAGTTCTATACTATGCTTAAGTCCAGGCAAGTCAAGCCTTCCCATGAATCGCCACAGAGATCCATCAGCCAGTCAGCTGCGTATCCCTACTATAAATAGCAAAATTAAAGCCTTCTTTGTTCAGCTTCAGCCATGACAATGCCTCAGAGCTTACGCAAGCCACATCAAACCGAGAAAGCCGCTTTCAGGCGAAGCGTCCGCAAGTGTATTTAACCTGTGGTGCGCTGCATTAAGCTGCTCTTTCTAATTTTAGTTCGCTCTGTTGTGAGGTGAGTCACAAATGAAATACGATTCATAAAAAATGTTTATCTCTTTAGCCGTGCGCTCGGCTGTCATTATTTAGCGGCTGGACGAAATCCTTGGTCCCTTTTCATTATTTAAGCTAACATGTGCGCAAATACACACACACACACACATACACATGCGCATATTCACGCACGCTTAAATCTCACGTTACGTTAACGTCAAAGAATTTATCACAATGACAAAATCAGGCAAACGAAGCTGGTAGACAAAGGGAGGGACCAAAAGGACAGCTGAGCAGAGAACAGACTTTACTTTAGGGTTTAAATGTAACACATTTACAAATTGTTTACACACACACACACACAGAGACACACACGCTCGCGCGCCTCAGCATGGTGATAAATGATAACAAATTAGCGGTTTGTCTCTTAAGCGAGAAAGAGCGCACCACGCAGCAAGCACCACACGCCGCACACACGGCACACGCATAGACCGTGGCAGAGCGATACCTAAAAGTTACCACAATGCAATAAATCACATCACCTGGCCACACACACACACACACACACATATACGCAGAGGGCGACACACGCAAAGCTCGCTTATACAGTAAACTCTGCTAAATGAGAAACATTATCTTGATACAAAGCAGAAATGCATAAAGCAGCAGAGAAAAATGATGAAGAAAGCAGATGTAAGAGCATAGAAAGAGAGAGAGAGAGTAATACAGAGAGAGAGTGAGAGAGAGAGAGCGAGAGAGAAATATGAATATGAAGAAGCTGAAACAATTAGTTGCAGCAGAAGCCAACATATTGAAGGAATGGATATATTAGATAGAAGCAAATCACAAGGTTAAATTAATCTAACAAGGATAACAAATTGCACAGCAAGAAGAAGAGAGAGAAGAAGAAGCAGAAGAAGAAGAGGGAAAAGAAGAAAGGAAAGAAAAAAGCAGCTGTAAAAGCAAAGAAGACGAATTATTAGGCTAATTTGCAGCTCAATCAATCATGAGCCTGGGACAAATTTCTTTACTCCCCTCGCCAGATATTACGTATACGCAAGGATTCACACTCCTGTTGGCAAGGACGACAGAAAGAAGTAGAAAAAAACAAAGCATATGCCATAATATAAATAAAGTAAATAATAATAAATGATAAAGAGCTTCAGCAATTATCAAGGATAACAGGATACATCCGAAATCCTTTATATTACGCATCCGCCAGGTTAGATCCGTAGAGCAACTGCTTGCCTATCCTTCAACTCTACAAACGTTCATAGTTCTAGAATATATTAAAGTCATAGGGAAAATAGAAAACGCTTGCCAACTGCCAATCAATTGCCCATTAGACAGGTTCCTCTTAGTGAGTTGGCATTGTAAACATTACGTATACGCAGTCCTTGACGCTTGAATGCTTGGAGTTTTTACCTACGGTGCGCCATGTGTGTGTGTGTGTGTGTGTGTGTTTGTGGCGGGGTCAGAGGGCGTGACGCTCGCTTAAGAAGCTGCTTTCTTATGCATGCATGAAGTAGATGCCAGCAGCAGAGTGGGCCCCGTAAGCTGAGACAGCCGGCGGAGAGTTTACCGTGAATCCCGACGCCTGAATCCTGACCCGTGCCAGCTAGCGCACGTACTGCCGGCTGCCGGCTGCCGTTACTGCCTGATGTCCTTCTGGCATCCTGTGTGAATCCTTTTTGCTCGCCTGCACAGCATTTATGAGTTGCTGCCACGCCCATTCAAGCGCTGAACCGCCCACCGCCTACCGCCCACAGCCGCCCGCAACGACTCTTCAACTGCAGCAGCAGGAGCAGCGGCAGCAGGATGCCACGTTGTGAGCCGGGTCGTTTGGGTGTTAAGTGTGTGCTTGCGCATAATTCATGCCACACACACACACACACACACACACGCACAAACACACATATCACGCTCACACCCTGACGCTGCTCGTACCCGGCTCTAGCTGGAGGCTGCTGGGGCGCATTTTAATTATCATTTTCGGATTCGGGCGCGTTTGGAAAACTATGAAAATTTAATGAGAGCTGGCTGCGAGTAAAATTAGAGCCACCAATTTGCTGCAGGCGCATCCACACACACTCACACACACAGTCGCACACACATGTGCTTTTGCATTGCCGGACAAGGGCTGCACGGCCAGAGATCCTGTTGAACTTATTTCATTACATTAGAAAATATACAAAAAAAAAAAAAATAAGTGGGTAAGAGGGATGCAACCTCAACGCTATTTGTTTTTCAGTTTATGCATCCTAATGAAGCAACTTCTGCCAAGTGTGAGCGTGTGAGTGTGTGTGTGTGTGCTGGACAATTTGGTAAGCGCGAACAGCGTTGCTGGCTGCATCCACTTAACAGCGCCAGGCGCAGTTTAATCGCTTTAAATTAAAGTTTTTGCAATTTTAGTGTTTTTTTTTTTTTGCTTGCCGTCCTTTATTGATGAACTAAATTTATATAAAATGCTCCGATCTTATATCAAACTATTTAGTCTTGCGGTCAAAAGCCTCAGGAGAGTTCACTCTTCATTTACGTTTTCATTGGTCAGAATCCGCTTAAATCTAACCTGAGCCTCGGCCCGCACAGCTGGAGACAGCTCGTTGAACTGAGGATGTTGTTGGGCCGCGACCCTGAGGCCAATTGACAGATCGCCGTCCTGCACACGCCACCAGCTATCGTCATGAGTGCAGTTCGGGCACACGTCCGGCAGACTGATCCGACACATTTGGCACATTCTGAAAGTCATTAATTGAAATGGACTATCTGGATTCTCATGCCAGATTGGAATGCAGAGATCCTATATTGAAGAATATATTGATTACAAATAGAAGATGTATAGATCATTGCAATTAACTTACGAAGTTCATATATGGATCCATATTCAGCAGATATTCAACGAAATTCATTTTTGCAAATTTTTCTTGAATTTTCTCGCGTGACAAGCACAAATTGACAATAAGAAGAAGCTAGAGACGTGAGTAGTATCGACTATCGGAAAAGCACCCCTGCGCCACAACGCAGTGTTGCTCACTGTGAAAGCTGATAGATTCAGTTATC
This sequence comes from Drosophila repleta, assembly GCA_018903745.1. NCBI lineage: Eukaryota > Metazoa > Arthropoda > Insecta > Diptera > Drosophilidae > Drosophila > Drosophila repleta. The sequence goes on along the minus strand of JAEIGN010000750.1, from coordinate 1,076,805 downwards.
GATATCTACAATCGAAGACTAGCAGAAAATACGACAAAGCGAAACAACAATCAAAGCGAGAATTTGAGTAACATAATATGACCACAAAAAAAAAAAAATATATATATATATATATATAATGGATTTCTCATCAGATGACGACCTGATGATTGAGCAAAGTTTATTTATTAAAAAAAAAAATAAGGAAATGAAAAAATCAATTTGGGAAGAAAAAAGTTTGGCGAATTTCATCATTTGTTTGATGAGCTGCGCCAAGATGAGAAAAAATTTGTTGAATATACTAGAATGAAAATTAGCACATTTGATTATATTCTAAAAAAAAATTGAACCACTGATTATTAAAAATTGGACTAATTTTAATAAAACCCCAATTATGTGTGCAGAAAGGCTAATCGTCACGTTAAGAAAAAATATATTTAGTTTTATTCATTATAATTCAATTCCTATAAGTATTGTCTTAAACTTAATTTGTAAATGTAATAATAACATTTTCACAGAACGTACGCGTCTTTCAAATCGTAAATAACAAATGAATTTACACGTGCTCGGCGCGAAAGCATACACAAAATAAACAAAGCAACAACAGAAAACAATCAGCGATTCGTCTTCAAAATCAGTACTGTAACTGTAGCGTTTGAAGCTGATTGCTTGCGTTTCGTCTTCGTCTTCGTCGCGGCGTGCACTATGTTTGCAGCCTAATGATCATATGCCCTTAAATACATATGCAGATTACGCTTTTACAAATGTTTACAAATTCTACTTTAGCATGAAAGTAAAATAAATGTTTAACTCATTTGCGCTTTTTAAAGGAAACCAATAAAAATTGACAAATATATATGGAAACTATATTAATATTCAATAAAAAGGGCGCGTATGTGGAATCCCTGCATAAAGTAATACCCTGATTGATTTAAAATGCTAAAAATGCCAGCAACAAAAATATTTGAAATGAAAATATTTCACAAAAAGACAAAGAGAGAGAAAAAACAGCAACAACAAAAACTACAACTACAACAGCAACATGCTGTAAAATTGACAAAACTTTTAATGGATTTTTGGACAACACAATTTTTTGCAGCTGTTGTTGTTGTATCAGTTGTTGCTGTTGTTGTATCAGTTGTTGTTGCTGTTGTTGTTACAGTTGTTTTTTGTCGCTGGTCAAATCACTTGCGCCATTTCCATTACGAATTTCCTGTAGGTTGATTTAACCCCAGCGATATTGCTGTTCCCTTTTTCGCATACAAATTGTCAAACCGTTAACGTGATATATCTAAATATATATGTATATATTATATACATATATATGTACTTTTTCTATATATAGATATCTTTATAAATATATATATGAGGCTGGGGACTTGAAAAAAAATTGTAACAAATATTCAAAAACTATTTTCAGCTTGCGCTGCACATTTCGTTGTGTCTGCCTCGGCGTGTGTGTGTGTGTGAGTGGGCCTGTGTGTGTGTGTGTGTGTGAGTGTGCCTGTGTGGGTGTATACGATAGTTCAATATTCATTGGCCGTAATTTGATTGAAATAAGTGAAGCGCGCTTTTGTGCGTCGCCCGAGTGAGCAGACGTAACGGATAACTAGGTGGATCAGGTGGCATAGCTGAGTGTGGGGGTGGGCTCATATTAATACAAAAAGGGGCCGGGGGTGCGCTTGGTAGGGGGTGAAGCTGCCACAGCGCGTGGCATAGCTAGCGGCAAAGGCAAGCGTGTTCTGCTTGGTTCATCATGAAATTTATGAAGCATTCAGCAGAGCACAGGAAATTAAAATTATTAAGTATCACTTTTTGTGCCCCAAAGCCAGGTGCGCGCGAGCACCTCAATCTCTCCCTCTCTCTCTCTCTCTCTCTTTCTCCCTCTCTCTCTCTCTGTCTGTGAGTGTGCGTAACTGTTTTTCTGCTGCTGCCCACACACATTGTCCTTTTAATGTCACTTTTGGAGTTCACATTATGGAAAATGCAAAATGATGCCGATGAGCGCACAGCTCAATAGTTAAGCATAGGCAAAAAAGTTACTTAATCGATAGTTAAGATGATGAAAGGAATATAGATCAATAGATACCCATTAGTAGTTGGAGATGAAGAGAAGAGAGGTTCAGCTGTTATAGGCAATAATGTGATATTTTGTAATGCAATTATTGAAATTAAATTAAGGTTTATATACCTCAGTTATTATCGTCAGCATCGATATGTTTAAATATTCTTGAGCATATTATATTTTGGAATTGTTTGAATAACAAAACTATCAAGACTGATTATGCATATTGATGTACGATATACATCAGATATCTACAGAGCAGTTCCATGCTGTCATAGTTTCTGAAAAGACTTTTGGCTGCTTCATATAAATTATGAATGCCTGCATCAGCTCTGAAGACAACTATCGATGGTATACCGATAGCTGAGTGTTAGTGGCAGCCCTCATTTCTTTCTGCCACATTAAAACTAGCTGCAAGATACCTTCAAAGCTCGCTTCAAAACAGTTTTCATCAAAATGTTGAAAACTTTGTTCGTTCGACTAATTTTAAATGAGAATTTTCATCGCGTGGGGCTTCAGCCAGAGCGTGAGTTACACTAATTAAATTACCGCAGTTCTATTCGCATGCGATTCCATTGTTAAATATCTGTGACTGGGCTGAATTGGTTCTCTATCCATCTATGTCTCTTTCTCTCTCTCTCTCTCGTTATGTCTATCTGGATCGCTCCGTTTCCGCCTAACTCGGCCGGTATTTCGTTTTTCGAGACCATTTTTGGCGACGTCATGTGGCATTGTCGTTTGGCTTTTACCATTTGACTGCGCGCATAATAAAAATTGGCACATATTTTTGGTATCAATGCGGTTATTGCTGTTGCGTTTTCACTTTTCACAGCAAAAAAAAAAAAAAAAAATACAATTGCAATGCAAAATGCCTGGCTACGTTTTCGAATTTATACCTTATGAGCAAGAGATGTCATTAAGCAGGGTATGATCGATCAGAATGCCACTTGTTATATGTTATATGTTATATGTTATATGTTATATGTTATATGTTATATGTTATATGTTATATGTTATATGTTATATGTTATATGTTATATGTTATATGTTATATGTTATATGTTATATGTTATATGTTATATGTTATATGTTAAGTCCTTTTTACTGGGTATTCTGCAGTGGATGTAACAGTTTCAGTTGCTGCTTGTTATGTTGGCGTTTTATTGAATATGTGTGTTGCAGACCCACACATACGCACGCACACCCACGCACACACACACACATACGCACAGCCACAAAAAGTACAAATTGCTGCATAAATTATAGAAATCGCAATGCGTTGACTGTCAGTTTGGTCGCTGAGCGCAGAATGTTCGCCAAAGCGTAATGAAAAGCAATGAAAATGCGACTTTCATAAATGAACAGCAGCTGCAGCTGGCGCCACCTGCCGGTCAATTTCGAAAAAACGTGCATAAAACTCCAGAACGAAATACGTGTACATATAGAATACCAAATGCAAATCACAATGTATTCATAGATCTACCGAACGCAGAGACAGATATTGATGGAGCCCACCTTAAAGCATGCCCACGTATATTGAAGATGAAAAAGTTTATGCACGATAGGCTTATCGAGCTGGGATACACATCTATACACTGGACTCAAAAAGAACATTAGCGCGAAATGATATGGAAATATTGTTGTTAACTTTTGATCTAGCATTTCGGTCATGGGCCTTACATTCTGGCGCTGGCCTAATGGAGTTTGTGAGATGCTAAAAGTTTCTACATTTTTTCGCCTCCTTTTTCTGGTTTAATTTGTTGGCGACCGATGCGATGCTATGCGATGCGATGCGATGCGATGCCATGCGCTGGGCTGGTGATACGTAGTGGCCATGTAGTGTTCCATGCTCTAGTAATTGAATTTCACTGCGAGCCCAAAAGTATGCCACATGCAATAACGGACGAAATTTGGACGAAAACGTGGAATTGCCTGTGGTTTTTCTCTGTGTTTTTGTTTGTTTAAGCACTCGCTCAGGGCGGGGAAAAGGAGTATATAGTTGAGTGTGAACAGAGCAAATGGAGAGCATCAGAGACAAATAAATTTGTGTGACAGTATAACAGTATTAGTGTATAACAGTTTGACTGTATACTAGTATGACAGTATACCAGTATACTAGTATAACAGTATAACAGTATAACAGTATAACAGTATAACAGTATAACAGTATAACAGTATAACAGTATAACAGTATAACAGTATAACAGTATAAGAGTATAACAGTATAACAGTATAACAGTATAACAGTATAACAGTATAACAGTATAGCAGTATAACAGTATAACAGTATAACAGTATAACAGTATAACAGTATAAAAGTATAACAGTTATACTGGTGTAACACTATAACACTATAACACTATAACACTATAAAGTATAACAGTATAACACTATAGTCTATAGTATATATAGTATAATAGATAACATCTACAAATCTACAAAAATGCCTTCTCTCTTGAGCGGGCATCTGGCAGTCGAATTTGCAACATTCGTGGCTGTCGTTTTTTTTGCGCTGTGCCCTTATTTTGGTACGGCTAGTGGGCAGGCTTATGCGCTGTAACATGCCAGTGACAATGACAGCGGCGCTGACAAAGGCAACGACAGCAGCGGCGATAATTAAAAATAATTTGCAGAAGCCGAAGCTGCGATCAACTAAAACCAAGCCAAACAGAAGCCCGCTCGCATGCATGCAGACAGCACAGGGGGGGCACGCCGGACATGCAGGACATGTAGGGCGTGCAGGACATGCAGGACACTCTGGTATGCAGGACACAAATTGGAAGCTAGAACATGCAACGCATTCGATATGGATGCGAATGTGCATGCGAATGAAATGGACACTCGCACTAACCGCCAACAGCATGTTGGGCAACAGGCTCAACAACACTTGGCAAACAATCAGTCAAAGGTGAAAGTGCGTTTCACTCTCTATACCTCTCTCTCTCTCTCTCTCTCCCTCTCTCGCTCTTCCTCTCTCTTTCTGATTAAAACTGCAAATGCGCGGCCGTAGCTTGGAACCGCAACGCAAGTTGATGCCCGGCCCGGCACCCGCCATTAAAACTCGAAAGCCCTAAACCAAACGCAAAGCCGAAACCAATCCAGAAACGGGGCCCAAAACCAAAGGGCTCTGGCAGTTAAAAAGCAAACGTTGAACAGAGAACACAACATGGACACACAGACACATACACACACACACACACACATATACATGCTCACAAAGCACTGACATGAGCATTTTTAAGTTTGAGTGACACGAACTGAAGGCACAAAGTGCTTGCCAACATAAGAGAAACAGACAGTCAGACAGACAGTGTGTGAGAGAGAGAGAGAGAGAGAGAGAGGGAGCAAGAGGCATGTTTTTAAAGGGTTTGTGTCTAGGATCTGTTGTGGGTTTGTCCGTGCAGAAAGCACTTAATGCAAGTGAAAACTTGCAAAGGCAACGCCACTGGGTCGATGGGTCGGTCACTCATTCGCTCGCTTAGCTCCTCTCTCTCTCTCTCTCTCTCTCTCTTTCTCTCTCTGTCTGTTGCTGTGGCCTGGCTTATTCGAGCATTGGGCTTTTGGTCTTGACTGGCGGCTGGCAGACAGGCAGCAGCTCAGTCACTCAGTCAAACAAACAAACAAATAGCCAGAGAAAGGACAGCAGACGGCCCAAAGTGAAAGTCACCAACAGGCAACACAAAAGCGGCGCCAAAAAGCAAGACAGAGAGAGAGAGAGCACGCGAATGGTTAAACAAGTTGTAGTACTCAACTGGTGGATACCTTAGTAGCAGGTTAAAAGTTCTAGAAAGAAGAAAAAGTCATTAAAGAAGCTTTGAAGATGTATGAATTGAGGAGCTGAATGAAAGAGAGAGACTGAGATAGAGCGAGGGAGAGAGAAGTATTGAACAAGAGATAGCAACAGAAAAGGGAAGAAAAAATTGGTTTGTGATCAGAGCTAGCAAAGAAAGAGAGAGAGAGAGAGAATCAGAGAAGGAGTGAAAATGGGAGAGTGAAAGATAGTCAGAGAGGGTGAGATTCAGAGATAGAGCAAAATGCAGAAAGAGACAGAGAAGAGAAAGAGATAAGCAAAAGAGATAGACTGAGAGGGCAGGAAGCTAAAATGAAATTGAAATTGAGAAAAAGAAGGAGAAAGATAGAGTGAAAGATAGAGAGAGCGAGGAGAAGATGGAGAGTGCCTGAGTTAGAGAGAGAGATATTGTCTATGACATTAAGAATGAAGAGAGATGGATGAAGAGAGAAGGGGAAAGGATATAGTTTGAGTCAGCTCAAAGCCTGTTTCTGATTGATCTCTAACCGACAGAGAGAGAGAGAGAGAGAGAGAGAGAGAGAGAAAGAGAGCAGTTTCGGCTGATTGATAAACTTACCCAGAGCATTCGCATCATGAGCAAAGCTAAGCTGCCCCTTTCCCCAATTGTATGAGCAATTAACTCTCCGCCCAACACACTCCCATATGCCGCCCCCATCTGATGGGCGGCGAGGCAGTCAATATGTGCTTAACCACAAAGTGTGGCGCATGCTAAAAACATAAATATAATTTAATAACCAGAATATTGCAATCTGGAATATGGAAGATATTTATGGCTGAGGTCAAAGCTGTTGGCATTTTACGAGACGAAGCCAAATATGGAATTGAAGCAAATATTTGTGGGTTGGAATCGTTAGAAAATCTTCTTAGCCGACGGAACTAAGCAAAGTTAGACAATCAGAACTTCAACTTTGAGCTAATGTCCGAAATATGAACTGTAGTGAGGCGAGAAAGCGATTTGCTGGCGAAAGTGGAGTTAAATTTGTGCTGCGCCCGAAAGTATGCGGCATAAAAATAAAAACTCATGTAAAACACATTCGGCGGGTGGGGAGGTGGTTGAAGCCCGGGGCCATCTACTTGTAATCCCTTCAGGAAATCAACTAAGCATTTTAATTAACTTTGCCCAGAATAACAAAAGCAGGCCAAAGAACTACCCCGCAAAATGGGCAGCAAACAACAAACAACAAACAGCAGCTGCAAAATATGACCAAAGCCACAAACTAAAATCAAAGCCACACCAGAGACTTTCGACTAACTTCTGTTGCCGCACACCCACACATGAGAGAGGGCGGCTGTGTGTGTGTGTGTGTGTGTGTTTGGCCGTGTATCATGATAATTTACTGAAAGCGCAGCCATTTGTACACACACTCACACACAGACACACACGAACACAATCAATATTAAATTTGCACTTGCCACATCTTTATTTGCTCCTGTTTTGGCGCAAACAAAGCGCGGCCCATAGTCGAAATGGCAGAGCCACCGCGTCGAGCCTTAGCGATGAGCATGACTCACGACACCACATGACTTGCACACTTAATTGCCCAATCATCGCATATGAGTAGCGAATAATAAGCGCAGGACTCGAAATGTGACTTGACTTTAATCAACTAAAATGCCTGAGGAAATAAATAAAAAAAAATATATTGTTGATGTATGTATAAAAATAAATAAATAATCAAATATGAAAATGAAATTTTATTAATATATAAATATTTTATTTATTTATATTTTATTAAAATTTAACAAATTTTGCATATTTTTAATAAATTTTTTATGGAAAATATTTTCAAATATTCATAAAGATTTTAATTTAATTTATTTCTTTTTTATTTACTTAAATAAAACAAATTTTATATTTATATATTAATAGTATATTTCAAAATATTTTTGGAATAAAATAATTATATAATATTTGTTTAAAATATTCTCAATAAATTAGAAAAAAATGTACATTAAATTTTGAAATATTTACTTTAGGATTATTCCAATATAATATATATGATACATATCTTTATTTATTAATACTTTTTTATTATTTCTCTTTATTTTTTTATATTAATATATATATATATATATATATATATATATATATATATATATATATATATATATATATATATATTACTTTTATCGTATATTTATTTTTTTTAAATTTTTTATTTTTAAATATATTTATTTATTTTTTTTTTTTTTTAATAATACATATTTAAACCACACTTCCAGCCTTATAAAAAATATATCGCATCATCGTATTGTGCCGTCGCCAACGGACACAAAGCAACTGGCTAAAGGGTTTAAGGCGTGCGCTAATATCGGTCGTACGGTATAATGTCCGGAACAGCATGAAAGGGAAAGGGAAAGACAGAGAGAGAGAGAGAGAGAGAGAGAGAGAGAGAGAGAGAGTGAGAGGCAAGCTACGTGTAATGTAAGCAAAGCACAACTAATTTCCAAAAGTTTATTTTATTATACTTATTTGTGTGCGATTTCCAGAACATAAACACACATCGAGAAGAGTGAAGCAGAGGAAGAGAAAGAGAGAGAGAGAGGGAGAGTGAGAAAGAGAGAGAGAGAGAGAGTGGGAACTAAAGGGGCTAGAGAGGGAGTTGCAGAGTAGCGCTTAGAAACACATTCCCAAATGCAAATCTAAACTGCCGTTGGCACCCACACACACACACACACACACACACATACATACATATACCCACCCACACACACACACAGGTGAAAAGTTGACACAAAGTTTTCAACTGGCATACAAACTGAAGTTGAAGTTGGAATTGGCTTTGAAAGCGGCTTTTGGGGCAGCGGCAGAGGCAGGAGCTGTGGGATCGGAGTTACAGGGATTGCGGCGCACTGAACGTGTAAAATTTGAGTTATTTAACAAATAAAGAAAAAAAAAAACAGGAAAAAAGTACAACTTTTAATTTCATTTACAATGAGTTGTGGAACATCAAATTCGGTTGGGGCAAATGTAATATGAAACTAAGTGGAATATATTGTAATGCGCATTTAATGTGGCTCGCTGTGATGTGTATAAAATGAAATTAGACTTTCATTTATATATATACATATAACTTGGCGATTCTATTGTAAGTTATTTGCATAAGTTCTATGAATATCTACTTATCTATAATATATATTATATCTGCCTATATATAGACTGGCTGCTGATCATATAAGCTAGTCTGAGTATACCCATCAGAGCCAGAACACTCTGCTCAGCTCAGCATAGTTGACTGTGGCTGACTCAGCTGCTTCGAGCAGCTCTGAGTGGCTCTCATCAGATATGGATATCTGTAGCCAACTCATAATATTCCTAGCTTCACTTTCACGACATTTTTCCATATTTTATGTATTTCTTTTCTCAGTTCAGGCTTAGTCAAATGAACTAGATTAATATTAAGTTTGCTGCTTGTACTTTGAGATGTTGCACATTTTTAACTAGACTTCATCAATCACTCCCTCTCTCTCCCTCTCTCTCTCTCTCTCTTTCTCTCTCCCTCTCTCCATTTCCCTTTCTGACTCCCGCTGCCCTTTTCCCTGTCGCGCTTTAATGTCTTTGACCCACTTGCTTGGCCTGACAATCAAATATTTTGCCTTGAGGCTAAATATTAACTTTGCGGCTTGAACCACTTTTCATGTACATTAAACATTTATGTATATTTATATAAATCCATACACATATATACAGTTATTTATACAAAGCGCCGTGCTGTATGTGACAGCTCAAAATGCAATCGTTGCTATAAATTGCATTTGCGAAATTCACTTGATTTCTCTGACTTATCGCTTGACCTCTGGCATGTCCTCGCCTTTTGAGTCATAATGACTCTCTGTCCCTCTCTCTCTCTCTCTCTCTCTCTCTCTCTCTCTCTTTGTATACTCTACCTATACATAATAATATATACATACATCTCCTCTACAAGTGCTCTATTGCCTTCCGCTTTGAGTGATATTTTGAAACGTTGCACTGGCTGCACTTGCTGATCTATATATATATATATCTGTATATATATATATTTCCCTGACTTTTCCATGCTGCATTTCACTTGCGTCGCCTGCAACAGCAGCAGTTGCTCGAGCCAGCTCTCGCTCCTGCTTCGTGCCTGGCTGCCTTCTAAGTGTAGTTTATGTCTCTGCTACCTTTTTTTCGTTTTTCTTTTCTTTTTTTTTTTTGACACTTGACAGGGCCAATTGGCGCGTTTCTTGGCAGGATTTTCAATTACGTTGCGAAAGCGCAAAATAGCACGCGATTTTTGCATACGAAACGCTGGCAATGAAGTCATCTGCGAGGCGAACGGATTTGAGTGCTCAGTCAGCCGGCAGATGTGGGTCAGGCGGTGGTGCAACGCACACACACAGACACATATATCTATACATAGATATGTATGTATGTATATAGAGCAGGTAGCCAAACAGTCGCAGCGTGACATCTTGATGGATGCTCTGGCATATCTCTGAGATACTTTGCCTAATGCATTCCAATTGAAAGCGAATAAAGGAAATTAGCTATGCAAAGCTAGTTGAGGAATTGCAAGCGAATTACAGAGGGTGAGAGGAGAGAGGGGCGTGGGAGGAGAAGGGTATATTGTATAAGAGCTGGCTGGCAGATACCCTAACTTTGGGCCGGGTATTCAATAGTAAAAAGCTCCAGCTCGACTTCAAGTTGTCTCTACAGAGACTCAATGGCAGATAGCCTAGCATTGTGTAGGCTAAGTTTGATAGGCTACATTTCTTAGGCTAACTACCGGGTATTCAATAGCCAATACTTTCTTAAGCTCAACCTCAACTTCGGCCTCTGCTGGCTTTACAGGGTATCTGCTCACAGCTCTCCGACTTGTTGCTAGCTGAATGGCCAGCTTTGCTTCCTGCTTTGGCCTGGTCATAGATATTTTGGTCTGTTGCCAGAAGGCCTTACAAATTGTACAATAAACATTGAGCACAACCTTTGGCATCGATGGCTCGACTCGCATTGGCCGGCTATCTCGCTCGCTCCCGTCTGTGCATCCTTGGCGAATGCCAAAAGCGGATAAAGCCAAAGTAAAGGCAGCAACAACAGAAATGCGCAAGGAAACTGCGATTAGTTGTGTCTGCCTAGGCAAACGAACTTTGCCAATCCCCCCCCACACCCTTTATCTGCCCCTTTACTTTATGCTTTTCAATATTTCCTTCTTCTTCTTTTTTTTCTTTGCTTTTAATTCTCTGTCGCAGTTGCTGCCTGCTGTCAGTCAGGCTCTGCTTTTTGTTTCTCTCAATTTTTTTTAGTTATTTTTTCGCTTTCTTTTTCTGTCATTCATTTTGCCATTTTGTTTTTGCATAGTTCAAGTTATGTGGCCCGAAAAGGCGGACCGTAAGGCCGTCACACACACGCACACACACACGCTTAGACTGCTGTGCGATATTTTGCGCACACATGCAAAACGCTGTTTTGTGTCTGAGCCAACTATTTTGTAGGTTATTAGGGCGTATTTCTCACAGCAGATAGACTGTCACACACACACACACAGCCATTGCGCTGTCAAGAATAAAGAGTGCTTTAAATTTCCAACATGTTTTTTATCACATTCCACAAAAAGCCAGCGACACCAACTGCCTGCTAAATGAAACTGAATTTAATCAATGCTGCTAATAAAGTGACAGTCCTGAACGAAACTGTTGCCTGTTGACTGTGGCCTGCTACATCAATTGAGTTGCAGCAACACTGGCTAGAGGATTAGTGCCACAGCTAGCTAGCTTCTGACTTTGATTTATTGTAAACTTAATTAAAAGTTGCCTGGGCTACGCACAATACTTCACACGAATTCCATGACACAATTTTGAAATATAATCAACTTTTCAAACTTTCTTCAAACTAAATTTGATTGACTTAATCATGGCGCAGCTGATAAGCAGGTAGTTCAGGTTATCAGCAACTCCATGTCATTCATCTGTGGATACTTTGACTCATGAGAGACTGAAAACTTACTAAAAAGTCCATTAAAATAGTTGGTCGAAATGAAGAACATTTTTAAAAAATAAAAAAAATTTAAAAATATTGTTTACAAAATAAATTTGAAAATTGGTGTACTTTAAGATAATTTAAAAATATATATTTTATGTAAAAATAATTAGAAAATGATCAAAAATTTGTAGAAAAATATTTTTTAAAACTTTAAAAATATTTTTATACAAAATAAAATAGTTTTTTAGGTTCATTTAAAAAAAAATTAGTTCATAGTTCATAAATATTAAACTTGGAATTTTGTATGTTTTTAGATGCATTTTAAAAATATTTGTTGTATAAAAGAAAAACGCGAAAATCACCAAAAATATTTTTATATATTTTAAAAATATTTTTATAATTTGAAAAAGTTTAAAAAATATTTGTATAAAAAAATAAGAATTTATTATTCTTGAAAAATTATTTTAAAAATACTTGTTTCTTTCATATAAAATTTCATAAGTTTTTTTTTTAGTTTTAAGTTCAAATTGAAGTTGAGCTTGAGCGGCACACAGGGCATTTGCTTCGTCCATCTGCTGCTGGCGCTGTTTATCGGCTATCGCAACGTGACAGCAAGAGGACGCAGGAACTCAAGGACTCAATGTGAAAGTCCGTTTGCCGGAATGTGCCGCTTGGCACATTTTTGTTGCTGCTTTTGTGTGTTGGGTTAATGTTTATAGCCGATGCCTTTGACCATTGACCAGGCGCTATCCCAGCTACAACCGGAACAAGTGTTAGCAGAGCGAACGGGTGGAGTGGGGAGGAGGTGGGCTTGGGTGTGCTTTTGATTATGGAGCCCAGCTCGTTTTAAAGCGGATTTGAACGCTGTTGAATATTATTTATGGGGCTGCCTTTTATTTCGTTTCGCACAAAACTCGCAACGAGCAACGAGATGATAGCGACCCTTAAGAGCCACACACGCACACACACATGTGTGTGAGTGTCTGCGTGCGTGTGTGGAAAATATTTGCCAACATTCTTTGGGTATTTAAACAAAGATTTATTTTATATATATATATATATATATATATATATATATATATATATATATATATATATATATATATATATATATATATATATATATATATATATATATATATAGATATGTATTTATTTTGTGCAAACGGCCAACGGAAATTGCAAGTAGAGCGTTGAATCCTTTTTGCTTCAACACGTCCTGTCTGTCTGCTCCTATGTGTATGTGTGTGCGTGTGCGTGTGTGTCTGTCTGTGCTGTCCATTGTTCGAGGATTTGTTGGGACTTGTTTCATATTTCACAATAACTCCATTTATTGTTGCTGTTGTTGTTGGGGGCTTTAAAGATGAAATGAGGTTATCAGCTTGCGGTTTATGGTTCAGGGCTCAACTATTAAGACCTCACAAGGAGCTCGATATGTGCGCGTGTGTGTGTGCGCCACACACTCACTCACTCACCCACACACTCGCCCAGTTCACACTTCACTCTAATTGATGCAATATGCATATTTGGTCTATTAATTTGTGTTTATGCATAATGCAAATTAATTATGCATAATCGTGATTAACAGCCAAATGCAAATTTGGCATCGAATTAAACGGCAGCCGCTAAGCCTACACTTTTTTTCTCTCACTGTATTTTAATTAGCTATATAACATGCCTGTTTATGTGGGTCTCGCACCACCTCGCCCTTCCTCTCTCTCGCTCTCACTGTGTGTGTGCTCTTTTATTTATGAGCTTTACACGTGACGCGCAATGTTTTATCTGCGCGACAGTTGGTCAGCAAACAGTGTGGGAGAGACAGGGGCGTGGGGTAGAGAAAGGCATTCGACCTGGTCCACCCCATTGGGGCATTAAATGGATATCACACTGATTACTTTTGGGGCTTGGGACGTCTTCTATGCTGGGCAGCAAATGCTATTGAAATATCGCAAATATGCCAGAGCAAAAGAAAGGTCAGAAGCGAGAAGTGTGAGAAGAAGAAGTTAAGTGAGCGCTAAGAAGAAGGTGAAGCGAGAAGCAAGGTGAGAAGTGAAATAATAAGCAAAGTACTTAGGAAGTGAGCCAGATGAGAATCAAGGGAATAATTTATGGGACATATGTATATGAAGTAATCAGAGGAAGAAGCAAAGTGAGAATCAAAGAGAAAGCAAATTAATGTGAGAAGTTCAAGATCAAGCGATAAGCAAGCATCAGTGAAGCATCAAAACGTTAAGCGAGATAGAAGCGGAGCAGCCTAGCTGAAAAACTTAACAAAGGAAGAAGCAAAGAGGGAAGTGAAATGAAAAACCAGAAAGAAACTAATGAGGAAAGCGATGTTACAAAAGCGTCAGCTGAAAACCAAAGTATCAAAATAAGAAATGCGAGTAGAACAGCCAAAGAGAGAAGCAAAATGAGAAGAGCATAAAGGCAAATAAGCTAAACCAGAACTAAAACCAAGCAAAGAGAATGACACGACTGCAGCAAAGCGGGAATTAAAGCAACTAAAGTGAGCTCGCAGCGAAAGAGTAGAAAAAGTTGAAACAAAAAAAAAATACGAATAAAATGAGCAAATGGAGAGTGAAGCGAGAAGCCAAGCCAAATGCAGCTCAAAATGAATTTTATTCAGCAATTAGCAAAAGTCCAAAACGAGAAGCCTTTAAAGCGAGCTGCGTTGCGCTGAGCTGCGCTGCTCTGCTCTCCGCACTGCACTCGCTCACGCATTCAGAGCACATTATTTCGTATTTATCTATATATATATATATATATATAGAAAGTATGAAGTGCATGAAATATTATCTGGCAATAAGTTGAGATTAGTTCGCAACTCAGTTTGATGGCGTTGCTTTCGAAATTTGAAGGGGCCATTGCAGTTCCTGTTCCAACTCACAGCGAGCGCCTTTGGCCGAGTGCCCAAAAATGGGAAAAGAAAAAACTTTGCCCTAAGACAACAAAATGGAACGAGGTCCGGCAATAGTTCGCACCCGACACAGCCACCCGCTGCTGCTCCTTTGCCACTCAATCCTAAGCTACAGTTAACTGGCTCAACAGACTCGAAACTCAACCGGAAAAAAGAAGCTGGATAAGTGTTGGGGCTGGGCGTGCTCGACGAGCAGATGTTCTCTACTTGACAGAGCTCCAAATGGAAGGCTGACTCTAGCTTCATAAGTCACCTAAAATACTTCGAAGACCTATCGATACACATCGATACTATGCAGTTAAGAGCAGATATCGAGCATCACTTGAAGCTTGTCACGCACATGCCCGCTTGCAATTGCAGCTAGGGTATTCGAAATGAAGAGCTGTGGAAATGTAAGTGACCCTCTGCGTTTATCTTGCTTTTTATTATGGCCAACGCTTCGGCAGCTTTTGGCTAATTTTGTTTATTAAAAGTTGGCTGACCTTTTCCTGCTCCCAAAAAATGAGGGAAATATACCCCCAAAAACGTTCACATTATGCTTGCTCAATTAGCGAAAACGGGTATATGGAGTCAGTGCATTAAGAGTTTATATCTAGTGCGTAGCGATGCTAAAGAGCTATTAGTGTGCAGCGATGCTTTAGAGTCGGCTAAGGCCAATGTGACAAATCGGTTGAAGCTATAGCTTCAGTATAGTACTTTAGCTATAGTATTCCATTTAAGATACTTTTTTCTTAATATTAATCTTACAGACTCCATATTCCTTCTGTCATCTTCTATCTTGTATCTTGCATCTTGTATCTTCTATCTTATGTATTCGATCTTCTATCTTGAATCTTTTATCTTATGCCTTCTATCTTCTTATATATCTTATATATTCGATCTTCTATCATTTATATTCTACATTCTATTTTCCATCTTCTATCTTCTATCTTCTACCTTCTACCTTCTACCTTCTACCTTCTACCTTCTACCTTCTACCTTCTACCTTCTACCTTCTATCTTCTATCTTCTATCTTCTATATTCTATCTTCTATTTTGTATCTTCTATCTTCTATCTTCTATCTTCTATCTTCTATCTTCTATCTTCTATCTTCTATCTTCTATCTTCTATCTTCTATCTTCTATCTTCTATCTTCTATCTTCTATCTTCTATCTTCTATCTTCTATCTTCTATCTTCTATCTTCTATCTTCTATCTTCTATCTTCTATCTTCTATCTTCTATCTTCTATCTTCTATCTTCTATCTTCTACCTTCTACCTTCTACCTTCTACCTTCTACCTTCTACCTTCTACCTTCTACCTTCTATCTTCTATCTTCTATCTTCTATATTCTATCTTCTATTTTGTATCTTGTATCTTGTATCTTGTATCTTGTATTTTGTATCTTGTATCTTCTATCTTGTATATTGTATCTTGTATCTTGTATCTCGTATCTTGTATCTTGTATCTTGTATTTTGTATATTGTATCTTGTATCTTGTATCTTGTATCGTCTATCTTCTATCTACCATTTTCCTTCTTCCATCTTCCATCTTCATCATAAGCTTAATCTCATTCTTGTTGAGCGAGTATGGGGCAGTCAGGGCGCTGCCTTGCCAGTGCTGCTCATGTTGCGAAATTAATTTCGCCGTGTGTTGGCTGAGCTTTCAGGATTGCCAAGTGTCATTAGTTTGCTGTTTGGCAGCGACTCGGAGACATAGTTAAATTAGCTAAACATTGCGGTTGCTGTTGGCTCGCACAGTGGCCACGGCCGGCTACTGGCGATCCACTCGGGCCAGGGCGTGGCAGTCGACCGCGTTTGATGAAAAAGTTGGCTGCGGATTGTTGCTGCCGGAATGTGAGTGGGTTTGGCTGGGTGGCTCGGGTGGGTTTCGGGTGGTGTGCCTCGCTGGCTGGCTGGCTGGCTTGGTTGGTTGGTTGGTTGGTTGGTGTGGCTAATGCCTTTTGCTTTTGCACTTCACTACACTTGGCAAAAAGTTTTCGCATAAAAATGTAGATAATGCCGAGCTTGGGTGGTGCTTGGCTGTTGCGAGGGTGGTGCGCGGCTGGCTTGCTCCACGCTATAAATGGATTTGTGCCCTGAATGCGTTTCGCCCACCAACTGCAAATGATGGCGGGCAAACCGAAGTGGGCGTGGCCGGCAAAGCGGTATGCGCCGCTTGCCAAATGAATTTGTCTACAACAAAAACTGCGAACAACTTCGCCAGCACTGAAAAGCGCACCACGAACAATTTTTAACTGTTGCGGTCAAAATTAATCGAGTTAAAATTAAGATTTGCAGTTAACTTTGGCCCAAGCCACGTTTCCCATCGCCAAGCAATGCAATTTGTAAAGCGCCAAATGCCACTTATTTACAGCTGAACTTAAATATTATTTAAAAAGTTGAGTATATTGTTCTTGGAACTAGTTCATTGTGATCTGAAATTCAATGATTTTGATCTTGAATTCGATTTTTATGATGTCGGGTGTAATTTTATATGACTAGTTAATTAGATGATAGTATGACTTATTTGCTAGTTCGTAAAATCCTAGTAGTTCATATGAACAGCTCGGAAACTTACTAGTTCGCAAATTATGCATATTTTTATATAAAAAAGTGTTCACAATATTTGTATGCAATTAATGCGCTTCAAGAACTGGTTCATTTTTAGTATTCTGTGCGAACTAGTTCATTATTTTGTACTGTTCATTAGAACTAGTTCAAAAATATTTTTTTTTTCTTTTTTTCAGGAATAAAAAACTTAGTTTTTATATGAAAGCCATACCACGTGCCCCAAGAACTAGTTCAAATGATCAAAAATTTAAAGCAAAGTTAAAACTTGCTCAAACTGCTCCCTTCATCAGCCTCAGAGTCTTTTTTAATTGAATGCTAGGAACTGAAATGTATTTTAAAGCTGATTAACTTAAAGATGAAAAAGTCTGCCTTTGAGGTACTACTGTACCGGGATAAGAGATAGTTTCAAAAGTTAAGTTAAGCCAGTTCAAGGCAGCAATAAGTTCAACTGTTTGACTTGAGAGAGTCTCTGTGGGCCTGGCCATGATGGCGAAACCCATTGGCTCGTAGCATAAATTAAGTGCTGCATCAGCTTGAAATGAATATATATAATAAATTGCAATGCAATACGTACATAGGGTATATACATATATCTTTGTTTGGTAAAAAGTTGTTCGCAAAAAGTTAGTTAAGTGCCTTGGCTCAGTATTGATGTGAATGTTTATCGATTTCACGGATTACGAGCAGCTATTTGAGTATTTGAAGCCAGAGTGGAAGTGCACATAACGAAGTCAAAACTGTTTGACAAGCACCTGGCATGGCTCTGTTCAACTGTCCATTCGAATGGCCCCTCCCAATCGCAGCAGACATATATATATATATATATATATATATGTATTTATATAGATATATATATATATATATATGTATTTATATAGATATATATATATATATATATATATATATATATATCCAACTGGTAACCCGACTCTTTGCTATTGCTGTGGGGCACAGTCCGGGCATCACTTATCAACCATTTATAAACAATAAACGAATATAAACAAGAAACTTTTGCCAGCGTCAAATGCATTACAACAATGCGAGCGCTGAGTGTGGGCGGAGGGAGTGGGAGGGCGTGTGCCGACAAAAGGGCAGCAACAATGAGTGCTCAGATAAATGGCATAAATATGGCAAACAAAATGGCAGCAGGGTGCGTAAATTGACGCTGGGGTCTGCCAATGTAACTGAGCCAAACAGCCAAAGAAAAATGCAGAAAGCGAACAAAATATAGATAGAGTGAGTGGCGATTGGGGGTGGGGAGAGGGGGAGCAGGAGGGAGAGAGGGGAGGCGAAATTGCTGCTTGTTGGCTCTCAGCTTAGCCAAAACATGTCAATGTGAAAAGTTTGCTGCGTGATTTCTTCGGAAACTTATTCGCCCCGCTTTGGCTTTTATTTTGCTTCATTGGAAGTTGCTGCACAAATGACAAAAAATTTGAAAGAGAAAATAATACTTAAGAGTGCCAGGCATCATACATACCCTGTACACGAAAAGGAAGGGCTTTTGCCTATGGCACGAGACTTGATACAAATGGTATGAGTAAATCAAAAACATATAAAGGCTTTGGGTAGTAAGACTTAGGAATTGTCTGAGAGTGAATAATGTGATATCGACATGATAATCGATAACATCAGTGAGTTTACTTGAGAAGTTGTCGATCTGTTGCTAGTTCAGCATAGGTGAAGTAAGTCTGAGAAATGAAGAGGAGCTCTGTCTATGTCACTATATCACATTCGCAGACTATTATAGCTTGTAAATTGTGTGTGTAAGAGAGAGAGAGAGAGAGAGAAAGAGAGTTTATCGATCTCATGGAAATCGATAAGTTTAAATTTTCTATATAAGCCAGAGCCCAGCTCTAAGCTGAGTATCCTGATGGAACGAGCATCAGTGGAGTTAAGCTTACAGCACGAGCTCATTGCTTGCTCCAGCAATTGCAATAAATCGAACTAAACACTATTATGCTCCGTTAGCCAATAGCTGCAAGGTATAGAATGCAAAGCAAAGCTGTCTTAGCAGCAAAACGAATGTCTAGTTAGACTAAGCAGGGGAAATCAGCTTGAGATGGAAGCTTCCTTGCGGCTATAATTGCATGTCTATAATTGCATTTATGTGATTTGATTATCTCTTTAAGCATAATTCAAATTTCCGTTACATATGCAGAATATACAATCTATTTGCTGCTTCATTTGGCACACGTTCCGCACACCTTACTTTCGCATGGGTTTTGGCACTGGGAAATGCCTGTACGCCTTCTGCGCTGTGTCTGCTGAGCAAACAGGAAGCTTCGTTTAGCATGCGCCACATCTACCCCACAGACGCGCTCTAGGATATACAAAGTTTTTGGTGCGCAAGAAAAAAAGAAGAAAAATAGAAAAGCGAAAAGAGGAAGAGAAAGGGGAACGGGAACGGGAAGGGGAAGGGGAAGGGGAAAACAAATTTTGTACCAGTACATACAATAAAATGAGGGCACGCAAAAGATGACACCAATCAGCGGCAGGAGACAGAAGAATGAATCGCGAAGTTAGTGAGGGGAGCGAGGAGGAGAGGAGGATGGTTGGGGCTGCGGCAAATGCGAAAAAGAAAAGGCAAAGTTTTATGTTGATGTTTGTTTACGAAATATGAATGGGAAGAGCGCAAATAAAATGCCAACTGTAAGGGTGCAGAGGACAGGGCGAGGGGTGCGGGCGGCAGGCGGCCAACTGTGTGAAGGGGCTATAAAATAGGTGTGTGTGTGTGTGTGTGTTTGTGTGCGTATCCAAAAGTATTTTATGCACATTAGTTGCGCTTTTATGAACTTGAAGTTGTCATTTCTAGCCAACAAAGTTGACGCTCAACTGTCGTACCCAAGGCAACGCCCCCGGCCCAGTCCACTGCTGCTGTGCATTGTGTTGTTGCCGCTGTGAAGTAGGCAAAACCGCTCAAAAGCAGCTGCAAATGACAAGAATTTGTTGCTCCACTGCCTGACTGCCTGTCTGCCTGTCTGTCTGTCTGGCTGCCTTACCACCTTCCCTACCTCGCTCTGCTCAGTTGCGTTCGTGGCATGTAAATATTAACTTTGAACAAAATACGACACGGTCGAACCCGGTCCAACAGCCCAGCCTACTCTGCCGACGCCCACTCTTACGCCCAGTCAGAGCTTGCAGTCCAACAAAATAATTGGCAGTCAAAGTCCATGAATTTATATATATTTATATATGTACTTGAGCCACTCTCTCCTTTCTCTATCTCTTTCGTCTACTTGTGCAGCTCTTGAAGAAGCTCTGCTCGGATTCAAGCAAAGGCCTAGTGCTCACGCAGATAATCACAGTCAGCTCGTCCAAACACTTTCACTTTCAATCGCTTTCACAACAAATATCGTCGGCATTGCTTCCTTTTGGATTACGCCTTGTTTGGCATTCAAACGCTTGGCCTTAGCTGCACTCGTGTTCGGTAGTTCAACTTGTTGGGGATGTATATTATACATATATATATAGCCTGACTTTTGAAATGTATTTAAATTACTCCAACTCAAATACGAATTATTTAAACTATGCCACAAGAGAAATTAGACGAACGCACTGAATTTATTCAAGCTATACTCTGAGCTGTTAAGGTGTGTGTGGCTTGGCTTTATGCATATAGATGATTGATGAAAAGCCTCGTTTATTTGTTCATTATATCTACAAATATTTCAAAAATTAATAAATGTCGAAGAATATGCCAGAGGTGTGAACCAAATGTCATGTAGGGCTGCCTGGAGACTTTCTATAAAGCATTAAAAAGAGGAAAGAGAAGAAGAGTTGAACGAATCTTCCTACTCTATCTTACTCTAATTTGACTTACACCAAAAGTCGGCATATTCTTAATGCTGTGCAATCATACAGAAAAAGGTGTATTGACTTTGCAGAGAAGAACATCAACGAGCAGCAGAATATGCATACCTTTTGAACTTTGCATGACCCTAGCTTGGCTATTCTGTGTCCCACCTCAGACGCAATTATAGATTATTATTTGTAGGCAGCAAGACTATCAATTGGCATTCAAAAGTCTCATTCGAATAATTTGCTTTATTATGATAAGAAGGAAATGCAATCCTAATCATGCTTTCCATATATATATATTTTCCCCATATACTAGCTAAAACCTCCCTTTTACATCCATCATACGCCACATTTTGCAGCCCTCAGCTTTTTCCTGCTATTGCTCGAACCAAAGTGCAGCCGACAACTGCTCGACTTAAGTAAAGTATTACTGCGCGATCCTAAATCAAATATTATGTTGGTTTTTTAAGCACGTAGCTACATCGAGTGAATAAATATATATGTATGTATATATCTAGAGTGTGGCTTGCTATCTTGGAAAGTTGTTTCTAAGCCTCGGTCAAATAAAACTTTGTGCTTATTTTTTTTTGTTTTTTTTTGTTTTTTGTCATACTTTATGAATGTTGTCGCAGCTCGCAACACTGAGCCAACACGCTGCGCCGTCATTGTTTGCAACTATCGCTGGCTCTCAGCCAGGCGACGCGAGTATCTACACCTCTCACTCTAGCTCTCCCCCCCTTTCTCTCTCTTCTCTCCGTCTTCTATGTTTTTCATTCAAGGCGTAATCGGATGCAACTCGGCTTAGAAGTTTTGTAATTGTTGCGATGGCTGCCACGGCAACAGCTAGAGCAACTGCAGCTGCAGCTGCAGCTGAGCCTTGGATTTGACCCAAAATACAAAGATGATGCTGAAGATGGAGCTGAAAGGGAGTGATACGGCGATAGAGGGCAAGGCGATGGATAAGGCAGCAGACTCGCTTCATTAAAGCCCTGTTATGACACTAAGCGAAAAGTTGTGGAGCGTAAATTTGTTGCCGTTGTTACGCTGGCCCCGGGAGCCGTAGTTTTCTTTACGCCATCTGAACACGTGTCAACGTTGCGTATGATTGATGAAGGCTGCCAACTCGACCAGGCCAACAGCAGCACCAGCACCATCACCAGCACCAGCACCATCACCAGCAAAACAATAACAATAACACACAGCAACAGGGACATTGAGCAAGCATGTCAGGGACAATGATGAAATAAGTGCGTGTTCCCTAAACCCAAAAACCAAACTCAAGCGCCCAACAACACCGAGCGGTAAGGAGCTGAGTACAACTTTAGCAACGTCAGCCCAAAAGAGGCAGAAAAAAAAAAAAAACTGTGAAGAACCTTCTGCTTGGGTTCATTAAACTGATGGCAGCCTAATCGCATTTGCCCAAATGCCAAAGAATTTTCACAACCATTCGCTTTCCCTTACTGCCTTCTCTCCCCCCTATCTCTCTCTCTCTCTCTCTCTCTCCCTCTCTCGCTTGGTGTATCTGTCGTTGTTGACCAAGCCGAAACTCAATATTGATACGCACTAATGTCTTTCAATTATGTAAAATTGAGCTTAAGAGCATTTCATCTTAGCCTGTCAATCGCAAACTACACAGGCTTAGTGAGCCCGACTGCGAGATACCCTAGCTTTTCTTTGATTATGAAATTATATTTATTACAAATATTCTTAAAATATATTTTTGATTTGAAATATAATGAATATAAATATATTTATATATACATATATAATTTGTTTCTAAATATGTAGGATGCCAATATACTATCTTTTCTTTCCCAAATAGTGTATACGAATAAAAAAACAGCCGAAATTATTTATAAATGAACAGAATTTGATTGAGAAAACACAATCAGAGGCAAAAAAGGTTGGCAAAGGGAAAAAAAAATAAAAAACGATCTTGCTGTGGGCAAACAGGAGGTGAGGGCTCAACACACATAAGCCGTAGATGTAGCGGGTATATAAACACTCAAACCGTTAGCATTTGATAAGCGTAAAGATTGAAGCGCAACAATTTGCGTAAATGCGAAATGTGTTTGATCAGCTGCTGGTCGCTGGTCGCTGGTGCAGTGCAATCGCAGCTAATACAAACCCATTGAGCTGCATGTGTTATTTGATGTGCATGGGAATAAACAATTCCGGGAGGCAATCGGAATTCCGGAACTGAATGGGCGGCAACGGTGGGCGGGGAGGGGGGATGCGAGGCGGGTCGCTGTGTCATAAAGCAGCTGCAAGATGAGCAATTTTACGACTGGACGAACGGGACGACGGGTGGAGCGAGCAAGCGAAGGCACTTTGATTGCAAATAAAATCAGATGGGAAAACACAGCGAGCGCAATTCAAAGAGAGAGCGAAATAGAGAGAAAGAGAGATGGAGTAGCTAAAGGTTTATATGTATATGCATATTTATATATATGTATATATATATGCATATATATATATATATATATATATTGACAAGTCGCACTTGCAATTTGTTTGCACACAATATTTGCTTATCAATTGAGCTGTGGGCAGCTCAGCACCGGCTCTGCTAATGCGACACTCGACAATTGATGCCAGCTGCTAGGTTGTGCCTACCTCAACGACCTGCCCCTATGCCTAGGGCCGGCGGCCCCTGACTCATATTTGTTTTGAATCGCTTTGTTATAGCATTTTTATACAGCAATTGAGGGGAGATTAGGTTTGCTTAGAGCGAGAGTTGGGATGTGCTAGGTTCTGGTTCATTTGTGAACTACTTTTAAGCTAGGCATATGGAAAAGAGAACTAGTTTATTTGAACTAGTTCACAAAGCACATCTCTTTGAGCATATACATTCATATTCATTCATACATCAAGTATTGTGAACCAGTTCCATTCTTGTTCAAGTTTGATTACACAACCCATCGCTAGAATTGATTTGGAACTAGTTCACAAGGCATATCTCATTGGCACATTCAGCGCTTTCATATTGCCGCTGCTTTGGCCTCCTTCCATCTACGGCTGTGGCTCCGTTTTGCTCTTTGTTGTCGTTGATTTATTTTGATTTTGATTGAATAAGTGCAAAGGCAGCTATCGACAGGATTTACACCGCGCCGGCTTCCAATTCCAATTTCGCCGAGCTCCCGCGGAATCTGATTTCCCCTTCCTTCCTGCAATTTGTCGTTGTGTTGATTTAGCGCATTTACGCGCCCGATTTGCACCATCCGAAATTTGTCTCAAATTTATTCTTTTCTTTCATTTTTTTTTGTTTATTTTTTATTTCTTTTTTTTTTATAAGCTTAACGCATTTTGGCAGATTTTGTTGTTATTCTTTTTCTTCTCTTTTTTTTAAGGCGGTGAGCAGGCTTTGGGGGTAGCTTATAAATATTTAAATGGCAGCTGCTTGACATGAAAAATTATTGTCAAGAAGAACCCGCAGCCCACCTGCCAGTGTTTGAAAGCGCCGAAAGTACCATCAATCATTATTCCGGAGCTAAAACAGTTGCAGGCTCCGGACGACGACTGCCAAAGCAACGCAGAGAGTGAGAGAGAGAGAGCCAAAGAGTGGGGGAAGAGACGGAACAAAATATAAACATGACGGAAATTGTGGGTGCACAAACTTGCTTAAAATGTTCGGAAATTAAAGATTGTAAATTATGACAATGTGGCGATTGAACAACAGACAGAAAGAGGTCAGAGTGAGAAAATGGTACAGAAATTGTCAGAGACAAGAGCTGTGATATGCGCAGGATAACAAATGGAGAATGGAAAAGAAAGACAGTGAGAGGAAGAGTGAAAGAGAGATGAGAAAGAGACAAGGTGTGACACAGAGAGAGAGAGAGAGAGAGAAAGAAAGAGAGAGTGAGAGAGAAAGCTCATAAGCTCTTACATGCTTCAACAGCAGATATCGATAACTGGCAATCGACGGTCATTATTGAATTACTAGAGAGAGAGAGAGAGAGAGAGAGCATGTGTGCAAGTAATAAAGAGAGGGGGAGAGACAAAGCTCTTAGGCTCTTACATGCTTCAACAGCAGATATCGATAACTGGCAATCAACTCTAATTGCTCAATTACTACACTAGCATCTACCGAAGTCTAAGTTGCTCCCTTTGTTAGTTTCTCTCTCTAGAAACTAGTCAAGCAACATTTCAATGAACTAACTTAAAACTCAATATAGTCACAAGTTAACTTGTCTTCACTTATCGATTTGTTATCGGTCAAGTTTCGCTTGCACTCGCTTCCCGGCTGCTCAGTCAGTTCTTCGGCTGTGCAGCATTCGTAGGCGGACGGGGCTGGTGCAGGGCATAGAGTTCTGTTGGCTTGGGTAGTTGAATGCGCTGCGCAACTCTTTAAGCCACTACTCGAGACTTTTGCAATGGGGGCTTTAAACAAATTAAGTGGCGCAGGGCGGGCATTTCACTTTATTGCCATGTGGCCTTTTCCACTGACTCGACGCTTGCTTGTTGTTATTCATTTTTCCTGCCACACACACACAAGGAGTACCTGGCAGTGACTAACCTGGTGGCAGCCCAGATGGTTGGCTGCCTTAGTAGCTGACTGACTGGCTGACTCTGGGGCAGGTCCTTGTCCTGGTGCTGGTCTTGGTCCTGGTCCTGGGCCTGTGCTGCTGGCGGCTTCGTTTTGCTGCCTCGTATTTATTTTCGGTCGCGCCATTTACTTATACGCTCCACTTGCGACCACCTTACTCATACACACACACGCTCGCACACACACACAGACACATACAATAGACATCAACTTATGGCCCTAGCAAAAGACGTGGACAAAGACGGCGGCAGTTGTGAAACGGAAATCAACGGCAGGCAGGATGTTTATCGAAGGCAGAAGAAAAAGCAAAGAGGCCAAATGTCCATCAGACTCTGCAGGCTGAGAATAAGAGCAAGAGAGAGAGAGAGAGAGAGAGAAAAAGAGAGTGAAGAGGGAGATGAAATAGCGCTTGCAAAGGATACTAATTAAGCGTACTTGATTAAGCATAATGCAATCAAAAGGACGATCGGAAATCTAAGTGCGAAAGGGCAAAGGTGTGAAAAAGTGGAGAGAAAACGGCTAAGCGAATGGAATGAAACAGAAGATGAGCTTGAATACTAAAGTGAAAGAGAAGAGGAACGCAAAGACTTGTATATCCTTAAAGGAGGGACGTATGACAATAGTAGGGCGAAGAATGGATGAAGAGAGGAAGAGAGAAAGGTATATAAATATATGTATGTTGAGATAGAGAATGATAAAGGTAGAATGAGAGAGAGAGAAATATGAAGAAAAGGAAAGACAGAAGATAAGGGAGAGCTTTAGATTGAGAGGGAGACATAGGGAGAGAGAGAGAGATAGATCCTGAGATAAAGTGGAATGGAGTGGAGTGACAGAGGAAGTCAAAGAGAGAGAGAGAAGATAAGAAAGAGAAAAAGAAGAAAGGGAGAGAGAGAAGATAAGGGTGAGAGAGATTTAAATTGAAATAGAGAGACTAAGAGAGAGAGAGAGAGAGACAAATATTACAATAGGAGTATATAAGAAACGAGAGAACGACGCAGAGCAAGCAGCCATAGTAAAGAATATTGAGACACAGAGAGTCGTTCTCTCTCTCTCTCTCTCTCTCTCACAGATTGCCGTGAATGAAAGAGACAGAGAGAGGAAATGAGAAAGCTATATAGATAAAAGGAATGAAAGCAGAGCTGGTTTATCGTCTCATATCGAGCACACTTCGCCAGCAAATACTTTCGAAAATTTCGAAAACAATAATTGAGTCAAGTTTGTGACAGGCTGTAGAAGTGGCAAGCCTCAGTTGCTGGCAATTACTGGCGCTGTTCGAAATTCCACGTAGTTAAATAATCAGGTGCCATTGACAGGGCAGCCTGGAGTAACCGTTCGTTCGGCTGCGTCCGCAGTCGCTCCACTGGTTTCTTGCCACACCTACCCCAGTGCTCATGTCAAAACAAAGACCCCGTAGCACAAATTGTAACCTTTGATGAAAGTTTTTCGCAACTTTGCTGCCGCCGAGAACGAGGAACGAGCATAGGAAGGGGCAGCGGGAACGTGGCGGGAATGGAACGGAACGATTTTCATTATCAGCAAAGTTGGCCGATGCGGCAGCCATTTGCTGCGCCACGCTAATTAACAGGCCCTGCCACAGCTGGGTGGAGCGAGGAGAAAGAGGCGGGGCGTGGCCTGTTGTGGCAACTGCTGTATACCAGTTTTTGGCAACAAAAGTTTTGCCCTCCTAATACGCATGCATACATAATTAGAACTGAAATTGAAACAACTCCAGCCGAACTTGAAAATATCTTTAGAATTTCCGACTCTCTCTTCCTCTTTCTCTCTGTATGTGTGCGTGAAACTAACGACTGATACCCGTATCAGCAACAGAAATTAAAGTGAGCTTTGTATTAATTGAAAAGTCTATAAATAGCTCTCGAGTGAATTCCTGGAACTGCGACCTACTTCATTTTCCCCAAACAATTTTTAAAGAAGAGTTCCCCGAATTTCACTTGAACTTTTCTGTTTCTGGTTCAGTTTGCAATGCGGTGCTTCCTCGGGCTTGGTTAATGAGTGTTTATAAAAGACAAAAAAGAGAGCGAGGTGTACTCGACTCAAGGATACCCTATAGACACTCTTTGTCCTCAACTGAAATGTAGACTGTCTGAAGGCGATGCATAGAGCTTGAATCAAAGTGAGACTATGGAAACATATAATGAGCCAGGCCAAAAAATGGGGTATGCTCGACTGAAGCATACCCTGCATATGTAAAGTATATATGTACTCAAAAGTGAACTGATGCATGGCTTGCTCTTGATTCAAGGTCTACTCAAAGGCTAACATGTATTGGGCTGTGCTCGACTGATCGATACCCTGGAAAAACTCTTTCTGTGCAACATAAATGTTGTGTGCTAAGTTTTATGCTCTGGAATAGGCAAACATAGAAAATTGTTAGGCTGTGCTCGACTACAAGATATCCTTACTTTCCAGGACTTCAATAGCAATGTTGACTGCTTGACTTACTTTTGATCTATACCAAAATGGAAGCAAACAAAAGCAAGTTTTATTGTCTTGAAGATACGATCTGTCTCTCTCTCTCTCTCTCTCTCTCTCGCCCGTCTCTCTTTCTATTCATACAACTTTTACTGATGGGCGTACAGGGTATCTGCTTTCGTTTGATAGCTGGCTTTGGCTTTTATATGCGTATCAATACACACACAGACTCACACGCAGCTTGCAATCAGCAAGATGAGCTTCTAATAAACACACACACACACTCGCACACACACTCGCACACACACGTGCACATTAATGTGTTAGGCCTAAAAATCATTGAAGCAAAAAGAAGCACTTTATGATTGCTTTCTCTCCAGCCAACTCGCTCGCACACACAGAATGTGTTCATATGTAGGCAGCACTTTGTATCCAAGCGTAAGTGCGCATATTTATCTATGTGTGTGTGAGTGTGTGTGTGTGCGTGTGTGTGCGAATGTGTGTGTGTGTGTACGTATTCTTTTGCTATGAAATTGCATTTCATGAATGGTAATGTGCCATGATGTGAAAGTACACACACACACACACACGCATACGCACACTTTGGGCCACTTCCTTAGGAGCTAGAAAATATGAGCATGACAGCGCATGCCACGCCCACACCAACATTTACCGCCTAAAAACATCTATGCACAAAAGTCAAAATGTGCTTAATATTCATAGCCGCTGCTACCTCTTCTTCTTCCTCTTCTACTTCGACTTCAATTGCTTCTGCCTCATCATTTGGCTGCTGTTTTTGTTGCTGCTATTTTGTATTACTAGAAATATGCCCGTAAAAATGCTGAGAGGTAAAAACCTTTGGCATCGACTTGGCCAACAAAACCGGCCAAATGCCTGAAAGTATGGCAAATAGAATATGGCTTTTAGACCACTCAAATGCACTCGATTCCGTTAGTTCCTGAACTTTGCAGTTTATGCAGACCTAAGTCAGGCGGTGCACAGAAATGCGCACGTTTTTGTTCCGTGCTCGGCGGCAAGATACCCTGCAAAGACCATGTATGTGTGTATAGTGCATATAGAACTGATCCAGGCATAGCCTGATTCGGCCCATATACATATTCTTCTATGTGAATCACTTCTCTATTCACTTCATATTCATAGTCTTGACGGTTATACAGGGTATATAAGGCGCGTGCTTAACAAACGAAAGTTCAATCCAATTGATGATGAAATCAATGTGTTAGACAGTCACAAACGGGTATGATCGACTGAATAATGCTCATTAGCAGAGCAAGAGCAGGTAACTTAATATGATATACTCTATGCATTTACATTCAGCTATCGATATTTATCGAATTTTTGATGAGGTTAGCTAAGATCAATTGAGGCTGCTATGAACAATCTTTTGGTTTATATTAGGCAAAGATAGTTTTTCATATTCATTCAAATTTTCAAGCAGCTGCCAGCTGGAGTCATCAAGCCTAATAGGAGCTAATCGATATATATCGATATATGCAAAACAAACTGGTCAAACACACTCTGCCCTACTATACCTCTTCTACTTATCTGCTTTATACACAGGGCATAGCAAAATCGAACACACAATGTGAGAGCTAATAATTGTTAAGGTGTTTTCAGCTGCAACTTTCTTGGGTGAGAGATCGAAAATAGCAATCGGAAATGCCAAAACAAGGTACAATCGACTATGAGTTCGGACTGGAGCTAATGTTAAATGCATTTCGACTCAATTGTGAACTTTATGCGAGCGTTGCCAAATGGCTTTAA
The DNA here is from genome assembly GCA_018903745.1 of Drosophila repleta. NCBI lineage: Eukaryota > Metazoa > Arthropoda > Insecta > Diptera > Drosophilidae > Drosophila > Drosophila repleta. The sequence goes on along the minus strand of JAEIGN010000750.1, from coordinate 1,046,977 downwards.
AGCGCTTAAATCATTTGCCATGTGCGAACATTTATTATGCAGCTCTTGAAATATTTATAAATTAAATGTATTTAAATTGAATGATGCTTCACGCAGTAATGAAATGCGAGCTGAAAAAATATGTATATAAAGAGAGATAGAGATAGAGAGAGAGGGGGAGAGGGAGAGATATGTGTATGTTTGAAGAGCCAGCATAATGGCAAACTAAATTTGTTTTGTCCTCAGGGGCCGCAGCTATTTAATTCGATGTTCATCAATATTCAGCATTTGCCTGTCTGTTTTTCTGTTTGGCTGTCGCGCGAGTGTTTGGCAGCTTCAGTTCGGTCACTTTAATTAATCGCGAGCCCACTTTAATTGCAAGTTTAATTAGTTATTCATTGGCTGATTTGAAATTTCGCACTACGTGTTGCATGCTCGCATTTTTAATTAAATGCCACGCGCCAAATTATTTCCAACTAAAGTATTAAATTTCACCCATTTCAATGCGCCGCTGTTATTTAATATTTCAATAGACATCAACTGTTTCATTGGACAAAGGGTCGAATGGCCTCGGGGTTTCTCTCAGCAGAGGACATGAGATATTAGACGGTGAGATGTCCAAAGAGGTAATAGGGTGCGGGAGGAAGGTATGCACTACATGGGCTGGCATTCTAAACATAGAAGGCCATAACAAGTTATCGATATTTATCGATAATATAAAAATCTGATGCATGGAGCCAGGCGAACTAACAGAACGGCCATGGATAAACCGAGGTAGCTCTTCATTCTGCCTGCATGGCTCTGCCACACATTCAGATCTTGTATGAAACTATACTTAATATAGAATATAGAATCGGAAAAAAGATCGAAGGAAATCATGTTTACTCTGGATTTTTAAACGAAAATATTCAAGAATATATGTACATCAAATATTTATCCGAGAGCAACTGGATGACACATGACTCATACCTATCCTACTTCAGCACTTTCAATTTGAAATAGTTAATATATATATATAGTCATAAATATATATATATATATATACTATATACATATTCATAGTTAACTAACAACTGCAGCTCATGGGACTATTGGACGTGAGACATCAAAACTTAAGCTGTGAATTTGCAAGGATATTGCGAGCGAAGCTTCGCTTGTCCTGAGAGTCGCAAAGTGCAGCTCATAAGGCGATTAGAGGCAAACGAACATTATTTAATATGCAGCCAGGCCAAGATTTGGCCAGAACGGCCAGCAGTAAAAGTAATAACAATAATAATAATAATAATATTATTACTATTATTATGATTGCTATTGCTATGCGTGTCGCCCTTGCTGTTGGCCCCCTTTTGGGCAGCTGCGCATAATTGGACACAAATTAATCTCAGCAAAAGGCTTAAATTATCTGCAACTTTAGCAACGACTTGCAGGCTGTCTCTCTCTCTCTCTCTCTCTCTCTCTCTGTGTGTGTGTGCTTTTGCTATTGAGCTTTGCTAATATATGCATAAATTAGCCACACACACAAACACCTGCACGCACACACCCACAGCACACTCACTTGAAATGGGAATTTATTTGACAGGAAATTATCGAAAATTGTATATATAACTATATATATATGTATACCATAAGCTGTTCACAGCGTAAAATCTGCTTAACATATCATTGAAAATATATCGGAAAACAGTCGCCACAAATTGCTTACAATTTAACATTTATTTTTATTTATTTTGCACAACAGTTTGAAGGCTTTATGCCTTCAAGCAAGAACAACATGTACATATATGCAGTGTGAGACTTGAGAGAGTTTTTCCTAAAAATTGTAGACAAAAGTGAATATCTATTACATAAATTTATTTACTATTTTTTTTATATATTTATTTAAAGGATGCCTAACCCACATATATATATTTATTTCATAATCCATCTGCGTCATATTCCACAAATGCAAATTGATTTCATCTCAGGCTGATGCGGCTTCAATTTATCATAAGTAAGAGTTTCAATTTCAATTGTTTCGGCTGAGTATTAAATTGCCGTTAAGTCTTAAAGACTAAGTTGAAATACTTTTTGGCTTGGCATTTTCTTTAATTCCTGGCACAAATTTCAGCTTAAATCATTTGCTGCCGAGGCCCCAGCCTCGCCTCGTGTGTATTACCTGCAATAGTTTTCAGGCTAAAATACTTTCGGCATTTGTGTGAGCTGCAGCCGCACGGATCCCATTATTGTAATCAAATTTATGCATAAAACAATAGTAAATAACAAAACGAGTAAAAACAACAAAAGCCCAGCATAAAAATAAAACAAAAATCTAGTGCACAGAAAATTTTGCGTTCTGTTTATTGCTTTTGGCTGGGCTCCACAATTTTAAATAAATATTTTCACATGATTTCCAATAGTTTATTTCTCTTTCTCTTTCTCTTTTTGTTTTTTTGGTATTTTTGAAGTGAGTGTGTCATCAACATGGAAATTGGAAGCAAATCAAAATAGCTAAAGCATTCACGCATGGCATGAATTTGAATACGCTTTAGCTGACGTGCATACGCGAGGTGTGCCTAAAGAGTGGACGGAGCTTTGTATATGTGAGAGAGAGAAGTGAAGTTGAGAGAGTTGAGCGGGCGTATTAGTGCACTGTTCCACTGGAATTGTGAGGAGCAACTTAGCGCACTCTCAGCCAGAAAAGTCAAAGGCTGGCTGCCAAACATTGAAAAGGAGCCAAAAGTTAAAGACATAACTGAGGAACACAATACAAATGAAAGACTGATTAAGCCAAGGGAAATTCGACTCTTCGACCAGCCCTCGTCTATATTAGGCATATAGGCCAACAGCATGCAGGTTTATATGTTAGTTAGCTAACCGAAGCAAAGGCCACTCAATGCATGCTATGCAGACTGGGTAAAGTTAAAGCTGCTTTAACTGTTTCACATATAAACTATGGAATGGACTTTGTTTATAGCAAGCATAAACTTAATCAAATTCAATTGAATATTAATAATACCTGCAGATCACTTTCATTGCCAAACCCGAATAGCAAATGTGAAAATAATGCAAAGATCCAATTACGCTTGCGATAGAGTATTTGCGAAATGAGAATGGGAGATGAGAGATTCGTAAAACATTGCGGAAATTGTCTAGAAACACCAAAAATGCAAATTTGTGAATGTGGCACAAAAATACACAAATAAATTTGTGGCCATGCTTAAAATCATAAATAAATGTATAAAGCTGAAAATGCGTCAGGCTTTCAGCATTGACAGCAATAACAACGCCAGCAACAACAAAGCCAACCGAAAGCAATAAAAGCAAAACATTTGCCCTGCTAATTGACTAAAGTGCCATATTTCCGAAAATGTATGCATGCGTGTGTGTGTGTGTGTGTGTGTGTGAGTGTGTGTGGGTGAGTGTGTGTAGGTGTGTGTTTAGTGTATGAAAAATAACTCTCTTGGCCCATTTTAATGACAGTTGATGCTGAAGTCAACTATGAAATGTGAAAAAAAACTATATAACATTTATGTGTATTTACACAAAGAATATTTTAGTTGTAATTATACTTAAAACGACAAAAAAAATCATGTCATTATGCTTTGATGGGGAGTACCAGACTGGGATATACCCTAGGTAATAAGGAGAGCAGTTATTGCTAAGCAACATACACCCATATATGATTTATCGATAGTCCTATAGGATTATCGATGAAAACTGTTGGATGACTATGGCATATAGGAAAAGGCATTTAACAGAGACGTGAAGTCTCTAGATCTTGTGGCTGACGAGCTCTCTATACAGGAAGGCGGACGCAGAGGCGGACAGACAAGAACATATGTATATACTATACTTTATGGGCGGTGACACGCCTCATGTTGCCTGTTACGAACATTCTCATAAAACTATTATTCCCTTATGACAAACTGTCAAAAATCAGAGAGAGAGAGAGAGAGAGAGAGGGGGGGGGGAGAGAGAGAGCTTAGCTTATAAGACAAGTCCATTCAATATAAATATTGAATGCAGAAAGAAACTGAAAAAGAGTTTGGGAAACAATTAAGCTAAGAGCAGGCAAAGGCATATGGAAAGAGGTCAACAAGGTTGAGGTTAGTCTAGATTAGTTTCTCTTGCCTAAATCATTGCCAGACCTGATGAAAAATGTGATTAGCTTTGCAGATTTAGTGCAGCGAGACGCATTGACGTAAACAGAGCAAGCGATAAGGGCATGTTTTATAGATCATGTAGCTGACAGAGAGAAAGAGGCTCATAAAATGTAGCCAACAGTTGCGTGGGCTACTTTCGAACTAGAGATTATGTGTGTGTGTGTGTGTGTGTGTGTGTGGGTGTGTGTGTGTGAGTGGTGCGGCGGTTGGTTGGGCATGTGTCGGTCGCTGCATATGAATAATGGAAGGCCGCATAAAAAATGCAACCGAAAAATTATGCAAATATGCAAATAAATATCTCTAAAACATTTGTTTCAATTTCCCCAGCCCGTGCACCACCGGCATGCCACAAGCGGATGCGCCACCGGATGCTGTACAAACGATTGCCAGCGTGTGTGTGAGTATTTGTGTGTGGTTCGACAAAGCGAATGCACAAAAGATTTCTGTGTGTGTGTGTGTGTGTGTGTGTGTGGCCCATAAATTTACAGCAATGCCATGAAATTTAGCTGCGAGCCCAACCATCCAACCACTCCACCACCCAGCCAGCCAACCACCAGCCCACAGCGATTGTGATTTGCCTCAAAGCGGCGCATGGGGGCATTGCGAGAAGGCATGTTGCAAAAATGTGTTGCATACTTTTGTGCATAGTCGTCGATTGGCATCATTAAGTCGTAAAAGTGCGGGTGGGAGGCGGACGAGAAGTGGGGCGTGGCAATAGTTGGACTCACTGCTGGTGCAATTTTTTTTGGGGGGTGGTATCGGCGGCTTGCCACATCATTTAATGCTCATTAAAATAAATGCAACGCATATTCTGCTGCACCCACAGCCACTGCGAAAGCAAAGCTAACCCATCCGCGCACCACCACCCAGCGCACAGCTCTGTCTGCAGCAGCTCGCATCACTTGACATTTTGCGGTGTTTTAATTTGACGCACGTTCAAGTGCTTCAGAATTGCCAGCGCCAGCGTCAAAGCCAGCGGCGACGGCGACGCCAACTGCGACGCTCGACGAAATATTTTGCACTCATTTCGGTGCCACAGGGGCGCAGCGCCGCACCGCGCAGCGCAGCGATTAATGCCATAGATTGCGATTTCGAATGTAAACCTCTTAAGGGATTACAACAGATTTTCAGTTAAGGAACACAATAATTGGCAACTGCTGCGCTGCCGGCTGAACAGGCAGCAGCAAAAAAGAAGACGAAGAAGAACCAGTCCACGAAAAGGCCAACGAAAAGAGCTCGAAGCTTGGCCAGATATAAGGAGTGGCCAAGCTGACAGCCAGCACTTGGCACAGCGAGCTGTTGACGCTTGAGAAAGCTGATTTGGCCAGAGATATAGAGAATCTGATGATACAATAAGACCAAGACTAAGTGTGAGCGACGAGGTGGGCTCGAAAAGTAGCGAGAAATTGGAGCAGACTTTTAAATCGATAAGCTAGGAACTGGCATCATTATTATTGGTATTGGTATTGGTATTGGTATTGGTATTGGTATTGGTATTGGTATTAGTATTAGCATTGGTATTAGCATTAGTATTAGTATTGTTATTAGTATGTGTATTGGTATTGGGATTGGTATTGTGATTAGTATAAGTATTGGTATTGGTATTAGCATTGGTATAAGTATTAGTATTGTTATTAGTATTAGTATCGGTATTATTATTAGTATGTTATAAGTATTAGTATTGGTATTGTTTTTAGTATTAGCATTGGTATTGGTATTGGTATTGGTATTAGTATTAGCATTGGTATTGTGATTAGTATTAGTATTGGTATTGGTATTATCATTGGTATAAGTATTAGTATTGTTATTATTAGTATTGTTATTATTAGTATTAGTAGTGCTATTGGTATTGGTATTGTTATTAGTATTAGTATTGGCGTTTGTATTGGTATTAGTATTAGTATTGGTATTGTTATTAGTATTAGTATTGGTATTGGTATTGGTATTGGTATTAGTATTAGTATTAGTATTGGTATTAGTATTAGTATTGGTATTGGTATTGGTATTAGTATTGGTATTCGTTTCATTATCATTATTATTATTATTATTATTATTATTATTATTATTATTATTATTATTATTATTAATTTTTTTTTTATTTTTATCATTTATATTATTATTGTTATTATTATTTTTATTATTTTGAATATTATTCAAAGCAAAGCGAAGCCAGTCTCAGGTCAGCTTGTGCTTAGCATTGCTTTTAGAAGCAAATTGATATAGTCTATAGTATGTGCAGCTGATTCTTATGGGGCTATATAGAACTTATATGTATATTGAAGTCGTCTGTGTTGAATGCGGTCGTCTGTAGCTGTTGATAAGTGGCAACCGCATTCAATCAACCAGCTGCCAGATGCTGGTTGCTGCTGCTGCATCCGGAACATTCATTTATGTCAATGCCACAAAGCACAGTTCACTCTATGAGTTTGAGTGTTAGTGTGTGTGTGTGTGGGTATATGAGTGTGTCTGAGAGTGTGTGTGTGTGTAAGCGCAAATATTCGTGCTGCATTGACAGTGGCAAGAAAATTGAGTTTACGACTTGGCGCACTCCTGCGACTGTCAGTCATAACTTGGCCAGGATACATTAGCGAGATAGGCGCCAGGCTTTTGCTTTATTCATTTGAATGCCATCGACATGGACAGAGGCGTTTGTGGCTTTAGCTGTGTGGATGGCAGGGGCGTGAGGGTGGGGAGTGCGCGCGAGCGCTCAGCATTAGGCGGCGTCTTTTTATCGCCTTTTCATCGAGGTTATCCTGCATATTGCATGAGCTGCTGCCATATGGAAATTTATGTGTGTGAGCGATACACACACACACACATGCATTACATATATATATTTATTTATATAGAGACATCGTTTAAATTTGAACGTGTGTTTCAGCACTCGAGCTGAGCTGAGCAGCAAGCCGCAAACATATCCTTATCGATGCTGCCGCTGCTGCTGCTGTCGCTGCCAATTCCAGCCAGCAGCAAATGTTGCAATGCGAATGGGTGTGTGCGGGTGTGTCTGTGTGTGTGTGTGTGTGTGTGTGGCCGCACTCAGTTATAGATTTCTTAGGGGACTCTGTTTATTATCCTTTTTTATATCCTTTCGCCTGGGTTTTTTATTTATTGATGTTGTACATTTGAGTTAAGGGCAAACGGCATCGTCGCATTCGTTTGCCATAACCGATGCCGTTTTTCTTTACTTCATCTCCACTCACACTCACACTCACACACACATACACACTCATACGGATGAACGTCCATAACTAGGACACGTGGCGTGGACCACAGCAACAGCTACAGCTTCAGCTTCAGCTTCAGCTCGGGCATTTGGGGGCTCTAGCGGCCCATATGAAACAGTAATACAAATATTGCGCATACGCCATGTTCGCCCCAGCGACAACAAAGTAGCCCTGACCATATTGTCTCTCTCCTCTCTCTCTCTCTTTCTCTGTGTGCGTGCTGGAGAGCGATCAAAAGTCAACGGCAACTGCCATATATATTGAACTTGCCGAGCAATGGCAGCAACCGTAACGGTTCCGGTTACGGTTACAGTTACGGCAACAGTAAAGTTGTTTGCTTTAAAACTTGTTTGCCTGCAAGTCAAGCCCCACGCTCCACGCTCCAAACTCCAACTGTCTCACACACAAAAACTCGTTCGCTCCAACGCCTGAATGCAATTCCAAATGGGATTCGACACAAACTGTTCCACTCGGCAAGACGTTCCCCACACACACACATACACACGTCGTACACACATCAGCTCTATCTCACACTCGATCTCACAGTGTGCCCCACTCTATGCGCTGTGCTACATAAATTGCAATATTTTATCTACAGCGGTGAAACAAATACTTGCTTGATGTCGATATATGCATACATATATATGTATATATATAAATATATGTATATATATTGGCTGTTGGCTGTTATTGGTATATTAAGTTATATTTCAAGATCTCATATGGGGCCTGTTCAAGTAGAACTGAGAGTTTATTATCCACTTCTATTGCTCCCCAAGTCTCTGTCACCCGACAACTGTTTTCAGATTACACCAACTGTCGATATATATATATATCAATTATCGATCAGCGTTCTAGCGTTCATCTACTCTAGATATTTCTATATATAAATTAAAACAGCACAAACAATTCCTCGATGAGTACAACAAAAGATCAATCAGTTCGCCTGAAATCAACCTTTTTCCAGCTCTCAACTTGCAGTTTCAGTTGAAAAACTGTGAATTATTGTGGTTTTTGCGCCTTTTCCAGAATAACATGTTCGATAAACAGACAAAGCAGATTGACTGTGGCAGTAGCATTTCAATTAAACAATTTTTCACACAGGTGAACAAGGTGATTTCAAGCATTAATTTACTAGCTTTCACACGTCACTCAATGTTTGCAAATCAAATGAAATGAACTTAATTTTAGTTCTCGGCAATTCAAACAGAAATTTTGTTGCTTTCGAAGTCGAATGTCTGCGAGAATCGTTTTGTTTTATTGCATAGATGCTTCTCGTCTGCTCGAAGGCATATTTAAAGTTTCTAACAGTCGCTGAGTGCTGCCAATCAATCAATATTTGGTGCTCTGGCTATTGATATTGCGAGTGCCGAAGTCGGAGAGCTGTAGGCGCGGCGGCGTCAGTGCCATTCGTGATCCACTTGACATGCACTACAAATGGCGGCAAAGTCAAATTCATAATTGATTCAATTTTAATTGCAGCATTGGCACAAAACTGCAGCTGAAAGCTGAGCGCCGAGCGCTGAGCGCTGAGCTGATATCAAACTGAAACTGAAACTGAAAACGGAAACGGAAGCGGAAATGGCAACCAAACCAAACATGACAGCCTCGTTTGTCCGCAGGCAGCAATCGATTTCATCAATAGCCTAGACACACGCACACACACAGCACTCTCTCTCCCTCTCTCTCTCTCTCTCTCTCTCTCTCTCTCTCTCTCTTAATAGTTCGAGTTTAGCTTTAAGGCCGAATTTCTTTAGCAAAAGTCGAGATTTTTTAGACTTTTAGTTCAAATTCTAATGCTAAAGCAAATTCAATCAGCAAAATTTGCTAAGTTCCTTAATGTTCTCTTCTACTTGACTTATAATCCCAATGAACTATTCACTCTTATACTGGACTCATACTTCTATCTTATAACTAATTGATTTGTATCTATTAAGCTTGACTTATACTCTTTTCTTATATCTTTTACACTCATCCCTCTTATACTTGTCTAATACTTGACCTAATCTGAAAGGTCATATCATATCATAATATTAAGCCAACACCCTGCAACAATCATTTAACTCAAATGCTCTGTGCTTGGCCCTTTTAAAGCTGTTAAAATCTGGCCAAATAGTTTTCGGCCAACTCGCAACAAATTAAAGCTTTTACGTTGGTTGCATTAAAAGTTTTCCAGCCGTTTTTTGCAACAAATTCCATGTTGAGCAATCATAAATACTGTGGAAAGTTAAGTGAATAGTTGTGAATCGCTGTGAATAGCTGTGAATATGTATGACTGTGGGTTATATAGGTCAGTTGATTTCAAGTGAGAATTGTCGCCAGCATTTCCATTCGGAGCTCCGACGTGTTCTCAAGCTGCCAGTCTTTGTTTCCTTTGCTTTCGGGTTTTGCTTCTGTGCTAACTGAATTGAATATGTTATAAATAAATGCTTAAGCCAAACAGTTGAGCGGCACAGTGTGCACACAGTCGCTATATGCACTCTATCTAAACGTCTATAGCCATTTCCTTCGGGCTCTCTAACTAACCAGACTCAGTCACTCTCTCTCTCTCTCTCTCCCTCTGTCTCGCTCCCACTCACTCTATCTCTCGCTGCTGTTTGCATTTGTGCTGCAGCTGAATCACATTTAATATTGGCTTGTCACGTGAATTTAACTGTGCCACGACTGGGCGACGGCGACTGAATTTTCATTTCGCTTGGCAAAATGCAAAAGCCAAAAACAAAACAAAAATTGAAAAAAATGGAAGGAATAACTAGAAAAATCAAAAGACACAAAAAATGAAAAAAACAAAAAAAACTGTCGTATGGTGCAGCTTGAATACTCTTGAAATATATTTGAATAGTGAAATGTTTCGTTCTTGATATTTTGTTCGAATGATAATGATATGGAGTCAAACTGCGGAAATATGTTGTAAATTAACGTAATACTGATGATAATGATAATGATAATGATAATGATAATGATAATGATAATGATAATGATAATGATAATGATAATGATAATGATAATGATAATGATAATGATAATGATAATGATAATGATAATGATAATGATAATGATAATGATAATGATAATGATAATGATAATGATAATGATAATGATAATGATAATGATAATGATAATGATAATGATAATGATAATGATAATGATAATGATAATGATAATGATAATGATAATGATAATGATAATGATAATGATAATGATAATGATAATGATAATGATAATGATAATGATAATGATAATGATAATGATAATGATAATGATAATGATAATGATAATGATAATGATAATGATAATGATAATGATAATGATAATGATAATGATAATGATAATGATAATGATAATGATAATGATAATGATAATGATAATGATAATGATAATGATAATGATAATGATAATGATAATGATAATGATAATGATAATGATAATGATAATGATAATGATAATGATAATGATAATGATAATGATAATGATAATGATAATGATAATGATAATGATAATGATAATGATAATGATAATGATAATGATAATGATAATGATAATGATAATGATAATGATAATGATAATGATAATGATAATGATAATGATAATGATAATGATAATGATAATGATAATGATAATGATAATGATAATGATAATGATAATGATAATGATAATGATAATGATAATGATAATGATAATGATAATGATAATGATAATGATAATGATAATGATAATGATAATGATAATGATAATGATAATGATAATGATAATGATAATGATAATGATAATGATAATGATAATGATAATGATAATGATAATGATAATGATAATGATAATGATAATGATAATGATAATGATAATGATAATGATAATGATAATGATAATGATAATGATAATGATAATGATAATGATAATGATAATGATAATGATAATGATAATGATAATGATAATGATAATGATAATGATAATGATAATGATAATGATAATGATAATAATAATGAAACTTTAACTTTAACTTATATATACCCATCCAACTCAGCGATCAATTCATAACACTCAATGTGTCTCTTATTCTCTGCCAATTGATGTTTGGAACATTGAATAAATTCGTGGAATATAGTTCGCGCCATTTAGTTAGATTTTTTATTTTAATTTTTTGTTTGTATTTTTATTTTGATTGATGTAGAAATGCATAAATCGATTCTTTTTAGCAGCTGGCTGCAAGCGAGGCGAACTAATTCAGGTAAATCATTTTTAATTTGTCACCTTTGCGCATTTCGCAGCGAGGCCAATGGATATCGCTTGGCCGACCGCATTAAAGCCAAACTGTGAAATACATTAAATTGCTTGGGCCAAGTGCGCTCAAAGGGAATATTCGATATGGCGCCCGATTGGCAAATATCTAAAGGTATGCGTGCTGGCTGGCTGGCTGGCTGGCTGGCTGGCTGGCTGACTGCTGCAGCTCCTGCCAGCTGCCAGCTGTCTCGAAACGCAATGAACTTTACTTTAACACAAATTGCACAATTTAATTGAAGTTTGTATTTATTTTGTTTTTCTTTTTTACTTTGGTAAGTTTACGCTTGAAATAAATTATGCAAGTGCGCAAGCTGGATTGCCTTAACCTATGTATGTGTGGAGTAAGATAAGATATTGATGAGTTGAGAGCAGTCAAGATGAGTATGAAATGAGCTGAATGTAAGACAGATCTTTGCCTAAGTTTATGTAATAGAAGCATTGAGTTGGCAAGGGTATGTAGGGTATATAGGGAATATAGGATATATAGGGTATATAGGGTACATTAACAAAAGGGTTAAGAACCTGGCTCAAAGCTCACCAGAATGCAAATTAGCTGCAAGATAAGAGATCAAACTATTATGAAGCCTCAGCAGCCTCAGCAGCCCCGCAGCCACAGATCAACAGAGGTAAATAGGCTCAAACTAATCACCTGGAACATTCAACATTTGCTCAATGCGAAAGCAAATCTGCTTAGCAAACAATTAGCCAGCTTAAAAACGTAAACTGCCAACAAGCAGCTTTGCGCAATAGCCAAGGGATATATTTAGTATTTAAATTAATAAAAACAAAACAAAAAAAAAACCTAAAATTATATAAATAAAATACAAAATATTTAAATTTGTGAAGCTGAGCCCTAGGCGAAGCCGTAATACGACTATCCTTATAGTCTCTACTCCTCTGACTATTGCAACAAGGAATCATTCATGAGATTATAACTGCCAAATATACGTTTATCACAGGCCCGAAAGGCGTTCTGCTGCCTGAAGTCCCAAGGCTAAAGCGCCACAAAGTGGCCAAATAGATTTTAATTCAAGTTCAGTTCGAGTCCAATTAAATTCAGAGTAAATAGAATTTTAAAGAAATAAACCAAAGAGAGAGAGAGAGAGAGAGAGAGGGCGAGACGGAGAGAAACAAAAGTCAAGAAAAAATCAGCAGCAAAAGGAAGAAATTGTATTATGTGAGTGTTTTTAATGTGGGTGCAGCTGACGGCAGACGAGAGGCGGGAGGCGGAAGGCGGAGGGCGGAGGGCGGGCCACGGGTACGGTCCAGATTAGTGGCCGATATCGTGACAAAGTAGCCCAAAGCGAAAGCCAAACAGCAAAGTCAACCAGTTCGCTTGAGTGACAGAGGCTATCAGTGCGTTTCGATCACAGTCACAGAATAGCGATGAGAATGTGAATGTGAATGGGATTGTGAATGTGGAAAAACCCATGTCACGACAGCTGACTGCAAAGCAACAACAGCCCCAGCGAGAGTGCCGAAAATAAATAAATTAAATTGTTGAAAAATGTTGCAAGTTGTCGTATTTTCATTTGTTGTCGCTACCTGTGCCCTACCTGCCCGCTGCCCGCTGCCCGCCTGTCGAAGTTGCATACGAAATCGAAATGAAAACGAAACTTGGCAAAGTTGATTTGCTGCACGTGTGCGTTGCCAGCAACGACGCGACGTGGCAAAGGAGCCCACCCAGCCGTGCACTCATTAGCTACCTATATGGGATTCAATTATTGTCGAGCCAGAGAGCACGTTCCGCCAGCGCAAACAAACAGACGGGGCCAACCCAGAACAGAACCTCTACCACATTTGATTTCGAAAACGAATTACACCCGAATTAAAGAAAGCCAAGAAGGAAAACATAAAACAAAACAATCGACGACTCGTTTACTCAGTTAACTGTCTCAATCTGAGGCGAAAGTTTGCTTGCCCTCAACCCTGTGAGAGTGTATGTAATGGGCGGCCGGAGGCGTGGCAGGCGCTACATAATCACATGTACTTGATCTTGAGCTCGAACTGAGTTGATCTAGACAGCAGCATGCGTCCGTCTGTCTATGATCCCATCCGTCCGACCATCCGTATGAGCACAGCTATCTCGTCTCGTAAAGCTAGAGCCTTTTGTCTCTGTTATATGTATTTTCCTATTTCCCATTTGGCTATTATATATATTTGCCCTTTGCTTCGACAACTTTTGCTCATTATCGATAAAACTCATTTGACTTATCGATAAATGACATAAGCCAGACATGGCTCTAGCTCACTCCTCTCAGCGTAGCAGAGATCGAAACAGCTCAATCCTCTACTCCTTCGAGCTGCTCTGCGTATACCCCGCCAGTCTAAGGCTACTCAGGGTATGATATCAGCTTTGGATACATCTCTTCAGCTCAGTCCTCTAGGTGCAGCGTAGATAGCGTAGTGGCGATCTATGCGTGATCAATCAAAAGCTCTTTGACCTTGCAGCAGCTTGAAATATCTGCTCGAGTTAGGAATTATAGCTTCATTTGCTGTTAACTTCATTTCAATTCATTCACTCATGGAGACATCAAATTCGCCGTGAATTGTCAGCGAAATTGTTTTACGGAAACACATGAGCGCAACAATTCATAATAATTGTGCTTGGCACGTCAACTAATTAAGTCAATTTATCATTAGCCTGCACTAATTTCAATGCAGGCAGGCGCCCATTTGCCGTCGCCGTCGCCGTTGCCGTTGCCGTTGCCATTGCCGTTGCCTTTGCCATTACCCTCAAACATTGACATCTTGGCCTTGCCAATGCCAACGCCATCGCCGTCGTCGTCGTTCTCGTCGTCGTCATCTCTAATGGCAGCTCGTTAAATTTATTGCGCATACGCCCCCGTGTACCTGGAAGCGGTTGCGGCGATTTGTGAAGCTTCACGAGCTGCTTTAAATGTTAAACGCGCAAATTACGGCGCACGTGCCGCAGCCATTGACTGCCACTGTGCGACTGCCACACAAACTTTGACACACACAGGCACACGCATCCACTTATTGAAGGCGTTGCAACCTGGCAGCCTCTTGCTTTTGACGGCAAACAAATGCTTTGATATTTATTGCCAGCCAGCCATTCACTCAGCCTGGCTGACGCACTGCACCAGGCGCTGAGAAAGAGAGAGCAAGAGTAACAGAGAGAGTGAGAGAGAGAGTGAGCGAGACTGAGAAAGAGACAGAGAAAGAGAGAGAGTCAGCACTTAAAGTTAAAGCTAAATGCTAAGTCTGGGTTTTGCCATTGGCCATTGTCTGCTTCATTTGTGGGCGCTGTGGGCGTGCCAGCTGCCATTCACAATAGAAAGTAAGCATAAATATATATACATATGTAAATATCAAACTGTGCTTTAATCAATTGCTCAAACAAAATTTCTTTTTGGCCGAGATGCAAAGTATTTGACTACAACTATTTGGCACCCAAGAAACATAAGCTGCAAATATCTGACAAAAATTGAAGGCATTCGAGAAGAATTTTATAAGCTTGTTTAATGTGAAAATTTCTACAAAGAGAATTTAAAAATTATTTATTTATGCAGTCCACACCTGATCGAAGCGGTAGAGAGATAAGGAAAGAGAGAGAGAGAGAGAGAGAGAGGTTGAGGTTTCAGACAACCCATGCATAGACACACTGGAAGCCAATATGCCCTGCCAGCTAGCCACTTAGGCGACTCAGCATACAGAGCAGAGCAAAAAACACTCACAGCTGATATGGTGAACGATGAGAGGGAAAACAAATTAGTATTTATACAGATATAGAATATATGAACACTATATATATAATTACGAGTGTGCGTGTGTGTATTACAGAGCTTTTAATAGTGCTTGGGCACTAATTAGATCGTTCAACATTTTCATGCATTTTTGAATGGTCGAAGTGGAGGGCAAGCGAGGCAGACAGAGAGTGAGAGATAGAGGGGCGGGGGAGGGGTAAGGCGCCTGTCGACAGACCTTTTAACCCTTATCACATAACTGGCATTCAGGCAACTGGTCGGGGGCTAACAACGCACTAACGGGTCACGCTCGAATTGCCCTTGGCAAGCATTTTTGGTATTTTTGGTAATTTGGTGCTTTTGGCTTTGGCTTTGGCTTTGGCTTCGGCTTCGGCTTGCTGCTTTTAGCCACATTTGGAGTCAGTTGCTTGCCGTGTTATTATGTGCATCCTGTGCGTTCGGGTCCTGTAATTTATTTATGGCCACATAATAAATCTGTGCATAAGACATTGCCCGGCCAGCGGCCAGCGGCCAGGCGGAATGACTCTCGGCTGACCAGCCCGGCAGCAGCCGAGGTGGCGTCTTCTGCCCGGGCCGCGCTGTATCTTTTAATGTTTTCCTTTCTCTTTATGCTTTATTGCAGTGTCATTTGCGCAAACTGTTGTTAATAGCCATGCGGTGACAAACGAAACGAGGCCCTGACTGACTGACTGAGAGAGAGAGAGAGAGAGAGAGAGAGAGAGAATATACATATATTATTACTATATAGCGTGAGCCTGATCTCCCAGTGGGGCGTAGAGAATCAAAGCTATATATCGATCAAGTCAAGGACAGGACAAACTGAAATGAAGCACCCTTGATGTGATGTCCTTGGGCCTGGCTGTAGACGTAGCTTCCTACCTCTATTCTCTGACTCTCTCTCTCTCTCTCTCTCTCTCTCTCTGGCATCGATTATATTGAAAGGTTAGACTAAGCTAAGTTACATTGTAAGCGTGAGAGCATCTGATTAGGGAGCATGAGCAGCGCTTGTGACTTTGACATTGGTCGCGACTCATCCGAGGCGCAATCAGAATCAATAATGAACCCGACTTCACTTTTGCTGACTCAGCTGCCAAAGTGCTGGCTGCTGCGAGCTACTTTGCGAGTGGAGCAGCATCAGCACTAATCTCTATCATTCTCATTATCATCAGTCATCATCATCAGTCATCATCATCAGTCATAAATCATCATCATTATCATTGGCATACCACATGTCTATAAGCTAGGCTGCCTAAATTCCATTGCATATGTGGGATCGAAGCTAAGCAGAGCTAATGTATGCATAACCAGCAGTGTTGCCAGTCTAGCTTTTTTCCCGTCAGAATAATATGGAAAGCCTTCAGAAAGTTTGCTTGAAATCGTACCAGATTCAGCTCTCGACTTTTCAAATTGCTGTCTAGCTTTTTCTGGCTGGCTCAGACACGCGATGATCTGGTGTGTAGATAGCTCTCTGCCTTTGAAGACTATGAAAGTCAACATTCTGAGTGAATCCCCGTTTTCGCAAATCCCATTCGACTGATAACGAAGCGAGTGCAGTGGCTCACTTCAAGTGAATGCAATTAAGTGCAGCGAGCGAGTGCAATTAAGTGCAGCGAGCGAGTGCGAGAGCGAGTGAGTGAAAGAGTGAATTATTGAACAATCGATTGGACTGATAACGAGCTCTGTCGCTCTGTCAACGGATGAGGCGATCTGTGAGTTAAGTTTCGATTGATTGAATTTGCGATAAGATCTGTCATCCCCACGCTATAAAACGAGCTGGGCTCAGCCAGACGACCCACAGTGCAGTTCGTAATTTGTCGCGATGAGATTGTTGAACGCTTTAATTGTAGGACTGATCGCAGTGTCCGTTGCTTTCGAGGATGCCGACGCGACCTGTTCACTTGCAATAGGCTCGCCGCAGCCGCGATTGTTGACGCAGATCGGGTCAAAACGTTGGGTGTCGGTCATGGAATCAAGCCTAATACGCGATGGTTCTGACACAGTTGAACTCTATTGCGAAAACGGATTTAGGTTTTATGAACAGTATGTGCTCAACATATTCTTGCTAGAAAGAAGACCAATTTGATTTGTTTTCTTTTTTTTTTTACTCCCACAGCGAAAATATACGTGATTATCATGATGATAAAATCATGAGAATTAAATGTGGCTACTCGGGCTACTTTCATATGAGCGAATCAGAGCACACAACTATTAAACTTGTTCATTGCGATGGAAAAGAAACTGGTCCCATGTTTGAGAGCCTCACGCGTATGCCGAACTGCGAGAAATACACGAGTCTCGTCGTCGGCCAGACTTCTGAGGAATTTGGCTCGCTAAAGAGTGTTGCCATCTGCTACGACATTTTGAGGCACCAGCTTAAGTATGCCAGCTACACGGCGTATCCAGGCATGTTGCTCGCCCAGGTAAGCGCAGCGCTCAATCACCAGTCCATGTCACGGATGCGCTAAGACTTTATCCCCAAAACAGAGTCAGGTTGGCCAGCTCAACCCATTGGGCCTAGACCTGGAAGTGGAGTATAGCCGCACTCTGTTCAAGCCATTCAAGTAAGTTCGGGTTTTCGATCTGGTTGGGGCATGTGTTAATTGATTGCCACTCTCGCAGGTCGGAGAGCATAATGGAGGCGCTACGCACCGACAGGCAGCTGAAGTTGCTGTTTGGCCCCGGAACGTTCGAGTATGCCAGCCTCATACAGGACGAGACCTTCAGCCATACGCTACGAGAGTTCAACGAAATGCTCTCAGTGGTTTGGCTAAGAGCTTTGCGCAACGGCAATTGGCGGCATTTTCTGAATGCCCTCAAAGCAGCAGCAAGCGCCGATGCTAAATATGACGTCAATGTCGGTGTCTCCGGCACAATTGACCTGCCCCTGTCGGTAGCCTGCAACGATAGCCGCCCTCTGGCCCTCGAACTGGACTCCGGCAGCACCGTCAGCGTGCCAGCTCAGATCTGGGCATATGTGCGCCCCGTACAGCCGTACAATTTGACCGAAGAGTTCGTCGTCATTGCCCAGAATTCACCCTTTGTGAGTGCACGAATCGCTAACTAATTTCGATATCACTCTCAATGCGCTTTACAGATGACGATCAATGAGCGCAACGGGCTGTGCGAGAGCATGTGCCACGAGGTGCCCTGGCTACGGCGGAGCCTCTTCGCCAAACTCCAGCAATATCCCGTCTATGGCCTGGCCCAGTGTTGTCGCGTTGCGGATGTAAAATACAAATTGGATAATTTTCCTACGTTGCTTGCAATGTCACCACTGCCACCACTGCCACCACTGCCACCACCTCTCGCAGATCTGAATGCAAATACTATCGATCAATGATGCACAGCGAATATACTATATGCATATATTGTCATATTCTTATACCAAAATTGTCAAGTTCTTCAAGCTACAGGTATAGAATACACCGGGGTCTATCTTCTATAGTATCTTTCCCATCTTAACTGTAAACAAATTTTCAATTTCAATTCAATAATAAATGATTTCGCGAGCTAAGCCACCCTTTTTCTTTTTAAATAGGCGCCTCGATAGTTGCATAATCGATTAATATCGATTATTAGGCATAACCATTTAGCCTTTATGACGCAAATGACAGGGCATCTCTTAGCCTAGGCTCTATGGGCTTCTCTTGCGCTCGCCCATAGACATCTCTTAGCCTAGGCTCTATGGGCTTCTCTTGCGCTCGCCCATAGACATCGCTTGCTCCTGGCTGGGCCGAGCGTACATTAGTTTCAGCCGACAGTTCGCTGTCAGCCATGAATTGGGCATGTGGCAAGAGCGCTCAATGGCTTTCGGCCAATTGACAGCCGGCTAATGCGTCAAAGTCCGCAATGCTTCAGCATATGAAATGACAACGAAATAATTTATATGGTTTTTAATTAATTTTTAGCCGCACAGAAAAGAGCAGTGAGCTAGCCCCAATGGGCGAATACCCTGCCTGGCGTCGAAAGGGGAGTATTGATAACAATAGTTGAACAATATAAAATATACACTTGCAGCCAGAAATACAGACTGTGTGTAAAGCTCTTTTAGCTCTGCGCTGTTAGGGCATTGAGCTTCGGTTTGCTTGAGCTATTTCTTTGCTTTCTGTTGTGAGTGTCGCTTGGCGCTTTTGGGGCATGTTTCGTGCTCTCGTTTGTTTGTTTGTTTGTTTGTTTGTTTGTTTGTTTGGTTTAATGCTTGATTTATGCGTCGCAGCTAAATGAGAAACCACTTAGGCAATGCGTCCTGCTCCATTCTGCCGCTCTCCTGACCCGGTTCCGGTTGTCGGCACTTGTGCATAATTTAAATGCCTCAAGTTTATGGTAGGCCGAAAGGGGCCTCATGGAGCCAGCCAGCCAGCCAGAGACAATGGCAAGGGCAAGCGCAAGGGCAAGGACTGGATGAGCGCCGCTTAATCAAATATAATACCTATAATATAAATTAAACAATTTGTTTTTGTTTTTATACGTTCGCAGCAGTCGAAGTTGAAAGAGTGCGCGTGCGTGTGTGTGTGTGTGTGTGCAACTGATTGGGGCTCGGGACTTGGACGTTTTACGACTTCATTTGGCGTTACGTGATATTGCAAATAATGTAAACCCAGCAGCAACAGCAACAGCAACAGCAACTAAAAAAAGCAACAGCATAAAACTGACTGCAAGCGAGAGGGGCGAGCGGGGCGAAGGGCAAGGCAGGCGCGGGCTGGCTGGCTGGCTGGCTGGCTGCGTATGGCCAGGGGTGGGCGACCGACCCACTTCCGTTCGCTGGTGCCGTGGGTCGGTCGGATGTTGAGGCCGGTTAAAGGGAATTTAAGTAAAACATAAACGCTAACGGAAATAGCCAAAAAATTTAGCGATTTTTGGCACGCGACTTTACACGCAGGTAACAGTAAAAGCAACAACAAGTGCCGCATGTGTATGTGTGTGTGTGTGTGTGTGTGTGTCTGAGTGGGTGTGTGTGTAGAACAGTGACACACAAAGCGGGTACACAACAACAGCAAAAGGAAACAAACAAACGCCGAAATGAAAGCGTGCACAAAGCCCAAAAGGAATACATGACGCAGCTGCGATCGACTCACGGATACCCTGTAAAAATAAGACTCGTAAGATCTGCGCTACAAAAATCATTACTAAGTTCTTCTGGAAACTTGGTTTCGATAGTGGGCGCTCGACAATGGTCGATTAACAATACTGAATCGAGAAGGAAGACGTTCTGCAGGGCTTCTTTCTCGAATTGCTCAATTGTTCAAATGCAAACTATCGATAACACCATGATATCGATATAGAAATATAATTATCGATAGGTTGAGCTCTCTTAATAATCTTGTTGATTAAGTAACATGATCCATATTTTTTAAGCTTATCGTTATGCTTAAGCTAGGAATAACAAAAGTTATCGATGCTATCGAATTCTTCGATATGGGTGGACAGGATATATGGATATATCGTCAAGGTACTCTGTATATCAACGATTGCCTGAGAGAAGCCCATGACAAACATACCCAAAGCATTACAGGATATACAGAAATACCGGCAAAACACAGAGAGCATACACAAGGCGTTTGGCAGGGCGAGTGTGGGCCACCAGAGATGGGCGTTAGAGTGGCTGTGTAGGCGTGGCTGTTGCTTGTGTGCCAAGAAAGAAGAAGGCACGCAAATGCCAAAACGTGGGCGTTGCACAAAACCCAACGACTGATAAACGGAGCAAAGAAAAATCCGATAACCGTTAAGAGTTCTTTAATGGAGAGAAATCTCAGTGCTGAGATGAAGCAGTTCAGCGAGCATTAAAGCTGAATTAATATCAGGACTAGTATCGAAACTGAATCGATTCAAAATATCGATAGGCTTGTAAAGCCCGAGAGATTCCTCATATATAGAAGTGTGCAGTGAATTAGCTGAGAATCAGTTCCATCGCTTATCGATCAATGGAGCCAGGCTCCAGTTGCTATCGGATATCTATTAAGAAAACTATCGATAGCTTTGAAAAATATAAATCACTTCACATAGACTGTTATAGAAAACCCTAGCATACCGAAGTACGGATCAAGTTTGAGTTTTATAAGAGATTTTCCAAACTAACAATCTCTTTTGTTCGATTTCTACATAAGATCTAACTCTGATCGAGTTGTCGCTTGTCGTGGGTACAGTTGTGTTTTGCATCGATAATTGCTACGGATTGCATTGTTCGGCATTTGGAGTCGGATTTCATTTTTATCTATATATATATATATATATATATATATATATATATATATATATATATGTATAATGATAGAAGTTTTGGCCTTAGAGCAGCTGGAACTAAGCCCGTTTAGTTGGCGTGCCCGTCCCCGTCTGCTGCTCTTCACTCTCAGTCAACGTCACGCTCGCAACGTAAAGCGGCGCGTGCTCAACTGCAACACTCAGCAAGGCAAATACACACACACACACACACACACACACAAATACACTCGCACACACACATTGAGTAAGGTAAGAGCGATACGGGATTCATGATGTTTTCTTGTTGGTTTTTTACTTTGTGGGGCTGCGGGGGTTTGGGTTTGGTTTTGAGTTTGAGTTTGAGTTTGAGTTTTCTTTTGCTTTTGGGTTTTCGCCATTTTTTTTTTTGGCTGGTTTCTTTTCTGGGATACATGTACCGCTATTTTCATTCGTATTCAGTTGAGAAAGGTATTAAACCGGAAAAACACGTTGCACATCGATGTATTCCCTGTTGGCCACACTGGCCACCTGCCCCTGCCCGCAAAGCTGTTCATGTCGAGCTTTAGCTACGTCTCCTTTGGCTGTGGCACGTGTATTTACGTGAAGTCGTCGACGCGAATGACCAGGCACCGATGGGAAGCAGGAGGAGGGGGCTGGCAAGCGTTGGGCAGTCTCAGGAATGTCACCGAAATCAAATGAAATTACGACAGCCAAGTGCAGAAGCAGGCCTGATAAGAAGTTAATTAAAAGTGAGCGTAGCGTAGAAATTAGTTAATTAATATTAAATTCAATTTGAGCGCGCTCGGAGCCGGACCCACAATTAGTTTATCAAATGAGCGCCCCGAGTCTCTAGTCACTTGCAATTGGTGCGCACGTGACACCATTAAGGCCGGGCGAAACGTGTCCCACGTCTTGGCCAAGAAACCACAGCGACAGGCACTGCCTGGTAAGCGGCATTTGCATGCATCCAGCAGATCCATCAATCCAAAGAAACTGGGCGCAGCTCATGTAACTCGAAATGTCGTAGCGACTTAAGCGACATGCCTAATGGAGTCTTCCAGGAGATGACTCAAGTGGATTCAAGTGCTTCCAAGTTGTAGATGAGAGATGCCGGAATGCGAATGCTCTGAAATTTTCATTTATTCAATTCATTATATTCAATTGAATGCGATAGATTCATTCGTTTGAATTGAAGTTTCTACATATGAAACATTTTCTTTTTACTCAAGTCAATCAGGTGAATGCAACGAATGCGCTAAGCTAGTCGGTTGAGTCAAGCTAAGTTTGAGATCAAATAGTTCCATAAGTATTCGATCACATTACTCATTTGAATGATGTGAATAGAATGAATGCTGTAGACAATTCATTTAGATTTACCCTCATTTTAGATGAGCTTCTATTGGGACTTTTGCAAGTTTATTTCAGCCAATTGAATCATGTGAATGTTATGAGTGTATTCATTAAAGTAAAACTACTTTTGGTCATCCAAGATTCCCACACTCAAACATTCATATCACTCGTTTTACTAAACTGAGTATAATGGTATATAGTGATGTACATATATCATATATAATGAATAATAAGAGTATTCATATTTGAATGTTTCGATTTACGAATCCTAATTCATTTAAGTTCATTTCATGCAGCAAGACTTCGAATGTCAGTCGAAGTCTTCGACCTATTTGCACTGAAAAGAGCTAACGTATCATAGATATATATGTATATATAACATAATATATACATATATTCATTTCGCTTGCTCACAAAATTGAATGACTTTAATTTGTTCGAAGAATTTTCTATGACAAGCTGTGTCAGATCGATCAACGAATGGCAGCTGCAACGCCTGCAAATGCCTTTAATGCAGCAGTCCATAGTATACGCATAACCCCACAGATATAAATATATATATATATAGACATCTTTCTCTACATATATGTATGTATATGCATCTATAATCTTATGCAAAAGCAGCTTGTGCTGTGGCTTTGTCAATTTGTTTATTGCTTATTCCTATGGCAACACCTTTCGGTCGGCCTTTGGCTCTCTGCCCGCCCCGCCTCGCCGGCATCCACATGCATTCTTGGTCTCTTAATTTCATTTACAATTCAGCTGATACGTAAATTTGCAAATTCTGCACACATTTTAGTATAGCATTTAAGTTTGTAGGTCACCGGGCAGCATTTTTGGCAGCACACTGAAAAAGTTGACATTGGCTGCCGACGCCAAGATACTCTAAGGCTGCAAGTCAAATGTAGCCAGAGCGAGCTCAACTACAGCAAACTTGCAACCAACTCAATCATCATGATCCAAATCACACTTTGTGTTGCGATCAACAGTCTTCAGGCTTCTTCCAGCCCTGCGTTCGAGTCTTCCGCAAGAAACTTCACGGCCAAAGGTAATTAAGTCGCGACGCGTGGCTCACTCGTGTGTAGGGTATTCGGGCTCAAATTGAAAGTGCTAACAGAGCAACCGCAAATGCGAGTAGCTGCGCTTAAAACGATTTTCATAAAATAACCAACAAATTGGAGCAGCTCGGAGCACAGCAGAGCCAAACGATTCGTAGCAAAATGTTTACAGCAATTTATAGCACTCATGCGGAGAGACTTCAAGTGGAGGAGCCAGCCCGAAAGTCCCACTGCCCACTCGGAGCTGTGTGCAGGCAAACGTCAAATTATGTCCAATTGCCAGATATTATTTACATACACAAATAGCTCTACTTGATTTAAAGGATTCGCAGTGGGCAGCGCTTAGGGCTGGCTCACCTCCACTTTACAGAGTGATTAACTTTGACATGGGGCTGGATAACATGCTGTTAAGCTCTGCAATCATTTGAACATTACAATTAGTTCATAAATTATTGTGACGTTGACTGAATTGAGCCACTGTTTGAAGGTGAGCTTAGTGAGTGAACTAGTTCGCTAGTGAGTTCAATTAGGGGGGGAACTGGTTCTAACCTTGAGTCTTGGCTCGAAACTATATCTTTATGTTTATTAACCCCTATATAGTTCAAATGAACAAATGAACCAGTTCGCTAGAGAGTTAAATATAATGGAACGACTTCGACTACATTTTTTCAACTATATACAGTTTAAGAAACATAGTTCATATGAACAAATGAACTAGTTCGCTAGGGTTATATATAATGGAACTGGTTCTAACCTTGAGTCTTGCCTCGAAACTTTATCTTTATGTTATTTAAACCCTATATAGTTCAAATGAACAAATGAACCAGTTCGCTAGACAGTTAAATATAATGGAACTGATTTAAATTTTTGAGTCTTGACTCATTCAACTTCAACTACATGTAATTTCAACTATATACAGTTTAAGAAACATAGTTCATATGAACAAATTAACCAGTTCGCTAGAGAGTTATATATAATGGAACTGGTTCTAACCTTGAGTCTTGGCTCGAAACTATATCTTTATGTTATTTAAACCCTATATAGTTCAAATGAACAAATGAACTAGTTCGCTAGAGAGTTAAATATAATGGAACTGATTCAAATGTGGAGTCTTGACTCCTAACGTCAACTGCATGTTATTAAGCCATATATAGTCTTAGAAACTTAGTTCAGATGAACACATGAGCTAGTTCACTGATGTGTTAAATTGACAGTAATTCGACTCTGGATGAACAGGGCTTAATTAGGCCACATATATCTCAGACTTAATTCAAACGAATAAGTGAACTAGTTCGTTAGTGAATCAAATTGAGAGGAAAGAACTTCTTACACCATATCCCTTCAAACTTAGTTGAATTGAATTGAGGGGACTCGAAAACTCAACCACAAATTAGTTAAAATATATATAGTCTATGGTTAGTAACTGCCTTATATATGAAGTATTAATAGAAGTTTTAGCTAAGCTGTTTTTTTTGAAACGCGAACGAGTATTACGCAGTCGGTTGGGCTTGGTTACAAATCGTTTTGTAAATATTTTTGCTAAAACTTCACAACCGGCTAAAACCCTCTGATGAGCAACAGTAGCTAAACTCTACAAGTGACACTTGTACCAGTGTGTGAGTGTGTGTGTGTGTGTGTGTGTGTGTGTGTGTGTGTGTCTGAGTGAGTGTGTGTGTGGGTGTCTCTGAGTGTGTGTGCATTATTTAGTTGCTGTACGAGGCAAGCAAAAAAGGGAAAACAAAACACTTTGCTGCTTGCATTTGTTCACTTGTATTTTGTTTACAATACTTGTTGTTGTTGTTGTTTGTTGTTGTTGTTATTGCAATGAATATTTGTTGCTCAATTTTATTGCTAAACTAAAGCGTGCGGACTTTGCTGCTTCGTTTGTGAATGCACAGGCATAATCAAAGGGATTTGCGCCGCATGCACACGAAACAACCTCCAGAGTGAGTGTGCTCGACTGAGTATGTGTGTGTGTGTGTGTGTGTGTGTGAGTATAGGTGTAGATAGCACTGTGCACACACACACACACACACACACACACACACACACACACACACAGGTAGTGGGATATCTTTATATTTGGTTTACACAGCCTTAGAATGGCCATCATAAATATTTTAGCTTCGTTTACAAACGTTGCATTACAGCCGAAATCTTCGAAAAAGAAAATGCTCCACTTTAGGTATATTATAAAAAAAATACTAAGAAAACGACTATAAAGAAGAAGAAGAATAAGAGGAGAATGTGCGTGACATAAGCTAGTATTTATATTACAATTGTGTAGTGCAACAATTGAGTCAAGCAAAAGGTATGCAGAGTATATAGCAAATGGGAGGCAAGGGTAAAAGGAAAAGGGGTGATTGGGAGATTGGATATAGCTACGTCTGGGTATGTCTTAGTCGGGCACACCTGACTGCAGCAATCTTAAGCAGTTTAGCTCGATTCGATTAACTGCAGCTAAATATAGTATAGTATAGCATAGAGTATGATGGAGTGGCGTGTAATATGGTATGATATAGGGCTAGTGATGCTGTGGAGAGAGCATGGTATGGCTGCATGCGGACATATATGACATTATACTCAGCACATTATGGCGTAGTGTTTATAATGTAAGATTTATCAAATTATGGCATAGTATATCCATCTTTTTTTCTATTATAGCATAGTTTATGGCATAGTAGAAGTTAAAGTATAGCTTATAATATGGCATAGTATAGCACAAAGTATGATCAATGGGCTTATTGTATAGTATGATATGTGACAGGGTATAGTAAGTATATTTTTATAGCACACTTTATGGTAGAGTATAGTAAGTGAATTTTTATAGCACAGTTTATGGTAGAGTACAGTAAGTATATTTTCATTATAGACAGTATAATATAGCACAGTTTATGGTAGAGTATAGTAAGTATATTTTTATAGCAAAGTTTATGGTATATATATATATATAAAGTATATTTACATTATATACAGTATGACATGGCACAGTTTATGGTGGAGTATAGTGAGTGTACTTTTATAGCAGAAGTTTATGGTTGAGTATAGTAAGTATATTTCCATTATAGACAGTATAACATGGTAGAGTTTATGGCATAGTGTAATGTACAGAGGTATACATATGCTATATATATGCTTATAGTACAATATTCTTTAATATAAAATTGAATATTTAATGCTGAAACTTTTCAAAAGTGATTATAGCACACAATCCACAAAGGCGATGTCTTTTTTGGCCAAACAAAAACAAGCCGCAGAGCTGATTGTCGTCTAAAGCGTGTCGAAGGTTAAGTCCAAATAAGAAGAGTTTAAATTTTGTTTACCTGCGTGTGTGTGCAGTGATTCAATATTTATTTTTGTATTTACATATATATTTGAAATTGCATTTGTATTTGTGCTTCGTCTTGTTGGCCTGCGACCTTTAGCTGGCTCTCGCTCTCGCTCTCGTTCTCTTTAATTACTCCCAAAGCTGCAATTATGTATATTTGCCAAACAAAATTGCTGTTGATTTTCAATGAAATTGCTCAAAAAATATTTCATTATAATATATATTGGCTATTTGAAAATATATTTGTGCATTTGTACGTTTTGTGTACTCATAAATAAAGTACAGGGCATGCGTGATAGATGCTACTGTTTGACTAAGGCATAAGGAAATAAGGAAGCAGTTGAGTGCTCAGCATTAATGCTAAACAGAACAGCGACAAGCTGAATTGATCTTAGGCTTAACTGCCCACAGCAGAGAGTTGGTATGAATGAGCAGATCTAATGAACAGAGCAAGCGAAGAGTTGTGGAACTTGTATGGCATATAAAGTGTTAGTGTGAGTAAGAGCATATGTCTGTGTGTGAGTGAGTGAGTGAGTAGGTATGTGGGTATGTACGTATATATGCGGCTGATTTCTGTACAAAGATATATGCATACACGAAACGATCTCGTAGAGTTGTGTCATATCATACAAGTTGAGTACTAGTATGGATATGCATGTATCTATATACATATGTACATATGTGGTTGATGCATGCCCCAAGTGATCTCTCTGTCTAGCAAGCTTCTATACAATATGTGTATGTGTATGTGTATATGTATGTGTATGTTCCCTTATATATACATCTTCATTACATATATACATATATATATATATATGTATAAAGCTGACAGCTAGAAGGCAGCTCATCTAGAAGAGGTAACAGCATCTGCTAGTCGGATAGTCCACAGCATGCGCAGCTTTCTATGCATTCGCATTTAGAGCTTAAGCGCATTTGTGATTCGCTGGTAATGTGGGCTGTGCCAATCTGCAAAATGCATTCGATTATCGTGCATGTTAAATGTGCACTTTACTATTTATGCATTTATGCAAACATTTAGGCTGGCCCTGCTGCCGCTGCTGCTGCTGCTGCCGCTGCTGTTGCTGTTGCTGTTGCAACTTAAGTGCATAAATAAACACATTTTAATTAAATTAAAATAAAATGCATATCGCATGCATTTATTATCGATGTCCACATCCGACAGCCCGACAGGCCGACAGCCCGACAGCAGCGACGATGAGCCGACTGCCATTTTACAATGAATAAATTGATGCTCTGTGCGTTGCCTACTTTTCGGGCAGGCCGCAGCCTGGTGGGGCGCTTGGCTTTAGTTTTCAAAATCGAATTAGACCCTTGGGCCAAATTGTGCAACATTTTCGATTTCGATGGCCGGCCAAGTGCACTCCCTGCGGACAAGTTGAACTCATTTAGACACTTTACGTTGCCCAGTTAGGGGCCTCTGCTTGCAGCTGCCACTAATATGCCCCGCCCGCTGGCCACGCTCTCGGCCAGCGCGCCCACCCTCGGCCTTTAATCAGCCAGGAGTCTGAAAGCCAAACACACGTAACTCCAATTATCGCCACACACTGCAGCTCACATTCCGCAGCCAAATGAGATTAGACTCTCAGCCGATGCAGCATCATCAACTGATGCAACTCGAAGACATTTCGCAAATTTGTGGAAATTAATTTGACTCAGCTCTGATTAAGGCTTCATTCAGCCAAGATCAAATCAAGTTAATCCGCAGATAAACATATTTAAGCATAATTTAAATATGAAATAATAATGAGAGCTGCAACAGTTATTAGTATACTTGTTTACCAAGCGGAAAGAGGTGTATATTGGCCTCGTGCAGCAGCTGTCTCGAGCTAGAGACTCTATGCTTAAGCGTGTTCTTACAGCTACAACATCCAAACTTACAGCTGACTATGGCACCTATCAGCAGCAGATGAGCAAGTTATGGGATCCATAAAAGATGTAGCATAAGATAAGATCCCTGTATAAGACATGAATGTCCTGCAGCTGTAAGATAACCCAGGAACTGATTGAACTAGAACTCCAAGCGTAGCAGTCTGTATACCCAGACTGTAAAATAGTCTCAGCAGAGCAGAGCTGACTTCAATGCTCTCACATATCAAGCCTGTCTGCTCTGCTAACTAGTATTAGGATCAGGTTTCCCTATCATTACCCATGCCCATATGACGCAAGGCAATGAGATCGGGCTGAGGTGCCCGAGTGTGTTTTGACACTCGATACCCATGACATTTAGGCAGCATGTGATTTAATGACTCGAGAGAATCACAGCCACAACGACGCCAAGAGGTCCGTGCGACACCTGCTGACCTCAGCAGGGCAACTTGATAACTGCCCGTTAGGCTTTGCCCACTAACTGGGCTGATTAACCCATCAGTGGAGCGGAGCCTAAATATAATATAACAATAAGTATAGTTATTAAAGTGCATCTTCGAATCAAGATAGATACATATCTCATATGAGTGAGGTCTGCATTAACGAATATTTCAACTTTTTAATTTACTCTTATTGGATCGTAGCTAAGCTGAACACTTCTTGAATACATTCAGCAGCTTTTGGATCTTCTCCAGAATGTTTACTAAATTTCCTATAATTTTTAAAAATGTTTCCTCTTGTTTGAATGAACGAATCAGATTCAAACATAGATAATGAATATATATTTATATCACTTATAGTATCACCATATCATCATCACCTTAGCATATCAGTGGACAAAAAAACTCATTTCAACCTGATCAGCTGCTATAATATATTCACTCATCAACTATAACTTACCTTCTCTGTTTTGCCTCGAGAATTTGTTTTGTTTTTGTTTGTTTGTTTTTTTTTTCAATACGAATATTTTTGAGTTTATATATTAGGCTAATCCCAGCAAGATTTCAACGCGAACCCGAATTCTTGGCTTTGCTTTGCTTTGTTTATGATTTCGTTTGTGTTTTCAAATGAGTTTTGAACACGCACAGACACACTTGACACTCAGCAGTGGCGCTTGGAATGATCGGAACTGACTTGTGGAAATATATTTATTTTTTATCGAATATAATTTGTATTTTGTGATTTATTTTTGAGTTGGCCACACAGAAACAAAAATGTAAAAAAAAAACTAACTAAAAAAGAAGCGCGAAACGGAAATAATTCAGAGAATTCTCGACGCCCAGTGCACGGGGTGACGGAGCCAATTCGGAATCACAACAAACAACAAACAAGAAGCACGCGGTGCGCGGTCGTAAACTCGCTAACCCGGTACCATAAAAAAATAACAACTGGAAACTAAGGAACCACTCACAAGATATGGCTGAAGAGGATACAGATCTGATAGTATTTGGGAAATACTTTCAACCGTAACGCTAGTCACGACGATATCGTCGCTGCCCGGCTCTGTGGGTCACTGAAGCAGCCAGTTGCACCGCCAGTTGTTTGGACCTACACACGCTGGCACACATGGACGTCCAGCATGTCGGCAGACGACGACAACGACAACGACGTAAACGACTCCGACAACGACAACGACGACGAAGACGACAACGACAACGATACGTTACGTTGCCCACTGCTGCAAATACCGACAGAGACTGCATTCGCTGATGTTTTGGCTGGCGAATTTAAGACGCACACACGCAGCGCGCCAGCCTTAGCCGAGCAGGACGAGGGCCAACGACAACGCACGAGCCGACCGACAGCTGTTCCTGCAGGCAAAACATTTCGACTGCGACTTGCGCATGACCCGTGAGCACTGCGAGCCGAACCGAAGCCGAGCCGAGCCGAGACGCAATCGTGGCTAAACGAAGCACGCCGCAGCAGGACGAAGGATGCGGCCAACAAGCCACAAAATTGGCGCGCAATTTCAATTAGTTGATGTCCTGCCGCCTCTCACCCTCTCTCTCTCTCTCTCTCTCTCTTTCTCTCCATCTATCTGCATCTCTTTCTAGCTGCTGGCCATCCATTTCTTAGCGTGCGGCTGCCGCCCGGCCCGCGCCAAGCTTCGGCCTTGCCCCCTCATTAGTTGAAGCGCCGAAGTTCACGGACTGACGCTCTGTTTAATTTGGCGTTCAAAGTGCCCACGTCCTGCCACTCGTCTGTCTCGCACGGGGCATACAAACACTAAAATCTGATCAGAAGCCAAACCACTTGATGGACACCCAAAGTGTTGTCCGTGCCGCGTCTCCTCGCATTATTTGCTATCCTTGCCATGCAGCGAGCTTTCCTGCATGCCCAATGGCCGCATTGGTTATCAATGGCAATAGAGTAGATGTGGACTTGGTGCGAGTTTATGTAAAAGCCGCCTTCAGTGAATGGACTCAGTTGATGAGCAAACCAATAACTGTTGAGTCGGCAGATGGGTCGCTGTTTCCGTTTACCTGTCCGTGGGTCTAGCTCAGATGCTGTTCAATTGTGTCTATAGCAAGCGCAGGTTCAATTTGTCTGAGTTCATTTTATGTCTTTTTTCATTTCAATGAAATCGATTGCAGTCGATGACAATCGATAACACAGTTTAGTTATTTTGATAATGCGTGCAACAGGTAGAACAAGGGCATAACAGACCCCATAATGTATATATATTATTGATCAGGCCGACAAGCGAAGCCGATCTAGCCATGTCCAACTATCCATCCACAAAAGCTAATTTATTTACATAAAAAAAGATAATTGACATGGCTAGAGTCAACCTGAAGATAGGCTAAACACATTTGTTTACAGAAGAATAAGAATAAAGAACAGAAAAATATTTCAAAAATATCTCACCAACCCGATGGGGAGTATTTTATTTGCCTGTCCGGTCAGCTATGAAGTTTTCCTATATTTATTTTCCTATATATATTTTGCTTTGTTATCATTTCCATTTGCTAATAATCTACACAAATCGATAGTATTTCGAGGGTATTTCGACTACAAAAGACTTGAGCTTTGGCAATTGCACTCATATGAATGGCTACATCAGTTTCTTCATACTTCAGCTATCTCTTATCTAAGCTCACTCCTCGCTCCATTCAGGTTAAATATAGTTTTCTCTTCTAGCTAATAGCTTCAGCATAGATCAAAACTAACTTGGAAATTCTGTTGTACCTCAAGCTGAAATCTGAATTGCGGCAATGCAGCAATACTGACACGTTTTCCGAGCAGCTCGACGTCAATGCTTGATTGAGGACAAAGTTGCATATATCTATGTAGATATATATGTATATATATCTGCTGGTTAGAGTGTCTGAGCCGACACTCAATGCTGAGTTCGAATAATGAAAAATTGCGACTGATAGCGTTAGTAGTGAAGTCGCGAGTGGGTTAGAACAACAGAGAAGCTGGCTGGCTGGCTGGCTGACAGGCGGGATGGTAGGCATTCAGTGTGGCGAAGGCAGCAACAAAGCGAGCCTACGATTGCCATTCAGCTGGAGTAGTTAGCTCTCGGTTGGGTCATTGACAAGCATCGAGGGGCGACGGGCGGGCAACAGATCTATGCTCAAACAAAGGAGCCACTGTGACTGCCACAATGACAACGAGGCAACTGCAGAAACGCACACAAAAAGGCGAACAGCGCGCGCACAATGGAAGGCTCCTTCAAACCGCTCGCCCACTAAGCCACCGCCGCCCCACATGGTGTGAAATGTGGCATTAAAATAAAGGAACACTCTAATAAGGCAGCCTTTTGTTTTCGATGCAAAAAAAAGAAGAGGCAAAAAAGAGAGAGAGAGAGAGAGAGAGAGAGATGAAAACTGTCGCAAGCAACTGCAGTCGCGGCACCTTTCAGGTTCAGACGTAGGCTCCACTAAGCTCCGTTTCCCTCCTTGCGCGAAGCGTGGAAAGAAAGGAACAAGAATTTTGTAATTTCCGGCCAAATTGTGAAAGAAAAAGCTTTTTAATATCAACTGACAGATGCGTTGCATCAGCCCGGCCCGAACGGCACAAGGCGCCAACTAATTTCAGCCCGAGACAGAACTAATTAGCATTCCACTGAAAATAAGAAAGCAATTCGCGGCTTAGTTGCCATTTGGACTCCGCTTAAGCTTAAGCCAAAGCAGCAGAGGGAGACCCACCAACCGTGAGTCTTTGTTAGGCAACTGTAGTCTTTAGCTATGATATATACCTAGATCTGTGCACATATGTGTGCAGTTCAATTGCTTTCAAGTATCCGCAGCATGGACGTGGCTAGAGACTTTAAGGCAATATTAGCTTCTCGGTAAGCTTTATCTGCGAGGTGATCTTCTTGAGCTCTTCCTTCCACTTCATCTTTTTCTCTGGCATCTTTATAGGCTCTGCCTAGGTATTTATCTCTCTCTCTCTCTCCTACTCTCTCTCTCCCTACTCACTCTCTATGCTCTATAGAGTATATATTACTCTCTACTATACTCTACCTCTCTGTCTCTAGTCTTTGCATATGCACGCACAGAGTATCTGCTGGCTGAGCACGCCCCACTGCACTGCTCTTGACTTTTTCCATTGTTTATTTCGGAGCAACATGAAAATGCTTTCCAATATTATTAGAACCGAAGCTCGACGCTGCTGCACATGTGTTAGCTTCGGTGCAGAGCGTTGCCGCTGCAACAACTTTGCTTTTAATTAAAAGTTATAAATCCACTTTTGTGTCTTCGGAATGGAAATTGTGCATGAATTGTAAAATATTTAGTCCAAAGCCAAGTCGAGAGAACTATAACCAAAAAAAGAGAGAAAGAGAGAGAGTGGGAGAGAGAGAGAGAAGTTAAATATAAATCAGCTTTCTGTTCGTAATGCTGCATTGACAACCGAAATGCTGTTTGAAGGGAGTCGAGTGGAGTCGAGTCGCTTTGCTGCCTAATTGGAAATTAAATCAAAGCAAAGCCTTTCACAGTTGATTAGCGATCGATATGTTATCGGCAATGTTGCAACGACAATGGCAACATGTGAACAATGACCATTGCTCGACTAACAGGCCCAAATTTCGATTCAATGAGGCTTATGGCCACATCCACCCGCCCACAACCACAAAGGCACACAAACACTCACACTCAAACACACACACACACGCAGAGGGATAAACATAGACAGAGGTAGGTCAATATTTCAATAACATTGATTAGGACCGAGCTGTGGCAAAGGTCAGAGCGTGAGGCCTCGGATGTAAAGCCAATAATCAAATGTTGAAGCAAAATGCAATTGACTTGCTCTAAGACATTTGATGCGCAGTGTTAATGCGCTTACACGTATGTGGATAGGCGCGTCTAAGCCACTGTCTCAGTGTGCGTGTAGTTAATGCATCCAAAAGCAGAAACGCACACACGCACGCACACACAGACACATGCGCTAAGATATCCTAGAGCGGCGCCTGGAGTGAGGCGCGCCTCACGTATTTGTATGAATGCTCATAATACTCGCCCAATGCTAATAAACATTTATGTCTCTGTGCTACTAAGCCAGTTGTTCGCTTTGTCTCTATGTGTGTGGGTGTTCGTGTGGGTGTGTGTGTGTGTGTGTGTGTGTGTTAGTGTGTGTGTGTTCCAGAAAAGAATTCCCCAGCGAATAGTAAACTCAAATGTCAGTCAATTCCATTTGCAGCAAATAAATTTTGGCAACTGCGGGAGTAAGGTATAGAGCGCAAGGAACACGTGAGAATGAAACAGTGAGTTTGGCATAGCTAAATTAGAAATACAAAAGTTGACCGGCTTTATAAGCTGAAGTCACTTAAGAAAAGCTGCTCCCAGAATACAGCCCATTTCCATTGAAAACTTGCACGTGAAACGTTGGAATGAAACACTAAAAAACACTAATGGAATGAAACACATAAATGTTAATTAGAGAGACTTTATTTTGTTATTTATTTTTTATTTTATTGCTTTCAATTTAAGGCAATGTTGGCTGGCAGCTAACGAAACGCTGGAATGAAACACTTTAATAAGCCATGATCTGTGTCTGAGAAGCACTTGTTTTTCTTTTCTGCACAGCGCAATGATTATCAGGCGAACGCAATCAATAGTAACTGACGAAACATAATGGAACGCTGGAATGAAACAATATTGAAATAAGGGCATACAGCTTAAAGGTTTGCCTAAGCTTGTCAGTATAATTAAAAATTTGTAAAAGCAGATAAATATGGCAAATTAGTCTAAGGAACGATGGTATGGAACAGTTTGTTTATAAAAAACATAGCATACATTTTGGGATATTTTTGAGCACATTTTCAAGATTTTACCGTTATATAGTGGAATGAAACGCTGTGATACGCACGTATATATATACTATATTATGCATTAAAGACAACTCAGGCAGCTAATTAATATGTTAATTATGTGCAATTAAATTGAAACGTGGCAGTGAAACGCTGGAATGAAACGGTAACCTTTAGCAACTGCCGCCAACATGTCAGCAGCACACGCACAGCGCCGTCAATCATACGCAGCGAAAGTTGTCTCATATATCCAAAGGTTAATTGAGGTATATAGGAGGTATATATAATATTATATATACATATATATGTATATATCTTTATGTATATTTATATATGTTTTATATATTTATATGTACGCAAAATCGATTTAATATATGTCTCAGGACTGAAACTTAATTTTAGATATAATCTTTGGCTGCTGCATTTAAGAACATAACCAAAGCATATAGCATACATATATCTATCTGTGTGTATGTGTGTGTATGTGTGTGTGTGTGCTGGTGTGCATTTTAATCCCTATAGTTACATAGACGACAACGACGACGTCTGCTGTCGCTGTCGCTGTCTGACTCGGCACAAAATTCGCCTTAATACGCTTCAAAATTACATTTTATTAACGCACGCACAGACACAGAGCGAGAGAGGAGAGGGAGAGAGGAAGAAAGGAAGAGAGAGAGAGAGAGATAGACACACACACACACATGAACCCACTCAGACACTTGTCGTGCAGTTGGCAACACTTTCACTAACCTCCCAATTCACTCCTTGCCCCCATCTCTGCCTCCCTCTCCCCCATCTCTCTCTCTCTGTGTCTGTCTGTCTCGCTCTCGCCTAACATTTATTTTGCTTGTTATATCTTTGCCTGTTTCCCAGCACTTTATTGCGATTTAAATTCTCATTATCTCGCTCGCATTTGCTCTCTATGTGCGTGTGTGTGTGTGGGCGGGCTGCTGCCCCAACTTTAGCCACCTAATGATAAGTTATCTAATCTGCTTGCGTCTGTGAGAGATAACAACTGTGAGAAATTTGCGCAAAATAATTTAATTATTAACGCAGCTCAACAAAACAAGTAAAAATGTGGCGGTCGGCACTCAACGACTGCCTAATACTCGCTCGGGCACTAAAAAGAGTTGAGTTAAGATGGCATCGAGCAATTTAAAGGCCACAAAAATGACCATGGCACAAAGCTAAAACACTCTTTCGCTGCGTAAGAGAGCATAAAAGACGAATAGACAGACAGGACAAGGAAGGGCAGCCAGGCGAGCACTGAAGCAAGCCAATAGACTCTTCATGCTTCACTGATGGAGCAAACAAACTTTTTAGAATCTTGAAAAATTGTGTGCAAAATTTGGAATCAAACAGAGAAAATCTGTGAGCCAGCATCGGCCTTTGTCCATTGGGAAGCTTTTGTTGCAGTTGCTGCCGGCGCCATACAAAATGTTGCATGTAATAGTTTCGATTGTTGTTGCTGTAGGCGCACTTGCTATGCTCCATATAAGACAGAGAGTAAAGGGTATATCTGGTGTACCTGGTGTAACCTGATCTTACAGTTATCGAGTAATTTGGGTTTGGCTCTTCAATAAGACTTGCTATTCAATGCTATCTTTATCCCTTTCACATAACATCTAAAAGCGTTATGCTCTCACAGTTTGGCAGTCATTAAGAGCAACAGTTGTGAAGTCACTAGTAACAGTTACTGTTACCTAAAGAGACTTTGATAGGCTTAAATCAGCTGCATCTCAGTTGAAGAGCAACTGCCCAGCTCACTCACAGTTTAGCAGTCCCTGGAGTGCCTAATCAACAGGGTATGCCGCAGTCGAGCGTACGCTCCACTCTCTCCTATTCAGCTGCCGTTGCAGTTGCCTACTTTTTGCTCTCGCCTTTTCTTTTTTGGGTGTTATCGCATTACGTAATAGTTTCAAGCGGCGTCTGCAGCCGTGCGCTAATTAATGACGTAAAATATTTGTACTTCATCATCAGCAGCAGCAGCAGAGAGAGAGAGAGAGAGAGAGAGGCAGGAGCCGGTGAAGGAGTGAGTGAGCCCGGCTCACACACAGCCGGCAGACGCAAGCTCCGCATCACATTTTTGCATGTCGTCAATTATGAAAACTTTTTAGCACGCTCTCAAGCCTCTCTGTATGTGTGTGCGTGTGCGTATGTGTGTGTGTGTGAGTGTGTGTGTCTCTTAACTGGCAGACAGCTCGTTAGTTGTTGCCCAGCCGATGCTCAACAAGTAGCAAACGCAGACAGACAGACAGACACACAGGGCGCATACTTGATCTTATCTAAAGTACTTTATACCCTCACTAAGGGCATATCCGACTAGGTGTGCCTCTGTGCAGCAATAAATGAAATATAGGATAGTTTAAAGAGAAAACCTTTGTTTCATATATCGTTATAGTTAATAAGATATATATCTAGTCTATATATATTCAAGTCTTAGGGCATTTCGAGTTCGTTCGGGTCGCAAGCATTTTCCACGCAGCTTTGGCACGTGTGAAAATTGTCATTTTGTTCATTCTTTTGGCCACTTTCAGCACTTTCCCTCTCCCTCCCTCTCTTCCTCTCTCCATATATCGTGCTTTTCGTTCTTTGCTCTGCCAGCTAATCACCGAGCGGCAGTGAAATTTGCCTGCTCTATATATACATACATATATAGTTAATGCCGCTGATCCCTTAAGCTAGGCGCCAGTGATAGGCATCGGCTCTCGCATGGGCTTCGCCGCTTACTTAAGCGCTCAGCAAAATGATTTTGTCCTCACTAAAGGGAATTTGGCTAAAAAATAAACTTAACGAAAGATAGATGGAAAGAGAGAGAGAGAGAGAGAGAGAGAGAGAGAGAGAGAGAGTGATTGGCAACTTGGCTAAGTGTTTGTGTCTTGGGCTATTATATGTAGTAGAGATATTGAAGTGCTATGCATATGCGAGGGCAGCTTGAACAGTATGAAGCAGTTACTTATCTGACTGTTGATATTAACAATATAAAGCTGAGCTCGGTTAGCAAACCAATTGCTAACCAAGTTAACCCAAAGCCTGGCCAACTAAAGCTTACAGCTATATAAACAGATATACATCTAAGGATACATGTATATATATATATAGATGTATATATGTTTGTTAGTCGACTTTGCACATTTGGATTTGGAGCATTGGCAGACGACCAGGTGCGGCTGGCAGCAGCTGCAGTTGCTGTGGCGCCACCGCATGTGTGCGGCATGTAAACGTAATCATAATTGTAACTGTTTGTCATATTAAGTTTTATAATTGTGTTGCATGGCATATGCTACACCCACACACACACACCCGCACACACACACACACATGCGCCTCAATGAAGCAGAAGGCAAAGGCAAAGACGAAGCCAAATCATCATCAGATGAAATCATTTCACACTTTTGCTGTTTACTTAAGCGTAAGTCAACTTTATGAATGCTCAGCGCTCAGGCAGCAGCGCAGCCACTAAGGCAAATACCAAAAGTACTTACACACACACACACATGGAGTACACACAGC
This sequence comes from Drosophila repleta, assembly GCA_018903745.1. Taxonomy (NCBI): domain Eukaryota; kingdom Metazoa; phylum Arthropoda; class Insecta; order Diptera; family Drosophilidae; genus Drosophila; species Drosophila repleta. Next base: position 1,008,030 of record JAEIGN010000750.1, on the reverse strand, counting down.
AGCAGCAGCTGTAGCAGCTGCACGTAGCCAAAGTCACAAAATTGCAATAATTTTTGGGTAAAATTCGTCCTCGGGAACCGCAGCCAAAAGACAATTTTGGCATTTTCACACTTTATTGCTGCAGTGGGCGACGAGGCTTGGGCGTGGCAGCAGGCGGCAGTAGGTGTCGAGATTAAGGCACGACATAACTGCATTCCTAATGCTTGCGCAATGTGTATTGCGCAATATTGGAATGTGACTATCAAAGACTTTCGACACTCTCGAATGCCGAAAAGAGTCGGTGAAGTATATGAAATAATAGCAATGGAAAAAGCCGGAATCGGTTCAATTAGAACTATCGAGAGAATTGTTAAGATCTGGCAAATTGACTCGACAAAAATTGCTGGAAAAGAGGCTGGAGACAAGCTTGACTAGAGGCTATGCGATGAGTCAAATTGTCTTAAAGCTGCTGCTTGGCACATTAAGTTGGATTGAAGAATGGGCATGCCCGACTGGCATATATCCTGCAAAGAGTGTGGCAAAGGCAAGTCTTACCCCTCTACACATTGAACATTAATCTATATATCAACTATATTCACTTATTACATATCTTCTCGACTTGCATATACCCTGTAATGAGTGTGGCAAGGCAAGTCGCTCTCGTCTTACTCACTCTCCCATACAAAATGAACTTCCATTTATATTTCTATCTCGATTTATGACTTACAAACTTACATATAACTTGCTCGACTAGAATATACCCAGTAAACAGTGTGGCAAGGAAAAGTCAACTTCCTCTACACATTACTCTACACATTAAACTTTCATCCATGTATCAACTATATTTACATATTACAGCCTGCTAGACTTGCACATACCCTGTAAACAACAATCACATCACTCTCTCCTCTAAGCTTTCATCTATATTATCGCATTACTCGCACATATGAAGCTTTTCTCCTGCTCGCTTATCGATTGACAGAGCTACTTAACTCTTGTGCTCGTCCCGCCTTCAGCTAACAACCTATCCATCATGCCATTGCTGGCACAGGGTATTGAAAGCCTTTAAGTAAATGCACCAAAAATCTAACATCACAACTCAAACAATTCATATTGCGGACGTATGTGTGTGTGGGTGTGTGTGTGTGCTGGGGATAGGTGTGCTATGAACACCTGCTTACGCACGTAAGCAAACACGTGCACACGAACCTTCGGCTAATCAAATCGACTAACAAAAATTGATGTTATTGTTCGAATTTGCGGATAAAAGTGCTCAGAACTGAGCTCTTCGAGCTGTTTCCCGAGCAGAGGAGCGACAAAGAAGGAAATTACGGCTCTTAAGGCAGGTAATAAGCTTTAATTTTGCCCAATAATAGATGGGAGCATTGTTTGCCCTTGTCTTTAAGTTATATTGATAAAAATTGCTTTTCTTTATATGTATATAGAGCTCATATGAATGAAGACAGAGAGAGAGAGAAGGTGGCAGAGTGGGAGCAGCTGCAGCATCTATCAACTTTCATTCAATAATAACCACACACCCATCCACAGACATCCCAGACCCACTCACATGCACTTCTTGCACTCCACTGTCAGCGCTTTGGCAAACACGTGATCGATCTTTAGACAGATGCACCAGAAATGGCAACGACTGGAAGGGTATTGTGCATAGAGATTGGTTAAGTATGAGCCGTGGGCTCTGTCGGGCTGCGCCGAACACAAAACTTGGCCACGTCTAGGCCAAATAGTGATAGATGGGACGAGGCGCCACGAGAGGGGGGAGAGTGGGGCAACACACGCTCAGGTGTCTTTTAGCCCAAGTTTTCCGTGCCAAAGTTTGCACAGAACAAACATCAAATGCTGCGCCCAGCCTTTGTCTAGTGTGTGTCAGAGAGAGAGGGAGAAGGAGAGAGAAAGGGAGCTGGAAATTGAATATGCTAGGTTATCTTTTTAGTTTTTCTTTTTCTTTTTTCTGTGTACCCTGTAAACTTGATATGGAGGGATAATTGGACGAGGGCTCCATAGAAGCCAGTCCTCAGGGAGGGTCTATAAGGATAGTTCAAGTCGAAGCTCTGTCTCTGGCTATAGTTGATATGGCTTGATAATTGAACTTCAGTTTAGCTTTAGCCGTTTCAGTATTCCGAGGATATCTGTTGGTTGAGCCAACTTCTTGGATTAGCTGCCATTGTACTACATATGTAGCGCTTGGGCCGCTTTTCATGTTGTCTGTTGGCTGGCTTGTTTGTTTGCCTGTTTGTTTGTTTGAGTTGCTGTTAGAATTATTTTTTCCGCTAGCGCAAAGCCGCGCCGCACACACACACACACACACACACACACACACACACACACACACACACACACACAGATGACAGCTGTTGGCTGCATATGTGACGTTCGTCCTGGTGTGTCCTTGTTTGCAAATACATATGAAAAACAAACAAGCATAGATTTAATGCAGCTCAGTTCTCTTTCCCCATCTCTCTCTCTCCCTCTCTCTATATGTGCCTCTTAGAAGGCATTCTCCTTCTGAGCATCCTTTGAACAATTTTTGACAATCGCAGCGCATCCTTCCTTCCTTAAGCTGTGTGTGTGTCTGTTCTGAATAGGGTCTGTGACCTGCCTGCCTGCCTGCCTGCATGCGCCTTTAAGATTTCAAATATTAGCTCCACGCGCGCCTCGCTGACTTCTGATTTCATAATGGAATTTTGTTTTCCAACTACCTAAGCTAACATTCTTATCATCTCTGCCATTCCACAGGGGAAAATGAGATGCCGTTGAGATATATTTGAGCATAGTTTATATATAGTTTATGCAACATCCTGCTTAGTAGTAGCAGTTAAGTCTTTATCGTCAATCATGCGCTTAGCTCTGTCAGTCAATCAATCATACTTTTCATCAATCAGATGGGATATCACAGTCTGATCAAGCATCTTATGTTTAGTGTAAGCAATATGACCTAGAACTGAGTAGCTCAGACGGTCAGGCAGTCAATCAATCAGTCAATCAATCACTCAACTCATACAAATACCTCAAGTTAGCCAGTCTCCCATCCGTTTTGTCAGCTTTCCTCTTAAACAGTTTCGAGCTTCATAGTATAAGCATACGTTTTGCTTCAATCAGTCAATCAATCAGAACTTTCATCAATCATATGTTATTTAAAGTAAACCAATTCAATCGACTAGTTAGGTACTTACTTATTTGCTTGAACACTCTGACCGTATATGGAGTCAGTCAATCAATCAATCAATCGATCAATCAATCACTTTCGACCTATACCTCCCCTCAGCCACTCTGCCATTTGTCTTTTTATTTGTACTTGCTGAAGGTGCATCAGTCAATCAATCAGTCAATCAGCTCAATCAAATATTCAGCTTGAATTTATAATTGTGTTTATAATCAATCAGGTTATCAGAGCTTAGTGGCTCTCTACCGCATACAAATGTAGATTGAAGTGTGATATTGATGTTTGATTTGTTTGCCAAAGACACCCTGATGGAGGCTATATAGATTATATGTCTGTAGATATATATGCGTATATATGTATGAAGTGATGCCAACTTGCCTTATGCATGCATACAGCGCTGTCAGATGTCAGCTGGCACATGACTTTCTCCTGCAGCCGCATCGAACTCGCTGTGCTCCGGCTCGTCTGCAGGTCGTTTAAAGTTTACATGTCGTTGTCGACGCCCAGGACATGGACACGGATCTCGACATACCACACACACGCACACATTGCTAGCATTTGGTTTGACTGATATATAAAGTTGGCAGCTTCAGCTCCGGCTCCGGCTCCGGCTCCGGCTCGGGCTCCGGCTGAGGTGGGTGCTGAATGATATAAACTTAATTGCGGAAATTGGGTTAAAAAACTTTGACACATGTGCGGGTTAAACAAATTTATACTTCTATATGCGTCTTCCATATACATATATACGTATATATATATATATAAATGTGTATGTGTGTGTGTGTATATTCATGTGTGTGTGCGATGGCGTTCATTGACTTTACTTAAGCCAGCATTTCGCAGCACTATAACGGGAGCATGGCGAAAGTTTTTATGCCACGCGTCGCACGGCTTACCCCCAGACCGCCACAAGCCACCCCTCGTCCGCCCCACCCCCCTCGTCCACCGGCCCCCTCGTCAGCAGCCATACCTAACGGCAAGCAGCGCCCTTGAAGCATTCACGCTCCCCGCTTTGTGCCCGTTGTAATGCAATTTTATTTCATTTCATTGAAGGCAAAGTTTTCTCTTCGAATTCTTTTACTTTACTTTGCTTTCCACTCTGTATGTGTGCGTGTGTGTGTGTGTGTGTGGTATAACATTTTTATACTTCTTCTCTTCTGCTTTCATGTTCTTTTTTTTTTCTTCCACTTTCTTTTGTAATGCCCCCCTCCATTCTTCTCTTTCGCACTTGGGCTTCTGTCTTTTATGCTTGGCCCGCTGCTGGTTGGGCAAACGACAAATTTGGCTTAAATCGCATACGCCTAACCAAGCACCTAACCTGTAGCCTGCCCCCATACCCCCACCGCCGACGCCCTCATCTCACCCAATATATGCAAATCTTTGATGTAAGTAATAATTTCCTTCCCCTATGCTGCAAAAAACTTTCGTATTGTAAATTATGAGCATGCGAATATTGCTTTCAGCATTGAAAACTGAAAGCTGAAAACTGCAAACTGAAAACTGAAAACTGAAAACTCTCGACTCGACTCTGATTTTATCATGCGAATACATATAGACGGGGATGTGCGTATGTAAGCTTAGCATATGGATAACATGCAAAGAGAAGCGGAAGAGGATGGGGAAGAGGAAGGGAAGATGCAGAGAGCATGTAGCTAAGGTAGACATAAATTATAGAACAATAAACGTGTCGCAGTACTCTGCTTAGTTCAGCCGTAATATTTCCTTTGCATTCGATTTACGTTTCCCACACGCGAAAACTCTTTAATCCATTGTAATCCTAGCGCTTAGAGTTTTGCTTCAGTTTGTTAACTGTTGGGCAACTAGCCTAGAGCCAGAAGAGAAGACTGAGATAATGCTGTTATCATGACCGTATCTTGGCCTCAACTCTATTCAATATCCCCTCGAACTATGCTAGTTTACACCCCTTGGCTTCTTCACTCTCTCTCTCTCTGTCTCTCTCTCTCTCTCTCTCTCTCTCTCTCTCTCTCTCTCTAACTCTAACAGACGCTGAGATCGGCGCTTTCATAGACATAGACAGGACAGGCGGACCTGACCTTATCGACTCAGCTCGTCATTCTGCTCGAGAATATGTCCACAGCATGGGGTCTGCCACGCCTCCTTCTGCCAGTTATACTCTATTATAACTGCATAATTCTAGTCAACATGGCGGCCTTCAGGCGGGATGAGTAAGCATCTTTCAGCACTTTAAGCAGAGTTGCAAACCATCGATATTGGCGCCACGCGATGTGTGCTCTCATCGATGTTTCGAACCCATAACACTTTCGATGGCCCGTTTCATTTCATTTCATTCCATTTGCTTTCACTCCTATTAACATGAATGTAAATTAATGGATAAAAAGAATAGGGCTTAAATACTTAAGTTTTTCTACCTAAATATTCGGTTTAGTAAAACATTGATTAGGAATAAAACTAGTATTTAATCTTACAGTTAAAATGAGTCAGTTTAGCCGATACAGCAACTTCGCACAGCGTGCATCGATCTATCGCCAATTTGATTGTCCAGCATTGAGGCTTTTGCCAGCTCTAGCAGAAGAGGACTTCACGTGGCGCAGAGCTGCAAACTTTTCTGCAAACTCATTGGTGCGGTGATTTTTCAATCAACTTGAGCGCATATTTTGTGGGATATATCGAGAGTAAGTGAGAATTGAAATTGAATCGAAGGAGCCTTTGAGCCGAGCAGCCCGAGGTCTGCCTGCCGACAGAGAAAATAGTTCAGTCAGTTCGAATAATATTCAGAAGCAAATTGAACAATCAGATTTCTTTGTTTAGTAATTGATTCAGAACGAAAACAGTCCACGCGAAGGAACCAGAGATTGAACGATGGCCAGCATCACATTCAAGGATCGCCCCACCCTGGTACTGCGCACCTATCAGGTGGTTCGCATTGGCAACAATCCCTCCGACAACACGTTGGACTTCTCCCTAGATGATAAGGTAACTATTTCGTTGACCGTATGTGCTTAGGTCAGCTATTCTCTCCTTTCCTCTACTACGCAGAGTGTGGCCAAGCTCCACGCAACTTTGACTCGCAGCGAGCGCGGCTTATTCCTGGTCAATGAGAGCCGCAACGGCACAGTCAGCGTGAATGGGCACCGCTTCGGCGGTCCGCTTTTCATCACTTATCATGACGCCATCAATGGCATTGTTAACTTGCGCTTCGGCCGCATCGAGGCCATCCTACGCGTCTCCGGCAGCCTGGGGGGCTAAACTTGGGGGCTCTCCCCAAGACTTACTTTGACCGAACAATTGCTGCTTCACTGTTCTACACGTTTAAATTTATGTCTCGCTGTATGTTTTGAATACATATTTCACCAATTACACATACACATACAAATAGAAATACACATACACATACATATACATATACACATACATATACACATACAGATACACATACATATACACATACACATACACATACACATACACATACACATACACATACACATACACATACACATACACATATACACATATACACATACACATAACTGTTCCCATCGCTTTCCTACAATCCCACACTGAGTATTCAATAAAGTAATTTTACTCTTGAGAGTCTTTGAGATTTCTTTTGCCCATATCAATCAGCAATCATCAATTGCTTATCAATCATCCAGAGTCAGTCAATCATTAATAATCATCAATCATCATACATCAGTGGCCCATCAGGCACCATGATTAATCTACAATCATTAATCTCCAATAAGCAATCGTCAATCACTAATTTTCAATCAGCAATCATCAATCATAAATCATCAATCACTCAGAATATATTACTAATCTCCAATAAGCAATCATCACTCAGCATTCATCAATCACCTATCATCATACAGCCCTCATTAATGACCTATCTATCACCCAGAATCAATAACTAATCATTTAGAAACAATCAACAATCATCAATCAACAATCATCAATCATCACACATCAATAGCCCAGCAATCACTTATCTTAAATCATCAATATTTTCTCATCTACCATCAATCAGCTATCAAAAATCAACCACCATCAATCACTGCATAAATCATGCATCAATCATTCATCAATCATCCATTATCGTCTATTTGTCAACCATCAATCATCCATTATCATTTACACCTTGCAACCATTTCTGCCATAGCTCTTGCCAGAGAGCCAATATGCCCGTCATTAAAAATATCTAAAACTACCCAAAACTCGATTCGAAACACGCTGCCAGCACTTGAATGTTGGTCAAAACTGCGGAAAACGTGGCTCAAGCAACGGCACATGAGCAGCAGCAGCGAGTGCTAAAAAAAAAAAAGAAAGGAAAATGGGGAACGAGTTGGGGCAGCTTCATCAAGTGGCAGGCGGAGGCTGTTAGCCAATGCTATGGCATGGCACATGCCTGTGGACATTTTCGCACTCGCATAACTTTGACAGCATTTTTGCAGCATTACAATTAACTGCCTAGTCGAGGGGCGGCGCGTGGGCGTGGCAGCGCCAGCTGCTGCTAGTGAGCTGCACTGCTTGGACTGCAACAAAAGAGCAGAAAACAAGCAAAGTCGGAGTCTTGCTGGGGTTTTGAGGCGCAGCGCCTACAAGCAGGGGCGTGGCACACATAGTGTATATGTATGTGTGTGTGTGTATGTGTGTGTGTGTGTGTGTGTGTGTTTGTGTGTGTTTGTGTGTGTGCAAAATTTGTTCCATTTTACGCTTTCTACACAAAAACAATAAATCGCTCACAGCGTCACGTCAACTTTCCTAATGCAACGGACAAGGGCGCGGATCAAGAGGATGGAAAATAGAGAAGCCAAGGGGGGGAGCCAGAGAAAGAGAGAGAGAGAGAGAGAGAGAGAGAGGAAGAATGAGAAGTGGAGAGGCAAAGGGGAGCAGAGCTCACGGATGCAGTCGGATGCAGCAATTGAGGCTGAAGCCATTTTAACTGCCACTTGAATGCTAAAAACAATGAGCACAGCAACTAAATGCATACATATATACACACGCACACACACACACACACCCACACACACACGCACACACATGAAAACAGAAACTGTAAATTGTAATTTAAAAACTTTTAGTGGCTGCCCTTGCAATAAATGCGCCACGTAAATCAGTCCATGATGTGCATGATAAAAGGTAAGAGCCTTAGGTTACAGGCTTTGCCCGCAAACACACACACACACACGCACACACACACCTGCAGTCTTCCCACACACACACACTCACACACAACACCTACTGCCCTGCCGGTTGCCAGGCTACCAAACAAATTGGTGTTGACTATCTGCGCCACAAATATTTTGTTTTCTAATTGCCAAAGCCAGGCCAGAGCCACTTTCCCTCTCATTCCCTCTTCCTCTCCCTCTCTCTCTCTCTCTCTCTCTCGCTCTCTCTTTATCTCTCGCTTGCTCTAACAAAGGGCATTTTAGATAAATTCTGTTTGTTTTATGCACATTCGCCAGCTTATTTAGGTCAGCTCTTATTATGGCAATGCCGACGATCGACCCTTAAGAGCTGAAGAAGTGCTTATGATAGGAATTATTGAAGAAATTCTTAATTGCTGGTGAAAAAAACAAAGATGAACGTAAAGACTAGATAGATGAACGGACAGAGGGATAAAAGGGCAGACGAACGGACAGTTTTAGGGACGAATAAAACAGATAGATAACCTCAGGGACGAAAGGACTGACAGACGGACGGAGGTATAGATCGATAGACGGACCGACAGACAGACGGACAGGCGGAAGGACAGACGGACGGAGGAACAAATCGACAGGCGGATAGATAGATATATGGACGACCGGATGACCATACGGATTGGCGAATATATTTACACAAGGGCGAACAGACGGATGGACAGGCAGACAGACGGATATAGCTAGATTCACTTTATCCTTACACACTCATATCCTTATATATCTAAAAATTGAATATTAATTCTTACTTTCCTTCGATTCCTTGCTCCACTCAAGCAATACCCTGTAAATTCCCAGGGATAGATATGCTTAAAGTCTTCGAGCTGCGCTTAATGTCTTTTCCGCTCAAAAAACACGACACAAATCAACAATTTTTTTCTGCTTGTAGCCTAGGCTGGGTAGCAGATGTTGTCGTTGTTGTCGTTGTTGTTGTTGTTGTTGTTGTTTACTACACCTTTAGCATAGCACACACACACACATATTGAGGGAGATGAATATACGTATGTTAAGCAAAAGTGAAGAAACGTGATTGAAATTTTATCTTTGGTAAAAAATCGAAGAAATATGTATGTGAATTGAGCTTTGGCTGCCGCAGCTGCCCCATCTAACACACACACATACAGAGAGAGAGAGAGAGAGAGGCATATGGTGGGGCGTGTGGGTGTGTTTGACTTTTAAATTCCTCAACGTTGGCGTTAACCGTCGCCGTGGCTCTGTGTTATTTGCATTGAAATGTTGAGTAATTGGAAAACCAATCTGAAGCATCTGCACTTCATGTTTTGCATACCTGACTGACAGACGCCAAACGACGCGACGCTTCTCCCTGCTCCCTGCTCTCTTCTCTTTCTTTCTTTTTTTTTTATACCCGTATGTTTTTTAGCTGAAAATCAAGAACAAATACAACACACACATAGAGCACATACCACACATCACACACAGGCACCGCGACAGGTTGATTTTGCTTCTGGCATGGCAGTTGTTAAAAATAAATTGTTTTTAAATAGCTCTCACAACGGTGCAAGCGCTCCCGGGGCTCAAAGTTCCACGTATGTATGTGTGTGTATGTGTGTGCGTTTACCCTTCTCTACATCATGCAGCTAGTCGAACGCTAAAAAAGAAGCCTCTGCACTAGAGTCGAGCATGTTCGGCTCTGAAATATCCCGCACCTTTCATATTCCGATCATTAAATTAAACTCTAATCAGAATTCAATTTGGGAGCTTCTGTTATCTGTGAGCCTTTGCTACCCTGTGCTTTCTGCTCTTGCTCACCCTACGTCGTACTAGCCTTTGAGCTAGCCAACCCACTCTACAGGGTATATTAGCAACAACGAGAACAACAGCCACACACCTGGCAAACACCGACAAAAGCTAACAATGAGCGTTGGCTCTTCCGTTGGCGCTTCCTGGTTCCTGAACTTATTTGTTTTCAATTTTATTATGTTTTTTCTTCAATTTCTCTCTCTCTATCTCTCTCTCTCTCTCTCTCTTTCTACTTATTTCACTCTTTAGTCTGTGTTTTTGTTGCGCTCGCTCTGCAGGTTTGCAGCGCGAAGCTCTTGTTTTTATTACCATTTTGTAGAAATTACTTCGAATAATTTTGCATTCGCTCACAATTGTCTTACTGCGGACGGGCTAAGCCCCAGTCCCCCCATCGAGGTGTCACAGCTTGCCACGCAAATTGTCCCAATATGCTCGAGCCATCATTGCCAATTGAAGTCAGCTTCATGCTGCGCTACGACGAGCTAACGTATTGTTCGAATCCAGAATGGATTCCAAAGCAGTTGGACGTCAAGGCAGAAGGTGCAATGCGAATCGAAGCTTAATTGGGAATTAAGCTTCGAATATCGCTTGAGCGTTGAACTAACTCCTTTGTTGCTCAATGCGAGAGCTGGCAGCTCCAGTTCACTCCAATGATTTAGTTCAATTTGATTAATTAGTTCAATTTGAGAAACTAGCTCAATATTGTATTGTAAGTCGTGTATATGGTATGTGGTCTTTCCTATATCGTATGGCGACCATCGTACATATATAGTATGTCGCATGTCGTATATCATATATAGTCTTTCGTATATCGTATGTCGTTCATCGTAAGTCGTCTATTGTATACCGTATATAGTATATCGTTTATCGTATGTGTGTTATATCGTAAATTGTAAATTGAATATCGTATATCGTATATCGTATACCGTATATTGTATATGGTCATTGTTATATAGTATGTTGTCCATCAGAAATCGTACATATATATATTCTATATTGTATATCGTATGTCGCATGTCGTATATGATCTTTTGTATATCGTATATTGTATTTGTATATCGTATATCGTATGTTGGATGTTGGATGTCGTGTATAGTATATGGTTTTTCGAATATCGTATGTCTTATATCGTAAGTCGCATGTCGTATATGATCTTTTGTATATCGTATATTGTATTTGTATATCGTATATCGTATGTTGGATGTCGTGTATAGTATATGGTTTTTCGAATATCGTATGTCGTATATCGTAAGTCCTATATCGTATGTCGTATGTCGTCCTTCGTAAATCGTTTGTCCTCTATCGTAAGCCGTATAATGTATATCGTATATCGAATATCGTATATCGAATATCGTATATCGAATATCGTATATTATGAGCCTCTATTAACGAACAAGCAACTACCAAGATGTCAACTAGCTTCTTTCTACTCCACTTCCATTTTATTGTTTACTCAAATTTCGTTCATTTATTCAGGCTAAACACGTATGAATTGATAAATATTTGTTATTGCAGCACCCCCTACCGTGAGAATATGTCTTAGATTGAACACGAATGTGAGCACGTTCCGCGAGTGTGTCGACATAGACTCTATCTACTATTGCGACCTTTCTGCTTTAAATTAGATCGCACACTATGTGTGAGACAACTGTGTGGGGAAACCTTTGTTGGTACGGCTTTGGGTTTCGCTTTCGGAGTTAATATCTGCTTGCCACGCGCCCGCTGAGGGGTTTGCGGTCCAGAGGATTGCGTCGAGTTTACAATGTTATTGTATGGCACATAGTTCTCCATTGGCTGCATTGCCACAAAGCCGTCGTATGAAGTAGTGACCTCTTGAGTCGCATTCGCGAATTGAAGATACGGCCCAAAGCTCGGCTCAGTGATGTCCGAGATGGCAGTGTTCTTATTACGGCTTTGGCCACCAGAGCTCAGGCCACCGCCGGCAACATTATCGTACTGCGGCATCGCTATGTCACACGGGTCCTGGGCATCGTCAGGCCGTTGCCGCGAAGTGTTTGACTTCGTGGGCGATACAGTTGGCGCATAACTTGTGCCCGGAAAGTCCGATTGGGCCTGTTCACGCTGACTGGACTCAACCATCTTCTCCGTAGGCGAAGAGGTCCCACTTTTCGCTGGGCTAGCTCCAGTCTTCGTGCCGTCCGCAGGCGACTCGCAAATCATATCCATAATTTCCGCATCAAATTTCGCATAAAGTCCATTTTCCCGCAAGCGGCTGCATTCTTCCCTTAATTGATCAACTAGGACTTGGGCATATCTAGTGCTGTTGGCCGTCACTGATGGCTCCGCAACATTCTCGGCATTCTCGCAGGTCAGCGTGCAGTTGAACACTTGGTTGGCCTGTTTGGGTTGTGAACGATTTATGCCACTCGCATAGGATGGGGAGCCGGCATTCCGCATTTCACTTGGAAAGGACTCGTCCTCCAAAAACTTGGAGAACGCCGATAAGAATTGTGCTTCCATTCCCTCCAGATCACCCATGTCCACAAGACGCTTCTCGCTGTCCTCCTTGCGCCCATCCAACGACAATTGTGCGTACAGCGTGCTGTTGGCCAGCATCGATGGCTCCTGAATACTATCGATGTTCTCGCCTTTCGAGCGGCTTGCGTTTTCCGGCATTTCGCTGGGGTAAGACCTATTCGGATTACTGGCCGCAGCTCTAGAGTCTTGCGGGCTATAATTGCTGTCTGGCCCGACCATTGTAGGAGCCGATATGTCGCCGATATCCTGTTGGCTGATGCACGGGAAACTGCGAACCTGCCGCGGGTCAGATCCGTTGTGCACTAAATAGGCCGAGGTATTAGCCGTATTCACTGGCATCTGGTAGTTACTCTTCATGCGCCGACTGTTGAGCCCGAAGCTGGGCGTACTCGCGTCGCACTCAGAGCGATGCCTACTCATATTGGGTACTACACCAGTTTTCCACAGCTCTAGGGTATGACTCACATTGTTCAGGCACTCGGCCGCAGTCGGTATCTCTCGCCGACTCCCAGTGTTGACAGTCGAAATGTTGGCAAACGACGGCATCGTAATATTGTCAATACACTGGCTTCTCGAAGTTGGGCCCTGCGACTGACTTCGTCCCATGCACTTGCAATTCGGGGATGCACAGCCGGTGCTGTTGTAGGAAGGCGCCGATATGTCATAGATGTTCTGCGATGGCATTGTCGGGGAGCGAGCTCCCGAAGCACCCGATGCACCGAAAGAGGGCATGCTTACATCTTGTAGGCATTCCGTAGTTCCTGTGCTGTGGGGCATCGAACGCTGATGTCGACTGCCTGTCCGCGATCTCGGGACACCCGACGTATCTCCGAAGGAAGGCATGCTCGTGTCCTGCAGGCGACTAGGGTCAGATCGATTATGTGGAGACCTCTGTTGCGCTGACCTGCTTCTATTGAATCCTGGAGCGCTAACCTCGTTCAAGCACTCTGAGGGCTGGCCTTGCTGTCGTCGCGATGAGCCCGAGACTTCTTCAAACGACGGCATGGTGACGTCCTGTAGGCATTCATCGGTCATGGTATTGCCTTGCATCGAACGCTGTTGTGGCGTAGGGGTTCGCGATCTAGATGCTCCCGATACTCCGCCGAATGATGGCATACTCTCATCCATTAGGCAGTCCTTGGTACTCATTGCTGCACCCGATTTGCTGGCACTTGACCGCCCACGCGACGTGCTTCGTGTACTGAAATTTTTCAAGCATTCGGATATATAGTCGCCCTTTCTTGCATATTCCGATGCCTCACCATATGACGGCATCGGTATGTCATTCAAACACTCATTTGGCAACCCGCCACTCCCATTGCTAGCATAGAACGGCGCCGATTCATCACAGATGTTCTGGGAAGGCATCGATTGCTGCTGACGGCTGCTAGGATAAGACGGCTCCGATACATCACAGATGTTCTGAGAAGGCATCGATTGCTGCTGACGGCTGCTATGATAAGACGGCTCCGATACATCACTGATGTTCTGAGAAGGCATCGATTGCTGCTGACGTCCACTATTAGAATAAGGCATCGAATGCTGACGTCCACTACTAGCGTAGGACGGTGCCGATTCATCACAGATGTTCTGAGAAGGCATCGATTGCTGCTGACGGCTGCTAGGATAAGACGGCTCCGATACATCACTGATGTTCTGAGAAGGCATCGATTGCTGCTGACGGCTGCTAGGATAAGACGACTCCGATACATCACAGATGTTCTGAGAAGGCATCGATTGCTGCTGACGGCTGCTAGGATAAGACGGCTCCGATACATCACTGATGTTCTGAGAAGGCATCGATTGCTGCTGACGTCCACTATTAGAATAAGGCATCGAATGCTGACGTCCACTACTAGCGTAGGACGGTGCCGATTCATCACAGATGTTCTGAGAAGGCATCGATTGCTGCTGACGGCTGCTATGATAAGACGGCTCCGATACATCACAGATGTTCTGGGAAGGCATCGATTGCTGCGGACGTCCACTATTAGAATAAGGCATCGATTGCTGACGTCCACTACTAGCGTAGGACGGTGCCGATTCATCACAGATGTTCTGAGAAGGCATCGATTGCTGCTGACGGCTGCTAGGATAAGACGGCTCCGATACATCACTGATGTTCTGAGAAGGCATCGATTGCTGCTGACGGCTGCTAGGATAAGACGGCTCCGATACATCACAGATGTTCTGAGAAGGCATCGATTGCTGCTGACGGCTGCTAGGATAAGACGGCTCCGATACATCACTGATGTTCTGAGAAGGCATCGATTGCTGCTGACGTCCACTATTAGAATAAGGCATCGATTGCTGACGTCCACTACTAGCGTAGGACGGCTCCGATACATCACAGATGTTCTGGGAAGGCATCGATTGCTGCTGACGGCTGCTAGGATAAGACGGCTCCGATACATCACAGATGTTTTGGGAAGGCATCGATTGCTGCTGACGTCCACTATTAGAATAAGGCATCGATTGCTGACGTCCACTACTAGCGTAGGACGGTGCCGATTCATCACAGATGTTCTGAGAAGGCATCGATTGTTGTTGACGTCGAGTACTAGAATAAGATGGCGCCGATACATCACAGGTCATCGTTTGCTCTTGTCGTATTGAAGTCGTCGTTGTCGTCAGACACTGTTCTCCGTTTCCGGTTTGCATGGACCTTTGCTGACGTTGGGGCGATCGGCTGCTCATCATTCTCCTTCCGAACGATGGGGCACTCACGTTATCCAAACATTCGGAGGGTAAGCTCTGTTGCCTTCTGGATGAGCCCGATATCTCTGCACCTGATGGCATTGTTACATTGGTGCTATCAAATGATGGAGGTGATACATCGCAGATGTTCTGAGAAGGCATCGATTGATGCTGACGTCGACTGCTGGCGTAGGACGGTGCCGATTCATCACATATGTTCTGAGAAGGCATCGATTGCTGATGACGTCCACTGCTAGCGTAGGACGGTGCGGAGACATCGCAGATATTCTGAGAAGGCATCGATTGTTGTTGTTGCCGTTTAGGAGTTCTGGCCCTTGAAGCTCCTGAGACCCCACCAAACGACGGCATGCTCATTTCTTCCAAAAACTCACCGTAAGTGATCTCTTTGGCCGAGTTACCATAGTTTGGTATGGGTACATCATCCAAGCATTCGCTATTCATTGCTTCGCGTCCACTGCTGCCGAAGGATGGAGCTGATATATCAAAAATGCTCTTTGAATGCATCGA
Source organism: Drosophila repleta (assembly GCA_018903745.1). Lineage (NCBI taxonomy): Eukaryota > Metazoa > Arthropoda > Insecta > Diptera > Drosophilidae > Drosophila > Drosophila repleta. Next base: position 992,205 of record JAEIGN010000750.1, on the reverse strand, counting down.
TTGCTGCTGCCGTCCACTGCTAGCATAGGACGGCGCCGATTCATCACAAATGTTCTGAGAAGGCATCGATTGCTGATGACGTCCACTGCTAGCATAGGACGGTGCAGAGACATCACAGATGTTCTGCGAAGGCATCGATACTTGCTGCTGCCGTGTAGGAGTTTTGGCTCTTGAAGCTCCAGACACTCCTCCGAAAGACGGCATACTCATCTCTTCCAAGAACTCACCATAGGAGAACTCTTTAGCCGTACATTCCATATTCGACGGTCCGCGTCCACTACTGCCAAACGATGGAGCTGATTCATCACAGATGTTCTGAGAAGGCATCGACTGCTGCTGACGTCCACTGCTACCATAGGACGGTGCAGAGACATCGCAGATGTTCTGAGAAGGCATCGATTGTTGTTGCTGCCGTTTAGGAGTTCTGGCCCTTGAAGCTCCTGAGACCCCACCAAACGACGGCATGCTCATTTCATCCAGGAACTCGCCGTAGGTTATCTCTCTACCTGCGGTGACTTCGTCTGCGCATTCATTGGGCATAGGTCCTCCTCGGCTGCTGTCATGCATTGGAACTGAAAAATTACAGTTCTTCTGGGCAGTCATTGAACGCTGTTGACGTGACGGCGTCCGTCCTCTCGACGCACCGGATACTCCGCCAAAGGAAGGCATGCTGATGTCTGTGAGGCACTCTGTGGTCATCGGTCCTCTTGTTGAGTTGCCGAAGGACGGCATCGGTACAGGATCTACGTACTCCTGTTGCTCGTTCTCACAGGCCTGCACCATTGTACTGCATATCATTTCACGTACCGGAGATCGCGCTTGCGAGGCACCCGACACTTGACCAAAGGACGGGGCAGTCATATCCTCGAGGAACTGATGAGCTGCGGAACAGTCGAACTGTGGCATACTGGCTTCCTCTGCGCATTCATTTGCCATTTGGCACTGTCCACTGTAGTACATCGGAGCTGATATATCACAGATATTCTGCGAAGGCATCGACCGCTGTTGGAGCGTCGGGGATCTACCGCGCGAAGCTCCCGATACACCTGCCAATGAGGGCATTCTAATATCAGTGATACCCTGGTACTGATCTGCCGAGGCTCCCATACTTCCATACAATGGCATTGATACGTTCTCTAGGCACTCATCGCCACTTAGACCCTGTCTATATGACACGTACGCTGGAGCTGCGGTGTCGCAGTTGGGCTGAGAAGCCCTTGAACGTTGTTGCATAGATCTGCCTAAAGCTCCTGATACGCCCTCGAAGCACGGCGTGCTGATGTCCTCCAGAGCTGTCGAGTTCATGTTGCTCTGCGCGAGCATCGACCTTGGCTGGCTGCGGCTTACCATACTCCGGCCAGGACTAGACCCAAAGGACGGAGCACTGACGTCGTTCAAGCACTCGCCCGTCATGAAGCCTGCCTGTCTATTTGATGCGCCGGACATGTTGCCAAACGAAGGCATTGAGACATCTTCCAAGCGCTCTTTGGCCATCTGAGCTTGACGTCGCGCGGCGCCGCATCCCAAAATATTTTGCACTGTCATATTGGCCAGGTGCTCGCAGGGATATTGCTTCGAGGCTTGTCGCATCGAGTCCTCATTCGCACCACAGCTCGGCATGGATATATCCTCCAGATTGCTGCCAGTGTATGCGAGTGGGCGGTACTGGACGGGGCTGCTGGCAAAAGACGGAGCGCTAATGTTCTCTAGGCAAACACTTTGATTTGGCGTTTGCATTCGTCTCTCTCCAAAGTCGCCTATGCGAGTGCTCATTGCTGGCTGACTGTTCTCATAGAACGAGGGCATCGAGATGTCGGCTAGGTTTTCGCACTGATCCGGCGGATCGGAAAAATGAAGGTGACGTCCGGGGCCAGTAGCTGCTCCCTGACAGCAAACGGGCGTGATATCCATGCATGGCTGATCATTGGGCTTGTTAGATACCGTGCTCGTCTCCTCAATGCTCCTGGTCACCTTTCCGGACTGATCCCGATGCGTCGTAATCGTCCGAACCGTGGTAGTTAAAACTGAATTTTTCTGTGGGCCAGAGAATTTCAATTTAAAGCGAATGTCAACAAGAGAAATGCGTTAATGGCTAGTTGGCAATGACTGACTGAAAGATACCCGCCACGAGATCTACCAACGTTGAAAGGCTAGATCATACCACACGGACAGCCAGACGGACGTACAAGGCTCTACCTCTCTCTCTCTCTCTCTCTCTCTCTATCTCTATCTCCTCTCTCTCCCCTCTCTCTCTCCCTCTATCTCTTTGGCGGCTACATAGATTGACAAAAAGTCAATATACCCTAGGGTAACCTTTGTGCTGATGTTACCTGTTCAGCGTCAGAATAATGAACTGGATCGCGGCAATCCAGTGGTGGCAATAGAGTATTGGTGCAATCAAGCAGATGGCTTAAGTCATGCACGACCTTTGTTTGTACGCTATCCGCACAGTTACCGGTATCATTTTCACTCACACTCGTGTCTGCCGTCTTACACAGTTGTGGCGTTTGTAGATTCGATAGATTCATGTCGAACTGCGGCTCCGAGATGTCAGCCAAACACTCCTCTGTTAGGTTGTTCACAATGGAGGTCTCCGCTGGACGATATAGGGGTCTGCGCGATTGAGCCAGCCGCATCGCATTCATAGCCTCAGCGTCTGTTTCATCTGTGAATCGTAGGGACTGGTCAGTTTTGTTCTGAATACTCAACACACACAGCTCTACGCACACGTCATGTTGCGATACATGCGCGGATTACGCCATTCCTCGTGGCCCGTTAGACCAAATTCCCGGGGATCATATTGACGGGGTTGACCGCAGCATCCGGGATATAATTGCTCTGGCGTACGCACTAAATCAGTCTGCTTTGACTGTGCGCAGGGCGCTTTACACTGCGCTTTCGGCATGGCTGCAATTGTCCCAAAGAATTTTGCTATTGAAGTTTTAGCCTGAAAAAAAAATTACGAGCTCTGCCAATCGAAATTTATGCTGAGTTGAAGTGTCTGTGGAAGTGCTCAAATTGGGCCGAACGGCCTACTACAAATCCTATACATAATCGTCGTAAGGACTCAGTCAGTCAGATCAAGTCACAGTTCGTTAGAACGCTTCAACTCAGTTGGCCAGAGTCAGCAAGTAGTCAATCGAAGGATGTCAGCCTGACAACAGCGCACATCAATCAATCCATCATCTAGAGTCAACTCGTTCAACAGGGGCAGTCCAGTTAGTCAGTCAGAGTTATTCGATATGCGCCAGAAAGTCAATGAGAGTCAGTTCTTGCTAACCATTCAGTTAGTCAGTCCATCAATCACTCAGAGTCAATCAGTCAATCACGCAGATTCACTCACTCACTCAGTCAATCAAGCAACTAGTCATTCAGCCTATCTATCCGTCAGTCATTCATACTCATTCAGTCAATCAGGCAGACTTAGTCAGTCCATCAATCAGTCAATCACGCAGACTCAGTCAATCAAGTTATTCAGTCGTTCAGTCTATCTATCCGTCAGTCATTCATAGTCAGTCAATCAGACAGACTTAGTCAGTCCATCAATCACTCAGAATCAATCAGTCAATCACACAGATTCACTCACTCACTCAGTCAATCAAGCAACTAATCATTTAGTCTATCTATCCGTCAGTCATTCATATTCATAGTCAGTCAATCAGACAGATTTAGTCAGTCCATCAATCACTTAGAGTCAAACAGTCAATCAGTCAGACTCACTCACTCACTCAGTCAATCAAGCAACTAGTCATTCAGTCTATCTATCCGTCAGTCATTCATATTCATAGTCAGTCAATCAGGCAGACTTAGTCAGTCCATCAATCAGTCAATCACGCAGACTCAGTCAATCAAGTTATTCAGCCATTCAGTCTATCTATCCGTCATTCATATTCATTCAGTCAATCAGAGAGATTTAGTCAGTCCATCAATCAGTCAATCACGCAGACTCAGTCAATCAAGTTACTCATTAATTCAGTCTATCTATCCGTCAGTCATTCTAAGTCAATCAATCAGACAGACTTAGTCAGTCTATCAATAACTCAGTGTCAATCAGTCAATCACCCAGACTCCGTCAATCATGTTAGTCACTCATCCAAAGTCATTCAGTCAACAAGAGTCAATCATAATAAGGAGATCAGCAGAGCTCGCAAATAACAGTTGAGCATTTTGCGTGGTCTTCGAATAACAGTTTTCACTGAGTATTTGACGAAAATGCTCGCGAGCGAAAACAACGGGTCTTCGCTCAGTTCGCTCGCGCTCGGACTACAACCTTTTTTTTCGTTTCTCATTTGTTTCGGTCAGACCGCGAGCGAACGCTTGAGTAAAATTAAGAAAAAGGTCTTTGGGCGACTGATGCATGTTCATGTGCGATGCAAACGTACTTTGTGTATGGTATTAATCAAAGTACGCAAAATATTCTTGCGTCGCAAGTTTGTATCTTACATTTACTAAATATTTTAATTTTTTAATTGATATCAAGCTTAAACTGCCACATTTAAATGCGCTTGTACAGGTAGTTATAACCAGCAACTTATTTTTAGCCCTGCATTTCATATTAAATGAACGGCGAAGTTCAATAAGCGCTGACAATTTAAATGTATAATTAGTTATTTAACTTAACAATAGGCAGTATAAGTTTAGTACTAGTTAAATAACATCTTAATACCAAAAAAAATCAAATTTTTTCCAACAAGGCAAATAAATGTAAGAGTGCCAAAAGACCTTTTGCATTGACTTTTTCGGTCATTTGCTCACTTACTGAGGCTCAGCTCGCGACCAGAAAAATTTTCGCTCGCGAACAGATGCTCAGCAATAAAGATCGACGCAAAAAACCCAAAAAACAACCCTCATGCGAAGACCGATTCAGACAAGAAAAAATCGCTCTTGCTCAGAGCGAGAGCGGAATATTTTCTTTTTTTCGCTCCTGCTCTGACTTTAAGCGTGACGAAAAAACGCTCAACTGTTATTTGCAAGCTCTGGAGATCAGCCTTCAGGCATCCAGTTACTCCGTCAGTCAGCCAAAGCCAAAGCCACAGCCTCAGTCCGTCAATCAGTCAGTCATGCCCTTCCGTTGGTTGGCCAAAATCCAATTAATAGGTGAATAGTTTCATTTTCTTTTCGCACTTCATTTACAGTTTTCTCAACCTTGATTGGCTTCCAGATGCCTGACTAGCATTCAGCTACGTCTCGTGTGTGTGTGTGTGTGTGTGTCGCTGTGTGGGTTTAGTGGTCGGCTTGTGGGCTGGCAAGGCGTCACACGAAACCGCTTTCATTTCCGCTAAACACAATTGCATCATTAGCGATGCAATCTCCGTTACTTAACGTAACCGCAACATGCCGGAAATGAAATCCGAGGCAAGCTGGCGCGCCCAGCGTTAAGCTTGCTAAACTTTTCCAACGGTGAACGCCTCGACAAGTGCGCCAAGCAAAGCGCAATGAAAAGTAGCAAGCGAACAAGCAGAAGAAAACCAAAGGAAAATAGTACGAAAAATAAAGGTGGCGCAGCTAAAAGGAAATATGACGTCTCCGCGTGCCATAGTCAAAGAGCGACTCGACTCGACTCGACTCGACTCAACTCGACGCGAGTCCAGAAGCCACTCGCACAGGACTAAAGAGGAAAACAACCGGAAAGCGAACGAAATGATGCTGCTGCGCACAAATAATCGAATAATGCCATACCTCGATTCATATGCCCACGCAGGTGCAGCCAGCTGGAGAGTGGAGCTGCCGGCCAACCCAGAAGTGTAGCGCGTCCCCATTGGAAGCAGGGACAAAGGCGTCGCCTCATTTGGCCTGAGCAAATATTTGACAAGGCTAACCGGCGAGGGCTGCTCTTGCAGTTTGCGACAATACAACACACTCTATCGACAGTTCCTAATGGGGTATAGTGGTTCATTCAACTATAATATTGGTAGTATATATATATATATATATATATCTTCCTCACCTCAACTCAGCTGAATCTTCGAGCTACCCTCGCCACATTCACTTAACAGGGTGTCAAATGAAATGTGTTCTCTTAGCAGGCAATCAACTAGATATTTGCATATACATACATACATACACATCAGCATGTATACGCGTGCCTTTCAAGCTGCGGATCTTCAGACTAGGCGGGCCACAGCCACGCCCACTCTTCTTCGACCGGAGCTGCATGGAAGATGGAGCCATCCCCAGCTCAGGTGACTGACATCATATTCATGCACACGTGTCCTCTAGGTCAGGCGGGCGAGTGGAGCGGGCCGCGGGCCTCTGGGCCAGAAAGGAGCTCGCACAAAAGAGTTGCCAAGCCTCAAGGCCACAGACGTTGCCAGGCGGAGCGTCCGGGCGACAAAGTTTGGTAAACGTTTAGCTTGCTTACTTTTCAATTTGAATATGCCTCTCTGTTTGGCTCCAGTGGGCGGGCAAGGCGGGCTGGGTGCGGGGCTAATGGCGCATGACAGCATAATGCAGTGCAATAATACAAAGAGCTTTCTTTCAAGGCTTAAGCTTCAAGGCGATTAGCAAACATGTTCAAAAAAATGGAGAGAAGGCAAAGAGCTGCCACAACGAAGCCTTGATATGCTTATATAGAAGACGATATCAGTTATCAAGTGATAATAATTATATAAAATAGAAATAGAAATAGAAATAGTTTTTTTAGAGCTGTATATGTAGTTAAATGATAGACACAATATATATATAAATTTATAGAAAATTAAATTAAAAATAAATAAATATTACAAATATTTGTAAACTCAAGAAAGAGTATTAAAGTCATTAAAGAGTTCTTTAACAAATGCTTGAGCTGCTTAGCGTATATATCTTTCTTTTGCTCTCTTTGATAAAAAAAAAGAGAGAGAATATTAATTATTTTTTAGGATTTTAAAACACTTAAGCTGAAGCTTAACGTAAACAGAAATGTATAAGATTTGGCAGGCAACTCAAGGCAGACAACACGTTATATCGTACTGTTAGGCAGTCTCCAGCAGATTACAAAATTTAAGTCTCAAACAATTTCAAACATAAAAATAAATAAAAACTTTAACTGAATTTTTTTAAAATAATTTTTAGACTTTAACTATTTTTAATAATATTTTTCCTTCTACAAAAATATTTTTTTCTGGCAAATTCAATTTTTAAATGTATTTCATACGCACGATTTTCTGTATAATATATAGTATTTACTTATATTTTTTATAAATATATTTTTTTTTATATATTAAACTCCTTTAAGTTTTGCTTCAATCAATTCCTATTATAACTATCCTATCATATCCTATTATTAAGATCGGGTTTTATTATAATGGTAAATTAGATTTAGCTAAAAACGGGTATTAAATTTGGGACAAGACGCCATCTAGCGGCAGTTTGTGTAATGTCGAGCTTTTTCGAAGTGAACTGTAACAGCTAACAGCGGCTGTCAGCAGCAGCTGTAGTTGCAGAAGTGGCCAAAATGTTAACTTAACAGTCGACTGTTAAGAGCAGCTGTTAACAGCCAAAAGTTTATTTTCAAATTGGAGGTCAGTTAACAAATGGAAAAGCTAATATTTTAAAGCAATTTCTAATTTAATCGAAATGCTGTTAGCAGTGAGTACGTGTCTTGGCCATGGCAACGGCTGAGGCCACAACACACCTGGTTGCCCTGGGCGACGTGGCGGCCAAGTCAGCTGACGGCCTCAGTGGCTGGTAAACAAAACAATTGAAGCCGTGTGAAAATCAACTTCCAAAATATATAGAATAATAATTATATTAGAGCAATTCAAACCAGATCTGGAGGCCGAACCATGTGCTAAATGGGCCAGCTGCAGTGCTTGCCACGCTGGTGCCGCTGCCGCTGCCGCTGCCGCTGCTGCTGCTGCTGCTGCTGCTGTGCGGAGGCGTCGCAGCTGCCGGCGACAGCGCGCTTCAAGCTGCTGCTGCTGGGCGTCGCGGGCAGCGGCAAAACCCAGTTGGGGCACCTGCTCAGCGGCGAGGAGCGCGACGCCAGCGATCGGGGCGCCACGAACGGAGTCCGCTGCTATCGAGTGATGGATCCGGAGTCGAGTCTGCTGCTGACCGAGGTGGGCGGCAGCGCGGACATGCAGCGCATCTGGCAGCACTACTTTGCCACCTGCCACGCACTCGTCTACTGCTTCGACCTGAGCGCCAGCAACGACCAGCTCGTGGCCAGCTTCGCGCTGCTGCAGCGCTGCCTGCAGCACGACACGCTGCGCGGCAAGCCCGTGCTGCTCGTCGCCACGCGGCACAGCGACGCCGTGCAGCTGTACGACGTGGAGAATGCCTTCGACCTGGAGCAGCTGAGCCGCTCCTCCGGCTGCCCCCTGCACATCTGCCACATGGCGGCCGACGAGCTGCACGTGGGCGTGGCCTGGCTGCGACGCCAGCTGCTGGAGCTGGCGCCAGCGCTGGACCAGCGCATCAAATACGATGTTAATATGCAGGTATGTGCTGGCGATCTCTCTCTCTCTCTCACACTCTTCTTTCTGTCTCTCTCTCTCTCTCTATAGCTAGCTTTGTCTTCATCACTTTCTCTCTCACAGAGAATCTTTTGCTACTCTCTCGTTGTATCTACCATTCTTTGTCTTTCTCTCTCCCTCTCTGACTCTGACTCAGTCTGTTCCCGCATTCTCCTTCTCTCTGACTCTCTGTGTGTCTTACGTTTTCTTGTTCTCTCTCTCTCTCTCTCTTTCTCACTCTTCTTTCTGTCTCTCTCTATAGTTAGTTCTCTCTCTTCCTGCTCACAGAGAGTCTACCTCTCTCTTTCTTAGCCATTATCTGTCTTCTCTCTCTCTCTCTCTCTCTCTCTCTCTCTCTCTCTCTCTGACTCTGGTTAATTCTGTTCTATCTGCTCTCGCCTTTTCCCACTTTCTGCCTTCTTGCTCTCTCTCTCTCTCTCTCTCTTTCCCTCTCTATCTCTCACTCTCACTTCACTTCTCTATCTCCCTCAGTCTCTCTCTCCGCACATTGCTCTACCTTTACTTACATCTCTATATAATCCACTCACTTCTTATCTCTTTCTCTCTCTCCCTCTTCACAGTCCTGGGAGCGCCGCAATCGCGCTCTGCTCTCCAACGGTAAATTGCCTCAGCCGCATCGCCAACGCTTTCGACGTCCCCATAGAAAGGTAACGGCACGCACTTGAGATCAACTCTATTGCCCTCTCGCTCTCACTTCTCCTCTCTTTCGATTGCAGCTGTGGCCCCTCCCATTGGCCGGCGACGCCACGCAGTCGCGGCCATCGACAGCGCCGGCCGCCATCTTCTCAGTGCGTGCGCCCTGAAAACTGCCTTCGAATGCCTTCAGCAAAATGTGCCAAAAATCAAAGGTTTTTTTTTTCCACTCACAGAAATAAGATCATTTTTTTTCTAACTGAATAAATAATGAATGCTATATTAAAAATGGTATATACAAGTTGAATTTGTGCAGGTAAAGCAAATACGGAACTTTAAAGGTGTTTTGCGGCATGAAATTGCTGCATTTGGCGTCTAACGGCGTGCGCTGGTTAGCGGATGCTTGCAGCTTCTGCCCCCACCCGCCCGGGCCAGCTGCCAGACGATGATGTATTGCAGCGCAGCAATAAGTAAACCACAAGAACACCTCGCACACACACATGCACAGGCATATTCAAACAATTACAAACACTAGCACAGCGATAGGGAGCGGGAGAGGGAGCGGGATGGGGGGGATGGAGGGATGGTAGAGCGCCGCTGACATTGATGATTGCGGCTCGTCGTCGTTGTCGTCGACGGCGGCGGCGGCGACGGCGGCTTTATTGTTGTCGTTGGTGTCTGGAGACGCTCGAACGTGTGCTCATAATAATCCCGATATATAAGCCAGCCAAAAAAAAAAAAAAAAGAACCCGCCAAGGCAAACTCACACACACACACGCACATAAATAAAACATGTGTCGCCGTGTGTTGTTACGAAAAGTGTAAAATAAGCATCAATCATCGCTTATTCGAGTTGTCATCAATCACACACACGCTGCACACACACACCCAGAGAGAGTGCAAAAAGTACAACAACATGAAGCAACAAGCGCCGTTATCCTTGGTGGTTAGCTCTGGCCTCGCTCGCTCGCTCGCTCGCTCGCTTAACATTTACAAATTTGCTGCAGCCTTTAAATTTGCAACCCCTTTGCCTGGACACAACCCTCATACCCACCTACCCTCCTCCCGCCCCTACCCCTACCCCTAGCCCTAGCCGTAGCCCTATATCTAATCAGCTTTGCGGCAGTTATTAAATCATCAGGTTGCACGATCGGGCGCCCATCCGCTGTCACATGTCTGTCAACAGTCAGCGAAGGACACGACAACAACAACAACAAAATTTCAGTATAAATTTATCAGCGAGGGTGGGCCGAAGAGTTTGCGAGCTAGCAAAACTAATTATAGATTATATTTAATATATTTCAAATATATTTTTAAAGAGAGCTCAAGTTTTAATGATAATTTATTTAATTTTCTGCGAGGGTAGCTTGAAAAGTTTGCTATTTATATATATGTATGTATGTATAAAGATAATAAATGTATTATTTTTTTATTTTTAATATATTTATATTATTTTTTTGCCATTTAAAATATAAAAAAAATATATATTTATATACGAGGGTAGATTGATAAGTTTGCAGATCAGACTGTAATTATATATGTACATATGTATATATAAACATTTAAATTTACTAAAATATATTTATTTGAGTATAGTGCACTAGTCTCTAAATAAATAATTTACTATGCGAGGGCAGTTTGAAAAATAAACATAAATTTAGTTAAGTTTACCTACATAAGCCATATATATATGTATATCGCTATATATATTTAACTATATATAAGTTATATATTTAACTATATTAAAATAACTAACATAAATATATATATTTTTTAGTTTTCTGTCAACTTGTCAAACTACCCTCGCATGTGCTTGCATACACGTATTGTGCGTAACCAAATATGCTTTGCTGTGGCCCTCTGCGTGCGTCAAGGCGGAAAATAAAGATTTAATCGGCATTTACGTATAATATTTTTAGGTTTTTATGATAATGCGTTCTGCTTCTTCTTCCTTCTCTATGGAACTCAACGAGCGACCCTTCAAACGGTTGAGCCTGTCATTTGTGTGTGTGTGTGTGTGTGGAAGCCAAAGAATGGAATATGCGAACTTTTATATATTGTACTTACGTCGAGCAGCATTTGATAAAGAAAAAGTATTTTGTGTCCCTCGCTGGACGCACTGAAAAGGGGAAAGTGGGAAGGGGGAAGGAGTGAGGAGTGAGGGGGAGGAGCAGCAGGAGGGCTGAGGCAGCTGATTAACGTGTCCGAATATGCCTGAGCATGAATATCGCACTTGAACTATTTCATATCAGAAGAGACAGAGAGACAGAGAGAGAGAGAGAGAGAGAGAGAGAGAGAGAGAGTGAGAGAAAGAGATATAGGCAAAGGTATGGAGCAGAACATACAAAGTGAAAGGGAAGAGGTCAAACAGAAGTAGAGGAAGTCAAAGAGAAAGACAAAGAAAGACAAAGAAAGAGAGAGAGAGAAAGAGAGATGGAGAAACCCAGAGAAGAAGACACAGGGAAAGAGAATCAGGGAATGAGAGACAAAGAGTCAATTGCATTCGTTATTATTCCATCTTTGGCTGGTTGCCATGGATCGAAGCACAACAAACGGCCGTCGAAATGGCAACAAAAGGTGAAATGGGTTTTAATTTCAATTTGTACAACAATCCCGTTATATCAGAGTTGCCACTGTTTTTATATAATTTCGCATGCGGATCTAAAAACAAAGTGGAAAACCCGAAATGCCAACGCAACTGGGCAGACAATCAAATAAAGTCACGCCGCTTTAACATTTGCGGTCGGCGGGACGGCGCGAGGGGCCGGGTGATGGACAGTTTTTGGCTGTGGGTAACACGATATGCACACACACACACGCACACGTACACAGGGGCAATGCAAAAGGCTGCAGGACATGTACACGAAATTAATTTGCAACGAAGGGCATGGCACGCGCGCTCTCTCTCTCTCTCTCTCTTCCCCTTACTCCGCCTCCCTCTCTCTCTCTCTTACTTTTAATCCAACATGATATGATGCTACAGGAAAATGCAAAATGTAGCCGGAGTCCAGCTGCTGAACCTGAACCTGAACCCGAATATGCCGCCACGCCCCCCTCACGAGAGGCCACGCCACGCCGACTGACTGCAACAAAAATCAGAAAGCGGATTAAACGTATTCGTGAGAATTCGTCAACGATTTCACACCTGTTCGACAATCGCGCGAGTGTTTCTGTGTGTGTGTGTGTGTGTGTGTGTGTGTGCGGCTGTGGGTTGTAGGCGTGGTCCGGCATAAAATGCCAATTAGAATTTCAAGTTCGCAGTCCGTTGGGCTGCGCCACGCCTTTGGGCAACATCCCCGACTTTTTCGCCAGCGCAAATTGTTTATCGCCTTCCGGGCGCTTTATTAACTTTACGGCTGGCCGAACTCTGACCCGTAGTCTGAGCAGGGATCTCTCTCTCTCCCTCTCCCTCTCTCGCTCTGTGGTTTCTCCTGGTCAGCGGCATTTTACGGACTTTCGATTTTCATGTGTTTCAATTCGATTTGCTTTGGTTTCGGTTTCGCCACTTCATTCCACGTCATTCCTTGTTGTTGTGCTCTCTCGCACCTTTCTGGACTCATTGCCAGCCTTCCCGCTCCGCTTTTTTGCTTCTTGCGAAACCCTTTCCCTCCGGCCGGGCGTAACGCGGAAATGCACTCAAAATATTAAATGCTTCAGTAGTTTGCAATTATTGTGCGCGCTGGCCTTGTGCTTAATTTATAATACGACTCCGGCGTGAGACTCTGCGACAGGACTCCGCCGTGGCCGCACAGCTGTCCGGCTGTTGACCAATCGCTCCTCTTAAGTGCTTGCTCATTCAAAATACGCACTTTTTAAAGGATTTCTTTGAAATCAGGCGAGATTGATGCCTCCGGACAGAGACGGACGTTCATAGAGCCGTACTAAGATTACACACAGAGCTACAAATATGTGGGAGAGTAGCGGGAACTATGATGGCAGAGGTAGGGACACGGCTCGAGGACCTTGGTCAGGGTAAATCGAAGTCGAAGTCGAAGTCCAAGTCGAAGTCGAGGTCAAAGTTGTCTTCAAGTTGTCTGGCGCAAAACTTTCAATTGCTGTTGGGTCTTATCTTTATTATCGTTGCTTTTATTACGCTGACCATACCTAAGGAGGGGGCGTGTCAGGGCGGGGTGTGTATTACTCACAAAGTATGTCATGTGTCATAAATGACAGATTCTTAGGCATGCTTCATTGATCCTTTTTTGGCCGCAACGCTTTTTACGATGCCACCACAGAGGCGCGCAGAGATACGCCCGAAGATGCTCTGCGTGTGTGTGTGTGTGAGAGAGGGAGGGAGATAGATGCTAGCTAAATTGTTGCAGTATCTGTCGCACACACACGCGCGCGCGTGTTTGAAGTTTGCTTTTGATAAATGAATGGATTTTCAAAGGCGACGTTAATGAAATACGCACACAACACGAAACACACTCGCCACACACTCGCACACACAGCCAGAGCTCAGGCAGAGGATGTTGGCTAGCTCAGCATGTGTTCCGTGCGAGAGTGAGTGTGTGTGTGTGCTTCTATATATCCTTCAATCTATCAAACTCACGTGTCCGTCGTGTCTCAATTTACTCGCTTAGTTTATGTTCAACTCGAGGAAGGCTTCTTCTGCCCGCTTGCCTCTCTGCGTTGCCAAGTATTTTGATAGAGTCCGTTTGGCATATTTATGAAGTCAACGCAGCGGGCATTGAAAGGACACAAACAACAATGCACAGGAGTGTGAGAAGGACAGAGTGAAAGATAGCACCAGACAGAGACAGAGAGAGAGAGAGAGAGAGAGGGGGAATGAACCCTGTTGGCCTTTTGGCTAATGCTCTTGATTTTTGCATAGCATTAGAAATTACTTCAGTGAGAGGCGAGATTGAGACATGCACAGCTCAGATGAACCAGTTCAATTGGCATCAGCATTGGAGTGAACTACGAGAGGTACATGAACATATATAAATGTCGATAAATCATAGTTATTTATACTTGCAACTATGTTATCGATATCTGATTTTCGATAAATCATTAATAGTAAGCCGTGGATCTAGCTGTTATCGCTATCGACTATCGATATATTATATCATCATTAACATTTTCAAAAAATACACTTATTTTAGCTCTCAACTATCGATAAATCCAAAATTGGCTTTCTGTACATCATATTCTACTATCGATAAATCAAGAATTGTAGATACCTAACCTAATCATTAATAACACTCAATAAGTCGTCAGTCGTTATCGATATAGTTTGTTATCGATATCCAACTTGCGTAATAAATATAAACAATCGATAAATCATAATTAGCATGTCACAGGATTTGATTATCGATATTAGCTGTGATAAATCATTAATCAGTTGAGTTTAGCTGACTATTGATATGTTTATCAGCGCTATCGACTATCGATATATCTTAAATCGCTTGCAAATGCACTTAAGTTGCCAGAGCTCGCACCGGTACAGCGGCTCACTCAGTCTCTATCTCTCACTTTCTCTCGTTGGCTCACTCAGCCCATCTCTGGGGCAATCCAAAAATACTTAGCAGCCACGTCAAATGTCACTAAATAATGCAGAGAACCAATTACCAAGGCGAAGGCGAAATCAAGTGATCCCACTTGCAAATCCGAGCTGCTCTTGTTGGTGTTGCATCACTTCTCTTAGTTGTCATTGTTGTTGTCGCTGTTTGGTGCTTTGTTTTCGCCTGTGGCGCCTGGGCGCTGAAAAGTATGCCACATCGAAAATCGAACCAAAAAGCAAAAGCAAAAGCAAACGCATTAAAAGCAACTTAATAATTCAGATCGAAGTCAGCAATCAGCGCCGCTGACATGTTGACAAACGACGCAGCGAGCGCACAGCATACAGCCCACACAGAGCGGAAAAAAAACGTAAGAGGGGGGGCGTGGCGGGGGCAGGTCACGTGAGGATGAGGACAAGAGATTTACATTTTCAAAATCGAATGGCGACATAAGCCACCGCAAAGCAAAAGACACGCAACCACAGCCATAATGAAATCCATGATAAACAAGATAAACGAACTCAACAAAAAGTACATGCACACACACACACACACATACACAGGCGTACACTCTATCAAGATTTATGTATGTGTGTGTGTGTGTGTGTGAGATGAGAGAGTGTTTGGCAGACTCGGCATATACTCTACAGAAATATATTTGCAGCAAGCTCTTATGTATTCAAGGTGACTTAAAGTGTGCATGAATGAATCATTTATGAGTCACTTATGAATCATGAATCATATATGAATCATGAGTCATGAATCATTGATGAATTCATTGATGATTCATGACTCATTTAGCCATATTTGCATTCCATTTTCTTTATAGGAGTTGCAGTTGCCTCATGCAATCGCAACACTCAAAGCAATCGAGTCATCCCGAAAGCACTCAAATCATTCAAATGACTCAATATGCTCATACATATGAATCATCTCCAATAAATCAAAACATTTGCTCAATTATGAGTTTAATATTATTACATTTTTTACAAAATTTCAAATTTCAAAATCATTTGAATCATTTCGTATAGCTCAAAGAGCAGAGCACATTGCAATATGAATAGAAGCGAATATACTTTGAATAGCACACGAATCACTTGCTAGCATATGAGCTAACAAACTGTCTCTTCCGAGAGTTAGACCCACTCACAGTCAGGGCATGGGCAATGGAGTCGCGTCTTGCTGCCTTGGTGACAACCGCTGATACATTTGCTTATATCTATTTCAGTCCTGTTTTGGCATATCGGCTTGCAAAGCCACCACAAATGCTGGCAACCACCTTGTGGACCAGCCCCGCCCGCAAAGCACCACCAGCCGAAGCCTTTTGCTTTAGCCACTGCTGCACTGGCGGCGGCTCATCTTTGCCCGCTGTCAATGTTGTCGTCGATGTCTTCGTTTGCAATCAATGAAAGATTTATGACAGCAAATACACAGACACACACCCACACACACACACACACACACCCACACACACATTGGCTGCCTCTTCTTCTACTGCTTCTTCGGTTTTTTTTTTTTATGTCACATCATTATTTTTATTATGACGCTGCCGGCGGCGTCGGCCCGTTATTCGAGAGTGATTAGTGACTAAAAATGACAACAATAATAATTGCATTGGCTCTGCGTGCGTGTGTGTGTTGGGGTGTGTGTTAGTGTGTGTTGGTGTGTGTGTGTGTCGGCCACATAATTGATGTCCCATCCATGTTATTCGATATGATTCACAAATAAGTACAAATATTTGCTATCGCCGAGCGCTATGCAGCTTTCCAGGAAAAACTGATTGGTTTATGCCACATGCCGTCGCTAGATGGCGCCAAAGTGTCCGCCAGCACTGGCAACAGCAGCTAACACCGGACTTAAAGGCGCTCCACAGCACAATTTTGCTGCTTTAGCTTCGATGAATCCACGTGAAATTATTGAAATTGAAGTGGAAAGATTCAGGAATCGATAGATTATCTCTGACTATATAGTTTGACTCAATTAGATTGAGTGTATGAGTGAGTCGGAGTCCGAGTTGACGTAAGCTAACTCATAGTTGTGTCTGAGGCCATTGAAAATGGACGAGCTGAGGTGATATGACCATCTGTCCGCTTGTGTGTCCGCCGTATGACTGTCCGTCCATCATCCAGGCTATCCATCTGTCTGTTTGCCTGTCTACCTGTCTGCCCATAAGTCTATCTCTCTGTCCGTCCGTCTGTCCATCCGTCTGTACGTCCGTCCATCTGCCAGGCTGTCCGTCCGCCTGTTCGCCCGACTATCCGTCTAACCGTCTGTCTGCCTGTCTGCCCATAAGTCAGCCTGCCCGTCCGTCTCTCTGTCCGTCTGCCCGTGCATCTCTATGTCCGTCCGTACGCCTGTCCGTCCGTCCGTACATGAAGTGTTTATTGGTTGTAATGTAAGCTCTTCCCAGGGCTCAGGGTAGCTTCAAGTCGCACAGTTCCGACTAGAGAAGAGCGAAAGACAAATAGAGCTGTTGCTGAACGTATGTATTCTATAGCTTCCGATCCGGCCGATCGGCGGCTCAAGTTGTCGCCTCAAGTTTCAGTTCTGTTTTCAGGCTCAACTTTGGCTTAAGGCAACGCATTCGATTCGATTCGATTCGGTTTGGTCCGCTGCGGCGCTTGGCTTTTTGGAAAATTTGTAAGTTAGTTGCGTTCAACTTGGACATGCAGCAGCAGTTGCTGCTGTGTGTGTGTGTGTGTGTGTGTGTGTGTATTGTCTCTATTATCTGTTGTCTGTTGTCTGCTGTCTGCTGTCTGTTGGCTGCTGTTTTGCTGTCTGCTCACATTTTGACACTAACTGCATTTTGTAGACTTTTAGCCACGCCCCCAACAAACAGCTCTGCCGCCCAGCGTCCCATTTGCAAGCTGTAAGTGAAATCTTTCAGTGCGTGTAAAATGCCGTTGCTCGGTTTTTGGGTGCCACGCCCACACACTTGCAACAGCAGCAACAACAACAACAACAAGAAGAAGATGAAGAAGAAGAAGCAACGAGTTGGACAACAATGAAATGCTTTTAGCATCGAGCTGCGAGCTGCGCCAAGCGAAATTAAGTTAACAACATACAGCGAGCGACGGAGAGACAGAGACAGAGATAGAAAGTGAGAGAGAGAGAGAGGAGAGAGAGTGTGCGAGAGAGAAAAAAAAGTTTTGTTCACTGTTTTTATTGAAAATTGAGTTAAAAAACAGAAAGTGTCGACGTCGACGAGTCGTTTGCTGCGTGTTGTATTTTATTTCAACATGCTGCTGCTGCTGCTGCTGCTTCTTCCAATTGTTACACACACACACACACACACACGCACACACACACACATGCCTGTATGCACTCACATAAATTGTTGTTCATCGTTTACTTTTGCCCTAAGCCCAAATCGAACGCAGCCATCAAAAGTCTTCAAACAACAAATCATAATTTTGTTCAGTGTAAGCTAGAAAAGGCAAAGCTAGCACACTTTTTTTTCGCGTGTAGCGTTCTCTATGAAAACTGGCATAGTTTTTTCAAGTGCATGCTTAAGCAATGAAAATCGAGCTGAATGCTGAGCTCTTGACTGCTCAAGCCGAGCTTTGCTTAGCTCTTTCGAGTCTGTCAGAAAAAGTACTTGAAAATATTGAATAAATATTTGAAAATATTTAGTTAATCACAAAATGAAGGCTCTTTTTCTTTGAGTGTATTCGAAAGTAGGCATTTTTTGGCTTCAATATGAATTTGATTTCCCAGCTGTTGCTGCTTTTGTGTGTGTCAATTAGCTACGCCAATTTTCATTAGGAAATATATTAGGAAAAATGTAATTAGCACAGCATTTTTTGCGGCTTACCTAAAGATATAGTTGAAGATTGCGGATTCTTATTTGAAAACTTAATCAAAAAAATCTAAATATATTATTAGAATTTTCTTTGTTTTCACACTTTGTTAACTTGCTTCGGCTTGTGGTATGAAAAGTCAATCAAAGTCAAATCATTGGAGATATCGAAGCTGGTTTAAGTATTCACGAGAAGGAAGCTTGCTCTTGATAGAGATGCACAGAAAACCTTTTGAATTGTAGCAGCTTTCTTTGACTTGTATAAATTTATGTCGGCGGACTATTAATATAGATATATCTATTATAAGACTTATCTTGAGGCTTACTCTGATTAAAGCGAGTCCATACGACTACTTCTTCAGAGCACATGGATCAGGCAGCCCCTTCAGACCCCCTAACAAGGCCATTGCTGCTTACTAGCAGCTCAATCAAACCAAATTATACAACACTGTTTCTAACACTGATATGAATATCGATAACCACATCTTTTTCCTTTTTCCTGCTCTTGCAGCTCTTTTGCGGAAGTAAAACTTTTATTTTCCACACAGCATGGTCTAGCAGACCTGCTCTGCTGCTCTCCATTGTCTTACGTCTTTTGTTAACGCTTTATTTATTTGGCATAATTAAATGAATGCGCGTCCAAAGATTTTGTCAATCTGTTGCTGGCGCAGCCGTTGCGGCTGGCTGCGACGTTAACCAGACAAAGTTGCGCTTAGGTGCTCCAAGGAATCTCAATAAAAGTTGTCGACAGGGCAATAACATCAACACAGAGACAGAGACAGAGAGAGAGGGAGAGAGAGGAGAGAGTGAGCGAAAGTCAGGCCAGACGCCTCTTTAGTGCTGCCAAATCAGCGCAGAGATCACACAGGACTCGCCCTCTCTGTGTGTGTGTGTGTGTGTGTGTGTGAGCATAAAATTTATAAATTATTGAATCTATGAAAATATGAACATCACGTACGCGACGACGCGCGCTTTAGCTGCCTTTGCTTGTGTTGTTTTTTTTTCTTGCTTCCTGCTCGAACTATTCAGCAGATACATCTGCAGGCCACAGATATACAGATACAGATACATAGATACATAGATACATAGATACATAGATACATAGATACAGATACAAGCAAGACAATCGCACAAAATGAACTTACAGTTATGCAGAAAAAGCCAACTGTGTGCGTGTGTGTGCGTACGTCAGAATATGCACAGAATTTCATTACGCTGCCTGCGTTCGTCGTTCGTTTTTATAAATAAATAAGTTGGCAGCCCTGCCAACCAGCCCAGCCCAGCGCAGCCTGCCAGCCTGTTTATTTGTTTGTTCGTTTGTTTGTTGTTTGTTAAAGTTTGTTCATCTGTTTCGTCGCGTTCGACGTGCTCAACATTATTGGCGGCTTCGCTGGTTACACCAAGATACCAATTGAGGTATGAGGGTTGTAATACACCGCCCCACCCACCAGGCAAACTCCTATCTATCGAACCCCCATCCCATCCCAGCCCATCTTAACCATAGTTTGAAAAGGCGTCTGCCAGCAATAACGGTGCCAACTAGAAAACTTTTCTAATAATTCGTTTGATGAATTTCTTTTCCACGACACCAAAAAAAAAGAAAAGAAGAAGAAAAGCCAGCAGAAGCCAAATAGGAAAAATGAGAAAAACGGCAGAAGTCGCAGTGGTTGAGAGCTGAGGCTATATTCATTGCCTGGTCGCAGTTGGCGCAGCTCTTCGAACTGAACTATGATAGCAATGCATAAGAGCTTTTAGCAAATAAACAATAAACCAGCTGTCAGCCAGCGCTCAAAAGTGTCGATGCCAAGCCCACTGCGACTAACTAATATGCAGATAGATGAATGCGCGCCGAGTAATGCGTGATCCACTTTGAATTACTTTTGACTGACATTCCTCAGGCATATTGGAATCGCACTTGCTGGCTGGCTGAGGCTGGCTGGCGCACAGACTCACACTCAGTTGTGCTTTACGAATACTGGGCCCCAGATGGAGCCCCTCATAGGCCAATAGAGTAGACAGTGGAATCGGGACAAGTATGAGTGTTATGCAGTACTGTATATCGTAAATATATAATATGAATCGTATATTGTATATCGTGTATTCTATTTTATATGTGCGATATCTTATGTGATGTATTTTGTATAGTATAGTATACCGTAAATAGTATATCGTATATTATCGATATGTAGTATGTCGTATATAATGTATGGCATGCAGCATATCGTATATCATACATCTTTAATCGTAAAGCTTGTATGGTATGTAGTACATTGTGTATCGAATATCGTGTATGATATGCAGTATCTAGTATATCGTATGTACTTTATCGTAAAGCGTGTATGGTTAGTAGTATGCCGTATGCAGTATACCGTATATATGTATAGTATATCGTATATATGTATAGTATATCGTATATATGTATAGTATACCGTATATACGTATAGTATATCGTATATCTGTCCATCTAATATTGTCCTTGGAACAGCTACAGCAAATCGAACCATCGATCACCGACTAAATCAGAAATATTGCTCTATTTTTTAAGATGTCCAACAGTGGATCCTTTTATTTACAACATATTTACAATAGTTACTCCATTAAAAGTTGACGCCAACTTCGAGCCCCTCGCAACACGATAAGGGGCGGGGTACCGTCCTGCAAGGGAAAGATATATACATTAGATATTTGATATCAGATCAGGAAACCGGAAGCTCTTTGAGACTTACAGCAGAACGATGAAATTGTGTGTACGTCGTATCGAATATTTTGAGAATGTTTGGACCGGTTAACGAAACCAGAGAGAGTTTCGTTGTATTGTTTTCCATTTTTGTTAAGCTGACAATCGCTCGCTGTATGATCTTAATATTGAATTGGATCCCATGCGGATGTTATAGATATTTGCACGACGCCAACCGAAGCGCGTTACGAAGGGGCGCGGTACCGTCCTGCAGCGGGAGTCTCTTAGTGAATATCGAGAGAAATATATTATATATATATTATATATACTTACGATTTGAATGGAGAACCAATTGAAGACTATATACTTTAGTTGCAGCCTAATTTTGTGTGGTTTCTTATCAATCTAGTGTGTAATTCATTTAAAATCGCCCGACCTCGATTTCGAAGCGATCTTAATATTTGATAGTCTTAATTTTATAGTCGTAATTCTAGGAACGAAGAAATATATATATATATATATTATTATATTACTTTCATCAGATCAGAGTACTTACAAGTTGGTGAGAAGATGTCCATATCCTTATGGAGTTTCATACGCGTTATAATATATATATTTCTTCTTATTATTATTTGATGATGATGCATTTTGAGTTATATATATTTATATATATATACACACATATATATTATGTATGTCTTAGTTGGCTAGTTATATATTTATGTGTGTAAGGTATATGTATATGTATATGTGTAAGTGTTAAGTATATAAAATATTGCTTAAGTATATGTTTATGTATGCGTATGCGTATGTGTACATGTTTGCTGTGTGTGTTGCTTAAGTCGGTGTATAGTCAGTACATTGCTTATGTCTGTGTATTTCTCGTGTGTATATATGTATGTGTATTGCAAATACCTGTTTATTGCGTCTGTCTATAGGTGTTCATGGTATATTGTATATTGTATATTGTATATGTATATGTATATATGTAAATGTATATGTATATGTAATGTCTAAGTATATGTACAAGTAATTAATATATTGTCATGGTTATGGTTATTGTTTTGGTTGCTGTTGGTTAAGTGTTTGTTTTATTCCGTTGCGTTTATGTTCGTAGTTGACGTTGACATCCACCAGGCACGCTCAGAGAATTCTTCGCGATCCACACCAAGAAGGCCATGATTACACTATTGGCATCGCTAAGCTGGTATATTTTGGTTCGTTTCTAAGCCCAACAAAAATATTTATAGTTAATACAGTTTTTAAGGTTTACCTTGAGTCCTGTACCTGGTAACCATGGCCTTAGAAGCTGGCTTATTTTGCTGGAGATGCGTATGGATATACATGTATTAATATATATATATATATATATATATATATATATATATATATAAGTTGACCGCAGGATCTAAAAAAAGAAAGGATATAACGAATAGGTTTAATATTTTTAAAAATTATTAAAATAAATTTAATTTTGTAAAAAAAATTTAGAAAAAAAATTTTATTTAGAAAAAATTTTAACGTCACGACTTTTTTATCCACCACACACGTACTTGTCAAGCGTTTTTTTTTTTTTATATAGATAATTGGTATAAATGGAAAATATAATCGAATTTTGTAAGCAACTTCAATTTTGATTTCATTTCAGTTCACCAACAGTTATTGGAAGTAAAAACAAATCCGAAAAAAAAAAACATTTTAAAATAAAATATTTTCACAAAAAATTTAGAATTTGGGAATTTGACCCGCTCCAGGAGAGCTGCGAGTACAAACTGAGGAATTTTCGTTTGTCGATTTAGCTCCTCGACTCGGAGCTCGGCAAAGCCTACTTGGATCAACAAAAAATCGGAAGAAAATTTGATGAAAAAATGTAGAAAAAATTTGATGAAAAAAATTGAAAAAAAAACTGTATTGAAAAAAAATTGAAAAAAAAATTTTTTTTTTTTAAATTTGTGAAAAAAAAATTTTATTTAACAAAAATTTGATGAAAAATTAAAAAAAAAAAATAAAAAAATTGGCAACGAATACTTACTTGATTAGTGTGTTTACAGTTAATTGATATAAATGGAAACTATTAACGAATTTTGCGTTTTGCCAACATTTTGGTTGACTCTACGTTAACTGCGAAACATAATAAGAATTTCAATTTTGAATTATTTCAGTTCACCAAAAATAATTGGAAAAAAGGTGTAAAATCCGAAAAAATAAACATTTTAATATATAATATTTTTACAAAAAATTTAGAATTTGGGAGTTTGACCCGCTCCTGGAGAGCTGCGAGTACTGACTGAGGAATTTTCGTTTGTCGATTTAGCTTCTCGACTCGGAGCTCGGCAAAGCCTACTGGGATCAACAAAAAATCGGAAGAAAATTTGATGAAAAAATGTAGAAAAAAATTTGATGAAAAAAATTGAAAAAAAAAACTGTATGGAAAAAAAATATGATGAAAAAAAAATTGAAAAAAAAAATTGTATAAAAAAAATGTATGAAAAAAAATTTTTATTTAACAAAAATTTGATGAAAAATAAAAAAAAATTGGAGACTTTTTTATTCAGCAACGAAAAAAATTTTAATTTAACAAAAACTTGATGAAAAATATAAAAAAAAATTAAAAAAAATTGGCGACTTTTTTATTCAGCAACGAATACTTACTTGATTAGTGTGTTTACAGTTAATTGATATAAATGGAAACTATTAACGAATTTTGCGTTTTGCCAACATTTTGGTTGACTCTACGTTAACTGCGAAACATAATAAGAATTTCAATTTTGAATTATTTCAGTTCACCAAAAATAATTGGAAAAAAAGGTGTAAAATCCGAAAGAAAAAAAAACATTTTAAAATAAAATATTTTCACAAAAAATTTAGAATTTGGGAGTTTGACCCGCTCCTGGAGAGCTGCGAGTACTGACTGAGGAATTTTCGTTTGTCGATTTAGCTCCTCGACTCGGAGCTCGGCAAAGCCTACTTGGATGAACAGAAAAATCTGAGCACTCGAATGGCCAACTAGATTGGGTATGGAATTTGACTAAGTTGTCGACTGGAAACTGAGTGGGTTGAGCTCTTTATTTGTCCTTCAGCCGATTAACGTGGAGTATAATAAATATATTTGAATTATGCGCATTACTTGAGATGCACACACAGATAGAAAGAGAGGGGGAGAGAGAGAGAGAGAGAGAGAGGGAGTGGGGGAGAGCTGGTAAATCCAACTGTAGTCAAGGCGAGCATGTTTGCATTTGGTCTTAGCCACCACCAGCCATGAGCTCCATCAAGCCGTGTACCACAGCTCGTATACGTAATCTATTTAATGCAACCAAGCAAGCGTGCGAGCTGTACGCTGTGTGTGTGTGTGTGTAGCTGCTCGCTTTGGCATTATCAACTCATAAATATTTATTGAATTTTAAGAAATTTTCAAAAATTGGTTACAGAAGTAGCCAAAGGTCCGAGGCCAGACCAGACCAGACCAGCCCAATCTCTGACTTCGGCTGCTGCGTGGGTGGGCAGCTTCGACGACTTGGCTATCAACAGATATCCGTCATCGATTCTTCTTAGTCGCTATCCCTTACTCACCCTCTCGCTCAGCACCAACACCACCCAGCCGCCGCGCTGCTCGGCTGTCGTTCCGTTTGCATTCTCTTATTTGGATTATAATTTTTTCCATTTCACATATGAATGCGTTTGCTTTCGCTCTCTCTCTCTCTCTCTCTCTCTCGCTCTCTCTCTGTTTATCTGTATTTCTTTATCTCTCTCTCTCTCTTTCTGCTTCTCTTCTTTGCTCTGGTCCGTCCAGTTGTCAATTTCCATTTTCATTTTCATTGCAAAGAAGAAGCGTTGAGCATTGCAATCCTCGGGGCACGCGTAACTCGAAGTAGCTTTCTCTCCTGGCTGCGCAAAAGATTAAGCAAAATTGTTGCCAAACGAAAAACCCGGCCAAAAAATTGAAAGCAGTTAAAGCAACGAAAGATGCCAACAAGAGTTGAGCAGATATTGCGAATATGTTTATTGCGATATTGGCTAAATTATATTGTTTTCTTTGCTTTGATTGATTGATGGGATGATGTATGATGGTGAGAGGCGAAATATTATTATAGTTCTAGTAATTATATTGCCGTTCTATGCAATTCTCATCAAGTAGAAGTAGCTCTTATAACTACATATATGCGGCATATGAATATCTACTGAATATAAGACCTTTCTTTGCGATTCTCATCTACTGGTGTAGCACTTAGATGTGCATATATGTATAATTGTGGTATATAAGATGAAACAGGAGGCAGTTCTATGGCCTTTCTCTGCGATTCTCATCAATACGTATGTTTGTTTATATATAAACTGTAAAATATATACGACAATACATACACCACTTTATGCATGCTTCCTCAGCTCAAAACTATTTACTGCTCTCCTATGCAATTCTCATCACTGCCAATAGTACTCCCATATATATCAATCCCTATCACCTGCGCTTCCTCTATCTCTCTATTAGTCTCCAATTACTTTTACAGCTCTATTCACATGCCCCCCACCCTCCTCCTCTTTGACCATGGCCCTTTGCGAACGGCAAATCAATCCGCAGAGCTCATGTTTATTGATTCTAAAAACACGCAAATATCGCGTACTTAGCTAATTAATAGACAAAACCGACAAAGGGCCAATTGGCTCGGTTAACGGTGAGTTTGAAGCCCGTTCCATTCCGTTTCGTTTCTTTTTGGCCGGGCCATGCAACAGCTTCTGTGGCGCATGCAATTGAACACTTTGGCGCTGTGTTTGTAATTATGAAATGAACTTTGACCCGATGCGCGACCAATCTCCGTGGCGCTTTGGCGCTTTAATCGCATTAAAATGCACATAGCGGCGCGCATCGGCCACGCCTCACGCCCACAATATGCAAAATTAACTTGTTGATGTGACGAAACGAAGCGGGCATGCGGCCGGGCATTGGGCGATGGGGAACACCCATTTGATGGCTGTTTGAAAATCGTTACGTGTTCGAATCTTATTAGTGGTTTATAATTACAATTGTATACAGGCCAATTATGTTACGAGACAAAGCGAGTGGTGCGCACAGGTATGTGTGTGCGAGTGGGTGGGTGACTCTATGGGTGGGTTGGCAGGTTGAGTGTGGGTATGGTTAATTAACCAACGTCAGAGCTAGCCTTTGAGTGTCTAAGTGTCCGTGTGTCCGTGTGTGTTTGGGTATCTCGATAATGATGTTCATTTCAAAAGCAAATCTCATAATATACACACACCCACACACCCACACACACTCACAGCTAGAGAATTGTCTTCATGTAAATGGACACAGCAATTTATGCATATGTATTTGTTGCATAACTTAGCGCTCAGATAACACACACACAACAAATAGAAACACACACACATATGCACACTTGGCAATTCCTTCACACCGCCAATTTGCGCAATGGGTGCATCGCTGCACCACTGGACGTACGGCCGGACGGACGGGACTATTACTATTTCAAAGTGTATTTGGTAATTGAATCCACGTCTGCAATCCGTGGTCTGTGGTCGATAATTTCATTTTAAGCCACATTTCGAATACAAATTAGAGACGTTCGAGCTTGTCAAGCGGCTGCGTTTATGATGCACCCAATTCCGTCCGGGCCAGACCCTAAGACAAAGCCCCCCTCAGCAGGCAGACGACGAGGAGCGAGCACTACTGACAGCTGGCCGACGTAGCAATTGCAATTATTTCAGACAATTGGATGGATTTGACGAGTCCAATTGTGTGCTTCCACGAAGATCTCTGAGGCGAATGGTGTAGCGTTACGCTTACCAATGGATATCGACTTGGGGATTATACATATATGTATATGCTTGAGATGGGCTGCATTCCCAACTTTGTGAGGTATCTAAGTGGAGGACTTTCCTAAATGAATATCTCTTTAGTAAATATTGGGATAAGAATCGTATTCTTCTGTATATATATATAGTCTTTATTATATCTATAACACTTCCGTTAGCCAAGTGTTCACATAGAATTTTCTAGCTAACTATCTATTATTATAAGCAAAAGTTTTCTATCTTATCTTGCCGCTTAGCTAACCAGCGCTTTCTAGCTATTTATCTTGACACCCAGGCATTCCCCACAATCTAGATTAGCTTCGTTATCTCATCAACAACTTTGTGGATCTGCGTAAGGTCGTATAGTTTGGGATCTTTGTGTTGCGACTTAACAGACGCGTGCTAACAGCGCTCTGTGTGTAACTCTTATAACTGTTCTATGAACTGCTATAAAACACCCTGCCAAGCGCTCTGCTGTTAAGCTCTGCGCCGACGCCAGCTTCAAAGAGCGAGTCGCATAAGCCAAAGAGCCAAAGAGCGAAGCGCTGTTAACTCGAATGTAAAGCGAGTTCCTGTTAAGGCCACAGGCAGATGGAGCTAATGAAATGCCAAGAGATGTGATTGATGGCGAAGAGAGTAGCAGGTTCTTATACGCGTGGTGTGTGTCCTGGCTAAGTAGTCCTGGTTCTGGTAGGATATGAGCTGTCTGTAAGGGTGGGTCAGCTAGAGGGTGACAAGTGGCATGCAAAGTCACAGAGAAATAGTAAAAGTATGTTTAACTCAGTGTAAGCGGCGCCTTTTATAGCACTCTGTAGTCTGTTATACGTATAACAGCTGTTATACGCGCATCTCTCTAACATTTAGTGAGCGCAAAGAGCGTTTGGCTCTCTTTCTGCTGCTGCTGCTGCTGCGGCTGCTCTCACTGTTTCCGTTAAGTTAACAGAGCGCTATGTTAACTAACTATTACATAACTGTTATACAATCAACCGTAAGGAAGGACTTGCCGTCAACATTTTTTGGGAGTGCGCCGCACATGCCACACTGAGGCACTCAGCGCTCAGCCCAAACAAAGAAATGCTGCGAACTTTGATTGCAACACGAATGAAAATGTTATAAATCGATTGACACAGGCAACGCAAGAACACGCGACAATTTACAAGCTGCTTGCAAGCCTCATTGCTAGACTCTCTCATACGCTTTGGAGTTCATTTCACGTAAACTTGTTGAATATGAGTCGAGTATGCATCATGCTGATTGTATTATGACTCAATAGGTATTCGTTCAGTCTGTATTCCTAACTGCTTAGAATGTGGGCATAATTGGTTCATGCTGAGTTTTTTGCTTGGCTGCTGTCACAAGGCGGCGAGGCTTTAGGCTTAGAAGTGCTAGGAGAAATTTTCAATAAAAAATCTGAGTAAATTTATGTATTTAGAAAAATATTTTTCGAAATTTCATTTTATTTTTAAAATAAATTCTTAAAGTTTCCTTTCTTTAAAATATATTTTTTAAAATTTGCTTATTCAATATAATATATATATATATATTATTGAAAAAGAAAAACTATTTTGTATTATTTTTACGCAGTTTTTTAATATTTTAGAATTTTTATTTAATTATTTTTTTTTTATTTAAAAAAATATTTTATATTAATTTTTTTTTAATGTCTTATTTATAAATTTATTAAAATAAATATTTTTAAAACTTCTTTTATTTGTAAAAAATTTATTTTCTTAAATTTATTTTATTATATTATTATATTTTTTATTTATTTATTTTATTTTATTTTTTTTTTTTACATTTTATTTCATAAAATATTTTCATTTTCCCCCATTTCATTTGTCACATATTTTAATAATTTCTACAAACAGATATTTTCTATCAGCTTGTAAACTTTATTGATTAAATTAATTTTCTTGCAATTTGATTTTTGATCAAATTTATTGCTTTAAAATTGCATAAACGAAAATGTTTTGTATTTGCATTTGAAGGGAGGGAAAGTCTTCGACTGTTTGATGCCCACGCCTTTCCCTTGATTGTTCAGGGTATTCATGGAAGATTTATTAGCCTCAATAATTGTAAAGAATGTGCACAAGAACAACAACAGCAACAGCAATAAGAGCAGCAGCAGCAACAGCAGAGAAATAAAAATAAAAACTTCTCACATTTGGTTTTTGCTAACAAATTTGATTTATAAATCATTTATTTGCATGCGCTGCGCCTCGCACACTTGCTCACCCTCTCTCCATCTCTCTGTGTCTGTCTCTCTCTCTCTCTCTCTCTCTCTCTCTGTCTGTCTCTTTATCCGGTTCGTTATTGATGTACATTAAGAAAAGTGCTAAAATATTAAAGCTAATTGTATGCAAGATATGATTTTTATTCGCAACGCGCGCTCCTTTCTATATGTGTGTGAGTGTGCGTGTGTGTGGGTGTGGGTGTGGGTGGGTGGTTGGAAAAATCAAAATTTTACGCTCTGTTACACATTCCTAAAGGCTGCACAAAGTTACGCCAAAAGCGAGCGGTAAATGTAGCCCGGGGTAGAGGTACGTGTAGGGCACGGGCACGGGCAAGAGGCTAGTGGCTTGAGCTTGGGGCTGTTTGCTGCATGGCGGTGGGGTTGCTTCAGTGCTTATGTGTATGTAGATATGTGTATCTATGTGTGCTTAAGTGCGTGTTTATGGCGCAATAAAACAGACCCTAACAGGCTAACACACACACACGTTGCTGCTGCTGCTGCATGCCGCCAGCCAAATGAAGCGACCAAAACGGCAGCAGCAGCGTAAGCCCAAGCCTTACCCAAAGCCCAAGCTCGAGCCCAGATTCAGAGCCAAAAAAGAAACTAGAAGAGAGAAGCGCAGCGAACAACCAGCTGCCCGTCTGGCCAGCTGTCTGGCAGACTCTGGCAGACTCTGGCTGTCTGGCTGTCTGGCAGCCAGCATCTTTGACTCTGTCTTTCCGCTTGTCTGCGACGCATTTATGACTTCCCCACACAGAGGCAGCTCTGGCTGCATAGCCTGCATATAGGCGCATAGACATATGTCTTATCACACACACACTCACATAGCTCTGCTGCCTGCTGTCAAATGCCATACTAAACCGATAATCCAATCATAAGTTATAGTCAAATGAGTTTGCTCCTCAATAAATTTTCGCCAACATCTTATTTTTTCACTGCCCTCGCCCAAGGGTCGCACAAAGTGTTCACTCAGCTTGGCACATCAAATGATAGATGCCGCATAGACTATATACATGAATATATATATATATATATATGTATCGTACTAGTTGCCATATCATATAGGTAGGCTTATGTTAGAGCTGTGTTTTTCCTCTTGCAGCAGGCAGCTGAAGTCAACCTGAGCTAACGATATTAATTGATATATTCCATTTTATTGCCAGAGTCTCGAGTAATGATTTGCAGCAATCATTTGACGTTTATGTTAACTGACAAAGAGTCAGAGACAGAGACAGAGACAGAGAGAGGGAGAGAGAGAGCTAGCCTACACATCTAACACGTTTCATATTGCACGAAACCAATTAGCCAGATACTCGACAAGTTGTCAGCTACTCAAATTTAACGCACTGCACAACTTGCAGCTCGCAATGTGCAACGTGCAACGAGCAACGAGCAACGAGCAACGTGCAACAACTTGCAGGGCAGGCAACGCAAATGGCTGTCGTTTGGTAGCAATGCCACAAGATGGGCCAGACCACCTGCCCGTTAGCCAGGCTACTGCCTGGCGCTGTACACTTAGCCACGCCCCCCAGGAAACAACTCGAGTGTGAAATGAAGCGATCGACGGCAAACTGGCGCCACATGGAAACCGAGCAGAAGTCATTTACGAACTGAAAAGCTAGAGTAATTAGAGCTGAGTTACGCCAGAAGTGGTGCATGAGAAACCCATCCAGAACTAAGATGAACTATGTGACCTCTTCAGTCTTTACCTATTCTATATTCATATTTGAAGTTGCCTTCGTTCATGACATCAAAAGTGGGCTATTCAACGTCTTTCTATAGATTACGCATGGCCTTATACCAAATTTGGTATCCCTAGCTCTCATAGTATTCGAGATACACAAGGGAAAACTAAGAAACTATGAGTAGTTTTCGATAGCTTTGGATAGGACTCGAAAGTTTTTGACTAGAAGTTATCTTAAAGACAGATAGCTATATGAAAGGCTTATCATAGGCATTGATGCTCTACATAGTTACTCCATCTAAACCATATTCCTCTGTCTTAATCTCCACATATCGATTAGATAGTGAAAAACCAAAATATTCATAATATTCATATGCGTCACGAGTACCCTTGTACCAAATTTCATAGCTAAAGCGCTTATAGTTTTCGAGCCAGAACAACTGACAGGTTTAGACATGGCTTTGGTTAGACGCGCCAACCGAATTATTCAAAACATTTGCAGCGCTTTGGGAATAATACAGAGAGAGAAAGGGTGGGAGAGAGAGAAAGGGTGGGAGAGAGAGAGAGGGGGGCGGGGGAGAGCTCATTCTGCAGGAGACAAAAAGTACAATTCACTTATAATTATGAGCACTTGTTATTGTAATATATGAAATATCCATAGATTGACTGCATAACTAATTAGCTAAGGGAGCTCGCAGCAGTCGGGGCGGGGCGTGGTGCGAGGGGGTGTGGTGCGAGGGCTTGCCCTTTTTGTGTGGCTGCTCCAGAGGACAATTTAACCAACTGGCCAACATTTTGCGCAGCAAATTTCATAAACGTGGCAAATGTCTGTGTGCTTGTGTGCGTGTGTGTGTGTGTGTGTGTGATAATATATATGTATGAGGGTGCGTGGGTGTGTGGATGGCTTTTATTGAAAAACGTAATAAGCCCATGCCGCAGTCAACGTACATATGTCGCGGGTTTCCTTTTGTATTGTCATTGGCGTCGATGTCCTTGTTGTAGACCATGTTGCTGTTGCTGCTGTTGTTGCTGTTGCTGCTGCTGTTGTTGTTGTTGTTAAGCTCGGTGTCGTTTTATGTGTATGTTGCCCTTATGCGTGTGTGTAACAACTATTAGAAAAGAGCAGCAGCAGCAGTAGCAGCAGCAGCAGCCGCAACAGGAGCAACAGGATTGCTACTTCGTTCGGCTTCCACTTCCACGACTCTCCACATTGTCCTTTGGCTGACTTTTGAAGTTTTGCACGAACAGCGACTGCCTTGTTCCATGTGTATTTTTGCTACTGTTTTTTCTTGTTTTTTTTTTCGTATTTTTGTTTTTTGTTTTTGTTTTTGCTAGACTCCCGGCCTGGCCTGCAAACGTTTATGATGTCCTGCAAATGTCCCTTTTAACAACGCACCCACTGTGCCTGCGTGCGCGTGTGTGCGTGTGT
Organism: Drosophila repleta; assembly: GCA_018903745.1. Taxonomy (NCBI): domain Eukaryota; kingdom Metazoa; phylum Arthropoda; class Insecta; order Diptera; family Drosophilidae; genus Drosophila; species Drosophila repleta. The sequence continues at coordinate 959,985 of JAEIGN010000750.1, read as the reverse complement.
GTGCACTCTTCTTTTGTTACAACGATTTTTGCGCAATTTCTTTTGTGCTTTGTGCTTTGTGCGGTGCTGCGGCTGTGCTGTCATAACTGTCGCTCTTCTTCTGTTGTCCAGAACGACAAGGACGACAACGAGGCACCACCACCACGGCCAACGATGTGGATGACGACGTGAACGTGGCTGCTGCTGCTGCTGCTCTTGTTGCTGCTGAGCACATGCAATTAGTGCCAAATGTTTCCATATTTTTGCACACACACTCGCATACACACACACACACACACTCGCACACACACTCGCACAGAGAGCAAGTGAGCGGTGTCCAGTCCACAGTTGACCACACCATCCCGAGCAGCGTGCAGCATTCACTGACAAAACATCGCACCCTTGCACCCTTGCACCCGGATGCCCCTGCCCACGCCCCTGCGCCTTTGCACCCTCGCCGTAGCCCCTTGCCCCTTGCCCTTTGCACCCCAGCGCTCCGGCACCCGCAACCGCAGCAATCGTCCAATGTGGCAGCAGGACAAAGAACAGAAAAAAAAGAGCAACATTTTTCGTTTCATTGTTGCCAGGCTCTGCAGCATTGACATCGCAGTGTTGCATATCCTCGCAGGATACTGCAAGTCGCAGGCCACAGAGCTCGCACATCATGGACATATATCTGACATATTTTCACTCCAATATTTTCCTGATATGATTGATTTGCATTTGTTTTATATAGCGGATCGGATACCTATATATTCCGAGGGTAGAAGGATCTTCCATATTCTATATGCCATATGACAGACATTTTACAGTTCCTTGTGCCATGTTTCACTTTCTGTGTTCCACGTGCTGTATTTTGTGTTTCATATTCCATATTCCATTTTCCATATTCCATATTCCGTGTTCTATGTTCCATGTTCCATAGTAATCGTTCCATTTGCCATATTCCATATTCTATATTCCATTATTTTATATTCTATATTCCATAATCCATAATTTCATATTCCATATTCCGTATTCCACATTCCATATTCCATTTTCCATATTCCATATTCCATATTCCATATTCCACATTCCATATTCCACATTCCATATTCCATATTCCATATTCCATATTCCATATCCACATTCCATATTCGATATTCCATATTCCATAATTTCATATTCCATATCCCATATCCCATATTCCATGTTCCATAATTTCATATTCCATATTCCACATGCCATATTCCGTATTCCATATTCCATATCCCATATTCCATGTTCCATAATTTCATATTCCATATTCCACATGCCATATTCCGTATTCCACATTCCATATTCCTTATTCCCATATTCCATATACCACAGACCATATGCCGCAAGCATGTGCTAATATACCCCAAATTTGTCAGCTGATACCGTCTGCAGGGTATACGGGCGGAGAGTGGCCGCAGTGCCGGGCGGCTGGCTGTGTAAACGGCCGTAACATTCTGCACATATCCTTTCAGTGTGTGCGTGTTTGGTTAATTATACATTTTGCATGCATACAACCATGTGTGTGTGTGTGCTGGTGTGTGTGTGATGGTGTGTGTGCGTGTGTGTGTGTCTGCATGTGTGTAGAGGAATTTGCGTATGTGTATGCACATATCCGATTTCGTACGGCCGAATGTCGATAACAATATGCGATTCAATATATATAAATATATATATATATATATTCATATATATGCATATAAATATACATATATATACATATATGTATATATATGCATAACATATGCGTCTTTCACATTTTTTGCTGCTGGTGTTGTTGAAGCGGGTGCTGGCTTTTGTTACATGCATCGTTCACTTCATAATTTTGTGGCTATTTTTAGGCTTTTCGGCGCAGGAAGTGAGCGTGACGCACGTCCTTACAAAATGGCCCCAGGACCTGCTCACTGGCCCAGTTATCTATTGTTAGCCACACACACACACACACATGTCTCCCTATGTATATGTGTCTGTATGCAGCATTTCACTTAGGCTAAATTTGTAGATCCAACAAGCGACGGCTCAGATTCTATTATCCTCCATGGTCACTTTATTTGACAAATCAAAATGCGTCTTAGCTCCGTGAACGCCTCCGCCTGTTGCCTGTAGCTGGATGTGTGTAACAGATATGTATATAGTATAGTCCATACACTCCATGCCCACACCTGGCTCTGGACCTATAAAGGTCAGGCTGTTTTGTAATTGAATTTTATGCTAAAAGAATATTATCATTCAGCCATTGTTTACTTGTGGAATGGCATGGTTGACATACTTCTGCTAACTTATCGTTCAAGCTGAGATGAGTATATAATCCTTATATGATAGGTAATCCTAGGCAGTTTTTCCTATTTCTACAGCTGTTTCTTCTTTCTTCTGAAAACATCTATCTCCAATATATATATCATTATATAAGATCTACACGTCTTTAGTTTATATGATATCATTCCCAATCCATCCCCTTCTTCGTCTGCTTCCATTCCCACATCTTTTGCTTCTCTCTTATGATGTGATGTAACAGCTCTTATATCATTATTATTATATTATATGCGATATCTAGTCCCATATGCTTTCCCTTCTTCTTCCCCTGCTTCTTCAGCTTCTCTCTTCTATCCCAACTCAACTTCTGCTCAGGCAAATCTTATCATCTCAACTCTTTTCTCCTATAACGAACTTATCTCTTCCACATTCATCTTGTGCATATGTTATTCATATATATATGTTTAGTATATTCCTTTCGCTCTTCCTTGCGCCCTCCTCAGCTGGCAGCTGGATCTTAGCATCTCGTTTGCTTTGTTCACACTGCTTATTTATGGATGCTGGGGCAATTCTTCAATTTGTTTGTTTTCAGTGACGCCTTGGCCTAGGCACATTAGGCTTTGCCTTGGATTGTTGGCCCAAGTTTTGCGCTGCAGCCAAGCCCGTTCCCATCGCAACTCGTCCGCTCGCCCGCCCTCGGCCCGCAGGGTGGCCATCTCTGCAGCTCCCCCTTTTAACGTTTAGTCTGCTGCATCATTTATCATGTGAAATGCGCCAGACACAACAGCCAATCAGACCAGCCCCGGGACCGGGGACTAGCAGCAGAGCCCGTACGTAGTTGGGTTGACTCGATATGGTTTCGGTACTGGGTCGGGGTCGAGCTCTGCCCATGGACTAACTATGCAGACCGACAGCTGCATTGGATGTTGCCCTGGCCCTGGCCCTGGCCCTGGCAATGGCCCTCGTTCAACGCCTGGCCACGGCTACAGCTACAGCTACAGCTATGGCTATGGCTATGGCTTTGGCTTTGGCCTCATAAAAACAAGTGCAAATGCAATTTGAAAACAACATTGTGCCAGCAGCTCGGCGGGCGACTTGTTGGCCGGGCCATGGGCTTAACGGTATTTGGTAATTAATAGGCCATATAATGTACGATATGACTGCAAGTGCGACTGTGTGTGCGTGTGGGTGTGTGTACGGGTGCCTGTGTGTGTGTCCTGTCAGAGGTTTTTATGATTTAAATTGTGCGCCTGAAATACAATAATAACTCCGGGCACTTGGCAAACAAATAAATTAATTGAGCTGCGTGAATGGAGCTCGAACAGTCAGCTCTCTCTCTCTCTCTCTCTCTCTCTCGCTATCTCTTTCTGCTTATAGAAAAGTATTGTGAAAGAAATATGAAGTGATAGAAATTCAAACGGCGAGCTCTAACTCTCAGTACAATAACTATGCAAATGTATAGGGTATACATGACTGTGAAATACCCTATACTAGTAGTATACATATATAGGTTTTAAAAAATACTGTATACATATAGAGTATACACGACTGCAAACTACTCTATAGTCATATGAAAAAGAATTGTTAAAAAAATCCAAAAAATTTGTATATTCATTATATAATATTTCTATCTATATATAGTACTAGTAATATATAGTATCATATACATTTAAAACTATTCAATATATTCTCTTCTACAATATATAGAGAAAACTGCAAGTCTTCCACACTCGCAACTAATATGCCCGTCTGAATGCAGCATAAACATAGAGCAGCACAACGTTCAGTCATCCAGTCGACCCGCATGCATTGAGCAAATTTAATTGAATGGCCACAGCAGGAAGGAAGGAACAGACCGAGAGGCCAATGGCAGGAGGCGTGGCCAAAGGATCAGACAACTATTAGCTCTGTGTGTGGGCGCGAGGAGAGGGCAACTAGCCGCACATCACTAGCCCGCGGTGTGGGTAAGTGTATGTGTGCCATAAAAGGCAGCTTTTTATTGCAAAAATCTATCTGTCTATATATATATATATATACGTATGGATATATAGGTATATGCATGTGGTATATATGCATTATCAAATGCAGCTGTTGCAAATTTATTTGTTGTATTAGTTGTTGTTTTAGTGCTTACGACGTCCATAAGTCAGTTAAATAAATCATTGAAACAACTATAAATAAGTATATATATGTCTATATATACACAGAGCGAGCAAGAGACGGGAGAGAGAGAGAGAGAGAGAGAGAGAGAGAGAGGGCGAGAGAGTCAAACGCATGTTCATCCATAAGCTGAGGTCAGGAGAGCAGTTTCCACTGCACTTTGAGCTGGCTAATTGTTGTTTTCCCTTTAATAAAGCTGAGCTGAGCTAAGCACTATTCAAGTGTTGTAAAATGCTGAAAATAAATACTGTGAAAAGAGTTTAAGAGTTCAGCTTCTGGGCTTAAATGAGAGCATTACATATAAAGAAAAGTTTGAAAAGTGTTAAGAGCGAAATTGCTTGTTCTTTTTGGCGCTTTGCAACACTGTAAATGGAGTTAGTAGTTGGATATGAGACTTAAGAGAATTTTATGGCATTTTAAGCTGGCTAAGAAGCAGAAAAGGGAATATATACAGATAATCCTGCAATAAATCTTAGCCTCATCCCAGCCAGGCCCACTTCATATAACTTAATTTCTATTGAGTCTTTCACAATTATTTCACCCTGAAACCCACATCAATTTCGTTCCACTCTCAATTTGAGCCTTCTCCATTAAGTATCCAATGAAAGCAAAGTTATGATCAGACAGGTGTGGCTGAGAGTCAGGTAAGACCACAGCTAATGGCAGCCATATGGAAGTTGAAATTTGTCATGTGCTATAATTTTGCAATGTGGTTTGCAGCCTGGTTGATTGCAGAGCGAAATTTCATTTCACTTTTATAGTATTTATGTTTTAATATTCATTAGTTTTAATGACCATAAAGTGCCATAAATTTGCCCAAAAAGTCCAGGGTAAATTTATGATCCGAAGACCTCATGTCAAATTTATTACGAGTATTTTAATGCAGTTAAAGCTGACTCAATTGCAAATTTGATTAACATTCAATCTTTATATATATATATTCACGTTCTAATGCCTTTTTGGCTGAGTATCAAAGTGGGCGTGGCGCAGGCATAGCTAAAAGGCTCAAGAGATTTACGCATTTGCGTTTTAATGCCATGAATTATAATTAAGTAGAAGAGCGAAATAATGCCAACTTTCAAGTTGTTTTAATAGTTTTTGGGCACATATAAAACGGCAACAGGCTTAAGTAATCAGACACATGTGCAAAGAGAGCGAGATGGAGAGAGAGAGAGAGAGAGAGGGAGAGAGAGTGGTGGAGTGAAGTGAAGTTTGATGAGCCAGCGACTTGGCTGGGCTTAACAAGCCTAAGCGAAACGTTTTGCCTGTTTGGGGTTTCCAAGGATTTCATGCGCTTAATGGATAGTATTATACACACACACACACACACATATATACACTCACTCGTGTGTGTGTTTTGTGGTCTGGCATAAAATGCTATTGAAATTCGGGCGCTGCTCTTAATTAATAAGTGTGTTGCATTTGACACCCTTGGCGCGCCAGCCGTGACCCCTGCGCCCCGCCGCTCCGCATTTTTAGCGATTTTCATTTATTGGGCAAACATTTGCAGCCATGTGCTATGCGTGCGAGTGTATGTGTGTGTGTGTTTGCCAATAAACCCATCAAATGTTTGTAAATTAATTTTCTTGCTCATCACGGCTGTTGTTATTGGCTTTTAATGCTCATTTGGCTCCGGCATTGCCGCAGCCTTTGGCATTCAGCATCAAACTCTCGAGTCGATTCGAGTCGAGTTTGAGTTTGAGTTTGAATTTGACTTTGATGACTTTAATCATTTGCGCCATATGCGTCACAATAATGACGTCATAAAGCCATATCCCAAATAGAGGCAATCAAATTCGATTCTCTGAACTTGTGAAGTGGCTCGCGAAGTCGTTTCCATTTCTCAATTGTTTAGATTTCACTTGAGAGTAGCAAATGTGAGGAATCATAGAGAGAGAGAGGGAGAAAGAGAGAGACAGAGAGCGAGAGAGAAAGAAAGGAAGAGAGAGGGAGAGAGATACCTAACTCACTGTCTACCTCTATCTCTACCTTCTTTGCTCTCACTCCTCAACTCATTTCTCTTTTATCTCTTCTCTCTCATTTTAACTCTCTCTATCTTCCATTTCTCTTTCATTTGCTGTCTTTGCATTGTCGCCTTTTTTCTCACTGTAATTTCTTCTCTCATTCTTCTCTGCGTTCTTCTTTTCGCTATTCTCATTCTCTCAATATCTTCCTCACTCCGCCTTGCTGTCCTTCTCCTTTGCCTCTACTTTCTCTCCGTCTTGTTTGCTCTTCACTGTTCACTATCTTCCCTTCTTCACATTCTTCCTCTCTCTCTCTCTCTCTCTCTCTCTCTCTCTCTCTCTCTCTCTCGCCTCTTATTTCACTCTCTCCTCTATATTTTTGTTTTATTCTCACTCTGCTCTCTGCTCTCTCTCTCTCTCTCTCTATGTCTCTCTCTCTCTCTCTCTCCACACTCCACTATCTTTCTCTAACTTCACTTCTCACAAAACTTCTAACTCTCTCACTTCCTCTTCTCTCTTTCTCTATCCACATTCTCCCGCTGATAGCGATGATGATGCATCATTAGGTTGGCTAATTTTAATTACGCCAACGCCTAAATTGCTGCTATCATTTTTAATAATATGCCGTGTCGCCCACTCTATGTCCCGTCTATCTAGCTCTCTCTCTCTCTCTCTCTCTTCCTCTCTCTCTTTCTCTATTGGGGCTTAACTTCTGCCCTGGCAGCAGCGGCAGCTGTTGCAATGTCTGTCTGTTGCTGCTGGAAGCTCTATGGCAGCCGGCACGGCCCAGCACAAAGCCAACAAATTATGCACTTACACTCACACACACACACACACACGCGTGTCGCTGTTTGAGTTATGTGTGTGTGTGTGTGTGTGTGTGTGCAGCACTTGACTTTTTTTCGTTCCTTTGAGGCACAGAGCTGACTGCCTGGTTGGCTGCCATGGAGTGTCTGCCTGGCTGACATCTTCTTACTCCATTTGGGCGCGCTGTCGTGTTAATTTAGCGCGAAATATTTGACAAGATGACGCGCTGCCTGCCTGTTTGGTCCTTCGGCACAGGCTCCCCACACACACACACACACACAGAGATACTCACACGCATAGAGACACTTCTTCATCCGCTTGCCCCCAAATCGGCGAGACATGCAACGTCTGCTGTGTAATGATCGAACATTGTTGCCGAGGCGCCTGTCTGTGCAGCCATATATAAACTATATATATATCTATATCTATATCTATATGTATGTATGTGTGCCTGTGATATGGGAGTGTATGCAACAGACACTCATATCGATTTATATGACACTCACACACACACACACATGCAGCGAGACACTCGTGACATTCGATAGCGCATCGTCGCCTCCGTTTGGCCTGTGATTGAACTGTGCGCCCTCTAAGTGATTCGATCTCCAGCTAATTCACAAACAATCCACAGCGAAAGCCACAAGCGCCTTATGACAATCAATTGCCATAGGCAGGATTACATTTTGCATTAGCCGCAATCCAATCGTCCTGCTCCGTGCCATACGTCCACATACATATATCTGTCAAGCTGCCAGATGAAAAATATGACGCGCTTCGAAGTTTAACTGAACAAAATCTGGTGGAAATATTGGAAAATATAGTTCAAGTGGTGTGAGTCACGTGAAAAGCCTCCCATATACATTGATTCAGAAAAGAACCACTTCGGAACTAGTTCATGAGCCATATCTGTTGGGCAATAATAATATAAAATATATATCGAAACTCCAGGTGAGCGTTGTAAACCCTGTTTGAACTGGTTCATGAACAACAAGATGCATAATAGCCATGCCGAACTAGTTCACGATCAAAAATAGTCACATAGCCTTGAAGTCAACAACTTGAACTACTTTAGAACTAGTTCACGATCAAAGAAATCTAACAAAAACCTGATTAACTTTTGAACTAGTTCACCATCAAAGTTAAGCATATTAGCTTGACTTACTTTAAAACTAGTTCATGGTTACAACTGGCAATAAAATCTCCACAGTATACAATTTAAATCAATTTTGAACCAGCTCGTGAGCATAATTTAAAAACTATTGAAGAGCTTTAGAACCAGTTCATGGGCAAACTAAGTGTAGTAGCTGCTAATACTCCTATACAAAGTCTGAGCCAATTTGGAACTAGTTCATCTAGAATAACTTCTCAACTACTTTTGAACCAGTTCACAAACACTGCTAACGCAATCTCTATCTCTAGTAAGTACTTGAAGTAATATAGCTTAAGTCAAATTTCAATTAGAAAATCTTCGTCACTTTTGAGCCAGTTCAGTTCAGACTAGTTGCATTAGCTGCGGAGCACCTGAGTTAGTAATGTGATTTGGCATGCATTCATACTGCATTCAATTATTCAGTAGTTCAGCCACAAAATCAACGTCAATGGCAACAGCGAATGGGTTTCACTGGAGACACACATGTAGAGAGAGAGAGAGAGAGAGAGAGAGAGAGAGAGAGATACACAGAGAGAAAGGACAGACAGAGTCATTTATAAAATTTCAAACAGAACGTGTTAAATGGCGTCAATATTAAAAGTTCAAATATGACGCTGACGAGCTGAAGTAAAACGTTCAGCTGGGCGTGGATGTGGGGGAGGGGGGAGGGGGGGATGGAACTACAGATTGTCGAAGACGATGACGAGGTCGATGATGATGCCAATGATAATGATAATGATAATGATGATGATGATGATGGGAGCAGCGATGAGAACGTAGACATAGACAGCGAGAACGAATCAACAAACGTTGAAGCTATTATCGTAGTCGCAACATGACACACACACACACACACACACATGCATGTATATGTATGTGTATGTGTATGTGTATATACATATGGCATACGCTGCTGCTCATCATCTTTTGGCGTTAGCAAGTGCTTCGACGGCTTCCAACTTCCAACTTCTAATGGCGGCATTATGCAGCCACCCGTGCCACCCGTGTCTGTGTCTCTATCTGCCAGACCGTTCACACCCACACACCCATACACACACACACACACACACACACACACACACGAACACACAGATACACGTGCAAGGCAGGCAAGGCAGGGCCAAAATGAAAATGAAACTGTTGCAAAATCCCATAAAACGGCCAAAAAGCTTTTGTAAATGACGCCAACAGCTGTCGATGGCGAAAGGCAGACAACACAAGAACACATCCAACCACCCACCCACCCACCCACACATGAACACCTATTAGTCATGTGTGTGTGTGTGTGTGTGTCCTGCGTTTTGGCGCGTTTTAATAAAGCGACAATGACATTTTATGAATTTTCCACTTTGTTCTTGCTTAGCATTCGCAATTCGCCTCGCACAGCCACGCCCACCAGCCCCCATTGCACAGCGCTGGGCAGGACAGACAACAAGCGCCGTCGTCCATTGTTTGTCTGTTTGCTTAGCGCCGCAGCGTGGCTCACTTTGCTTCCAGCCAGGAATTCAGTTTCGCCCGCGGCTTCAAATGAATTGTCATTATCTCTACTCCCCCCCCCCCCCCCCCCCCCTCTCTCTCTCTCTCTCTCGCACTCTGCCTCTCTCTTGGTCTCTGTGCGCTGTACAAAGGCGTGTTCCAGCCGTCTTTGATATCCGATTTCATTTATAATTAGCTGCAAAGTTTACGGTTGCCATACCTTTGCTTGCGGTTGGCTCGGCTGGGTCAAATAATTTAGTGTCATCCAAGGGGGATGGTCCACCGCCCATCCAGCTCCCAGCACCCACTTGCGGCCACTTCACACAGTTTTTGCCCCGCTCCACAGCAGCATAAACAACAATCGCAGCAAATGGGCAAATAAAGCAAATGCTTCGGGCTTAAACGTAGAAATATGCAAGCAGAGGCAAGCCAAGCCAACCACTTGCTGAACTATTTAGCAAGTTGAGGCCAGAGAGAGACTTTTTAATAAGATCATAAATGGATATATATTTAATTTAGATATTCACTGAACCATACTTTATTTACTTTATTATAGCATCTAAAGAAGAAACTAAAATTGGTAAAGTCGGGCACATTGCTTGAAGAAAGTACTTCTGGACCCCGAACTCATAGTGGAGAGAGAGAGAGAGAGAGAGCTACTCGTATACAATTTATGGTGTACCCAGCCAGTAATATGGAAATCGATATCATTTTGACAAAGCTTAGCTCAGCTCAGCTCCTCTGCTGATCTGGCGCTCTTTAGCTGTTGTCTAGATATAGAAATATGTGCAGCTTCAAGCTATGATATGCCAACAGCTTTCCCCTCTCCAGCTCCTTTCACACTTCACTCAAACTATGCCCCAAGCTGGGCGGGCATTGGGCAGTCGTCGCTCAACTTCAAACGCGCCTGGCCTCAATTTCGCTTGCTTTCAACTTTAAATATATATATAAATATTTTTTTTGTTCGCATCTGGAATCGTTTTATCAAATGGAAAGCGAAATGCGCGCGGCTCGGTTGCCCAAATTAACAGCTAATTACGCGCGGGTGTCAAATGCCAAACAATTTCAGCAACTGATTTAAAAATAATATAAAACCAAAGAGAAATCAGAAGCAGCAAAAAATAAAAGCTGCTCGCACACGTAGCTGCCAATTGGAAGGGACGCAGCAGCAGCAGCAGGAGCAGGAAGAAGGAAAAAAACGTCAAACATTATTTGAATACAAAATGTCCTTGAAAAGGGTAAATCCAGTTGCGCCCAAATGACAAAAGTGAGAAATTAGTCGATGTGGCCGACACTAAAAGCGTTCGAGACTGAGCAGGGCGACCGCAACCCTTGTCCTGCCGCTAGGTGTGGCCGCTTCTATCGCAATAATTTTGTTTAGCAGTCAAAAGAAAAAACAAAAAAGAAAGGGAGCTCAGCTGTGGGGACTTAAAGCTGTCAAGTGCTGAGCACGAAGCCCGGGTCAACGCAATTAAAATTCAAAGAGCAAAATGCATTCGCCACGCTCACGCACAGACAGGCTGCTGCCTGCCTGCCTGCCTGCCTGCCGAGTGTTGATGTCCACGATTCAGATTTTCTAACTGGGTTTGTAATTCAAATTGTATAAGAAGACACAGCAGTTACACAAATATATATGTATATAGAGTATATATATATATATACATATATTTGTCTGTCTAGAGTGGAGTTTTTATGCCCTGTGCATAATTACTTGCTAAATTGTGCGACACAAATAACGAGGCATTAGAGTTGGCTTGGCTTGGCAAAAACCTAGCTACAGTTGCAAGGACTACACACTCTCTCCCCCTCTTTCTCCCTCCCTCTCTCTATCTCTCTCTCTCTCACATGCATTTCTTGTGGCTTTCGTTTCACAATTTCTTATTGCTCATTTGCTGCTGCACTGCGTCTTATCGGCTAGCAAATTAACGCCCTAAACACACACTCTGACTCAGACTCTCCCTTCCTCTCTCTCTCTCTCTCTCTCTCTCTCTCTTTCCTTCTCCCTCTTTTTCTCTGTCACTTTGGCATTTTGTTGCAATTTGCATTCGGCACATGTGAGCGTGCTGGGTAGAGCCAGCTTCTGCTTTGATTTGTCTATTGTTTTTATCCCTTGGCTTTAGATATGCAGCTTTAATTGCTGCCCCTGCAGCCGTCTCCGAACACATTCCGAATCAAATATTTTTGCAGCACTTTAAAGGCAGCTCTTTCGCTTTGATAACTTAATCTATGTCTATTTGTATACACAAACATATTTATACAAAAACTATTTGTTCTTCACGCAGGTACTGCCTCCTGTTGCTGAAATGACTTCAGTGAGAACTAGGATATTAAGCTGACTTCCTTGCCCTTATGGCTCAATGAGTGCAGTAATCAAAGGACGTTCACAGCCAGCACCGAGATCAAACAATTGTATTCAGTATACTTATGCAAAGCCAAAAACAGAAATAGTCTGAGTAAAGTCTAGAGAAATAAGCTACAGTCGGCGAGTGGACTCAGCCTCAACTATAATGTCTGCTGTCTAATCAAGCTAACTTTGCTGAGTCCTTGGATCCTTCGAGCTGCCATCTTCCAGGTGCTGTCTTAGACTTAACACTCATACTGCGAGGGTTGCTTGTTAGCTTACCTTGGAGAGCAACTGATGGTATTGCTCCTTTGGTATAGGCAATCTAACGATGCCCTCATGCAGTCAGTGAGTTAAGGAGCAGAGGAAGTATAGGCAGAGGCAGCACAAGGGAGCATAGGGATAGCTTTGATGTCTCTCTCCTATAACTCCAATTATAACTATATATTATACAAAATACAAAGTCTAAAGTCAAAGTCTAAGCAAAAGAAGATAAATATTAATAAAAACAAAAGATATAAGAAGAATTTTCCGGCATTGCCCAGTCTAAGCCTGAAGCTCTCATAGTTATAAGCTCACATCTCTGCCTCGCACACCCTCAGCTCAAAAAAGTCTCGAACCATTTCAATCACATTTATCAGCTGCTTAGGCAAACTTCTGCTGGCAATTGCCATTGTCAATTTGTAATGCAAAATGGAATATTAAGAGGCAATTGCCATTCACAGCGATTGCTGTGGAGTTAATTGATCCTGAGCAAAGTTGATCGATAGACGCCCCAGGTGGTGGTGGGCAATATATTTTCAAATGTAAATACAGCAGTTAAGTGGAAGTTGCTAACTTATTAATATGCCACTTTAGGTGCGTCTCCCGCTCGCCCTCTCCGCTGCCAGACAAAAATCGAGTTAGAAGATGAAATTCCTGCTGGGCAGCAACAGCAGCAGCAGCAGCAGCAGCCGCACCGAAAATAATGAACTCCCAAATGAAGTGAAACAAAAAGAAGCACACAATATTAATTATTCATATTTCATTAGTGAGCGCCGACGCCCCCGAGTGGAGCGACTGGAGCTCGTCAAGGGTTTGCCGGGCGCAGTCAAAGAAAGGCGTGCACCATATAAAATTTATAAAAATCAAAGTAATGTAGCCCTCGTAACAGAGCGACTGAGTGAGTGGGCGTGGGACAGAGAGTGAGCGGGAGCGTGAGCGTGAGTGGGTGTACTCTACCTGGCTGCTGCTTTGGCTGGCATCATCATTTGTCTTGGCGTTTTGGGAGTCGCGGCAGTCGCATTGATGAATGAAGTGCGTACACATTGCTCTCTGAAAAGGCCAAAAGGCCAGGCGACATTAAAAATGCACACGCAATCAGAAAATGTTTCCTTGCCCCAGACGCCAGTTGCCAGTTGCCAGTTGCCAGTTGCCAGTTAGAGGAGGCAGCAGCAATCCCGTTGATGGATCAACACCGAAAAGATAAGACAGCCGCTGGTTGGGGTAATGAGCCAGTTGAAGTGAGCCAAAGCATGGCCCATCAACTTTTCACCTCTTTCACACACACCGGGCTTTTCTTCTCCTTCTTCTTCTTCTTCTCCTTTTTTTGTAAGCCTTTGAGCTGGGCCTTTGCCTTGCTGCTCTGTCGCCCTGTCGTCGTTTATAATTTGTTTGGGCTTTCAGCGGCCGTCCAAAGCAATTACCGTGCTCAAGGTGCACTTGCTCACACTCTCTGCCTCTCCCCCTCTCTCTCTCTCTCAGTCTCCTTCTCTCGCCGCTGGCAAACTACGCAGTCAACAATTCGGCTTGACTTGAGGCGAACATTTGACCGTGCCGCGTCCCATCATCTTATCGGGTTCACTTACTGGGTCAACTTTCTGCTGACATCCCGCCCCTCGCCCCAATCCTCACTCACAGTGATTTATTATGCTTGTGCGCCGGACTCTGCCGCCGCTGAGGCTATTTTCTTTGGCACGTTCGCGCTGAGAAAACAGTCGCCTCCACGCATGGCAGCCTCCTGTCATACGCGCGTGTGTGTGTGTGTGTGTGTGTGTGTGTGTGTGTGGTGTTGCGTGTTGACCCGTTCGACACCCATAAATATGCAGTGATTCGCATTGCTGATGTACTCAGCCGAAGCCTTTCGCACGGCGATAAATTTTATTACGGAATTTGCTCGCCCGGCGTAAATGTCGCTCTCAGTGTGCGTGGCTTAATTGCAGGTGCAGGCACAACGGCTTTGCCTATTACTTGGCATAGATAACTCCAACACTTTGCAGGCATTTGAACTCTGCCTAGAAATGTTATCGATAACTTTACGCTGTTAACGAATAATACATAAAAATTCAATGGAGTACATGAAATCCTGATCGTCTACCGATGATAGATCAGCTTTATTGATAGCCTCTATAACTTTAGTGCCTTGAAATGTTATCGATAACTCTACGCTTTTATAGAATATGTAGAAAATTTTCTATGGATCACATGGACTCCTTATCCTTTACCTACGGTAGTTCAACTATATTGATAGCCTCTATAATTTTATTGACTTCAAATGTTATCGATAACTTTACGCTTTTATCGAATAATATATAAAAATTCAACGGAACACATGAGCTCCTGATCCTCTACCGATGATAGCTCAACTGTATTGATAGCCTCAATAGTTTTAATTTTTATTCGCACATTATATTAGAGTACGTAACACAGCAGTTATCGATATCAAGCATACGTTATTGATAACAATACATTTTCATTAAGGCCGTAATATTTGAAAGGTTAATTAAATGAATGAAATTCAAATATTATTTATTCTCCTCGTTGTTTTGGTCCTCAGCGTTCTCGTCCTCATCCTCCTCGTCGTCGTCCTCTGTATCGTCCTCTGTATCGTCCTCTGTATCCGACAAATCCTCTTCGCTGCTTGTATCAGATATCATCAGATCGGGCATAATGTCCGGTGGTGGCTCCTGGACCACCTCGTAGTCCACACGAACCGCCTCGTTGTCCATGCGCAGCAGATACTTCACCTCGCGCAGAACATCTGGCTCGGGCGGCTCGGCAGTCTTATCCCTCAGCGCATTGTTTATGCGGCGCCGACGCAGATTGCGACAGGGTGGCGTCAGGCCATGTGGCCACAGGTATTTCTCGTCCACTTTTATGATCTCCTGACTCTCATCAACGGGCGATAGTGGGAATTCCTTATTGAAAGCTCCTCTCCTACTATCAAACGGCGTTTCGCTTTGCCTTCTGGAGCCTAACCTGCTCGGCGGAGGCATTGACGTCTGCCAAATGACCGGCGTTTGAGGGCACGGCGTTTGACTGCCGGCCGGAGTCTGCCAACCTTCCTGCATCGGCCCACCATCACGTCCTGATGGCGTCTGCCAACCTCTCGGCGTCTCCCAACCTCCCGGTGTCTGCCAACCTCCCGGAGTCTGCCGACCTGGCGTCTGCCAACCTGGCGTCTGCCAACCGGTGTTCCCCAGCTGATAGCTCGGCGTCTGCCAACCGCTCTGGGACAGCTGACAGATCGGCGTCTGCCAACCGTCTTGGGCCTGCTGTTCGGCCGGCGTCTGGCAACCGCCCGGCGTTTGCGGACGGCACGGAGTCCTACAACCAACTGGCGTCCTACAACCAGCCGGAGCAGTCATATCGGGCAACGGATTACGGACCGGAGTCTTGCAGACCGCGGGCGTCGAATTACGGGCCGGAGTCCTACAGACAGCGGGCGTCCTCCCACCATGCGGAGCAGTCATATCGGGCAGCGGATTACGGACCGGAGTCCTACAACCATCCGGAGCAGTCATATCGGGCAGCGGATTACGGACCGGAGTCCTACAGACAGCGGGCGTCCTCCCACCAGGCGGAGCAGTCATATCGGGCAGCGGATTACGGACCGGAGTCCTACAGACAGCGGGCTTTCTACCACCAGCCGGAGCAGTCAATTCCAGCAGCGGATTACGGGCCGGAGTCCTAAAACCAGTCGGAGCAGTCATATCAGGCAGCGAATTACGGGCAGGAGTCCTACAACCATCCGGAGCAGTCATATCGGGCAGCGGATTACGGACCGGAGTCCTACAAACAGCGGGCTTCCTACCACCAGCCGGAGCAGTCAATTCCAGCAGCGGATTACGGGCCGGAGTCCTAAAACCAGTCGGAGCAGTCATATCAGGCAGCGAATTACGGGCAGGAGTCCTACAACCATCCGGAGCAGTCATATCGGGCAGCGGATTACGGATCGGAGTCCTACAACCAGTCGGAGCAGTCATATCGGGCAGCGGATTACGGATCGGAGTCCTACAGACAGCGGGCTTCCTACCACCAGCCGGAGCAGTCATATCGGGCAGCGGATTACGGGCCGGAGTCCTAAAACCAGTCGGAGCAGTCATATCAGGCAGCGAATTACGGGCAGGAGTCCTACAACCATCCGGAGCAGTCATATCGGGCAGCGGATTACGGACCGGAGTCCTACAGACAGCGGGCTTCCTACCACCAGCCGGAGCAGTCATATCGGGCAGCGGATTACGGGCCGGAGTCCTAAAACCAGTCGGAGCAGTCATATCAGGCAGCGAATTACGGGCAGGAGTCCTACAACCATCCGGAGCAGTCATATCGGGCAACGGATTACGGATCGGAGTCCTACAACCAGTCGGAGCAGTCATATCGGGCAGCGGATTACGGATCGGAGTCCTACAGACAGCGGGCTTCCTACCACCTGCCGGAGCAGTCATATCGGGCAGCGGATTACGGGCCGGAGTCCTAAAACCAGTCGGAGCAGTCATATCGGGCAGCGGATTACTGACCGGAGTCCTACAACCATTCGGAGCAGTCATATCGGGCAGCGGATTAGGGGCCGGAGTCCTAAAACCAGTCGGAGCAGTCATATCGGGCAGCGGATTACGGATCGGAGTCCTATATACAGCGGGCTTCCTACCACCAGCCGGAGCAGTCAATTCCAGCAGCGGATTACGGACCGGAGTCCTACCACCAGCCAGAGCAGTCATATCGGGCAGCGGATTACGGACAGGAGTCCTACCACCAGCCGGAGCAGTCATATCGGGCAGCGGATTACGGACCGGAGTCCTACAACCAGTCGGAGCAGTCATATCAGGCAGCGGATTAGGGGCCGGAGTCCTAAAACCAGTCGGAGCAGTCATATCGGGCAGCGGATTACGGATCGGAGTCCTATATACAGCGGGCTTCCTACCACCAGACGGAGCAGTCATATCGGGCAGCGGATTACAGACCGGAGTCCTACAACCATCCGGAGCAGTCATATCGGGCAGCGGATTACGGATCGGAGTCCTATATACAGCGGGCTTCCTACCACCAGCCGGAGCAGTCAATTCCAGCAGCGGATTACTGACCGGAGTCCTACCACCAGCCGGAGCAGTCATATCGGGCAGCGGATTACGGACAGGAGTCCTACCATCAGCCGGAGCAGTCATATCGGGCAGCGGATTACGGACCGGAGTCCTACAACCATCCGGAGCAGTCATATCGGGCAGCGGATTACGGGCCGGAGTCCTCAAACCAGTCGGAGCAGTCATATCGGGCAGCGGATTACGGGCCGGAGTCCTAAAACCAGTCGGAGCAGTCATATCGGGCAGCGGATTACGGGCCGGAGTCCTAAAACCAGTCGGAGCAGTCATATCGGGCAGCGGATTACGGATCGGAGTCCTATATACAGCGGGCTTCCTACCACCAGCCGGAGCAGTCAATTCCAGCAGCGGATTACGGGCCGGAGTCCTACAACTAGCCGGAGCAGTCATATCGGGCAGCGGATTACGGACCGGAGTCCTACAACCATCCGGAGCAGTCATATCGGGCAGCGGATTACGGATCGGAGTCCTAAAACCAGTCGGAGCAGTCATATCGGGCAGCGGATTACGGGCCGGAGTCCTAAAACCAGTCGGAGCAGTCATATCGGGCAGCGGATTACGGGCCGGAGTCCTAAAACCAGTCGGAGCAGTCATATCGGGCAGAGGATTACGGATCGGAGTCCTACAGACAGCGGGCTTCCTACCACCAGCCGGATCAGTCATATCGGGCAGCGGATTACGGACCGGAGTCCTACAACCAGTCGGAGCAGTCATATCGGGCAGCGGATTACGGGCCGGAGTCCTAAAACCAGTCGGAGCAGTCATATCGGGCAGAGGATTACGGATCGGAGTCCTACAGACAGCGGGCTTCCTACCACCAGCCGGAGCAGTCATATCGGGCAGCGGATTACGGACCGGAGTCCTTCCACCAGCCGGAGCAGTCATATCGGGCAGCGGATTACTGACCGGAGTCCTACAACCAGTCGGAGCAGTCATATCGGGCAGCGGATTACGGGCCGGAGTCCTAAAACCAGTCGGAGCAGTCATATCGGGCAGCGGATTACGGGCCGGAGTCCTACAACCAGTCGGTGCAGTCATATCGGGCAGCGGATTACGGATCGGAGTCCTACAGACAGCGGGCTTCCTACCACCAGCCGGAGCAGTCATATCGGGCTGCGGATTACGGACCGGAGTCCTACCACCAGCCGGAGCAGTCATATCGGGCAGCGAATTACGGACCGGAGTCCTACAACCAGTCGGAGCAGTCATATCGGGCAGCGGATTACGGATCGGAGTCCTACAACCAGTCGGAGCAGTCATATCGGGCAGCGTATTACGGACAGGAGTCCTACAACCAGCCGGAGCAGTCATATCGGGCAGCGGATTACGGATCGGAGTCCTACAGACAGCGGGCTTCCTAACACCAGCCGGAGCAGTCATATCGGGCAGCGGATTACGGGCCGGAGTCCTACATCCAGCCGGAGCAGTCATATCGGGCAGTGGATTACGGGCCGGAGTCCTACATCCAGCCGGAGCAGTCATATCGGGCAGTGGATTACGGGCCGGAGTCCTACATCCAGCCGGAGCAGTCATATCGGGCAGCGGATTACGGGCCGGAGTCCTAAAACCAGTCGGAGCAGTCATATCAGGCAGCGTATTACGGACAGGAGTCCTACAACCAGCCGGAGCAGTCATATCGGGCAGTGGATTACGGATCGGAGCCCTCCCACCAGCCGGAGCAGTCATATCGGGCAGCGGATTACGGACCGGAGTCCTAAAACCAGTCGGAGCAGTCATATCGGGCAGCGGATTACGGACCGGAGTCCTAAAACCAGTCGGAGCAGTCATATCGGGCAGCGGATTACGGGCCGGAGTCCTAAAACCAGTCGGAGCAGTCATATCGGGCAGCGGATTACGGATCGGAGTCCTACAGACAGCGGGCTTCCTACCACCAGCCGGAGCAGTCATATCGGGCAGCGGATTATGGACCGGAGTCCTACCACCAGCCGGAGCAGTCATGTCGGGCAGCGGATTGCGGGCCGGAGTCCTAAAACCAGTCGGAGCAGTCATATCGGGCAGCGGATTACGGACCGGAGTCCTACAGACAGCGGGCGTCGAATTACGGACCGGAGTCATATTGCCGGCTGGATTACGGGCCGGAGTCCTATTACCGGCTGGCGTCTGATTTCCAGTCTGAATCACATTGCGTACTGAGTTCCTCCTGGCGATTGGTGTTTTCGGTGGTAATTCGGGCTTCTTGGGTGTTGGCTTTGCCAACTCTATTCCGCTCGCGTTGTTGAATTGAATTCCACTCGTAATCTGGGGCAGCTTCTCAAGCTGGAAATCTGAAGTGCCTTCCAGTGGTTGGCTGCCGTCTGTTGTCGTCGGCTGGGGGCGCTCCTTTTCGGGATCCTTGTCCGGACTGCAAATGAGCATCTGGCAGACATCGGCCGTTTTATACAAGTTCGTGTTATCAGCAGTTTTGTAGCTCTCAACTATCGTGGGCAAATCAACAAGTTTGCCGTACAGCAGCTTGTTGCCCACCCACACCTGAGCGGATCGCATGTCGTTGTCAAACTGAATCGTTATTATATCTTGCATACATTCCATATCTAGAGCATCGTGCACTATTTTCGCCTGTTCCTGAAACCAAATATTGCACATTAAGCTTATGCTGAAAAATCGTTGAGAAAATTTTGAGAAATGTGTTAGAACCTCCGGAAAGCGCACAAGAAACTGATTCTCCAACTCAACGTTGTCATCCGACGGTGCAACATAGTTCTCATCATATTCTAGGTTTTCCACATATCCTCGATTTTCCTCCTGATTCTCCTGATTTTCGGGAAATTCTTGATTTTCGCGATTTTCCTGATTTTCGACATTTTCTGCCGAGGCAACGTCACCTGCGCAAAACTCCATTTCAATGCGAACTGTGTTGGTAAACGTACACTGTCTGGCCACTGTATATCGATTAAACTTCATTTCAATTCCGATAGCCAGTCAAGAGCACTTCAATGCTCCTGTCACTTTTTGCAACTCAAATCAGCATGAAGACAATGCGACTGCGTCAAGAGCCCCATTGCGGATCTAGAGGTGACAGGCAGCCATCGAGCTAAATTGGAAATGTTCAAAATAAGTTTAGGCAGGACTTTAATTGAGATTAAGTGCTCATTCGGCAAGTAAATTTAAGATTTTTATTGTTTAGTTCTTCTCTAAAATATTATTATAATTCTAAACAGAATTTGCTCTGCATTTATATAGATTTAGATATATTAATTACAGATATATATTTATAATATATATTAAACAGTTTTTTCGCTTACAGTTTCACTCGTAGCACCACCGGAAGGCAGTAAGCACCGCCTCTTGGCTGCCTAAGCCACTTCATCGATAGCTTCCAGCTCCAGCATCCGCCACTGCTGCCAGCAATCTGAGCTTTATGAGCTGGCCTCAGCCCTTGATAATGCGAACAAGTCGCTGTTTCCTCACAGCCGGAAATAACATTTCTTTGTTGTATGCGCTTAACAGAAATGTAGGTCGTGGTGTGGCTATCAGCTTCAGCTGGCCTTAAAGAGCTGCTCCTTGATCCAGCTCGGCCCTGAGCTGTGAAGCTGTAGAGGTGCACAGCTGGAAGCATCGGTATGTTATTATTAATATATTTATATATTATTAATTATTAATTCCCTTTCTCCCTCTATCAAACTACATATGCTCAGGAGCTGATACTTTGCTTACATCTCTATATATCTGACCCACCATCTTCATCTTCATCTGCCGTGACTTTTTCTTCTGCTTGCTTCCTCGCGCTGCCAAATCAGTTCAACATTTCATGGCATAATAAAGAGTCGTGTTTGCAGCTCCCATTATTTATGAGCATTATTCAGGGCTTCTCTCTGTATTAAATGCTGATAGTCAGTCGGGTTTCATTTTGTATTTCGGGCTGCGCATGACCCTCTATAATGTATGAATACTTTTCGCTTATTTGCATGCAAGTTGAACTTATTTCTATTAATATTCCATTGCGTATTCGCGCGAGAATATATTCCATTTTTAATAACACAAAACTTTATGAAATTTTTATAAATAAAAAGGCGAGTGAAGCGCCAACAACAGCTAAAAAAGGAAAGCTCAAAAGTCAAAGCAAACAAGCCAAAAGGGGCAGCAGCAGCGGCAGCAGGCGAACAAATGGGATACGCAGCGAGATCTGCTGAGGGGGCGGAACTGAATTGGTCTGGTCTGAGCCAACAACAACAACAACAAAACAACCAAAAACAATTGAAATGTGAATATTAAATATAGAAGTACAAGATTTTTTTCTCCTGCTGCGGTCCTTGCAGGTGTCGTCCGCCACGCCCCACAACAGCGCCAACTCCCTGCGGCGTCATTGTGCGCACTGCAAGTGCCAGCAACAACAACAAAGAAATAATAATACGTCGACTGATTGATGTCGAGATTTGCATGAGCTGAGCAGCGAGACGCTTACCCTTTAACGTTGGCCGTTAGCCGTTAGCCGTTGCCTCAGCCTCAGCCTGAGTTTGGCTGTTAGCTTAGCCAGCATATTGCTGCCTGATCTAAGCCATCGGAGCTCAGAGATTAGAAGAGGGAAAAGTTTTCTTGGTTATGAGTTTAGTATTTAGAGTAAGTTTGACCAGTGTTGTAAAATACCATATAAATATACTACCATAACTGTATCCATAAAGAAATTTCTATCAATTTTATTACTTGATGAAGCCTGACCTAAGAGCATAGAGAGTCTTTAGAATTTGTGTTTGTCTTTCAGTTTGACTAGTGTTGTAAAACATCGCATATATAGAATAGGTATAGGCCTGTATCTAAATAGAAGTTTCTATAAATTTGAGAACTTGATCAAAACTGAGCTGAGATTGCAGCATTAGAGCGGCCATAGAACAGAGAAAAGTGTCTGATGCCTTCAGCTTTGACCAGTGTTGTAAAGCAGCCCACATATACAATACCTACATATTCCATTAGCTGTCAGGGCAAACTCAAAACTTGGCATTGAAAAGTTGCTTGAACTCCTGCAGACAGCCAGAGTCTAGCTGGCCTACATCAAATTGCTAGCGGTAACTGAAAGCATCTCTGCATATGAAGGAGGCATACCAATAGAGCCCGACGCCACAATAGAAACTAATTGCAGGCCAAGCAAATTGTTTACAACATGCTCAGCTCTCGCTCTTGTGCGCTGACTATATAGAAATATATTTATATATATGTATATATAGATATGTAAAAGGCAGGAATATTTTTCAGCTGAATATATAGTTCTTCTCCCTCTCTATGTGTGTGTGGGGCATGCAACGAGGCACATTAATTAAATAAAAATTGATTTTTCAAGCGCCTGAAATCCAATCAACGACCAGCCCCAAGTAGGGACAACAACGAGTGGCTCGCACATAGAGCTATGTCCTGGATCAGCGCATCAGCCTTGCGGAGCAGCGCACCACCCAACGCACCGCCCACTGCTGCTGGTTGCCAAATGAAGTTAACAAAGTTTACAGTTTTTTTTTATTTTTATATATATATATATATATATATATATATATATATATATATATATATATATATTTTTATTTATTTTATTTTTTTGCTCTCCATTTTTTTCCTTCTTCTTCTTCTTTTTATCGTTTGCATAAGTATATAATATGGACATGGGGCAGCTATTGTGGCGCTGGATATGCGATGCTTTATCCCATGGCACATAGTGCCACATGCCACATGCGTTTTGTATCGCCTTTAACCATTGGCCACAGTTTAATGTGCGCCGTCGCCCTTTCTGCGGGGCGGCATTTAAACCACAGCAAGTCATCAGGCAAATTGAATTTTCAACGTATGCTCGCACAGCGTGTGCGTGTGCGTGTGTGTGTGTGTGTGGTGTGTGTGCGTGACACGCCCACAATTACAATGCCTGGCTTAAAGCTCTACTTGTTTTATATAGCACTTATAGCAACTACTACTACGACCACTACCACTACGACGACGACGACTACTACTTCCAGCAGCACTGAGCGCCGCCGCTTCGGTTCCTGGTCAACGCCATTTGCCGTTCGCTTCTTTCGTTTCTCGTTACAAAATTACCCACGATAAAAATTGAATTACTTCGTCGTGGAGCTGGCTGGCTGGCTGGCTGGCTGGCATCACATTCTAGTCTGCCTCCTGGTCATGCCGAGATCCGTGACTTGATGGGTCCTGGGTCGGGGCCCGAGTCCCCTGGATGGCAGCATTGTCGCTGCAAAGTGTTATGCTTACTCTTGACTCGCCCACAGCCACGCCCGCGTCTCAGCGAACACTACTTAGGCGACGTTGAAACTGTCGCCGAGCCTGCTGCCTGTCTGGCTCTGGGTCCTGGGTCCTGGGTTCTGCTCCTGGTGCTGTTCCTGCTCCTGCTCCTGCTCCTGCACCTAGCACCCTGTTTTTGCACTCTTCTACCATACTTCCACTCTGTCTCTCTCCCTCTCTCTCTCTCTCTCTCTCTCTTTCTCTCTGTGTGTATGACTTCATCTAATGATAAATGAGCTGCAATGGATGACAGCGAATCAACTTAAGTGTATTGCTCTGCTTCGGTGACACTCCCAACGCCCACCTAACAGCACAGCCAGCCATCGTCCGCCCCGAACCCTGTTGACTATATGTCCTGCAGGCAGGTCTGTGCGCTGTCATCCAATGCACTTTCCCTTAACGCTCTCTGCTTGTGTTTACGTTTCACTTCAAATTTCTATGCTACACTAAATATTTACATAGGAAAAACTTTGCGAGTGTAAGTGAAACGCTTTAAGGATGTTCGCGCACAAAAAACAGAAACAAAGCGGGCAAAAACGCTGAAACTGAAACTTGAGCGAATGTTCCGCTACTCATTAACTTATCGGGAACTTCTTTTTTATGGCATGGCTAATTAGAGAGATTGGTATTTAATGATTGCAGCTGCGACCGGCTTGACTGAAGCAAGAGATGCAAAGAGATACAAATCGTTGGCGGAAGGAAAGAGTGACAGCAGCGCATGTGCCTGGCAAAGCTCATGTTAATCAATTTAAGTGCATTTAGGTATTCCCTTATCCATGACATCTTCAGACACTGTTTGGCTAGCTGAAACAGGACGAGTCGGATATTGATCCTGCTAGACGGCAGGAATCTCTTTGCTGCTGACTTTATTTGCCATGCATATAGATGCTTCAATCTAAAAGGTAAATCTCCACAAAACTAAAGCAGGGACTATTTTCACAGAGCAATTTACACCGGACTTTATTAATTAATGCATATATAAATTATATTTTATTTGGCAAACTAATTCTTACAATAAATAAACAAACAAAAAAAAAAAGTTGTAAGTACATATGTGTTGCGTGTACATGTATGTATATATATATCGTTGCTAATATCATTGAATTTATTGTGAGATTATATATTTGGAATGCTACAGTTTTCGTTTCTGTTTCGATTTCTGTTTCGGTTTCGGTTTCGGTTTCCGTTTACTTCACATTGGCTCTCTACTTGTGCAGACAGCGGGCATCACTCTTCTCGATGCACTTGAGCTGGGTGTAGTCGAAGCGCTCCTTGTTGTCGCAGCGCAGATGGACATACCGGTGCTTGCCGGACTTCTTGATCTCGCAGCGGTAATATTTACGGCAATCGCGCACATCTGGATAGACATCGTCCTCATCGCACTCTTCTTCGTTCCTTAGCTTTTTGATGACGTTCTTCACGAATTGCCTTTTCTCCTTGGAGTCCAGATCTTCGTTTTCCTCATCTTCGTTGGACTTCTTCTGCTCGCTGTCTTTCTCCTCTTTGGAATCCTTTGGTCTCTTGTTATCCTTCTTGTCCTCAGATGAGCTGCCTGATTTCTTCTTCTCACTGTCATTTTCCTCATTAGAGTCCTTTGGCTTGTTGTTCTCCTTCTTCTTGTCTTCCTTTGACTCCTTCCGCTTATTGTCCTTCTCCTTTTTCTTCTCGTCAGAGCTGTTCTCATTGGAGTCCGACTTCTTCTTGTCCTGCTCTTTGGACTGGTCCTTTTCAGAGCCTGGCTTCTTCTTATCCTTATCCTTCTTGTTGCTCTCTTCAACCGAGGCATTCTCATTGGAGGCGGCTCCACTTGACGGTTGCTCTACAGATTCATTTGTCTCCGGCTTCTTGGGATCCTCAGTGGGCGCTGATGTAGGTGCGGCGGTGGGTGCTGATGTAGGTGCTGCGGTGGGTAAAGCAGGCTTCTTAGATGGACGCCAGCCATTCACCCAGTCAAGCCAGTTAGGCCAGAAGGGATTTCCAGCTGGGCCATTTCCGCTGTTGCTGCCATTGCCGTTGCCCGGTTGCGTTGGTCGCTGTGGCCAGAATGGATGCTGCGGAATTGGTCGAATGGGTGGGCGTGGATGAGCAGGGCGGATGGGATGACTTGGGCGCCATGGGTGTGGCCATGAACCAGGCTTACCTGGATACACAGGAACGGAAGGAACTGAGGGAATGGAAGTAGGGATGGGGGAATTCGGATTGACTGGAGAGTTGGGATTTAGTGGTAAGTTAGGATCAACAGGGGTGTTGGGGTTCACTGGAGAGTTAGGATCTACAGGCGCTCCGGGGCTAACTGGAGCATTGGGATCCACGGGTGCGTTGGGATCGACTGGTGCATTGGGATCAACTGGGGTATTAGGGTCCACTGGAGCATTAGGATCCACAGGTGAGTTGGGATCAACTGGAGCATTGGGATCCACTGGTGCGTTGGGATCGACTGGTGCACTGGGATCAACTGGAGTATTAGGGTCCACAGGTGCGTTGGGGTCAACTGGAGCATTAGGGTCCACTGGAGCATTGGGGTCCACTGGAGCATTAGGGTCCACTGGGGCGTTGGGATCAACTGGGGCATTAGGATCCACAGGTGCATTAGGGTCCACTGGAGCATTAGGATCTACAGGCGCATTGGGATCAACTGGTGCATTAGGATCAACTGGAGCATTGGGATCCACTGGTGCGTTGGGATCGACTG
This sequence comes from Drosophila repleta, assembly GCA_018903745.1. Classification (NCBI taxonomy): domain Eukaryota; kingdom Metazoa; phylum Arthropoda; class Insecta; order Diptera; family Drosophilidae; genus Drosophila; species Drosophila repleta. The sequence goes on along the minus strand of JAEIGN010000750.1, from coordinate 933,554 downwards.
GTGCACTGGGATCAACTGGAGTATTAGGGTCCACAGGTGCGTTGGGGTCAACTGGAGCATTAGGGTCCACTGGAGCATTGGGGTCCACTGGTGCGTTGGGGTCCACTGGTGTGTTGGGATATACTGGAGCAATAGGATCTATAGGCGCATTGGGGTCAACTGGAGCATTAGGGTCCACCGGTGCGTTGGGGTCAACTGGAGCATTGGGGTCCACTGGAGCATTAGGGTCCACCGGTGCGTTGGGATCAACTGGAGAATTGGGGTCCACTGGAGCATTGGGATCCACTGGAGCATTAGGGTCCACTGGAGCATTGGGGTCCACCGGTGCGTTGGGATCAACTGGTGCATTAGGATCAACTGGGGCATTGGGGTCCACTGGTGCGTTGGGGTCAACTGGAGCATTAGGGTCCACTGGGGCGTTGGGATCAACTGGGGCATTAGGATCCACAGGTGCATTAGGGTCCACTGGGGCGTAGGGATCAACTGGAGCATTAGGGTCCACTGGAGCATTAGGGTCCACTGGAGCATTAGGGTCCACTGGAGCATTAGGGTCCACTGGGGCGTTGGGATCAACTGGAGCATTAGGGTCCACTGGAGCATTAGGGTCCACTGGAGCATTAGGGTCCACTGGAGCATTAGGGTCCACTGGGGCATTGGGATCAACTGGTGCATTAGGATCAACTGGGGCATTAGGGTCCACTGGTGCGTTGGGGTCCACTGGTGCGTTGGGGTCAACTGGAGCATTAGGGTCCACTGGAGCATTGGGGTCCACTGGTGCGTTGGGGTCAACTGGAGCATTAGGGTCCACTGGGGCGTTGGGATCAACTGGAGCATTAGGATCTACAGGCGCATTGGGGTCCACTGGGGCATTGGGATCAACTGGTGCATTAGGATCAACTGGGGCATTAGGATCCACAGGTGCATTAGGGTCCACCGGTGCGTTGGGATCAACTGGAGCATTAGGGTCCACTGGAGCATTAGGGTCCACTGGTGCGTTGGGGTCAACTGGAGCATTAGGGTCCACTGGAGCATTGGGGTCCACTGGTGCGTTGGGGTCAACTGGAGCATTAGGGTCCACTGGGGCGTTGGGATCAACTGGAGCATTAGGATCTACAGGCGCATTGGGGTCCACTGGGGCATTGGGATCAACTGGTGCATTAGGATCAACTGGGGCATTAGGATCCACAGGTGCATTAGGGTCCACTGGTGCGTTGGGGTCAACTGGAGCATTAGGGTCCACTGGAGCATTGGGGTCCACTGGTGCGTTGGGGTCAACTGGAGCATTAGGGTCCACTGGGGCGTTGGGACAACTGGAGCATTAGGATCTACAGGCGCATTGGGGTCCACTGGGGCATTGGGATCAACTGGTGCATTAGGATCAACTGGGGCATTAGGATCCACAGGTGCATTAGGGTCCACCGGTGCGTTGGGATCAACTGGTGCATTAGGATCAACTGGGGCATTGGGGTCCACTGGTGCGTTGGGGTCAACTGGAGCATTAGGATCTACAGGCGCATTGGGGTCAACTGGTGCGTTGGGATCTACAGGTGCGTTTGGGATCAACTGGAGCATTAGGGTCTACTGGCGCATTGGGATCCACTGGAGCATTGGGGTCAAGTGGAGCATTAGGGTCCACTGGAGATGTGGTTGTGACCTCTGGGCTTACAGGTGCATTGGGATCTACAGGCGCATTGGGATCCACTGGTGCATTAGGGTCCACTGGTGCGTTGGGATCTATAGGCGCATTGGGATCAACTGGAGCATTAGGATCTACAGGCACATTGGGGTCAACTGGTGCGTTGGGATCTACAGGTGCGTTGGGATCAACTGGTGCATTAGGGTCCACTGGAGCATTGGGGTCCACTGGTGCGTTGGGGTCAACTGGAGCATTGGGGTCCACTGGAGCATTGGGATCCACTGGAGCATTGGGGTCAACTGGAGCATTAGGGTCCACTGGTGCGTTAGGATCAACTGGGGCATTAGGATCCACAGGTGCATTCGGGTCAACTGGAGCATTAGGGTCCACTGGAGATGTGGTTGTGACTTCTGGGTTTACAGGTGCATTGGGGTCCACTGGAGCATTAGGGTCCACTGGTGCATTAGGGTCCACTGGTGCATTGGGATCCACTGGAGCATTAGGGTCCACTGGTGCATTAGGGTCCACTGGTGCATTAGGATCAACTGGGGCATTAGGATCCACAGGTGCATTAGGGTCCACTGGGGCATTGGGATCCACTGGAGATGTGGTTGTGACTTCTGGGTTTACAGGTGCATTGGGGTCCACTGGACCATTAGGGTCCACTGGTGCGTTAGGGTCAACTGGGGCATTAGGATCCACAGGTGCATTAGGGTCCACTGGTGCGTTAGGATCTACAGGCGCATTCGGGTCAACTGGAGCATTGGGATCCACTGGTGCATTAGGATCAACTGGTGCGTTAGGATCAACTGGGGCATTAGGATCCACAGGTGTATTAGGGTCCACTGGGGCATTGGGATCCACTGGAGATGTGGTTGTGACTTCTGGGTTTACAGGTGCATTGGGATCCACTGGAGCATTAGGGTCCACTGGAGCATTAGGGTCCACTGGTGCATTAGGGTCCAGTGGTGCGTTAGGATCTACAGGCGCATTCGGGTCAACTGGAGCATTGGGGTCCACTGGGGCATTGGGATCAACTGGTGCATTAGGATCAACTGGGGCATTAGGATCCACAGGTGCATTAGGGTCCACTGGTGCATTAGGGTCCACTGGTGCATTAGGATCAACTGGGGCATTAGGATCCACAGGTGCATTAGGGTCCACTGGCGCATTGGGGTCGACAGGTGAAACTGTTGTTCCCGCTGGGCTTTCCGTGGAGTTGGGATCAACAGGTGCATTCGGATCCACTGTAGTATTTGGGTCAACCGGAGATACTGTCGGTCCCTCTGGGTTCACTGGTGTCGTGGGATTAGCTGGCTCAGTTGGGTTCACTGGAGATGATGTCGTTCCCTCGGGGCCAATTGGCTCAGTTGGAACAACGGGTCCATTAGGATCCACTGGTGTGCTGGGATCGGCAGGTACAGTTGGCTGGACAGGCGAAGCTGTTGTGGGTAGCGTTGGCTTTGTTGGGCGAACTGGAACACTGCCCGTAGTTGGATTCCATGTGGCATCAGTTGTCGTATCCACTGGTACGCTAGGCACAGTTGTTTCGGCTTCCACGGGTGCAGTCGTTGTGTCCACAATGGGCTGAGCAGTTGTTGGCAAAGGCGCGCTGGTAGTTGACTCCACGGGAGCATTGGTCGTCTCAGCAACAGCCGAAGTTGAGTCAATGGGCAGCTGGGTTGTGGTGATGGGCAGAGCTGCAGTTGTCGTTAGAATCACCAAGCCCTCAGTGCTGTTGGCAACCACAATGCCGCCAGAGCTGGTCGTGGACTCGACGATAGCCGCCGATGCTCGGCCACCGATGATCGGGTGATCGGTGACTGTCGTCATCTTGGCAACCGCCGCAGAGGGCGCCTTGGGATCCACCTTAACGGCGACGCAAATCTCCACGCCTTCATTGATGCAGCGCGTGTTGAGCGGACACTGGAGGACACTGCCTGTCGCCACGTTCCTCTCGCAGATCTGATAGGAGGCCGGGCCCACGCAGATGGCCGGTTGTCCGCTGCAATTGATGCTAATGATCTGCGCACTGGTCTGCACGGCCTGTTGCTGGCCATCGAACAGTGCGGCTAACTGTTGGAAATATCGATAAGTTATAAAGAAAGAGAGAGAAAAAGAGAGAGAGAGAGAGAGAGAGAGAGAGTAAAGAATTTAGTATGACTGGGCGATCGGTCGCACGGGTGCACTGTTTGTCACAAGTCGTAGTCTCGGGACCGTAACAATTACACTGGTTTAGTTTCACTTGCATAGGATACTTTCGAGTCGCCGCCGAGTGCTATAAACGATATCCAAAGTAGCAAGAATCCCGGCAGCTTTTGTTAGTTTGTTTGGTTTTAGTCACGCGTATCCAAAAGCCCGTAAAGTTGCCACACAAAATGGTTAATACAGTAAAATACAACTCATCAGTAACAGAAACAGAAAGAGTATTAGATTATTTGCAAATTTTGATTTGAGGGTCTGGCATGTGACGATGTGGGGAACGGGATTATCGGGTTTTGGGTAGTTCGGGTGGCGCGTTAATACAATCTATGCAACAACAATTACCACAAATAACATCAAAATCTTGAATATCTTGTTCGTCATCGTCGAGGTGCGTTATGTGTTTGGTTCGAATTGAAAATCGTTACTATTCCCGGCATGGGCCGGCGCGTCGCTTTTATTCGAAGCGAAAATAAACAACTTATGCCATCTGCACTTATCTCGGGCGAATCTGCTTGACGCTGTGTAAATAGCCAATGATTATCTTTGTTTGTCCCAGATAAGTTTGCGACCAATTTATGATATTGCAGCTAAAATCTGAGGCGGCCTAAAGCTGTTTGCTGTGCCTCCGAGCTACATATTTTGCTTTCGACGCGTCTTGCTAAATCTATTTATTTATTTTTTACTCTTTTTTTTTCTTTTTTTTTTTTGTTCCTTCCCCCAACAGATATTTTTAGTTCTTAACTTATTTATTTGTTGGGCTCGTTGACGTAATTAAATTCAGTTTTTTAGTCAAACAATAAGATTAGAAAAAAGTCCCAGACTAGGAAAACTACTAAAGGAATTCTTCTTAACGCCATCAATAAGTGTGGTTAAAATCCATTTGGGAACTTCCTCGTCTAGCTAAAAAGCTTCTTCGTCTGTTTGCAGAGCTCAGGGAATATCTCCAAGGCAAAAGTAATACAAGTAGCTGTAAACATATTCCCGGCGGCTTAGTTTAATAGGCTGTGAAGCCGACCTTGGCTGCTCGTTATCGAGAAGAATTTCCCAGTAATCAAAACAATGGCTATGTTCCAGTTTCGAATGCCGAATTCTGGGTAAGTTGGTCAACGCCGTGAATCACACAGCTCGTGCAAATAATAATAATAAAATAATAAAAGTATAACTAACTAGCTAGAGCTGCTATCTCTGTTGGGGCTTCCGATGGTCATTAGGCTAAGCCCATGATGATATTTCACACATTTGTTTAACTGCCGTACGTAATCTAAGTCTGGAGTTTAATTCTTATATATATAAATACATATACATATATATATACATATATATATATTATTCTTTTTTGATAAACAGCAGCGAGCGAAGGCTGCGCATTTCCTCTTGACAAATTTGCGCTATTTGCCCAAAAAAAATATGAAATTTGAAGACAAATAACAAACAGGAAAGGGGCGTATTGGATGGGAGTTACCCTGTAATGAATCCGAAACCGAATAACAGTTATGATCCCTAGTCTAGCGACTTGAATGTCGTCACAGACATACCCGAAGTTAGGGCAGCTCGTGATGGGAATTCGTTCCACTGTGGCCGGAAATGTGGTTCAAAGTGGATTCCTGCATAGATCATGACTAAGACTCTTGGGCTTATCAGGCAGAGTACACGGTGCACACCTGCGCGCACCTATGCTGATACAGCTATGCAAGCTACTGTTTGCCAGCGGGTCTGCTCGACCCCCGTTGATGACGCAAGCACGAGAGCTTCTCTGTAGCTCTTGCGTATGTTTTTTTGCAAGCCGAAGGTTGTGTGTATCAGAGGCAGAGGCAGAGGCAGAGCTGGGAGCAGCCAGATCAGCAATGATCATGATCATGAATTCGAGTGTGATAAGCGAGAGATTACATATGCGCTGGCTGTCCCCGTAACGCTTATCGCCCAGCTACACGATCCGTCAAGATAAAACAGTCAGCTAGTAACTTGAAATATATATTTTGAAATCCACGAGCGGTGGGCGTGGCAACCTCCCATTTCCCACCCGTCAACTGTCATTTGAGTTGTATAACAGACGATTGCACCACGGTATTAGGCATTATTTATGGCCAAAGGTCCAAAGACCTTTCCACCTGGACAATTGACTGAACTAATTGTATGCATAAGCTCAACATCTGGCAATTCCCAAAATCCAGCGACACCCAACGCCAGTGGGTGGCTCGTCGGACACGGGGTGGATGGCGCTGTTCGCGCACATCAAACAAAAATTGAACAGCAATTTCGTAGGCGCTTTGCCGTGTTTCACATTGTGTATGCCCTTTGAAGCCGACGAGGCCATCAAATTGTTAAATTAAACGTCTTTTTTAATGCCCAATATCCATTAAAGGAGCTCGAAAGTGGTCATGATGCAGGCGTGGTTGCAGTCGGTCACTCATATGCGATGTGGTCGGCAGATAACACAAATATGTTTTCTATAGGGATTGTCGATTATGGATCTGTTATCGATAAATGAGGTATTTGCTATCGATAAAGCTAGTTTGTATTAAATTATAGCTTGCAAGATCTTAGCAACTGCAGAAGCTTCAAAAATATGGAAAATAAAAATGAAAATGAGCTAAAAATAAAATTACAGGGTATTAGTTAAGCATATCACTGTACAATGAAACTGAGTAAAGATCATCCTGATGTTATAGAATAGAGAATGTTCTTCATATTGGATATGGAAATACGCAGATCTGCTATTAAAATCAATTACAGGGTATTAGCAGCGTCAACCAATTTCAGCGGTTTGTAAGTCTCAGACTCTTAGAACCCTAAACATATGCCCAAGTAGTCAACAACATAGAGCCAACCCTAAATAAAGTCATACCTGATGCTCAAGTCAATTACAGGGTATAAGTCACGTCAACCAACTTCAGCTGTTAGCAAATTTAAGTCAAAGTTACAAATATGCCCAGGAATCAATATGACAAGCCTTACATACATATATATCATCATATTTTCTCTGAAACCCAATTACAGGGTATGTGCAACGTCCATCACTTTCAATTGTTACTAAATCTCAAAGTCCTCGAAGCCTAAATCAACTCCAAAACATAACTAGTTTGCTTTCCCACTCAGTCAGCTTTACAGGGTATCCGGCACGTCAGGCACAGCCACCTTTCTTTTTTGCGAGTTGCTTCATTTAATGCGGTTAAGCCATAAAATAAAAACGCAAATGCAATGCAGGCACTGCGGTTTTTCATGTCTAGACAATACAATAAATACAGTTAGCCATATATTTGTATTATCATATGGCGAATATGCGTATGCTGCATGCACACACACACACACACACGCATACAGACACACGCATACATATAGATATACCGACGATATGCACATACATTAACCGATACATATATTTTATAATTGGCGTCAATTTGCTGGCTTATCGGCTGCGCGGGCGCTTGTGGGTGCCGCAGAAGTCCCATAATCGGAAGTGAGATACGAATGAAAGTAATGAGAGTGCGAGAAAGTGAAGGAGACGAAGAAGAAGAGAATGGTGATGAAAGTGAGAAGAAGAGAAGATAAACATAAAGAAGATAAACATAAAGAGCCCAAGAAAGAAATGAAGCACACAAAATGAAGAGATAAGAAGAAGAAAGTAAGCTAAGGAAAAATCTAATTTGGTTTTATAGGATATATGACATATGAACATATATGGATATATGCTGTCTTAAAGTCTACAGGAAGTTTTCTTTTGAGAACAACTGCAATACGGAAGACTTTAAGGCAGTTGACTATAGTTTTTTGATATCAAAGAGTATGTCGATAGAGAGAGCTCTAAGTGCAGCCTTCTCCTTGTATAGCTCTGCAAGGACTTGCCTTTGACTCATGTCTCACTACTCAAAACTAAAGGAATTTGTAAGAAAATATCTATGTTCCTAATACACAAAGGACTCTTCATCAATACGGAATAGCTGCGAAGCAGGAGAAGTCCTCTCATTGCTTTCAGCCTAGAGCATAAAGCCTCAGCTCTCAAGGTCTCCAGGGTTAGCAGTTATCTGATGCAGCATAGACTCTGTTGCTTCATAGACTCGTGTAGCTTAAACCCATTGTGAACTCTAGGATATTGAGCCTAAGCCAGGCCAGACTAAGCCTAATTTAGCTTAAAACATACTAAAATCTTAGGAATTCTTATACTCCAGCTTCTTCTACGTAGGAAATAATACTAAAAGCCGTCCGCCTTCACTGGAACCCATCCAAAAGGGAAAAGCCCTAAAGTTCCAAGTCTTAGCCCAGTCTTAGCCCAGTCTAACCCAGTCTAAGCCCAGTCTCTAGCCCAGTCTCAGCCCAATCTTAGGCCAGTCTTATCCTATTCTTAGCCCAGTCTTGGTCCACTCTCAGCCTACTCTCAGCCGACTATTAGCTCACTCTTAGCCTAGTCTTGGCCCAATATATCGCAGTCTTGGCCCAGCCTTAGCCCAGTCTTTAGCCAATTTTAACCAATTTCTCAATTGGCCAAATGACCATTTGTTTCTCGACCTGTTGTGCATATCAAGGCCTATCAGCTGTATGCCTGGAAGTGCACCTCTGCTGCTTCTACTCCTACTCCTCCTCCCAATTCTCTGTCTTCTCCCTTTCATTTCTCTTCCTGCGCCTGTATATGCTTTTCGCACTCAGCCGCTCAGCTAACGGCCTCATTTTGACTGGCAATCAGGCAAACAGTCGACGTGCTAATTCGTTGCGCACCCAGTTGAGCCTCTGGCAGCCGGATCTGTCAGTGTCCCCAGTGTCGACAAAAATGTAACCAACACACAGAGAGAGGGAAGAGAGGGAGAGAGAGAGATAGATAGATAGAGAGTTGCTGAAGCAAAGGCGCGTTGCCTTGCAAATGGCCCCATCCGCAGAACGATCCGCAGTCCCATCTATTTGGGCACCAAATTATGCAAGTCGTGTCGGTGGCTCTGTCGCTGGCACTGCAGCGCGTTAATGTTGTTGGCGTTGCGGCCGCGGCTGCGGCGGCTGCTGCGGCTACCAGTGCAGCGCTCGTGCCTCATTGGCGTTGCACAAAGCGGGCGGTGGCGGCAGCGGCAGCGGCGGCGGCGACAGCGGCGGTGGCTAAATTTGCATAAATTAACAATGTTTCGCAATTGCAGCCACTGATGCAGCGAATTCTTGTGACCAACCAGCCAGCCAGGCCCCAGCTACCCGCACATCAAGCATGTGTGTGTAGCTGTGTGTGTGTGTGTGTTGTCCACCATGTGCAATGTGAGCGTTTTATTGATTTGATGCTCCAATGCACTTATTATCCCTCAAGCAGCCAGCGCCAGTTAATCCCATGATGTTGCGGCGCCATTTTACACACTCACACACACACATGTATGGTATATTAGGGTGTCTGCCCAAAAAGTTGGTCAAGTGTGTGCAGTAGGAAGGCTCATTAGTCAAGCCAAGTGGAATTGGTAATGCGTATAAAGAGGAATGGGAGAGGGGGGAGGGGAGGGGCACTCACTTTTGAATATGCCAAATTACGCATATGAAATTGTAATAAAAACAAATTTCGAGAGGCTTAAGATAATGACTATGACTCAGAGTGGTTAGAGATTGTCGCAGAGAACTGAGAGAATTTGTAAAGATAAAAAGTTTCTTTATAGCTGCTTGGGCCTATGGCGCTTGGTATCAAATACATGTGAATTCTATGCAAATCAAAGAGCTGGGCCTTGTTTATGGTATTGCATCCAATTGGAATTATTTCTTATGCCAGGTAAGAGTCTTAAGTGTGTGTGTGTATGTCTCTCTCTCTCTCTCTCTCTCTCTCTCTCTCTCTCTCTGAGTGTACATAAGCTGTAAAATGTCTGCTCTTGCAGCTGGCTAAGCATTGTATGCCTGAGTTAGCTGCCAACAAACGCTAGGTGGCGCTGCTAAGCAGCAGAAAATCAAATGCAGCAGAAAAAGATATAATTATAATAAAAAAAAAAAATATTTAACTTCTATATTCGCTAAAAATAAAACTAAAATACATATATAATAAGAAAAATATATATTTATATTTTATAAATTACACAAACAAAGCTGCATCAAGACCTCATCAACTTTCAAATCTGGCGCGCTTTGGCGATCGCCATTCACAATGAACGGCTCTCTGCAGTGTGACCAGCTGCGTTAAGTCAACTAAAACGTCATTTACTTAGCTCAGCTTTGATTTAGTGTGTGGAAATATGTGAAATGCGCCCATTTGCAGTGCAGATTCAAGGAGTGCATTGGCCTTGGCCTGGCCGCCGCCAGCCAAATGTCTCCCACTCAATTCAATTTGCATTCGAGCGACTAAAAACGAATTTCGTGTATAATGCTTCAATAGATAGACGAGAGCTACGGGGGCCCGAGCAGCTTCCAGCTGGAGCTGCAGCTGGACTTGGCTGGCTTCTAGTCATCATCAGCATCGTCGTCAACGTTATCATCATCATCGTCATCGTGGTAGTCCTTATTTGTTTATGTTGCACAAAGTAAACAACTAATTTTAATTTGCCGCAGGAGCCGCAGCAGCAGCAGCAGAAGATGTCGCCAGTCGCTGGGCAAGGCACTAACAAAGGATTGGATCAGTCGAATTAAATAAAGGGAAAGAATCACACACACACACACACACACACAGGCAGACACACACACACACACACACAGGCACTGGCACAATGTAACCGCAAACAAGCAAAGCATATTTCTTTACCTCTCTCGCTCGCTCTTACTCAGCCACTCTCGCTCTCTCCCTCTCTCTCTCTCTCGCTCTCTCTCGCTCTCTCTCCTTGTGAAGTTTTCTTTTTGTGCATTTTGTTAGTTTGCATTTTGTTTTGACGTTTCATTTATGTAAATACGAGGCAACAATAACAAAACGACAACTGCAAACGCTCGCCCAGTCAAATTATCTTTAAATAATTTAGATTTCTGTGTAGGCGTGGGCGTAGGTGTGGGCGTGGCCTGCTGGCCATAACATAAATGCAAAGTCAACTCGGCGAAACTTTTGCTGATGATTTCAGATTCTGTTTATTTTTTTTTTGCCCATACTTTTTACCGGGCAAAGGACAGAGCTGTGTGCTGAACATCATGAAAGCGGAAACGGAAGTGCTTACCTTTAGTACACACACACTCACACACACGCACACACACACACACATGGTCGGCTATCCAGGCATACATTATTATACATGGCATGCAAAAAATGTTGCTGCGCCTTCAAGTGCTCCCAAAGCCCGCGAGCAGCGGGGCATGGTCTGCCGCCACTGCTGGTAGACAGCCACACACACACACACACACACACACACACGCACACAGTCGCACACACACGCATATGCAGTCAAGTGAGCTTTAAAATATGTCCACAGGTGCAGAGGCTGAAACTGGGGGCTGGAATTGACTTTCAGCTTTTGACTTGTGTGCAAAGCGAAACATACACAAAATTGCCTCTGCCCGAGGGTGGATCGAACACTTTCAAGTGCCTAAAAGCAACAGTTTGCTCAGCTGACACATGTACATATATATGAAAAGGAATTTAGAGTGCATACTTGCAGGGAAAATTAAATATAGCATACTTTTTAGAGCAGTTTAGCTTACAACAAAATAATGTTAGAAAATAGTTTTTAAGGGTTTTTTTCTTTAATTTTCAAAAAAATAAATAAAAAAAAAATAAACAACAAAAAATATATTATAGTAAAAATAATTTTTAAAAAAAATATATATATATACATATTATTAAAATATATAATAATAAAAAATATTTATAACATATGTACATACATATGTATGTCAAAAAAATATTAAAATGGACATATATGATAAAAAAAAATAAATATATATATAAAATGTATATATTTAATATGTAAAAAAATAACAAAAAATATATTATGGTAAAAATAATTTATAAAAAAATATATTTATGTATATTAATAAGACATATAATAAAAACTTATTAAAATATACATATATGATAGAAAAAAATTTATATATATTCAAAAAAAATAGCAATAAATATTTTATAGGAAAAATAATTTATCAATAATTTATATATATTAATAAAAATATAAAATAAAAATAAAAATATTAAAATATACATATACGTTAAAAAAAATATATATATAATAAAAAAATGCAGCATATATGCTAAAATAGAAATTCAAATATATATAATACCCAAAATAAAAATATCATTATGATAATAAATTGTAAATAAAAATATGTATAATAAAAAAATCACAAAATATATAATTCTAAAATAATAAAGTATTTATATACAATTTTTAAAAAAATTAATATATATAAGAACTTAAAAAACCAAACATAAATGGTAAAAAATAATAAAAAATCACAAAATAAATTTCAATTCCCCGCCTCAATCTAGAGCTAATGAAATTTTAGGCATTTCCTGCCCAATGTTCCTCCTGCTTCTTACCTCCATATTCATATCAAAGTATCTATTGCACAACTCACTTCTGTTCATATTCGCCTGCATTAGGTTGATTTGAATTACTCCTCCACAGTCGCTTTATTATTCAATTTGTGTTGGGCCCGGGTCCTCCTCTAACTGGCTCAACTCTAGCACTTGCCTGCACTGCTCTCACCCAAACCCAAGGTTTGGTCACTTTAGCTGGGACTTCTCGCTCGACCCTCGCATTGTAATTTGAATTCTTGGTCTGTTGCGTTTACTGCAAAAGGCTAATTGAAATTTGCCATTAATAATGCAAAAAGGTCTCGGTGAGAAACTTTTAGGTCCACCCACATGGCACACTACACACACGCGCGCGCGAGCGGAATGTGTATGTGTGTGTGTTTGCATATGTGTGCGTGGTATTTTAAATATTTCAAATATTTGTAACATTTGCCGCTGCCGCCACTCAAGTAACCAAAAGTATACTACACACACACACACACATATGTATACTGTGTGCCTGGCCATCCATCGACCACCCACCCACTCAGCCACCCAGCCGCCGCCCACAATGTCAGCCTCGCCATTTACCGCACGCCAAAAACATCAACGGCGAGAAGGTGAATGCTTATTTTCTGGTCCGTCAGCCGCCGGCTGATGTCGACGTCACAGTCACCACATGTAAAAATGTTCCCCAACTTGGCCATGCCCCCCATCGCGGCTCAGCCGCTCGCTCACCCACTCGGCTCAGATTTACCTGCAGCTCCTGTTGACTGAGGTCTGCCCCGGCTCCTGCTCCTGCTCCGGCTGCTGCTGCTGCTGCGCGAGCTATGCCGTGATTTCGCGATCTAAAAAGGGGAGGCGTGTGCGGTAGGCGTGGCAAACCGTTGGCCAAACAGCAACAACAACAACAACAAAATGGTAGAGCGAAAACAAAGCAAAACAATCTGATGATAAAGATGAAATGGTATAAAATACGAGTTGGTGCAGCTGGGGCTGCTGCAAAGATAGCGGCCATGTCGAGGGCGTCGGCCGCTGAAGCGGCCTATGCACACACACCAGCACACACACACATACACACACCCACACACACACACACACGTGAGTGACAGGAGATACATATGTCGCGGAGTGTTGAGTGAGTGGCAATGGAAAGATTCGTCTATATTGGGTTTATGCAGAGAGTGGAACTACCACGGCCTTCAGCATGGGGGCTGCGACTGTCTTCAAATGTCAGCCGAATGCGCTACGAAGCGGCTCTAGCGACACGATGGATAGGTTGGTGACAGAGGAAGTTAGAGAAGGATATAGGTATAGAAAGAGATAGGAGATGGGAGATTGGAGATAGAAGATAGGAGATATGAGATAGGAGATAGGGGATAGGAGATAGGGGATATGAGATAGGATATAGGATATAGGGTATAGGATATAGGATATAGGATATAGGATATAGGATATAGGATATAGGATATAGGATATAGGATATAGGATATAGGATATAGGATATAGGATATAGGATATAGGATATAGGATATAGGATATATGATATAGGATATAGGATATAGGAGATAGGAGCTAGGAGATAGGAGATAGGAGATAGGAGATATGAAATATGAGATGGAAGAGGGTAGAGAGAAGAGGAAAGAGGGAAGATGATATGGAACATGGCATAAAGGATAAAAGAATATGGGATATAAGATATAGTATATATATAATAGATACAGATTATAGAAGAGAGGATATCGTTATCGTTATCGATATCCCTGTCGATATAGCCGCCACTCTCGACCGCAGCGCATTCAAATTTCAACTGTGATTTTGTTTCCATTCTTGTAACTGACTGGCATCACTTTTTGTACAATATTTTCGCTCTTTCGTTCTTTTTTTTTAGTATTTCTGGCTGATGTCGTTTCGCTTTTTTATTATTTATTTCACTTTTTATTTTGTTGATTGTTTTACAAAACAACAATAACAACAACAATGCCAACCGAATGCCAGGCGCCCTTTCGAGTAAGGTGGCCAGAGCAGGAGTTGGCCTGGGATGGGGTGGGGGTGGGGGTGGGGCGGTCGATGTTCTGGCGAGGCAAATGGAAAAAGAATCTCTCGAGGCTACTAAAAACTCCGGCTCTGCTTGCTTGCTTGTGCTTGCTTCTTTCCTTTTTTCTTTTTTTTTTTGCTTTTCTCGTTTTCTCGTTTTCTGTGGCATTCATTCAGTTGTGTTTCGGCATGGTTTTTGGGAAGGGGCTTTGAGGGGGGAGGTGTTTCGTATTTTTCTTGGCCAGTTATTTCTTATGCTGCTTGGTTTTTAGCTTTGCGCCTTGGCGGATTCGGTCTGCTGTCCCTTCGCCCACTGCGAGTGATTCACGGCCTGCCACACTCGAGGCGATGTCGTATGCGCCGCTCCTAGTTGGTGGCTTAAACACATGAAACAATTATAAAGTTACCAAGAAATGTAAACCCAAAGAGAAAACAATTTAATTGAATTTAAGCAGGGGTTGTCATATCCTAATGGATTTAAACCAACAACAACAACAAGGACGACAACAACAATGAAATACAAATAAAGCATAATACATAAAAAATGAACAGAGCCCAGTTCCAAGTGGGGGAAGGGGATGGGGAAGGGGGTGGGGGTGGGGGCTGGGGAAGTACACAGAACTGAGCTTTCGAGTGGGTAGTAAAGATACATATAAATGAATGTGTATGAGTGTATGTGTGTATATATGTGTGTATATCTGTGACAAGTTGTGTGTGCGCCACTAAACGAATGTTCGACCTTTTTCAGTTTGTGTCGACCTGAAGGCGCTTAGTTGTGCTGCTTGCATATGAAATATTTGAGATCTAAACAGCTGTGCTATGGCTAATTGCTAATATACATACTTTACTACATACTAATTACTAATATACATACTTAGAGTTAGTTAGTTACATTATCTAAGCTGTTAGCTTGCAATTTGCGTATGCCAATAGATGGCACAGCAAGAGTGATACTATTTCCAGGAGCTACAGCTCAGCAACTGCTTAAGCTATAGATAAGGAACAGCTCTTAAAGTATTCTATAAACTATTCGTTTATAATATATTTTAAATAAGCCATCGATGCATATTCAAAGTTAGTTACCTCATTTATCTCAACAGATTTGCCTAAACTTTTGTATGGCCCCAGAAGAGTGTTGCCATTTCGAATTACCATTTCTCAGCAACTGTTTAGGCTATAGATAAGAGACAGTTATTAAAATCTTCTATAAGATATGCCATTCGATTATAATATATCTTATATTTTAAACCAATCAATTAATAGCACTTTTGCTGGCGGAATTCGGCAGCTCCTCTGCTCATAATTAACCAATTTGCCAACGCTAACATTAACAGATCTGGCAACGCTGCCTTAATAATCGATATATTTGAGCTCTCCTAGTTCGATATCCCTTCAATCAATCGTTACAATTTGAAAGATAGCAAAAGGCAACCCAAGCGCTGGCTGCTGTGTGTACCGTACGGTGAATAACGCCTAACGGCTTCGCTTTGATTCAACATTGAAATTGAAATCCGCTTATTCTGACGGGCGGCAACAACGCAAATAAATAAATATCAATGCGCGCGGCGAACTATGCGAGAGAGTGAGAGAGGGAGAGCGGCAGAGAGTGGGAGAGGGAGAGGGAGGGAGATGGTGGGAGGCAGAGGCAAAACAATATTTTCCTAATTTTCGCGCGTGCACGCGACCAAAGAAAATCCACAAAAAAAAAAAGAAATATAAACCGAAAAGCAAAGAAAAGAAAACTGTCAGCAACAGGCGGACGCTGGCAGGAGATTGCAATATGGCTGGGCGGGAGGCCGGGTTTTTGGGGGTGTGGCAAACGGTAGACAGAGCAAATTTGTTGCGTGGGAGTTGCTGGTGGGGTAGATGGGGCGGTGGGCTGTGGGCTGTGGGCGTTTCTATGGAATAAAGATGTAGATGAATGCAGCGAAGCGGCTATTGCGTTGCGTTCCGTTGCTCTTGCTTTAGCTTTAGCTGCTTTCGCTCTGTGTTTGGCTTTTGTTTGCTGTTGATTTCCGATGCTTCCGATTGCTTTGTTATTATTGCTGCAAAACGTATAGCTCCAGGTGACTGCTGCCAGATAGACGTATTTCTAGTGATTTAACCTTAATGGAAATACAAAAAGGCGACTTGGAATCACAAAACTGACAATTGCCCCGAATTTACATTTCAATTACAATTTCGGCTTGATTTCAATTAATTCGTTTAAGCCACTGTTGCGGAACAGCTCACTCCCACTGAACGCCGCTCAAATGAACTAACTTCGTGTGCTGATATTCGCTTAACTAGTTCACTTACCCTTTGAGTCGCTCTTCTGCGAGCAGTTGTGTGCAGTCAACGGTTACAAGCTTGCCAAACTAACTTGTAAGTTTTACTTTGTGTTACATTAGAAAGTTATTCAGAAAGTAACTGCAAACTGATAACATGACTTCAATTTTAGTAAAATGAGTAAAACTATCACAGCGCTTAAGTTCATTCGCTTTGATCAGACAACAGTTGCGTAACAGCTAACTCTTGCTGAACGCAGCTCAAATGAACGAAGATCATTGATATTCACTAGTTCACTTGCAAGTCTATTGTGAATTGCTTTCCATTTTTGCAGAAGATTCAAGTTTGACTTTTATAATTATATTTGTGTACGTTTCCATTAAGCTGCTGCTGCTTTAAGTGTATTTTTTTGCCAACTAATATTTAATTAAAATATGCAATTGTTACAGCCACTGTCAGTTTACCTATTAATCACAGCTGAGCCTACACACACACACACACACATATTCTGTATATACATATGTGTATACATAGGTAATTTATAACTGATAAACTATCAAATACCGCAAATCCAATATATGGCCAAAAACTTTCTATTTACACAGGAATTGTTTGCCTTGCGAACTATGAAAATGTTTTGCATATTTCAATTTGTTTCTCTTTTGCTATTGTTGTAAAAGTTGTTATTGTCATCATCATCATCATTGTTGTTGTTGTTGTTGTTGTTGTTGTTGTTGCTGGTCGCACAACATATTCTAAAATTGATTTATTTATTCATGTTCATTTCCATTGATTTGTTTGCATTTATATAATTTAATAAATTATTTCAACTAAATTAATGCCCGGCACACCGAAGCCAATCCAATCCATCTGCCATTGATGCACACTGTCTGAGGCTTTGCCTCCACCAACCACCCAGCTGCCAGCCACCCACCTTCCTTCATCACTGATTGCTGCCTGGATACATTTTAATTGTAACCAATGCATCTGCCAAAAGCAACTGACGAATGCGAATAGCTCAACATCATTATTTCAGCATTTAATATGGGCTCTGCATAAAGGATGAAGCGGTTTCCAGCAAAAGCCGCACGCAACCACCCAACCACTCCACGTTGCCGCCAGCCCATTCAGCGCAGCCAATCAATGGGCGAATTTTTAAATCGTTATCTAATTATATAGTATTTCAATATTGAAACTATGCCTTATTAAAGAGCTATGTAATACATGTTATCGATAACATTTAATATCGCGAAATTGATATCGCTGAGCTGTAGACCTTCTTGATTGCAAGACCTACAGAGAGATATATAATTATGTATTATTTAATCAGCAAAGCTTATTTCAAGTTATCGATAAGTTTGTCAAAGCTCATTAAATATTCAAATTATCGATAAGTTTACCTGTTTGCTTAATATTTATACAAAAATTATTTGAATCTGAGGAACTCGAGAATTCTTATTATAAAAATTCCAACAGTTGAAGACTGTTGCCTGTTATCGATAACATTCCAGTTCCTCATTTCGGTTTGCTCAATATATTATGTGTTTTAAGCTCATAAACTTATCTATCTCTGTCGACTTCTTTCTGTCTCTGGCTTTCTCGCTCTCTCCCACGCCGAGTTCAAGCTATCTCTCTCTTTGTCTATGTACCTATCTATCTCATATGATCTATCTGATCTATATATCATCTATCGCATATCATCTCCCTAACTTCACCTGTCTTATCTCATCTTTCATCTCTCTCTCTCTCTCTCTCTCTCTCGATTTCTCGCTCTCTCTCTCTTTCCATCTCTTTCTTTCCCTCTCTAATCTCTCTCTACCTCCCTCTTTATCTCTCCCTCTTTCTCTCTCTCCCTCTCCCATATGAACAATGTTGCCATATGGATTACTTTGACAAGCTTTGATGAATATTGCTACAAATATATTCATATATATGTATATATATACCTATATATGCATATCCATAATCCGATCCGTTGTGGTCAAAATCTGTCAAAAATATCAACAAAATATTTCCGTGTTTTTTTTTTTTCACTAGTTGCCGAGTCACAGGCCGACATAATGTATCCCAAAGATTTGTGCTTAATCTCGTGACATGAGCAGGACTTCGGACTGGCAACACATTGCCAGATATACATATGTATATACATATATATTATTAGGATTGGTCGCAGGTGTCTCAGTGTGCGGGTGTGTGCGTGTGTGTGTGTGTGTGCGGGTGTGTGTGCGGGTGTGTGCTTAAACAATTTGCATGTTTTTGGCTTTTTGCAGCTTGGCGGCATGCATGTTGTTAATTTGTTGCAGCTGTGCATTGCTGTTGTTGTTGTTGTTGCTATTTGAATGCAGTGCTTTAGGGATTAAAAACACGCAAAACACAGAGAGAGAGAGAGAGAGAGAGAGAGAGAGCGAGAGAGAGAGAGAGAGAGTTGTACACATAAAAAGCATTCATGTATTTATGCAAATTTAATTTTATTTGTTTTCAATATTTTGGTAGCTTTGTCGCTGATATTTCCGCCACACAAATAAACAAAAATGTCAGCCGACAGCCAGACGCAAATGTGTTTGTTAAATTTCACACACACACACACTTGCACTCACACACACACACATGCACATCACGTCACTCGGCTGTACATGACGGCGCATTATTTTCCATTTTAATAATTCAAATATCAATTTGTTGTTACATTAAATATTTAATTTGTACTAAAATGTGTTAAATTCTTTGGGGCATTATAAACACACACACACACACACACACTCGCACACACACATGTGTCATGCTATTTTTGCTTTGTTTAATTACAGCTTAAAATCTTAGACTAAAACAAAAACGAAAAAAGCGCCCAAAATTAGAAAACAAATGCGGAATTATGTGCTTTTCAGCTCTAGTCGCATTTGCAGCTAAACTATGCAAATCCCGCTAGATTATCGGCCATAATTATTTCACAGCTTCTCGGTTTTCGATCTAACCTCAACTTCAAATCTAACCTCAAACTAGACAATGCGCTCTAACCTCAATTTAAGTATTGCTTATAGCTTAAATATCAATTTACCCTTTATTGGATATTACCTGAATAAGTTTTGGCATCTATATGACCATATTCTAACCTAAAAGGTGTATAAAAATAATAATAATATAATATTGAAATATTGTAATTTTGAGTTGTGCTTATCCATGAGATAATCGTTGATCTATGAGTTCAGTTCTAACCTCACTATTCAGCAGCTAGACCACATATGCCCACAGCTTTAGCTTTATATTCAGATATATATATATATTCAGTATATTTCATATTAATTCTCTCTAAGTGTCGCCCCTTTTGGCAGTGCATTACGCCATCTGGCTGGCTATCCACTTTTTCATGGGGCATATAATTAACACATTGTCGAACACATTTATAGGGATTAAAGCGAATAAGCAACAGCCAGCGGCGAGATGAACAACAGACGCTGAAAGAGCCAGCAAACATTATAAAGCCCGTAAAGCCTTTGATCCGATACTTTTATATACATGTACATACATATATATATCTATAGAGAGAGAGAGAGAGAGGGAGACAGAAACAGATACAATTGCAGCTGAGTGCTCATTAAGCTTACAATTCGCACGGCTCGCTGCTAGTGAAAAGCGCACACAACTGTACTTACTGTGCCCTTTGGGAATGTTGGCTAAAATCAGATTATGATTAATAAGTCAACTCGACCGACTAATCCATCAAGGGCGTGAGGAGGAGAGACAGAGAGAGATGGTCAATAAGAGGGTAGGAGGGAAAGCGAGAGGGAGAGACGGAGAATAAGAAAGGCAGATAGAGGCATGAATAGAGAGAGAGAAGAGAAGAGATAGGTAGAAGGAAAGAGGGCTAGAGTGAGAAGAAACCGAGAGAGAAAGAACGAGAGAATGACGAGAAGAATGAAAAAGAGAAAGAGAGTGGGAGAATGAGAGACAGAGACAAACAAAAAGAGAAGAATATATAGAAATTTAAGGAGAGAAAGAGAGGGAGAAGGACAGATAAAGACAGGCTGAAAGAGAGACTGAGAGAAAGAGATACTGAGAGAGAGAGAGATACATAATGAGAGGGAGCTAAAGAGATGCATTAATAACTAAATCAGCTCCATAGATGGCGCCACTGTAGCCAGCGACGCTCGCAGTGCAGAGCAGAAGCTCCGCTCCGTTAGAAATATTATTCGATTGGCAAACGCTTGCCACTTGACTCGAGGGGCAGGGCTCGGGAAGTGGCTTGCCAATCAGCAGCAGACATAAGCATCTTTCATTACACATGCAAGCTGTTCGGGTGCGTTTTGTGTAACAAGTGGAACTGAAATGACAACTAATAGGCTTATATTTGTAGTTAATCAACTGATAATTAATACGCATTCAGCTACTCGAGAGCCTGAACAGCCCTCTGCACTAATGCGTGCAGCTGAGGGTTATGCAGCCAGGCACTGAGCCCAGTGCTAATGCGAGCGATAGATACGTAGTGCTCTTCAGTGCTCCGGCGGAGACTGCTTTCAAGGCGGCTCAATAGCTAATTGGTAACTGAATGATTCTTTGACATGTTTTGCATTTGGCTCACTGGCGCCGGGCCCATGCATGCTCCTGCATATGATGGATGCGCTTGTTTTGTCATGTTTTCAACCAAAGCTGAGCCGCTTTTAAATGCTTAGCCGAGCACTGACGGGCTGCATGTCAAGTGGAGGAGGAGCAGGAGCAGGAGCAGGAGCAGGAGAGAGTACAGAAGTAGAAGGCTACCAGCTGCAAATCCCCAGCTCCAGCAGCGCAATCATTGTCGTAGACGTTACCTTGGCGATCCAAAACGCAGGCAATCAAGTGTAAAATCATAGAATTTTTAATTGATTCCGTCGACGCAGCGCAGCAAAAGTTTACATTAGTTTTTCCTTTTCAGATACCCTGGAATTTTTTATGGATTGAGATTGACAGAGAGGTGCAAAGGGTTGCAAAATATATATATGTAGAGATGGCTGAATATATTTGATTTGGCTGAGCTTTCAGAAGAGGTAGACTTGAAGTGCGTCTATAGAGCAGTCCTAACTTTACAGCTGCCTATGTGAACTCAGCTCCACCTGGGACTATGCCTATAAAACTTGGCTTGGACATACTTTAGGGTGCATTAAAGATATGTATTACTTATTCGGCTGATTTGCACTAGCTTTTCAATCAGTTTCAGTGAAACAGGCTTAAGATATAAAATATATTTCATACTCTATAGGAAAGTGCTCTATAAGCTCTCATAAGGGCTGCATTCAGTGCATAGAAAATACTAAAAACTTATAAAATGTGAAGCTTATATTATCAATAGAACATAATATCTCCTATTCCTAGCTATATCAAAGCCGTTTGCCAACTTATAAATTCCTAATTTTCTTTACTTAACTTTTACTTCGCTTTACAGGGTATTTAGGTGTTCCAGCAGGCCCTAACAAATTGCTTTCTTCATTTTTTTCAATGCTTGCGAAACCATTTTCTCCCCCTTTTTATTCTATTTTCTGTTTTTCTACGTCGCTGTTCGATGGGTCTGGGCACTTCTAATGCCTCGGTTAGCGTAGCCATCGCAGCGGCTTTTTTCACTTAATTGGCAGTTTTTGTTGTTGTTTCTGGTTATTGTTGTTGTTGTTGTCGCCTGGTCCAGTGCGTCATGATGCAGTGTCATCTGCTGGCTGGTGCTGGATGATTGGACAGCCACGACTGCTTGACGTGTCGTATGTGAAGTTCTAGCAGAGGTTCAGCCAGAGTGAGATAGAGAGAGAGAGAGAGAGAGAGAGGGGGGAGAGACAGAGATAGCGAGGCCCCACAATTGGCAGTTGCAGGTGCGTGTATAGCACTCGGCCAATTGAATTGTTCTGGCTGACGCACGGCGTTTCGTTTTGTTGTTCGATTTCCAGTTCCATTTGATGTGCCTGCACTGCCGCTTCCACTCGAGGCACCGGGCCAATCTTTCGAGACCAGCCGGAACGGGTTCGTTGATGTTGAACAAATGCCACTGAGCTCTGTCAGATGTGTGGGCTAGAGGGCTCCACCAGGTTGAAGCTGCCGCCCAGCTTAGACAACTCTAATCAATTCAGTGCATATGCCGACCGACTGCCCGTCCGACTGCCTGACTGACATCGATGATTTTATGGCCGAGCCGGCCAGTTGGCAAAGTAACCGTACGAAATTCCTGAATTCTTGCATAAAAATTGAAGCCAATCCCCAGCTCGTCGGCCTAACTACGTTTTAATTGTCCAACAAATGAACCAAAGCCTTCTAAAATGTCTGCCAGATCATGCAGTTATCACTCAGCTTAGTCACATTTACTTTGCTGCAACAACTTAAGGCCAAATATCCAGCTGCAAATGAGTGCAGCAATGCAGCAAGTGAGCCAGAAATGAGGATTTGCTTAGCAAATATGCAGCTGCCTTCAGAAATCTAGCTTTTATGGAAAAATATATACTCAAAACTATTCTAATAGTTGACTGAAAGCACATTAATGCAGAGCTTTCAATAGTGAAAGCTGCACTTCAAGCTCGAGTTGTAGCTTAAGTCCTTAAGGCTTGGCTGAAGCCAAAGCTTCTGCATAACCAACAACTTTCGACTACTATCTTATTATCTTATGTTTTTTCAGTTTCTATCTATATAAATAGGAAAAGCTTTCCCTTAAGATTAATGTTTCATCCAGCAGCTTCTGCGAAAGCTTTGCGCTGCTTTAATATGACTTACAGTCTGAGCTTATTTTGCCATAAATAACTGCAAAGCTCTGGCAGCTTTCAGCAAACATTAAAAATACTTTCACTTCCGCTTTTAATGTGCACGAAAATCTGCTGAAGTCTTGAAGAGACTCGAAGAGGCCCAAAGAGAGAGAGAGAGAGAGCCTTCAGCTCGCTGGCCATTGTTCTAATGCTTGTCGCCAATTTGTGCGCTGTCGTGGCGAAATCCACTCAAAGGCCATAAAAAACCAGCGTGCCAAATTCGTGTTGAGCTCGAGCTTTGATGCCGGCCAGAAATGGCAGGAGAAGGAGGAGGAGTTGGGGCTGCGGGCTGCGGGCGGTCGGTGGCCCATTAAAAAGATGCCAACAAGGCAATTGTCAAATGTAAATGGGCTAGCGTAATAGATGTCCACGAAAGGACTCTTTCGCACTCGGCACGAAACGCAATAATTTGCAAATTTGCTCAAATAAATTCCCATGCAGAGCGCCCGAGTGCGAGAGCCTAAAATATTTGCCCAAGCTGAAGCCGAAGCCGAAGCTGAAGCCACTGGGCGAAATGTATGCAAAGTCCCCAAATGGCTGGGGGACACATACTATGTCCAACGATTTTTCTAAGGCACTGTCTGCAGTTGTTGCCCCTCCGTCCGTCCGTCCGTCCGTCCGTCGGTCCGGCCCGTTGTCAGTGATATGCAAAACATTTGTAAGGCTCGGTCCAGGCGCAACGCCCACTAAGCCCGTCAGAGATAAGCGCCAATTGTAGCCAATTGAAGGCGGCACAGCGTGGCATAAATAAATAAATAATCGATTGCAGCAGAGCCAGACAGAGCCGGAGCGGCCGTAGTCCTAGCCGTAGCCATAGCCATAGCCGTAGCCGGAGTGGCATTCCGGGGCCTGTCTAGCGCTGTTTGCTGCTGGCTCTGGCAATTAATTGGCCATTTGTTTGGGGCGTCGATATTCGCAGCCCAGCTTCAGGTTCAGCTCCTGCGGCGCTCCCTTTCTCTCCCCCTCTCCCCTCCTCCCTCCCCCCACTCTGTTGCAGTCACGCACGCTGCTCGGTTCACGCACGCGACACTTGACAGGCGCTACAAAGGCGCCAAATCCCCAATACGCTGATGAGAATGAATGAGCTGTGCTCCCACTCTCTACCCTTACCCCTATCAACCCCCCCCCCACCCCCTCCCCCCCCCAGTTACACATGTACTATCTCCGCACATCTATCTGGCTCTGACTGTTGCCATTTGTTGGCCCCAAGCATTGACCAACTTTAAAGCCAGCCAACCTGTCGACTGCAGCCCGCCAGCTGTAGCCGTTGACTTAGAAGCTGTCCGTGTCTCTGTATGACTGAGCTTTCGCTACCTCACACACTTATACGAGTGTGCGTGAGAGAGAGAGAGAGTGAGAGAGATGGTTGCTTTGCTCAGCAATGCTTTAGCTGTAATTGTAATTGCGCAACTATTTGTGACGTCAGCTCGAGGGAGATATTTGAGCGATTTATTTGAATAACATTTGAAGCGAATTGAAATCGTAGATAGATGAGCTTTGTCTAGGAGATCCGGTTATTAAGGCAGTTGTAGACTGATCAGAAAGACGGACGGACGGATGGATGAACCGACGGGCGGACTGCCTGCTAGACAAGAGAGACGATTGAAGGGGCCGGCGGATGGACTAGCGGACGGACGGGCGAATGAATGGATGAACCGGTGGTCGAACGGACTGCCTGTCAGCCTAGACAGACGGACGGATGAACGAATGAACGAATGAACGGGCAGGCGAATGAACGGACGGACGGATGGTTGGACGGATGAATAAACCGATGGTCGGAGAGACTATCTGCCAGCCTAGACAGACGGACGGATAGTCAAGCAGACGTACGGACATAGCCAGATCCAACCAGCTAGATCAACTCAGCTCTTGATCAATATACACTTCATGAGGTGCGCCACGCCTCCTTTGGCCTCTTACATGCACTAGAGATAGACTAAAGATAGAATAGAAGAACGGAGTGAGAGTCAGTATCCTGTTGATCCTTACACAGCCAATACGCCTCCCACAGCCATATGTGCACAAAGCCCATATACCCCATGCAACCAATTAGTAATTGAGTTAAGAGTAGAAAGAAGCACTACTACTTCAAGTTATACAAGATACCATATATATACCTCTATATATACATATATATATAGCCAGCTCTCAGTGCGCAGTTGAAAGAGATTTCGGTGGTTTCTCGTTGGTCTGTTCGACAATTTGATTCGTTGTTGAGGTTAAAAACTTTGGCAACTTTTGGGCTTGTGGCCAGAAATTGTGGAACTGTCTTAAGTTTTCGCTGCGAGGCGATGCGATGCGCTGCGCTGCGATGTCTCCGGCTGTGACGGCAGCTGTGCGGGCGAGATTGTGGGCGTGACTTGAGGAGTTTGGCACAGGCAACGTTTTCATAGCCACAGACCGAGAGCGAGCGAGCTAGCAACAGAGAAAGAGAGAGAGAGAGAGAGAGAGGGGGGTGGAGGGAGAGGGGGGTGGAGGGAGAGAGGAAGTAATTAAAACACAACTCAAAGGACATTTTAATTTAATCCCTTTGAGCTTGTCTCGCTGCTGTCTCGTCGCCATCAGAAACATGCGCCGACCGCCAATGCCCGAAATTTTATTTGCACGCCGGAAGACGGCGTCAATGTGGAGCAGTCTGCGAGCCAGCGAGGCAGCCACCCACGGTCACATCCTGCCGACTGGCTGCTGGAGAGTGTCCTTTGGCTTTGGCTGCAGCGGCGCATAAATCATAACGCGCCTTCTATTTTTATTTTGCTTGGCTTTGGAAGCCAGTGTCCTGCCGCCGCTGCCGCTGCCGCTGCCGCTGCCGCTGCTGCCGCTTCTGCTTCTTACATTTTATTTATGCCGACAGTTTATTAACGCTGCAAGGACGACCGGCTTCAGTCTCCAGTTGCAGACTCTGAAGCTTTGCTTCACTTGTAATTGTGTTTGTTTATGGTTATGTGGCTGTGTGTGTGTGTTGTCATGTGTGTGTGTGTGTGTGAGTGTGTGTGTGTTGCTCATTTTAATGGCGCAACTTTTGATTTGCGCCCACAAGCCAAGCTGGAAGCTGTTGCTGTGCCCAGACTCCGGAAGCCCCACACACACACATACACACATGAAGCGCTTGTAACTAGGTTGCCCCAGCACCACTTGGCTATGTTCCACACTCCCACTTACATAGAGCAACGCACCCCTCACTATTACAAGCAACCCCTTTGGCCCAGCTCTTGGTACGCTTTGTTGCTTGTTATGCTAATTAGTTTTCGACGTTGACGTTTGCCAACAACGCCGGACGACAGCGTCGCTGCCAACGATGTCTTTAATTGGTTCTCATGTTGCCCATCGCCCAAACTACAGTAGCCAACCCCAGCCAGCAGCCACCCCCACGCTCCCTGCCATCTAGCAGCTAGCATCTTTCTGCCCTGTGCTGCAGCTGCCGTTTGCCACTTGGCACTTGCAACTGCAGCCGCCGCCGACGACTAGTGGAGTCGCCTCCTTTTTTCTTGCCACTTTGGCACTGGCAATTAAGTGCAAACTGCATGCAACTTATTTGATTTGCCATTGTTAGCAAAGCAGCCGCAATTTGAGTCCCACTACGGCCCAGTCTTGCCGCCCGAAAAAGTGTTGCAACTGCTTCCGCCAACTCAAACCAAACTGTGTGCGAACCATAAGCTCTGGCAGCCGACTCTATCAACGGCTCTTTAAGTAGCTCGGAGCCAGCGGTAAGAACTGCGCCTCAACCAATTGAGAATTACAGCAATAGATGGGAGACATGAGATGGGAGATGGGAGACATGAGATAGGAGATGGGAGAAAGGAGGTAGCAGATAGGAGATGGGAGATAGGAGAAAGGAGATAGGAGATAGGAGATAGAATATAGGATAAAGGAGATAGGAGAAAGGAGATGGGAGATGGGAGATAGGAGATAGGAGAAAGGAGATAGGAGAAAGGAGACAGGAGATAGAATATAGGATAAAGGAGAAAGGAGATAGGAGACGGGAGATAGGAGAAAGGAGAACTGAGATAGGAGATGTGAGATAGGATAAATGAGACAGGAGATAGGAGATAGAATATAGGATAAATGAGATAGGAGAAAGGAGATGGGAGACATGAGATGTGAGAAAGGACTTAGGAGATGGGAGATGTGAGATAGGAAAAAGGAGACAGGAAATAGGAGAAAGGAGATAGGAGATACTATATTATAGTATATAGTATCTCCTATCTCCTATTATTACTACCTTACTATCTCCTACCTTACTATTATTATACTATTACTATACATTTGCAATAAATATAATCACAGTTTAGTAGGACACACATGGAGCAAGGGTAATAGAGAGAGATAGGAGAGAGAGAGAGAGAGAGAGGGGCGTCTACCGAATGAGAGAACATCTGTTTCTCATTCTGTTTTGCGGTTTCGTGGGCTGGAATGCATTTCTAAAATGCATTTCAATTCTCGAATTCAAACTCGGCTCTCGATTCGCTCAATGTATTCAATGAATAAAGAAGCCCCCGCTTAAGCTGGCTCCCCCCCTTGGGGGCTGCTGCTAACCCGCAATTGTGTTTTGTTGTGTTGCCCAAAACTGTCAACATTTGCAGCCGGTCAGCCTGGATGGCTGGCTGACAGGTCTGGCAGGCCTGGCTGTCCAGTGCAAACGTTATGATAATCACCGACAACGATGCGGCGTCAGCAGCCGAAGGACCAATAGGATAACGGAGCGGCGAACTTCAACTGGTGCGGGTTCAGGTAATAAACAATTCCATTTACCGACAGCTGTCAGCAAATAATGAAAAATTTAATAAAAAGATACGCACACATGAACGCACGAGCGCAAGGACGTGGAGGCCGGAGAGAGCCTCGTAGGAAGCATCAGTCCGGTGCTGATGACCACAGTAAAACCATCCGGCCTGTCCACAAACTGTCCAAATATGTTTTGGTTTTGTTGCCGTTCGTACAGTGCCGAGTGAATTGTTCGAATCGAAGCGAAACGGCATGGAATGGAATGGAATTGGAACGCCATGGCCACCACCGGGCGCAATGATGAGCGAAAAATTGACATGCATGTAATTAGTGACATAAGGACATCTGCCTCTGGATCGCTGTATGCCAACGGCTGCTGTTTGCCTGATGACCTCCACACCCACACTCACACCCCCACACACACACACACACACAGAGATGCCTATATGCTTCCATACATATGTACATATATCAATTATGCCGTTTACGTCCTCGCTAACAGCCAGCTTTGACTTTTCGTTTGGGTAAAAATTAATTTTCGGTTATGCAATCAGAAATCTATAACGAACTCACAAGCACCTACAAAATGGCTGCTCGTGCTGTTTCATTCCACCATTCCAAATCAATAAAAGAGTTAATATTGAATACAGTTAAGCTCATATCAATGCATTTCAATATATTCCTATTTCGTGACTTGGTTTATAAAATATTGTTCCATTTCAGCGTTCCACTTTTGAATTTCATTTATTAATTGGCACGATTTCTTTCTATAAATGTAGATAACTTATTTTGATGTGTAACTACAATCATATACAAATCAATATTTGCTGTTCCATTCCAGCATTCCATGTACAAATTTGTCTATAAATAGTATTTTCATGTTTTATTATGAATGTTTCATGTCTTTAAAGTTTTGTAATGTATTTAACATATTTTCTCTGTTCCATTCCATTTCATTTCATGACACAACTAATGTGAATTCTATTTCCGCTACTTTCCTATGTTACATTTCAGCATGTCTCAAGATAAATTCTTAAACAAACTTCTGTCCTGGAAAAGTATTTCATTAGCGGAACGCTGGAATCTTTCGGAACACTCTCTCACACTCTCTCTTCCTTTATCTCGCTCTCTAAATGATATGGAATGTATAAAATGGACGTAATGCCAAGGCTTATGGCCAGAGAGCTGCAACCGCACTGTGGCGTAGCGCATATCAATATTTAAGCGAAAATGATGACAGCTACAACAACAACAACAACAATAGCAAAAACAACAACAACAACAGCAGAAGCGAGACAAAAACCAGCCGCCGCTATGTCCAACTGTCCAATGGACCACGAAACCAACAACTCAGCCCAGTTCGCCTGTCTCGTCAGCATCCGCGCTTGACGTCGACGACGACGCCGACGTCGACGTTGACGCCAACGTCACTTGTCACATTCACGTTGACTCTTCTGACACGTCGACAAATTGTCAACAAGGCTGCCGCAGCGTTTACCCCATGGAAGAAAACCAAAGCAAAAAAAAAACCAAAAATGAAAGAAAAGTCGTGAAAAAAATTCGGGAGAAAATTCAGTTTTTGGGCAAAGGTATGGGGGGCGGGGGGGCAGAGAGTGGGAGTGGGGTGGGGGTGGCTAGTTGGTCTACGACCGAAAATGGTCATTCAGCAGAGGTCGTCCTCTATTAGCTGCAGCTCCAACCAGCATTTGCACGCCGGATGACGCAACATTTTATGCCGCTCAGTGGATTTGCAACACTTAACAGCAGCAGCAGCAGCAGCAGTGCCAGAAGTGACACTGGTCTAGTCCTGGGCTGCAACTGGCGTTGGCGTCTGCCACATTTATCAACGCCTCGTTCAGCAGCAGCAGCAGCAGCAGCTGTAGCTGGAGCCGGGGTTAGCCGGGCAGCCACAGCGACTGGCGCCAGTGCAGCTATTCCAGCAGCCTGCCTATAAAAATGTGCAGTTTGAATTTTGCTCGCTGTTTGCTGCTGCTGCGGCAGCCACTGCTGCCTCTGCCACTGCCGCTGCTGCGAAAAATGCAATTCAGCACGATTTGCATTTGCGGGGGCGAAGGGCGCCGGACTCGACTACAATGCTGCTGGCCATGAACCGCGGCTGCTGCTACTTGGACCACACTTCAGCAGCAACTGAATGGCGCGTGCCGAGTGGAGAGCGCTCCCAACTAACATTGTCCTCTCCAACAACGATCAATGTGCATCAGCGGCTCAAAAAGGAGAACAAGAAACAACAAAACGTTGATTAAGTCGGCTATTAATGCAAATTGAAGCTGCAATGAGCAATTAGTTCATGTTGCGGCTAAAGTTCGATGAGCTGATAACAGCCTTTGCCCACTTAGCAGCTTTAACATGCATGTTATAGCTGGCAGTAGCACTGACAGGAACTTGACTTAACTTCAACTAATAGTTGATTTCATCTAATACTCTACAGCTTGCTTCTGCATGAGGATTCGATACGATTTTGAGTTTCTTGATTCAAGATTTCTTTTAACTAATGCAAAGCTTAACTTTAGAGCAAAGCTTTTAGCTTCCAATTTGCACTTTCAAGCCGTTAAGTTCCTTCTAGTTCTAGTTCCTAATCTTAAAATTATATTTTTCAGACAAATTTTCTTTTTTCTAGTCTCCAGTTTCCAATTTCCGGCTACCAGTTCCCTAGATTCCAGTTTCCAGCTTCTCGTTTCCAGCTAACAGATTCCAGTTTCTAGTCTCCTGTTTCCAGTGTTCGGCTTCCAGTTTCAAGTTCCAGGTTTCCAGCTTCTAGTTTCTAGTTTGTAGTTTCCTAGTTTCCTGATTCTCGTTTGTAGTTTCCAGCTAACAGGTGTCAAATTTGCATTTTAAAGCCAAAAGATTCCAGTTTCTAGTTTACACTTTCCAGTTCCAAGTTGATAGTTTCCAGTTCCAAGTTTCCAGCTTCTAGCTTTCACCTTCTCTTTTCCGGTTTCCATCTTCTAGTTTCCAGTTTCTGGCTTTCAGTTTCTAAATTCCAGCTTCTAGCTTCCAGTTTCTAGTCTCCTGTCTTCGGTTTCCAGCTTTCAGCTTTCCGTCTCCAGTTCCTCGCTTCAAGAGCCTTTCCAGTTCTCAGGTCTTAAATTTCCAGTCTTCAGTTGCTGTTGATGATTTCCCAATATGAAATCAGATATCCCTTATTCCTTATAACTTCTAAGAGCGTTTACCAACACTGTTAACATTCAGCCAGCACTCGAAATACGCTTTGGATAACATTTTCCTCTCGCTCTAAAACAGGAACTCATCGAGGACATCTCCACTGGCCAGCTCAGTCTCAAAGCTAATGCAATTCAAAACGGACTTAAAGCCAAGGAGCATTTGCGGCAATTGCAATTGTTTTCTTTTGTTTGTTAGATTTTTTTTTTTTGATAAATAATTAAGTGGGCGCCTTAACGGCGAGTCCTGTCGCGTCCTCTCGCGCTGGGGCAGACGGGACGCTTCACAATATTTTATCGCGTTGCGATTCTTCGCCCGTCACATTAATAAAAGCACAAAATGCAAGCAAATTTCCACGCGAATGTGTTTCAAGTGCCTCTTACAGCTACACACACACACATGCAGACACACACACATACATGCACACATGCATGCAGGCACTGTGTGTGCATGCTACTCCAGGCATGCCACACGGCAATGGGGAAAGTGTCAAGTTAATGCCAACAACAACTGCAACAGCAAAGGCAACACCAGAGCAGACAGCCCGCCTACGCCTGCCTGCCTGCCCTGGGCAGGGGGGGCGTGGCAGTGTAGAGCAGCCACCCAAGCGTCTAATGACTGCGTTGACGTCGCATTTGCTACACAAAAAACGCAACACACAGTGAGCGGGAGCATGAGAGGGGCCAGAGTTAGTCACTCGCATAGATACAGTTAGAACTTTATTGCGCTTCTGCTAAAGTTTTGCGTAGAATAAGAGATATATAGATAGTTGTTAGAGATTTGATAGTTGCACTAGTTAGCACAAGACTCAAATATTTTAGGGATCTGCTTAAGAGACCATGAATTATATGGCAACTATATCTTATGGATTTCTATTCAGCTGCGCTCCTATGCCTCAAAGCTCAATCAAGATATATGGAAAGATCTTTTTCTTCTTCTTGTTAGAGATTTGATAGATGAAACAGAAGTATTTGATGGCTGTTCTTAAGGGTTTATAGATTATATAGTTACTATATTTTATGCATTTCTATACATAGCTAATATATCTGATAGATTTCTATGCGGCTGAGGCTCTAACATGATCTAATGAAAGATCCTCAACAACAAGGTATATTGATCTGTTATTACTATACCATTATACAAATCTCTCAAACTACATCATACACTGTCAGAAATGAATAAGCATTATATATACATATATTATTATTCTAGCTGCAGTTATACTTCAGGAGATCTTGAGAATCATGAAGAACTGTCAAAGGCTAAACTATGCCTGAAGCGGAGATTTGTCTTGATCGGGAAGTGATCAAGAAGTGAATAATGAGAACTATATTCATTTCTTATATCACACGCCCATTTCGCTCAGTGCATGCTTAGTTTATAATGATGCTGCTGGTGTTGCTGCTGTAACTGTCGTTTAGTTGCTAAGACGATGCCGACAGTTGGACCCAAGTCTTTAGACAACTCGAGCGAGCTGAAGTTGTGTCACGGCCCTGCACTGACAATGATATGTGCCCGAGCTGAGAGTACTAAACACACACCTGCACACACACACACACACACACACACAATTGCTGTCAAGGCCACACACACACGCACAGGTTGACATGCAAACGCTAAGCGAAACAGCAACAGACAGAGAGAGAGAGAGAGAGAGAGAGAGGGAGAGCGAGTGGGAGAGAGCTACAGCTAGACTGGTTAGGGAGATCACATTGGAGACACTTTGCACCGGAAATATTGTTGACAGTTGTGGCATATTATCATACGGCGGCGTCCCAGGCACGCGTCACGTAATTGCTCAACATTTGTAGCCGCCACACACAGCCCACCCACAGCCCACCCACCCTCAACCCCAACACTCAATCGCAACTCGAGAAGAAAGTGAAGCGTACTTCCACGTCGTTACGAATGCTCCACTCATTTTGCCAATTATTGTTTGCAACTCTCAATGGCTGAGCGCGAGTCTGGTATTTATTTAAAAGTGCTCAACTCACTAGAGACTTGCGCTCAACATACCGCAGTCAACAATAATCAGAGCCTTTTCTATATACATATGTACATATATATACTTTGTAGCGCCTTAAAGCACATTAGGC
Organism: Drosophila repleta; assembly: GCA_018903745.1. Lineage (NCBI taxonomy): Eukaryota > Metazoa > Arthropoda > Insecta > Diptera > Drosophilidae > Drosophila > Drosophila repleta. Next base: position 900,290 of record JAEIGN010000750.1, on the reverse strand, counting down.
AAGGCGTTTCGTAGAAATACTCGAAAGCTCTCAGGCCTACGTCTATGCATAGAATCATGTTTCCATACTTTGATAGTCAAATTTTATACAAATTTGAATATCATGATTTTTATTCAATTAAAAAATATATATGTACATATATATATTTTTCTATATTATTTTTAAAAATTGTTTTTATTCATTTCTTAACTTAATACTCACATTTTATTTATTTTCTAAGTCATTTGTTGATACATATATATTTTATATTTAGACTTATATTTTTAAACTTTTCTTAAATTAATTTTCATACTTTTTTTTTAATTTTTACAAATTTTTGTTTAAAATTTATTTTTCTACTTTGCTTAAAATTAATTTTTTAATATTTATTTTTAAACTAAATTTTTATATATCTTTTTTAAGAATAAATGTTTACATTTTAAAAAAAAAAATTTTTTTTTTAATTTAATTTTTATTATTTTTTTTAATAACTTTTGTATATTTTTATAAATTAATTTTTATTTATACTTTTGAAAAATTTGTATTTGTATACTTTATATTTATTTAAATTTAATTTTATATTTTTATTTTTAAAATAAATTGTTTACATATATTTTTTAAGAATAAATATTTATTATTTTATTTTTATATTTCATTTTTTAATTTTTATTATTTTTTTTAAATATATAATAATTAATAATTTTATAAATATATATTTTATTTCTACTTTTTTCAAATTATTTGTATACTTTATATTTATTTAAATTAATTTTCACATATTTATTTTTTTAAACTAATTTTTGTGTATATATTTGTAAAAAAAAATATTTTTGATATTAAATATTTTATTTTATTTTATTCTATTTTTTTAAATCATTTTTATTTATTTTCTTTAAATACATTTTTTAAAATTAATGTTGCTAACAAAATGGCTGCCAAGACGCCACCTAGCGACAGCTGTATTAAGTTTCAGCATTCAAAAAATGATATCACAGTAGGCTTGGAAAGGAGCTCAGTAAAGGACTTCATATACTTCTGCTACACAGTTCATTTCAGAGCTTACAGAGCTCAGGGCAACAACAAAAATCACATACAAAATTCAAACAGAAATATATTTTTTCCTATAAATATATAGATATATTCAAATATATAATATTCGGAATCGACCGCAAGATGGCGCTGGAGCAAATCTGCGGCATGAACAAGATGCAGTTTTCGGCGGCCACCAACGACAGAAACGAGAAATACGCCAGTATCGAAGCAACTCGACTGCACACTGTGCTGCGCAACCCGTACTCGATCTTCGTGCCGCCGTTTGACAATCCGGCGAAGCGACTGGCCAAGCTGGAGCAGAAGAATGACATAAAAATGGAGCTGACGCATGGGACGACCACGCTGGGGTTCATGTTCCAGGGCGGTATCATCTTGGCCGCCGACTCGCGCGGCACCTGCGGCAACTTCGTCTCCTCGCAGAGCTTGCGCAAAGTGATTCATGTGAACTACAATATGCTGGGCACCATTGCCGGCGGCGCCGCCGACTGCATCTACTGGGACCGCGTGCTCACGACGGAGTGCCGCCTGTTCGAGCTGACCAACGGCCAGCCGCTGTCGGTGAGGTCGGCGGCGCACATAATCAAGAACATCGCCGTACAGTTCGAGGGACTCGGCCTGTGCATGGGCATGATACTGGCCGGCTTCGAGGAAGACACACCGAGTCTCTTTTACGTCGACTCGGAAGGAGAACTCAATGAGGGTTTCCTCTTCACCGTGGGCAGTGGCTCCAACGTCGCCGAGGGCATCCTGACCGAGTCTTACGACTTCGACCTAACGGACGAAGAGGCCTACATGCTGGCCATGCGCGCATTGTACCACTCCGCCCGCCTCGACCCATACACGGGCGGACTTATACGTCTCTATCACATGAAGGACAACGATTGGCGGATCGTCGCTGTCAAGGACTGCTGTGAGATGAGGTATATGTTCCTGCCAGACAAAATCACCGTATCGGTGGAGGAATTCTCCAAATTCCTCAAGGAGGACTACGAGCCCGACGCCGACGAGGACCCCGAACAGCAAAAGCCCAGAGCCCCAGCGCCACGCCACCAACCACCAAAGAAAGAAGATTAGATCTCCAACTTCATATTCCTGCAACAGACAAAACAAAATTTTTCGATAGGTAGCACTACAGCGCGACGCATAAGAGCAACAATTTAACAATTTAAATATACAATTTTTAACAAAATGTTTTCAAATTTACATTACTTTTAAAAAGAAATAATAAACAGTTTAAATTGAAAAAAAAAATCAAATAAATTTTTAAAAAATTTAAACAAAATTAAATAAAATTTAAGTAAAATTTAAAAAATGTAAATTAAATTTTAAGAAAAAACAAATTTTAAACAAAATTTAAAAAAAAAAAAAAATAAAATTAAAGGCAAAATTAAATTTTATTTAAATAAAATTAAAAAATGTAAATAAAATTTTAAGAAGACTTAAACAATATTAAAAAAAAAAAAATTTATTAAAATTAAAAAAAAATTAAATAAATCTTAAATAAAATTTAAATAAAATTTAAAAATTTAATAAAATTTAAACAAAATTAAAAAAATTAAAAAAAAATTAAAGAAAAAATTAAAATAAAATTTAAAAAAAATTTCAATTAAATTTAAATAAAACGAACAATGTAAAATAGTCTAAAAAGCTTCAAAGCTCAACTTAAACAGTCGAATGTAGCTTGGCCAAAGCTCTGCTTCAGCTTGCGCTTCGCCGCCATCTAGCGGCCAGTGTGGCCTGGTTCGTGTCCCCGCTAAACTGCAGCGCAAAGCTCAAAAATTCAAATAGCAGGGAAATTTATCTAGAGGACTTTTGACACGAAATATCCCGAGCCCCAGCAAGCCAGGCAATTGTCAGTCGTTCGAGTATCATTATAGAAACACACACAAAGCTATGTATATATAGACTAACATATATACTTATATTCATATATTTGAAAAAAATAGATAAGGATCCAGTCACATGCAAGAAACCAGCAGCAGCAGCAAGAGCAAACGCACGCCAAGACGCCCATACACACACATATATATATAAATCAATACATAGATACATAAGGAGATATCTAAATATACATACTAAAAATATATATATATATATAAAGCGATATATAGCGAAACTAACGTGTGCAAGATGTCGATGATCAGTCAGCAAGGCCTCATCTTGGATACGCTGAAGCACAAGATTCAGTTGGCGAAGAACGATCTGGACCGCTACAAGGAGGACTATGGCCACTGCCAGCTGTTGCTGGAGCGGGAGCTGCAGCGGCGCTGCCAGCTGGAGGAGAGCTTCTTGGGGCTGCAGCGGCGCAACGTGCAGCTGGAGGACGAGCTGAAGCTGGCGCTGAACCACGCGGCCGCCCACCAGGCGATGGTGCGGGAGGCGCGCGACGCCCTCAGCGAGAGCGATCGGATGCGCAAGGCGCTGGAGCAGCGCGACCAGCTGCAGGCGGAGAAGATCGACCTGCTCGTCGGCGAGCTCTCCAAGCTGGAGCGGCAGGCCAAGGAGTCGGACCGCACGGCCCAGTCCAGCGGCCAGCGCGCCGAGCTGCTCTGCCGTCGCCTCACGCGCAGCGAGCAGCAGCTGGAGGCCAGCCGCGCCAGCCAGGCGCTGCTCCAGTCGGAGCTCGACGCGGCCGCCCAGAACCTGCACTGCGTGGAGCGTGCGTTCGAGCTCTCCGCACAGCAGGTGCAGAGCTTCGACCGGCAGATGAGCAAGCTCAAGCAGCGCCTCCAGGAGACCGAGCGGCGCGCCCAGCAGGCCGAGCGACATGCCGAGCAGCTGCAGCTCGCCTCCATCAAGCTGGAGCAGCGGCTCGAGGAGTGCTTCGACCATCGCTTGCGCCAGAAGCTACAAAACCTGGACCTCAAGCTCGTTGTCAATGAAAATGCATAAATTACTCCTCCACCCCACTCCCCCCATCCCCCTTCCCCACACACACACACACACAACCGTCTCGTCACCAAAATCTACAAGTTTAGTTTAGCATCCGAACTAGCGATTCAATAATATGTTTTACGATATATTTTAGGTTTTAGAATGAGAAGAAATATATATATTTAAAAAAAAACCCCAAAAAATGGGAAAGAAAAAACGAGAATTATATTATTATTATTATATTCGTAATTAGGCTCTTACGTGATTACGCACTTACGCAATTACGATGTTACGCAATTACGATGTTACGCAATTACGATGTTACGCTATTACGTAATTGACTTCTTACATATTTACAATCTTACACGATAAAGTCTTACGTAATTGATTTCCTACGTAATTAGGCTCTTACGTGATTACGCAATTACGATGTTACGCAATTACGATCTTACTCTATTACGTAATTGAGTTCTTACATATTTACAATCATACACGACTACATCTTACGTCATTGATTTCTTACGTAATCAGGCCCTTACGTAATTGAGTTCTTACGTAATTATGCTCTTATGTTATTGCGCTCTTACGTAATTGAGGTCTATTACACCCATACGCTCCTACGATATTACGCTCCTTGGCTCTTACGATCATACGTCTAACGTAGTATGTATTTGCGCTCTTAAGTAATTGAGGTCTATTACGCCCATACGCTCTTACGATCATACGCTCTTGCGTCTTGTTGATCCCACGTAAAATTTGCTCTTAAGAGTTGAGAGCTTACCCAATTGCGCGCTTACTAATATTTCTCTTAAGTAAGAATAGTCTTACGTCATTAAGAGCCTACATAACTACTGTCAACTCTGTCAGTGGATGCGCCTCTTGTTCTGGTTAAGCTCTAGCTAAGCTCTGGCTCAGTTCAGTCTCTGCTCAGGCTCTGCTATGGCTCTGCTTGGTCTCTCTTAAAGTCATTTAGTGAATAGTAAATTAAGAAGCAAAAATATGTCATATATTAAAAAAACATTTCTCTTCTATTCTCAAACACAAAAAACACACACATAAAAGCAAGTGGAAAAGGTTTTTCTTATCAATTCTCGCCCAGAAACTAAAGCTAAGCTTAAATAGGAAAAATATAGAAAAATGCAAAAAAAATATATATATAAGAAATATATTAAATATTAAAAAAAAAATATCAAGTCACTAGATCATGAGCTCTTCCGTGGCTGTATTTGAAAGTGTATCTGGTCGGCGTTGCGGAACTTCAGGGATATGCCCTCGACGAACTGGAGCTGCTCGAGCTGCTGGTCGCTGCTGAAGTCGAAGTTGGCTATCAGCTTGACCAGGAAGACCTTCATGATGAAGAAGCTGTAGCGACGACCTGTGGTCAGAGTAACATTTGATTAGTCCCTAAATCGATCGATATCCAATTAGCTTTACCTATGCAGGTGCGCAGACCCTTGGAGAAGGGCAGAAAGCTGTAGGAGTGTCGGCGCTGCGTGTGCTTTGAGAGCTGCTCCGGCTCGTGCTGCTGCTCCAGCTCGTCCTCCTTCTGCTGCAGCTCCTGCTGCTGCTGCAGGAAGCGCTGCGGCTCGAACTGCGTCGCCTGCTCGCCCCACCAGGCGGCGTCGCGCTGCATGCTGAACGTGTCCAGCGCAATGATCGTGTTCTGCGGCACAATCGCCTCGTGGCCCGCCAGCTGGAAGTCGCGGCTCACGTGCCGCAGATTCATCGGCACCGTCGCCAGCAGCCGCAGCGCCTCGTTCACAAATGCGTCCAGGTAGCGCAGCTGCTGCAGGTGCTCCACGCCCACATAGCTGACGTCGTTGCCGTGCGGCATCACGCTCTCGATCTCGGCGCGCAGGCGCTGCTGGCAGTCGCCCTTGTGCGTGGCCAGGCAGAGCAGAGCGATCATAATGCTATTGGAGACGGTCTCAAAGGACTGCGAAAGAACAGTGACAAAGGAAAGGGACAATGAAAATGGTAAAGATAAGATATAAAAGCTTATAAAATAGATTAACGATAGACCTTGATAAGCATAGAGAAACTTTCAACTTCATATGAAGCTTTGAATGGGAAACAGAGCATAGAAGTGAGGGAGATAGCAACAAAGAGGGAGGAATATAGAGAAAAGAAAAAGGAAAGGCAGATAAAGACAGAAGGAGAGAGTGAGCTTAAGAAAGAGAAAGATACAGAGAGAGAGAGAGAGAGAGAGAGAGAGAGAATGATAGATGAATAGAAAGAGATTGAGTTAATGAGAGGAGAAGAAATCGGATAGGGAGAGACATATGTATAGATAGATAGATTGCAAGAGATTGAGATATGGACAGAGCGAGAGAGTGAGCTCAACTGAGATAGATATATAGAGATATACAGAGAGAGATACAGAGAGAGAGACAGAGAGAGACAGATAGATAGATTGAAAGAGATTGAGATATGGACAGAGTGAGAGAGTGAGCTGGAAAGAGATAGATATATAGAGATGTATAGAGACAAATACAGAGAAAGAGAGAGAGAGACAGAGAGAGAGAGAGAGAGAGAGAGACAGATATATAGATTGAAAGAGATTGAGATATGGACAGAGCGAGAGAGTGAGCTGGAAAGAGAGACTGATAGAGAGAGAGTAATAGTGAGAGAACGATATATACATAGAGCAATATCTCCAGAGACATAGATGCAGATGGAGGTAAAGAAAGAGAGAGAGGGCGAATGTGATTGATAAAGCGATTGATAGGGATATGAGGAAGAGAAGGACAAGAAAGTCCATAAAAGAGAATCAGATTGATGTCAAATTTGGCTTTAGTGACTCGATATTTCTGAGGTACCACATAGGGTATATTCCATACCATATTATGCTAAAAATATATGCCATACAATGTAGGAGAGAAAAAATATATATAATGATAATAAAACTATGCTAACTTAAGTTCCATAAAGGCGAGCGATCCATGTGATATACCCAACTGCCATGTTTACTAATCATTTCTTATCATAGACCTCATAAAATTATGCTGAGATTCCTCTGATTATATCGAGATTAACATAAACATAAATCGCTAAGTTCTTGATACAGATCGAAAATTGAGATACGAAATATAGATATTTTAGGCAGATTAGACTATTGTTGATCTAGCTAGAATCCAGTTCGTAAAAAATTAGCTGATATTCAATTTATGAATATTTCTATGTTAATAGCGAAATTAGCTTTAAATTGAAAACTTGATTTTGCGAGCTGTCAATTAGTAGTTGGTAGCCCAGATCGCAAATAGATTGCGATTTCTGCTCAATTATCGTGACTTCATTAGCAAAACGAGAAATGGGGAATACAGGTTTAGGCTCGCTGTTGTTGGTGCCTGAATAAATGCATAAGCTGGAGCCAAAGTGGTGCTGGGGAAGGGCACTTACCACGAGGACCATGGACTGGGCCTCATCCTCGATGTCCTGGAGGGTGAGCTCGCCGTTGGCGGCCAGCTGGAACATTTGCTCGATGAAGATGCGCCGCTGCCAGGGCACATCGTCGTCGTTGTCGAGGGCGTTGCGCAGCTGCCAATTGCGGTGCTTGCGCTGCACGATTTGGGCCACAAAATCGACGAGCAGCTGGTTGCAGGCCGCGGCCTCGGCGTACAGCTGCGGCTCCAAGAGCCGATGCAGTAAATCGATTTGCAGCCAAGGCTTGACAATTTTAATAGCCGAGATTTCAAGTAGCCTATTAAAAAGTGAGCGCGAGAGAGGAAGGGAGCGGAGAGTGAAACTAGTGTAAGCTGATTGAGCTGGGGGGCAACGCTCACCTTTTGTAGGTGGTGGCGATGTGCGCGTCGTCCGCCTGCGTGAAATTCGTCGGCGTTCCCATAATGGTGACTGCAATAAAAGTTAACGAGGTGTTAAGCCACAGAGTCAGAGACAGCGAGAGAGAGAGAGAGGGAGAGAGATAGGGGGGAGGTAGAGAGCCACAGCATGTGTGACATTCAAATGGTGCCAGGTGACAGCAGCTCCGTCGGCAGCCTGTTCGCCTCTAGCCAGCTGCTAATGGACAGCGCTAACTGTTTTAGCCAGCAAATTCGCAAATCTCGTGTAATTACATTTGGCCTTCAAATTGACGCCAAGGCGCGCAAGCCTCGCGGCCAAAGGTGGCCCAGCTAACGGCAGTTGCTAATGGAATATGTCGCTGCGAATAGCTGGCAAAGGATCAAAGCGAATTACTGCGACACACATTTCATAATAATTCATAGCCGCTAAGCCAAAAAGGCTTTGCTGGCAACGTTGCCAGGGCAACTTACTAAATTTACCTGTTCAGGCATTTAAGTTGTGTTGGGAACTCTGTTGACTGCAAGCTGAGCTACAATAGGCTGAGACTCTATGGAGACTCAGAGAGATCTCAGGCATTAGTTCAGTGTGATTTCTAAGCTGTCTCTATCACTCTTACTGATACTAGGGTATGTTGTAGTGTGACTAGAGCTGTCTCACTTATTACAGGGTAGCTGCAAAGCGGGCTTAGTCACTCCTTCCTTTTGTTTCAGGCAACCTAAATAACTCTACCTTGTTATAGGATATCCCAAGACGGCTAACTTCATTACTATATATGCTTTACAGGGTATCTTCTAGTTGAACTAAGCAAACGAACTGTTATAGGGAATCACCATTTAGATCTAAAGCACTGCTACTTGCTATAGGGTATTTCTAAACTGTTACAGCATATCTCCAAATCACTCTATAGGGTATCTTTCAGTTCTGCTAGACTGCTCTCACTTGTAGGAGTATATGTTTCAGTCGAACTGATGTGTATACTTTTTATAGGGTATTTTCGAGTCATACTAGAGTAAACTCACTTTTTTTGAACAGACCTATGAGACCTAAACGATGTTTTCTGGTCGAGCTAGAGCACACATACTTATTACAGGGTATATCCAAACCAAACTAATGCAGTATTCCTGCTTATAGAGTATCTCCCTGGCGGACAAAAGTAGTTTTCCATATAATAAAGTATACCCATAGTCCACTACAACACTCATTACACATATATAGGGTATCTCCAAGTCGAACTAACTATCATTTACTCATTATAGAGTATCTGCAATGCGGATAAGAATATATCTTGCCCTTCTAGAGTATCTCCTGACGACCTGGAACACTTTTGCCTATCATAGCCAATCTCCCCGTCACCCTACGCCCCACTCAATCACTTACAGGGTATCTGCAAACGAGCCATTGGAAATGCCGTATGCCGAGTGCATACCGAATCATAACAGATTTTCGTGCTAATGCAGAGGCAATCGATGGCCCATCGACTAGTTTCTGCATAAGGCTAATCATAATTTATCGACGCATCGATGCCCCGCACGCCCCTGCCCGCAGTCCGCCCGACTAGCAGACACTTCTTGCTTGCAGCCGAGACTCGCTGCTGACCCTCGAGTCTATGTGGCTTTGTCTCAATGGGTTCCGCGTACGTGAGTTGCATGGAAACTGGACAAACGTGTCGTCGTCGGAATGTGTTTGCTTATGCTAACTGGGCTTCGACTGGGACTGGGACTGGGACTGGGATGGGGCTAAGCGGTGTTGGGTGCGTGTGCTACTCACGGCAGGATACCTCCAAGACGGCGCGGCTGAGCATATCCTCGGCATCCTTGAAGCGCACCGACACGCCGTGCAGATGCGACTGTGTGCCGAACTGTTCCACCAGCTGATTGCCCACCGAGTTGAACACATCGAAGAAGCTGATGACAATGTTGTGATTGAAGGCGGGATTCAGCTGCTTGCGGCGCAGCTTCCACTTCTGGCCTGCGGCAGGAGCAGAAGAGATAACAAAGAAGAGCTGGAAAATCTCTCAGTTGCTTACCTCGCGCATGCAGCAGGCCACGTCGGGCGAAGAAGCCCTCCTGCATGAAGGTCTTGTCCAGGCACTCGGGCGCATTCAGGACGCACTCCATGCCCGCCGGATCGTCGATGTAGAGCAGTGCGCGCGTGCCAATCAGTATGGCCAGCGGACGCTGGAAGAGCACGCGCAGCCGCGTCACCTTGTCCAGAATGCCTGCCCAAAGAGAGAGACGGAGAGAGAGGAGGGTGTGAGAGGGGATCCATTTGAAGCTCTGGGTGTCAACTCAACTGTTTGGATGCAAATTGATGCAGAGCAGAAACCAGAGCACCGGCTGCTGTGCCACGCCCCGCCAGCCGTTCAGCTGCCAAATGAGGCGCCAGCACTTGCGTTGCTGCCAGCCCAAAAGCAGCGCCAGAAGCGTGCCACAAACCAACAGAGCCACATGTAGATGCATTGTTGTTGTTGTTGTTGCTGTTGTTGTTGTTGTTGTCGTCTAATGCGGTGCTTTATAGGCAGCGCACAGCGTAAGCTTTGCTTCGGAACCCAACTCCCCGACTCCGATTCCGGTTTTGATTTCAGATTTTAGATTTTTTTGATATTGTCTGCCCGATCCGTTCGCTCGGCCAGCGCAAACGCAACTAAACAAAAATTCGATTGATCGAGCATTGCCCAATAGTCAATAAAGAAATTCATTTTTGATTTTCTTGACTATTATTAATTTTTATATTTTTAATCACCTTTCAATGCACATTTGGCGCTCGCTTGCTTTGTCCACTGTCACTCGCTCGCTCGCTCGCTCTCTCTATAAAAGGCGGGTATGTACGACTAGTGGATAGGTTTGAAAGAAAGTGTGATTTTAGAGGGTATTAAAGTGACAGACTTATATAATAATTAAGATTATATGATATTCTATACACAGATCTTTAGTTTAAAATAATAATAAATACTATAAAACACAAAAATATATCAAACAAATTTGAGTACAATAGAAGTTAAACATCTATTTATTGAGTTTAATCTATATATTCCCAATGTAATCGCTCTCTAGTCCCATGGAACTCAGCACTCATCAGAGCTAGAGCAGGTAAAACAGGTACATAGCTGCCTGTATATCACTTCATTTTATGCCCAAAGTTTCACAACAATCCCAACATAAACATAAAAGTTATTCAATAATCTTCCTCCCCAGTCCCAATGAACTCAGCAGCGCTTCAGTCCATATGCATGATTATAAGTATATAAGCTCACTTATGAACATGCTTCGTATTCTGAAAGTTTCATAACAATCGGAACTTTAATACTTGAGTTATTTAAGAATATCTCTACTCCAGTCCCAATGAACTCAACAACGCTTAGATCCATATGCATAACTTTTGGTATATAAGCTCAATAGCAAATGTTCTTCATAATCTGAAAGTTTCATCATAATCCCAACATAAGTGCAAAAGTTACTGATAAATATATACTACTATTCCATATATACTTCTGTGACATCTTCAATCTTCAATGGTTGTTCTACCTACAGGGTATCTCCACCTTCGCTTGTCCCAGCTTCAACATTATTATTTGTTTTCATTAAATTTCGCCTATTTTTTATCCATATATACGCAAGTATCGATATTATTTGGGCAACGCTACGTGGACTTTGTGTCGTCGAGCTGAGGCGTAGTAAATACATATTTTCAGCTGTAATTGGTTCGGTTCGTTAGCCAGCGTTGCCAATGGATATTGATAGATGTGTGCAGGCAGCCAGCCAGTACAATAGCTTGGCAACAGTCGACATTAATATATATATATATTTACATATATATACATACATATATATATTACATTCCTGATCGACCTGCAAATAGTTGAGTCTGTTTGTCAATTTCGTTAGTCACGTAACGTGACGTATTCGTTCCCAGTCACTTAACAGATTTTTAAGTGCTTCTCTAACCTTTACATTGTTATTAACAGGAAGACTTTGCTATGAGATATGAGATCATAATTCATTATAGCTAGAATTAAGCCAAAAACTTTCATAAAAATGCTGAAAGCTTTTAGATGATGCTATTTCACTAACTTTTGTTAAGGTCTTAATTACTTTAGCTTTACCTTTACTCCAATGACCTTCACCCAACTCCAGCATAATTTTAAGCACTTTCCCTCTCTCTCCCTTCGTCTCGCCCTCAATTGTCCCTTTCGAACCAGCTTTTAGCTGGAGCTGGAGCTGCAGCAAGCCATAGAAAAAGTTCATCAGCTTTATTAAACAGCGTGTCAGAGTCAATGTCAGGTGCAACACGAGCCCCACCTGCCGATAGAAATAGCTGCAGGTATTCATTAGAGCATTAATAAAGAAATGGCTGTCAAGCAATATATATTTTTTTTCTCTCGTTTTAGTAGAGAATTTTATTAAAACTCCTGCGACAAAAGGAAACAGGAAAAAATTATGGACCGCAAAGAGGCAACGACGGAATGTCAAAGTCGCATTCATTGTCGAAAACAAAAGGCACGAAGCCACAATAGAAACGAGGGACATTAACGCCATTGATGAGATGACGACAGACCGCACATAGCGAACGGGGGCGGAGATTGGCTGATTGCCCGGCTGACGAATACCCTGTAGGAAAAGAACTCGATCAGATTTGAATGCATTGCGAGAGAAGCGAATATGTTTTGAGTCTGTTTGTCTTCATGATGTCTGAGCAACGCTTAAGAACTCGATTACAATAACGATATTTATCGATAACACATATACTTATTGCATACAGACAGATTATGTAGAATAATGAATATAAAAGAATGCACAATGCTTAGCATATCGATAAATATCGATATATCGATAGCTAACATTGTTATCGATAAATTCGATTTGCTCAAAATGCAATTAGAAAATTCCTTATCAAATTTCAAGTCTTCTGCTCTAATGACATCTGAGTAACTTTTTATAAATCTGTTTCCAAATCGATATTTATCGATCATACTTACAATCAAAATACTTAGGACGACTGTAGCTCTCACATAGGCTCACACAAAACCCTATACAGCCTGTTGCATGCATTTAACAAGGGTATAGAGTCCGAAAAAAAAATAGAAGGAATGTATGGGTAGCTGGATGCATAAAGAATTTCTTGATTAAGTTATGGGGAATGTCAAGCACGATGGCAGCACAGACGTCATGAGTGACGCTCGCGCCAGCTTCCCGCTTCCTCAGAGTCTCTCTCTCTCTCTCTCTCTCTCTCTCTCTCTCTCTCTCTCTCTCTCTCTCTCTCTATCTGTTGCATGGCAGTGATCTATCTCGCTTTCGCGCCTTTGTTGGGTGTGTGCGTGTGTGTGCGTGGGTCAAGTCAATAAAGCATACTGATTAATGTCAAATTGTTGTTGTGTCGCTTTTTGCATAAATTATGCATAAATCGCAAACATTTGCCAGCCGTTGTCCTTTAAAGCACAAATGCCAATGACAATGGCAATGACAATGACGGTGACGATGTTATGTCCTTGTGTGTATACCATCTACTGTGTACCCTACCCTCCCTGTCTTCTTCTTCTGCTGCTGCTTCTTCTTCGTCTTCTTCTGGTTGCCAGACCCAAACCCAGGCCCAGTCCCAGGCCCAGACCCCGTCCGACCCAGTTCCGGTTCGCAGTCACCGCCTCCATCTCAGTTGATGGCACCAGCAACAGCATTTAAGCTGTTTTAAGTCGCTTAAAACACACTGCAAATAAAGAAATCAATATCGGGCCATGTATAGACGTGCAGATACCCTATAAACACTGACAGATAAACAAATTTAGACTTGAAGTTGATAATGTGAAGATATTTTTGAGTATTTTGTGTTTATGATTGAGATTAATTTATATAATAAATCAGAAATATTTTAAAGAAAAATTAACATAATTTTAAAAAATGTTTAATAATTAGTTTAAATTTAAAAAAAACTAAAATAATTCAAAAAATTATAAGAAGTAATAATTAAAATATAAAAATTACCATAATAAAAAATATTAAACATAAAATTTTAATAAAAAAAATTAAAATAATTATAAAAAATAATAATAAATTATAATTAAAATATAAAAATTACCATAATAAAAATATATTAAATAATATATAAAAATATATAAAAATATTTAAAATAATTATAAAAAATATAATAAATAATAATTACATATAATAAAAAAAGTATATATTAAATATTCCATATAAAAAATATTCTCTATAAATAAAATTGATCAATAAAAATATTTAATATTTTCAAAACTTATTAAATTAATTAAAAAATTTATTTGTAATATTTGTGTTTCATTTCCGAACATTCCTTGAAATTTGTGCGAAAATTCCACGTCGTATTTTGATGGGTCCATTAACATTCTTATTGGGTATATGAGCAGCGCAACGATTGTGTGCAAACTGAAGCCGTTGTAGCTTAATTTCGTTGGCTGACTGAATGTGTCAGTCGCATGCTCTTGATTTCTTGCATGTTTTCTTTATCAAATACCCTGTAAAGCTCATATGCATGCTGAAGGGCATGCTCACATGGGAATTTGAAGACGTTGCGAGTGACAAGATATAGATATATAAAAGTATCTTTTGAATAAGACTATAACTATATACGAGGAGTGCTTGAGAAATATACAAAATAAAAAGGTATCAAATATAAATATTTAAAAAAATTAAATAAATATTAGAAAAAAAAACTAATTACCATATTTACTCCATTATTTCTCAAGAGCCATGTAGCAACTCAAAATCAGCTGGTAGTGCTGTCAGTTTACAGGGTATCTGCCTGTTGAATCCTGTTAAGACCAAAGCTGATTTTTTACATTTTTTTTTTTTTTTGTTTTTCGCCGCTTTTCTGCTTGATGCTTGAAAATGCGGAAAAGCCGTCATAAAAAATGAAAATGCGAGACAGCAACAACAACAGAAACAGCAACAACAACAACAGAAACAGAAACAGCAACAACAACCACAACAACAACAATCAGGCACCAAAAATTGTGAATCTGTGTATAAATTTAATTTCCCCGCATGAGAATTTCACATAATCAAATTTTTTAAACGCAAGCGATTTAAGGCCACGCTTAAGAACAAAAAAAAAGCGTGAAAGAATGAGGATATATATGTATATATATATATATATATATATATATATATATATATATACATATATATGAAATGTTGGGATGCCCCCCACATTAAAAAGCAAGCGAAGGGCTGTAAGTGCGAGAGATGGCGTGGGGTAGGCGCTGTGGTTGGGGCTGTGCGAGCGGGTTTGTTGCCTGCGTTGACATATGAAATATTAACGGGTCCAATGCCCGGCATACCAAAGTCAAGTGCACGGCTGGATGGTAGGGGATGCGAGGAAGGGTGACAGAGGGAGGGTGGACGGGGGGATGGGTTGTATATGGGCGTGGATCGCGCCCAATTTGCCATCAAGCGTGAAAACAAATTTTCTTTAACGAGCCAACAACGCGTCAACAGACGCACATGTGCGCTCCAGAAGTAGGGGAGGGAGAAGAGAGGGGGGCGTGACAAGGTGACAGCGTTGCCAGACAGATGAGAGCATCAACTGTGCCGCGCTGCCAGACTGTCACGCCGACACTGTCTGTCAGACTGTCGCAGCCTTTGGTTTTTGTATATAAATTAGAGCACATCAAAAAGTTTGTGACATTAAATGCTGTTATTATGTAGTATGTGTGTGTGTGCGTATGTGTGTGTGTGTGTGTGTGTGTGTGTGTGTGTGTGTGTGTGTGTGTGTGTGTGTGTGTGTGTGTATGATTGGTGTGCAGATAAATGTTTTAGCCAAATGCTGATGAAAATGAAAATGATGGCAGACTTGTAATGACGACACCCCCACCAGCCCACGACCTTCAACCTCCGAGCCCCTAGCACCCACACACAACCACACACACACTCAATGGCAACACGTTTCTCACGCATCGCATAGTTCCACGTTTCACGTTTCAGCATGCTGAAGTCCTGAAAAAGGCGGCGGCATGGCCGCAGCAGAAGGGGCAAATTCAACGGGGGCGCGCCACGAGTCGCTTGATTAAATGTGCTTTGCATGCGTGTGCAATGGCAGGCAGCCAAAAAGGCGATTACATGCACACACACACACACACACAGAGAGATACTCATATGTGTGTGTGTGTGTGTGTGTGTGACTGACTGCCTTGCAACGCCTTCTCACGTATTCATTTGAACGTTTCGCTGCGTTACGCGTGTTGCCACTTGACTTTTTGCCGCTTCACAAATTTTGATTCACACACACACTCACACACACACGCGTCTATGTATGTAATATCCAAAGCAAGCTTTGTCCAGGTCACGCTCTGGTTGACTGCTGTCTGGTTGGCAGCCAGCGCTCAGCTTCCTTCATGTGGTTAATCAAATAACGCTAATGGAATCTCTCTCTCCCTCTGGCATTGCGCGTAGTCAAATATTCAGTGGTCCATCATCCAATTGAATGGAAAATCGCCTTACTATAAGCCGACTATATGGCTAAACTTTTATTCTTATTGGGAAAGAGAAGAAAGCAAGAGAGAACGTCTATTGACTGTCAGCAGCAGAAGGCAAAGTTCTTGACTTGAGTCCTTGAGTGTGTCCTGTGGCACTTCATGTGGGATTTCCCATCAATTAGGAAACTTATTATATAAATATTAGTGAAATTAGTTAGGCCTGATGCATGGGTAGTAAAATCCTGATCGTTCATATGTCCGTCTATCCGCTCATCCGTCTGTCTATCCGTCTGTATATCCGTTTGTCTATCCGTTTGTCTATCTGTCCGCCTATTCATGTGTCCATTTATCTGTCCGTCCCTTCGTATCTCCATCAGTCCGCCATCTGCTTATCCGTCTATCTATTCATCTGTCTGTCCGTCTGTCTGTCCGTCTACCTGTCCGTCTACCATTCCTTCCGCCTATTCATTCATCCGTTTGTCTGTCCGTCCGCTCGTATCTCCGTCAATCCGCCATCTGCTTATCCGTGTATCTATTCATCTGTCTGTCCGTCTGTCTGTCCGTCTGTCTGTCCGTCTACCATTTCTTCTGCCTATTCATTCGTCCGTTTGTCTGCCCGTCCGTTCATATCTCCGTCAATCCGCCATCTGCTTATCCGTCTATCTATTCATCTGTCTGTCCGTCTACCAGTCCGTCTACCAGTCCGTCTATCATTCCGTCCGCCTATTCACTAGTCCGTCTGCTTGTCAATCCGGCCGTCTGTCCGCCGTATTGAATGAGTCGATCACCTGCCATTGCCCTCCTGGCATTAACGTGCCGCAGAGCTCTGCCCAGCCGATCAAGATCATGTTACAAGGTATCTGCTAGTCAGGCATATCCACGCTTTATAGCTTAATAACTGATTATGTGCCTTTCATGTGCTTAATGCGTTTGCTTAACTCGTTAACTTGAAGCCTGGCCTCTTTACGATAATCGTTCGTGAGTCCCAAAAACTACTCGAAATTAAAATAGTTTTGGAGCTGGGGGCATTACGAGGCAATTGCCATTAAAAATCTGTCATAAAATAACGCTAAAGAGACACAACCCTCTGTGGAGCCAGCTCGCTTTTAAGTGGAGTTCCAGGGCCACTTAAAATGCGAGTGCAATGATTAAATGTGCATATAAAATACGTATCCGGGGCCCGTAATAGCTGTGCACTGATTCCAATTTAGTTCGGGGGTTGTAAAACAAAAAGAATAAATTAAGCTCGAAGGGGATGTCGAGAGCGGAATACCCTTACAGGCAGCGAATCAAAAGAAAGAGAGAGAGACGGAGAGAAAGAGAGAGAGAGATGAGTAGATGGATTGATTGGTTGATTGAGAGTATTATTGATTGATTGATTGATAGATAAATTCACGATTGATGGAGAGGAGGTTAGGTGCGTAGATGAATAGATTGATAAAGAAATTGGCTTGATTGATCAAACAATTGATTGATTGGTGGATAGAATGGTTGATAGTAAGATTGACTGATGGATTGATGGACAGGCTATACGCCATCTATTGATAAAGAAACTGATAAAGATTGATTGATCAAAAAATTTGTTTGATTGATTGATGAAGAATGTTTAATAGTGAGGTTGATTGATTGATGGATGGATAGACTGTTATAGAGATTGATTGATTATTTGATTGATTGATTGATAGACTAAAAAATTGATAAATGTATAGATTTATCGATAGAATGATGGATTGACAGCGAGATTGATTAGTTGATATGTTCATAGATTGATAGAGAGGTTGATTGATATACAAGGTTTCGTCTTCCTCTTCACGCATATCAGATATGCCCTACGCACCCTAATGATCCAATTAGTATACCCTTTAGCAGAGTATCCCACAAAAAAAGAGCCTCTCATAATATTTTGCAACGTTTTATACACGATTTTATTTAGTTTTTTTTCTCTCTCTCAGCTTTGTGTGCGCCAATGAATATTAAAATAGCTGCGTGTGTGTGTGCGTGTGTGTGTCTCTCTGAGGTCCTTTTTTTGTGTGTTGCATGATTTCGTTTAAAAAAACTTTTAATTGGATTGCAACCGTTTTTAATACTTTCATAACGGGGCGCGGCGTTCCTTTTCGTCGCACAAAACTGAAAATCAATTAAAATGCTGCATCGACGGCTAAAATATGCAGGCAGAGCGCCGTGGAACGCAATGGAATGGAACAAAGCAGACCAGGCCAAATGGCGGCATGGCCAGCAACAATGTTGATACATGTTTCAATGAAAACTTTTATCAAACGATTCAAAGTTTTTAACATCAATTTCAGTTCATTCAATGGATGGAAAGGGTGTGCAAAGTGCGGCTATAACTCATATTATGTTGAGCTGCACATTAACGAGCATCTATAAACTGGAAATGGAAGAGATATCATAAAAAAAATATGATAAAATTAATGCCATAAATTAAAGATCAGCGAGGATTTCGCAGGCTGAGTAAACTTTCGATATTTTCACATAAAAAAAATACCAAAAATGATCGAAACTTTTTTCTGAACATCAAATAAAACGCATAATTTGTTCTGGTATGGTGGTCATTTTTTATTAGATACTTTTTGTATACATTCCATTTCATATATAATATATAAGTATATATATATATATCATTTTTTTATTTTTTTTTTTTTTTTTTTTTGTTTTTTTTTTAGGTTAGTTTTCTTTGTTTCGATTTGGTTTTATATATAAATTTCCATCTAGTACATATATAGGTTTTCTTTTTCTGTTTAGCCGTAGAACAATTATCACATCTTAAATATATATGTATGTAGCTACACTTAAACATATCCGTTCAATGTTTTCTGCATATGTATTTCGTGTACATCAAATTTTTATTTATCTTTGGTTAATTTCATTTGTGTTTTCATTTTTCCTCAAAAAAAAAAGTTGATTTCAATTGATCATCAGGAACAGCAACAACAACTACTCTAAAATACCCAAAACTTGTTAAAAGGGGACGAAATTCTCAGTGCAAATTGAAAGTGTAAAATTATTGAACGGATTTTATCTTTAAGTATATCAATTCGAAGTGTTTGTCTTATACTCATTCGCACTCAAAGTTATATTCCTTATACTCATATGCACTCATTCCTCCATGAACACATTTGAGTCTATTTCAACTCTTACTCATGCTCTGAGCTGTACTCATAATCATACTCTTATACTCTGCACTCATACTCATCTTATACTCATTCATACACAAGTACTGGGAGTATCTCTTCTACTTATACTCATCTGATCGTTGTTGCTATTCAGCCGATCTTCTACTCATTTCTACCCTCATTCAGCTGATCTTATACTCACTTCTACTCATACTTAGTAGGTCTTATACTCACTTCTACTCATATCCAGCGAGTCTTAAGATTTAAAGCGATCTTCCATTCACTCCTACTCAAACTCACTTGATTTCAAACTCAGTTCGACTCATACTCAGCTGATCTTATACTCACTCATTCAACTCAATCTATTCCCCACTTATACTCTTTTCCTCTTATACTCACTCATACACATATTCTCATCTTACACCCACATTCACTGGCATTCACACACATTCCAATCCACAACCCAAAGCCCAAACAAACTTTGATATACTTAAATCGAATATCGATAAGCGCCTGTTATCGATAATTGTGACAATTGCTTTGGACACACGCCTGGCTGTTGGCAGTCCAAAAAAAAGGCTCGAAATCGAAATGGCAAAGAGCGTGCGAGCCGCGAGCGCTGGACACTTGACTTGATGTCGGGTAATTAGAGCCGGCTGATGGGGAGGTGTGGGCAGGAGGACAGGTGGGCAGCTGGGCAGCTGGGCAGCTGGGCAGGTGGTTAGGTGGACAGGGCAGCCTTTTTATCTTACACTCGTTTCGACAGGCTCAAAAGTTGGCTCATTTATATTGTATAAACAGGGCCGTTAGCTTGCATTGAAAACTGTTTCTGGCCGTGGCCCCGGGCGCGCTGTCGCTTGCTTTTGTAGCTGCAGCAGCGGCAGCGGCGACAGCGGCAGCTTCACCATTTATTTTCCTTACGGCATTTCGTTCATTTTGTTTTGTTGCCACATTTCTTTAACATTTTCCTTGTCGGGCCCAGACGCCAGGCGGCGAATTTCAAAGGCCAACAATTCATTAGTTATTTAAAGAAAGTTTTTTGTTGCCAGACACCCGACCGCCGACCCGCCGACAGCCGACCCGCCCCCTGCTAGAGTCCGCCCACTAACCTTTTGTCTTTGCCATTTCAATTGACAATAAGCGTTGATGTTGATGTTCCTGATGACAATCGCCATATACTACTATGCCAACAAAACAAAAATGGTAGAGAAAAGGAATGAAACAAAAAACATTTAGAGAGGGCCTAACAAACCCGCTGCCAAAAGCATGCCATTTGTAATCGCATTCCGCGACTCAAGTAGTCTCCATATGTGTGTGTGTGAGTGTGGTTGTATGTGTGTGTGTGTGTGTGTGTGTGCCCCGCCCCCTGCGCGCCGAAATACGTAATTGGAATTGCGTATCCGTTTGCCTTGCTCGCCGCCTAGTAGATGCACTCGCCCAGCAAATCGCATTCGCCCTTCTCCAATGGCTTTAGCCAGAGCGGATTGTAGTTGGGGCAAAGCTTGCGATGGATGGGTATTTTGATTTGGACTGGCGTCGGTGCCACGCCCTCCCAGTTATGTCCCTCGAAGCGCTGGCCATCGGATCTGTTGCACTGGACGCTGAGCGGCTCCTGCATGTACATCGTATATAATTGGTCCACATGCGGTTGGGTCCATTCGATAGTCCGATAATTCGACGAACGTGCTCCGTTCAAGTGTATGCCGTGCTGGTGCTCCTTCCTAGACATCGACAGAGAGAGAGAGAGAAAGAAGGGAGGGAAAGTGAGATGGAGCAATTTTAATTTTCATGGATAAGCGAAATGGAGCAGCATTGGCTGTGTTCTGTGTGAGATGTCAATGAGGAAATACTCAGTAGATGTTTATAGTGTGGAATGATGGAATGAAACACTCTACAATGACTAGACGAATTTCATGTTCTATCAAATAAAAAGATAAAGCTATAATGAAAGTTTTGTAGCTTAGATAGCATGGCAACTGGACTGGAACGATGGAATGAAACACGCTTATTCCAACACAATATATACAAATTAGCAAAAAGAAAAGCTGGGTAGCTAAAATTGTGAAATGAAATGGTTACAGCTTAATATATAAACTGGAACGATGGAATGGAACAAGCCAAAAAGGGACTAAATATGTAACAGAAGCAAAAGAAAATGGAGGCTACATAAAATGTAGAAATAATGACTTAAAACTTAAGCTGGAACAGTGGAATGAAACAAGCAACAAAATCAGTCTTCATTCAAAAAAGCTCATTAAATATAATTTACAGTAAAGGAACTAAATTCTACTTTAATTAAGATTTATAACCTAAGGTGGAACGAAATGGCAATGAAACACTTTCAGCTATTATTTTCCAATTACAGCTAAGCTGTCGCCTTTTCGCATCTTTTTTGGGCATCATAAATTTTGTAAATGCATTTCTCGGGCCCTTTTTCGTGGGAGGTCTACAAGCGATTGTCAGCGGCTCAAAGGTGGCTATAGACACCAAGCTATCCCTTTGTGGCCGAGCTATGCAGGCGCAGCCTATGCGGCTAAGCTTGCTTTGTGCCCGTCAGAGCTTGCGGACACCTACAGACTTTACCTTTTCGTGCTACGTAAATTTGTCATAAGTTTTCTCATTCTCATGCAATCAGGCGGCTTTTGTGCGCTTGAACCCGAAAAAGTCGCCCAAGTCTCGCAAGTTTCGAAAGTCTCTAATCTAATGTTCAAAAATAAAGCGAAGACGAGTTTTTACTTTTCTTTTGACGGTGGCTTCACAAACAGCCAACTAACAATGCGAGGCGCCTTCAAGGACTTTGCCAGTTTGCTGCTGTTAGGCCTGGGCCCATTAACGCTGGCAATTAGCGTGCACCTTGGAAAGCGCGAACGGACGGACGGACGGACGAACAGGAAGCTGAAGACATTTCCGTTATGAATACGCTTAAAGCGCGGCAGCCGCAAACCGGAGCCGCAACAAATGCCGGAATGCCAAACTTTTGCCTTTGATGGAACAACGAACAGACGGAGAGAGAGAGAGAGAGAGAGAGAGAGAGAGAGAGAGAGAGAGAGAGAGAGAGAGTGAGAGACCATTAAGTTGGTGTCTCAATACGCTCAGCTTCAGCCAAAAGGGGAAGCTTGCAACCCTAGCCTCCTCGCCCACCCCCTCGCTCACTCCTCGAACATTCTCAGGCTCCGTCTTAATTGAAACATTAAGCACGCCCGACTCTCATCCGCTTACCGCTTCATATAGATAAAATAATCCTCGAGTGTCTCCTCCGAAACGGAACTCTTGCACACCTCCAGCTTGGTGGCCGGATAGTAGTGTATATAGTTGACGCACATCTCATCGCTAATGGAGAAGCCGCCGAGCGTGGCATTCGCATAGCCCAGCGTATTATAATAGCAGGTGGTGACCAATGCATCGCCCTGCAAACAGAGAGAGAGAGAGGGAGAGACAGAGACAGAGAGAGAGAGAGTAGAGTGCATGTGGTGAGAGCTTTAATGCTTACCGGCAGGACGCGCGGCTTGTAGTGCAGCGTGCGCATCTCCTGGAAATGATGCGAATAGTAATCATCGCGATTCACCTCCCGCAGCTCCTGCTCGCCCCGGAAGTGTCTGGTCAGGATGCGAACGCCCCGCAAATGCGTATGCAGCTGCGATCCGAAGATAATGATGCCCGTCTTTGGCAGCGCTGCGCGCGTACAGTCTGCCACGCAGTAGCCACTCAACGGAAAGGCCGTCTGGCCGGGCGGTATGGCCATCTTGTCCGTATACTCGAGGCCCAGTTCCATGACGCCAGCATCGTACTGCCGCAATGTCTTTGATAATTTAATGCGGAATCCAGAGCTATCCATCAGACCTGCAGGGCGTATGATTAATATTAATGCAAGTGCAGACCAACGCAGACGGACACCACCGACGATGACCCGATGAAGATGCACACACGACATCGACACTCCTTACAGGCTTAACCATACGCACGACTCTGTGTGGCAGAAAGGAAAACTAATAATAAAAAAAAAAAACAATAATAAAAATTAATAAAAAAAAATGATTATAACTCTTATGAATTTTAAAAAATAAAGAGCTTTACTTAAAAAAAATTAAAATCATTAAATATAATATAATCTACATCATATGAAAATAAAAATTGATAAATAAAAAAAGATTAATAATAATAAAAATAAATAAATAAAGTTCAAAATAAATAATAATAAAAAAATAATAGAAAATAAAAAGTGAAATTGTTAAAAAAAAATGATAAAAAATAGTATTTTAATAAAAAAAATACAAAAATAAAATAATAAACAGTAAAATAATAAAAATTCCATATAAAACAAATTAGTTTGTAAAAATAATAAAAATATGTAAATAAAGCTCAAAATAAAAAATAACAAAAAAGTAATAAAAAATAAAACACGAAATTGTTAAAAAAAAAAATAATGAAAAATATTATTCTAATCAAAAAACACAAAAATTAAATTTAAAATAAAAATTCCGAATAAAAAAAATTAAAATGTAAAAATAAAATAAAATTTAAATTAAAAAAAAATATAACAAAAAATTAAAAAAGATTTTTAATATAAAAAAACGCGCATGTCGTCGCATTGTTTCGTGTTCATGTTATTTGTAATTCGAGCCATCTCTAGCTGACACACACACATACACACACACACACACACACACACACACACACACACACACACACACACACACACACACACACACACACACACACACACACACACACACACACACACACACACACACACACAGACACACACACAAACAGTCGCACACACACACTAAGTACACAGGCTCATACACCGTGAGTAAGACATTGGGCTGAGTGGTTGAGTGAGTATACTGTGTGGCCATGCATTGCGCTAGATGAGGCCATCGACAAGGATGTGTAAGGATATAAGGGGACACAAGGACACTTCAAGCAGCAATAATGACATTTTGCTTCAGCTTGTAGCTTGTATCACTCGCAGTCACAGTCAGAGTCACTCCCTCTTCTTGTTATTTATACAAAAGTTTTAATGAAATCAACCCTATGTATGTCTATATAACGTATATATACATATGTATATCTGTATATACGCATCTGTTTTTGTGTACTCCTGAAAAAAAAAAAAGAAGATGAAGAAAGAGTGCGAAATGCCGCACACAAAAGCAGCAGCTCAACAATCATCTAAATCGAATTACCCCTGGTAAATTGCCATTGCCAGTGTGACCACATTCTTGCCCCTTTCTGCCTGCTATTTGAGAAAGACAACAAAATAGTGTTGGAAAATAAACCAAAATATCTTTTGGACTGTGAACGACTGTAAGATACCCTAACCACATTGCTTTAAGCTGTTTTTAAGTGGCTGTTAAGGTGCTTTTACATTTCTGCTGAATTTCTGTTAGGCTGCTGTTAAATTTATGTTAACATGCTGGTAAGTTGCTGTTAACGTGCTGTTAACTTGCTGATACCTTGCTGTTAAATTGCTGTTAACTTGCTGTTAAATTTTTGTAAATTTGCTGTTAAGTTGCTGCTAACTTGCTGTTAACTTGCTGTTAAGTCGCTGTTAAATTGCTGTAAGTCAGTAGAAACACCTTAAAGCCCTTCCGTAACTATACTCACCCTCCTGTAGCTCCGGATTGTTGAAGTGCACCTCGAGCCGAACGTAGGGATTGTAGCCGGGGCCACCGATGGGCAGACCCGCTTCTGGCGGATACGTGAAGGTGCTGGCGCCCATGGCCCACAATGCCATTACCTTGGAGCAGACCTTGGCGCCCGCGGGCAGCTGCTCACAATCGCCGTTGTACAGTGGAATCGCGGCGTGTTCGTCCGTCTCGCAGTGAAAGATCTCCATGTGATGGACCGTGCCGGGCGTCTTGATGATCGGCTCGAACTGCACGATATGCAGACGATTCTTGACAAATTCATCCAGGCGCTGCACATGGCACCAGTAGGTGGTCTCCTTTTTGGGCACTGCCATCTTCTCCAGCGTTATTTCGATTTGGTCCAACTCACTGCACAGAATATCTACGTAGGTAAGACCCATTCGCCGTCAAGGCAATCCTGTACTTACGTTTCGGGTATGAGTATCTTGTCGGCGCGCAGTAGCTGCAGCATCTTAAGGCCCGCCTCGTGCGGAGCCGTCACATTGGGCAGGGCGAACTGATGATCCTCCAGAGCGAGCTCCGATTCGCCGCGTGCCCAGACCACGTACATGGTGCCCTCCTGAAAATCAGAGAATATGTATCAGAGCGTACGCCTCAAGTTCCTGGCATGTCCTTCGCGACCTACATGCAATCGCAGATCGAGCGGGTCGCAGGTATCGAACTTGCGTTTGAAGGCCAACGTAAACTCATCCATTTTGAAGACCTCGCAGTCCTGCTGGTAGTCCTTGCGCACCCAGTGGCCATCGGGACTGGTGTAGGTGTCGGTGACCACATTGAAGAAGCCATTCTGATTCTCAAAGAAGCAAATATCGGCGTCGGCCAAGCTGCCGCGCTTCGAGAAGCCCAAGTAGAACCAACGATGCTGCTCATTGAAGGCGTTCTGCAGATGGAAAAGGACCTCCTGCTTGTACCAGTCGACCATCCAGCTCAGCTTGATTTCCTTGTCGTCCAAGAATATCTCATGCAGCTTTGTATCCGAGAGACCTGCAAATGAGGAGAACATTTAGTAGGCTGGAAGTTTGTAATGGAACCAGACCCAAGGGTCTAGGACCCTAAGACCCTAAGAGGGGTAACATCCTTATCCTTAGGAGTCCACACTCTGAAGCCGCAAGCCTCAAAGAACCCAAGGCAATAATACCCTAAGACTTTAAGTCTATTAGGCGTAAGGCCTCTATAGTTTGACTAAAGATCAGCAAAGAATATTTGGGGGTAGGCAGCTTTTTCCTTTCCAAGCTAGGCGTCCTAAGGCACCAAGACGCCGAAACCCTAAGACTCACAGCTTATATATTTTAACTGAAATACTTTTGTTAGGAAGATGGGGCTGAGAAGCGAAGCCATACAGACTTGCATCTTCATATATTGCTATATTTCTTGACATATCTTGAGAACTAGACAACTTGGGTACCTACCAAAGTAAATTCCCTTAGTATCCTTTAGTATTTTCCATAAAGTCCTTGGCATATTTGACCACTTGACATACCAAATGACTTCAGTTTAAAGCTACTACTAACTATAGCTTCCCAACTTACTCAACATAAACAGCCAATAATAGTCTAAGCCAGAGGTCTTTAGCACAAGCCATAGTTTATTTAGCCGCTCAGTGGACAAAAAGGAAAAACAATCTCAAGGCATGCTTGTCCCATTCGTCCGTTATTTGACTATGGCCTTTTGCTTTTTGCTATTTTATAACAAGCTCAAAATGAATGATTGCAATACGAGCACTATTACGTGCTGGCCCTGTCCACCCAGTGGGTCGAAGCGAAGCGGATTTGTTGTACAAGCCAAGATAATCAAGTTGCCTCTGCACTAATTACCAAAAAAAAAACAAAAAAATAGAGAGTAAGAGAGAGAAAAAATAAGGGAAAGCCAAGGCAAGGCAAGCTGAGACGAGGGCACAAGTGGCGAGGACGAACGGCGAAAGGAATTCAATCTTTCAGGCTGAATGTTATCTTCTCGACTTCGAACCGCAGTGGAGTCCAGTGCAGCTGTATGCGTAGCTCAGGTCATTAGATTTATGTTACCAAAGGACTCTCGGCCAGGCAGCCGAACATCAATTACAACTACAACCGAGCCGGATCCCGTTCAAGGAGGAGGAGGAGCGACTCAGTGGAGCGGCAGTAACGAGAAAGAAAACCCAATAAAATGTCAAATCCAATTGGCAAGCAAACACAAACACACACGAACACGGGGCGAGCTTGGATATCGTATAAACGTAGTTTGCAAAGTATATCAAACTGTTTGACAGCGGGCATGGACAGTGTTGCGTGGCTGAGCTGCCGACGGGTGCCTGCCTGCTACATGGAGTGCAAAAAGCGACGCTGCAAACACTCGATTACAATCAAAAGTGACAGCGATTCGCTGCGTTTCGCCACTGAATTTATTGAGATAAACGAAAAAACCGAGTGCCCCACAGCACACAGCTGAAAGCTGAGCGCCGCAGGCGAAGCTCTAAATGGAGCTGTGAATGGCGCTCTGAATGGAGCTGTTGCTGCAGTGGACAGCACTGCCTTTTTTGCTACTACTCTCTCTCTCCCTCTCTCTCTCTCTTTCTCTTCCTCTTTTTTAGTGTTGTTAAGAAACTATGTAGATTATGACTGCAAACGTTTCAAGCTGTAAAAGGATAGCTGAATAAAGGATTAAAAAACCTGAGCCTGCCAGCCTAATACTCTTCTAGAAATCCTGTTAAAGTAAAGGATTTAAAACCCTGAGCCTGCACACCCAATACTCTTCCAAGCATCCCCTTAGCCCCATCCACCCTCAAGTCAAGCTCATCAAAACCTAGCCACATTCATATCCAGACTCCAGGGTCTCTACCTAGCTGAAAGCGACACTTCAATTGGTTCTCTGCCTTGGCAGGTCAATTTCATAAAGCTGACAGCTGCTGTGCTATCTACGATATATAAATTACAATACCTCAAACAAGTTTGTAAGCTGTCAATTCAAAGAGTTTTGCCAACTCCGTTGCGAGTCTGGCACAGCGGAAGTAATGTGCGAGCCGTGAGGTCCAGCGTTCTGCTGGCAGTTTTTACCTTTGCTATGTCTGGCACTAAAATTGATTTGTTATCCTACATATGTCTCACACACACACCCACACACACACGCACAACAGCCACAAGCATTTGGAGTAGCACTCACATATATCATTTGCCAAACGGTGTCCGCGCCAACTCGTTTCTGTTTGTTTTACAACCGCAAAAAAAACAAAGTGGGGAAAAAAGTGAATGGAAAATGTGAGCAGAGTGAAACGTGTTCTCACACCGAATTTCCATTTGCCAAATGCTTCCTCCTCTTCCCCTGCTTCTTTTCAGTGGCATTGTCGTCTCACTCAAGTGGAAATAGCAGCGCGCTTATAGACAACAAATTGCGCTCATTGTTCAGTTTCCCTTGCCTCCAGCTCTCTCTCTCTCTCTCTCTCTCTCTCTCTCTCTCTCTCTCTGCCCCTTCCTTTATGTGTTCAATTTATTATTCGCTTAGCTTTCGAATAACTGAAAAATGTTCCCCAATTTGTTATCACATATGATTGCATTGACTTTGCATACACTCGCGCTGAGTTTGTATTATGCAAATGCCGAGCATATTAACTGAATCTACATAATTATTGAAGCTAGCTCAACTGGAATGCGGTCGGATTTTGCTATGCATAACAATCCCAATCAATGGCTGGCTGGCCCAATAAGGAAGGGAGAGAGGGAGAGAGGGACTCAGATTTATTACAAATAATATGCTGAAATTTATAGTTGAGCTGAGCTGAGCTTCGATTTCATAGCATACACTGCGAGTTAGCGGGACTTGCATATTCTCTGTTGCAGATTTTATATATATATTTTCTATATCATTCAAACTTTAACTGCAGCGTTTATTTTCTATCAAACTCTTTTTTTTTTAATAACAAATAATGATGCTTGCATCATAACAGCAAATATTTTTTTTAAAAGAGTTTAATATATTTTAATAAAAAATATTCTTTGAAATTATTTAATATTTTTATTTCTTTTTATTTTAATTTATTTTATTTTTTTCATTTAATTTATAAGAATATTTTTATTGTAATATATTTTTTTCTACAAAAATATTTTTTTTATTTATTTTTATTTTTATGTAATTGTTCTTATATTTTTCTTAAAAGAAAATTTTTCAAAAATTTTCTTTTTATTTTCATTAATTTACTTTTTCTGTTTTTTTTTTTGGAATTTTAATTTAATAATTTATAAAAATATTTTTATTTAAATACATTTTTTTCTACAAAAATATTTTTTTAAATTAATTTTTATTTTTATTTATTTTTTTATATTTTTTATATTTTAAAGGAAAAATTTTTTAAAAGTTTTATTTTTATTTTTTTTAATTTATTTTTAGTTTTTTTGTTTGTAATTTTAAAAAATTGAGGAAGGCTATATAGAACTATATATAGAGAGAGTAGTTTATATATTGTATGTATATATATATGTATATATATATATATGTATATATACATATATATATATGTATATACAGTTCTGCTTAAGCTCAGTTGGGAAAGTGTATCAAGTCTCTCCACAGAGCCATACAGCTTAACCAAATAAGAGCAATGAGCAAACAAATTGCAATGCACCAAAATCAGCTGAAGCTGTAACATTATTGCTCGGCAACTTTTGAAGCTGAATTCATGCTATTTTGTTTATATGTTATTATAGAAATTTTGTAAATTAAATTGAAATTGATTTAACTACATCAAATAACCAGCGCAGCCAGACAAGCGTAAACCTTAATTTGGGCTTTGATATTCACGCATTGCCGTCCCTAAGCTTGGCCAAAATGCTGTCTTGGCTATAGACTCGGCCACAATGTGCAAGCTGCTTCGAGAGCTGCATCATTGCATCACTTGATTGGCATTTGAGCAGGAATTTCATGCAATTATATTCATATTATGCCCACACTCTCGTCTCCTGGGTGTACTGAGTGCCTACTTTTGAGCTGAGCTGAGTGACAGTCCAATAAGCGCTGGCTGGCTATCTTTTAAATGAAATCTAAACATCTTTAATCTCAGCTTGAGAGAGAGAGAGAGACAGACACACACACAGAGCTGACATTGCCCACATGCAAGACGCAGCGCAAAAAGTTTTAATTCTCTGGAAATTCGATTTGTGCGTTGCCTACTTTTCAGCTGAAGTCGCCAAAGAAAGAAAAAAAAAAAAAAAAACAAGGTAAGAAAATTGAGAAAACTATCGGGGAAAACGTTTGCCAGACACCTACTGGATTTTCCTACTTCGTCTTCGTCTTCGTCTTCTTCAACTACTTTTTTTTGGCTCACTTTTCAATTGCTTTACTCTCGATTGCTTTGTCTTAACTTTTCAATTGCATTTTCATTCACACTTAACAGCTTTTATCCCGTCGGCAATTTAAGCTACAACAACAACAACTATACATTGCACACATAACTGTAAATTTAATAAACTTGTTCGGAGTTTATTGCATTTGCTTGACTGCTCCTTGGCCCTCAGCTCAGCTCAGCTCTCTGCACGAAATACCAATAAACAAAAAAAAAAGGAATATTTATATATATATATATATAGATGCGGCGAAAGTTAGAGTGTTTTAGACGAGCATGCTCAGCCGGCAAATACTCTGCCCATGCTGCATGCAGCTAAGGCTATAGATAGCAGCATATGGGCAGGGTATTTGCTAGCTGAGCATGCCCTCGACTGATAGCTGCGCACAGCTCTAAGGCTGAAGCTTGTAAGAGCTGCTCGGAACATGCACATGAAGGCTAACGCTGTAGCTGTAGTTGCACTGCTTTTTAGTACAGCACTTAGTTTGTGGCGTTTCCTAAAGGTAGAGAGTATTCGAAAGGGAGTTTACTTGTCAGCTGGGTATACTTTATCTAATAGTACCAGAGAAGCTAACTTTAACTAACGATTTAAGTCGATAGCATGGATCTAAAAGTTATCGATGTTTTTTTTTTCAACAAAAAAATAAGATATCGATACATATAGATAGGTAAGCAGACAAAGAGGAGATAGGTAGGGCTATATAGACTTATCTATTGTTCTCTGATCTAGCCTCTCTCCCCCTCTCGCCCCCTACTACCCATTACATGCCTCGTTCTAAGCCAATATGCCCCAGCATCGTACATATTCCCTGCGCTTACTGAGCATAAAAAAACAAGTTGAAATAGTTTTTTTTTACGTTGCGGCCTCGAATTTCAGTTACCTTGCCTTTAATTGAAAACCTTTATAGGATGCGTATGAAAAATATATTAGCTTGAGCTGATGTTGTAGAATATTGCATGAAAATGATTGGGAAACTAAAGAGATATGGAGCAATCTATATAATATTATATATTTATATTGACAAAAATATAAATAAAAAATATTTAATATTTAACGGATATATATAGGAGCTAAAATATATATCTCAATTATATATTATAAAATATAAAAGATATAGATAAACTTATATAGGTGTAAGATATAAAAATGTATCTTTATATAGAACATAGCAGGGAACATTTTATAATATTTAATAGATATATTCAAATATACTAAAAAAATAACTTTTCTATGTTTTTATCTTGTATATTTTTTTATTTTTATATTATATATTTATATATATTATATTTCATATATTGTATGCACTTCTTCTTCTTCTGATTGAACTTAGGCCTCTAAGAGGGTCTGAATTTTTAAGATTTGTATAACCCATTCATAAAATATATATTAATTTATATATTAAGTATTTTTAGACAAGTTTAGTTCAATTTCTTGATGACGGCGGCTACAGAGTATGCAAAGCAAAGCACAGTAAATGGTAGCTAGAGCTTTAAACATCCCACAGTTCATATAGCCCATGCTATGCCTCTCTATACACTACCTATATGAAAACATGAAAAACTTTCTGCTCTTTTTTTTTTTGACGTTGAACTTGAAAGTCAGCTTTTGACGCTTAGCTTTGAGGTGTATGTAAGTGTGTGTCTGTGTGTGTGTGTGTATGCCCATGTGTATAAGTGTGTGTGTGTGAGTATATGACATTCCGCGTTGTTTGTAGTGTTGGCGGTTAGCCTCAATGTAGTACGTGAATGCGATGCAGAGTTCTTGGCTGCATAGTTGAGCGTTTTTGCCATTTTGAGAAAGTGAATGAGTGTGCGACAGAGACAGCGAGCATGAATGGGAGAAATCAAGAGAGAGAGAGAGAGAGTCAGAAAGAGAGAGAGAGAGAGAGTCTAGAACGTGGCCGGATGATGAGCATTTGGCATGCCAAGGCGTACAGGAATTTTCTTATTATGCGCTGCATGCGAGTAAAAATATTTTTTTTTTTTTTTTGCTCTCTGCTTAGCCTCCGCCGGCCATGGGGGCCGTGGATGCTTTTGAAAATATTTGGAGTATTTGTATAGACGCTGCGCATAATCCCAACCAGTTGGACGAAATCATTCGTGAGCTGTGAGCTGCACAAATCTTCAATTGCTTAAACCCTATCGCTCTGGATGCCGTCAGCTTTTTCTCCTCTTTTCTTTTCTTTCAGCTCAAGTGCTGGCATCTGGGGAATAGCGTAAGCTCGGCTACCCTTCGCCCACCCTCGCTCCCTCGCTGAATGCTTTATTGAATTCCCTTTTTAGCGCTTTGCTCCATTCCGATTGCCTTGTCGACTGCTGCTGGCTGGGTGGCTGGCTGGCTGGCTGGCTGGCTGGCTGGCTGGGTGGCTGGCTGGCTGGCTGGCTGGCTGGCTGGCTGGCGAGTGCTACGCAGCAAGTCTCTTAATATAAATTGACTGCCCTGTTGTCCGGTTCTTGTCACATTGAGTTATGAAAGGGCTCGTTGCGGGGGCGTGGAGGGGGTGGGGGCGTGGCATAGCGCAAATTGTTCCCACACTTTTGGCATGGTTTTTCGCTTGATTGAGACAAATATTTGTACAAAATTTTGCTTTTCGTTCGGGTCAACGTTGCGGTCGCCCAACTCTATAAATTATTGAGGATTTATTGTGGCCGATGCTTACATAAATCAGCTGCTCTATACGTATATATATATATACATATATATATATCTGTGCTTATACGTTGGCCTCAATGGCTGCTGGCCCTTTTGATGGACTGCCTTAAACGAGCGCACGTTTCATGGGCAGGTTAATATAATTGCTGTGCCAAGTGCCTCGCCGCCTCTCCCCTGACACCGTCCACTTCACTTTGACATTTTTGAGTAATGGGCCCTCGAGTCGACAAGTCTTGGGCGAAGAGCTCAAGGAAATATATTGAAGCTCTCGACACTGTCAGTCGTTGCATTTGCATTTCGCCCGCACAAAGAGACGCAGGCAATGCAGGGGCGGGCCGAGAAGCGGCGAGATAAGTTATGGAATAAGCACTATTGTTGCAGCTTTCTCAATATATGCAATTAGAGAAAGTGAGAGATCTAAAGAGAAGCAAGCAGAGAAACGAAGAGAAGAAGAAGGAAACTGTAGGCGAAGGGAGAAGTCATGGAATAAGCACTGTTGTTGGAAAGGAATTAGAGAAAGTGAAGGGTGCGAACAGAGCAGTTGAGGGAGAAGCGAAGAAGCGACGGGAGAAACTGTAGATGAAGGGAGAAACTATAGATGGTCACTAAAGGAATAAGCAAACAACTGAAAGGAAGTGAGAGGGGCAAGCTCAGCAGCTAAGGGAGAAGCCAATAGAGAAGCTATGAAGATAAAGAAGTAGGCTGTGGGTGAAGGAAGAAGCACTATGATAAGTTGAGGGATAAGAAAACAACTGAGATGAAATGAAGAAGGAAAACTCAGCAGGAGAAGCGAAAAAGAGAAGGCAGAAACTATAGGCGAAGCGAGAAGCGCTATGATAAGTTAGAGAATAGGCAAACGACTGAAAGTAAGTGAGAAATAATTAGAGAAGCGATGAAGAGAAGGAAAATAAGGTAAATAAGAAGTTAAGAGAAGTTCAAACGTGGGAGAAAGAAGCTCACAGAGGACCAATTAGCTGCAAGCAGTCAAGCGAACAAGTGCAGAGAGAAACTGTGCAGAGAGATCCCAAGCAAACAGAGAGAAGCAATAGATGAAGCGCAGTAATGCAGAACAGCAAAAGACCTTTAACAAGCATTTGAGCAAAAAAGTAAGAGAAAATCTAATCAGAAAAGTCGCAAATCAAATGTGATTGATTAGAGAAGTCAAGCAAGAAATTAGAAGAAAGTAGAGAAGCAAAAAACAGTGAAAAACAAAACAAAACTTTTGCAATGTAAAGGAGGAGGGAATGAAGTGAAGCGAGAAACCAAGAAGCAAAAGAAGAAACTGAAAATTAAGCAAAGAGTAAGAAAGAGAGAAAGAGGGGATAGAGAGTGAGACAGAGATAAAGCAAAGGCAAAGAGAGAAGCAAGCAATGTACTCAAAAATCAAATAAAATTTAATTAGAGAAGCAAATAAGTTTCTGCAATAAAAACTTCAAGAGTTTCCATTTTATAATATTAAAGAAAATTTATAAAATCTACAAGTCCCAAAAGGTGGCCGAGCATGCCTATAGCAGGCATACGCGACCAGCTCGCTGACGGCGCGCGCTTCTCTCTCGTGAATTATTGAATAAGCGTTAAGCTAACATGGAAAACCTATTACAGGATGTCCAAA
Organism: Drosophila repleta; assembly: GCA_018903745.1. NCBI lineage: Eukaryota > Metazoa > Arthropoda > Insecta > Diptera > Drosophilidae > Drosophila > Drosophila repleta. The sequence continues at coordinate 865,779 of JAEIGN010000750.1, read as the reverse complement.
TTTTAATTGATTATTGCATACGTATCTATGTGGAGGACATGAGTAACACATTAGTGCTCGCCGGCATATAAATCAAGTTAAATTGCTCACATTCCGGACAGCTGTGAGCCGTGCAATGAATGCTGCACACGCAGCGGACATCTCTCTCTCTCTCTCTCTCTCTCTCTCTCTCTCTCTCTGTCTCTCTCTGGGTGTGTGAAGGATGTGCGTTTGGTCATTTGCAAGCCATGTGAGCCGCCATTAACATCACTCGCCTGCATAAACAAGAGCCAAACGAAACGAGAGAAAGAAACCAACGAAATTGGCAGTCTCCCCGACTCCAATTGCAGTCCGTGACCCTGGCCAAAAAACATGCGGTGCGCCGGCTGCGGCTGTGGCTGTGGCTGTGCGGCTTCGGCGCCCGGTCCAGCTTCAGCTTCAGCTTCGGCTCCAGTGATAAATAAATTAAAAGGCGCACGCGAAACAGCAGGAAGCCCAACAAAAAAAAAACAACTACAACAACAACAACTCTGCCCAAAGCTGAAAACGCAGCCTAATAAAGACTGGCCGGAGCTGACCAGGCCCTGACCAGGCGCTGACCACGCAGCAAAGCACGCCATGTGGCGGCAGCTGGGCCGTCGACCGTCTGACGTCGAGCACACGTGTGCCAATGAGTCCCGAGAAAAAACAAGCCAAGCCAGTCGGGCCCGACCGACTGCGCAATGCTCGTCTATGACTCAAAGAGTGATAAACTGTGAATTCAACTAAACTGATCCTCGATACAAAATCTTAGCCTCATCTTCATGGAAGCTTCGCACTTCAGCCCGAACCCCATATACCCCCCTCGCACCTGGCGAGCGCGCATTAAAATGAAATCCAGCGGTTTTTGTGGCCACCCAAACTGGGGAAAGCAGCCAGCGCAATGCGAGCTGGCAAGCCACATCGCCCGAAACCAAATTGATAAAAAAGAGAGAGAAAGAGAAAAAAAACGAACTGAACTTCAGAGAGCCGCAGCCGTAGGTGGTGCGGCGGGCAGGTTCAATTTAGAGCCAAACAGTGTAGGGATAGGGCTACGGCGTGTTTGTCGCTGTTCGCTGAGAAGTCGCCGTCGATGTGTGCTGCGATTTCAGCTGTGCGTAACGAGCGGGAACCAAATGAGAATTAAATTTTAGCTGAGCTTTAATTATCCACAGCTGTATATCGTGGGCAAGCGATAGTTATCGCTGCGAAACGATATTTATTTCATTTGAAGTCCAGCCCAGCAAGGATCTTGAGCAGAAAACGTAGTTTGAACAGACGAATGCTTGTTTAGGTAATAAGATATAAAATATACAATATTTATCGATAGTTATCGATGCCAAATGCGAAACCTGTTACTATACTAAGTATATATACTAAGTATATATACATAGATATATGAAGGGTATAGCACCTTTTAGATGTTATCGATAATTATCGATGTTCATTTGCAATTTGTAATATGATCAATTATTTTGATATGATAGAGCAAGCACCATAAGCAATTAAAGCGGAGAGCTTAAGCTACAATTGAATACGTACCATATATCGGTAGTTATCGATACTTAAGATAAATCTTAGCTAAGAAACATTAGTAGCTCAGCTTGTACTTGACGACTTTAGTTGAACCTCACACATCCATTTAACATCTGTCATTCTCTCCTTCAAATAGTTTATCGATAACTTTTCATTCCAAAATCGATAACCAAATACAACAAGGCAAGCTGAATTCAGTTTTCATGAATGCCACAAAAATATATTTTTGAGTCGAATTTCGCACACAGAGTTTGTGCCGTCTATCGATAACTTCTATGTACAGCCACAACTCTGATAATAGCCCACTAAGCCTCCTTTGCACGCTCAGCTGCCTTTTGTCGTCTGTTAAGTCTATAATACCAAAAGTTTCATCATTTTGCACAGAGCCAAATCGATTTTTGCTCTAAATCCGCATATCGATAAATATTTAAATTGCATTAGTTTGGCAACACTTGCACTGCTGTGTGTGCACTGTGACCAGCTGCAATTGTGAACTGATGCGGTTCGTCTGCCCAGAACTCTTCAGCGGTTCGGCGCTCAGTTGAGCTTGGTTTCTGGTTCAGTTATGGTTGGGTTGGATTTGGTTAGCTATTGTTGCAGGCTGTTGCCAGTTTGCTGCCCCTCAATCAGTTTCGTTTGTGGCTAACGCAGCGTGTGTTCGTGTCTCTCTCTCTGTGTGTGCGTGTGTGTGTGTGTGCGTGTTGATGGTGTGCCGGGTCCAAATTAGGTTTCATCTGCCAGTTGCCTTTTTCACTCTGTTTGCAAACTAATTTACCGTTAGTTATTGCGATTGTGTGCGTGCACACACGCACACTAATACACACACATATATATCTATATATATATATTACATATATATATGTATATATTTATATATATATCTATCTGGTCTGGTCCCAAACCCAAAAGGCAAGTCCTGCATATGCCGGCCATTTGTCTGCCACGCCTTGGCCATAAATTATACGCTCTTGGCCCAGGCAATGAAAACACGTTGAGATGCCCAAAGATACGCCCGCACATACTGAGCCTGAGAGAGAGAGAGAGAGAGAGAGAGGGAGGGAGATAGAGAGGCAGATAACAACAACAAAGTTGTCACTTATAAATGTGCAGTTATTTCCATTAAGTTGTTGTCATCACTCTGACATTCCTTTGAGTCTCATCCACCACTCATCCCACCTCTCTCGCTCTCTCTCTCTGTGTCTGTCTGCTGGCCCGGTTTAGTTGTCGAAATTTGTTGGGCCACAAGCCAAGCTAGGTAATCTAGGCCTAGTTAGAGTGGGCTGAGCTGGGGCTCTTAGCTGTTTGCGGGCAACCGACTTAATCACAAGTAAACGACGTCTACAGGACCAACCAGCCCCCTCCACTCCCTCCCTCCACTCACTCCACTCACTCCCTGCCCTCTTAACTCGACCAAATCTGCAGCGTCAGCCATTCATTTGGTTAATGACATTGTGTGGTGGCCGCTGCGGCAAAAGTTACACCAGCACAAGTATCCGTAAGATACTTTTGCATAGCTCGCCCATAAACTTAGCCCGCTGCACAGGCTGTCAAGTGGGCACAGCCCCGCCCACTCAGCCTCGCTCTCGCTCCGACTGTTGTTGTGTGCATTGCGCTTGCAGCTGGCCGTTTGCGCGTTTTGCTTGAATTATTTTAGCCGCAGACTCAGCCCCAGCCAGCTTTTGTGCTAATGCCGCATGTGGCATGGCCACCACCACCACCCACACCCCTGTCCCTGCCCCCTGCCCCCTGCCACCCACGTGTGCACATGAAAAATATAAAAACAAGTAAGAAAACTCTAGTCGAGACCGCTCGACTAGGGTATACCCTGAACCCTGCGAAGATCCGCTATTCCAAGCATTCTTCATTTCTTTTATATACACATGCATATGTACGTTCATTACAAGCAAAACATACACACACACATACACAGGCGCACGCACGTCGTTGCGTCAGCTGTTCTTTGGCGACTTTGCATGGCAATGCTATGGGAAATTAAATGTTTAATAACTTTTTTTCTAGAGCAACGATTTTGATCAAACTTGTTGGGCGTAATCATGTCATCCATATGTGTGTATGTGCCAAAGCACAAGTCTCTAGTATTTGATATACGGGAGTTACAAATTTGAGGCGAAGGGGGCGTGGCACCCAAAATTTAACAAAAACCGAAATTGCGTAAGGCTCACATAACACTAAGTGCAAAATTTGAAGACTCTAGCTAGAAAGATGAATTATATAGAATTTTATAACTTAATTTAGATTTTCGTTTTTAATCGATAACAATAAAACGATAAAAGTTATCGAATTTCTGAAACAAACTCGATCTTTTCGTGCTATACAGGAACCTACATAAAAAATTTCAAGTCTCTAGCTCTTGTAGGTTCTGAGAACGACGCGTTCATACATACGGACAGACGGACAGACGGACGGACAGACGGACAGACGGACAGACGGACATGGCTATATCAACTCGGCTTGTCATCCTGATCAAGAATATATATACTTTATGGGGTCTGCCACGCCTCCTTCTGCCTGTTACATACATTTCAACAAAAACATTATACCCTGATTTCCCATTTTTAATGGGTTCAGGGTATAATAAAAATGAAATATAAATTTTTAAATTAAAAAAAAAAAAAAGAAAGAAAAAAAAAAGACAAATTAAATTGTGGAAATGTAACTAAATTAAATGAAATGAAATGTTGCTATTGCCACAACTGGCGGCTGCGGTGTCTGCCTCATCCATGCGAGTGTCCCTATGTCTGTGTGTGTATCTGTGTGTGTATTTAGTATCTGACAGCTTGCTCTCACACATTTGCATACACTCGCTGTCAAAATAAACGTCGCACCGGCAGCATTTGCAACCCAAATTTCTGCCGCTTCAATTGCCGCGTTTCGCTAGCTAAATAAATTGAGCGCTTTTCCGAGTGTTCCATTTCAGCGTTCCACAAATAAAACGGAAGTAATGCTCTTGAAATTCACATGCATTCTTGAATTCTGCTAGTTTCTAGCTTACATATTTTCTATCAATTATGTTCTATTCGCCTTTAGTCCTTTAGTCCTTCAGTCCTCTAGTCCTCTAGTTTATAGTTTAGTCCTCTTCTATCTTCCATTTTCTATTTTCTTTCTTACTCTCTTCCATTTTCTACATTCTTTCTTCTTCAAGCTTATTACATTTATCGATAACACTTATCGATAACTTTTCAGACTCTGTCGTCTTCCATTTGCCATCTTCTTTCTTACTCTCTTCTTGTTTCTATCTTCAACATTATTTCAAAATATCTTATTTAAGCTTATTATCGATAGCACTAATCGATAATTTTTCAGCATCCAGTCTCTGTCCTCTTCCATTTTCACTCTTCTACCTCACTCTTTTCTATTTTCTATATTCTAAATTATTTCTTACATCTTCTTTGAGCTTATTACATTTATCGATAACTTTTCACCCTCTAACCTCTAGCCTCTCTCTCTCTCTCTCTCTCTCTCTCTCTCTCTCTCTCTCTCTCTCTCTCTCTCTCTCTCTCCATTTTCCATTTCTTGCTCTCTTCTATTTTCTACCTTCAACATTCTTTCTTTTATCGATAATTTTGCAGCGTCTGTCGTCTTCCATTTTCCATCTTCCTTCTTACTCTCTTCTATTTTCTACCTTCAACATTATTTCTTTTAGCTTCTTTAAGCTTATTACATTTATCGATAACACTTATCGATAGCATCCCAACATAATTTCTCGCAATGTTCAATAGAGCTGGACAGCATTGTTTTGCTATTGTGGTCTGCGCTTTGCTGCGATCCAAGTGCGCGTTAGTGCCTTAATAATGGCTCAACATTAGCATAGCTGTCTATATGCACATATACAAGTCATACACACACACACACACTCGCACACACGCACACACCAAATTTATATACACGTTCTCTATGTAAACACAAATCGTCTATGCCGCACTTTGATTCAATTTGGTTCAAGTTTTTATCACCCACATGACAGTCAAGTCTAAGATGATGGCACACACACACACACACCTACACACACACACACTTACACCCACACACACACTAACTGAGTTTTCACTAATGAGTTTCAAATGTGAAAAGGACTTGACGCTCTCGCCACACTTGAGGCTTTTCCCCACTTGGCACTTGATGCATTGCACTTCAGCGCTGAATCTGAAGAGCTTTCCATTTCTATCATTTTTTATTTTATTTTATTTTTATCGTTTTTCATCTCTAATGCAGCGACTCGTTGACCCAATTCGTCGATATTTTTTCGGTTAATATCAGACGACAGCAGACGCCCAGCGATAAATTTGAATTCAAATAAGTCGAGAGCAAGTCCCAAATGAAAGGAACTCGCAGTCGAAGTGCTTCGATTTAGCATGTGACATATATTACAGAAGATGCTAAAACGTGAGATACGTGACCAAATAATTGACTGGAATTAAGGGAATTGAGTGGGCTGATCTCAGCTAATCAAAGGTGAGATCTCAAAAAGATATCCAGCTATACCAAGAAGTAAGGCTGATCTATCTAAATTGCCTTAAACTAAACTCAACTTGAACCAAACTCACCTAGTTCAATCCCTACTTGGATATCTTGACAATGCAATCCCAGCTTATCCAAACTCACCACAGGTGTCAAACTCACCACATCTAAAACTAAGCTAGGCCTTACCTTTAACAAGTCTGAAGCTTACCATAGATAGGCATAACTTATTCCATAATAATCTTCATTTCTTTCAGTCGCAACTCAACTAAGCTCATCTTGACTAGCCCACCCAACACACTTCCCTTAACTCACCTCGGCTAAGCCCCAAACTCACCACACCTCAGTCAAGTCCGCAAAAACGTAGCCAAATTTACTTGCTCTTATCTCGCTCCACATCCCAAGCAGACAAATTTGAAGCGCTTAAAACTTTTTTTTGCGGCATTCATTCAAAATTTAAATGCCAAATTATGAGCAGGACAGAGAGGAAAAGGGAGAGGGAGAGATAGAGCGAGAGGCAGTAGAGGATTCGTTTTTTTTGGCATCCACACAGAACCATTATTCATGCGCTTGATGGCCGGAGAAGCTAAGCACCTACGCAGAACAAAGGAGTGTCCTAAAGCCTAACAACTGTGGTAAGCCGCAGCTAATGAGTTGTGCACATTTCACAGCTTCTCTCGCTCTTCTTCTTCTTCTCCTTTTTTTTCTTATTTTATGCGAATGTCATTTTTATGAGAATTGAATAGAAAAGCCCCACAGCGCCCCTTTCATAATTGGCTGGCAGGCAAGAACGAAATGAGAATCAAGAATGAAAACGAAAATGAAAGTGAAAATCAAATTAAATTATGCCACAATGTGGCCAAATGAAATACATATATATACTTATACCTAGGTATATACACACATATATATATATAGTATGTAATATAGGATTTTATTAGGATTTATAGACTAGCAAATGCTCTGTAGCAAGGTTGACATTCGTGCTAAAGTTAAGAATACTTTGCTGGAGATGCGTAAACTCTTAAAGAATCCGAGCAAAGTGAGCTTTAGGGCTTGAGTAAAAGTTGTAAAGACTAACAAATACCCTGTAGAGAGGGAGAGAGAGAGAGGGGAAAGGAAGGGCAGAAAGATGAGGGAACTGTTTACTGTGTATGCATAAAAACTTAATGAAGTAAATAAAGATTGACTAAAAAGTTGCTGAAGCTTTGCAGTTTTACAGATTGATAGACTTGGCTATACCCTGTAAGGTTTATGTTTGAATACTGTGCTGTCTATGTCTAGAATAGGTATCTCAACATATAAAATATGTGTAATACATATATAGAAACCTAAGTTTTGGTAATGTTTGATAGACTTGCATATACCCTGTAAGTTCCAGGTTGAGCAAGGTTCATATCCAAGCAAGAAATATTTATATATATATGTAACTCCATTTTCATCTTTTATGCCCGTAAATAGCAATATGCCTTGATCTTATATGCCCAATAACTCAAGAACTATAACAGTTATAGCAAATTCTCATATAAACCAATTCACAGTTAGCCTTCGAGAAACTGCATACCAAATTTCACAACTCCAGCTAAGCCAGTCGCTGAGTTCCTTGGGGAGAGCTCACCCAATATCACCTGATGGCCATCCACAGCTTGTCCAAGTCCTATGTAAATTATGAATGTGTCTTGGTAGGGCATTTAATGAGCAGTAGCTGCGTGCAAATTTAATCAAGCTAGAATCAATTTAAAATAGATTCACTTTGGCCGCTAATTGATGTGCCGCTGGCTAATTAGCAAATATTTGGCAACAGCCAACAGCAGAAGAAAGCAGCTAATTAAACACTTTTCGGCTCATTCGCGAAGGGCTTTAAATGTTTTCGTTAAGACATTTTGTCGAGCATCAGCAAATTGCGTGGCAACAACGTTTTGACACTTTGCCCAGCGGCTCTCCTCGAATCCTTTGATGGCCCTTTAAACGTAACACCAGCACCAACAATAGCAACAGCAACAACAACAACAACAGCAACAACAACAACAACATCTAGTTAATTACAACAATGCGAAATTTCATTGACAGCATTTGTGGGCGTTCTCAACTTGCGGCACGACGGCGAGCATAATATAAGATAAATAGTGATAATTAAAGATAACAAATACCCTCGGACTCAAATTTCCACGATGAAGCTAAGCATACGTTAATAACCCGAGGAACTCGGGCAGAAGCCCGATAAATTAGGATACAAAGCAGCTCCAATATCAGTTGAAATTCGAATAGGAACTCAGTTGAGCTGGTTAAGTAATCGAAATGTACTCGAGAGCTCCCTCTCTCTATCTCTCCCGCTCTCTCTCTCTCTCTCTCGCTCTCTCTGTCTCTCTCTCTCTCTCTCTCTCTCCCTCCCTCTCTCTCTCTCTCTCTCTGCTAAGGCTATTTGTCGTATCATAACTCTTATTCAGACTCTCTATGCACACGTAATTCCTTAAAGTCTTGATTGAAGGTATGATTGAAAGCATACTTGAAATTTAAACCGACTCATAGCCCATGCTAGACCTGCCTATACTCTTGATATATTTATATTTATGTGACTGAAGACATGATTGAGACTCGTATTCACATGATAAGGCCAAGCTGTGATTGAATACTATAATGATTCATAAGCTGCGCTCAATTAACGTTATGATTTTATAGAAATAAGTCAATGCATGATTGAAGACATGATTGAACCCACGATTGAAGCTCGTAGAACTTAAAGCTGTGACTGAGAAGTATAAGTATTCATAAGCCAGGCTCGATTCAATGTGTTCAATGTTAAAGAAATGAGTCAAGGCATGATTGAAGGTATTGAAAGTATGATTGAAGGCATGATGGAAGATATGATTGAAGGTACTATTGTTAGCGCATATCTAAATTAGGGCCCGACCTATCCCTAGATAAGCCTATATATCAATAAAAAGGGTTAAAGTGAGCATGATTGCCGATGTGATTGAAGCAATGATTGAAGATGAGAGTAAAGCTATAATGGAAAACATATTTGGAGATATGAGTCTATATAATACTAACTTTTGAGCTAAGTGAAATACTTATAAATAGACTTTTGAAAAGGATTGAAGATATGATTGAAGGTATGATTGATGACTTGATTGACGACTTGATTAACGACTTGATTGAAGACATGCTAGGTGATACAGCTGAAGACATAAACTGAGCTCTAGCGCAGATCTTCGTTTTATATTATGTCTCAGTAAGACTGCGCTGAAGGCGTGATTGAAGAGATGATGTGCTCATGCAGAACTGACTCATTCCCGACCTAGTCTTATAGTAATTTCCAGTTCTGCTAATGCCAACTCTCGCATCCTAATAGCTAAACGATTAAGCTCATTTATAAGCATTAGCAGCTGAGCCAAGCTGTAGCATATTGTTATGTTCAGTTCGTGGAGAAAGCTCTCAATTAACTCCGTCCACTTAATGCCTGCGAGCCTTGCCACCTGGCGGCATTTGTTGTGGCGCATCTGGTCGAATCAAGAAATTGCCTTTTAAGCGAACTCAATACTTGACAGGCAGTTGACGCAGCTGTGGAGCGCTCATTAATGCTCTGCAAAGGAACAATTAATAAAACTTTTGACAACTATTGAGCGTGCGCCACCTGATTCGAGTTGAGGCAACACACGCGCCCTCTGACAGTTAGGTGAGCAAATGCCGTCTGGCCGTTGCGTAATGCGCTCCTAATACCCACGTAAAGTGCCCGGTTGGGCTGAGCGCAAAGCCGACATAACTTGGAAGTGTGACCAGTGCGATGGAAAGTCTTGCGCCACATTAAACAAATCTCAATTTGTAGGTGGCCCACGCCCGGGTGCAAAAGGAAACATCAAATAAGCAGGATAATGCTATGAAGGTGAGCATTAGATACATATGTAACATGTCACCTGGCTCTGCCAGCTAAGTGGGTCCCCCTAAGCTCGTACCCCCCACTCACGCTTCCACTCTCCTCAGCTGCGCATCGATTGCCGAAAAGCAAAAGCAAAATTCAAAGAGGGAAATCTTTTTGGACAGCATTTGCTTCAGCGCACTTTAAGTGACAGACACGGCACATGTTAGCTAACACACACACACACAGTTACATATACAAAGGATGTGTGTGTGTGTGTTTGGCTGGCCTGGGAAAAAGTGACTGGCGCTTAATAAAGCCACACGAAGCGGAAATGAGCATGTAATGTTAACGGAAATGCGTTCAACGACGCCATCTTGCCGAAACGAGAATCCGTTGCACGAACATCACGGCACAGACAACGCAATGCAGCATGCACCATGCACCAACCAACATGCAACATGCAATCTCTCCATATACACACGGATATATATATATATATATATATGTATATATTTGTGTGTGTTATATATACACCACACGCTGGGGTGGCTTGGGCTAGGTATTGCTGCTGCCAGCTGAAATTGAAATTGGCTTGGCTTATTCTAAAATACCCCAGAGCAAGAGCAAAGTGTTAAATTGTGTAGCGAACGAACGCGCTTGTCTCTGCCACTAAATGAAAATACAACTACAGCAAAAAAAATGGCTCATAGCGCTGCGGGTGAAGCGGGGACTGACATGGGGCTACCCTGTAGCGAGCTGGGCTTGAAAGTATTCGATTCATGAGAAATGAATCTATCTCAATTTTATCTCAATTTTATAGTCTCTCTCTCTCTCTCTCTTTTTCTCTCTTTTTCTCTCCCTATCTCATTCTTTGCCTTTCTCTCATTCTGTCTACCTTTGTCTTATTCTGTCTCCCTCTATCTCACTCTGTCTATCTATCTCTATCTCTCTCTGTCTTTCTCTCTCTCTCTCACCGTCTTCTTCTACCTCTCTCAGTATTTTTCTCAACATTTCTCTATTCTCTCTCTTTCTCTCCCCATCTCTCTAAGCTTATGGTTATAACCATATACTTCTATGGCTATATATCCTTGAGTTATTGCAATTCTCAGCATTTCTTAACAGCTTTCCAAAAAAGGACTTATTCTTAAGCTCTCGCAGCTATTCAAGGAGCTGCATACCAAACTTAGTACTATTAGCTCTTATAGTCTTCGAGCTATGCCCAAATAACAAGATTCAGAATTGAATTTTTTATTAATATTTAAGAAAAATAAAAAATTATATAAATAACAAAATAAATATATAAATCTATATATATAAATCTATATACTCATATAGAACTTCAAGCCGTATTCACACCTACAGCAACCCCAAGGTAGAGATGACCTGACTATCTCAAATAAATACATATTCATTATATATTCTTTATAGCATTTTTTTAGCAAAGTTGTCTTCTGCACACCAAACACGTATACCCCTTAGAAAGCGCTTTTAATGGTGTTTTGTGTATAGGAAAAACGTCAACAAAATAAGTAGAATTTATGTAGTTGCGGTTGGACGACTATGGAATACCCGGCATGTTTTAGCTTAAGCTACAGTATGCAGCAATACGAGAAGTTATAGTTTTATGAAACAACTTAATGAGAAATACTCAATATATATGTATAGACTTTAAGCTAAAGTCTATGAAAAATAATAAATATAAGTAAGATATTGACTACTCTAAAGAGCATAAAGTAACAGCTAAAGACTTTAGGGAAATGTATATGTATATGTATATATATATACCAACTCACATTATCTGTATCAGATTTTCATTATTAACAAATATTTTATGCGACTTCCTGTAACACAAACGGCGACAATTTGACACCGCTCGCAGCTGGAGTACAAAGCACAAAACGTATAAAAGGAGATAAGAGAGAAAAAAGGAGAAAAAAAGCATGGAAATGGAATGGAATGGAATCAAATCGAATGAAAATCGGGCAATGGGCATGGGCATGGGGCTGGGGCTGGGCCTGGGCCTGGGCTGGTTGCAGCAGTCAGCGATGCACTCTGGGGAATCCCTCGACGGAACGTGAATGCCAAAGCTAAAAGCGTGCGAGTGGGATGAGCGAGGCTAGATGCGATATAAACACATATAGATACATATATGTATATACATATATATACATACATATATTAAGAGATATGGTAGAAGGTGCTGAACGAGCTGCACACACACACACACACACACATACACAGAGAAGAACTCGTACATCATTGGCAAACGTCGCAAAATGGACATTATTGGCCTCTATTGGAGCGCCACGTTCCACATGCACATCATCAGGGCAACTGACACGTTCAACACTCGGAAACTGGGGCACGAAATGCTACCGAACACGTTCAACTAAATCAAAATGGCTCTGTCGACACGAGATCCACAAGACTTTAACCCAAATACTACTTATCCAACGAGCAGCAACCCAGAATGGAGCACAAAATAAACGAAATGTTGTCAAGCAACACGGACACATGTTTAAGCATATTATTTATTTACTCAACTTTTCACTTGCTACAGTGGAGCGACAAGCGGATTGTTTGCCCATAGACTGAGTAGATGTATTGAAGGGGCTATGGGGATAGAGACTACGGATGGGAGAGTTAGGAAAGGAGAGAGTGATGAGGTTGAGTGCTTAGGGAAAGGAGTCTATAGAGACAGAGAGACAGAGAGAGAGAGAGAGAGAGAGAAAGAGAGGGAGGGAGCTGTCTAGAGATGGAAGAAGCTTAAGGAGGTAGAGTCTAGATATGAAAGAGTCTATGGAAAGAAGAGTCGAGAGAAAAGTCTGTCGAAGGAAGAGACTAGAGAAGGAAGAGTCTAGAGAAGGAAGAATGCGTCGAGTTAGGAATTTTCCGATGGAAGAGTGTGTCAAAGGAAGAGTCTTTCGAAGGAAGAGTCTCTCGAAGGAAGAGTCTGTAGAAGGAATAGTCTCTCGAAGGAAGAGTCTGTAGAAGGAAGAGTCTCTCGAAGGAAAGGGTTTCCGAAGGAAGAGTCTCTCGAAGGAAGAGTTTTCCGAAGGAAGAGTCTCTCAAAGGAAGAGTTTACCGAAGGAAGAGTCTCTCGTTTTCCGAAGGAAGAGTCTGTCGAAGAATGAATCTATAGAAAGAAGAATCTGTCGAAGGAAGAGTCTATTGAAGGAAGGAGAGAAGAATGCAAAGAAGGTAGAAGGCAAAGTCCACATAGGAAAAAAGAGTCTGTAGGAGAAAGAGCCAGTAGATAAAACAGTTCAAAGAAGAGAAGCTATCGAGAGAGAATAAAGAGTATACAGACTATAGAAGACAAAGTCTTTGAGGATCTATGATCTCTAGAAGGTAGAGTCTATATCGGAAAACCGAGAAAAACTTACTGTAGGAAAAAAGCTCTCCAAGTGGAAGTCCTAAGAAGCTACAATCTCCTGTCTCAAGATGTTTCTCTCCCACTATAGCTGTAGCACGCCTTGTGTCTGTCTCTCATCCTGCCCCAGTCCCTCTCACACATACTCGCCCACAAAGTCGTTTAAATTCACATTCTCACATATCCAAATAGATTCATATGTATTAGCTAAGTGGTGTGGACTATTTGGTCTATTCGACTGGGCCCATTGATTGTCGGCATCTTTGGGGCCGGCTCGGCTGGGCTTCGGCCCGGTCGGCTCATTAGCCAAAATGCGGCGGCTCATTTTGCGTGTAATTCGCTTGATTGTCGGCTGATTGCAGGCACAGCAAATACTTTTGCATACTTTCGGGCCACGGGCCACGGACCGTGGGAGTCCCCAAAGATTATGGGACATGATTATTAGACAGCATTTACCGATGTCACGTGAAGTTGGGACCCTCGTCCCTGTAACCCTCCCTCGCCATCTATCTCTCGCGCAGTGTTCCTCATCATGGCGAAGCTCTTTTCAAAACTTGTTATGAGCAAGCACAAAATACTTTTATTTTATTTGGTCGACTGTCAGGGGATTTGGCTTTGACAGGCAAACACAGCCGATGCGAACGATAAGAACGGCAATAACTTTAAAAGTCGCTGCGGGCTTCCGTCCGCCCCCTTTGGGCCCAGTCGTCCAACAAATGGGCACAAGTTTTAGGTGTCTCTGCGACTCGCAGTCCCAGTGTCCCACTGTCCCACTGTCTCACTGTTGGTGTATATTTTGTGAAAATCATTTGACATAATGCTTGTGCCATACTCGTCACTGGCCCAAAAACCTTTATTTACAGCAGATAAATAGAAAGAAAAGGTCATGGCATGATAAGTCTTGTCCCATAAATACTTCTCGTCCATTCAGTTGATCAAAGTTGGGCGAAGAAAACGACGAAACAATGGAATGGCAACAAGGAATTTATTAACTTTTTCAAAACAATGGAAACGAAACAACAAAGTTGTGAGAGCTTTGTGAACGAACTGCGACAAAACTAGGTCAAAGGCAAAACAGGAAATGGAATTTGAAGCTCAGCTGCCGAGCATTTAAATAGTGACAACGGAACAATGGGAATGAAACAGCAAAAGTGAAGGAGCAAAGTGAAAGTAAGTTAAATAACTATGAGCTGATCAGCTTTGACACATTGAAACAGTGGAATTGAAACACATTATTTGAGATGAAATGGTAATGAAACGGGTGTTGTCTGGAGAGATTAAATGGCAATGAAACAGGTTATGTTTTGAGAGATGAAATGGTAATGAAACATGGAGAGATGAAATGGCAATGGAACAGCTTTTGTTTCGAGAGATGAAATGGCAATGGAACAGCTTTTGTTATAGTTCTCTGAGCCTTGTAATTAAAAGAAAATGCTGAAACAGTGGGATTGCAACAACAAATTTATAAGTTTTCTAGAAACAGTGGAATTGAAACCACTAGACTGAAGTACAGTTAATACAAAAGTTGTTACTAAAGTCTGGAAAAGTAAAATATAGACTCTTATTACTTATCTTTAGCTCATTGAAACATAGGAATTGAAACAGTACATTTAAACGTGGAATAAAATGGCAATGGAACAGCATCTGTTCCCAGGAAATCTTACTTGAGGCTGATTTAGCTCTGATTACCTCATCTGAGCTCTGCTCTAACAAGAGTGATATCATTTTCGATTAGTATAAATCAGCAGTTGGCAAAGTTATCGATAACATGTGGGTAATCAAATATTCATTAAGGCTTGCCATTATGAACTAGCTGATAAGTATTGAGTATGCAGAAATATTTTATAATTAAAATTGCAAGAGAATCCCAGCTCATTCCTCGAGTCAAATGCCAAGCGCGCAGTGCAGCGCTCAAGCTGTGTGGGCGAAATTTGGCGACGCAGTCAGCCGGCAGCGTAGCTCGTTTATTATAGACTAAAGTCTAGGAGTAATTGCTAACAAGCGCAGCCTTTTGGGCAAGACTCGAGACGCCAATGGGGCCATAATAAAGCAGAGACTAAGCACTGACTGACTGCCCAGCTGAGTTGGGCACTTGATAAAATGTAATCAAATAAATTGTAAAAAAATTGTATAAATTTATATAAAAATATATTTCAGAAATGGCATAAATAAAGCTTTAAAAATTGGCTAGAATTAATGTTATAGCTGCAGTTGTTTGGGCTGCATAGCAATTTGTTTGCCCATAGCTCTCATGTGGTCAGTTTGGGCATGAAAAGGTTTTGCTTAATTTATATATGATTAAATGTGTATATATATACTATATGTATAGGTATAAGCTTGTGTATGTATGTATATTATATATATTATGCTTATTATTATTGTTTTTATGCCACATTTCTCAACAAGATTCTCTCTCTCTCTGTGCCAGCTCAACTCAACTAGAAGCATATCCATTTGGCTACTTTATTTTTATGAACTTGAATTTCTTGCAAATCTAAACTAAACCAAAAATAAAATACAATTCAATTGTTGTTGTTGTTTTTGTTTCTCTTTTATTTGATTTTAGTGGAAGAGAGAGAGAGAGAGAGAGAGAGAGAGAGGGAGAGAGAACAGCAAGTACATGCATAGAGAACAGTTCAATCAGTCGTAAATCTTGGCAGCCAGTTGAGCAGCCTCAGCTGTCACAGCTACCCCAGGGGGGACGGGAGGTGCGCTCGCTGCTGCCGCTGCTGCTGCTGCTGGGTAGCAACGAACTTTAACGGGGATTTGCGCCCAGCCAGCTTAGCGTCAGTCCAAACAAAAACACTTTGCAAACAACAACAGCAGCGGCAGTTGGGACTCGGCCAGGGCTGGGCTGGGGACAGCAGGAGTAGCTACCTACCGCTTGGCTATAATAGTAGCCATGCACATAGCACACAGCGACTGCAGCTCTAAGCGAACAACGGCAAAGGCTAAAGCCACAACTAAAGCATAAACAAAGGCGCAGCACGAGGCGGCGCTCGTAAAGCTTTCAATTAAAATTAATAAAAATTTACGCGAATTAAATAAACACTGGGGCAGGTGGGCGTGGCGCACAAATCGACTGACCTAACTACATATATATATATATATATTATATGTATATATATAGTATATATATATATATTTGTGGCTATTTACATAGCTCTGCTGCGGCATATTAACATGAACAGCGACAGGCTTAAATAAATTGAATTGTTTGGCCCAACCATTAAACCACACACACATCTACACACACACACACACCTTCACCCACACATACACACCCCCACACCTACAGCCATCTCGCTGTGTGCTCTTGGCTTTGGCAGCAAGAAAAACAAAGCCAAGTTAAGCCAGGGCAATCGACGTTGCACATAGAACAAAAAAACCAACGAAATTCGCTGAGAACAAGAAGCACCGAAGCTGGCAAACAAGTCAATAAAACAAAGAAAATACCTAAAAAAAAATAAAATAAAATAAAGCCAACAAGTAAACAGGATTAGCCAGGCCAGGCCGAACACTTAATGCCCTAGCAACGGAAGAGATTAGATAAGATAGGGATAGGTGTATAGGAATATAGACTATATACCTAGTATATCGGAAGAGTATGCTACATATCAATACAATATACTATATATAGCATAATATGACTATATAAAGATATAGTATATCCTATCATAGTACTCGTATCGGAAGAGTATGCTACATATCAATACAATATACTATATATAGCATAATATGACTATATAAAGATATAGTATATCATATCATAGTACTCGTACATCTATATATATCATATTGATACCAAATATCAGGTGCTATATCATATAAGTCCTATATATATATGATAGATATAGTATAGTCTATACCAAGTGATATGTGCACTATATATTAAGTATATGATTTGGATAGACAGATGCGAAAGGTCATCTATTGTATATATAATAGCCTACATATATATATGTATACATACTGATTAGCAAACCTGAAAGACTCTCAATTAAAATCCATGCACAGCGAAGAGTGCTTAAAAATAAGTTGAGAGACTAGAGAATACCCTATAGCAAGTACAAGAGATTCTTGAGTAATGAAAGTCCTTTACTGATCGATACTATAACTTGGCATGCTCTACCAATATGTAATCGATATAAGATATTGATATTTACTATTAATCATTCTGATTCTAAAGTTATCGAAGTTAGCTGAGGGACCTATCGATCATTTTTATCGTTTTGTATATTGAGCTATTACCAATTACATTCAATTATCGATAACATTTGCATATATCGCTCATTTTAAATCGAAATACATTCAAACTTTAAAGAACTTCAAATAATGGAGTTTCAGTGTTGTAAAACGTTTACAACAATCCATTTTGTATTACGTTTCAGTGCCCAATAAACCAATTTAGTCTCCTTTCGCAGATCTTCAAATGTATCAAGAAAAACCCCACAAAAAGTGTTGGGAAAACTATGAGTAATACCCGTAGAGCTCTTCTAAAATCAATTTTATTTCCACTTTAAAGTATATAAATCTCCTCGCCACAAAGAGTCGCTTGACAAAGCTGGCCAAGAACTAAAGTCCTTGTAGTTTATAGACTGGAATGCGAGGACATTAGCGCAAGTTTATGATACCCACACCCACAGGCCCATTTGATGTACGCGTATTTATAGGGTATAAAAGAAAAAGAACAGAAACGAAACGAAACGAAAACAGGCAAATAAAATGCCAAAGGAGCCGAATGGAGCGGGAAGGACAACTGGCAAAGGACAGCGGACCAACGGGACATCGAGACACCGAGACAGCCAGGCAAGGCACAAGCCACATGACGAAGAGTCTGTGATTTTGTTTTAGTTGAAGGACCATATTATTGTGTTTATGAAGCACTTTGCTGGCATGACAAACACTCCGCGCTCGCACGGCCCTTGGCCGACACTAATCAGTCGCTAGCTCTCAACTAGTGGGCATTAGCGATGTCCCATTTAGCTGGAGAACCTATAAAAATTTGTTATGAGGCCAACCACACAGAGATAGATAGAGGGAGAGAGAGAGAGAGAGCGAGAGAGAGGAAAGGATAAACATATATATCCATTCGATTTGCATTTAGACATTAAATTGATGTGCTCATAAATCGATGCATAAAGCAGCGAAGCATATGCATGGGGCTCTCTATCAATCTCTATCAATCTGTCCATCAGTCAATCACGCATATGCTTAGCATATCAAATTGATGGCTTATTGAGAAAGCAAAGAATAAAACTTGTTGCATTTATAGTTCTTTAAAGGATTATGGGAAAAACAGCAAGGCTAGAATAGTTATCGATAACAGTTATCGAAAGAAAACATATTACATATATTTGTATCATTTGTATGTTATATATCATATATCGGATAGGTATCGGTTTATCGGTAGCATAGCATATTAGTTAAAACTACGTCTACTCTGTTAAAAGAAGATACTAATCTTAGTTTAATCTCAATTACAGCTAAAAGTTATCGATAAATCATACTTCATATCGTATATATACTATATATTTTTCTTATCGATAGCATACCATACTAGTTACGCCTTTTTCTGCGCTCTTTAAGCAATACTATACAGCTAAAAGTTATCGATAACACACATTTCATATATACTGTATCATATATCATATATATCATTATCAGCATAGTCAAGCTATAATAAAGAGCACCATGCAAACAGCTTTATGTTTTTATCGATAACATTTACATGCCATAATCATAAGGCAATTGCTATAAGTAGCTATGTAAATATATATATCATAAATCATCTATCCTCGCTACCAATCCGAGTCAAAGTTTACTTATCAATAAGCTATATTAACAGCATAATTATCGTTATCGATAACACATGTATTTATTACAGCTCCATTAGTGTTTACAACTCAATAGGCCTCATTGAACTACGTTTTCATTACATTGCCAGGAGCAATGCAAATGTATCGCTCCATAATCGTTATCGATCAATGTCAAAGGACACACACACACACACACACACATACACACAGATGTAAGTATGTATGTATATATCGAGTCGCACCTGCACAGCTTCATTACATTTTCTTGCTGTGCAGCGAGCCAAAGACGGCGCCATGTAACTGGCTGCTGTTGTTGTTGTTGTTCTTGTTGTAGTCATGTTGTCCTTTGCAGCCGAAGAAAGGATACATTTGTAGGTTCTATTGATTTTTAATACGCGTCTTGCTGGCAAGCAAGAGCCATCGCGTCGACATTGGGCCGTTGGGCAAACCGGAGCCAACTACTTTAAACTTCTGCTCTGCCTTGGAAGCTGTCATGCAGCAGCTTCTGGGTGGCTATGTGTGTATGTGTGTGTGTGTGTGTGTGTGTGTGTGGGAGTGTATCTTTTAGTGCTTGTAAAAAAGTAATGTACAAACAAACAAACGTGTCACAAACACAAACACACACTCACAGACACAGCCATAGACGCTGGCAGTCGTGCCCGTCCCTTTTCAGCATTGGCATCGCCCTGTGATAACTTAATGCCAAACGCATGCTTTTGCATATGCGAGCGTACAATGCGGCGTATGCGTTACTTCTTTACTTCTTGTTTGGAGCTATCGTAAAGTGGCAGCCGCCATAAACACTGAACAACAAGCTAAAGAAACGCAACGGAATTGAAAATAAGCCAAACGGCACTCATCCCCCCCACAGTGTAGCTCGGCTCGGCTCTGCTGAGCAACTAAGCTGCGGGTGCACATGAGCTGCGCTCTTATTTGTGTTTGTTGAGTAGGTGCTAAGGCGATCCCACTCAAGCTCATTCGTTAGCATGGTGAAACTGTCTTGAGCTCAATTGTGCCGCAGCTAAGCTGTGATGTCTCCCTGTCTCCCTTACTCTTTAGCTATGCAGCTGGCATTGGTCGTCGAGAGTTATTTTTGCGTTTGGGCGCATCTGCTGGCATTTTTGCTTTGGCTGAGTAAGTGCGAATAAGATCACACGCGAGTCGGTGTGATAGCGCGTTCTCTCACTCTCTCTGTCCCCCTTGCTCTTTAGCTAAGAGTAATGCCAGTAAGCTGCGGACGCATCTGCTCTCAGTTTTGCGTTTGTGCGCATCTGCTCTCATTTTTGCGTTTATTGAGCAAGTGCGAAAAAGATCGCAGTGATAATGCGCTCACTCTCTCGCTGTCTCCCTTACTCTTTAGCTGTGCGTTTGGCATTGGTCGCTGCTGATGCTTAGAGTTTGCTGTTTTGAATGTAGCCTATCAGCAGACAGTACACAGCTCTGCATTGCTCTCGTTTTTGCGTCTATTGAGCGAGTGCGAAGAAGATCACAGGCGAACTCGCTCGCGTGGTGAACTCCACTTGAGCTCGCTCTCATGTTGAGTTTGGGAATATGACACACCTCTACTACTACTCCCTCTCTCAAATTCGATTGGCTAGCTATTGTCAAGAGTTAAAAATGGCAGCACAACTGAGCTCTGCTTGCAGCTAAACAGTTGTATGTACGTTGGTTGGCCTCTCTCTTTCTATGGTGACTTTGTGTGTAGTTAATGAAATTTACGAGTTACTAATTGAAAAAGGAATTGTTGGCTTCACACAGCACACAATGTATTTGCACCGTAACCGTTATTTAAATATGCTTTACTTTTAAACGAAAACTGTTTACATTGTGCATCTCAAAATTTGTGCTGGCAACGAGCAGAATTCAAATTAGGAATTTAATTTTCATTTTCATTTTGTGTGCAATTTAATGGCAAATAGCAAAGGTAAATAAACTTGGCTTAAGTTAATGAAAGACGGCAAACAGAGAGGGAGAGCAATAGAGAGAGAGAGAGAGAGAGAGTGCAGCAGGCGGGGCTTATGTCAATGTCAGTCGATCAAATAGTGTGCTCGCTCGCTCTCTCTCCCTCTCTCTCTCTCTCTCTCTCTTTCTCTCTTGAATGTACTTACGATTTGAGTGAACGCTTAGCGGTCGCGTGAACAGCGTCAACAGCAGCAGCATCAACATGACCGGCATCAGCTGCATTGAGCGACGTTGACGTTGACGTTGCTCTTGCTTTTGCTTTTGCTGTGGCGGCTGCGGCTGCGGCTGCGGCTGCGACATCGACTGCGGCTGCGACTGCGGCTGTGGCTGCTTCCCTTTGTGCTGCTGTCCCTTGGCGACATCCATGCTGATTGGCTGCAGCGACATGATGACCGCTGTTGCGTTGATCGTTAATCGTTTAACGTTCCGTTAGCGCGTCGACTGCCCTCTGAAAGTTGTTGTTGTTGTTGTTGTTATTGCTGTTGTTGTTGTTATATTTTTGTTAGCACTCAAATAGTTGCAATCAAATTTAACAATAGACCAAGTTGTTGCTGTTTTTTTTTTTATAGCTCGCCAATTGGCAACATTGCAAGCACAATTTGTGCTGCATACTTTCCAGCGCCCGCAATTTTACGACCCCGAATCTGAACTCTCGTTCGAACTTTAACTTGAACTTATTTAAAAAGTTTTCAACGTGCCAAAGCTACGTGAAACTCATTTTATGACCAAAATAACCACCAGCAGGCGCAGGGGCACGGGCAGGGCCAGCCACCCCCACCCCCACTCCCTCCCTCTCTCTCTCTCTCTGTCTATTACTATCTCTCTTTTTTGGTAGGTGCATTTGGGCGTATGATGGACCCAAAAGTTTCAACTGGAATGGCCATGTCGAGTGTAACGATACATTTATCATGACTAAATTTTGCTAATCAAGTGCAGCCACACACAAACACACACACACACACACACACATACACACATATATATATCCAAACATATATATATATATACATTTATCTGTTATTGCCATGGCAATGGAATATGAGCTTGATTAAAATGACTTTCAATTTGTCGCTACGCATTGGAGACGGCGCATTTTGCATGCCAGACTGAAGCGTAATCAATCAACGGGATTAAATGTGTTCAGATTGATTGATTGATTGACTGAGGACTGGCGTGTGTGTAGTACTTACAAGCCAACGCAGCTGAGAATGCTCCATATTTAGAGTTTACAGCTATAACTGTTGCTGCAAATTTCAGTTTTCGCAATGGAAATGGATTCGAAGTCAGTTTTAGGGGCGGAAAATGGCTGAGAAATTGAATATATATACACATATATATTATATATGCAGACTAACTGATTGACTAGTTGCATGATTGACAGCCCACTGTATTGATTGACTGATTGATTGAAGAGTAATGCCAATATATACATAAATATATAAAGAAGCTGATCATATCAGTGTATATAAGTTATGCTATGGGTAATTGATTGACTGACTGACAGAGCAGTGATTGACAGACAGACTGATTGACTGACATGCAAACTGACTGAGTGATTGATTGATTGATTGACTGACTGGTTGATTGGCAGACAGAGAGACTGACTGATTGATTGACTGACTGATTGACGGTCTGACTGGTTGACTGACTGGAAGACTAATGGATTGATTGACTGACTGATAGATTGACTAAGGGGCTGACTGATTGACTGATTGAGTGATTGACTGACTGACTGATTGACTAGCCTGTCTGATTGACTGTTTGATTGACTGACTGATTGACTGTCTGGCTGACTGACTGACTAATTGATTGACTGACTGACTGGAAGACTGATTAAGTGGCTGGCTGATTGACTGACTGACTGGCTGATTGAGTGATTGACAGACTGACTAACTGACAGGTAGATTGACTAACTGAGTGACTGATTGACAGATTGACTCAGTGATGGGCTGACTGACTGATTATATGACTGACTGATTGACTGTCGGATTGACTGACTGGAAGACTAAGTGAATGTCTGACTAGTGATTGACAGACAGACTGATTGACTGACTATCGAACTGACTGACTGATTGATTGACCGACTATCTAACTGACTGACTGATTGATTGACTGACTGAATAGTTGCTTGCCTGACTAGCTGGATGACAAACTGACTGAGTGACTGATTGAATGACTGAGTGATCTACTGATTGTCTGATTGAGGGACTGACTGAGTGTTTGATTGATTGATTGACAGACAGAGAACCAGACTGGCTGATTGATTAACTAACTAACTAAATGAGTGACTGAATGATGGATTACTCGCTTAATTGATTGACTGATTGAAAGCCCAAGCAGCTAAGCATGCCAATATTTATGATTTGTTAACATTTTCACCCTTTAGTGTGGAATATGAGAGAATAAATGCTTTAAAAGTAGCTTAACAAATATGTACAGTTACTTTACTTGATTGAGCAACTAATTCGCCACTGATTGACTGATTGAACGACCCACAAACAGCACAAGCTGCAGTCAATAGCAGGCTTAGCCGGCCGAAACTATTTACATTTTGTTATATCAAAGCAAAAATTCCAGGTGGCAAAACAAATATCTGTTGCTAGACAACTTTTTGTTGTAAAGTTGCGGATTTAGTTACACTCGAGCAACTTTTGCCGTTGCACCTGCCCAATTCGATTTAGGCCATTTATGCCTTAATGTGGCTAACTTGTTCTTTTGCTACTTCTGCCTCTGCCTCTTCAGCCTCCTCTCTTTCTCGTTACTTTCCAGCTTGTATACAGTGAACGAAATTGAAAGCAAATTAAAATGCAATTTCTAACGCATTTAAAATTTCTTTTCTTGGCGTTTTTTGCCTTTTTCTTCTTCTTCTTCTTCTTCTGGCGTGCTTCTTAGCCGAACTTTTGTTTCGGCCAAGCTGGAGTGGCGCGGGCCAAAACGAAATACTTTCGAAAGTGCTTAAATTCGAGGCGAAACTTGGCAACTCGCCGTGCGTGTGGCTCAGAATGCAATTTCCATTTCGAAACACCGAGATTTCCGCACGAATGTGACAGATTCAGTCGCTCTGCAGTAATGCGGCTCAGCCGTCTGCTCGGCTCGGCTCGGCTCGGCTTAAAAGGGACTTCAATTCAATTGCTTCTCCTCTTTATTTTATATTTTTTATATATCTTCATTCATTTTTTATCTGCTCCTTCTTCTTCTGCTTCTCTTCTTTGTAAAGTATATACGTTTCTCGTGTAATTAAGCTGCCGCAGCAGCCATATGGATTAAGAGCCAAATCTGCTTAAGCAATACAGTGCCAAAAAATCTTTATTATCCTCGACGTCCTTCTCTTCCTCTCTCTCTCCCTCTCCCTCTCTCCCTCTCTCTCTCTCTCTCTCTCTCTCTCTCCCTTTCTCTATCCTGTCAACTGCTTTCACTTTACGTCCTCAGTTTACTATCGAATTTCTTATAGCTTTTTTCTAATTTTTAGGACTTCATTCAAATTACGTATACGTAATATCAATTCACATTACGTATACCAACTTTACATATTACGTATATACATTTTTTATTCGCTCAAAACTTACTATATCACACATACGAGTCTCTACGTTTTACGTCTTCAAAACTTTACGTATGTTTACTTTACAAATGTTTACGTAGCCAAAACTTTACGTATAACGCACAAATTTCTATGTATTTCCAAAACTTGACGTATTACACAGATAAAAAGTTTACAATACGCATATATAGCTTACGTATGACGTAAGTGAAGTTTTTGGTCTAGCATATTACGTATGTATGTAACAAAATTACGTTACGTATTAAGTATATTTTAAATATACAGAAAGTTTACGTATAAAGCAGATGGATATAGCTACGACAACATTTTACGTATTGAAATCTATAAGTATTACGTACACTGCCAATATACGTATAACGTAAGCACAGATTTACGCTCAGATTTACTTATGACGTATATGCACAGATATACATACGTATTACGTATTCGCTCAGACTAACTTATTACGTGAATGCACAGTGTTGCGTCTCACGTATACTCGCATATATACGTATTACGTATTCGCTAGAACTTAATTATTACGTATACGCCCGATTTATGTTTTACGTAGATGCACATAAGCACGTATTACGTATGACTGACTGACTACTGTTGTACGTATTAACGTATAAAATTTACGTTTAGGTATTACGTATGAGTAATATGTGAAATTCATAGATATCGTATATCTTTTATATTATATATGCAAAATAACTTAACATATTACGTTTTTTGAAATTTGCATTTTACGTATGAGAACTTTTAACACCTTTATATTACGTATACGTAAGTTTGTGTTTGTGCATATTGCGTATACGTAAGTTGACGCATTACGTATACGTAATTTTGCATTCGAAGCACGTACGAAGAACAAATATATGCAAATCTAATGAGACAAACTACTCTAACTGTTATTTATAAGCTATGGTATGTGCTAATAAACTGTTATTTAACACAAAACAGTTTGAAAGGCTTTTAGAAAATATTTTTAAAATTTTTTGAAATTCCAAAAAAGATATTTTATGCAATTTAAATTTAAGAAAAATGTTATAGACTTTAATTAATTTAGGAAAATACTTGGAAAATATATAGAAAATATTTGGAAGGTAATTTAAAAACTGAATTTATATATGTAATATATATATATATATATATATATATATATATATAATATATAATATATAATAATTTCAAAATGAGTTTAATAATATTTTCTTTAAAAATTTCAAATATTTTCTCTGAATGAACGAAGTTGCTAGGCAAATTTGCGCAGTGTATTAAAGGAAATTTAGACTTGTATAAATATTTATATATGTATGTATATATATATCACTTTGATATCACGACTTGGCTGTAAATCATGAATGGAACGATTTAACGATGCAATTTGCAATTTGTTTTGCCAGTTTTGAAAAAGGTCAACGGATATTGGCGTGAATTTGTTTATGGCCGGGCGGCACCTGCGGCCCAAAGATGCCCGCAGGTGAACGGTAAACAGCCATGGCAATAACAATGCCAACAGCTACAACAACAACAACAACACTGCAGGCGACACGGAAATGCAACACTTTCCGTTTTCCTTTTCCGTTTGCAATTTTTGGCCCGTTATTTCTTTGCACCACAACAACAACAAAAAAAGACACAGAGCGCAGGCAAGTTAAGAAAATAATGTGAGTTCTTTCTTTTCTTTCTTTTCTTTTTTTTTAGTTGATTTTCTTTTTCTTATTTTTTGTTTTTTGTTTTGGCCAACATCAACACAAACACAAACAAAGCGCTCGCCGGATTTATAATGGCAAAGTAAACAGCGCTCGTTTTTAACGTTTTTTTTTTCTTTTTTACTTTTTGTTCACATTTACCGTTTGAATTGCAATTGCTTTCGCGCGCTTTTTTAGAAAAAACGCGTAAAGTGCTTTGCTCCGCTTAGCTCTGACTCTGACTCTGCCTCGGACTCTGCTCTGGCTCTGGCTCTGGCTCTGAAGCTCTCGGTGTGTGTTGTGCGCTCTACGCCTGCCGCACGTAGAATGCTGAACGAGTTTGCTGCTGCCAGCGGCTTTTATACCAAGACGCCGCCGCCGCCGCCATCGTCGTCGTCGCGTCGTCGTGCTGGGCTTCGGCTACGCAACAAATCGTTTCGACTCGGCTCGCTTTAGCTGACGACCGCCGCCGTCGCCGTCGCCGACACTTGTCTGTTGTTCTGCTGGGCGTTTAGCATATGTTCGCATGGGCAGCGACGCCGGCAGCGATGCTCGGGCTGGCTGGCTGGCTGCTTGGCCTGCATATTTGCTTTATGAATGTGTTTACCAGCAAACTTTTCCACACAATGCTGGCTGGCTGGCTGGCTGGCTGGAGGGGCGTGTTGTGGGTGGGTGGGTTGACAAAAAGCTGCGTGCGAAAGTGCCAACACTCGCATTAATAACAACAAAAGCAACAACAACGGCCAGAAGCAGAGAAAGAAGCAACAGCAGCAGCAGCAGCAGTAAGAAGCAGAGAAGACAACAGCAATTACAAATAACGGCAACAAGAAGCACAATTGTAAGCCTGCAACAGCTCAATTAACTATCTGTCCGGCCGGACTCCGCGTGTGCACGTGTGTGTGTGTGTGTGTGGCTGTCTTTTATACGCGTAATTACGTTTATTCTGGTAATTACGGAAAATGCAATTGCAATTGCATATGTTGAATATTATTTAACCATGTCAATTGTGCGCAACACCTGTACACCTACCTGTACGTATCTCTCTCTCTGTGTCAGCTAAATGAAATAATTTATTTACAAAAAAAAAGAGAGAGAAAGAGAGAGTGAGAGCGAGAGAGAGAGACATCAATGCAGCAATTAATTATGTAGCGTTAAGCGCGTGATTAACCACGCGGCAAATACCCTAAAAAACTATAATAATTAAAGATAATAAAATCGTGACTTTTTTATGCGCATTTTCAACTGCTCTTTATCAACTTGAATTCGCACTTGAATCATAAAGTAATTAAGATAGATAAATTATATATTTTCAGACTTAGGCCTAATTAAGTTTGGCATGATATATATGGCTTTTTATTTATTTATTTTATTTTTTAATATATCGCATACGCTTATCAATTTTAATTACTTTCGAAAATTGATAACAAGATAAAATATTTTTTATAATTTATATATGTTTTTTATTTCGTATTTATAGTTTTTATAGATTTTTGTAGTATATAATTTTGGTATTTTATTTGTATTTAATTTTTTTACTCTTCTTTTTCTCTTATTTTTATTTTATTTTTATTTTATTTTTATTTTATTTTTATTTTATTTTTTATTTTATTTTTATTTTTATTTTTATTTTACTTTTATTTTATTTTTATTTTATTTTTATTTTTATTTTATTTTTATTTTATTTTCATTTTATTTTTATTTTATTTTTATTTTTATTTTATTTTATTTTTATTTTATTTTTCTTTTATTTTTATTTTATTTTTATTTTATTTTTATTTTATTTTTATTTAATTTTTATTTTTTATTTTATTTTTATTTTTATTTTATTTTCATTCTATTTTATTTTTACTTTTTTTTTAATTTTTATTTTATTTTTATTTGTATTTATGCTTACAGTTTTAATTTATTTCATATAATTTTATTTTATTTTAGTTTTATTTTACTTTTTTTTATTTAATTACTTACATTATATTTTAAATTTAATTTTTTTATTTTATTTTTAATTTACTTTTTTAATTTGACTTTTATTTTTATTGTATTTTTTTTTATTTTTATGTTATTTAAATATTCTATTTAGACTTTTATTTTATTTTTTTATTAATACAAAAACTCAAGCCCACATAAGTATGCTATATTATTTTATATTTCATTTTAAGTTCCACCTCTTTTGGCCCATTTAGCTTGAAGCCTTGACTCATTATTCTCTCCGCCTTATTCAACATATATTCGATATTGGGACTTATGATTTTGCCCTGCTATCACTCAGATGTACTCCCTTTTTTTTTTCTCCCCCTAGACCTTCTCTGAGTCTCTCTCCACTCCATCTGAATGGCACTTTCATTAAATTTAAATAAGTAAAATTCGAACTATACTGACTATTGCCTTGTAAATGATGAGTTTGCTGCTTAAACACGCTCTCAGCATTCAGAGCAGATTTTTAATTTAGTTTCACTCACGTTGGGCTCAACTGGCTTATGCGTGCCTCCGCAGTCATTTTGTATTTGACTTTACGACACATACGCGCAGAGTCCAGTTGCCATTGATGCTGAGTGCAAGAGCATTTTGGTTCAACACCCGGAGCAATGCAGGCATGTCCGCAGTCATGCGAAGCATGGCGTTGTCAACTGCGTAGCGACGCTACGGGCATTCCAGTGGCCGCTGTTCCTCTATTGAGCTCAGGTATTGGCATACCTGTCGTGTGTAAAAGTCAAGTAAGAGCACTGTCATGGGAGAGTTCAGCTCTCGATTGTGGAAGATAAGGCCCGCTAATGTTAATATACTGCCTATATATGACCTTTAGCTAAAGAGCCCTTAAAAGTATGCTACATTATTTTTAATTGCGAAAAACTTTAATTTTTTATAAAAATTAATTACAAATTTCAATCAGTCAATAGACGATAGGCAGTGTTACTGTATATTACAATTAACTATAATTAAAAATAATCGATAAGTGATAGCGATTAGTAAATAATCGATAAATAACTATCTATAACTAGAATAACGCTAAAAATCAATAAGCGATAAGCCTTAGCCATGGCAAAGCACTCCACATACGCTAGCCAAACTTTAAGCAACAATCGATAAGCGATAAAGTGATGACAATTCTAAAAATAAACTCAAAATGGTAAGCGATAAGAGAGGATCATAAGTCAACTGCTGCTGACAATCAATAAGCGATATATTGTGCTATTATTGATATATCGGCATCATCTTAGCAAGCAAAGGTACCTGCAACTAGTTATCGATAAACGATATTAGCACTTTTTATCGATAGAGCAGTATGTCAACTCTCAATCAAAGAACTTAAAATCTTCTCGCTCTACAAAGCCAGCGCCCAACTTTAACAAGCATTTTGATGCGAGCAACTTGAACTGCCTTTGACATTTAAAGCTTTACAATAAATAAAAATTTTCTATGAATTTCTATTGCACCCCAACACGGAGGGTGAGCGAGAGACTTGTATGTGTATATAAATATATATTCATGTATATATGTACAAATATATAATATGCTGCTGCAAAGCCCAGTTGGCCCACATTCAGCATATGTCAACATAATCCATGGCATTATTTTTGCTGGTTTAACGGCAAGTATTGCGGTCAAGTGAATTGAAATGGGCGGGAACTCTGATAAATAAAAAATATATATATATATATATATATATATATATATATATACATATGTACATATATATATATATGTCTCTATATGTATGCAACTGCTGCACACATTAACTGGCCAATGAAACTAAATTTCGCAATTAATCGATAACGATAAACGATATGTGTGCATGTGCACAACTGTACGGGCAGCAAGCGAATTAGCGTTAATTATGCATGAGCTGCGCGTGTAACGGTATTTGTCAGCTGCTCAATCATCATTGTAACCAAGCACACAGACAGACAGAGAGAGAGAGAGGGAGAGAGAGGGAGATAGACTCCCCAGAGCGTGATTGAGATTGATCAGTGTTTACGTAAAGCCGCAACGCGGCGACACTTGCCAAACGTTTTGACGCCGCATTAGCGACATGCAACATGGGCGCACATGCCATGCAGCATGCAACATGCAACATGCCACATGCAACATGCTGGCAGCTGCGTTAAATATTTGCACAGGCCGCGCTCTAGCCGCAAATACCCCTTAGACTCCCCTTGACTACATTTGCCGCCTGCCACTTGACAATTGCAGCCAGCGCCCGCCCACAGCTGATGAATGCTACGAATGCTGCTCATTTTACTCGAGCCATAAAATAAGTTCGAGCCGTCATAATGCTGCACAGCGGGCGGGTCGGTTCGAGGGGGGGCGTGGCTCTGTGGATGGGCCAACTGGAGCTGCATCCTGTCGTGCGGTGCGACTCGCATTTCACTTTCGCAACTTGCCAAATGGCAACTGGCAACCAACTAGATAAAGAATTCATGAAATACATCAAGCAACAAAGACTGCAACAACTACAACAGCGAATTGTCGGGTATGCCCGACTAGTAGATACCCTGGAGACAGCAGACATAAGGAGGAGCCCGTACAATAGCTGAAATATGACAGCAGCTCCGTTAGCCCAACCACTTCAACTTGTTTCGGCATGTGCGCGACTATTAGATACCCTGTTTTCAGCGTTACATTGCTTTAGCAGCACTGAAACACCTCTCAGAAGCAACCCAATCAAATTCAACCTTTCACAAACAGATAAAAACCTTGAAGCACCTCACATAACAAGCAAGTGAGCTTAAAACGTGGGTATACGACTGCCGGATACCCTGTGCTTTAGTAATGTGTTAGAGTAAGGCGGGTTAACTAGCGCTGAATGAGCCAAATATGTCCAAAACAAAGAAATAATAAGAAAAATGTATATAGGTAGGTATAAACACCAGGTATATACGACTGTGAGATACCCTATTTTGAAATTTGAAACATTGATAAACAACCATTTGTACAATGACAACAAAAAGTATTACTTAACACTTATATAACTGGAAGACAATCAATTTTTGGAGTATATACGACTAGCTGATACCCTATAATCAACTGTAAATTGTAATGACAAGAACATCTGAAAGTATGGGATCCATCTGGATATGAATAGCTATGCTATAAAATAATATACAAATGTATCAAGCATACGACTAGAAGATACCCTGTAAAATAGTTTTTTTTTCGTATGTACGTTTCCCTTAACCAAGCTACCCCAAAGCGTTGAATGCATGTGCACAGGGTATGCATAACAACCGCAACCGCAACGAAAAGGATTCCTGACGCTGACGCTGACGCAGATAGGGATGACGCCACTTGCCAAGCAGTTTGCTGTCCACTCTCCAGCTCCGAAAAGTGTGCAATGACCATCAAAACAAATATGCAACGATTTGTATTCAAATTATGTTCACTTCCATTGAGTTCGCTCTAAATAAAAGTGCAATATGCTTAAGGACAAACAGAGAGAGAGAGAGAGAGAGAGAGAGAGAGAGAGTAAGTAGAGAGATTTATTCCTTTGCTTAAGATAAAGTATTTCCTTCATGTGAAATGACACAGCAGACACGATGCATTGAAAGATACTCTCTTTAATTGCATGCCCTAGGAGCAGTGGCAAAAGGGCATATCAGCTCTTAGTGAATCTGACTCCTAATCAATCTAGAAAATGGTTGTCTGAACTGTGGGTAGCTGTACTTAGGCTAATTGGCAGAAGGGTATTCTGCAGTCAAGCATACCCCACCGGGGACACTTGCGTATGCAAAAGGTAGTGAAGCCATTTGGGACAACTAATGAGCAGCACCTGCCTTTGGGCGTTCGGCCGCAAATGGAGCCTGAAATCTTTATTAAAATCAAATATTTATATAGTCAGAATGAGAGCTTTATTTTTGGAGTGATGAAACTCGAGCTCAGCTCGAGCCAATATACGAATTGAAATTGAAGCAATGCAAATTGCATTTACTGCTGGACTTTGACTATCAAAATGCAAAAGTTTCAAATTTGATGGAAAATTCGATGGAAAATTGTGGAAAATTGGAAATCGAAGAGCTTTCCCTGAGATGAGTTGCGGACAAGGCTCAGAGCAATTTTAAGTGGCACCATAGAATTCATTAAAATGCAATATGTAAACGCAAATTGATAAAGAAATATGTGGCAAGTGGCTAACCGAGAGAGAGAGAAAGAGAGAGAGAGAGAGGATGTGGCTGGGTGGCTCGAAGTTGGCCCAATAAGCTGCCGGCTATGCTAACCTAGTTGCACGGCATGTGGACACGGATACAACTGAAAACCAAGACAAAGACAGAGACCGAGAGAGAGCGAGAGAGAGAGAGAAGGAGGGGAGGAGGTAAACTGCAACTGCAATTGGGAATGAAAAAGTGTTGAGGGGGTTGGGGTTAGTTCTTGGCTGTTGAGCTGTGGGTGGAGCAAGGCCATCTAATAGAAAGTTTAGCTAGCACCGCAAAACCTGCAAAATTCCATTGACTGGCAGCTTCGATGGGTTGCCGTTGCCTGGTTTGCTTGGGCGCGTTCCCTCCCTTCTTCCTGCGCTCTCGGGTCGGGCAAACATTTGCAATGGCTGCCGGGCAAAAATAGCTATACATTTTTGCAGGTAACTTTTTAATTAAACCTGATGCCACTGAAGACACCTACCACAGCGCCACGCCCCAATCGACTCC
The DNA here is from genome assembly GCA_018903745.1 of Drosophila repleta. Classification (NCBI taxonomy): domain Eukaryota; kingdom Metazoa; phylum Arthropoda; class Insecta; order Diptera; family Drosophilidae; genus Drosophila; species Drosophila repleta. The sequence continues at coordinate 832,884 of JAEIGN010000750.1, read as the reverse complement.
CCCAATCTTCAACAACAGTCAGTCGTTAGTCGTCCGTTGGCCATTTGAACGCTGTGCTGGACTCGAGTGTGCGGTTTAGCCAAAATGCTTCGTTTGTTTTATTGCATTCCTCCTTTTCCATGCATTTTCACATATTTGATTAGTTTATTGAAATTCTAAATACAATATATATATATATATATATATATATATATATATATATATATATATATATATATATAATATATAGCACATATATACGAGATATCTGCATTTATTACCTATACTCAGGCTCTGAAATGCATGGAACGAAGGGTCGTTTGCTTGAAGCTCACATGCTCAGCTTGTGTCTTTGCCGATATGCCTTTTGTCAATTATCGATAGCTATCGATAACATTATTAAATGACTATTTGTTATCGGTTATAAGCATTAAAGCGCTTGTATTTAAGGTAAAGTGCATTGAAAACGAAATAAATGGGTGCATATGTGTATCGATAACTTCATCGAAATCGATAAAAACCTGATCGTAAGGCAACAAATAAAATTTCTTAAAGAAAAAAGACTTTCTAGCCTGTGTTTTATTAGTTAGGCAGCAAAATCTAGAGGTGTATAACAAAATCGATAACTTGACATGAAATCGATAACAAGAGAAATCAATAGTATACTTGAAAAGGCTTGTCTTTTGTATAGGCCATACATAAATCTCACTTATTATATAAATATACATACATATCTCTCCCTTTCCGTAGAAAACTTTTAAGAAAATACCAAACTTCTACAGGGTATCCTTCGCTCAGTCACTCACACGTCGAGCACTTACGTTTGGCATACAATTTATTAGCCAGTCAGCTAAAAATGCGTAAAGCTGAATGAGCCAAAAATTCGTATCTCAATTTAAAATGAATTTATTGAAAATGTTTTGCGTAAATGGAATTTGTATTCGAAAACGACGACAAAATAGCATGAGCTGGCGTACATTAGCTGCTAATTGGTACAAAGGACATGGAATTTGTAGTGGAATGCACTGAGCACTCACTCACTGTCAACTGAGAGAGAGAGAGAGGAAGAGCTTAAACTAAGTTTAAGCTGAAGTAAATACATCATCTGATTCCATATATATTTATAACCACAATAATCTGATATAACTTTAAAAGTTATATTAAACTCTGGGCAGTTCGCCATTTCGATTTGAAATCCAATTAAAATGAAACGACTATTAAATTTGCAGAATGATTTCATTGAAAGCCCTCCGACCATATTAAATTATGACACAAGTCACAAGTCCTTTTGCAACATAATAAAACTAAGCAAACAACTCAACCTCATAAATAGTTAAAAGCCCAAGCAAAAAATGGAAGTGGGAGGGAGCTGTGGCGCTGGCAACGACTAGGGAATGCCCTGTAAGTGGCCGCAAGATGAGTATATTCTGCCCTCTTTAGATTGAAAATCAATAAAAATCGAAAAAAGTATAAAAATATCGAAGACTGCAAAGAAACCTGGTAATCGATAAATATCGATTTATATTTTTATTAATTTTTAATTCTTTTATGTATAAATCTTTACCAAATTCGAAAAAATAACTATCAAGTTTCATGTAGAAAATCAATCGTACTATCAATAAATATTGATATCTATTTTATAAGTTTACATTTGTTGATAACGTTGTTCTTTAAGTCAAAATTCATCCAGCTCTTCATATTTTTTCTAGTGAAACTTAAACGTATTATCGATAAATATCGATATTTAATATCGATAATATTTTGAAAAGCGAACTCTAAATCAATCAATTTAACTTGATATATCAAGCTATATGCAATTTTCCGATATAAGAAGTTAACTTTAAATCGATAAATATCGATATGAAATACATTTTTATTGAAAAAATTAATAATATTATGCTATAAACTTTTTGGTTCTTGACATAGAACTACAACAATTTAAGAACTCGCATTAGCTTATCATACCCTACTCTATCTGCTAAGGTACGAGGTATTTAAGAGCTACTCTTCGTGCGCGTCCATCACCCGCATCAACTTACCAATGCACAGCAACAATAGCAACAGCAAGAGCAACACACACATACACGTTGCTCGTCCACGTGCCAACGCGTGTGAATGTGTCCCCGTTCGGCATGGATCCATGTCCTTTTGCTTCCTTCTTCATACCACTTGGGCAGCTGTTGTTATTGTTGCAGCTGCTGCTCCTGCTGACTGCTGGCTGCTGGCTGGCTGGCTGTTGTTGTTGTTGTTGCTGCTGTTCCTGCTGCTGATATTGTTGTTTGTTGTTGTTTTCATTTTTATTGCCCGGCAGCCACATTCGAAGTGAAACTGAGTAGACGATGCCGGACGCTGCGTGTTTGCACTGTCCGCTACTAATTGGATTGACGTCGGCCATTCACCAGCGAACGCCAATCACCAGACGTTTTAATGTTTACTCTCGCTCTAGCGCCCGCCCCACTCTCATTCTCTCTCTCCCTCTCTCTCTCACTGCGTCTCCCTCACTCACACTGAAAAGTTGCCATAAAAAGTTGCTCAATTTGAAATGAGCAATCGTGACATTTGTATTAACAGCAGCAGCTGATCTGCTGTAGAGATGGGCGTTTGCCAGTCGATCGCCTATCGATATTAGTGCTGTAAACGATATTTGCAGTGGGCAAACACAATGAATATTTGTGCAGGCAGCAGATCTGCGGTAGAGATGCGCGCTTGCCAGCCAATCACCTATCGATATGCTGTAAACGATATTTGCAGTGGGTAAACAAAATAAATATTTCTGCATACAATTCGATTTTCGGTCTCAATAAATGGCGCATAAATAAATAAATGGCCGCCGCATAGCTGAGGTGTGCATTTCGCGGATAAATAAATAGTCGCTGTGTCTGACAGTGCAAAGAGCAGCAAACAAGGGAGAAGAGAAAGGATATATAGTATATGTGTATATGCATTCGATAACCGATTAAGATGACAAACGATTTTAATCTGGTAATTATGCCGTGCATTTAAAGGTTAAATTGAAGCCAAGCCCGGTTTAGGCATTTAGCTAGCTTCTAATGAACATGAAATATGGCACAGTTCAAAGTCCACATCATTAGCAGCAAATGCATTTTTTATTATGTGATAATAGTGCAAGGCACTGAAAGTCATAATTAAACCATCCACGTGACCCGCAATAGACCAGCCTCTGCTCCCATTACCGTTAACGAGCAACATACGAACTAACAGGCAGGCAGGCAGGCAGGCAGCCATCTTGGCTCCTACTCCATGTCCACTTGTTGTGCGCACAGACTTCAAGTTGTACTGCCGCCGCCTCCTTTCTGTTGTTTCTTGCTTCCCTCTTTAAACAATCAAAAAAAAAAAAGTAAAAAATGGAAAACAACAACTACAAAATGTTCAGAGAAATTGAAAGCCCGGGGCCATGGAAGTCGGACGCTGCAGCCATTTGGCAAACGTATTGGCCAGCGACGGCATCTCGAGGCAACTTTGTTGCAAAATGTGCAACAAACAGAAGCTAAAAAAAAAAAACAATCGCTTTAAAAGTTGCGCAGAGACAGCGCGTTTTGGGCGAGAGCAGTCGAGCAGGGTGGGGGCATTGGCTTCATCAAAACATTTCACAACGTCGCTTCGTTTTAATGGCGGCCAAGTCGTCAACGTGGCCAACGACGATGCCAACGGTAACGGCAACGGCAACAGCAACGGTAATGGCAAAGGCGCAGCCCCAGCCCAAGCGGCCAACCTTTTGTTGCTTAATTGGCGCGCTGGACGCCAGACCAGAGTAACTGGTTATGCGATTTAGAGATGGGCGTCAGCTGCACAGTGACAAAGCAGTGAAAACGATCGATATACATATATAGATATCGATAGAACATTCATTTCATTAAATTAATTATAAATAATACAAATATGAATTAATTAATTAAATTAAAGTTATTTATTTTTATTTTCTTATTATTCAGTATATTCCATATATATATGTATATATTTATGCCTGCACGTGCCTTTTAATTTCTGTCCGTGTCACGTGTCGCGCTCATCGCTAAGTGCAATGTGATGAGTTCAGCTTCCCACGGCCTGCATATGTATGTAATTGAAGAGGGCAGGCCAACAAGAACAAAAACAACGACAGCAACAACGGCAGCATTTTGTGCCGTGTGCGCGATTCGTTCACGTCCACACGCCATTTGCATTCTGGCATTTGCCATTGTCCTGCAGCGGGAGCTGCTCTACGTGTGCGCCATATAACTTTGGCAACGGCCAACAAATACGTAATCACAACAACAACAACAACAACAACAACAACAGCAGCGACAGAGCAGGCAGGCGTCAGGAATGACAGCAACAAAACAATGTGGCAAATGTTCAACGTGAGGCGTTGGCAGCAACTCTAGCCAGGGGACTAAGGGACTCAGCGTAAGCCAGCGACTGAGACTGGGACTTTGGGCATCAGCAACAACAGCAACAACAACAGCAGAGGCAGAGCAGCAGCAGCAGCGGCAGCTGGGCGGTCATTCCAGTTATGTCACATGGCTGACTTAATTCATTCATTTAGACGACTCTCGCAATTGTAGGTGTAGCGCCCTCTGTCGGCAGCATTGACAACAAAGGCGAGCAGCTGGCATATGCCACTGCGAAATACCCTGTAATTAGAGCAAAGGATGAGAAGTTGCCTGAACTAAATAAAATTTGTATAAATTTATTAAATAATCTACATTAATATTATAAATAAAAAATAATACATAATAAATTATAAATAAAAAAATAAAAATTAGATATTAAATTATAAATAAAAAATAATAAATTATAATAAATATAAAAAATAATAAAATAATATAAGTAATAAATAATAAATAATAAACAAAAAATAAATAATAAATAAATAATAATATATATATAAAAAATAATAAATAAATAAATAAATATATCATCATTATTATGTGAAAATAAATTTTAGTTTTTAAATAATTTTTATTTTATTGCCCAAGAAAACTTTCTACTGTATATACCCCTTCACAGGACTATCACTACAGGGTATCTGAACTGGTGCAGTCAGTCAGTCAGTCAGTGGAGAGCCATTATGGCACCGACATTGTCAATGACTGGCACTGGCGAATTATTATTGCCTGGTGCAGGCAGTCGGACGCCAACGACGCCCAACATGCTTCTCATTGTTCCCAGACCCATTTCTCTGTCCGTCATTGTACACTCTGCATGCAAATGCAATTTCAATTGTCTGCGTGTAGGTGTAGGTGTGTGTCTGTGTGAGTGACTGTGTCTGCTTTGTATGTACATATGTATGTATGTATGAACTTTGTGTTGGGCATGACATGTGTGCTCCATCTTGTTATGACATTTGAACCATTTCGTACAGGTGGGAAATGGGTGGGGCAACGACATGACTGCAACAATTTGTCAGCTAGTCAATCAGCGGCTTCAGAGTGGGCGTCACATACTTAGTTTGTGACATTTTTGCCTTAGATTATCTTAGACACACATGGAAACGGTTAATATTATGTGCGACGAATGGTTAAGTGGAGTAAGCTGATCACAGATAATGTGTTGGGTGAAGGCAATTATATAGTTAAATATATATTTGTTTTCTTTCTTGTCCCTTTTGTCTTTTTCAGTAGTTTAAATAAATTGATGGCGATTTACAATACCTCAAATAATCGATATAAATATCGATAATGCCACCTGCAAGTCATTTGTGATCTGCATACTTGGCTTAAGGCGCTCCTGTAATCACATTGTTACATTACTCGTATATAAACCAACTGCTTAAAAATATATATAATATATCACATATATTATGATTTTTATTTACTTTTTCTTTGTTTTAGTAAATTAAATGCTCGACGCCAACTCAATTAAACTGAAATTCAAAGCGCAACGGTCGTAGCGTTGCATCAGCTGGCAGCCCTGCAGTGTTGTTAAGCGCAAGCGCAACGGCGTTGCCACACATTCATTTCAAATTTGACTTTTGCGCTAACGAACGTCGTGGAGAACGCCAGAAACAAGAGAAAACGACGCTGTAAACTATATTCCAAATACGAATTAAATAATAATACAACAGAAACGTGCTAATTGTAAGAAAATAACTGTGCAATATGCTGAATAGTGCAGTGAACACACAAATGACAACGCTGCGCACAAGCGCCGCCGCCGTCGCGTCCTTGGCGAACAACAAAGGACAACAACTGGAAAGCAAAAAGCAGCAACAGGTGCCGCAACAAGTGGCCTCCAACCTAACGGAGATAATCAGTAAACTGCAATCGGACTATGGCCATTACAAATACACCGTCTATCGCTGCGCCAGCAAATTTGTCGCACTCCAAAAGATTTTTCACAGTAAGCGAAAAAGTTTTAAATGAAATTTCAATTGATTTTTGGGCATTTGCAGCCAGCAAAATACCGTATAAACTGGTGCTGGCCATACTGGAGCGGCATGGCATGCCCGTGAGCAGCGGCAACTGCAATTTGAACTTGATGGTGCCGCCGTTTCAGCTCACCTCGCTGCTGCACGACGTCTACTTCGCCTGCGAGAAACTGGGCCACTTCACCAAGACCCAAAACTATCAGCTGGACACGGCCACAGCGCTGTTGGCCAACTTCTTTTGGAACATCTACGATCCGTAGGTGTTGACTGTGCCGTGTCTATATATATCCTATATGTATCTCTCTCACTCTAGGCAACGTCGTCACTCCATTTCGCTACTGGAGATCAAGGTGACGTTTCTGCTGCTCTGCAAGCTTTACAGCAGCGAACATATGGTCGGCGACTTCTATAGCATGCTGGCGGACGCCAAGTCTCAGTGTGTCTCGCGCTACGCCTTCGAGCAGCTCCTACACACGCTGAGCAAGCTGCTCAGCTACCTGGGCGAGGCGAAAGCCTATGGCCCACATAATTTACAGCCCATGCTGGAGCAGTCGTTCGCACGCTGCCCGCACGGACTCGCCGGCCTGAACGAGCAGCAGTTCCACAACCTGTGGACGCTCACCCAGACACGATTTCTCATCTATGGCAATTTGCTGGCGCTGGTCAAGCGCATCGAGGACACGGCGCACTTGATCCACAGCAATCAGTGCGCCGGCTGCCGCATGGAGCACATCATTGGTATACGCTTCAAGTGCCAGGTGTGCCGCGATGTCTCGCTCTGCCTGCCCTGCTTCGCCGCCGCCGTGCACGTGAGCGGCAAGCACGAGCCCTCGCATCGCATGTGCGAGGTCTTTGTGGAGGATCAGCCGCAGCCAAAGCGCTGGACACACTATCTGACACGGCTCTGCAACTGGTTTCCCTACGCGCAGAAAGGCCAGCGCGCCGATGCCGAGGAGGAGGAACGACGCGGCTTCTGCAATGCCCAGGAAAGCGGCACGGGCGTTGGCCAGCCCAGCAACGCCACTGAACTGGCGCCCATTCCCGCCGAGACGCGCAGCATTCGCAGCAACTCTACGCTGCGCCTGAAGGCGTCGCCAAACGGGCAGGCGCTGGGACAGCCACAGCAGCAACAGTCGGAGCAGCAGTCGCAGTCACAACAGCAACCGCAACAGGAACTTTGTATGTTTTAGTAACTGTTGTAACTGTTTTCTGTTTAGCTATCTAAGTATCGATTATCTGTTATCTGTAATTTGTAATTGCCTGTCTAGCTGATAGAGCTAAAAGCATAGTCTGTCTATATTTGCTACATGCATAGCTGTCTAGCTTGCCTGACTGCATGGACAGACTGTCCATGAAAGGTAAAAGAATTTTGGAAAAGTTTATAGTAGAGCAAAAGCCTTTGCTCATTTAGTTTAAGTTTTTATTAAGTATGGCTTAAACTATCTATGTGCTATGTCTGTGTCTGTATAATGCATCCTATCTGCATCCTGTCTCTGTGTCTGTATCTGCATAATCTATCGCATCTATATCTTAGCTCTTAATCTCTGTAATGTATGCCAGTTATAACCTCTCTCTTTCTCTGTATAATGTATCCTATCTATGTCCTCTCTCTATGTCTGTTTAATGTATCCTATCTATATCCTCTCTTCATCTGTATAAGGTCTCCTGCCTAACTTCCTCTCTTTATCTGTACAATCCGCTCGCTTTCCATTATAATAATCTCTCCCCTCTCCTTCCCCAGGCTCCCTAACCGGCCTCGCCAGCAATGCCTCAGAGCGTCTGCAGTCCATTATCGATCGTGTGCTACTGCAAAATGTGTAAGTAGCTAAGACAATTCAAGCTTAACACCTGTTTACACCTGTTTTACCTCTGCTCAGCAAACTGGAAACCCAACTGCAGCAGCTCTCCAACTCGTCCAGCGCGCAAATATGTGAATTTCTAAGCGCGCATCAGAGATTCTTGCTGCAAATCATTGAGGATATGCGACAGCTAGCGGTAAGTCTTAAGCAATATATATATACATATATAGGTCTGTAATCATCTATAACTTCTATCTGTCTGCAGCGCGCCTCGTCTACTGCTCCACTGATCAGCTCCACGTTTCTGAATGCCAGCACACCGCAACGCCTGCCAGCTCTGTACGACATGTACGCGCCGGTGGGCGCCAATTTGACACACTCGAGTAAATATATATATTATATATAATATATAAATGTAAACCCTAACTAATCCCTCTCTCTCTCTCTTTAGTCAACGGCGCTGAAATCAATCGCAGCTATCTGGAGGCCAACAAATCGGATTACTCCTTGAGCGACATTAGTTTGTGGTTCGATCAGCGTCGCTCGAGCCTGTTGCCCACAGCAGCCAACATACAGCAGCTGCCGCTGGGCGCCTTGTTGGAGCAGTCGGTGGTGAATGTGGATATGCGCGATACGGAAATGGTGAACTTCAAGCTGCTGCTGCACAAGGTCAAGGAGATTGTCGAGGACTCGTACAGCGACAATGCCGAACTCTCGGCGGCCACACAAAATCTCGAAAATGTCCTCGACAACATCATCAAAGGCGAGGAGCAGCAGCGACGCAGCAGCTGCAGCGCGCGCAGCAGCTCACAGAAGTTTTCAGAAAAACTCTAAGCTTTTTATAAAAATTAAATTAGTTTTAAGTTTACCGTTCATTTTTTTTTTTACTTTTTGTATATAACTGATGAAATGTAAATGTTTCTAAAGAATTTGTGAAATTGCAAATTGTTCAAGATGCAAATGTAAAGCAGTTCGATCCTGTTGAACATATATCTATATATATGTATATGACTGTCTAGGATAAGCTCTGATGCATGCATGTTAGATCCTATAAAACATATATCTATATAAATATATGAATGTCTAGGATCATCAGAGATATATGTATAAAACTGTCCGTCCAAGCAAAAGCTTTTCTCTTTTTTCTCATATATATTTGCAAACATGAAACATAATATATATTTTATACAAAAAATGATGTTTTAATAAAAACAAATGTAGATGCTAATGAACACCGAGTGGCACCCGAGCAGCTAGCTAGCTGGGGTCTAGCTGCATTTGGGCGTTTATCACAGTTACGAGCGCATCGCTGGCCATTTCGAGTTGATGCAGGCGCTTGGGCGGCAGCTGGTCTGCTCTGGCTTGGAGCTCGTCGCGCAGCGCTGACTCCAGCAGCAGCGATGCGTTCGAGGGCGCACTGCATGCCTCCGCCTGCAGCGAGAGCAGGGAGAGGTTGCAGTGCAGCTGCAGGAGATCGCGCAGCAGCCGGCGCAGCACAAGGCAGAGCTGCGTCTCTGTGCGGGCGTAGAGCTGCCAGAGCTGGCCCGGCTCATTGCGCAGCAGGAGCAGCTGCTGGCTGGCGTTGTAGAAGATGCGATGCACGGATGCAGTGCAGCTGGGGCTGCTGTCCCTATTGCTATGGCCAAAGGCGAACTGCTGCGGGCTCGAAGACTCGTCCAGCAGCTGCACAGCTGTGAGAGAGACAGAGAAAGTCTTTAGGATTAACTTATCCAGGAGCAATAGTTAAGCTACTCACACTCCCGCTGCTGCTGCTGCTGCTGCTTCTCCTGCGGCACAGTCGTCGCCACAAAGTTCAGTTTGGTCAGCAGCAGCTGCTCGAATTGCGTCTGCTGCTCCGATTCCTGAAACGCCAGTCGCAGGCTGCACTGCGCCGGCTGCGTCATGATCACGGCGAGAAAGTCCTGATGCAGTGTCCGGGGCGCAAAGCTCGGCGCGTGCAGCTCCTGCTGCTGCAGCAGCGCGGCCACATTGATGCTGGCCAGGTGCAGCTGGAGCTGTCGCTTGCCCTGCTCGTAGAGGACGAGCAGCTGGATGCTGTCCAGCGTGAGCAAATCCTCCAGCTGCAGGCGCACTAGCAACACGGCGCTGCGCTCGGGCGGCAGCTGCGCCACGCAGGCGGCGGGCAGCCAGCTCAAGCTGCGGCCCGACTCCTGCTCCTGCATGGCCCAGAACTGGGCCAGCTTATCGTACTCCTCCGGGGGCTGGCCATCCGCCTGCAGCGGCAGCTCGTACAGCCGATGCGCGTAGTTCAAGCCGGAGCCTTGGGGCAGCCGCAGCAGTGGGCGCAGCGCGTGCAGCGTGCTGTTGCAGCTGCTGCCCGCCGCGTTGGTCAGGAGTGTGCCCAGCACTAGGGAGTCGCCGCAGATGCGCGTCCAGATGTCGCCGCAGCGGCGCAGCAGCTGCTTCTCCTCCAGCAACAGCGAGCGCTGGCCGGGCACGCCGAAGGCCTGCAGCTCGCGGTATTGGACAAAGTCCACCTGCGTTTGGCTGCGCTGCGCCTGGAGCTCGGCGCGTGCGCAGTGGACGCGCTGCATCAGGTGCTTGAATCCTTCCACAGTGCTGGCGCTGCCAGCTGGCGTACTCTCTGGCGCATCGCTGGCTTGGAAATTCGTGCGTAATCGCTTGCCATTGGTGAACTGCAGCTCCACGTAGGCCTGGTACTGGACGGGTCCCCGGACCAGCCTGTACTCCTGCAGATTATCGTGCTGTGCTATTAAGCGAAAACTGGCGCCCTGCTCGGCGGGTCGCTGAAGGACGAGCAGCTTGTGCCAGCACTGGAGCAGCACGTAAATGTGCTCGCCCAGCCAGACGTATTTGCCTATGCTCAGGGGCAGCTCCTCGGGCACGTGCAGCATGCTGTAGCTGGTCGCATCGCCGCTGTTGTCGGCCACATCGTCACGTATGAGAAATCTGCTGAGCGGACCGTTGTACGCCTTTAGCTCCGTCTGCAGCTGCTGCAGGCTCGACTCCTTGAGGTCGATGTGATGCAATAACTGTTTATTGCGGAATTCATAGAACTTAAGATTGCGAGCGAGCAGAAGGCTCGACTTGGACTTCTGGACATGCAGTGGACTGCAGTAGGCGACTGTGTCACGTTGTAAGAGAAATTCGGGCACATCCTCCTCCACAAGCGGCAGCATTTTAAATGTAAACAAACAAAAAGAAAACAAAAACAAAAAACCGCTAAATGTGATGTGCTAGAGATGAGCAGTGCAGCTGATATTCACTGCAGCCAATATCGATAGTTCCCATCAATCGCTGGTCGGTCAGTCATTAACCAACACTGCTAATGGAGTAAATTAATTATTGAGTAGTTTAATTATTGCAATTAACAGTTTCGACTGATTATTTTTCAATTATTTAATTAAATTAATAAACAAATTTCTACCAATTGATAATACTCGATATACATATTTCAAAATGTAAGTGATGAGCAATTTGCTACGCCAGCTTCCGATATGTATCGATCTGAACTGCGCAGAAATTCAATTTTAACGGCCATGCAGTAATTTTCTAGCACTAATTTCTCTTTTATTAAGTTAAAAATTGCACAAAGCGCAATAGTTTTTGCTTACAACTAAAAAATACATGATATACACATAAAATAGGAACAATAGGAGTGTTGAAAAAAAAAATGGTTGACAAAAAAAAATTGGCACTTAGTCCACATCACAAGGCGGGCCACTTTGAGCGCCCCCTTCAGCCTGCTCCCCTTAAATCAACATTTGCTCGCGCGAGCCCAGCAGCAAGGGCTTCGGCTGTGCTCCACCCGCTGTGAGGACGAGAGATCGTCGCATTGCACGATTCCGCTGCATGCTGGTGTTGCGCTCCCGCACGGATTGGCGCAGCTGCTGTCGACGCGCGGCCACCACGCTGGCCGAGTCCTTCTCCGCCGCATTCATGGCCGCCAGAAGATCGAAGGCTGCGCGCTTTTGCTCCTTGGTCCACATGTTGTTGAACTGCTGCTGCTGCTGGGATGGAGGCGGCAGCTGCTGCGTCGCTGGCAGCTTGGCAGCCAAGGGCGGGCGGCGCTGCTGCGGCTGCTGGTGCGTGGCTGCAGCTGGAATTGGAACGGGAGCGGGTGCTGCTGCAGACTTGGTGGGCGCCTTGCTCACGCGACTCAGCCCGAACAAAGAAAGGATGGACTTCCGACGCGTGCTGGATGCCTGGCTGTCGGCGGACTCGTTGCTGGAGACGCTCGTCTGCATGGGCAGCGGGGCAGGAGGAGGAGCAGAAGCAGCTAGCTGCTTTGGAGGCGATTGGAATGTGACCTTGCGCAGTGTGTTGCTCTGCAGCTGCAGCTGCTTGGGCGCCGTCAACAGGGCCAGATTCATCTTGGCCACCGTCGGCGACGTCTCGTTCAGCTCAATGCTGCAGTAGGTGTCGTCGTGTCGCTTGGCCAGCGGCTTGCGTGGCGGCACCGGCGGCACCAGCTGGCAGCTGCACGGCTTCTGGGACTGTGCCTGTGCCTGAGCCTGCTGCTCCGCCTGCTCCAGCTTAATCCGGAGTTCGCGTTCCATAGCCTTTAGGCGCTGCTCGGCCGCGTCCAGCTCGTGCGCCCGCTGCTCCAGGAGCGACTCCTGTGCCCGGATCGCGTGCATGCGCTTCTGCAGCGCCTCGTCGAAGATGTTCTGGGTGAGCCGTTGCGGGCTGTGCTCCCGCTTGATGCTCTCGTAGAGCGACGGATCCGACTTCAGCAGCTGCCGGCTGCCGAAGATGCGACGCTTGGCCGAATAGAAGAGCTCGCTGCGCAGATCCGGCGTAAAGACGCCCGTGACGCTCAGACGCCGCTGGCCGTAGCCCTCGTTGAAGCTATACTGCTCCGTGAACAGCGTGCTGGACAGCTCGGGCGAGTCGGGAAAGAGCTTGCCCGTGCCGGGCAGCTGGAAATCCTCGCCAGCGTCCACTAGACGCGGGAATTCGGCCACCAACTGGTTGATATTTCGCACCAGCAGCGGGTGACGCGTGATGACCTCAATGCCCGGACGCTGCTCGTGATCCACGGCCAGCATGAAGCCAATGATCGACTGCAGGTCGCCGCTGTAGACCGCCGGAATGCAGCTGAACTGGCCGTGGGCAATGTTCTCCGAGAGCTGCTCGAAGGCGCGTCCCCGGAACGGCGGACGCAGGGCGCACAGCTCGTAGATCAGGCAGCCCACGGCCCAGACGTCGCTCTTGCGATCATACTGCCGCCCCTTCACCAGCTCCGGGCTCATGTAGTGCGGCGTGCCCACAAAGCTGGCGGCGAAGCTCTGGTCGCGCCGGAGGACGCGCGCCAAGCCAAAGTCGCCCAGCTTCACATTGCCGCAGGCATCCAGGAAGATATTCGCCGGCTTGATATCCCGATGCAGGATCGTTCCGCTGGGTATCTTGTTGTGGCACACCTGCAGCGCGCGGCACAGCTGGAAGAGGACGCGCCAGATGTATGGCTCCTCGAAGCGCTGCCGATGCGAGCGGGCGCGCTGTATGAGCTGGGCGAGATCTCCGCCGTCGCAGCACTCCATCACAATGTAGATGGACTTGGCCTCGCGGTTGACCAGGTGGTGGTAGTACTGCACGATGTTGGGATGCTGCAGCTGGCGCAGCACAGTGATCTCCGAGATGAGGGATTCGCACTTCTCGTCGTCCAGCTCGTCGTAGTTCATGCCCTTCCAGGCGTAGAGCACGCCCGTGGTCTTATCCTTGACCTTGTAGCAGGTGCCGAAGGCGCCGTTGCCCATGACGGCCAGTACCTCGTAATCCTGCAGCGTTTTGTTGGCAAACTCTGAGGTGGAGTCGCCACCCGCGCTCTGCTCTTTGCTCATCCTCTGGCTGTCAAGGAGCAACAACTATTTTACTTTCCAAATACTCTTTCCACTTTTCCAATTTCTATTGCGCCCGTTCGCTCGCTCGTTCTGTTTGCTTTGAATGCCGAAAACTAACTGATTTCATGGCTTTGCTCCTGCAAACAAGTTTTTCGGCAAATTCACGCACACACACAGAGGCAGAGGCACTCTCGCACACTAGTGCAAGCGCATGCGCACCCACACACACAGTTTTACCTGCGAAAAACAACAACAGCACGTATACCAAAACAAATGCTGCAAACTGTCCACACGTTAGAGATGAGCGGCTGACGTGTACGTGTCACGGTGACTGGAGGACGAATAGCAAAACCAAAAAAACATCGCTGTTAACAATGAAAATAAATATATATACATATTGAATAATAATTCTTAAAAAATTTTATTCAATATCAGGCTCTATTCGTTTTACAGCTATAATACATGCAATAAACATAGCTAGAGCAGGCCTGCAGTCCCATACGATAGTCACTTCGACAGTCACGCATAGTGATGTGCCCTCAAAAATCACAGCGCTGCTCATCACTAGTTGCATATCTTGTTACGTTCCTAGAAGGCTGTCGCTATTGCTGTCGCACTCACACACACACACAGCTAGAGCAGGGAACAACTACGCACTTTGCAAATCTTGCACGCTGCGCAGTCGCTGCGCTGCCGTTGAGCCTGTGTACAAAATAAAAACCGTTGGATGTGCATTGATGGCTGTGTCTGAGGACAAGGGTCCTTTGGCACAGCACGCCCGCAATTTGAACAATTGTCTATGCTCGGTGACCATAAAAATAAATTACTTTTGTTGCATTGGCATTTCAATTTGTGCTCTTGTCTGTTGTTTCGCTCGGTGTCTGCGTTTGCGCCGCTCAAGCGGATTATGTTACACAGCCACACGCACACACACACACATACATGTGCCCATTTCTATTTGTGAGCTTAGTTATTATGAATTTCAATATGATATTTTGTTTTTCATTCAGTAAGACACGAGCCGTTTTAAATCCTAACGGATTTTGCGCATAAGAACACTGCGCATATGCTATCTCGCTTGCACGCAAGCTGCAATATTTATGCTTGCCGTGATTTTCGTTTCCATGCAAGTGTGTGTGTGTGTGTGTGTGTGCCTGTGTATGTTCAGTGCCAGGTAGAAGACTAAGTAAACGAGTTATCTGCGGGCTTATCGTTGGCCCGTGTGTTGATGGTTTTATGGTTTTTCATGTCTTAAACAAACAATGGCCAACAGAAACAGGCAGCGACGTAATCCTTAACAAACAAATTCTAGCTACGTCTCGCCCACGGTTAGCGGTTTGTGTTTATTGCTAACCATTGTTTGCGTGTACGCAGTGACCAGTGTTGCTAAATCCTTCAGTTGGCCGCCCAATTTTAGCCTTTTTTAACTGCACAGAGATTCAGTGAGTTACACATGATAGCTATAGCTGCAACATTTAGCTGGAATTGCAGCTATGCTAGCTAATTCTAGCATAGCTGAAACTCTAACCCGCTAAAAGTTCTCAGCACTGCTGTCGGCCACCGCAGATTGGTTTGTAATGATTTCGGGGTTTCGGAGCCTAGGCACAGGTAAGCACACATACAAAAAATTCCACTTAATAAGCCATAGATCACATTTTCGAACATTTCACATAGCCATATTACAGTTTATTTTAACGACAGTGAGAAGAAAAAAATTAGTTGTGATTCTAAGGCCTAATCACCAAGACGGTGGCCTGTCCTCGCTGCCAGGGCGGCCATAGAGGGCGCTCTTGTCCCTGAACATGGTCATGCGTTCCGTCTCCTTCTTGTCCAAGTAATGGCCGAGGGCTAAGCCAAGCAGGGGAAGGGCTGCCCAAACGGCACGTTTATCCAGACCGAGAACCATCGTATTTGTTGTGCTTTGCTTAGCTTAGCTTTGACTCTTCAGCGCCGCGGTATGTGCTGCTAAATGTTGTTGGCGCTTCCACTCGCGTGTATGGGACCAGTCAGCGTAGATGGAGCCGACTGTAACAGTTGGAAAGAATATCACTGCACCGTACTTTCGCGCCAGCTGCGAGATGATGCTACTGCCCATATGTATGTGTGTTGGTCAGTGCGAATGAAACTGTAAACAGACAACAAGTAAATGAGTTCACGGCATGAACGTGTTAAAAATGCTACGAATTTGTTATTTTGTTTTTTTTTCGGGTTACGTAATGGAAATGCATGAAACACAGCTGCCAAGCTCATTTAGGTGTGTGCAATGGAAACAGTTGCTTACTCTGTATGCACACTTGTTCAGTGCGTATTAGTTTTCTAATGGCTTTAATGAACTTTTTAGGAAATTGCCGAGTTTTTTGTTGTTATTGAAACTTACGCTTATGCAAAAGCCTTGCCGATTAGAGATGTAGACCTGGGCGATATATCGATATGATTAAACAAAATATATGTAGCTATTGAGTGAAATACTATCGATAGGTTTTAGTAAGCGATACATCTGTGCCTTGTCCCATCTCAGATTGGACCACAAACAGCTGAGCATGCAGATGGCAATCCAAAGTTCAAATCTGTTTCGTTTTTGTTTACATCACTTTTTCCTATTAACAAACTAGTTAATGACTCTCACCGAAATATGCATGACAAAAGCTCATGTCTTCAGCTCTCTGAGAAGGAGTCTTCGGCTATGCGGACAAATGAGAGATAAAAGTACCAATGCGACTGCTGCCAATGTGAAAGCGTTAACATCGGAGGATTTTACGGTGCTTCTGGGCGATGAGCAGCGACAGCGCTGTATGGATCTGTTGCGCAAGCTGCCGACCTTTCCTAGGCCCAAAGCGTTGCTGCCCAACAGGCACGAGAAACTCTCAGCCTCGGTGCTGATAGCCTTATGCCAGGAGCGAGACACGTAAGTCTAAATATTTACGACTTTTTAGAATTTAATGAGATTCAACTTCCACAGGAATGAGCTCTCACTGCTGTACACCCGTCGCTCCCGGCACCTGCGTAGCCACAGCCTGCAGATATCATTTCCGGGTGGCAAACGGGATGAAAGTGACGCGAGCTATGTAGACTGTGCGCTGCGCGAAACGGAGGAGGAGATCGGTCTGCCACGTGAACGCATTCAGATTTGGGGCGAAGCCAATCCCATAATTCTACCACGCACCGCCGCCATCGTACCTGTGGTGGGCGTAGTGCCAGACTTCCATGTCTCCGAGCTGAAGCTCAATCTGGATGAAGTGGAGGAGGCTTTCAGCATACCCATCAACACGCTAATCTCCCCGCAAGTCACGCGGCACACGCAATTCCGCAGTGGCTACAGCGGACCCGTCTTCGTCGTGGATCAGAATCGCGTCTGGGGCATTACGGGCTACTTGACATATTTCTTTCTGCGCTGCCTGCTATCGAATGCCATACCTGAGACCCTTAAGACCAATGTCAAATATATACGACCTTATAAAGTGCCGCCAAAGCTGCCTCATCATCATGTAGAGCGAGTCAGCGAGTAGCCTGCGAGCTGGCATACTCCAAAATACTCAATTTGTTTTTGTTGTGGAATATGTTATATGTTTTATGATTGATGTACATAAACAGATTGTTAATTTCATAAAAAAAGACAAGAATGTGGGAAATTCTATTGATATACCTCCCTCTCTCTCTCTTTCTCTCTTATAGAGCTCGCCCTTCTATGCAAATCTCAGCAGCTCTTAAACAAAGCTCTAGTAGAAAGCCTTCTAAATGGTATAGTTCTCCCTCTCTCTGCTTTACTGTAGCTCTCTCCTTAAAGCTCGCTCTTCTATGCAATTCTCAGCAAATCTTAATTTAAAGAAAAACTGACAATGTTTTTGTTGTTATTGTTATAATTGTTTTAGTTTGGTATTTGAATTTACAATTGTGTCCATATAACATATACCCATATAGATGTCTAACAAAATTTGTTTTGTATAATTTCGTGTGTTGCTCCTACACAATTTTATTTAATATATATATATTTTTTCTTTGCTATAATAGTGTTAACATTTATATATATGCAATAAATATTTGAGTATATTATATTTACATATTGTTTCAACGTCAGAACCCTAAAGCTAATGGAAAACTACTCTTGAGAGCTTGCAGCAGGCTTCGTCGCCGTCATCGTCGCAGCCCCATCGCTTGAAATCCCAATCGAATTTAAGTTTGTATTGAAATTTGAATTTGTATTGGAAGGAACGCTACAGTCGTGCACTTGTGTCGTAACGGTCGTGTAACAAGAACCACAAAGTCTTACTGGATTGAAAAGCTTTTCGTATGGTAAAGGTGCCCAGAACTCAGAGCAGTCAGCACAGAAAATTTCGCCACATGATCTGGAAGGAAGCAGATAATACCAATAATCAATTGACTATAGTTTAAAGTTTGATCAAAACAATCGCAAATTGAACACAACCATATTTAGCATATGTATATATGTTAATCTGAATTTGTTACAAAATGAGAAAATATTTATCACAGCCAATCTGACATTAGTTCTTCACTTTCGCTGTCTGCAAATCTGGCATCGTCAACAATGAGAGAATCAATAAAGCACAAATAAAGGGCCTAATGACAACAGAAGATTGCACGAAAGTGATGAAAGAAACATAAAAGAAATTATAATAAATAATACATAGGAACAATACAGTATAAGATAAGTTAAGGTATTAGTTACGAACTGTTGCCAGATTGATTGCTTAGGAATGGCTGTTGGCCCAAAGAGAGTAAGAGTAAGTATATGTGTGTGTGTGTGTGTGTGACTAAGGTAACTAAGACATGTTATGAACACAATAAATAGATACAAGATACTAGGTACTAGGTACAAGGTACAGGTACAGGACAAATTAAAAAAACAAATATGTTGAAATGCGCACCGACAATGATGTTTTCTTCGTCCAAGCCAGAATTCGATTTGACAATGGGAGCAACGCGAAACGGCATGATCGGGCACCCAGAGGACACTGGAAGCCTTTTTCTCTTGTATCGAGGATGTGGCATACGACGATGGACCACTACGCTCTTCGACCGCCTCCCACGAACATGTTGATGCATTTTCAACAATATCCGATCCGTTTTCCTGGAGAAATGTAAACAATTAGACCAGCAACAAAAACCATTCGTTGCACTGATTAAACATTTAAAATGTGTGTTTAGCCTAAATATTGTTTGTTGTTATCATTCATCGAAACTATCCAGCCAGAGTTGAGCTGTTTGTTAGTTGACATTGTGGGTGAGTGCGCAGATATGGCTGGATATATTCTCATCTCATTTTGTGTTCACTTTAGAACTAACATATTAACAAATTTACATACACATTGAGCATTCTTGAGATGCGTGTAAATTTGTTGTGTAACTTAAAAACATTTTGTTGATATTATTTATAACATTTAAGGACATAATTACATGCTCCACATTTGTCGACACGACACTGTTGCAGCTGGGACAACCTTTTTGTAACAACGCCAAGCGCATGCCATGAATCTCGCGCAACAGAACTTCCTCGCGTAGCTAAGCCAATGGAAAATTGTATTAGAAATTTGCTGTTACATTTCAATGTGAGATATATATATATATATATATATTCATTAAAACCTTGTGCTCTTGAACGATCTGATGTAGTCGTATGTTCTGTTCACTCAAGCCATGCGACAAGCCATCTGGACACGAGATTGTAAACTGTGTGCGCTCCTGCGCACCTTGTGGAGTCGGAGGCAATGATATAAGTCCAGATGCCGGAAAATTAAGTGCACTAAAATATATAGAAATTTATGAAATTCCCAGCCAAAGTCAAGTAGTTTCCATTTTCAGTATTTACCTAACATTTTCAGCATACTTTGTATGCGCTTGTTCCCGATTGGGGTTCGACCAGAGCGTGTTTCTTCTGCCTGGCGCCGAGTCATCGAAAGGCGTAAACATATTATGCGTTTGGGAGTTGCATCTGTGATGTTCGGGCGATAGTGGTAGGGATTCGCTGGCGTTGCTGCCATCGTTTAAGGTCACTGTTCCATTTAAAATAAATTTAGCTGCATTCGTCTCCTCGTTGGCTGTTTTGTGATGCTCCAACGGCTGCTCGAATGCATTGCTCTTCTCCATAGCTGCGCTGGGGTTCTGTTGAAAGTATCTCAGATTGTTGGGCTTGATGTGTACTCGGGGCAAATTGCTATAGCTTTGACTAATTTTATTGGTATGCGCAACGTTCGTTGCTTCGGTCTTTTTTTCTTGAGGTATGACATCGGCTTGTACATCTTGTTCTGAAGGCACGTCGCTGTCTTTAATTGGATCTTTCGACACCACAACTGTCTCCTGTTGTGTCGTCTCTATAGGAATTAAGGTATCCGTACTAGTATCGATTTGGCCAGCACCCTGACGCTGAGTCTGGCTATTATCACTAAAGCTTTCACAAATGGAGGGTGCATAATCTAAATAGCCATCAATTTAAAGTTAGTATTCAAACGATCGTTAATTTGTTGTTTAACTAACCATTTGGGGAATCACAAGGGGTGTGTACTGCTAAGTCAATGGGCTTGGAGTCCATGCGCTGAATGGTAATCTTGCCATTTATGGTTGTGGAGCCCTCGCTCAATGTATCACGTTGAACTGTTGATGAAGTGCTTTGGTCATTGTTTTTCAATTCGGCCAACAACTTTGCGGCACCATTTTGTGCCAGCTTGGGACTGTCCACCGAATCGCTCTCCTGTTTGACATCTGATTTCGCATCTATCATGCATTCCTTTGGCTCCAAGCGTATATCAAACATGGAATTGCTGTTCGCATTCAAATTGATACCGTCCGTAACACTGAAAATATGAGAGTAGATTATTGACTGTCTAGCTCGAAATGTTAAGATATTTACATTGAATCCACAGTCAAATTGGGATCACTTGATCTTCGAGATATGGTGCTCTGGGACAGCTCGTTTGTGGCGATGTTTTCTGTCGATCGAGTCTTTGCTGTCGCACCTAAAACAGGAATTATATAAACAAGTTATAAATCAGTATGAAATTAAGTAATTCTCTCATCTACCATTCACGCTGTGTGCACTCTGCCGCTCATTGCTTTGTTGTGGAAGATCGGTACCGTTCTTGTTGCCTAGGTTACCCAGATATACATCGGACCAGAAGTGCAAATAGCGCACATTATGGGCGGGCCACAGTACCTGAAATAAATCCATTGGATAAATAAAGATATTATGCAACAAATTGTCTTTGACTTTACCTTTTCAGTCTCGTGCTTATAGAGCGGATTTCTATACATCGTTTCAGCCAAGAATGGCCACACAGAGAATGTGCGATCGAAAACCGAATTCTCAATGCGTTCCTTTAGCGAATTGCAGAGGAACGTGCCAAACAGACATGACAACGAGTGCTGGGCGAGCTTTATCTGCAAGGATACAATCTCATTACATTTGACTCTCACATAGTAACTTAAGTCAGCTTACCAAATAGCCTGTGCTGAACTCAAAGCTGCATGGGTATTGCTTGTGTATTTGATGAACCAGATCGAGCCATTGGAGAAACACGGGACAGCGTTCATTCACCTCATCCGAATTGGGTCCGTTGCCCGAGCGATCCGCGAACTTGTGGCCGAAATTCAGCCACTCACGTTCCACCAGCACACGGAAACCCTGGAGGAATTGATATATTTAATGTAAGTCTGTTGGAATCTCATGGCATCTGAAGCTCAAACCCACTTCGACTGTTCTATAGTATGGATCGAGGCAAATTTGCGCTGTTGCCACAATTTGGGGCGTCCGATCCCAGCCGTCGGAGCAGTGCACCAGCACTGGACGACCATTTTTCTCAATAGTATGCACGACAGTCATTGTGGCGCCCAGCAGGCCCGACAGATGCTGCATCCACATCGTCTTCTCCAGCTGCCCAAACCAGCTGCAAATTAGAAGGTTTTTAATTAACAATTGGCTCACTCAATTGACAGATGTCATTGGATAATTACTTTGGATCATCGGGCGATGATGCACAGAGATGGCGCACGGCATGAAAGCTCTTTCGTATAGCATGTATATTGCCCAAATTCATGAATTCTATTTCGGCGCATGGATAATATTCAATACACTCACAGCCGCCGCCGCGTGCCCGATTTGTGACCGCTGACGTATAGCTGCGTGCGTCGACGATAAGAATTTTCTAAAAATACGAATTTCAAGTTGTGATTAGTCCATGATTATTTAACATCATTCATTCATTCAAGCTTACCCTGATTTCGTCTAAAGCCAGCTCCTCGTGCGAGGAATCCTCTAGCGAGGGCGAACTCTTGCCTGAAGATCCCGCTTCGCCGTTTGTCTCCTTGGCCTGCCGGCGCGCATGCTCACCTCTGTCGAAGGCGCACGCGTCGGCGAGCGCTTTCAGCAGCTGCTCATCCTTGTAGTTGCGCCAGCCCAGCCAGCCGACCTCGGGCTGACTGCAGCGGGCCAGGATGGCGCCCGACTTCTGATGGCGCCAGACGACGGCCGGCAAACGGCGCGATCCCCGAAAGTTGGCGATATTGTGCAGCATTTCGTCGGTAATGCAGCACGGAACAAGCAGCTTTTGCGGATACGATGGGCACAGCTTGAAGTCCGTGTTCGCCGTCGAGATGCGCCACGAGCCCTTCAGGTCGAAGCCCAGACGCGCCACCTCGTTCTTGAAGTCGCTCTCATAGCGAATTTCCCGCTGCAAGCGATGCAAATGTTCGCTTGCCGCCTGCAGGCTGGAGCTGTCCGGCGCTGGCGTTGATTTGTTGAAGCTGTAGTTGCCGTTGGTGAGAGCGGCGCGCTCTTTGTTCCCAATAATGTCGCAGGTCCAGGAGTAGAATGGAAAGGCAAAGAGTGCTTCCAGATTTTCGGGCACTCCGATTAGCAGCTGAATGCGGCGCTGCCATTCCAGGCACTGCTCGGCCGTGGGGAACGAGCAGCGCACGGTGCTCGCGTCTTTGCAATTGACAATCAGCTGGAACGGATCGCGCACCTGGACCGACTCGATCAGGCCCAGCGGCACATACGTTTCGTTCGTTGACTTCTTCGAGAGGAATATGCGGTAATTGGACAGAGCTAGAACGCCATCATCGGTGCGGCCCAGATATTTTGTTGATTCGCCGGAAACTGAAATTTAGACAATATTTATTTACATATATGCATTCAATTACATATGCCGATGGGACTTACGCTCCTGAAAGGGCACCGACAGCTGTGAGTCTTCCTTTTCCATTTGTGATTTGGGATATGATTCCGCGGCTCGAATAAAACAAATCGATGGGGGCGGCGATCCATCTGACATCATGTGTTGCGACTGCAATAAAAGATTCAATTAGTGCACAAACACACACACACACACACACTTGCATGTGTATGTATGTAAATACTATACACTTATAGATTTTATGTATATGCGTTTTAGGTTCGAACACCTGAGATCCTCTCAGGGTTACTATTTCCATTAATTGTTGCAGCGCGGCCAGTGGAAAAATTTCGTAAATTGTTTATGCGTTTATGACACCAGTTAAACAGGACGTCACATACATACATACAAGCAAGCAGCTATATATGTACATACACGCACACACACACACACACACACACACATACGTACGTACATATTTCTCGAAACGAGAACTCAAGGCAAAGCAATTAAATGCAAAATGTTTCAAACATCCAAACACCTTATTAGCAGTTATACTAGATATGAACAAATACAATTTTCGTCTGTGGTGGTTGCCAGTGTAGATAATAAGTATATATACACATACATACATACGCACATACATACGTACGTACAACTGCATACATATGTACATACATACATTTTAATACAATTGCGTAGCGTTCTATTATGCACATACACGCATATGTATGTGTGTGCGTATATATATATATGTGTGTGTGAGTGTACATTGCATATGGATGAACAAATTTATTTGGTTTTTCGCTGAGTCCTTGCCGATGGACGTATGCCAAGCGCAAAGAAAAAAAATGATGAAAATAAATAAATATGTTTTATAAACAAAGTAATTAGGCACAAACACACACATATGCACTTAAACTTGTATACACACATATATGCATATGATTCCACAATATTTATAAAACAAAAACACCAAAACAAACATACAAACATACATACATTACTATGCTGAACACCTTTAGATAACAATTGCGGTTAGTTTCCTTGTAGTTGTAGTTGAAAATTAAAAGGCCCGTTTTGTGGTTTTCCTCTGTAGCACCATAAACTCCATAAACGTCAGCTATTATAAACAAAGATTCGCAGATATTGTTGCTTATACATATGTAGATGTACAATATTCACCTACATACAAATTGGTATTCGTTAACAAACCGACTACTTTTGTCACTTACAATCGAATATTTACCTATCGTTATCGAGGCTTTTGCTATTTGAATTGGACTCCGTCTCTAAATATACCCAATTGGTTTTTGCATGACAATAGGATAATTAATATATGTAAATAATAATACTAATAATATATGCAATATACTATTTTTATTATTTAGCTAAGCAGTTAGTTTAAACTTTGTTGCGATATTTATGTTTATAATCTATAAGTATATGATTTGCTATCTATATATTTATTAAAAACTTTTTTATATTTCTTATTATATTTTCTTTAAATTAAAATTTGACGAAAAACTTATATTTAGTGCGTTCGATTATACTTTAAATAAAAATATTAATTAAGTGAAATCACCGTCTGCCTTAATCGTTACACGAAACGAGTACTTTTCGAGATTCAAACATTAACCAACACTGTACGATAATCAACCAAGTTGTTATAATTATTATATATATAGATACGTCGTGACTGCGTTTTCATTCCACCTAATGTAAAAAGTGAATTAAAATTAAATTAAATTAGTTTTCAGTAGTTTATAATTATTGGCCAAGCCTGCCGCCCACAGCAACAACATGACCGAGTCCATAAAGCCATTGCTGGGCTCGTGCTTAGCCATCGTTGCGGTAAGTCGACGTGTTCTACCCGCACCCGCTCGAATCAGAGCGACTGTGAGTCGGCCGGCTAAGACGTGGAAATAGACATGATCCGCGGTCAATGGCCAATGTGAATTAACCGCTGGCACACAACCACTGAACGAGCGACTAATGTGCAATGTTT
This sequence comes from Drosophila repleta, assembly GCA_018903745.1. NCBI lineage: Eukaryota > Metazoa > Arthropoda > Insecta > Diptera > Drosophilidae > Drosophila > Drosophila repleta. The sequence continues at coordinate 807,781 of JAEIGN010000750.1, read as the reverse complement.
ATTTTGTGCCTTATGCTAATTTCAGGTTCTTCATGTCCTTTACCAGCCAACAGATGCGTCTGGTGGTGCGCTGCCCATGACCAGTGAAAATATTGATATGACATTAGGTAAGCCCCAGAGAGAGATGATAAGAACTGCTAAGACGAAACATAAACACGGCTCGAGCCAAATGCAATAAAAGCCGCATGGACACGCATACATACATACATATATATTTACTTAATATCTCAGCTGGTGCACCAATACGCATGCATACATACAAACAGGCACACGCACTCACACGCACACACACACACACATTCACACCTTTATATGTGCGCGTGTGTAAGTGTCGCTTGACGTGTCACAAATTGAAAATCTGAAGCTCGATAAATTTCACAGAATTTGCCAGCGTGGTACGCAGCTCCACAAATATATTCGTTACGCTCGTAAAACTAAACAAATAACTGTAATTAGTCATAGATCAATTAACACACCTATCGAACAGGTACATTTCAATCGCAATCCAAATAATTAAGCCGCATTTGTTGTCCTCTCGAGACATCTCTTGCTAACCCAAAATCGTTGCCAATATTGCTTTTTCGTAATATTCTTATCAGTTGATCAGCATAGAAAACTTGTATTGACTCAATTACACGCTTTGGCCATGGCTGATAAGATTAATTGCCGTTGGTCCAGAGCGGCTGCTCTATCAATGACACACGAACATCCATCATATAGACGCTCCTAGTCATTATCTTACAGATAAAGAGCTGTCAGCTGATAACTTTTCAACTAGCTGAAACACAAAACTTGTTAAGGAAGAGCGAACAATTTCTTGATTTCCTTTTCACTTGAGAAGACAAATATATATAATTAATATATATATATTTATATTTATTGATATATTTTTTTCTGATTATTTCTTTTGCAGCATCTAACGAGTTGGTTTTCCTTAATTTCTATGCGGAGTGGTGTCGGTTTAGTAATATTTTAGCGCCAATTTTCAATGAAGCGGCGGATAAGGTAAGAGAAAATATATTATATATATTATTATTATTTAAATATGTATATAGAAATAAATATAAAACCTTATGGAAGGCATCAAACATAAGAAAAATATATGAGATATATAAACTACAAATTAATATATTATATTTATAATATATTAATTTAAAAAAAATAGAACACCTTAAATACAAATTTATAAATAAAAAATAAATATAAAAAATATATAATTATATAAACAATTAAATATATATAAATAAAATGTATATATATATAAAAAACAAATATAAAAAATATCAAAAATCGATAAAGAAAATATATATAAGGAAATTTTTTTTTTTTTTTTTTTTTTTCTTTTATAATGTATGAAAAAATATTCAAAAATATATTCCATAATATATACAAAAAAAAATATATACATATACAGTCGACTCTCGTTATTTCCAAAATTCGAGGAACTCTTAAAATATTAGGAATAATCGAATGTTTGAAATATTAAATATAAAGAGATTTTGTAGGGATTCGTGATAACTTTGAATAAATGAGAGAGTCGATTGTATATATACATATATATGTATAAACAAAAAGAAAGCCTCAACTATAAATATATATCATAAACAAAGGAAAATATTCAAAGCTAAATTTGATATTGTAAGGGCTCGCGAGGTCTGTTTATAAAGTAATTCGCATTATCGTGTTTATTTTTAACTCCAAAATTGTTTATTAATGCCCAAATATCTCATATAACGAATGAAAAGAGTTGAATATATATTACCTTACCTGTCTGGCGAGCTGACACCTGTTTGGCGTAAACAATAAAACAGCTGCAGGAAAAAACCACACAACAAATATACATATGTAGATCACGAAATACTTTTGTCTTTTCTTTATATTCTTTACGTCTTTTGTTTAGTTAGGCTTCGGTTGAGCCCAAGTCAAACTGTGTAAACTTAGGAAATTGAAACTCTTTTTGACTCTTGCTAATTTGATATTTGTTCAATCAAATGAATTGCAGATTAAGGCGGAGTTCCCGGACGCCGGGAAAGTGGTGCTAGGCAAGGTGGATTGTGATCGCGAGACGGCAATTGCCTCCCGTTTCCACATTAGCAAATATCCCACGCTGAAGATCGTGCGCAATGGGCAGTTGAGCAAGCGCGAGTATCGCGGCCAGCGATCGGCGGATGCGTTTTTGGAGTTTGTGAAGAAACAGTTGGAGGATCCCATCAAGGAGTTCCATTCGCTCAAGGATCTGGAGAATCTGGACAGCAAGAAGCGCAGTATTATCGGCTACTTCGATAGGCGCGACCAAAACGAATATAACGTCTTCCGCAAGGTGGCCACCAACCTCAAGGAGGATTGCCAATTTCATGTAGGATTCGGCGAAGCATCGCAGGCAATGCATCCACCAGGTAAGACAGAGAGAGAGAGAGTCTCGTGGCTTAGCTCAAATATCATTTCCTATAATAATACAATGATTTCCCTTCCAGGCACGCCCATTATCGTCTTCAGGCCGGACGTGGCTCTGTCGCACGAGAATGATGAGACCTACACGGGCAGTCTGACCAATTTCGATGAGCTGAAGGTCTGGATACAGGAGAAATGCGTGCCGCTTGTCAGGGAAATCACATTCGAGAGCGCCGAGGAGCTGACGGAAGAAGGACTGCCGTTCCTGATCCTGTTCTACAAGCCCGATGATCTGAATTCCATCAAAGACTACAAAGCAATCATTGAGCAACAGCTGATGGACGAGAAGCGTATGTTGGCCCGACATTTGATAAGCTATATCAATTAATATCTATATCTTTGTTTGTATTCAATCAGAGAATGTTAACTTCCTCACTGCGGACGGTAAACGGTTTGCGCATCCGCTGCACCACTTGGGCAAATCCGAAGATGATCTACCCGTGATTGCCATCGACTCGTTCAAGCACATGTATCTCTTCCCCCACTTCAATGATATGTATACGCCCGGCAAGCTAAAGCAATTCCTGCAGGATCTTTACAGTGGGAAACTGCACAGGTATGACGAGTGATTAACTATATATATATATATATAAATAGTAACTATATGACGACTTCCTATTCGCAGAGAGTTTCATTATGGGCCGGATCCCACAAGTAATGAAATCCAGTCGGAGAATGGCAAGGGTACCTCGCCGCCCGAGTCTAAATTTAAGGAGCTGGGCCCATCGAAGCATCGTTACACCTTGCTGGAAAAAGATGAACTGTAATATTACAAATGTATATTCATTTAAATATAATTATTAAAATTTTATAAAATCCAAGTCAATTGTTAAATCGTCTGTTTTATGACGCAACTAACACTACAAACCAATTTCTCTCAGTGTGTGTGTGCGCGCATATAAATAATTATTAATCGAGATCAGCTCGTCAGGAATTAAATTATTAAATGCAAATTAAAGTTGAACTTTGAAACGAAGAATTTGATTTGATTTGATTTTGTTTATTATTATTTGACACTGATTATATAAGTATATTATTGTTTAGTATATACTAAGCTTATAGCTATTAGAGTATAGTTTTCGAGGACTGCAGAGGACTTACTAGACCTAACAGCTCAGATAGAGGTCCTTCCCTTTCCCTCTCTCATTCTCTCCCTCTATATACATCCATTTCTCTCTTGTATATGTTAGAGGATAGTATTCGAACAGCAGGAATTCAAGCAGATCGAGTATCTGTTTGTCTCTGTTGAGCACCATGGAGAGTCTGACATATCCTTCTCTCTGTCTCACTCACAGTATATCTGTCTCTATCTTTCCCCGTCAGTATATCTGTCTCTCTCTTAGTCATGCGTTATGTTTTGCCTTAAGCTTATTGGCTCTGTTCTCAGTCCCATCTTCAGCAACCCTTAGCTCAATCCACATTCTAAGCCATCCCACTATTTTAACCCGTATTTTTTCTTTAATTTTTATTTGTATGTATCTATTACAATTATGTTTTTTTTATTTTTATTTTTGTTTGTTTTTTGTAAAATTAGATTACATATACATATCATAATATGCTAAAGTCAAAACGAGTGATACAATGCTACTGTCTCGTAACAAGTTCTGAAATCGGAAATCAATGGATATTATAATGACTCGAATGCATGATCTGCATTGTGGTTGTGTTTTGTTTTGTTTGTTTGTTTCTTTCTTTGTTGTTGCAGGTGTTTTGACTGGTGAGAGGGCTAGGTAGGTAGGGGGGCGGGGCCGTAATATAAAAGTACATTTAAAATTGAGTACTCGCTATGTTGTATAATTAATACGTTAGTTAGAAAAAATAGTTTTGCGTCGCATGCAGCCGGTGTTTAGTATGGTCTGGAGCGCATGCCGCCGTCGTTGCGCATGGCACCACCATCACGGCGGCCACCACCACCGCCGCCGCCGCCACCACCGCGACCACGTCCACCGCCGCCACCACCATTGTCATTGCCATAACGCGAGTATCCACCGCCGCCGCCGCCACCACCACCGCCGCCACTGCCTCTATCTCTGTTTTGGTAGCCACCGCCGGAGCCGCGATCATTGCCACGATCACTCATATTGCCATAGCCGCCGCCACCGCCGCCTCCACCACCATATCCGCTATTGCCACCAGAGTTGCCGTCATCGTCGCCCTTTGGCGTTTTGCAGCTGAAACAAGGATGTGATTGTAGTGGGTGGAGTTCAAGGATAAAGTGGATCTGCCTTACCGATTGCACTCGTTACGCCAGGCAAAGTTTGTGTTGTTGCAGCTGCTGCACTTCCAGTCTCCGTCACGGGGCTGGACATTGCCGCCGGCTCCTGCGCCGCCACCACCGCCGCCGCCGCCACCAAAGCGACCGCCGCCGCCACCGCCACGACCACCGCCGCCTCCTCCGCTGCCACGATCGAAGTCACCGCCGCCGCCACCACCGCGATCGAAACGACCACCACCGCCGCCGCCGCCTCCACCGCCACCGCGATTACGTCCACCGAAACCGCCGCGACCACCGCCGCCCTTGTTCCAGTTATTCTGACGCTGGGCGAGCGAGACTTTGATTTGGGCGCCATTGAAGTCGTTGCCGTCGAACCACTGAATGGCCGACTGAGCTGCATTCACGTCATCGTATGTGACCGTGGCCTCACCCTTCGAGGTGCCCGTCTCCTTGTTCTTGTACAGCCAGATCTTTGGCTTCATGGTACGCTTGTCCTTCTGTAAGCGGCAAAAAAGATTAGCACAATAGATATATATATAGTCAGTCTGTGTGATTCCACTTGCCTTGATGATGCCAATCGCTCCGAAATGGGTTTCGATATCCTGCTCAGTGGTGGATGGGTCCATGCCCGAGACAAAGATCGTATCCTCTTGTGTGATCATGTCGTTGCCGCCGCCACCACCACCGCCGCCGCCGCCTCCGCTGCTGCTGTTGCTGCCACCATATCCTCCTACAAAACAGAAGACAACATTAGCAACACTCGAATGAGGACAGTTAGTTTAGAGGTCTTGAGAAGAAACGGATGATTAAAGGACCCTTAGATCGATCGAAGTGTGGAACTGCTGGACACTCGTCGTATCAACAACCAACACGCATCATATCAATTCGCAGGGCAGCAGCTATAGGGCAACACACGCTCTTAAACTCTATGTATAGTTTGTAGTTGTATATCTTATCTGGACGATGGGTAGATAGAGATAAACTTATATAGTATGCGTACCTCTAGAACGACTCTCTAGATATATATATATGTATATACCGATTTGTTGACTCTTACTCGTATTACCTATTGGATATAACTTAAGCTTGAGCTGCTGTCTCAAACAGGATAAGTAGATATATATAATATATATCTACGTTGACGCAACACACAGACGCACGCACACACTCGCACACCAATAGCCCTAATGTTTCGTGACCAGATTAACCAGGTGACCAGAACCGAGATAAACGTAACCCATGACCCAATACGACCCGGAGTCGATATGTTTACCAAAACTTAATTGTTTAGACCACACACTTTAAACACTCAGCCTAAACAACTCGAAAGGACGAAGTTTTCTTTCGTTTTTCTTTTTTGCATTTGCTTTCTTCACTCTCGTTTGTTTTTCTTTTGATTAACTTAATTACCAGAAATTTCGATTCTTTACTCTTCTCTCTAGCGATGTCTTTGATATTTTCTTTTTTGATTTGATTTGTAGTAAATTAATGTTATACATTACTCGATATGGTTTGCAAATTGTTTTGCATTATTTTACCTTTGTTGTAGTTGTCCTTGCTGGCGCCTCCATTTCTAAAAGAGGATATTGAATAACTTATTTAATGTTTTTTGATTTTGATGTTGAATTTTTGTTTTGTTTTTTGGTTTGTAATGCATTATGATGGAAGTCAACGCCCACGCACGCCGCCGCTTTTTATCATCGTACAACAATATAGATATTATGTGACTCTCTATATACATATATACATCAATTCATATATATATATACATACATGTCTGTGTGTGTGTGTATTTGGTTTACTAAATCAATTATTTTTTTATGTGACCTTTGCCAGCGCACTTTGAGGCGAGATCGCCGTCAAAGTGCTCTGGCAAATAGTCCTTAAACTGGATCGTTTGAACAGATATCTTTAAAGCTACTCAATTGCTTATATATGTATATGCTGAATGCCACGCCCACTGCTGGCCATGTGCATTTACAATTATGATCAGGGACAGTCGCCTGTGCTTCACTCTAACCATGCAGACACTCGACGCTTTACGTGTTAAATGTGTAAACCAAAAATACTCTTAAATTACAGAAAGCTTACAAATAATTGCATAGAGTATAATAGTATTTTTTTTTTATAGATTTTATGTATATAATATTATTTTCATAAAAAAAAAAAAAAAAATGAAAAATATAATTTCAATTTCATTTTTCTTTTTTCTGCAATATATTTTATATTGTCTTATGTATGTTATCATAAGTTTATATATAATATACATATTTATATTTTTTTTTAAATATATTTATTTTCATATGTAAAAATTTCAACTTTTTCAAATTTTTTTTTATAAAGTTTTTATAGATATTTAAATTTTGTTTTTTATATATATTAATATATTTCTTTCTTTTTTGCCGCTATATAATATTGTATATATATATTATAATTTTTTTTTATATTTATTAATTTTGTATAATTTTTTTTTTTTTTTTTATCTTCAGATTGTCTTTAATCTTCTAGCATGGATACAATTCTCATTATTTTTTCTAATATTCCGAATTTATATATATGTGAAATTGTTATATTATATTATATATAATATTATATATACACACAAAACCCCTATTTTAAATATATATCACTCAAAATGTACTAAAATACACAACATTTGGCTCGACTTTTGCTTAGTCTATATAATCTATGAAGCACATACATTCAGATTAACTTTAACTGCTACTTGAGTGATATATATAGAAGCTTGAATCTGCAAACATGATATTAGTTACGTTTTATGCACATACATTTAGTATAATATAATTGTGGACTGTGATTTCGACGTTGATTACACAAATACTAAGCATATAGTGGGAGATATATGTATTTATACTTTAATATAACAGTATTTATGATGTAAACTACTTTAGATCTAGTTTCGTATTATCCAAAAGCGCGCAAATATTGGACAACTTCCAGGTTTTATGATCTAATTGACTTGGACAAAGTCGATAAATCGATAACGATTAAGAGTTACAAGAGTACTGGACATGCCAAGTGTTATAGAAAACCCGTTTTAGCGTATAACAGTTGCGATTTGAACGGCGTCGACTATTTTATCAAATACCAAATGAATAATTTTTGTTAATTATTTGTTATAGGCTTGACGCAGATGATCTCTATACGAATATGCAGAATGTGTGCTCAAATTACGAATTGTTCTTTACAGAGAGGGAGACACTTTGAGAGAGAGGATATATAGAGAGAGAGAGAGACAGAGTAAAAGTGATTCCAGGCATCCGTCTCTCACAAAGAGAGAGAGAGAGAGAGAGAGAGTTATGTATATATCCTGATGTCAAGTCGCATCGAGCAAATCAACCTTTTCGCATTTCATACAGATATATGTTCATATGTTCAATCAAATATGTTACGCCCGATTAGTAGTATATATGTATATACCTATAGATAGACCAGTGCAGATTCGTGCATCACTCTCCCTCATTACGCTGTACACTGAGTAGACGTTAGCATATATAGCTTTCAGATATCTTCGATATACAACCATACAATCATTATATATATATACATATAGGGCAACCACTCTGATGTGCATTCGCAGACGTGAGATTCATTGAAGACCAAAACTCTACATAAGAAATAGTTATTTAATATTGAAATACCAACTTGCTAAATCGAATGTCCTTTCGACTTGGACTTTTATATTGGAAATATATGTATATATAACAGTATTTGCTCTACTTTATTACGACGATAAACTCACTCTCTGTCCTTCTGTTTGCCAATTGGCAAATTGATCGAAGTTTTATCATAGTTCCAATTTGTGAATGAATCTTTATTTTTTGCTTTGAATTTTTGCTCGTATTTTTGTACGTTATTTACGTATTTTTATCAGTATTTTTTCTTTGTGAAATTCTTATTTGGCGACACACTCTGATTTTTGTAATAATCGTAGCCCCATTGTCTTTAAAGTACGATAGCATCATAATAATAATAACATACCCATAAGAATTGCCTCTGTCGTTCCATGATCCACCGCCACCACCGCCGCCGCCGCTGCTGCCACCGCCGCCACGATGGCCCGAATCATAACCTTAAAGACAAATATTTTGTTATTTTGCTGCACGGAAATGTGGTAAAAACTTCAGTTGGAACTTACCACCGCCTGACTTGTTATAGTTCGGAGGGGGCTCGTTATAGTTACCACTTTTATTTGGCATTTGCTGGTAATTTGGCGGGGGCACAGCAAAATTATTGTACTGCCCGGCACCGCTGCCACCACCGCCGTAACCGCCACCTACCGAAAAAAATTGCACATTCAATAATATTTCCCCCACATCTTCTCTGCACACTTACGATCCATAACTAAAGCGCGTATAAGTTAATTGGTTGCTTTTGGGAGAGAAAAAAAATTGAACACTTTTTTGCACTTCTTTCACTTCTTGCGTTTTTCCTCAACTCGAGCGTCGGTCGAAAATTCGACCTGACTTTTTATTGTAAAAATGGCGTGTGAATCTAGGGATGAAAGACAATTAGTTATCGCACGTCTGCTAAGCAATCGGAAACGAAATGAATACATTATCGAATGGTTGGGAGACAAGATAACGGCGATTTCTTATTTTTTAATTATCAAAATAAAAATAAATTGGTATCTTGTATTTTTATAATATAATAAACTAAAAATTAAGTCGATAATTTTTCCGTAATATAGTTCCGTTAAAATTTTTTTTTTTTCATATATATATATATATATTTTTTTTTTGTTTTGTAATATTTTGATTTTACTTCAAAATTGAGACATACTAGTATATATTTGATTAGATATTTAATGTACAAAGACTGAATTCGAGGTAAGTATGATAGTTTTGATTGCATGTTTCGCAACACTGCGCTTTTAATGCAGCCCTGCGATGATTGTTTATATTCATAATAACGAAACATTTGGTGTTTACGTGGAAAACACCCAATGCACTTTCTTGTCCTTTTAAGCATAACTAGCAAAAACTAAAGCAAAATGATTGAAATAACAGATTTGCAAAGTACGTTAGACGATAAGCTATATACGTTATTGGCATATTAACACAGCTCATATATTAATTATTGCACACTATTTTGCAGAAATTGGCATCGGCTTGGCTGGCTTCGGCATATCGTTTTTGTTTCTTGGCATGCTGCTTTTATTTGACAAGGGCTTGCTCGCCATAGGAAATGTGCGTGAGATTGGAATATGAGACTTAACTCTGTGGATGCTATAGCAAATTCCATTTCTTACAGATTCTGTTCATATGCGGCCTTGGCTGTGTCATTGGCGTCGAGCGAACTCTGCGCTTTTTCTTCCAGCGCCACAAAGTCAAAGGGACAACAGCGTTCTTCGGCGGCATTGTGATTGTGTTGCTCGGTTTTCCCATAATCGGCATGATCATTGAATCCTATGGATTCTTTGCACTATTCAGGTACGCAGAAGCACGTGCTCCACACGACTGTTTTCACTCTATATGTATATTCCTTATCTCTATCTCTCTCTCTCTCGCTTGCAGCGGCTTCTTCCCTGTTGCCATTAATTTCCTGGGCCGCGTGCCCGTCCTGGGATCGTTATTCAATCTACCGTTTATGCAAAAGGTAAGATAAACCCCGGACTAACGACATAGCCTAACATTCCAAGAGCCGTCGAGACGAATCTGAATCTGCTAGTATTATATAGTATTTATATGAATAGAATGTTATAAGCGCAACACGTCGAATGTCTATCTGGTGGTGCCCCCGCAGCTGTGCGTCCAAATTACATTTTACTTAAGGCCTATAAATAAATTGTAGTTATATGTACATAATGTGGTGGTCAAATGGGCCCAAATGAATTCCTCTCGCGAGAGACGTTTCAATTTGATTCTAATCTATGTATTTTCCAACATTTACAAATAGATCTTTAATGATTCTTGTTCCAATCCTCGCGCTCTTCGCGCTCCTTCTCGACCTCCTTCAGATAGGGCTCCAAGTACTTGACATCTTCCTCGTATTTAGTCCACTGCTCCTTGGGCAGAATGGTCTTAGTCATGGACAAATGCAAGGCACGAATGATGCGATAGTTGCGCTCATCGTACAATTTGCGTGGAAGGCGGCGCACGGCTTCGGCAACATCTTCGTTCTCGTAGAGACAGTCGTCACGGTGCAGACCTTAAACGACGCTTATTCAATAAGAAACATTCAAATTAGAGTTGTGCGCTTACCGTATTGATTGAATCCGGACAGATTGTAGGCCCACTTGCCCAGGTTGGCTGGAATGTAGAATCGCGCAAAGATTTTAGTTACATATTTACGTAATCAGCCAAATGTGCAGCGGTTAAGGTTGCGCTTTTTGTTGATTTTGTAATGCAGCAATTGGCGCACTAGGCGCATACTTACAGAATACCAAAGGTCCCTTCCTAGCAATATAACTCGCCATGATTAATAATAAATCGTAATTTTAGGAAGTCGCTCGCTTGACACCAGTTCCCTTTATTTTAGGTATGACAGCTGACAAACTAGTGATGGCAATCACCTCAAAATTTGTAGTTATCGATATGCTCTTGCTTGCTCACAATCGAAAGACTTAAATTTCAGTGCTGTACAGTTGACTAAATTGCCAGAAACAACTTGGCGGCAATTCGAATTAATAAATATCGTTAAATTCAATTTTCTTTTTATGTTTCAGATTGTACAGAAACTTGGTGGCGACGGGAACCGGACAACTGTATAAAATTAAAATATTTTTAGGGATTATTTGAAATTATGCAAACACAATATTATTGTATAAATTAAATAAATTCGTTGATGTGTAAAACCTTTTGTTAAACGCCCCAAAATATATGTAAATACATATATATTCCTAAGTATTTATTATGTTTAAATAACATATATAGTTTTGTTTTCTCTGTTTTTTTTTTTGCCTAACACTCACAAGAATCATCAAGAAACCACAATAAACCGTAAAAGATAGCCAAGTTTTAAGAGTTTATATAACGCTCATTCTTGTTTAAAGGCTTTAATTTTTAATGCGCACTTGTTGCCAGTGGTGTGAGCAGGCAGGCAGGCAGGCAGGCGATATTGCCCATTTCCCATCTCTTTCTGCATCGTGTGCTTGGGATAGAGCACATTCCACACTGAGCCTTAGAGCTCCAATTTGAAAAGGGGAACTTCTGTGAGTTGCGAAGGGGATTTTGTACCAAGTACCTTGTACTCTGTACCTTTTCGCTTTGAAATGATAGAATTGTGTGGATATAGATGCATCAATATGAAAACTAAATATTTATGTTTATTTATTTATGACTACAAAATATCAATATACAAATTAAAGAACATATACAAATTCATTATATATATATATATCATATATATGTATATATATGCATATATGCATAGACTACGGCTGGTATGGACACGGCACCAATTAATGAAGTTTTGTGAACACATTATCTATATATATACACCTGTATACATCAAATACGCATGCATATATATGTATATATGTATATACTATGTACATATGTATAGTATATAGTATATATATACCAATGCTAGCCATAGTTTATAGATAGATACACGTATATAAACACATACACATACACATACATATACATATACATATATCTATATATATATAAGTACATCACTGGGGTTGGACACAAAACTGTGTGTATTTCGTTTCATTATTATTATTATTTGCAAATTTCTGGGAAAAAATCATTTATTGTTCTTTGATGCAGTCAACGATAAAAACTCCTCCTTGCGAGCCAAATATTCATTGTAACGAAGAAATGCATAGCTGAAAGCATAAAGGAAGGTCAGCTAGCAAATACTATATAGACAGATATGGAGTTTAGATCCTACCCAACATAATCAAAGTCAATTGTGGAATGCTCAGCTTGTAGTAGAGACCAGACGGTCCAGAAGATGTGGGCGGCCAAGGCGAACTGGTTCACCTGGACAAAGAGCCGATCGACCTCATCGTTCCGGATATTATTCCGCTGCAGATAGCACTCGAGATAGACGCGCAGCCACTCGAGCTGGAACTCACGTTGCGGATAACGGGTATAGTCGACCTCATCGACGCCGCACATCTCCGCAAAATGATTGCCAATATCGAAGGCCTGGAAATTGTAGTCCGCGTACTCGTAGTCGATGAAGTTAACGGCATTCTTCGATTTCGTATAGACGACGTTGCCCAATAGCAGGTCGTTGTGTGAGAAAACAATGGGACTCTCCAGAGCCTCCAAGTATTTGTACAAGTTATTAAACTCCTCACGCAGTCGTCCAATAGGTAAAAATGTTCCTTTCACTCTGCAAGAGAAATCGAGATGGACATATAGTTGATATATGTAGATATAGATCTGATATATCTGATATATATATCATTCGTACCTTTTGTGTTTTTCAGCATCACTAAATCGTTCAGGTACTAAGTCCAGAAAGCTTTGCGTCTTCTTCCATATCATTGGCATCGGTTTGGCCTCCGCATTGCGCTTCCTGACCACACGATGCATTTCGGCCATGCGGCGGGCGACCAGGGGCCAGATATCTGGGCATAGCACACTCTCTGTATTTAAGGTGGTACCAGGTACGTATTCGTAGACGAGCCCATTCTTGAATGTCGCGTAGAGGGATGGCGCCAAGCCGTACGTGTGCAGTAATTGAAAATTTTGCGTTTCAGCTTTCCGATCGATCAATAGGTCCGTTTTATTACCATAAACCCGGACGAGGACTACGTTATCGGAGTATTGTATAGGTAATTGTAGTTGCTTCTGCTGATCCGTGATCTCGCCATCAATTGTCGGAAATTCATCGGGCAGGATAACCGGATCCTCCGATGCCACCGGCAAAATTCTCGTCGCATTATTGATTGATAAATAGGATTCGTCATTGTCGTTGCCCAACTTGGAGCCATTGTGAAAACAGCCGACTAGCTTATTTGTTATGCCATCTGTAAATTTCTGAAAGATACGAAACAAAAACAGAAAACCGAAGTTAAATTAGTATATAACAACAGATAATCTACGAATGAAGGTGTATATGTATAAATAGAAACACATATACTATATATAATTATTTGATTTCAAGATTACGAGTAATTGCAAAAATATTGATCTAACTTTTGGGGGCGTTGCAGGTGCGAGAGTCCCTCGAGAGGCCATCGTGCGTGTGCATACCCTGGAATCGATAATGGAGGGGTAATGGAGCTGAGAACTGGGAGCTAACTCTAAGCTAAGTGTGTAAGAGAGAGGGAGGAAGAAAGAGTGACAGAGAGAGATGGAGGGAAGTAGATATGGAGGGAGAGAGAGCTAGAAAGGGAGGTAGAGAGATAGATAGAGGGGGAGAGATAAAGAATAAAGAGTGGGATGGAGAGAGAAAGAGAGAGAGAGAGCGCGCGAGAGATTGAGAGGGAGAGAGAGATACATAAAGAGAGAGACATAGAAGTAGGGAGCCAGGAGCTGGGCCAGAGGTCGTCAGAGTTATAGGCACAGCAAGACTAGGCAAACACAAGATAAAACTCGGTTTCTAGGCAAGCCTAGTACCTGCTACACGAAGCTGTAGTCGTAGGTAGATCAACATTTCCACTCTTGGAAATCCCGTCCTTAATGTTACTTAACCTTCTATTATATACATATTATATAATGATTTATATTGGCAATATCGGACTACTTTAAGTTGCACTTCAAATTTCACTTCACCTTCAATTATACATATAAAGATTAATACTCGCTCGTCCAGCAACAAAGCGAGCATATTCGCTTCGTATCATGTGCTTGCGTCTGTTCGCCTTTATGACTGCCAAAGCACTTGAAGTTGTTTACGTGAAATTTGAATTATATACGCTCTTTAAGCTTATAGACGCCACGCTTATGAAGTGCGAAGAAACTGGACAGTTGCAATTGGCAAGGTATATATAAATTATATATATATTTATGCACATTCCGGCATATCAATCTTAGCTATAAATATATAGTATATATAGCTTTGGCCCTTGGGCGCATGTAAAATATCTTTCGCAGCTGCAGAGCCCAGTTTTGTCACAACTAATGCAGTTGACCTGCTTTCAAATTGTATATAAAGGCGTGCGTGTGGGCGTGTCATATGCAAATTGAGTGGGTATTAAGCGGCTGGATATGCCCGACTGACAAAGTTTTCACAGGGTTTTTATGAGAAAGGTGTGGATTATGAATATTATAGATAAATATGGATATATTTAAAAGTGAAAAAATAAGTAAAAAAATACCTAAGTAATCTTATTTAGATAAAATACCCAAAAAAAAACATAATTTTTCAAAATATTATTAGAAATATAAATAAGAAATATAAGTTATTTTTTTGGTATTTTTCTTCACACTTTTGCTTGAAATAACGATGTTTTTTATATGTATGCCTCACATAGTCTATAGCCTATGTTCATCAGAGATAATATAGGTTTCTAGTGATAAAATAGGATTTGAAATGGTTTAAATCGGTCTAGGACTTCTCGAGATTATGGGACAAAAGCAAAGAAATCAAAACGTTTCTCTATATATAATCTATAGATATACATATATAATCTATAGATAACTACAATAATAGATATAGCTATATATTTTATATATAGCTGCATATAGCTTATCTTTGTCAAAACTTGTTGCTGTAACTCTTACACTCAGTCCACCATATACACACAGCGTAAAGTAGTATAAACTTGCTAACTATCAGAGTTGTTAATTGATTTACAAACAGATTAGCAAATTTCTAAGGTAAAGTCATATATGGCAAGTTCCGCTATGAGTTTGTATCAGTATACAGATTATACACGTATACATATATGGGGTATTTTTTTATATAGGCCGTCCAAGTTGTTTATGCTCAAAGTCTGAATCGGGTTTGTATTATATTTACAGTTAATCTAGCTAGCAAATCAGGCAAAGTTTTCGAACACTCACAAAGAGAAAAAAACAGATTTTAAGACAAACACATATCTGTTATATATATGTATATATATATACATATATGAGCTTCTGTATTAGTAATCGAAACTTGATAAACTTTGTGACTTTTGAAATTATAGAGCGCGCGCACGCACACACACACACAGACATCAAGTACTGCTATGCATGTGCTCATTAAAACTATATTATGTGCATACATACATACACAAACACACACACACACACACATACACACATTCACTTGTTTGCTACATAAATAACACCATGTGCTTAATGGGGGTCCAGACGTAATAGTTTTGATAAGCCGCAAGTAAGAAGCGAACAAATTTTTAATGAAATTCTTGTGATTTAAGTGCCAGCTGATGGTGCGTCTGTCTGTATGTGTGTATTTATGTGTGTGTGTGTGAGTGTGTATGCTATCATCATATATAGCACATTATCAACATCAATAAAGTTCTTAACAGATATGCTCCATATAGCCGACCCCAAGCTAAGCACCAAATATATTGCGTATACGCCGTATAGTTCACAGATTTACTTAATTAAATCTATTTTATAGCAATCGCAATTAGCAACAATAATAGTAATAATAATAGTTCAAACTGGTTTCGCTGCAATTACTGCTAAACATTATATTAAATATATTCAGCGGAAACCCTTGAACCTGAAGCGCGAAACTTGAAGCAAATTTTTGCTTTGTTTTTTTTTTTATGTATAAATAATAGTTCCACGTTTTGAGGCAATTGTTAAACACAAAGCAAAGCTGTGACGGCTTGAAAATTGATTATGAATTATATATACACATATGTATATGCATATATATATACATATATGCATATATTCGCATGTATTTTTGCAATATTTTTACATATTTTAAACAAACTTTGAATCAGCTTCGCCCGCTTCGATAAGTTCGATTCAGAATTTTAATACAAATATAGTTTATATATATATATATATATACATATATATATATACACATATATATGCATGTCCCTGCTATACTTATACTCAAATACGTGTTGAAAGTTGTTATTGAGTCGCGATTTAACGAGCAAATAATAACTAACTAATTACTTATTGAAACCTCGTGCCATGCATTATAATCATGCAACGCGCTTTGCACACAACACAGAAAAAAAATATAAAAAAAAACCTTTACAAATTACAGCTGTGTACATTAATATAGATATACATATATATGTAAATCTATATATACATATATACATACATATATACAATGCGGGTCAACTGATTAGCTTTGGCTTGTTTCGAGTGCTTGAAAACTTCAATAAAAATGTGAATTTGAATGAAATAAATGTAAATAAATATTAAAAATAGAATAAACATATTAAAAAAAAAAATAAATGCAAATAAATAAAAAAAAAAAAACAATAAAAAATGAAATAAATATAAATAAATTAAATATATATAAATGAATAAAATAAATACAAATAAACAAAAAAAAAATACGAATAAGTGAAATAAATATAAATAATTATTAAGAAATAAAATAATATACAAAAATAAATTATATATATAAGCAAAAATAAAAACAATAAAAAAATATTTAAATAAAAAATAAATGCAATATATATAAATGAATAAAATAAATATAAATAAAAAAAATATAGAATATAAAAATGAATATATATAAAATTAATATGAATAAGTGTAAGAAATATAAATGAATAAAATAAATATTAAAAAAATAAAATATATATAAATAAAATACAAAAACAAAAAACAAAAATGTATCAAAAAATATTTATAATTTAAATAAATACAATAAATAAAAAACATTAACATATAAATAAATATAAATATGATAAAAAAAATGTATTAAATTTGTTTGTTTGACTCAGCTGACTACGTTTGCCTATTAAAAGAATTTAAAGAAAAATGTTCTTTGTATTATAAAAAGCAAACAAAAGTTGAACAATTTTTTTAAAAATTTTTTTATGATTTTTTATATATTTCCTTATTTTTTAGCTGCTATGTTTTGGTAATAGAAAAGTATAGATAAAAAGTCGTAGAAATATAGCAAAAATACAAGTGGTTTCTTTAGTAAACCTATTTAGTTGCGCAGCACTGTAGATACGTATTTAATAGTCGAGCTGCGAAGTTCGTTTTAAATTGTTTTCAAAATATTGTTTTTAGCACTAAATTGCTGTTGTCCAACTTTTAGTGCGACTGAGCACGACTATTCATGATTACTGCTGCATATAGAACTATAGCAAATGATCATCATGAAGATATAAAGCAGAAATACCTATATAAACATCTGATGTAAACTCTTAGATCTATATCAAATGCTGTCCATATTGTCTAACATCTATAAATCTCTATCAAATGATGTTTGTATACATACATAGATTTATATAATATATATACATATGTAGATCTAGTAGACCTCTCTCTCAACTGATGTCTATGCATACAAAGTCTGTTATATATTTCAAAGTTTTCGAATAAGTCGCAAATAGTTTCTGAATGCCAAATGAAGTATTTGCCAATAGGCGCAGCTCTAATTGGATATATGTATGGAACAACAGTGGAACGATAGTGTATTATATAAAGTAGATCTAACAAAGGAACAATGTTAAAACTTTAGTTTTTCCCCTTAACTTAGTTCTATCCATTTGAAATATATAGAGAGACATACATAGAGCTGTGCTGAAAGCTGATAAGCACAATGGACAATGGATCATCTCAGGTTATCGACCTTATATATAAGAACATAGACATAGAGCGCGTTCTTTCCTTAAGTTTCAAAATATATACGTATTCGTATTGTTAGAGGTATTACCTTAAAGTCAACGTGATTGAGGTCCCAGTTTGGTCGTATTACTTTGAGTATATCCTTAGCACCTTGTATGACATCGGCCTCCTCCACGAATATCGGCACGAACGGCACAAACGTATCCTTGTGTGCGGCTGTGGTTCGTGTGCTATCCTGCTCCTGCCTGGCCGGTCGTCTGTCAATATCACCCGAATTGTTCAGTTGCTGCTGTTGTTCGGTCGAATATGTTATCGAATTAGAGTTCGAATTGGCGTTCGAATTTAAATTCAAATTGATCTGATTCGATTGCTGCTGTTTGACCGCTTGACGAACTAAAGATAAAGAATCTTTCATCACTTTGGGGTTGCCGCCACTTGTTGAAATCTGTCCTGTGTAACTGTTGCTCTTCGTTTCTGTGCCCATTCTATTGTATTATATATGTGAAATACGGAGAGTGTCAGGTCGGGTCAACACACGCACACACACACATACACAGAGACAGAGACAGGCACACACAGAGGGACACACATACAGCAAATATTGTATAAAGAGAGGGCACAAAAAGTGGGAAATTTTGCTATTCGAGCAGAGCCGAATGGGTTTATGGCATGAACGAAAACGAAAATCTAAAGATCAATACATATAATACATGATAAAATGGCAGTCAAGCTTTATATACTTATACATATATATATATATAGATAGATTTCTATTATATACAATGTTGATATATTTACAAGATTTTATGGAGTTTTTGCTTAAGTTCTTGAATATATTTTGATGGGGTTTCGTGTGTTCCTTGCTTGAAATCTTGAGATCTTGATATCTGGCAATGATATATGATATATATACATGATTTTGTATGTGATTTTAAGTCTATTTTGTAAATATATATATTTTTGCTATATACGATTTATGATTTAATGATATATATAGTATATAAGATTCTTTAAGAGCTTTGATTAACTCATGTAAATCTTTATGGAATTCTACCAAAGTATCTATGTATGTGTGTGTTGGGATGTGTGTGTGTGTGTGTGAGTTGCTTTGTAATACGGTGTATTGGATGATTATGACCGTCAACGGAACAGAGATAAGAGGACAGGCCTTTTCCAACCGTTGCGGACCACTTATGCCAAAGATAAGATTGGAACGTCAGTGTGTGTACATAGGTATACAGATACATGTATATATATACACATAATTGGGTGCATTATAAAAGATAAACCGAAAATTATATTGAAATGAAATATATTATCTAGACATTTACATTCACATATATATATATATAGATATATTTTTAATATATGTAGGACATTTCTATATATTGAAAACGTTTCGATTTGAACTGAAATCTGTTTTGGTTTTATATATAATTTTTTTTGTTTCTCCCGATATATGCAGAAACGCAAATAAAAAACTTTAAAGTTGAGACATAGGTGTGAGTGTGAGTGTGTGTGTGTGTGTGGATGTTTCAACAGATCTGTATGTATGTATGTATGTATTTAGGTACATAGGCATGTACATTTCATAAATAGTACGTGGTTTTTCTTAAACTCTATGCGTGTGAGTGCGTGCGTGTGTGAAGGGGGAGGGCGGGAGGTAGGCAAGGGACTGGCAGCGTGCTAAGTGCCTCGAAGGATGCCACAAGAAATCATCTCGTGTTTGCAATTGTTTATAGAACAAACATTAAAAAAAAAAACAACAGATTTATATAAAAAAAAATCAAATAATATAAATAAATAAATAAATTGTGTACCAATATGTCAAGCGTCAACGAATGCAAACGCACACTGAGAGGTGAATTGTTATTTTGCTACACACGTTACCTTCGGGTATTGATTGTTTTTTAAAGAAAACACAAAAAGCCGCGAAAACCACACAACTAAATTATTGATTTTAGTCTGATGGTGTTGCTTGGTTCGGAATGACAGGCTAAGGGAATGGAAAAGCGAAACGCTGCTGGCGTTTTAGTTATTTCTGTTTCTGTTCTTTTCGTTGGTCTTTGTTTTTCGTGTTGTCCTATAGCAGCTGAAGTGTTTGATATTCTTGTTCTCGTTATTCGCTTTGTACAATTCAATTCAGTTGTTTTTTTCTTTTTTTTTTTGTATATTTCTTTTTTGTATTTTTGCTTTGGCTCTTTCTTCGGCACAACTTCCGACTCCGGACAGTGGTAGTAGTAAACTAAGCGAAATTCTCATATGAATTTGGGCATGCAATTTGCAGCACTGCCGCGGCCAGTGTTCTAAAGCACTTGCGCGCCTTAGCGATGGCCCAGCAAATATCGTTCAGCATGAACTTTAGGCAGAGCTTCTGCTATCGCCGTCAGCGGGTCAACAATTATCGGCACTGACAACACTGCGGCGACTGCGGCCTTTGAAATGCCTTAAAATAATTTGAAATATTTGCAATTTATACTTAATTAATGTGAAAGGGGAATGATAAAAAAAATAAATTCATCTAGTAGACATATGTTTCATTTTAACAAGAAATATATGAAAGCATATGCCCAATTATTATAGATTCCCAACTCTAGTTCCCACTTGCTCTCCATTAAATATAAATAAAGCAATGCTTTTCTTTTGAGGACCATGTATTTAATACATATGTATGTTTATGTTTTCCATTTTACTCCTTTTTAAATTCTATAAAAATATGAAATTAAAAAGAATTTGTTGTAGTTAAAGAATAACGCAGGATTCAACCAATACCAATGACTTAACATGGAATCAGAATTGGTACTACTTTTTCTGTTTTTTCTTCTCGAGCTCCTCCTCCTTCTCCTTCTCAATGATATCCACATAATCTAATATTACATCGCGATCCAACATCTTCAGCGGCTTGCCGTTCTCCATGATGGCCACCTCCAGGTTATTCTGACCGGACTGGGCCACCTCGAGGAGGGCGCGAATGGCCAGCTTCACGGCGCCACGCTCGGTGCTGACATCCTCCTCGCGGTACTGTTTCTCGAAGAACTCGCGCACCGTTTTCGCCGAGCGTCCGGTGGCGTTGGCTTTGTACTCGTAGAAGATGCCAGAAGGTTCGGTTTGGAACAGATGGGCTGAGCCGTCGGCATCGAAGCCCCCAATTAGACAGGATATGCCAAACGGACGGCGTCCATTACTCTGGGTATACTTCTGTTTCAGTTGTGCGATATATCTGAAAATCAAATTTTCAGTAATTAAATTTAAATAGTTGAAAATCTTTGATTATTGTACCTCGTTATATATTCAAGTGTCACGGGATCTTCGACATTCAGACGGTGACTCTGACATTCGACTTGAGCACGATTGATCAGGATGCGTGCGTCCGCAGTGAGTCCGGCAAACGCCATCAGTACGTGATGGTCAAGCATGCAAATTTTACGAACTGTGCGATCTTCTTGCAGTTTGCCAACCGATTTTTTCTCAACGCCCAGGACGACGCAGTTGGCGCCACGCACGCCCACCTTTTTGCGAAAATGAATAAAATAAAATTCAGCGCCGCCGTCGATAAACACAACAAATTGCGGCCACTTACCGCCGTGGAGCCTTTGCGCACCGCTTCCTGTGCGTATTCGACCTGAAGTAGATGACCGTCGGGTGAGAAAATGGTAACAGCACGATCATAACGTGAAGACATCTTTAATTATTTTTTTCTTTAACAGCTCAGCGCTAAGCAACCTATTGAAACTTTCAAATAATGCAGTCGGCAAATTTTCGACAAGGCAATGATGATGCTTTTTTGATGAAAGCCTGATGGTGAGCGCAGAGTTGTCATACGTATTAAGGTATCGATAACAATTCGCGATGACTTGCCATATTTTTCCAAGATCTATCTTGACTCATCGTTCAAAAAGCGAGGTGGCACCACCGAATGAGTCAAAGAATGGTTAGCCAGCCCTGGCAGTCTTGTGTGTATATATATACGTATGTGTGTATTTATGTGCTTATATGATGTGCATTTGTTTAGTCTACGAATATTGTCAAGTTTATAGTTATTTTAAGTGACGTTTGTTGTATAATTGCATACTACGGTAATAATCATGTAAATCAGTGACGTTTCGTTACGTCTGTTCGTATGCGTTTATGATTTCTGGTCTGTTTCAATCAAGTTGTCTGTAAGACTCATATAAAAGAGATAGCGGACAGCTGATCCGACTTAACTCAAACCCACAAAAAATAATCACACCTGCGACAAAATAAAATAAAATATTCACAATATCGTTAGTTGAGGCCAATTAAATTGCGGTCAACATAAGCAGGCAACTGTAACGGTAATTTTCATGGAAATGGCGCTGCCGAGAAATCTAGTGGCAAAGATATGTAAGTAAAATAGAATTTCAACTCTATGAAAGTATGTAGTTCTTCTCTCTCTCTCTCTCTCTCTCATACTTATTGGCCGACACAGTGTCCCACACACGTACACAGACACAGTGTGCCTGCCCGTGTGTGTGTGAGTTTGTGTGTCAACCTGGCCAATAACATGCAAATAAATTGCATGTGGGATGCAGCCCTTGTAAGGAGCTGTGCAGTTACACATGTGTGCACGTGTGTGTGTAAAGTGCGTGCGTGCATATGTAGCTGTGTGTGTGCATATGTATTGGAGTTAGGTTAAGATGAGGTCACGACATCAAACAACCATAAAAAGCTCAAATAAACATTCCACTAGTATATATATTAACATAAACAACTTCCTAAATAACGTAAAACACATTACAGTTATGTCGCATATGCCGTATCTGTTGCACACACTGACAGACATGTGTGTGTGTGTGTATGCATGTATGGCGCATATGTTTATATTCCGGAATATGAAACTCATCTTAAGTCTATAATTTATTTTTTTTTTTTTTTAAATATATTTTAATTACTTTACTTAAATTATTAAAAAAAAATATTTTTATTAGATTTTTTTAGACTAAATCTTTAGCAATTATATTCCGAAATGGAAATAAATATTCATAACTTATTTTTACTAATTTTTAAAAATTTATTAATAATAATTTTTATTACATTTTTTTTGAGACTAAATCTTTAGTAATTTGTAAAATTTATTTAAATTATTTGATTTATTTAAAAAAAAAGATTAATAAATTGTTTTTATTGAATATTTTATTTCAACTTGAGCCTAGAAAAGTAATTTGATCATAATGTAGACAATTTCCGACTTGAAGCATAAACAATATACCTTTCAAATTTCACTTGAAGTGGAGATATTCCCTGGTCTGGCTCTGGCACATGTTTTCTGTCTAAGGAAATCGAACCTGAAGCTATATACAAAAATATCTAGTTCCCCATTAACTGTAAACATTTCTTCTTTATATATACACAGATGACATTAAGGCACACGATGGCAGAGTCACCAGCCTCGATTTGGGCGAGACGGGTCGCGTGCTGGTCACTGGCGGCGAGGATCGCAACGTCAATCTCTGGGCCATTGGCCAAGACGAGTGCTTTATGGTTTGTATATGAACTCTATGATATATAAAGAAAGTATATTTCATATATTTCTACTCTCCCTTTCTAGTCCTTGACTGGCCACAATCGCTCCATTGAGTGTGTTCGCTTTGCCTATAAGGATAACTTTGTCTATTCAGCCGATGACATTGGCATAATACGTCGCTGGGATCTGAATGCCCAGAAAATCTATTCAACCCTGAATGGGCACATGAAGAGCGTGCGCACTTTAGATTTCAATCCGTCCGGAGAGTACGTCGTATCGGGCAGCAATGATACAACGGTTAGGTAAGTCGACAGCTACTCAGCTCCCCCAAATGCCAACTCGAGCCGATCCTTACCTCTGACATAATGCGCTCGTTCCATATCAATATCATTCCACACTCCACTTTTGGTTATATGAGCCGCGAGTTCTGGTTTGAAGTGCGACAACAACAATATTTTCCGTCTCACTGCCATTCATGAAAGAATGCACGGAGATCTTTTTATAAGGAATTGATAGAGACTTGCATTGCTTAATGTTTATATATATATATATATATGTATGTTATAGTGCACTAAAGTCTTTATCAGTTATATATATAGAGATCCAGCTGATTTATATATATATATGTATATATACAGATGTCTATATTATAAGCCATTCCATTCGCTTTCGTTTTATAGACTTTTCACTCATGACAAATTTGAATAGGGTTAGAACTTTGAACCGGACAAGTCTATAAATATATTTATCAATATATTATACTACTATATATATATATATATATGTACTATATATGTACATACTACTATATATCACACACGTATATACGTCAATGGGCAATTCTTTCCGGCTCCAAATCAGTTCTATTTGCTATTTTTACGTTCATTTATATCTAAATATTTATATATATATTCATATCTTCAAGTTTGGCGCTGATTATCTTTTTGTTACTCGCGATTCTCCGCCGTAGTTATCACGGAAATTGAACCATGATTTGCACTATTACTTTTTCTAGACTATTATGTAAAATAGTTAAACGTCGATCTTTATTCATTAAAATTAGACAAAAGAACAGTTACAATTAGAGTTATATCAGAGTTATATAAATGGGTTGATTGCAATATTTTTATACCACCGCCTGGTTATGTTGTCATATTATATATGTCTATATATATATATATATATATAGTGTGTATGCGTGTGTATATGATGATTTTCTCGCCTGGTGCCAAATTTACAATTTGGCTTTGGAGTCCTTGAGGTCGACATAGGCGCCCGAGATCACCTCCTTGCCGGTCTCGACGACTAGCGTGCGGAAGTGAATGCGTGCGCCCTCCTTCCACATGTCGATCTTGAGGGTTTGTCCGGGCAGCACGGGGCCCGAGAAGCGCACCTTGACCGCCTTGAAGAGGGCGCTGTTGTTGTCCGCGTATTTGCTGAGCACGGCACGCACCGAGTAGCCGAGAGAGCAAAGTCCGTGTAGAATGGGCGTATTGAAGCCGGAGAGGCGTGCAAAGTTGGAGTCGATGTGCAGTGGGTTCAGATCACCGGAGAGACGATAGAGTGCCGCTTGATCCTCGCTCGTCTTGTACTGCAGGGAGGAGTCGGGCGCCCGCTTGGGGGCCACAGCCAGCGGCACAACTCCGGCAATGGGCTCCTTCTTGCCGCCGAACTTGCCAGCGCCAACGACAAAGATGGCGCTCTGGTTCTTGACCAGCAGGCGGCCGTTCTCGTCGTACGACTCGCAGCTGGTCACGACGACGGCGCCGGAGCCCTTGTCCATGACATCGAACACCTTGCCCTTGGTCTGCAGCCTGCCGCTGGTGGGCAGCTCGTCGACAATTTCCAGGTACTGCTCGCCGTGCAGTATGTTGGTCAGATCGGCACTGTTATTGGGCAGCGCCGTGGACACCAGTGGGCTGGTCATGGTCAGCAGCAGGCCGGGCAGCACGAAGAACGAGGGAATCGCTGAGAAGTCGCCGTCGTTCTCGTACAGGAAGCGAATGTCGTTGGCGTTTTTGGTGGAGGCGCCAATGCCCAGAGCGTAGAGGATTAGTTCCTTGTTGCCGAAGGAAAAGCTCTCCTCAATGGCATCCTTTTCGCCGGACTTCAGGTTCTCGAGCACTTCGAGCAGCGAACCAGATGCCTCGGCTATGGAATTGGTGTGTGCTGCCTGCGACATGTCTGTCACCTTGTTCCAGGAATCCTGCACGTACTCCAGCGTCGAGGGCTCCTCCAGCGATGGGCGCACCACGCAGCCCTTGCCGCGCACTGTGTGCACCTTGGTGGCCCAGCCGGCGGCGCTTTCGATGTAACTGCCTGTTGAGCAAACCAAGGGAGAAAGTTGAGCATGAGAAGAGGAATATGCATGGATTATCCATACGCACCATTATCCTCGCAGGACTCGTGGCACAGATAGACAACAACGGGCGCAATGAGGCTGGGCTTCAGCTCCTGGAAGAGGATGTCGGGCAAGATGCCTTCGGTCATGCGGCTAGCTGCTGTTGGAATGATTACGTTGCAGTGAATGTTGTTCTTCTGGCCCTCGATGGCCACCGTGTTGGCCAGTCCCACCAGGCCCATCTTGGCCGCCGAGTAGTTGGCCTGGCCGAAGTTGCCGTAGATGCCCGAGTTGGAGGCCGTCATGATGATGCGTCCAAAGTTCTGGGCCTTCATGTGCGGGAAGGCGGCCTGGGTGCACTTGAAGCTGCCCTTGAGGTGCACATCGAGCACCAAATCCCAGTCCTGGTCCGTGGTCTTGACCAGGCTGCGATCACGTAATATGCCAGCATTGTTAATCAGAATGTCGACACGTCCGAACGCCTTGATTGCCGTATCGACGACCTTTGCACCGTCAATAACGGAATTGTAGTCGGCGACCGCTTCGCCGCCGGCCTTGCGTATCTCCTCGACGACCACGTCGGCGGCCCGCTGAGAGGCGCCCTCGCCCGCATGACTGCCGCCCAGATCGTTGACCACCACCTTGGCGCCACGCGACGCCAGCAGCAGGGCGTACTCCCGTCCGAGGCCAGCACCAGCGCCGGTAACGATCGCCACACGGCCATCAAAACGCAATTTAGCTGAAGACATTTTCTCTGCACGTATAGACACCTGTCTGTGGTATAAACTTGTTCTCTCCAATCCGGATACCGATGCAATCAACTCTCGACTGGACTGTGAGACGGCTATAAATGAAAAAACAGTTTCTGTGCTCTCAATGGTCGTCGAACTTTCAACCTCAGACTAAGCTCTATATATATGTATTGGAATATATTGGCTGATAGGATATCAGCTTTAGATAAGATTAGTTACATTAAACACACAGAGAACTCTCTCTCTCTCTCTCTCTCTCTGTGTGTGTGTGTTAATGCATAGATTACTTTGATTTTACATTAAGAAAACTTTGATTACGTGTCTGAAAACTTTTGGAATGTTGGATCGAAGTCCTATGTGGGCATATACAATTTTAACAATGCCAATTGAATGAAACATACGTTTTTGTTTAACTTAAACTCACATATATATACATATATGAATGACCAACACACACACACACACTTACAGAACATACATTAATAAGCCCTAATGCGCGAATAATTTACCTTTATCTCATGTATTGGCTGTTTAAGTGAAGAATTATCTTTGCATCGCCGGTACAAAGTGCACTTTAAATTATCGATAAGCCAATTGCAAAATGAAAACAAAAACTGGATTACGGACAGAGGTTCACAGCAATTTTTATATTGCCAGACCGTGGGAAGTGATGGCATGTCAGGCGATAGTCGCTATTTTCTACTCACTCAATACTATCGCACAGGGCTGCGACTTGTATATCGATATCGATGAGGCGCGTACTTTGAACAGCTTACATTTACAGACCAGCCGATACGTCGTTCACTCTTTGCCGATGCTATCGAACAGTGTGTTACAGTGCTGCCACTTATTTATCGATGCGAATTAGGCGCCAATTTTAAATTGTTGCATATGTATTTATTTGTACGTGCATTTGGTTATACTTTTAGACTTTGGGATGTGCAGAACGAAAATAAATGCATTAAAGTTTGCAAAGGACACATATCGCACGTGAATTCAGTAAAGTTTTCACCTGATGGACTGTGGATCGCTTCCGCTGGGCTGGAAGGATCAATATTAATATGGGATATACGCAAAAGCAAGCAGATAATGGAGTTTGTTGCCGAGCCACCCGTTACAGCCATCACATGCATACAATTCCATCCATTTGAGTTTCTGCTAGCTGCGGGCCGAGTGGATGGCACAGTGTCCATCTACGATCTGGAGCACCAGCAGCTTGTCTCGCAGACAACTCATTTCTATGGTCAGGCTATCCGTTGCATAACATTTAGGTAAGTCAGCATACATCTACTATAGTACTTAGCTAATCACTCTCTTTTTGGCTAATCTCTCATTAGCGAGAATGGCGAGTGCCTGTTTGTGGGCAGCGCTGCGGGAATATCTGTGATTGGATGGGAACCAGACCGTGAACTAGATCACATCAAAAGTAGTTGGGCCTCATTGGCTGACATGAAAGTGATCAAAAATAAGATTGTAAGTTGTCTAGCAAGTGAGCCATATATTATAGCTATATTAATATATATTTGCTTTGCAGATCTGTGGCTGCCATGAAATCGATACCGTGTCAATTAATACAATTAGCCTTGATTGTGTGATACCGTTTTATCAGCCGGCAAATTCTCAGCCCAATTTCAAGCATAACTCAACCAATCGCAAGAGCTTCTCGCGCGGCACCCAAAAGTTTAGAATATCGATGGGTGGCGCCAAGCCGGCCAAGGTGGAGGAAGAGATAGAAGACAATAAGAGTCAAACTTACGACGATCAATCGTCACCAAATTTGAGTCTGGAAGTTGTCAATGAGGCTGCACTGGAGCATATCGAATCAACGTCCCTGTCCTCCCTGCATAATCTGCCCTATAGCTACGGCGTAGACATGGGCTCCAGTCGCGTCCTGAACGTTTATGGGCATAGCTCATTGCACGTGGCGGACGACTACAACATCTACCCAATGGATAAGGCTGAGAGTGTCAACGATTTGGAGTATAGTCCCAACGACAGCAATCCGCCAATTCTGAATAATTACGATAATTGTGAAATGGCCGAAGACTTCCCAGTCAACCAGAACTATACGGCCAGCAACTACAAGACAGTACCTGCATCGACAATAAACGCCTCATCGAAGTCAATTAAGAAGACAACAACCACTTTGCACAAACGGAATACGGCTATGAGCAATACCAAACAGACGTCGACGGCAATATTTGGCAGCAATAAGCTGGGCCAGGCGTCCTCGGTCAGTTCCATGGAATTGCACAAGCTCGACGATAATATGGTACTCAAGAAGTCGACGTCCACAACGGTGGTCAACAAGAACAAGCGCACGATGATGGGCACGCAGAGCCAGTTCTACAAGGAGAATGCACAGCAGAAGAACATTAGCGTGGAGATTATAACGAAGCCGCCAATGCGATCCCGCACGACCCTCGATATGCGCTCATCGGCGCAGCAGTCGAAGGCGCAGGAGAAGCAAACGCATGTATGCATTGCCCGGAATAGTCTACAAATATATTCTATAATAATTGTCTAATTGCAGCAAACAATGAATTACCGTCCAGATTTGATACCCACCTCGGGCAAGAATATGAATCGCAATTTCATTGATGAACAATATGACTTCGATATGCTCTCGCGCTCACACGAGGCTGTGCTCCAGGAGCTGAGCAATCGTCAAGCGAGTCTCGATTTGCTACGCAATTCGACACGGTGAATATTAGATTTATATATACATATATAGGAATACTTATAGATTTCTTATCTGTTTGCAGTGTGAATGATGTGCTAAGTGCACTGAGATTGGCCAAAACCGCAGGACGCTCCATTTTTATAGATCTTTTAGGTGCAATACTGGAGAAGCCGTAAGTTGCAGTTGTGTGTGATTATATTAGATTGTTCGTTAGATTGTCTATCGTTCTCTTTGTATAGATCCTCGCTAAACCTGGACTTTTGTACATTTGTATTACCAGAACTGTATGAGTTGTTGCAGAGCCAACACAAGTTGTAAGCAAATCACATTTTAATTAACTTTGATTGCAAATAATATAAATTTGGCTGTTTGCAGTCATTTCACGCGCTCCTGCGATACGCTGCGCATCATATTATCCAACTTCTTGCCAACGATCCAAGAAAATCTGGACTCTTGGGCTGCCAACGGGCTGGGCGTCGATGTGACACGCGAGGATCGTCAGCGCAAGTGTCTGGAATGCCAAAGATGGTTGTTGCAAATCAAAAATCTGCCCGAATCCATACATTTCGGGTCGACGCTGTCACAGCTACAAAACATGATTATTTTTTAACAAAAAAAAAGTTAATGAAAAAAACTTAGTTAAACAAAGCAAAGAAAAAGCAAAACAATTGTCCAGCATTACAAATGATTTACATACATATTATATACATATATTTATATATATATATTAATTTGTTGTTCAAACACTAATTTATATCATTTATATTTAAGACTTGATAATTTAAATTTATGAAATTTTATGAAATATATATTTGTAATACAAATTTCATAATAATTAAAATCACAATTAATTGAATTTTCTTATTGAATTGCCGTTGAGCCGAAAGCCCTGACCATATTGCTAATGGCTTATATGTATATACCGTTATATGGAGTCTGTGTCTCTTCTCTCTCTCTCTCTCTCTCTCTTTCTTTCTCTTTGTTTTCACATGCAAATCACAAAATGCATTTTGTCGCAGTCATCGGAGCGTAGCTTGGACAAGTTCGAGCTGCTTTTGTTCTGAACTTCAAAGCGAATGCAGTTTTATGTGGTGTGAGTGGGTGTGTGTATGGGTGTGTGTATGCCTGTGTGTGTGGGTGGGTGTGTGTGCGAAACTGAGTGCGTCTGTGTGTTAAATGTGTACAAAATGCTATCAATTTTAGGTGGCGCATCCGCACTCCAATTCGAGTATTGACTTGAGTTGCTCTGTAAATATTTTGAGCTAATGCTTAGTTGTCACTTATGGTTATACATGTGCATATATTTTGTTATATTATATACATATATCAGAATTATATATCAGTTTTTAAAAATGTATTTTCCTTTGAGAGATATTCTCTACTAAATTTTAATGCGCTAATCTTGAAGACGCATTTTGGGCATATTTTTTAGGGTCTTAAAACATTTTATTCAAGAAAATTTTTTTAAACGTTAAATTCTTGAAAGTTTTTTTTTAAATTAAATTTTTTTTTATATAAAATAATGTTTTCATAAAAATTATTTTCATAAATTTTTTTTAAATAAAATTTTGTTCAATAAACTTAAATAAATTTTTTTGTTATATTATTTTATACATTTAAAATTTTTTTTTAAATTATTTTTTTTTAAATAAATTTTTTTGAAAATATTTTTTTAATAACTTTTTTAAATGAAAATTTGTTAATACATTTTGTTTAATATTTTTTTTAAATACATTTAAAAAACATTTTTTTTAATACAAATTTTTGGAAGTATACATTTTTTTAATGAAATTTTACCTTTTCTTATTTAAGTTTTAGAGTAAACCTTAACAAGCTTTGTAATTGGATAAATGTTATAGATAATGATAGCCCCATAAAAGAGGATATCGAGAGGTAACTGATTTTGGCCTGTGAACGAGTTTTATGCAGTCAGTTATAGTTGTCGTCATTGGATCTAACATTTTCGACATGGGATTAGAGCAGCAGGCAATACCTCGCGCCGCAGCACATCATTTGGCTTTTTAGTGGGTATTCGAGTGGGTAGTTTGCTGCTTGACTTGAATTGTGCACTCTTGCGCTTCGCGGACTGCCTCAATAGAACGGGCATAGAATCATAATACAATTGCCTATTGAAGTTTAACTTACCATGTCGCCGGATTATTGTTGGCCATTTGCGTGGCTTCGCCTATTGGGCCAGTGGCAGCAGGTTGGCATCAGTCTATTTTAGCCAACTGGCAACTGCAGTTGGCATCGGATCGAGATGGAATTGAAGAGTTTGTTCCTGCTATGCTCACTGCCGATGCTGGTGGCCGCAGAGCCTGGCTACGAGCACGGCAATCGGAACGCTGAGCTCGAGCAAGCGGACAGCATTATGGACGTGGAGGCGGCTGAGTCGGTGGAGCATGGAGCAGCGGGCAAGCAGCTGCGAACAGCTGGCAAATCCTCGGCTCGCTATGCGGACTACGATTACTATACAACAGGTCGGCGCACCAATGACAATGCGCCAGGTGAGAACGATCTGAGTGGCGCCGCAGCGATACGTACGTCTGGGAGAGACCAGAGCTTGGGCTACACACGCAAGTCCGGGGATGACAGGATAGCCAACCCGTTGCCCTGGTATGGGCACTATACGGGCAAGTCGCTGGCCATGTATCCGTCCAGGTCATACGATCCGTACATCAGACGCTACGACAGGTGAGCTCAGTAGGAATCCGCATCATTTCCTTGATTTGCCATTACTCCTTTCCCTTCCAGATTTGATGAGCAGTATCATCGCGCCTATCCGCCGTACTATGAGGACATGTACGTGCATCGGCAGCGCTTCGATCCGTACGACAGCTACAGTCCGCGCGTGCCCCAATATCCGGAACCCTATCTGATGTATCCCGACCGCCAGCTGGACACGCCGCCAGTGACCGACTATGTCAAGTCACGGCGTGGCTATGTCGATGATCCCATGGCCATGCCCGTGCTCGACTCCTACAGCAACAAATATGTCTCGTCCAAGCTGCCGCAACAGCTCTCCTCGCCCCGCAGCCGCAACGAACGCGTCGTCTACTATGCCCACCTACCGGAGATCGTGCGTACGCCGTACGACATGCCCGTCACCCGTACGGATCGCAATGCAGCCGCCGCCGCCGCTGCAGCCGCAGCGCTCGTCGCTCAGCCCGCGCCCTTCAAGCCCAACAAAAAGAAGTCGAAAACTCTGCAACGAAGCGACAATTCGACCAACTATAAGCAAATCTTCTAAGTGGCTTAAGCTCGACCACGCGAATATTGTTCAATGGCATTTTTCCATTCTTCTTAGAGATTTCTTTACTCTTCATTCTTTTTTTTTATATATGTTAGAATTTCATATATTTTTATAAATTTTAATACAATTTATTATTATTATTAATTTTACGTTTTTTTTCAAGCATTTTTTTGGCCGAGATTAAAGCTAGTTTTTAAGACAATTTTTTAACCAAAATTATAATAGTTTTTTTTTATAAAACAAATTTTTTTCTCAAAGTAACAATATCAACAAATAAAATTAAAATATATTATATATACGTATATGTATATTATATATAAATAAATATTTTTATATGCGTGTTCTGACTCGTCAGCCAAGAAACGCTTTATTTTATGGAATTTGTAAAAATTTCTAAAAATAAAAATATATTTTTAGAAAATAGACACTAGGAATGTCCTGTTAACGGATATTACGCTTTTTTTTTTGCCCAAAGAAATGAAGAGACACAGGAAAGCAAGTTTTTTACCCTAAGAGCTGTTGGGATCTATTGGCTTTTAAGAACCTGACCTGAACTGATGAGCAGAAGTAGCTAAGACTAAGCTAAATCTATTCAAATATCAATATTTTCATATTTCCATGCCAGATCTATCTCTAGAGTGCTCTAAGGAGGGAAGCTGAGGGAAGGATTCAACAGAGCTATACACTTAGATAGATAAGAGACTCTTGATACCAAGACTCTTTAAAGCTGAGTCTATAAGTCTATATATCTATAATAAATTCTTAAGAAACCCTGAATAAGCAAACTTTGCATCATTGATGAACTACATTTATGTTAGTTCATGCTCTCTCACCCTCCATCACACACTCATTCCCAGTGCCTCTCCTAAGCTTGAATGGCGACAATTTCTGTGCGCTCAATGGCCCGAGTTTGGCCAGAGCGCATAACTCTTGGCAGAGGCATTTCATCAAGTCTTTACCCTGGAGTCTCGTTAATTACACAATTCCATTATTTTTTCTGCTTGCAGATAGTAAAGTTTGCGATTTCTGCAATTTAACTTTCCCGCTGCCAAAACAAACGAAATAAAATAAATGAAGAGAACAAGAAAGATTCGTAATTATGTGCTTATGTACGTGGTCCATGAGCACATCCATCTGAGAGAGAGAGCGAGAGAGAAAGAGAGAGAGAGAGAGAGAGAGAGAGAGCGCTCCTTGGGTCACAGCTTTTAGTCATTTGGTTCGGCTTGACAAACCCGCAACAACGAAAAGGACTACAAAAAGGACAACAAATGCTTCTGTAATGCATGGACACGTACAGCTAATTAATGTGCCTTTCATTCCCACCACATTTGTCAGTTGCGAATTAAGCGATCTAATCGCATATGTCATCCACTTTGTGACACATGTCAGCTGGTAAATGTGTTCTGTTACGTGCCAGCTGGCAAAACACCATGAAATATGATCGAATATTATGTGGCCAATATGAATGGGGCCATTGTGTGCCGAGCAGTCTGCCATACTTATGAGGAAGGCTACAAAATGCCAGGCAGTAGACCTCATTGTAAGTTGCATGTTCAACTAAATCTTGGAGTTTAGAATCTAAACTACGAACCTATTACAGTTAGAGAAAAGTTCGTGCTAAAGCTCATGTTAAATTTAGTTGGTGAATTACAATCAAGAAGTTCATTGTAAACCTTGTTAAAGTTCTTTGGTGAATAACAAAGTAAAAGTTCGTTGTAAAGTTCATGTTATAATTCATGTTAAAGTTTTTTTTTGGTAATTTCATAGAAATTGTACATTGTAAACTTCGTGGCCCATTTCAATGAAAAAGTTCATGGTAAAGTTCATGGTAACATTTTTAAAGGGATTTTTATGAAAAAGTCCATGGTAAAGTTTGTTTTGTGGGATTTCAGTGAGAAAGTGTATGGTAAAGTTTCTGTCAAAGCTCATGTTAAAGCTCATGCTAAAGTTTTCTAACTATCTTTGTATAAAGCTCATTGTCAACTTCATGGTAAAGTTATTCAGGAAATTTAAATGCCAAAGTTCATTGTAAATATGATTGCTTGATTGGCAAATTTGATTGTAAAGCTTATAAAGGATCAAGTTAATGTTCATTTCTCTTTAACTTGACTTCAGAGTATTTCGTATTCGACTCCACTCAAAAGCTTCATCTCGCTTGGCTATTTACGAGCTTATTTTGGTTGTTCTATTCTTTGGCATTTCCGCATTATTACTCACAACTTGACACAGACATTTTCGCAGGTCACCAGCGAGCACACACACACACACACACACACACATATCGAAATGAACACATAAACACATAACATAAAGTTGGAAGAGAGGAGAAACGCGACAACTGGCTGCCCCTTGTGGGACATTTTGCATGGGCCATAACCGAGCCGAGCTGAGCTGAAGCGACGGCGGCACAGGAAACCTAATGAGCGTACCGCCCACGCACTGAAACAGTTACAGGATATACACACATATATACAGCTTTATGTGTGACTGTGTGTATAGGTAGGACATGCCAATGGATGGCGAGGCATACAACAAAGCAATTTGGGCGGCTCGTCCAAGGACAGAAACAATAACAATGATGCACGCGATACTTAAGAAAGTTTTGACCCAGCAACAGGGCGTGGTGTAGTGGGCGGTGCGCAGTGGGGGACGGGGGCGTCGCCATAATTAGAATCATTGAAATACATGGAAGCATTCAAAGTTCATTTGCTCAGTGAGGCAGCACGGTACAAAAGTGTCCATTCGCACGACATATGACCTCCTCCAAGTGTTTGTGTGTGTGTGTGTGTGTGTGCTGGGAGGTGTTGTGGCAAATGAGAAAACAATGCCCGAATAACGACTCTCCGATGTGCATTAAAAGATTTATTTCTTTGCGAATAAATGAAGTTCGTTTTTTTTTATGGTTTCGCTCGCTGCGTACGGAAGCTTCGATGCCGATTAGAGATGGGCGTGGCGTTAATTTTAGGCACGATTTTAAGATATTTTTAGATATCTGAAAAGATAATAAATTTTTAATAAATATAATAAAATGTGTTGATTTTAGATTATTTATAGAATTTTATTTTAAAGTATTTTTTAAAATAATTTTTTGATATAACTTTGAAAGCATTTGGTGAAATAAGCTGATTTTAGATTATTTATAGTCGTATTTTATTTATTTATATATATTTTATATATTTATTATGTATATTTTTGTATATTATTAGAAGATTTTTTTGGCTATTTATATTATTTTTATTATTATTATTATTATTATTATTATTATTATTATTAATATTGTTATTATTATTGTTATTATTATTATTACTATTACTTTTATTATTATAATTATTAAAATTATTATTATTATGACTATTATTATTGTTATTTTATTTTTTTTTATTACTATTACTATTGCAGCTATTACTTTTATTATTATTATTATTATGCCTATTATTATTGTTATTATTATTTTTTTTTAGTTCTTAATACTTTAATTTAAATTTAATTATTATTATTTTATATATTTAACTTCTCTATTCCCTTTTCACTCAAACTCTTGCCCTCGTAAGTATGCAGCAGTTTCTGTATCGTGTCACGCGCTCATCTCTAGTGTTGTGCTTACCTTTAACTTTGCGCACATTTCGGTGGGGACATACATTAAGCACACACAGAGATGTCCTTTGTTTGAGCACATGAAGTATTTGTGTTGCTGTTGATATATGTATGTGTGTGTGAGTGAGTGTGTGTATATATGTGTCTGTGTGTGTGTGTGTGTGTAATCGCTGAGTAGTTAAATGCTGTTCAGCTATATTTATGTGGGTTGCAGCCAGTTTAATGCGCTTTCGCCAACGCAACTCAACAAATCACCGCAAATTTATTTGTGCGATGCAAACAGCTAACACACACATATATATATATATTTATATAAGTATATATATATGCATATATATGCAGCTTTAATCTATAAGCTACAAGTAATTAGTAAATGCAAAAGTCAATACCTATTTTTTTTTCATAGAATAAAAATGCATAAAAAAGTTTTTTTTTTAAGTTTACTTTGCGCGAGGTGTGTTCCAAAAGTATGGGAAATATTGAATTTCCTCGGCTCAGCTATGAATCTAACTTGTTCCCAAACTGATGATGCTTAGCTAATATTCATCAGCTGAAGAAGCTCAACTCTAAAAAGCAGCTATAGAAAATATATTTAAAATTGTTAATTTTTTAAAATTTTATTTAATTGTTTTTATTATTATACATATATATGAAAAAAAAAACATAAATCCAGCTATTTTTATTATATAAACTCAGAGCTAGCATAACTTTTCATACACACCTCGTAGCACACAATTAAGCTGATGAATGGAAAACAATTATGAATTAATTTTGCAATAATTACAGATTATTAAATTGTAAATATTTAAAGCTGAGTGGGAATTAAGAATTTTAAGCTGTAAATTTAAAATATCCTGTGAAAAAATATAAGTTTTATTCTATAAGTATATACATATTTAAAAAAAAGTTCAATAGAAAATATAAAAAAATATTTTTGTATAATTTGAAGATGGACATCAAATATACATGAGTATATGCAAAATATATAATATAATATAATAATATGAATTACAAGAATAAGAACTGAAGTGTGAAAAAGGTTTTCCTATAAATGCTCATAGTTTTGCTAGTCTAATCTTAGTCTTCACTGCATTTTATATAAACTTTAATTGTTGATTTTTTTTTTAGTTTTCAACCCTTAAGCAACACTGCAAACTAGTGTTGCTAAGTAATATGAGAGTTTGATAAGAAAAACACGTGTCAATTACCCTCTTGGTCAGCCTTAGCTTGCGTGCACCAAAGTGGGTGTGGCAGGCGAGTATGAGTGTGAGTGTGAGTATGAGCGGGTGTGTCCATGTGTGTGAGTGTGTGTTGGCAAATGCAAAACCTATAAATCTTGATAGAACACATTATTGATTGGCGCTAGCCATAGCATGGCTGTGGGGGAGGACGTCGAACGTGGGCTACACGCAAATGGACATATGGAGAAGCACATATTATGCATATGGATGGGCAGTTGTATTATTGTCAAAAGATATGAAAGGGCAACCCAGAGACAGAGACAGAGAGAGAGAGAGGGGCCGACGAGACGAGCCCCAGTGCGTATAATAGGATAAATAAATAATTCAAATAAATAACGCCGAAATAAAATCAAATGCAATGACGAATTATGATACAATATAAGTGTGTGTGTGTGTGTGTGTGTGTGTGTGTGTGGGTGTGTGTGTGCTGTCCCAGTGTTGTCCCGTATGATTGGGGCGCTCGTAAATCACTGACAATAGGCCAAACGAGCCGAGCTGAGCAAACACCCCTCTGGCTCTGATTAGAGCACTACAAGTCAAACTGCTCTCCCGCCCAGCGCTGGGCTGGTGTCAAGTGCCAAGGGCATTCCGCATATATACATATATATATTTAGTATATGATGTAGGCTGATGAAGTCGACCAGTGCTCAGCTCAGCTCTGCTCTTTTGTCATAAATATTAAACGAACTTATCTCTTTCGTCTTTGTTTGCGAAAAAATTTATCATTTGAGCCAAGTTTGTTAATTATTTATGCTGCCATGTTTCATATTTTGCTGGCCGCTGCAGCTGATTTATGGCAGCGGAGACAACCCATACACATGCCCACATAACTAACTATACATATCTAAAATTTATATATATATGTCTGTGGTATATATATATATATCAGATTGTCTGACATGTGACACTGCATTGCCTTGGGGACTCGAAAGTTTCAGTTCGATTTGTTATCAGTGAACGGCGACTCTTAATTTGATCTTTGGCTTTGCAGTTGGGGAAAGTAAGCGAAATTAATTTTGAAATTCATTTTCCGATAGCTGGATGGACGGACGAACTAATGGTTGATCGGACAGACAAACGGACGAACGGGCGGACATAGACATAGGCGGATAGACGAACGGACGGATAGATGGACAAAGGGACACACAGACGGAAAAACAAGCGGATAGACGGACGTACGGGCGGATAGATAGATGACAAATGGATCGACGGATAGACAGATGGACGCACGGGAGGGACAGATGGATAGACAGACGGATAGACAGACGTACGGACGGATATTCAGTCGGATGGATGGACAAACGGACAAACTGACAGACAGATGGAAGGACAAACGGGCAGACGGATGGACGGACGTACGGATGGACGGATAAACAGATGAACACACGGACGGACAGACACACAGACGGACAAACAGGCGGCTGGATGAATGGACGGATTGAAGGACGAATAGACTGAATAGACTGAAGCACTTGCGGACGGACAAAAAGATCGACGGATAGACAGACGACGGACGGACGAACAGACGGATGGTCAGACAAGTGGATTAACGAACGGACGATCTGATGAACGGGCAGATGGATAGATGGACAGACGGACGGATGGCTGAATGGGTGAATTGATAGATGAACGAACGTGCAGACGGATAGACAGATAGTCGGGCTAACGGGCAAATGAATGGACGGACGGAGGTATAGAAGGACGGACGGAGAGGTTAGTGACTCAGTTCGTCTTTCTCTTCAAGAGCGCCTCCTTCTGTTTGTTTCATAAATGTTAATTAATCCTGGAATTCCCATTTTGAATACGAGTTCTTATCGATGCACTAACATCCGTAACTTGTATTCCATTATTTTGCAAATTCCCATCTCGGATTTCTTCAATATTTCAAATATTGTTCTTTTTATGTGAACTCATTGGAAATTGTGTTCGTTTCAGCGCTGTACATAGGAGTCTCTGGGTAAATGAAGCTCTATAATTTAGTTGTACATAGATGCTGATTTATTGCTCTACTTAGTTAAGAGACGCCTTCCACGCCTCCCCGATGCGAGTTTGGGATATGGCCATTGATAGAGGTATGTGAGTGAGAGAGTGTGTGTGTGAGTGTTGTGTTGTTCTATCATGTGCTGTGCTCAGATTCGATGCGGTCTCAATGTCGGCTTTGGTGTCCATCTGTGTGTCGGAGTTCGTCCGTTCGTTCGCTTCGATATTGTTGAAGTGCAATAAAGTCGAATTTAATTGCCCGTTTGAAATGAGCAAACTTAATGGACAATGACTCATTAACACTGACACGTCAAACAATAATGGCGTGTCTGGCTGTTTGGCGAAAAAGGAAAAGGAAAAGCGGAAAGGCGGAAATTGAAATAACGCTTCCTGCGAAAATAAGGACGACGCACAAGCAAGCAAGCGAGCGGGCGAGCGAGCGAGCAGCAGCGGCACGTCCAAAGAGTCAGCCGTCGCAGTGTCCATGTTCACGTTCACGTCCCATGACAAAAGCTTGACTAGCCGAGCCCCCCCGAAACGCACACAGGCACATCAAAAGAATGGCAATACACACTCACACACACTCACACACACACGCAACGCAGAGCACAAAAAAAAAGCAATTAAGGACGTTGAAAGCAATCTTAAGCGCTGGCTGACGGTGACAGTAACGATGACAGAGGCAGGAGCAGGCGCACCAACTGAAGGGCGACTGCATGTGAACTCTGATGTATGTGTCGTCCTTCCGTGAGGCTCTTAAGGATGTGACATGAAATGCTTATCAGCTGGCACAGGCCCGAGCCCAACTTTGTGTGTGTGTGTGTGTGTGTGTGCCACTCACTCATGCCCACGCCCACGCGCCCCGCCTTTGAAATTAGTTTTCCCACAGTTTTATCTGTGCTCTGTCTCTCAATTAACCAAGCAACTGCCAAGGATTCAATCAAAATGTAGCGAGCGCTTCGCTCTTTAACTGAACTGAACTCCGGGGCGAGAAAACTATTGAGCCTCCATTGAGTGGCAGCGACTAATGAATAATGCCTGATTTTTCGAAGCGACCAAGAACTGCGCCGCCATCCATACCAATGAGGTGGCGCTTGGGCCACCTTTGTGGGCCACTTCAACGGCCGCTAAGCACAACATATGGCCCAGCCCAGTTGATTGCAATGCAAAACGAGTCAACAAGCCAATAAAAGGACAACGGTTAATTATCTATGCTCGGGCAGAGCAATGAAAATAGACGTGATTTATGTAACTCCGAGAGAGTTTTCTGAAATATGTGTGGTCGATGCTCTTTAGAGGTAAAGTACTTAGCCATAGATGTGTTTGGTGATATAATGGGAGCTCTGGACTATATTTTGATATATCCGATAGTATATAGATATCTATACCTTTATCAAGAAATAAGAACAGTTGATATAGAAACTGCAGTTCTTGAGCTTTAGGCAGCTATCCAGGCGAAAGTATTCGGGAGAAGACCTTAAGCGTACAGCCCAAGCTGAGTGAGGCTTAAACTGACCCAGCGAGAGCAATACAGTTTTCGATAATTATACTTGGGTAACTGTTTAAGTTATCAATAAGCTGAAATGACTGAAATATTCTATAAGATGTACCATTTAGTTGTAAATATTCTTTTGCATATAAAGAAATAGAGAATTCAAAAATTAAAGAATTCTAGGATTCATAACTTCTTTGTTATTCATTTTCAAATACTTCTTTTGACCCGAAATCTGATGTAAACATAATATAGTAGCTATAGCACTCTGATTAGCCACAGGGTGGGCCAAAAGAAGACACAGAAAAGTCACTCGGCAGCAACATGCATCTGGCAGTGGCTTCCTGGCACTGCTGAACTATCATACGTTATCAATAGACTAGTTCTAAGACAACTCTAAAATGCAAAGCATACAAACACGTTTCTAATTGTAAACTCATATATATATATATATGTATCTATCAACATTAGCCTTAAGTCAGCCCAAGGAAGACTCCTTCGATAGCTCAAATTGCCCCTTACAATAGGGGCAAAGTAAAACTTTAAAGAACTACATATATCTCCTAAGTGGCTCTAGTATTTTATGGAATTTCTTTTTGCAGGTCATCAAAGGTAGCATAAGGCTAACTGTCAAAGTGCTGAACTAAAAGACACGACTTAGTTCAGGACTTTGAAACTCAGCCTTAGTGCATTCAGGAAATAATTATATAATATATTTAGTTATATAGTTTTATATTCTTTAAGTCATATATTCTATCCACAGTTCATTTGCCTTAAGTAATTAATCATATACAACATGATATGGTCGCTCTCTCTAAACCTTATATTCCAAATCTTAGCCCATATCCTTTTCTTATATAAAACATAATATTTGATAAATTTCCATTAAATATATAAAAGGAAAAGTATTTGTTTTCTGCTGGCTTTCTGGCTTACCTGCTCTCACAAATGTCATCTGTTATAATTTTACAAATCTAGGAGAGTAAAGCTAGTTAATGCCGCCGAACATCTTTTTTTTTATGCGCCGTTTGGGCTCCGTCCGTCCGTCCGTCCGTCATATTTTGGTTTTTGTTTTTATTTTCTTTTGAATTTTTCATAAAGACGCGCAAAGCGTATTCTGTGGACATTAAAATGCCACAAAGCGTTTTATAGTAATTTTTCATATTTTCAGCGGCTCGCGAAAGGACGCGCAAGGACGGCAAGTGGGAGGGTTTCGGCTGGGGTCTCCTTTCGCCTGGGTTGGGTTTGTGTTTGAGTTTGGGTTTGAACGTGGGTCGGTTGCTGGAATGTTGTCGACGACGTTGATGTTGATCTCGTGCTGTGAAGTAACACGGCACACGCATCTGGGCTGATAAATTTTTATCTTTGTATGACAAGTTAATAATGTGCCAGCCGAGGCGCGGGTGAGTGGGGTCGTGTTGCTTATTGAAATTTAGGCAAAGTATTTTCATGGAGTTTTAACGGATTTATTGTGATTTTTGGGTCACGTGACTTGTTGTGGAATGCCAACAGGGCGCTCCGCCCGTCCTTCCACGTTTCTGTTTGTTTTTTTTTTTTTGTAATTGTTTTTTCATTTGATTCATGCCCGCGATAGAGAAACAATTTGTGTTACACTGCACAAACATTAGCATATGTAGCATGTGTAGGATATATGTATATACATACATATGTGTATGTCTGTTTGTATATATGGCAACTTTATGGATATCGATTTCTGTGCGGGCGGCAAATATCGAGAGAGTAACAAATTAAAAAGTCACGCACATTCGACAGTTTGCGTAGCGCCAAAATTGTTTTACATTCATATCTCGGAAATTACGACACCCTGGGGAAGCGGGTGTTGGTCACTCGGACAGGCAGCCGTACGACCCGACCCATACCCACTCTCTCTACTCTTGAAATGCCACTTGCCGTTAAGTATAAATCTTGGCCAGAATCCGAATCAGAGGCCAAAGCCGAAATGTGTTTAGTATGCGTAGCACACGCCGCATCGATGGGATATTGGTGAGTGCGGCCAATGCCAATGATGCCTAGGTAAGAGCCACGACAGTTGAGCGTCTGATGTGGTTAGCCCGCTCACCCACTCACCCACTCGCCCGCTCACCCACTCACCCACCCACACATATCGAGAGGCACATGCAAGCTCGTAAAAAAATAAAAATTGTATTCGATTTTTAAGGGATTCTTTTCAATTTATTATACATAGTTGTGGCCCAATCAAGCGGGCTTTATGAATTTATATTCAAGCGGGATTACCAGAAGCTTAAATA
Source organism: Drosophila repleta (assembly GCA_018903745.1). Lineage (NCBI taxonomy): Eukaryota > Metazoa > Arthropoda > Insecta > Diptera > Drosophilidae > Drosophila > Drosophila repleta. The sequence goes on along the minus strand of JAEIGN010000750.1, from coordinate 764,363 downwards.
AATAAAATGTTACAAGCAATGCTCGACTATAGGAAGTGGGTAGAAGCCCCATAGATGCTCTGTTTATACTCTGTAGATACTCTGTAGATACTCTATACATACTCTGTAGATGCTCTGTAGATAGTCTGTAGATACTCTGATTATAGTCTGTAGATACTCTGTAAGTAGTCTATATATGTTATGTAGATACTCTACAGATATTTACATTCTCTATAGATAATACTAATTTTATAATACTACTATTGTTCTAGTAGTACCTCTCCTACTACTATTCTACTACTACCTCTGTTCTTCCACCACTATACTTCTACTACTACTACTATTCTTATACTACTATACTACAACCACTACTATTCTATCACTACTTGACAACTACTATTCTATTACTACTATTCTGCTACTACCATTCTACTACTATTCTATTACTACTATTCTGCTACTACCATTCTACTACTACTTCTACTACTATTTTACTACTTTTACTACTACTACTACTACTACTCTTACTACTACTTCTTTTACTACTACTACTACTACTTTTACTACTACTACTACTACTTTTACTACTACTACTACTACTACTACTTCTTTTACTACTACTATTTTACTACTACTACTCTTACTACTACTACTACTTTTACTACTACTACTACTACTACTTTTACTACTACTACTACTACTCTTACTACTACTACTACTACTCTTACTACTACTACTTTTACTACTACTACTACTACTTTTACTACTACTACTACTACTCTTACTACTACTTCTTTTACTACTACTACTTTTACTACTACTACTACTACTACTTTTACTACTATTTTACTACTACTACTCTTACTACTACTACTACTTTTACTACTACTACTACTACTACTTTTACTACTACTACTACTACTTTTACTACTACTACTACTACTCTTACTACTACTTCTTTTACTACTACTACTACTACTTTTACTACTACTACTACTACTTTTACTACTACTACTACTACTACTTTTACTACTACTACTACTACTTTTACTACTACTACTACTACTCTTACTACTACTACTACTACTTTTACTAATTTAATTGCTTTTTATAATTCTACTGCTAATTTCGCTCTCAAATAGTTTCTCAATAATTTTTGCTGCATACTTTTCGGGCTAATGCTGAGAATTTCATGTAATATGAGGTAGAGTCAAGGTAGATTTTTCTTAAACCTGTTTAATTATGAGACTCTCTGAGCTAGCACGCAGCAAATTTGAAATAAATCCACTGCTCTCTCTCTCTCTCTCTCTCTCTCTGGTTTCGCTCGAATTTTTTGAGATTTTCAATTTGCAGGAATTTCGGCGCAAATGATGTTGGCCTCAACCGAGTTGGGGTGGTGGGCTGGCTCGCTCGCTCGCTTTGCCGTTTTTACCCTTTCGCAAAACACATTTCTATCTGCAAATATCTCACATTAGTGCTCGTGCACGCATTATTCAGTTCATGCTTAATGGTTGGCTTTCATTTCGAGCTGCTGGGCAGCATTTGTATTGCATTGTTCGATGGCCAAGTTTTAGACGTAAAAATGATATATTCATATGGTATATAGGGCATACATAACATAATTTGATTGCCTTTTATGAGTATTATAGTTGGGAACTGTTGAAGGTGTTAAGGCTAAAGTATGGCCTGAAGCTAGGTGGTTCATCAATGTAATCTCAGCTAAACTATATAGGTATGTTCCCTGGAAGATTCCATACCTCTTCAATCTTAAGTTCTGGCTGAAGTTCATACTTTCTGGCTTCAGATATTGTGACCATACCATAAAGCTCACTTAGTTAACAATTCAGTTCTGCTTTGACAGCTGCTGCTCAGAGTCTCCCCAAAAATACTAAAATTCGGGAGTTATATGCGGCTAGGTGGACCAGCAGCCAGTCAGTAATTTGAAAATTGCGCTGGGTTATAAAATTTGTGTGTTTACCGCTTCATTGCCATGTATATATAAGTAATAGAAACAATTTATTGTACGCCAACTCCCACTCCGGCGCGTCTCCCCAGCCAGTCCGTGTTGGCCATCCGGCTGCTGCTGCTGCTGTTGCTGCTTAAATAAATGTAAATTTGCTCGATTCAGAAACAGAAGCAGTTTTCCTTCTGGCCATAATGACGGAGCGTCTACGCTGTTTGCCTTGAACTCTGGGGTCGGCATAGGCATAGGCATAGGCATAGGTCTAGGCCTAGGTGGGTTTGTCCTTTCTAAACGTTCTATAATTTGCTTATTATGCGCTTCATGCTGCTCGCTTTTATGTTTTGCCACTTTTTCTCGGCACCCAGAGCATAAAATACGCACCCTCTGCATACGCGTTCTCATTCTGCTTCTCCTTCTCCTTCTTCGCGTCCACGTTGACGACCCAGCCTGCCGTCCTTGCAACCATACGGAAACAGTCGCGGCAGCCAGGACCGCGGTGGTCCTTGGCCCCTTGCCCGGTAGCATCGTCAATGGTTCATATTTTGTCATAATTTATGTCGCTTTGGGTGTTGTTGCTGATGCCTCGGCCTTAACTTTGCCATCGGACCACAAGCAACCGCCCCCGCACCCACCCCAGCCACAGCCACGGCTTCTGCGGCATTGGCACTACCGGCGCAGGCACCGCAGCCGCAGCCAGGACACCTTTCATTTGTTTTTTTTTTCAGCAGTGGTTGATTTGCTTGCAAATTTATTAAAAATCTTCTGGTTGCTTCATTTTATTAGGGCATATCCGTCAGAAGACACTGTGAGCGCGATTTCCAGCGCATCCGAGGGCTGTCACAGAAGTACGGCAAGAGGGTGCCAAAGTGCAGAGTCTGATGAAAGCCTGATAGACTTTTTATTCGTTATTACTTAATTTACTTAAAAGCTATGAAGCTGTCAGCATTTTGTATCTTTATCAGTTAGATGAAGAAGATAGATAGATGCATAGACGGGTAGAAGCTTCCATAATATCTCTTCTATCTGTCCAATCTATGCTATACTCTATTCCATCCAACCTACTCTATCTAACTTATCTATCTTTTACATATCTAATCCATCTATCCTATCTGTTTATCCTACCTATCCCCTCAGAAAATCCTATATATACTATACTTTATATCTGTCTTGCGTATCATATCTGTTTATCTATCTTATCTATCTCTTATACTTATTCTTTAATTCATCTATATATCCAATTTATTTATCTCATCTATATATCCTATCTCTACTACTCTATCTATCTATCTATCTATCCATCTATCCATCCATCTATCTATCTATCCATCTATCCATCCATCTATCTATCTATCTATCTATCTATCTATCTATCTATCTATCTATCTATCTATCTATCTATCTATCTATCTATCTATCTATCTATCTATCTATCTATCTATCTTGTCTATCACACCAATCCCTAACTATCTAGCCTACCTATTTTATCTTTCGGTAAGGTCTGCCAACTCTTCCATCTTTTTATCCTATATATCTATCTACCTATTATATCTATATATATATCCTTTTCCATCCTTTTATCCTATATATCTATCTATCTATTATATCTATATATATCCTTATGCATTCTACCTATCCGAACTATCCCATCTATCTATCTATCTCTATCCAACTACCAAAGAATCATTAGACTCATATACAGTTTCCTAAAATATGAACTTCTCATGATATATAATAAAAGTATATCATGTCTACTTTCATCTTTTAAACACATCTTTAGATATTCAATTTTCGATTTCAATAATTTTTTATTTCCCATATAAGTGGATCTCTTTGGAACTTGCTCAATTGTTAGAGGCAACCCACTTGCCGCCGGCTACAGCCACCTTTCTGGTTGCCTGGCTGCTGTTCCCGTTTCCGAAACCCACTCCCAAAATTGCTATTCCCGTTTGCCAGTTGCGCCCCTTTGCGTGGTCGTCGTCGTCGTCGTTTCGCATGTTACGCATTTCCTCCTGGGATTCCGTGGCATCCATTGCGATGTTCTTTTGATATTGTAATGTGCATAATAGGATTTTTATGACACCTTCCACTGCGGCACTGGCAAACGCCAAAGGCGCTATCTCTCCCCCAGCCCACACTCTTGCCGTCAGATGGCTCCAGTTGCCCGGCCTGCCCCAGTGCTATCTACATTTTGATTGCTGCGCCCATCGCTTGTCACCAAAAAGTTGCAAATTTTATCGGCCGGATGTGTGCGCGGCATGCGGATTGTGTGGATTTGCATGAGATCATGAATTTCACACGATGGTAATGGCCACATTAGCATTGACTACACGCGTTTATGGCCATTAGATGGCACCCTCCATGCCAAGCCACCCCAGTCCACAGCCCACAGCTTCGCATCCAGCTCAAGTGCATGTGCTAAATTTTTAATATGCAAATTTCGCTGTTTGCCGCCCGCTCACCTTTGCCATTTCATTTACACTTGTGCTGCATATTTTATTGCCCGTTGTCTCTCTGCGCCACACAAATGGCCAGTTACATATTAAGCTCGCATATAACACTTGGCCTCCCCATTGCCATTGCCATTGCCATTGCCGTTGCCGTTGCCCTTGCCATTTGCCTCCTCCTTGAGGACATTTCGCATGGCACTTTAATAAACAATAAGATTTAATTTTCGGCACAATTTCTGCTTTCGTATTTGTAATGCATGATATGCGTGGAGAGGGAGGGCAAAGGCTCCTTTATGAGGCCGACTATCAGCTGTGTCCCGCCGTTCCATTTCCACTTATTTCAGTGATTTGCTATAGTGATTTGAGCTCACTCTTGCTCTCCCTCTCTCTCTCTCTCTCACTCTCTCTGCAATAATATTTGCTATATATATGACAATCTATGATCTTTGATCTCTCATATTTACAGCTAATAACTATTGAGGTTTCAGGTTTAAAGATTTGAACTAGTTCAATCTTAGTTACACTTTCAAAACTTTATCAAGCTTGATAAAGGGTTTGATTTATGTTGCGGCAGAAGTTCATATGCCAAATGCGAACTAGTTCCGTTCCAGGCATTGAAGAGATTGGAACTAGCCCCATTTAAAGCAGAATCAAACTTGATTTGAGGTAGACGCCTTTTGCTTGAGGAGATGTGAACTACTTCTAGGAGCTCTTTTGAAGCATTGGTGAAGTTGTATTATTAAAGCAGAATCCTGGTTGATTTGGGGTTTGGTCTATGCTATGCTAGAAAGTGGTTTTCCAAATATGAACCAGTTCCGTTCCTTTGGCTTGAAGAGATATGAACTAGTTCTATGAACGTAGGGATTATGAAATTGTATATGTAAAGAAGAATCAAGCTTGACTTAAGGCATGGCTTATGCTAGGTAACAAATGAACTAGTTCGGTTCAATGCATTGGAGATTGGCACTAAGCTTCGATTAGATTGTGTTTCGATAGCTGAATGAAAATTGCCTTAAGGTCTTGCTTATGGTTCAGTTGGGCTCAGGAGCAACGCTTTCACTTTCGTAGGTTTAGTTCCAAGTTAGCTTAGTTTAATATTCCAGACTTGAGCTAGTTCCATTAGGTTGAAATGACCTTAACAAAGCTGTATCAAACTAGATTTCAGAGCTGGCTCATGGTTCGGTTCACAGTAGACTGCTCTCGTTTGACATGTTTGCTTCAAAGTTCGCTTCCAGTTTTGAGCTAGTTCAAGTGGCCTTCTAGAAGCTTCGCTTAAAGTATCTTTCTGCAGCAGAGTCTGCTTTAAGCTTAGTAATAAATTCTTATACCAACGGCAACCCGTTTCCGCTCAGAGCAGAGAGTCAATAAAAATATTTACAATATGGCTAATTTGCTTGAAATAATATTTGAAATTAGGAAACTCAGCTGCAGTCTGGGCGAACGCTGAAGCTTTTACCCAAAATTGCTAAAAACATATGCTAATAAATATCAAAATTCACTTGATTTCTTAGCAATTTTCTTTACCTAGAGCAAGCTGATTTTGATATATGTATTTATGTGTATATGTGTGTGTGTGTGTGTGTGTTCTATTGCTATTGATTACCTGTACCTGTTGCTGCTCAAGTGCAAATAAATTGGCTGCTCGATTGGAAATTGAAATTGCTAAACTGGCTGTTGACCTGCGCCTCTGTAAATATTTTAGGCCGTCTAACACTTAGTTTGAACTTTACGTAAATGCGGTTAGCAATCCAAGAGGGTGAAATCAGTCCTCTGTAAATAATATCACGTCAACAGCAAAACAAAATTGGGCCCAGCACACAAATTGTCGGGTGATAAATGGTCTTAAACGGGATTTTTTCTCCCTTGTTGTTGTTGTTGTTGCTCTCATGCCTGTTGTTGCCTGTCGTTGTGTTAGGCGAGTGGATACTCTTCATTAGAATTGTGCTGGCCCCAAAAACGGCGCCTTACTTCATTTTAGCATAAAAGTCTACATAATTTGACATTGACAATGGCAGAAGAGACAGCGGCGCAGGGTTGATCGAACAAACGGGAACAAAGTCACAGGGAATGGGTCACAGGAACCCCAAAAATTGATTAATTGGTTTGTGAGCGTCTAATTAAATAAAGCGGTTCGCTGCTCGGGCGAGTGGGTGGTGGAATCGGCACGCCCGCTAGCCGAGGGGTCGACGTGTTAGACCCACATCAGCGTCACCACCTCGAGTGGCTAGGGAGAGGGCAGGGGCGGGGGCGGGCGCTGGTCGTTGCTTTACTTTAAAAGACCGCATTTTTACATTGTTTTTCTTTCTTCAATTTTTTTTTCTGCTGCTGCTGCTGCTGCTGCTGTTGTTGGTCTGTTTTTATTAATGTGACGGCTATTTGTTTCTAGTAAGCAATTACAAAGCAATTTTATAGCAATTACCTTCTTCTAACAGCTTGGGACAGGGCTTTTTAATGCTGTTTAGGGCCAACCACACCCAAAATCCCCCCACACCAGCCCAGCCCAGTCCAGCCCAGCCCAGCCCACCTCTTCGATGTCCAATCAACGAAACTGGAGCCCGTTGAAATATGCAACTCAGTTGGAACCCCCTCACAGCCCCCGCACCCCGCACTCCGGCACGAGTCGAAAGTAATTTTGGCTCGGCTCTGGGACAGATGTGACCGTGCCATGTGCTGTGAAATATTTGCGTTACAGCCATTTACTTGCTTCTCTACTGCTTTTACACCGATTTTCGTAATATTACAGATTAGTCACCTACTGTCAGCTATAATTAGCCCTTGGTAAAACGTTTTTCCCTTCCTTCGTGGGAGTTTGCCGTCCTTAAGCGCTGAAGGTCACTTTCTTTAGATAAGCGCAAGACAAATGGCAGATTTTTTTTTTAAACCAAATTGAGATTGAGTGTTGGCTAATGAAATTTCTTTTCTTTGAGAGTTTCGGGAAAAAATGAGATGTTTATACAGATGTCAGTTTATGAGTGGGTAGGCTGAAGCCTGCTGTTGCCATACCTCAACTCTAAATTAGCTAGAGAATCTATAATTAATATAATTTATAGTAATATAAGCAAAGTTAACCAAAACTGTGCCTAGCCAGAGTCAAGCTTGGGTCCAGCAGCTAGTCTTATATGGGCTGCCTCAGCAAGAGTGATACTACTTTCGATAGCTATATCTCAGCTTTTATATAAGTTATCGATAAAATTTAATCGTTGAAATAGTTGATAAAGTTTGCCATGTGACCACAAATCTTTTTATGTCAGTTAAATGTCCAAGTCTAGAGATTGAGGTTCAGTTGTTGCGCCATATGAGCGAGTACTAAAGTAGGGACATAGGACTGGGGCATATAAAGACGACTACTTGCGGATGGACAGACGGACAGTGGAAGTGACATGGAAAACAACCAATATGCTCCTTAACTTCGTCAATTATAATAGGTTTTTATAATGAATCTTAAGTAAAAAGTCTAAGAATACCTTGACATTTTTACAATTTTTGAGATATATAATCTTATTTATATAATAAAATATATTATTTATAAACTCTCCATAATCCTTATATCACATAAAGAGACAAATTTAAGTTCGTATTCTCCTCACGATATAGAAGTTTCGCTTGGCTAATGCATAATGAAATCTGTAAACTAAAAAAGTTCACAAATATTTGCTTTGGGTAAAAAATGCTGGGTATTTCTTTGAAGTGACTGGCGGCCGCAGTTGAGTTGTGAAAAAGCGCTCGGGGGCTAGACAAAGTGGGCAAGCAGCAAGCTCTTCTGCTTCTTCTCTTCTCTTCTTTTTTTTAGAAAAAATTTACCGATAATGCGTAAAATTCCATTAAATCGGGTGTAATTAAATGACATTTACTTTGGCCACATTAAAAAGAACATAAATCAGCGACTACTGCAGCCGAAAGCATATTTGGCTCGCGGCCCTCGCGACCAGCTTCTGGGTTCTGGACCTCGACTGGGCTGGGCTGGGCTGGGTTGGGTTGGGGGTTTGGGGAGGTCCGCTAAAAGTTTCGCCCTCGTTTGCGTACACAAAAGCCAAAACAAATATGGGGTGAATTGCTTTGCCGCATGCCGTCGCGGCGACTTAAATGGATCCGGAGACGACGCCGGAATCTGTAAAGAAACCTAATTTATTGAAAAATTGTTGCTCGGGGTGAGTCGTCTTGACTTGTTGTCCTTATTGCTGCTGCTGCTGCTGCCCCTGTTGTTGTTGTTGTTGTTGTGCCGTAGGCATGCTGTGACCTTTGCTTTGTTTGTGTTCACAGTGTTATAAAGACAACATTCTACTACTTAATGTCCGTCGCACCATTCCCGTTGGCAGTTACCGTGCACCCGCCACGCCATAGCCCGCGACCAAACGTAAAAAAAATTGTTATAGAATGAGAGGAAACAAAAATATTGCATCAAAGAACAAGTTTTGTCCATACTTTCCGCCCAGCCCAGCCCAGCCCAGCTCAGCACTGCAAGCTGTCTAAAAGCCACAAAATTTTACATTAACAAAAAAAAACATGGAAGAAGAAGAGAGAAAGAAAGTGAGTGAGGAACAAAATATTACTTTTAAAATACGCACATCCATTTACCTACTTCTGACTTGCTTTGATTAGAAAATACTGTGATTCACTTGGATGTACATCCATAGTACGCATATTTGGTTGGCGAAACTTAGGAACTGGCCTTATGGCTATGGAGTGTGGGGCAACTCCTCAAGCATTTGAATATTTCCGAAAGATTTTAGTGTACCTTATGGCGATTCATTAGTGTATACAAGTTAATGTTTCATTTAAGTACTGAAAGCCATTGATATGATCGTGAAGAACGACTATGACTATGACTATGACTATGACTACGACTATGACTATAACAATGGCAATAGCACTGATAATGGCAATAGGAATAGCAATGACAATGACAATGGCGATGGCAATGACAATGACAATGGCGATGGCAATGGCAATGGCAATGGCAATGGCAATGGCAATGGCAATGGCAATGGCAATGGCAATGGCAATGGCAATGGCAATGGCAATGGCAATGGCAATGGCAATGGCAATGGCAATGGCAATGGCAATGGCAATGGCAATGGTAATGGAATTGACAATGGCAATGATAATGCCAATGATAATAAGAATTTAAATGTTATTCTAATGACAATCACAACGACAACAATGACAATGATAAGGGGAATGAAACAATGGCAATGAGAATGATAATAATGACAATGACAATAAGACAATCATTGTCTTAATGATATTGATAATAACTAAGCCAATGACAGTGACAATGACAACGACAATGCTCATGCCATAGATAGTGACAATGATAATGCCTATGATAATGACAATGTCAATGACAATTATAATGATAATGACAATGATAACAAAGGAGAAAATGATAAGGATAATAACTATGCCAATGCCAATGCCAATGACAATGCTCATGCCATTGATAATGACAATGATAATGCCTATGATAATGACAATGTCAATGATAATGACAATGACAATGACAATTATAATGATAATGACAATGATAACAAAGAAGAAAATGATAATGATAATAACTATGCCAATGACAATGCCAATGCCAATGACAATGCTCATGCCATTGATAATGACAATGATAATGCCTATGATAATGACAATGTCAATGATAATGACAATAATCAATGAGAGTGGCAATAGCAATAACAATGACAATGATAATGAACACCAATATTAACAAGAAAATCAATATTTCTATTGCCAGCAATAGAAAGAAGACAATAATCATAATAATAATAATAATAATAATAATAATAATAATAATAATAATAATGCTAATGATAATTTAGCTTAAGCCCATTAAACCTTATCCTTTTGCATTTGGCTAAACTATTTACAAATAGTTGAAATAAATTGAAGTAGACCCAATTTTCTAGCTGCTGTTACTGTAAATTTGCCCACACATATGTTAGAGCCTTCATTGGGGTGCTCTGGGCGTGTGTGGGGGGATGCGTGGGATGTGTGCGATTCTTGAAGGGGAGGCGACGCGACGGTCAATAGCCCAGCTACTTGCTGCCCGCTGCCCGCTGCTGGCTGCCGGCTGCCAGTTAATCGGACTCAATTGCTTCAAAGTAACTTATACACGCTTTTCACGCACAAAACACGCCGAAAGCGTTGCTCATTGGGCGAACCCACAACAATATTTGTCTTTGACCCTATTATTTACTAAATTACCTTTTCCTTTTGGCAAGAGCTGCCCCTGCCCATCGACGGCTCGAGCAAACATCAGACCCTGCCAACACCCGCCGCCCCCGCCCCACCATTAACCCTGATAAAGCACAATGGTATTGCCATTTCCGAGCCCATTGCCTCCATATGCGTCGAGATGTCCTAGAGTGTGTGTGTGTGTGTGTGTGTGTGTGTGTGGGGTGGGGGCTTAGCGCTATCCAGTCGCTAAGGTACTCGTCAGCAGCATCTGCAGGTGAATTTATTTCTTTTGCTCGGGTTAATCCACTACAAAAACAAGTGAACTGAACTGCCGCCAAGTTGGCCGGGGAGCTCAAGGACCCGAACTTTACTCGCTTTCTGTTAGAGCAGCCAGCTAAGCAAGTGAGCAAGCAGCCCCGAGGACTTAGCCGTAGCCGTGTGTGTGTATGTGTGTGTGTACAAAGTGATTATCATTTTCTTTAAGTGATTTCAACATTACCTTAAGGTATTTGGCCTTAATTGAAAACGTTTCCTTAAATGCCTGCTGCTGCGGTGGTTGTCTTTGTGGTTGAATGCTCCAAAACTTAACTCCAGCATTTCGGCATTTTAGTATTCATTGTGATTAACTCTATGGAACGTTTATACTACAAATAAACCCGATGCGTGGGCGTTTATGGAACACACAACAGCAACAGCTAGAAGGCGCAACAGCAGCAATATGGATTTATGGGCTCAAGGACAACGCCTTTAGAGCTTAAAGCTTGTTGACGGGAGAGATTAGAGTGCAGACGACTAAATGATGACTAGATCTATAACTTAAGAAGAATTATTGTTGAGTAGATATAGACATATATCCATGACCTTATCTATCTACAGCTAGAAGGAAGGACGACCCAAGCAAGAGCTATGCTTGACCTTAACTTTTTCTTATGTTTGAGACGAAACTCTCTGCCGACAATCTTGACTTTGGCATATAGTAACTCTCGGCTACAAAGATTTCTCGAATAATTTAAGCTATACTTTCTTACCCTTCATTCTTTTCCTTCCTTCCAAGCTTAGATTTCTTTGAGGCAACATTTTGTAGGTCGCTGATTGTTTTTCCTCCTGTTCCTGTTCCCGCTCCTGTTCCCGTTTTTTCTTTTATGACAACATAATTATGCAAATATTTATGTATTTAGGTATATAGGTACACGGGCGTGACCCTTCGGCTGCATATTTACGAAGTGGCCATAATTCCTTGACAACGGTTTGTGCTCCCATAAAAGTTTATGGTCGGCTATTCGAGCTCAGCGCAGCGCAGCGCATTTTAAACATTAATAGGTGCATAATTTAAAAAAAGCTAGAACAAATGAGCCCGCTATGGGCTAACAACGGGTTAATTAATAATGCCCCGGCCTGAATGAAGTCTAACCTGTACTTATTTGGGAATCCATTCGGCAAATGGCAACTCTTTAAAAGGGTTTCTGTTCAACTCCCAGGGCTGACACCCTGACGCCCCTCAGCTCTCTCATCTGTGTATACATATATATATATATTTTTTCTCGAGGCTGGCAAACTTTTTTTTTATTTTAATTATTATTACGAGAAGGCTCCGGATTGTCATGCTGCTCCATGCTATATCCAAATCTAGCCGGGTAAACTTTCAAGTCCTGGCAATTACTATCTGCCTTCCCGAGCGCTGGCTGCGCTTAATGAAGCCGCCCGCACCGAGGCCAGAGCCCGGACCAGATCCGGATCCACAACCACCCAACAGCAGCAATATTCATCCCATCACATGACTCCGAATGTCCTCGGCCTGGCATGGCCTGGCCTGGCCTGGTCTGGCTACAGGCTCGTCCTGTCGTCGCGCTCGGAGTTTGTCGTTTTTAATCTCCAGCAAGGGTAGCACAGCTGGCGGCGGGGTGGGGCTGCGAGGGCAGCTGGTAGCTGGTAGCTGGTGTCGGTGTCTGGGGTGCCAAAATGATTGCGAAATTGAATTTTCAATTTTATTTTGTTGTTTTTCTTTTTTGTATTTTTTGTGCGAATAAAAAATTCAAAAGCAACTCCGCTCGACTGTAGCCGAAAAAATATTTATTGCATATAAACTTTTATTACGATTTGTGTTTATTTGTTCAACCTCTTTCCAATTAGAAGGCCAAAAGTCGAGAGCCCCATAAAACAAAACCGAAACTCCAAGAACTGCCAGTTGGGCATTAGCAAATGTTCATGATTATTAAAGTCAGGCTGCAAGCTACTTAAAATCCAATTGCAGGCGCTTAAAGGGGTCTATAATCAAATTCAGAGATGGGCAAGTGAGGAAGAAGGTATGAGAATTGCATAGAGAGGCGATTGCGGGGGGAGGGTGTTGGGTAGGGCAAGGAGAGATGGGTATCTCTCATGCAGCTGACAATATGCTGATGTAGCCTAATTCATATAAAGCTCTCTCTCTCTCTCTCTCTCACTCTCTCTCTCACTCTCTCTCTCTCTCACTCTCTCTCTTTCCGTCTCAGATATGTAAAGCTGTAATACTGAGGTGAGCTGATTGAGAATCGCATAGAAAGCCGATAGCTAACACGAAGCATTCAATTGAGACTCACGCTAGTTGCTGTTAAGCTCTCTCTCTCTCTCTCTCTCTCTCTCTCTCTCTCTTGTTTTCCTTCTCGCTCTTAAGCTCAGCATTTTTACTATCAAAGTTAAAGACAACGTTATGATTCCACACACACACACAGACACACGCATAGAGTATAACAAATTAGCGCTTCTTGTGATGCTTAAAGTGGGGTGTGGTGCTGCGGCCAGTTGGCCTTGCGAGTGGCTCAGCGGTTCGATATGACAGCGAAAACAACACGCAACAGCAACAGCAACAGCAGCAGGAGCAACACCTAAATGATTGATGATTGTCATAGGCGTTGGCCCAGGGGTTACATTCTATACTGTGTGTGTGTGTGTGTGTGTGTGTGTGTGTGTGTGTGTGTGTGTGTGTGTGTGTGTGTGTGTGTGTGTGTGTGTGTGTGTGTGTGTGTGTGTGTGTGTGTGTGTGTGTGTGTGTGTGTGTGTGTGTGTGTGTGTGTGTGTGTGTGTGTGTGTGTTTGCTTGTACTTTTCAATTATTGGTTCAACATGCCATATCGCAATAGGTTGCGTGATTTGCTTTGTTTCATCCGTGTGTTTGCACGGGGACAGTCTGTCATTTGTGCATAAAATAAGCACTGAAATCCCAATCCCTAAGTGACAGTAAACACGGCACCGCACACCCGGAAAGACCAGAATCTATATATATATATATGTATATAAAGGTTCTATGCTGCATGGACATGATGATTCGCTAAAAACGAGAGCATTATACAATATGCCAGCGTCATAGCACAAGTCACTCTCATTAATTAAACCTGATTTAAATTTGAGCACAATTTTGTCAACTCATGGACAGACGCTGCTAATCGAAATGTCTGGCCCAAGGAAATCTCGTTCAGAGATTTTTATACACAAAAAAAAGAAAAGAAATCTATTAAAAAAAGAAATATTTTTAAATATTAAAATAATAAAAATATATATTTTTAATGTAAACAAATTTTTAAATTGAATAATTTAGTATTTTATTTAATTTATTTTTTATTTTCAAGAATTTTATAATAAATATATATTTTTTAAAAATATTTAAAATATGTTTTTAAATATTTAAATATTTTTAAAAATTATTTCTAGCATGGTTTACTAACGTTGTATCCTAGGACATAATTTCTGTTTCATTATAATACCAAAATCATAATTATTTTCTTCTGGCAAAAAGTCCTTTAAGTTCACCATAAATATCGGCTTTAATGCTTATGGAGATTATTTGGAGGGCAGAGTCAGGGCCCGGCTCGCTGCTTAAATACCGGATATTAAATTAAATGAGAATGAATTTTATAAAAATCAGGAACTGTCTAAAACAATCAAACGTACTTGCTTACTTCCGCTTAATTAATTTTAAACCCTAAATTCAGCTGTGCCAACAGACGCTTACGCTGCGAGCCGAAAATGCCCCTGGGCCATGCGAGGATGTGTGCAGCAGCCGTAGCAGAAGCCATCGTCGCCGTAGCTGAAGCCGGAGACCGAACGTTGAACTTCAGCTCGATGAATATGTTGTTTATGCAAAAAGCAGAAAACAACAAGTGAAAGTGCTCTAACCGAGTGTATACGACTTTGAGATACCCTGACTGGGAGTATCTCTAGCCTGGACATGGGATGACTTCTGGGAATGGGAAATGGAAATAGTCTTCTGAGAAGCCAGATAAAAATATCGACTATAATCGATAACGATATCATAGGATGAGCTATCGAAATGGGAAAACTTCAGGCAGGCGAGACAGATCATGGCTAGTTGATTTGATTCATCAATCGGATCCAGACTATATATGTCATCTATACTTCCATAGGCTCAGCCCTGCTATCCACTGCCTCTAGCAAACAACCTTTATGCCCACTAGGCTGAACACGTGTCCGCAAAATGGGTTTGTCACTGTTGCGGGCCCGGCTGGAAATGGAGGCGAATATTGGTCGGCAGTTTTTTGGAGTCTGTTTCACTGTTTGCGTACGCCCACTCCGCTTCTCATTATGCACAAATTAAAATCTAATTGTAAAGAGGCAGCCACAAATCAAGCAAATAAAGAGCAAAGTTAACCCCAGGCCAGGCCAGGCCAGGCCAGGGCAGGGCAGGCCACGCCAGCCCACGCGCACAACCAGTCAACCACCCAGCCACCCAACCACTGAGCCACTGGGCCACCAGCTGCGGAAAGAGTCGCAAATTGTTGCTTGCCTATGCGGACATTCCTTTATGCAAATTAATTTCAATTGATTGCGTTTGAAACACTTTTTATTTTGACATTCCAGAGACGCAAACACATTATCCATTATCCTTAGATAAACAACATCAACATCAGGATCAGCATCAGCATTGGCATCGGCATCGGGCGTGGCTTTGATGTCGTTCATGTGGACATTGTATGCCATCATAATATTGTTATTTCACTCTGGCCACTATCCCAGCGGAAAGGTCAGACCTGTTCAGCAGTGAAAGCCAAAGCCTGCCAAGGACATGCAAAATTAACGCCAAAAGCCAGGCGCACGATTGGGGATTTGTCCTTAATCAATTTTGGACGAAGATGGGAACATTCAAGCTGACTTTGATTATCGGAATGCAGCATATCAAAGGACTCTTACAATTTTTTTTTACTGAGAGCTATTTTTATTAAAATTTGACCAGTTAAGGAACTATGTATGGATGAGATATATAATACAATATTGAGTGACTATTTTAGACGGATGAAGATGAAGACACCCTGTACTCAGTCTTGAGCTGCCAAGACATATATTTGAATAGCTTACTTTACATACTTTACATAATTTACATACTTTATATACTTTACACACTTAACATACTTTATATACTTTATATACTTTACATACTTTACATACTTTACATAATTTACATACTTTACATACTTTACATACTTTACATACTTTACATACTTTACACATTTAACGTACTTAACATACTTAACATACTTAACATACTTTACATACTTTACATACTTTACATACTTTACATACTTTACATACTTTACATACTTTACATACTTTACATACTTTACATACTTTACATACTTTACATACTTTACATACTTTACATACTTTACATACTTTACATACTTTACATAATTTACATACTTTACTTACTTTACATACTTTACCTACTTTACAAACTTTACATACTTTACATACTTTACATACTTTACATACTTTACATACTTTACATACTTAACATACTTTATATACTTTACATACTTTATATACTTTACATACTTTACATACTTTTTATACTTTTTACACTTAAAATACTTTATATACTTTACATACTTTATATACTTTATATACTTTACATACTTTACATACTTTACGGTTTCTAATTTATAAATCAAGAACGCTTATTTCCTTTCGAGTTATCCAATACTTGCCCAGAATATCCTTTGCTAGGATATGTGATTGGAAGATAGCCACATAAATTTGTGCCTTTGGTCACACTGATTTTGGTCATCATTATCAATGGCACAAACCAGAAGATCAGCATGCCAGCGCCATCTGTTGGCTTATTTCGTAAGAGGAATGCATTGAGGGATGCAACTGAATTATATTTCTGTGTGTGTATGTATGTAGATATATTTAAAAAATAATTATAATAATAAACATAACAAACCCTTGAGCATATTTTTAATATACAACAACAACAAAATATTCCGAAATTATTCAATTGCTAACCCAGATTCAGATTCAGATTCAGATTCAGTCAGCAGTTGATGTGATTCGAGCATGGATTTGTGCTGCTCTGGTTACTACAGAGCTGAACCCTTTTCGGCATTGACTGATTTGAATGCGAGTGCAGCTCATTTGCAAAAGGGGGTGTGGTCCTGTCCACCCCTTTTCGCTTGCGAATGAAAAATATTTATTAATAAAACCATCAAAATTGCTGGGTTGATAGCCTTGCGTAACCCATTTAGACAGAGTGAGAGAGAGAGAGAGAGCGCGCCGACTAAGGGGTTACATGACTGCCTCATTAGGGGGTTTCTTTCTTTTTTTTATTATTATTATTTGTGCGTGCATAATGTGCGCATAATCCAGATGTGGATAAGTTCTATATATACATGGATGTATATATACACATATACACATATATAGATATTTATATTTATGCAGCTTTACATAGTTCCTTAGTTTTTACACAAAATGGCAACTGACTGACAGCTGGACATGAACCTGAGACTTGAGCGTGTCTCCGAGCTTATAAATTTGGATATAAAATCAGATCAGGTTTTACATCTCTATCGAAAACTGCAGTCAATATCAGTGTTATTTGAGAATCTCTCTTATTTCTATTTCATCTCTATTGAATCTATTCCTTACCTCGTTTTACATTATATTCCATACTCTAGTTGAAGTATCATATATAGCTAACCTAACTAGACAAATGCTTCTAAATTTCAAATGTAATTAAAGCATTTGTGGTTGGTTTACAGAGAAAACGGTTTGTTTGAGCTCCTTGAACCTTCAAGATATGCTCTATTTTATAGAAATATTATATTTATACATAATTAGATTTTTCTAAGAATATACGAAGGATAGAGTACTATATTCTTAAGATACTTCTGGCAGCTTAACTCACTCCTCAAGAGATTTCCTGACTGTATCACATGATATGAATGTTATTTATGATCTATATGCCATAAAGAAATTCATATAAATTATTTGATAAATTTAAAACTGTATAATGATAATGATTCTAAAGAATCAATTAAACAATTTTGTGTGTGAAAAGAAGACTTTTGAATACCTGCAAATTATATTTCATACTATTTATTATAAAATTTTGATCTGGAATTTTTAAGTATTATAAGAAAAGATTTTCAGTAATAAAATTTAAAAAAATATTAAAAAAATATTTAAAATATTAGGAAAAATATTTTTGAAAATACTTAAAATATTATGAAAACTATTCAAAATATTATAAAAATATTTAAAACATTATAAAAAATATTTAAAATATTAAAAAAAAATATTTTAAATAATATAAAAAATATTTAAGGCATTTTAAAAAATATTTAAAATATTATAAAAATATTGCAAATATAAAAGTTTTAAAATATTATAAAAAATGATTTTGTATATATGCATATCATAAAATATATATATATTAATATATTCCTACTTCATATGAACTCATTTAATAAACAAAAGCTTTCGTTAGCTTTGCAGATCTGCCACAGATAAACAAATTTATTTCAACTCAAGCTAAAAGAGAGAGAGAGAGATCGAAAGATCTCGAGAGAGAGAGAGAGAGAGAGAGAGAGAGAGAGAGAGAGAGGGAGAGCAACTGTGTGTGAGTCTACGGTCTTGGGCTTTTGATCGATCAAAAGTGCTGGCTCATTTTCAGTAGATGACTTGAATAGTTTTGAGGGCACACGAAATGTATTTCATTATGTTGATGGACGATTTGAAATTATGATTTATACGGTTTTCCTTAAAGTACGCCGTGTGAGAGAGATACAATAACTGTTGCAATGAGTTGCGTGTATGTATGTGTGTGTGTGTGTAGTGGATATTGACTGCCATTGATTAATCATTGCTGGCGCCGCCACATCGGGCGAACAAAACTTGTATATATAAATATCGCTCCGGCTGGAAAGTGCAACTAGACACGCGTACTTGGAAATAATGCGGCACAAAGCGAAGCCGCCCGAGCAGCAACGCCCAAAAGGTAAGCGAGAGAGAGAGAGAGAGAGAGAGAAACAGGATGAGAATAAATATAATTAACTGCTTATCGACGGGGTGCGAACAAACCGGCCGATTCATCTTGAGACGAAAATCATGCCAGATCACCCAATGTGCCCCATGGACCATGTCAAAGTGCGCTTACTTACAAGTGGGCCGATGTCTTCGATATGCTCGGCGTACTTCGATTTCGATTGGGATTGGGATTGGGATTTTGAATTTGGACAGGTAGAGGTGCTGCTATGATTTTGATTGATGATTACCTTATGTTCGGCTGACTAACTGACGGACTGGTCAGCGACAGTTGCTTGATGATGCCCAGCCTCTCTCGGACTCTCTCTCTCTCTCTCTGTCTCTCTGTCGGCGTGTCACTAACAGCGAACAGTTAGCCAACTGACAACTGACAACTGCCAACTGCAAAAATGATGAGACGGCGTTTACCAGTTGCCAGCAGATATAATCGGTAATTGGCTTTGGGTTCCAACAGCAGCAGCGGCGGCAAATTAAAACAGCAGGCGAAGGGATATGCTGGCCACTTGGCAGGACATGTCAGGATCACGCATATATCACCGACAAAGCACTGAGAGAGAAAGCAGAGAGAGAGAGAGAGAAAGAGCAAGCGAGAGAGAGAGAGAGAGTAATTACACACACTTGATGTGAATAGGATAATTAGTTGTGTGTTTGCCCTTTGTGCCTTTTGTTGCCGCCTGCTACCGTAGTCCATAGCCGCTGCCCGGCTCAGCGCACGGATCGACTTGGCCCGGCCGGCAAAAAGGGGCCCGGGCCCGGAATGCTCTTTTGCGCTTGCCATTGCCATTGCCATTTCGCTTTTCAGTATTTAACGCTTTGCTGCATTGTTTTTGCCTGCTGCGCTGTGTGTTGCCCTCACACACACACACACACACACACACGCACACTCGCTCGCTCGTTTGCTTTGTTGTGCGCTAAGGCGAAGCGCATGGCGCTAGGCGCAGGCAGCGGGCAGCGGGCAGCGGGCATCGCTGCCTGGCGAGGATCAATGCAGATCCTGAGCCCATTGTGCGCGCCTTTGTTCAACCTGCCTTAACCTATTATTTTAATTATTCATTCGCAACACTGTGCCATTGTTGGCCACATTGTGTGCGGCTGTTGTGTTTACCTTGCCGTTAAGCAGCCGTATCCAAAATCCGGCGTTAGCCTTTCGCATTTTCCAATTCCTCAATTCCTCAATTCCCAAGTCTCGTTTCGGGGCTTCTCTCTCTTGCTTGCGCCTGCGTCTTGATTTCAGCTTTGGCTAATCCCGGCGTTTCCTTGCCATTTTTATGGGATTTGCATTGTGGACTCTCGTCTTATTTTATTGTTCGCCCAGCGCTTTATTTATGCTACTTTGCTCTTACACAAATTATAATTGTCTTAGGCTTACTCTATACCCGAACAGAGAAACTGCTAAAAAATGAAAGAAAAAAAAATATATTTAAAATAAAAATTTAATTTTTGTTTAGGGAAATGTTTGTAGCTAGAGTTTGGCTAGGATATAAAGGGAGAGGGCATTGGTTGATAAAGAGATTTGATAGTTGAATTGAGGAGTATAAAACTAAGTATATATGGAGTCTCTATATGATTAGTAGTGAGAGTGCTCTAGCTGAGAGTGCCTGACTCGAAGATACCCAGACTCCTTCAAGCTGTGCTTAAAAGCGAAGTCTAACTATAAATTATTGTGGAATATGTATGGGATGATGATGGACGGAACGACAGACAGATGGAGGTATAGACAGAAGGATGGACAGACGGACAGACAGAGGGAAGAACAGAAGTAGGGAAGAGCAGACGGATGGAAGAAAGGAGGGACGAACAGACCAACATGGCTACGTCGACTCCACTCGTTACCCTGAGCAAGTTTATACATAGTTTAAAGGCTCTGCCACGCCTCCTTTTGCCTGCTGCATACATTTCCATAAAACACATATATCCTGATTTCGAATCATTACAATTCAGGGTATAGCAAAGTAAATGATTCTGCTGCTGCAGGAACTCTACCTTCCATACAGGTTAACAGCGAGAGTTCTCGACTGCACTCTATCTCCCATACTAAATTCTAGTATTTTGTATGTATAAGATGAATAGTGACCCTAATGCACTTACCCTATATACTATATAATTATATGTATACCCTATACATCTATGTATATGTACTGTCTTTAATGTGCTTGACCAGATTTGTGGCGGCGCTTGTAAATGATGACGCAACTCGATGGCGTTATAATTAAGGTACACATCAATGAAAAGTGCTCAGGCCGGGGCCGAGGCTGGAGGGAAGGGGTAAGCCGAAAGATGACGATCAGTGCCACCTGGCAGGCATTAGGTAAAAAGGCCATAGACTAAAAACACAAAGCAGCAGAGCCCCAGCATCGCCCATTCTCCAATTAATCAAGTCAAAAAGCCAACGACAAAACCAGCGACAAAAGAGATGAAAACTCTGAGAGAAAGAGAGTTGATCGTGATCATCAGCTGGGCTGAGGTTCAGTAGGCGCTATAAAGGAAATTATATGAAAAGAACGATAACTTAACAAATACACTAACTAAAGTAAGATAAGGGAGAGAGAGTGGGAAAGACATAGTGAGAGAGAAAGAGAGAGAGGAAGTTCTATATAGATATTGAGTTATAGCTCAAGTATTAAAAGATCTCACTAGAATCCTCTTGGCCCGGGCAGAGTATATAGCTGTCTCATAGTTAATTCAGTTCGTGTGTCGCTCTGCAGCTGTCATTATCAATGCGATCATCATCTTGGAGCTTGGAGTCAAGCGCACGATCTGGTTGGGGTAACTAATGTGGACAATAAAAGCCCACAAGTCTCTCGCATGGGTCTCTTTGGAACTCGTGTCAGTCTTTTGCCATAATTGGTTTAGAGCACGTACCCAAAGACACACACAGCTACATATATATAAATATATATATATATATATATTCGTCTGTCTGTGTGTCATCGGAAGACCGCTAATTGCAGGTTTGGTCCGAATCAGAGCGGTCGCTATAAAAGATTTTTACCACGCCGACACGGAATGTCATTACATTTGAGACCTTTTCGAAACGTCGCCTCAGCAATTGCAACGCGAGCAGCGTCGTCTTGGCTTTATTTCTCTTAGTTTTTGTCATTTGTTTGACTGATTTGACTCTGTGGCTAGAAGAGTTCATCACAGTTCTGCCAGACAATGGACTTCCTCTTGCTCGACTGCTAATTAAAGCGTGACGGCAATCAGGCAACTCTTAGTTTAGTCTACAGAAGTAGAGAATGTCAACACGCTTCAAATGTATAGAAATGAAATTTAATATAGAAAAAAAGCTATGGATAAGGCAAAGAGTGTATTTATAGCATGTTTATAGCGAAAGTTGCAAATGAAGCTCGACGACTAAGAACGAGCGAGTGAATTCCGGCGAGTGAAAGCGAGCGAGTAGTTCGAGCGAGCTTAGATCTATACCATATGATATCTAGTCCTAGTAGTGAGAATTCTTTTTACAACAAATTAGCTACAACTAACGAGTAACGTAGAGCGGGAAAGCTTCAGCGAGTACATTCTATCGAGTAAGCTTGAGCGAGTTTACATCTATCTATAGAAATTACATCTATTGGAACTAATATGAATTCGGATTACAAGAAACAAACTGAGACAAACGAGTAACAACCAGCGAGTAAGATCTAGCGAGTAAATTCCAGCGCGTAAGTTCCAGCGAGTAAGCAAGACTTTCTCTATATGACATCTAGTCCTACTACTGAAAGTTGTATTTCTGGAGCAACGAGTAAGAACGAGTACGACGAGTAAGCTACAGCGAGTAAATTCCAGCGAGTAAGTTCCAGCGAGTAAGCAAGACTTTCTCTCTATGACATCTAGTCCTACTAATGAAAGTTGTATTTCTGGACCAACGAGTAAGAACGAGCGAGTACGGTACAGCGAGTAAATGCCAGAGAGTAAGTTCCAGCGAGTTAGCTCCAGCGAGTAAATGCCAGCGAGTAAGTGCCGTAGAGTAAGTTCCAGCTAGTAACTTTCAGCGAGTAAGCAAGACCTTTTCTATATCACAGCCCAACTACTAAAACTTGGTATTCAAGCAAACAAACTCGTAACTGCTCCCGAGTAAACCCCAGCGAGTCAGCTCACAGCAAATAAGTTATCAATGACACCGACAACAGCCACTGCGAACGAGTTAAAGCTGACGAATAACGCTGAATGAGTTCGAGTAAGATAATTAAATTTGGCAAGACTCAAGTCGATGCAGCTAAGTATGCATCCACACACACACACACACATACACATGCGTGTGCGTGTGTGAGTGGCTCTGTGTCTGGGTGTCTCAAGTATGAGTGCTCGCATTCATGGCACCCACTCCACGCCGTTCGCGCTTCAAATGTCCATATGAAAGAAGCCGACAAAATTGCATCTGAAAGGTAAAAGCATGCAAATATTTGCCAACTCTGCAAATCATACACATAATTGGAATTCATGTGTATATATGTATGTATGTGCGTGTGTGTGTGTGTGTGTGTGTGTGTATAGACGAGAGCTACTATATTGTGGAGACTCTCTATGTCGGATATACATACAAATATACATGCATATGTATGTATGTGGCCATTGTGCTGACCGACTGCTGTGCATTGAGTTAAAAAAATGAGAGAGGAAAAAAAGAAGAAGAAGAAGAAGAAAACAATGGCATTGGCCACGTCCTGCTCAACTGGGCCCACACACTTTTCTTTTATTCATGGAGAGCCTGACTGGCGGCGGCCTTCGTCGCTCGTCCTTTTATGCCACACGACCAAACATTTTGTATATGAGTATTTAATTAATCCGCAGTTGACTCGCCAATGAACGCGCTAGGGGTGCCTGCACACCCTTTAACACTCACGCGCCCCCAGCCCGAGTCCCGGGTCCTTCCTTTCAGATTGAGCAGGATGTGCCATCGTTGCGCAAAATGAATTGGCTCAAGTGCGACTGCGAATGCAAATGAGTGCGGCATGTGTGCAGAGCCCGAGCCACTACGCATTCGACTTATAAGTAATGCCCAGTCTCCAGGGCTGCGCTGAGCTGAATGTACAGAATCGGGCGTGGTTGCGCCCATAAGGTATAAACATACATATTTACTTGATCAGGCTGAGGAGCTGAGTCGATCTCGTTAGCCACAGAAACTTCAGACTTGAAGTCCTCGAGATATATACATACCCACCCAGAAACCAATCTTAACTTGAATATTTCCCAGCCAGTAGAACCCCAACTCGAGAGCCTGTTAACTGCCTCGGCCCAATTGAGAGACACAAACTGGACATTAAAAGCCCAACTGCTCGGCCTCTGTGTGGCGTGGCGGACGTGTTGTTGTTGTGGGCGTAACGCTGACAAGCAGCTGTACGCAGCTGGAAAGAAATGCTATTCCGATTCCTATTCACGGCCAGTCACGATTATACTTTAACAGCCGAGAAACAAACCAATTTAGTATCGCTTACAATGGACGCTCTCGTGTCAAAAGCACATTTTTCCCCCTCTCTCTCTATCTCTCTGTGGCTCGCTCTGTCTGCTAACGGCACGCACATTTAGAGACACAAATTTGGGAATATATATATATATAAAGATATACATATATATATACATATAATAAAAGTAGCTAGGAATGCTGCTAAGTAAACTGTTGTCTGTATTTTAAGCGAAGAAAAGCATTGTGCTACTCCTAGAGATTCTTTAAACGAGCTGCACCGACTGCTGTAATACCCACTCGTGCTTCAGTTGAACTAATTTTTGCTAGATGTTTAATGAGACACTTTAATGAGACCAGACCATACGAGCTACAGCTGACACTTAGTTGTTGATATAGTGTGAAAACTTGGAAAGACTTCGTTTTTTCTTCCACTTTGCCATATACATAAGCACATGCCCCAAAGCCAATATACCCGTTTTTGAAATGGGCATCAAAGTACTTTAACTATGGCTTCAGTTGTTAGTTGTTTACAGAACCAGCTCATAGGAGAGCAACGGAATATGCAGATTAAAGAAAACAATTCTTGAATATTCTTGAAAATGCGTCCAAAAAATACAAAAATCTGCATTTTATAACCATTTTTGTAGTCTTAAAGCCATATCTTGTCCGTTAATGAAAAAGTTGACTAGCTGCAAGGCATATCATGTAGTTAGGCTATTTAAATTTCATTGCATCGTTCCGATGTAAGGAATGTCATATGCCAATGAGTCCCAATTTGTATGCTATTCCAACTATTCTTCTCTCTCTACTCTCTCTCTCCCTCTCTTCCTCTCTCTCTCTCTCTCTACTATCTCTCCCTCTCTCTTTCATTCTCTTTCTACTCTCTCTCTCTCTCTCTCTCTCTCTCTCTCTCTCTCTCTTATAGTCTAGCCTCACACAATCCTACAACACAATCCTGTCTGTATTTCGCACCCTACATACATATGCCCAAATATACTCTTATTGTATGCCCTGAACGAGCATCAAAAACTCTTCTCTTAAGCTTAAATATCATAAAAAAATACTAATAACAATGCTCGCCTTAACATAATTCCGATCTGCTCATCTCTCGTTTTTTTTCGGTAGGTTTTCCCAGAGGAAACCCGTTCGAGATGCAGTCGGGTGGGCAGTTCTCATTGGTTGCGAGGCGCACAATACTATGCCTATGTGCCAGTGTTCCTCTATATGCACACACACAGACATATGCTTTGCATGTATTTGTGCTCCGATATGACATAATGGCATATGGGGTTAAATTACGTTTACAGCGGCGAGTGGTTGTTGCTGCAGCCCTTACCGCCATTGCAGGCAGCCTCAAATCGCAATTGGAATTTCAATCAGTGTATGTACCTCGCCCTCCCTCCCTCTCCCCCCCTCTCTCTCTCTCTCTCTCTCTGTCTCTCTCTGTCTATTAATATGGGCATCATTTGACTAGCGACAATTGATGAATCGACAGAGACAATGCAGCTTTGTTTCGCCTTTTGTTGCAGGTGCGCAGCAGCAAACAAGGACTCTGTGTCCTTGTTGCTATCCCCCCCCTGGCTATCTCCGCCGCAGTCACTTAGTCAGTTAACTGTTTTGCGGTATTATAGCCGTTACATTTGTTGCCATTGTTGTTGCCGCGATTGTTTTTCAAAATGAAATGAAGATGGTGTCGAGGACAGGCAGCGCCTGGTGACGGAAGTGACGGCTGAGGCTGCCAACGGCCATTTCCCGGCTCCAGCTCCGGCTCCGGCCAGTTCTGCGCCAACAAAAGCCGTAAAAATTGCGGATTACAATCGCGGATTTGCAGCGCACAATTGTTTATTATTGCTGCTTCCTCTTTGCTCTGGCAGACACACCCCGCGCTCATTCACTGATTTCTTTTTTTTTTTTTTTTTATTATTTCTTCTGCCTTTTGGGGCACTTAGAGCTGCCTGTTGTCGGTCATCAAGCGCGCCCCCAGTGACAGGCGGCGGCGACGTTTCAATTCTTACTCCATTTTTTATTTATTTTCCACAAAACAAAAAAAAAAAAAAACATTTGTGTTTGTGCGCGCCTTTTGCATGTCCTTATTATTGTGGCCCCACTGCTCTACGTTCGTCTCCCACGCCTGCTCCCACTCTAAAGACCACTTTACTCTCCCCTCTCTCTCTCTCTCCCTCTCTCTCTCTCGCCCTCTCTATTTGTATTTGTTTTCTTTTGTGTTGCTTTTTATGCTCTTTCCTTCAGTTGGCTCAAATTTGCTAATTTGTGAACTTTTGTGTTCGCATTACAATTCGTTCTTCCTCTTCCTCAGCTTCTGCCTCTGCCTCTGCCTCTGCTTCTTCTTTCCAGTTCATTTCGGCTCTCTAGAGTTTAGTTCAGTTCACGTTCAGCTCGTTCCGTTCTGCTTTGGTTGGCATTTTGCTGTTTGGCATTGGGAATTCGAGCAGTCGCGTCCTTTGCATGGATCCTTGGGCTTTTTTTTATTTTTTATTTGTTTTGTTGTTGGTTTTTCCCCTTGTCCCTTGACTACATTAAGCTGCTCAGTTTTTGTTGTTGCTTTGGGGGGCGACGCGCGGCTCAATTCAATTTAAGACGATAACATCTTAATTTGTATTAATAAATACTTGGGCCGCGTCGCTTTCACAGCTACCTTGTCAGCATAATTCCGTTAATCATTGATATGCCATCCTTGAGCACTTGCCGGTTGCACCTCCTCCAAGCAATTACCCAAACATATATGTATATAGCGAAATCTCATCAGGCCTAGCTCTATAGCTGATAATGCTGTTGGTCCACCGAAGAAAGTAGCCTCGTTTTGTGCTGATCATGAAA
Organism: Drosophila repleta; assembly: GCA_018903745.1. NCBI lineage: Eukaryota > Metazoa > Arthropoda > Insecta > Diptera > Drosophilidae > Drosophila > Drosophila repleta. The sequence goes on along the minus strand of JAEIGN010000750.1, from coordinate 737,234 downwards.
ATCGCATAGAAGGGCGCCTCAAATGAATGGCGCACGAAACAGTTAACAATGGCTCCGAATTACTGTTTATATCTGTGTTAAGTATATCGCACGTATTATTCGCTTTTGAACGCAAATTGATGTATTTGTTAGCCAGTGAGTGAGTGTTGGATGTTCACTAATGACGAGGCAGAAGTTGATTACACAGCGAAAGCATTGAGAATTGGATAGAAAGGTAAGAGTTATGGGAAAGAGAGAGAGAGAGAGAGAGAGAGGTGAAGAAATTGGATAGTGGAAGGCGGAAAGCTAAGAGTGAGAGAGTGAAAGAGACAGAGGGAGATAGAGAGACAGATAGAAAGAGAGAGAGAGAGAGAGAGAGAGAGAGAAAGAGAGAGAGAGAGAGAGAGAAAGACAGTCACAGATACACGAAAAGAGTGAGAGATAGAGAGTGAGAGCTTGAAGTAGAGTGAGAGAGAGCAAAAGAGAGAGAGAGAGAGAGAGAGAGACAAAAGCAGAGACAGAGAGAAGAAGAAAGAGAGAAATAAAGAGAGACACATACAGAGATTGAGAGATCATGAGTGTAAGAGAGAGGAATAGAGAAAGCGAAGAGAGAGAGAGAGAGAGAGAGAGAAAAGGAGAAAGACGAACAAAGAGAGAGAATGAGATATGGAGAGAGATAGAGACAGAGAAAGAAAGAGAGTCAGAGAAAGAGAAGGAGAGAGAGAGAGACACTCAGACAACGAGAGAGGGAGAGAGAGAGTGAGTGAAAGAGAGAGGGACATTGACATTGAGAGATAGACAGAGAATTGGAGAAAGATCAAGAGAGTAGAACATTGGCAGAAAGAGCAAGAGAAGGCAAAAGTGGAGAAAGATATATGTATGTATGCAGAGAAAGACAGAAGAGAGGATAAGTGAGAAATAGTAATAGTAGTGGAAGGAGAAGGAGAGAACAAAATAATGATAGAGAGTGAAAAGAAGAAGGATAGAAGAGAAGACTGAGAGACGAAGACAGAAATGGAGAAACAAAGCAGCCAAAAGAGAGAGAGAGAGAGAGAGAGAGAGAGAGAGAGAGAGAGAGAAAGAGAGAGAAACAGTATCTTAGACATATAAATGAGATATATCTTCAGCTGAAAGCCAGTCATCGCCATGCACCAACTAGGAGCAATAGAGCTTTAAGCCACGAATGGAAATAGTATGTAAACTGACGTTAAATGCAAAGTTAGCTTAATCACGTAATTAGTGAGTGCTTGAAATGTGATAGGGCAAACGGGCAAATGTGATTCGAGGAGAGTTCAATTGTGAGCGAATGTCCAGAGATAATTGCGTTGTCCCGGCAACCAGAAGAGGAATTAACATTGAAATTGATTTGGGAAGGGGCCAGCCACTGGGCATATGAAGAGGAACAGGAAGAGCAACTGACACACAGAGAGAGAGAGAGAGAGAGAGAGAGAGTATGGCAAGAAGTGCGCATTAATTAAAATGTGAAACCTAATAAATTTAAATTACAACTTTCAATAAAAAGTTTTTAACGCCCGCCTTTCGCTCGACGTCTCAGGCCGGGCCCGAGACGCGGCAGATGCTCCGGCGGAAGGAGCTCAAAACTTTGATGCGCTGAAATTATTTAATGAGCATGAAAATTGCGGCGCAGCCAAAAAAAAAAAAAAAAGGAGGAAGAAGCTGAAGCAGCAGGAGGAGGAGAAAGGAAGAGGAGGAGGAGCAGGAGGGTAAGGAAAAGCAACCCCAAAAAAAGGGCTGAATAAAAACATAGCGCGACAAATAGATAACCTCAGGTAAAAATGAATAAACATCCTGCCGCGAAAAGAAGAGCCAAGTCGAAACAACGGGAGCAACAACAACGACAACGACAACTTCTTCTACTCCAAGCAAAGCTCAGCTGGCGTTGCAGACGAAGTTCGCTCGCCTTGAACAACAAAAATTGCGGTGCGACGATTGTTTTTCTTGTAATCAAAAGCGTTTTCATTGTTTAACAATTAAATTGCTGGAAAAGGCATCATTAGCAGGCAGCAGGCAGCGGGCAGAAGTCGCGCAGTGCCAAATCCTGGCGGAGTGTTCACTTGAAAGCCTTAAGAATCGAGTCGAAGCCTCCAACTGGCAGAACAAAGAAAACTACGAGGGCAAAGTAAATGAAAAACATCGCTGGAATACCCCACGGTAATGGGTCGCCCATTAATGAAACGGAACAAGCGCCAAGGCTAGGCCAGCCGAATGGTCCACGACAGAGACAGACAGAGAGAGAGACAAAGAGAGAGAGAGAGAGAGAGTGAGAAAGCCAGAGCAAAGTTCACTTTCAGGCAGACAAACACAACGCCAGACTTTGCCAGACAACGTAGACAAGGCGTCTAAGGCGGCCTGTTTTGGGCGGGGGCGGAGCAGGAGCATTGCTGCGGGGCATACGCATTACGGGGAATCAATTTCGAAGGTGGAGAAATTATGAGCAACAGCAGCAGCAGCCGCAGCAGCAGCAGCTTCAATTCTGGCCGACCTTCTGGCTAAACTTTTGTGCAAACAGTTGTTTAAATATCCAGCAAACACGAAAGGGTTAAATTCATAATATGGCCAAATTAGATACAGCGGGCGGCACGGTCATAGAATAACATAATAGAAGACAACTCCACCACCCCTGCCCTGCCACTGCCACTGCCCCAGCATTGTCCTTGTGTCCTTGTTGGTTGCCTCCTGCCATACGCTAATGAATTCCCAGTAGGAAATTTTCATGAATTCGCTTACAAATTTTAATACTTTTTCTTGTCGTTGCCCCAACTCTCGCAGTCTCTCTTCCTCCCACCCTCTCTCTCTCCCCTCCCCCTCTCTCTCTGTCTCTCATTTTTTTTTGCTCTTCCACTTAGCCGCATCTCCTGCCCTGACGAAATAGGCTTAGGCCATGTCCTCGCCTGCTGCAATTTCCACAGCATTGGAAAACTTGCAAAACTTTTCCCTCTGGTCAAGCGCTGCTTCCTCTTTCCGCTTCCCTCTCTCAGCTCTGCATAGCGCTGCTTGCAGACTTTAAAATCAGATTTTAGCATTTAGTTTTAGTCTGCAAGCATTTTTGAGCTGAATTAAATTTTTTGCGATTTTTTTTTTAGCTGAGAAATCAAAAATGGAAATTTTTGGAGAGTTTATAAATAGATGCAAAGGATTTTTATTTCTCTGATAGTTATACTCGTTTATGAAATGAAGAGAGTATATTGGCTCTGCCTGTTTGGCTGTCCGTCCGTTTGTCTGCTCTCTGTCTGTCTGTCTGTCTCTGTCTGTCTGTCTCTCTGTCTGCTCGACCGCCTGCATGTCTGGCTGTCCGGCAAACTATCTAACTGTTCCTCAGCTCGTACGTCCTTTTACGCATTTGTCCGTCCGTCTGCATGTTGGTCAGTTCTTCCGTCTGGCTGTCCGTCCGACTATTAGTCCTTTGGCCCGTCTGTTCGTCTGTTCATTCACTCATCCGTCCGTCCATCTGTCCGTCCGTCCGTCTGAAGATTTGTATGCTCAATAGCTGCAGACTCTCTTCATTAAAACTGAACTCACTGTATTGGGGCCATATATAGCCATATATAGTTATATATTGCCATATGTTGCCATATATATCCACACATAGCCATATATAGCCATATATATAGCCATATATGGCCACACATATAGCAAAATATAGCCATATGTAATCATATATAGCCATATATAGTCATAAATAGCCATATATATATCCATATGTTGCCATATGTTTCCATATGTTGCCATATAATGTCATATATTAATCTAAATATAACCCTATATATCCATATTTAGCCATATATAACCATATATAGTCATATATAGCCATATATGGCCATATATAGCTATATGTAGCCATATATAGTCATATATAGCCATACTTAGCCATATATCGCCATATATATAGCCATATGTAGCCATATATAGCCATATATTTAGCCATATATAGCCATACTTAGCCATATATATAGCCATATGTTGCCCTATATAGCCATATATAGCCGTACATATCCATATATAGCATTATATATCTATATGTTGTCATATGTTGTCATATATGTCATATATATGTTGCCATATATACTGAACGCAGATTTCGCCAATTCGCTTTAAATCTTTTCCAATACTTTGCCAAGAGAGATTACTGCTGGAATGAACTTCTTTCAGCTTTGCTCAGCAAATCGAAATAAAATATAGTTTATATTCTGCTTGTGGCTTAGATTTGCTTTGTAGCCGAATATAGATTGGAATTCTTGGGTATCCTAAGTATTTTATATGTATTACTGTTTGGCAGTTGGGAGACCTTGGCAAGAACATTAACAGGAAAGAAGTTTACTCTAGATGCTGGCGAAAATCAGAGATATATAATATGCTATAATAATATATCAAATAAGAAAGGCTTATATAATTAATCATATCTATATACAAAATATAAAATATTAGCTCATATTATATGTTTTATGCCTGACAACTGAAGTGGGCTTTGTCAGTGGGATAATCAAGTCGGAAAAACTCCATTTTCTATGTTCAATTCGTACGCTAATGACAACAGATTTTAATCCCTTAGAGTGGACTTGATTTTATTTACTCAGTGCTCGTGCACACGCACACACACACACAACACACACACACACACATAAGGAGCGACCCACACACACGCATCAAGTAATAATTATGATTTCTTTGGGGTAGGTTTTTTCGACAGGGGCGTAATATAATTGCCCATAGGTCGGCGCACACAACTATCAAAAAACATTAGAAGGTTGCACCCTCACACATACCCATCTCTCTCTCTCTCTCTCCCTCTCTCTCTCGCTGTCTTCTTGATAGATGGGAGGCTGACATTAAATGTAGTCACAAAACCATCTAATGGCAGCAGATCGCACAGCTTTCAGCCACGCTCATATTTGATAATGATGGAACAACCCCAGATACATACGTAGATGCCCATTGTTCTCGGACAACGTGTTGCTGTCCTCGTTGTTGCTTTTGTTGTCTATGCTACTATCAAGGGATTATTTGTGTGGTTTACAGTTTTTAATTATGCACCGCGACATGGATGCAGAGCAGAGATGAGTGCCACACCAGCAGCAGCAGCAGCGGCAGCAGCAGCAGAAGAAGATGAAAAACATTTTTAGGGGTGAACTCAAGTGGTGGCGCGCACACACAGCCAAACGGCACAAATTGCGGCATAGAATGCAATGCATCATTCAACAACAGTACAGTAAACGCATATATATATATATATATATATATATATATATTTTATATATATAAATATATATATATACATATGTACATATCATATATATGTTTATGCTTACAAAATGAAGGACGCTTTGCTAACTAAAAATTTTGGTAAATTTTCTGTGCTCGCTCTTGACTGCTGGCCGTTGATATTTAAAGCAGATATTCGTATACATATATATAGTTAGATATATATATTTTTTATATTATATACATATGTATATTCAAGCTAATCCTCATTGCCCACTCAAGCACTCTGGCTGTCAGAACTCTACATCAATCCAAGCGACAAGCCTTTCTCACTCAACTCAACTTGCAGCTGCTGCAGCCCATTCGGATCGCCAGAAACTTTAATTTAGTTGCCAGACGCAGCTGCATATGGGAAAGAAAGTGCTATGCGTAGGGCTATATAGTTGCAAGCAAGCAAAGATTATAGAAGAGCTCATTTCTAGTTGTTAAAGAACTTTGGGCTGAACAAACATATATATATCTTATAATATTATAATATCTTATATCTTGTATACAAATGATATTCCATGATATGGAATTTCTTTGCAAAATATTCTAAGTTATTCCATTTCTATACTCATTTTACTTGTAAAGGAAAGTATATGTACATATATATAGTATATATATATATATATATATATATATATATATATATATATATATATATATATATATATATATATATATATATATATATATAGAAATACTAAGGAATTAGTTTATCTTCAATAATATATTTCTGGTATGGAATCTCAAGCATCCTTCAGACTTCTCTATGCCAGCGCCTTATAGCAATGCCAAATCTAGCTATAGTTATAGTTATAGTTAGTTAAAGCCTGACAAGCAACAGCAGTGTTTGAATTGCTCTCTCTCTCTCTCTCTCTCTCTCCTTCTCTATCTCTCTCTATCTCTATGTAGTTACAGATTTAAGTCCATGGACTGGGCATAGCAACACCAAAAGTTCGCCTTCTGAGCAAATCATTCAGTTTTCGACTGCTATCGCAAGTCTATGAATTATGTAAATATGTAGTGGCTAAATGTGATAGTAACTAATGAGAAATTATAATTGAAGTCATAAATGTTTTGTACAACAAGCGAGCATTGGGCAAGCAGTTATGCCCGACTGCACAGTGAATGGAGCAATCGATTGCGATATTGAAACTGAATTCATTTAGAGCTCTCGAATGCAATCGCGACTGAGAAATGATTTATTTATAATTTTGAAAGTAATTAATATAAATCGTTTTATAAATAAACTATGAAGAATTTTAAAAAATATTTAATAATTTAATTTAAATAATAAAACAAAAGTAATAAAGAATATATAAAAATTTTATTTGATTTAAATTTCAATTTAAATTCTAGCAAAAAGGAAAATTCCATACGGAATAAAAGAAATATAAATAAATATAATAAAAATAACCATAAACATTTACCAAATGGGGGCGTGGTCGCTGACAGCCTTTGGCTTAGATAAGCGGCAAGGCGGCTGTGCGAAACTCAAGATGGAGATCGAAAGTCGATATTGTTCAAGGATTATCCACTGGTAACAATGCGCAATTACGCCATAATTACAACTGACAGCCAGACAATGCCAACAACAACAACAACAACAACAACAACAACAACAACAATGGAACATTTAGCTGCTTGTTTAGATATCTGTAACTGGGCCTTTCTCTCCACTCGTATCAAATCTCTCCCAGTTTTGTTGTTCAATCTGGCCAAATATTATATGATTTCATATTTTCTGCAGATGTTTTCGCCCAGATGCATTTCCGCTCTCGCGCTGACAATAGATGCCCGCAGATAGTCTTGGTGCACTATAACAGATAACAGATATAGATAATGAATTCCTGTTTCTTTGTCGAGATCGGGGGCCACCCACATCACAGACGAATATCGAATTTAGAAATATTTAATTATTGCCAGAAATTATATTATAAATTAAGATTATGAAAACCCAATTGAAAGTGACATTGTTTGATGGGAAAATAGTTCTATTTCAATTTAAAAAGAAATTCAAGTTTTACATTTATATATTAGCAAAAAATATTTATGGGTATATATGCATGGCATATATACATATTTTAGTTACATATTTCCATTATTATTTTAACATTTTTCAGACTTTCGCGATCAGTTTACCAGTTATGCATTATATTATATATATTTTTTATTTTTAAAATTATATTTTTTATTTCATTTATAAATATAAACAAAATATTTTTGCTTTTAGTTGATTTTTATTTATATTTATTTTAATGTTTTTTAATAAATTTTTTTTATTTTCAATTAAATTTGAAGTTAAACAAATGTAAAAAAAAAAAAACAACAACAAATTGAAATCATATAAAAAATGTAAAAAAAGAAATAAAATATATTTTAAAAAGAAATTTTTTAAAAATATTTTAAACTTCAAATTTTATTTAAAAAACAAAAATAATAAAAAAATATATATATATATATATTTACATTTTTGGTATGATTTTAATTTGTTTTATTTTTTTTAAATATTTTTTAAACTTCAAATTTAATTGAAAATAAAAAGAATTTTTTTTTAATTTTAAAAAGATTTTAATTTTTTTATTTGTTTAAATTTCCAAGCTAATTTTATTAAAAAAAAATAATTACTTTTTTTATAATAATTTTTTTTCTCAATATATTGTTTTGATTATATTTGGTTTTCTTTTAATTACAACTTAATTTTAACTATTTTTATTTATTTTCTATTTATGTTTTTTTATTTCTTTATTTGTTTTTTTTTTTTTAAATATTATTTAATATTATTTTTCTATAATATTTTTAAACTATTTTTTTTTAAATTATATTTGACAGCTCGTCCTTATTAAGAACTTTCAAGAACCTTCCCGCTGCTGTCGATGCCTTTAGAATTGCATATGGACAGATAAGTTATGAAAAAAAGCATTGAATATATTTGAAAATATATTTGAGCTTAGATTTTTATCAAAAATAAAGCTTAGATTTGTGAATTGAGGCAGATATGCACAAGGACAAGGCGCACAAAGCAGGCGAAGCGCAAAGGTTCATTGTTGAGTTTATGCCGCTGATGATAGGCTCATAAATTAATAAATATATAAGTGTGTGCGAGTGTGTGTGAGTGAGTGTGTGTGTGTGTGTGATACTGTTAAGTACCTGTACAATGCAGCGCATTATCGAGATCCTGTTTGTACTTTGTATGAAGCGTGCGCTGCAGCGTAGTATTTATTGTGCTCGCGTTTCGTACTTAGTTCGCCTTGGGTGCTTACTTTTATTGAGCTTCCTTGATGGACGTGTGCGCGCGGCAGACTCATTGAACTACCTACATATAGCTGTGTGTGTGTGTATGTGTGTGTAGACAGAGCGTACAATCGTGCATGCTGCATCCGTTCTGTGGTCCTTACCTGATTACTCAGCTGTATAGCCAGGCAGCTCGTCAGCTCGGCAGCTCGTCAGCCATCCATTCGCAAAGCTGGCAACTTTTATGGGTCGCGGCCATTATGAAATGTCGAGCGACATGTTTGCCGTACGTAAAACCCTTTTGCTCGAGCAACATTTTATCACCCGGTTGGCGGGCAGGCAAAGTTCTCATGAAGCCCGATTGTAACCCTTTCACTTAATTATTGGGCACATTATGTGCCACATATTCATGGCAACAATGGAAACTAGCTACCTGGCAGCGACCAAATTGTGCAATAGCCAAAAAACAACAACAAAAACCAAAGAAACAAAAACAAAACCCGGACCCGGACCCGGACCCGGCACCGTCTCAGCCTCAGCCATCGACATCGACATCGACATCAACCTCAACTTCAGTGCGCGCAGATTTCACGCATTCATTGAGAAAATATTTGAAGGGCGCTGAGCGATAATTGCACCACCAAACCCAAAGGCAGCGGTTCAATGTCTCTCGTCTGCGTATGTGTATGTGTGTGTGTGTGTGTGTAAGTATGTAACCATTACCCATTACCCAATGCTCATAGCCATGTGCGTGACCCAGCGACCAATGCAGGACGGAGTTTCCATTTTGAACTGGGCCTCGCTCACTCACTCTCTCTCTCTCTGCTCCCGCCTGCTGCTTATTTCGCATATTTGGCAGCCCGGGCGGGCGCCCAGACCGAGAGAAGTGTAAACAAATCTCTTCCATTTTGGATTGCCAGAGACAGCGACAGAGCCAAGGGCCACAGCCAGCCTGGGCAGCATTGACAACGCAACGCACAGCCTCTTCGAATGCCCAATTTCAACCCACCTCAACGAGGACGAGCACCAGTTGCTAAATCAATATTGTGGCTCGGCCTGCGCAATGCTAATTGATTAGTGAGCAAATATATTTATGCAAGTTTAGACTCGATTATATTACCAAATTACTTTATAACCGTTAGTCGAAAGTCGCCTTCAAGCTAGAACTCAAAGAACTTCTCGGTGGCCAGTGGAAGGCTGAGAAATGAGCTTAAGCAAAGTAGTTTTGAAATGAAAGACATAATAAAGAATATATCGTAATATAGTGGGAGTTACTTAATGCCAGAAGTTGAAAAATATACTTAGAAGTGGTCTGGAAGGAAGTGCTTGACTGGCAGATACCCGGCAAGGTGAGACTTTTGCCCGTAACTTCGCCTCGGGATCATATCAGTCGGCCAGTCAGTCTTATCATTACTTCCTTCAGCCAAGCTCCATTATTCTAGCTCAACTTAAATATAGTTATAACTGTCCTTATCACTCAAGTATTACCCGAGTTGAGAAAAAAAAACAAAAGTCTAAGAATTTTCACATGATTTGGCGTAGAGAAAAGTTTAGTCTGCTTTGCCTTGGGGCCAACTCTTATACAAATTATGATTTTTATGATATAATTAAATTCGATAAGTAAACAAATATCAGCTCAAAAAGGGGGCGTGGCCAGTGGCCAGCGGCTGTACGGAAAATGTAATTAAATGTGAGATGTTTGTGACGCCTTTGTCTGGGGCGAGTTTCTGGAGCGGCGATCTAGAGACAGCGACTCAGACTCAGACTCTGACTCTGACTGTGCCAGAGGTTTCCCATGGCCTTTGTCGCTCGCTCTTTGGGCTAGGCTAGAGCTCGGGGCGAGGGCGGTTACCGGGCCGAGGTAGGCTCTCTCTCCACACACACAGACAGACGCAATCGATGCGTCGCTGCGGATTATTAATGGATTTTTAATATCATTTGTGTCGGCGTAAATTGTATTTTAAAAAAAGAACTGAGACGATTTATTGACACGAAGTCAAGTACAATCGACAAGTCGAACTCGAACTCGAAATCGAACTCCAATTCGAGCTCGAAATCAAAGTCGGCCAGAAATGGGATCTGTGCGGCTGCCTGGCTCCAAGGATCTATGACTCTGTGATTGCCTGTACGGCTGTATGACTGAAGGGATGTATGGCTGTGCGGCAGTGCGGCTGTATGGCTGTACGGCCGTATGGCTGTACGACTGACTCTATGGCTGTAGTGCTGGATGGCTCTATGACTCGACTCTATGGCTATGCGGAGGCATGGCTGTATGGCTGTACGGCTGAATCTATGGCTTTATAGCCTCACGGGTGTAAGGCTCTATGACTCTATGGCTATACGGCATATTCATATACGTCTAATATGGCTATTTAACTGCATGGCTCTACGGCTGTATGGCCGTATGACTGTATGACTATATGACTGTATAAGTGTACGGCTGTATGGTCGTATGCTGTGTGCCGCATGACTATCCGGCTGTAAGACTGTATAAGTGTACGGCTGTATGTCTACGTATCTATACGGCCCTACGTTGGTAAAGCTCCTCGGCTATATGGCCGTATGCTATTCCGTATGACTATCCGGCTCTAAGGCTAAATGCCTATACGGCTGTACATCTACATATATATCTATACGGATAATGGCTCTACGGCTGTATGGCTGTATGACTATATGGTCGTATTGTTGTTTGGCTATATGGCTCTACGGTATACCTGTCCGGCTGTCCGGCTGTATGGTCGTATGCTGTGTGCCGCAGGACTATCCGGCTGTAAGGCTGTAGGGCTATATGTCTACATATCTATATGGCTTATGGCTCTACGGCTGTATGGCTCTAGCTACAGTTGTAACTGTATCTATGTACCTGTGCAGAGACACACACCCAAGACACAAGACACATGTCTTGTTGGTTGTATCTGTGCGCACTCCACAGGGCTCTCGGCGGCCTCTCTCACTTGACGCTGGATGGCGGCGGGCCAAGTGTGAAAAATGATTGATCGATTTCGATTTCGATTTCGATTCGTGCAGCACTCACAAAGGGCGCCGTGCTGTTTATAAAGAACTTCGACAGCGGGCCAGAGGCGAGGGGCGAGGGGCGAGGGTCGATGGCGGCGACAGCAACGACAATCGGCATAATAAGATAGCAATTATTTATCTCAAGCTGAATAAAGGCAATTTTTGATTAATGAAAGAGCAGCAGCAAGAAAATCAAAATCAAAAATAAAAGATCCAAAACGCGTGTATTTTGTAAATGAAGTGAAAGGAAGTGAAACGAAAGTGTTGACTGCCAATAGAAGATATTTCCATTTGTCCCCTAATAGCCAACTCCAAGCCCCAATTCGTCTCACCTCCGGGGACTCTCGACTCGCCGCTGACGACCTTTTGATTGTGCAAACAGACCAACAACAACAACAGCAACAACAACAACAACAACAACAACAGGAATGTCAGATTCCACTTGAGCAGTCAAAGGCAAAGCGAATTCTCTCTCACCTTGGGTCAGAGTTCAGGCAATGCTTTTCTAATAGAAATATATCGTTGCTTGATCGAAATATAATTAAAGTCAAATGGGATCTGAGTTGAGAACTGAGAACTGAGAGCTCAGGCTGACAGAATTTGGTCGATTGTCCTCTAATGATGTGAGAGGTTGAGCTGGAGACAAGATTTTGTGGATGTGGAACGATGCATGGAAAGGTTTTTCGCTTGTTTAGGGCAAACTTATCGATAAGCGATAACTAAATCGATAACATACACCAATATATTGTAGATATAAATACCAAATATATACACATGTATATGAATTATAATCACTGACTTCATTTCTGCTTGATTTTTCCATATTTTCTATATAATTTTTGGGTTTTTATCTTATTTTTTAGTTCAATTTCTATTCAATAAATATATCGGGTATTTTTTTTTTATAAAATAAATGCTTAAGCAGAAACTAAAATTGGAACTAAATTAAAAATAAAGCAAGGCATTTATTTAAATATTTTTTAAAATTAAAATTATTATTAAATTAAAAAATAAATTAAAATGGGATATTTTTAATTTGTATTAATTTTAAAATAATTTTTAATTTAATAATGAAAATTATATTATTATTAGAAATAAATAATAATAAAATAATAATATAATTTTAAAATAATTTTTCATTTAATAATATAAATAAGATTATTATTAAAAATTAATAATAATAAAAATAATAATACAATTTTAAAAATAATTTTTAATTTAATAATAAAAAGTTATATTATTATTAAATTAAAAATAATTTTTTAAATTAAAAACAAAAATGAAAGTCCCATTTTATTAAATTAAATAAATATATTTAATTGCCCATACAAAATATATTTTATAAATAAGTTTTTCTGCACATTTAAGCAGCTTTTGCGGCTTCTTTTATATTATTTATTATATTTAATAAATAATAAACTATGAAAAAAAAAACTATTAAATATATTTTTAATTTTGGTATTTATATATTTTTATTTATTTTAAAAATAATTTAAATTTAATAATCATTTTTTATATATAAATAAATAAAAAAAAACATTTGCAGCATGAGAGGTGTTTGATTACAGAAAATTGCTGTGGATAATTTGAGCTCAGTCTGCAGATTGAATACTTGAATAGAGAGAAGAAGCCGCTATAATTATGATATGCCAGTGTATTATATATATAGCTATAAACATATATGAGATATAATATCTAGAAACTTAAAAGAGATGTAATTTGAAATATGTATGTATATAAGACATAGCTCATTCTTGGTATACACTCTATATACTTTGTTATCCATGATCTACTGCTACTTCTGTTCAGAGTAGTTCCTCTTAATAACTCTGTAAAAGTTGGCTTACTGATGATTCAGATACTTTATTCTTGGAATGTGCAACAATATTAAATTCCTATTCCTAAAGTCTTCAAGCAGGAGTTTAAAGAGTCATTTTGGCCATGTTCAAAGCGAGATGTTAAAGCTCTGGCTGAATAGAATAAGAAAATATATATTATATGTAAATCTAGCTATGTATATGTGTATATATACAAGATATATGTGTATATATACATAGTTCTTGATGGCACAATGTTCATGTACATAGTATATCTCTGGCTAACAGTATCTCAACACTTAAAGATACATAAATATACATACATATGTATTATGGTACATATATATTTACTCTTCCGCTTTACATAGGCAGCAAAGAAATGTGATGAACAAAATGAAAGCATATCAAAAGATAAAGAAGCAGCAGCAACGGCAACGGCAGCGCTCGGCTCGTGTCTGGGCTCGGGGTCGGGTGCCTTTGTCACCAGAGCGGTGCTCGATTACTATTGGTGCAGGAGACAGGAAAAATCGCCCCCATGTTAAAGTGTCGCTTCGTGTGACACCAATGGCACACACACACACACACACACACACACACACAGACACATACAGCTATATAAATTTGTGGCGCAATCGCATAGCCAGTAAAGCAAAGTCGTCGTCGTCGTCGCTGCCGTCGCTGTTTGCAGCTAGCGAGAGGTGTGCTCACGAATACTTGGAGAGACACACACACACACATACACACACACAGTCGCACCGGCACGGGCATTCATTGGTGTTTACTAAAAAGAGACGGACACACACTCTCAGCGCTCGGTCGCTGCTGCCGCCGCCCCGTCGCCTGAGCGCAGTGGACAAGAAATCAAATGACAAAAATTAAAAAAAAAACGAACGAAAAGAGAAAAAGCGAAACGAAAAAACGAGCAAAACAGCAGCGTGTGACGTCTACGAAGAGCAGGCGAAGGCGAAGGCGACAACAACAACAACGGTACAACGACAGCAACAACAACGGCAACGGCAACGGCAATGCTGCCCATATAATGAGACGAAGACAAAACGACGGCAATTTCAAGTAAGCTACGGCAAGAGCAGCGCTGCTGCGGCAGGCGTCGCTGCCGTCGGCAACAGCGACAATAAGCAGCGACAACGACGAATTGGCTGGCCATTGCCATTTCATTCGAACAAATGAAGGGGCCAACTCGTTTCAGCTCTGTCACACGCGTGGGCAAGCTAATGGGACGACACACACACACACACACACACACACATGCACACACAAATACAGCTAGCCCCCTGAGAGAGAGAGAGCGAGCGCTCTGGCGCTCTTTGGTTGGCGAGCAAATGACACTGTGTGACGACTGTGGCCGGCTGCGGGAGAGCAGCAAGCAGAGTGAGCAAAGGTGCGTGAGCGAGCAGGTGTGTGTGTGTGTGTGTGTGTGAGTGTGCTGCTATTGCCGCTCACTCGCTCGGTCAGCAAACACAAATACGTCGCATGTCAACCACTCGTCCACTCAGACGACAACGTGCGAGCGAGACAGCGAGTGCCCAAAAAATACTGCGTGTCCCACTCGCACACACGCATTTGCTTGTGCTCGTGGTCGCATGTCCCACGAATTACTTTTTTCCCTACACACACACACACACACACACGAGCACACGAGCACACACATAGAGGCAGCGCGTTGACCATGCGTATGCGTGTGAGGCATTACGCCTACGCCTCGGCCCATGGCCAGCCCCAGTGGGGAGCACTTTAAAGTTGCCTTTAAGTTTGGCCCCACCGCTGAAAAGTGCTTGGAAAACTTATGGAAAATGTGCAATCAAACACACACACACAGAGAGAGTCAGGCCAAAGAGAGTCGTTGTTCTCTTATGCCGCGCACTGCTTTGCCGACAGCTGCGCGCTAGCGTTCGTGGTGCGACCGAGAGAGAGCCAACTGCCAATAGCGCTGTCGCATGCCTCTATGTGTGTGTGCTTGTGCATGTGTATGTGTGTGTTGTGTGCTGGCTGACCCAACGACGACAATGTGACACAGCCTAAACAAGCAGCAGCAGAGGCAGAGGCAGAGGCAGAGGCAGCAGCACACCTACAATAACAACTACAACTACAACTACAACGGCAGGCCAATTCCAATAGCCTCGCTGCGCTCTCTCGCTCGCTCTCTTCAGCACACACACACACATACACACATACACATGTACAGAGAGCGCTCGTTGGCTGGCTGGGCCTGTGCTGCGCTTCAGGTAGACATTTGTGGGGCAGTTACGCTGAACTTGTCCGCACTGCTGCGTGTCTGCTGCTGCTGCTGTCGTCGCTGCTGCTGTCGTGTCTCTGCTGTGCTCTTTGCCGTCGCGAGAGCAAAGTGTCACCCACCCCGCTGCCGCAGCCGCTGCGTATGCGTGCGTTTGTCTCTCTTCACTGACTGTATATGTGTGTGTGTGTGTGTGTGCTGCTGCTGCTGCTGCTGCCGCTGTCTCTGCGCTGTTGTCGCTGTCGCTGTCGCATTTGTCGTCGTCGTCGCCGTCGTCGTTACATTTTTTCTGCTCGCAGCGGCACGACAATCAGTGTCACCCACGACTTTCGAAGGAGTGGATCTCTTCTGCTGCCGCTGCTTCTGCTTCTGTCGCAGTCACAGTCACCGCCACAGTCACAGTCACAGTCACAGTTACAGTTACAGTCACCGCCACAGTCACAACAATAACTGTTTCGTCTCTCTCGCCCTGTGTGTGCCCCGTGAGACCAACGCCGTCGCTGCCGTCGCCGTCGCGTTCGCACAACAAAAATATTTAAAACAAAAATAAAAAACAATAAATATTTTTTAAAAATAACAAAAACAAAACAAAAAAAAAAAAACAAAAATATGTGAAATTTTTTTGGTGACAAAAACAAATTCAAAGAACAAAAACTAAAAAAAAACAACGAAAAATTCTGTGCAAATTCTAACGGACAATCGAAATTGTAAGTAAAAACAAATTTATTTTAGTTAAATTATTTTGTTTGTTTGGTTTTTTTTTAATGTGTTTTGCCGTCGGCTACAAAGAAAAACAAATTTCGGGCTTGAAAAAAAGGCAAAAGATACAAAATTTGTAATTAAGATTTTTGTCTTTTGAGATACAAATTGAGATACAAATGCGCAGCGCCCAGAGCTGAGCGCTAGACTCCGTTTGAGGCTCAGCATCATCATTATCATTATCATTATCGTCTCTCTCTCTCTCTTTCACTCTCTTGACCGTTCATTGCTCCTCCAATTTGTTGTTGTTGCCATTATAATGTGTACTAACAGCAACAAGCAACAAGCTACAAGCAACAACAACTATAAACAGGAGTTGCTGCTGTTGATTGGTTTTTTGTTGCTTGCGTCTCTTAAGACATTTAAAGCGTTTGACAAAAATAATTACCACATGAACAGAGAGAGAGACACACACACACACACACACACACTCGCACACACGGACACACACACACACTCGCACACACACTGGCCACTGTCATTACACATTTCGTTTTGTTGGCAACGTTTCTAATGACTCCAAGTCGTAAAATCGAGCGAAGTTTTGAACCAATTTCAAGCAGCCAACAGAACTTTCGCTCGGGATTTGTTGGGAGGAAATTGTTGGTATGGAAATTGCTGGAATTTCCCACTGTGGTACCACTGTGCAGCGAGCGGCAGCTGCAGCTGATCCTTGTGGACTCACGGCGATAAGTGATCAATTCCATTTGGGAACTATGTTTGTAGCTAATGGATACTTTGATATCTTACAGATACTTTAACGACTTGAAGATACTTTTGTATCTTAGAGATACTCTTGTATCTTATAGATACTTTTGTATCTTAGAGATACTCTTGTATCTTGAGGGAACTTTGATATCTTGTGAATAGTTTTGTAACGTGAGTAGAGTCTTATATGTTGCAGATACTCTTGTATCTGGGAGATACTTTTGTATCTTTATCTATATATATTTAATATACTTTTGCGTAATCTTGCTCTGAGTATATTTTATGTATGGAATATATATTCATATAACTCTAAAAGATACTTTGGCATTACTTAAGATACTATTCTTTCATACAAAAGATACTTTCTGTAAGTCAAAGATACTTTTGTATCTTTCATATATACACATATAAGATACGTTTGTACATTTCTGATTGCTAGGATTTGCTTGTTCTTTTATAGCTTAAGTATAGTCCTTAAGATACTTTTGTATCTACCAGATACTTTTGTATCTTGTGTCATTTTTAGTGCATTTCATTGTCGAATGTCTCTCAGGATTGTCTCTTAAGTGTTGTTGAGTGTTAGTTTTTTTGGTATTTCATGGATATTTCTATAGTTCATAGCTACTTCTGTATCTCTCAGATACTTTTGTATCTTACAGATATTTGATTATCTTAAATTACTAATGTCAGACGTTAATTGTGGGAATATGTCTCATATATGTTCCGGACAGTCAGTTCCTGTCACATGTCATAGATACTTTTGTATCTCTCAGATACTTTTGTATCTTTTGCTAATAATATTATGCTTAACAGAGTCGAAGTGTTTGTTAGATGTTCTTTAGAGTCAGCTTTGTTGCTAATAGATACTTCTGTAACTCATAGATACTTCTGTATCTTTTAGTAGTTATATAGATACTTTTGCATCTTATGCTCCGACTGCCTCAACTGTCTCATATCTGCTCCATAGTGTCAGTTACTATCTAATCCCACAGATCCATTTATATCGCTCAGGAGTATCTTGCAGCTCTGGTCTAGTTTCCTCAAGTCCCTTCGACCCCTGCTTCACACTTCCCCAATCCACTGCATTGCCTCCGCTCGCTGTTCACCTGCTCAGTTGACCGGCTTAAGGCATTGCCACATCGAGTACATCGCACCGCGGCTGGCTATGTTGGCCATACGGACCGAGAGACAGACAGAGAGACGGACTTCATTTATGTATGTTTATATGGCTGACATTGGCGCTTGTGTGTTTGCTGAGCATTCGAGATTGATTCCAAGCGATAGCACCCAAAGGCGGCTAACAGCGGCGAGCTGATCGCTCGACATGCGGCCGCGATCCCCATCGTCGCTTTAACAATTGTCCCCATCGTTGTACGCTGTCGCACCAGCAGCAGCCCCAGCCCCAGCCCCGCCACACTTTGGCCATCAATTCTGCGCCGCTCGTCAGTCACAATTACAGCGAAACACGGCAACAATAAAAACCAAAACCAAACAAAAAAAAACAAAAAAAAGCCACTTGGACTAGCTGCCGATCGCCGCGTGTTGTCGTCTTTGCGGTTTTAATGGGGGCCGAAAAGGCCGTAAAAGATTTTGGCCAAGCAAATGAGCCAAAGCTGAACAGCAGATCTCTGGGCAGCACACTGATGCAGTGAGTGGCCAACATATATATATATATATATATGATATATCAGATATATATATATATATAAATTCTTATAGAAAATCTCATTCGCATTTCTCTCGTTTTGGCACCACTGTGCGTGTGTCGCCGCGATTTAATTGCGCAGCAAATTTGAAATCTGTAATTGGCATGG
The DNA here is from genome assembly GCA_018903745.1 of Drosophila repleta. Taxonomy (NCBI): domain Eukaryota; kingdom Metazoa; phylum Arthropoda; class Insecta; order Diptera; family Drosophilidae; genus Drosophila; species Drosophila repleta. The sequence continues at coordinate 718,392 of JAEIGN010000750.1, read as the reverse complement.
CTTGGAGCTGCTGTCAACTCGATAGGGGGCAGGGGAAGGGGGCAGGGGAAGGGGGGGGATGGGGTGATGTAAACCTGCAGCGATGATAACACAAAAAGTCGCAAAAGGTTGCGCAACTTTTGCAGCTGTAACAGCGGCCGACACCCTGCAGCCTGCTCTCCCTTCTCCCTTCTATTCAATTTCTGTCATTAGTTTCTGATTAGGATTTCGCCTTGAACTGCCCCCCACACACCCCGCCTGCAGTCCAAGTCCCTTCTGGCTGCCGCTGCTGCGCTGACCGAGTGACTTCCAGCCGCATTTGATTGACATCCGCGACACTTTGGACTTCTCCGCTTCCCAGTTGCCAGTTGCCAGTTGCCAGTTGACAACAGAGCGACAAAATCAGCTCAACAATAATAGTTCACGATCCGACGGCATATATAGAGCTGAGCTAAGCTCTTAGAGTTGCTTGTGCAAAAGATACTTTTGCATCTTGAAGTTCAATTTGATTTGCTTGAGCAAAAGATACATACATATCAAAGATACTTTTGTATCTAGAGATACATAGAAGATACTTTTGTATCTTGTATAGATTCGCTTGAGTTTGCATAGGAAAAATATGTATCTTCAACTGAGTTGTTTCACATTTCATAGCAATAGATACTTTTGTATCTTTACTTGGTTTGCATGAGTAAAAGATACTTATGTATCTTAACCTTAGCTGCTCTTATAGAAGAGTATCGACTAAGGTTACGTTAAAGATACTTTTGTATCTTGAAAAGACTTTCATATCATATTTAGCTGACTTTTTTCTAGGACATGTGTAAGAGATACTTTTGTATCTTGAACTAAATTGTATGATCTATCATAGGAAAAGATACTTTTGTATCTTGAAGTGAATTTGTAGGAGTCAAAGATACTTTTGTAGCTCGAAATGACTTTCAAATCAAACTCAGTTAACATATCTGTATTCAAAGATGTTTTTCCTCTTCAACTGATTAGCTTGAGTAAGAGATACTTTTGTATCTTTTTCTCAGCTACGCTCAGAGTTACCTACAATATACTTTTATATTTCAAATCGACTAAAGGATACTCTTGTCACTTATGGTTACTTTTATTTGCCCAACTAACGCGCAGCTGCCAGCTTGCAGATAGTTTCCATATACTATATTTAGCCGCCACTCTTATGCTCCTTGTATTTTTAAGTTCCATTTAGCTGCAAAGTATCTTTAAGATACTATCTTTACATAACTTGTATATCTCGCTCCCGCACACTCACACTCACTCCCACTCTCACTCTCGCTCTCAACTGTCAATCCAATCTAATCCGCGACTTTTCTCTTCAACTTCCTCTGCTTGCAGCGCATCGCATCGAGCAACGAGCCCGAGGCAACAACACCAAACACCAAACAACAACAACAACAACAACACAAGAAAAATCACACACAATGGAGCACATTATGAATCCGTTCATGTCGTCCGCTTATCTGCTGGGACACCCGCATGCCCATCCGCACGCCCATGCACACATCGGGGCCAAGTCGCCGGCCAGCTCGCCGGGCGCCACAGGCACCGCCGGCTGCGGCAACAGCAGCGGCCACAGCAACAGCCACAAATCCGGCTCACAGCACGGCAGCGCGAAGCCGAAGCGCTGGGGCTCGCCGCCCATCAACCTGGCGGGGCAGTTCATCAACCCGGCGACGGGCAAGAAGCGCGTCCAGTGCTCCATCTGCTACAAGACCTTCTGCGACAAGGGCGCCCTCAAGATCCACTTCTCCGCCGTGCATCTGCGTGAGATGCACAAGTGCACGGTGGACGGCTGCAACATGGTGTTCAGCTCGAGGCGCTCCCGCAATCGGCACAGCGCCAATCCGAATCCGAAGCTCCACTCGCCGCACATTCGCCGCAAGATTTCGCCGCACGACGGACGCACCGCTCAGCAGTTTCCCGTGTTCCCGGCGGCTGCGGCCGCGGCCTTTCCGGGGCTACTGCCGCCGCCACCGCACCATCCGCACCACCCAGCACATCACGGTCACCATGCGCACCATCCGGCCGTGGGCTACGGCCCGGCGGCTGCGGCGGCGCACGTCATGTTCGGCGGACAGTCGGGTCTGCACAATCTCGGCCTGCTCGCTGGACGCACGCAGCACGAACGGCTCTTTGCGGAGGAGGAGGAGAATGCGGATATCGATGCCGATGTGGATGCAGATGCGGATGCGGATGCGGATGATGAGGGTGTCTATGTGTATGTGGACATGCATGCGAATAGTTCCAGTCCAGCTAGTCAGGACTGCCACAGCGATGCGGATGCAGATGCGGATGGGGATGGGGATACTGAGGCGGAGGCAGAGGCGGAGGCGGAGGCCGAAGCGGAGCTCCACTGCAGCCTGAGCCTGGCCAGCAACACCAACAGTCACACCAGCTTCGATGAGGAGGATCGCACCGAGCAGCCGCTCGACTTCAGCTTGCACAAGCGACGCGAACCCACGGCGGAACGGGAACGGGAACGGGAGCCGGAGCCAGAGCCAGAGCAGGAGCGTCGCATCAAGCGCTCGCCCAGTCCGTGCGGCTTCTCCATGGAGCGGCTGCTGGGCAAGCGTCGCCGGCACGACAGCTGCGCCTCCAGCTCCCAGGAGTCGACGACGACGGCCATCAAGATGGAGCTCGAGCTGGACAGCGACAGCGCCGACGCCCACCCACTCGCACCCACCGACCACGCGCACGATCTGTCCACGCCGCTGGCACGCAAACACCTGCCCAGCGCCAGCTCGCCGGCCGCCCGCGCCCACAGCCCGCAGCCCCTGCCCGTGCCCGTGCCCGTGCCCTTGCCTCTGGCCATGGCCCTGCCCGCTGCCAGCGTCGCGCCGTCGCCGCCCGCGCTGCTCTTCGGCATGGAGCTGGAGGAGCAGCACCATCTGCGGCTGCTGCAGACGCAGATGTTCGCGGCCGCCGCAGCAGCCGCCGCCAGCAACAGCGTTGCCCAGTCGCCGGGCGCCGCCGCCGCCGCGCCCTGGAATCTGCTCTCCGAGGTCTACCGCTCGATGCTGCTCAGCAGCGGCGGCGGCAGCGGCGGCAGCCTCAGCAGCGGCAGCCTGAAGCCCCCACAGACGGCGCCAGCGACGCCGCAGTCCGCGCAATACAGCGACATGCCGCCCACCAATGCCGCCATTTCCGTTTAAGGCAGCCCCCAAGCGCCAGCCCCTGCTCATCCCTCCCCCTCCCTTTTTTTTTTTGCCATGAAATGGCTTTTAGAGGAAACTGAATCTCGATCTTGATCATATATATATATTGTATATTATATATATATATAGATATTGGTGCCGCGGCGCACTTAGCTTTTCTACTCGTACTTGTGTTATATATATGAAAACCTTATCATTTATCACTTAATCCTTTTTTTTTTATATAAACAAATCTACTGCTATTTCTATATGAATATACGTTTTTTTTTTTGGAGATATTCTAAGATAATGCGACATCTAAGTGTATAGTATTCAATCCGTTCCTCAGTGCAAGTGCACCCAGTGCGGTCCCCAGAGTTTGTTTCTGTGTGTGTGTGAATGCATGTGTGTATCTGTGTGTGTGTGTGTGTGTGCGACTCTTAGGGCCCACTGTACGGCGTACAACGAAGTATTGATATTTATATATATCCACACATATATATCTATATATATATTATATATTGACTAAAAAGCAAATAATATATTATGTAATTCTAAGTGCAACAATTTTTTTTCATAGCCAATAACTATTTGTATTTGTAACTAACTTGATATAGGCATATATATATATATGTACCGCTAAACATAAATATTATTAAAAACAAAAACAAAAAGAACAAAAAAACAACATATCTCGTGTGTTAATGCTACCCCCAAACCCCCCACTTTAGTTCATAGACTAAACTAAAACAAACTCTACAAAGTCCCGCAACGAAGTCGAAGATCCACAGCTAGATCCTCGACTGTGTGTTTAGTAGAAATGTTATTGCTCTATCGAAAATTGAGAATCGAATATCGAAAATCGAAATATTCAAAAATTGAGAAATTTGCTCCTTAAGAGTTTTGTGTATTTAATAATGAAATTTCATTTGAACAATAAAAACCAAACAAAATTTAAACCACAAATTTGATAAAAATGTTTTTTTTTTCGACTTGGGCGGGTTTATTGAAAAAGAAAGTAAACTGAACTATTTGGATTTGATTAGATTATCAACTGAAGGGTTTTGTCTGTGCTGAATATAGATGGAATGTGGATAGATACATAGATAGATAGATAGATAGATATAGATAGATAGATAGATAGATAGATAGATAGATAGATAGACTTATATACAGAAATTATATACAAATATAAAAAAAATCAAATTTACTTCAAGAAAAGTTTCGCTTAGAAATTGTAAATATATATTTTTTATGACTTTCGAATATATTGGCAATATTTTGATAGGGTACTATGGTGGAACTGTAGTGGAGAGATTTTATACCTCGCTATATGGGTATAGTAGTTAGAGACAGATTGTGCGATCTTCTTAGAGAGAGAGAGAGAGAGAGAGAAGGGAGACTAAAGTATGATCTGCAAGGGACAGAAGACTTTCTTCTCACTATTCGACCCTCTCTACCTACCTGTCTCTCTCACACCTTCTGTTGGTTTCATTCACTCTCTCTCTCTCTCTCTCTCTCTCTCTCTCTCTCTCTCTCACTCGCTCTCACTCTCTCTCACTCTTTCTCTCTCTCTCTCTCTCTCTCTCTCTCTCTCTCTCCTCTCTCTCTCTCTCTCTATCCTCTATAATCCTATCCTCACATAATCCTACAACACAATCCTGTCTATATTTTGTCCTCTTTATACTTTTTCTTCACCTTTCTCTCCATCTTTTATGTTTTTCTCTGTCTCTCTCACTCTCTCTCTCTGTTTTGATTTTTTCTATATTTCTCTCTCAGTTTCTTCCCATGTCTCTCCTTCTTTCTCAATGTCTCTCCTTTTCATTTCGTCGTCTCATTTTTCTGTATCTCTCACTGTTTATACATTATTCTCTCAAACGAGCGAGTCTTTCTCTCTCTCTCTCTCTCTCCCTCTCTCTCTCTCTCTCTCTCTCTGTTTCTGTCATTCTCTCTTTTCTTTGCCTCTCTCCATCAAATATACTCTCTCCCCCTCCTCTCCGGCTCATGCCTTTTCTCCTCTCTCTCTCTCTCTCTCTCTCTCTCTCTCTCTCTCTCCAGATGTATATCCATCTCTTCTATACACGCATAATCATATTCTGACTTGTGGCATTTCTCGAGGAGGCGGGACATTCATATCCAGGCTGTTTTTGGGTCTCTCTGACTGGTCGCATTATCAACCACATAATCATCATCATCATCATCATCATCATTATTATCATAGGCCACGCAGGCCACTTAGGAACAGATTAGACGCTCACATGGGGAAGGCACTCGACTCGACTGCCACATGAATATAGCGCGAAAGAACATTGCGTGGCTCCAAATGCCCAAATTCGAAATTCGGCCTATAAAAAACAATTCAATGGAGTTTCTGATTGAGATTCCAAGCAGAAGCTGAAACGGGAGAGGGGAGCGAGGGGCAGAGGGAGCGCTGTGGCTGGGACATAGTTGCGTGAAACCGAAACCGAAACCGCAAAATTGACGTGAATGCGTGGAGGCTGTGAAGAAAATGTCAAGTGCCGTCGCGCGAGGGGGAGCTGAAGTCGAGCAGGCAGCAAGACACAAGAACAAAAAAAAACAGAAAAGGATATGTGAGAGAGGGAGAGAAGGGGGAGAGGAGGGGAGCGGGGCAATCCGTCAGTGTGTGTATGCGGCTCAGTCAGACAGCTAAATGCTGCTTGCCACATTATGAGATGATCCTTGGCAGCGTTGTCACTTGAGACACCAACACACAGAGACAGAGAAAGAGACAGAGAGAGAGAGAGAGAGAGAGAGAGAGAGAGAGAGACGCACACATATGGCAACCACAATGACAACGACAGCGTCGTGGCTCTGTGAAATGGCTGCGCTCTCATCTCTGGGGATCTATTTACTTTTAAGTTTTTCTGAATTGGATGATGTCACGAGGCGGCGGTGCGGTGGGTGAGTGGGTGACTTTTGTATTCAAGTGGCTTGGCACTGCGACGGAAGCCAAGGAAAAGGTTTCGCTTCGTGCGGCGCATTTTTGTTTGCCTTTTTTTTTTTTGCTTCTCTTTTTTGGCCTTTATGAAATATTAGAAAAATTTACAAAGCGTTAAAAATTAACATTTCAAATGGGATTGCGATTGGGATTGGGTTGTGTGAGTGTGTGTTGGTGTGTGTGTGTGTGTGTGTGTGTCTGCCTCTCGTCGCTGGGGGGATGCAAATGCGTTTATTTTTGGAGACAATTGAAAACCACTCGAGGGTTATTGAGATGTGACAGTCAAGTAGTCGGAGACGCAGACATAGACGAAGATGGAGCAGCTAACCTAACAGCGAGAGAGAGAGAGAGATGGGGAGAGGGAGACAGAGACAGAGAGAGAGAGAGAGAGAGACAAAGCTGATTTGCAATGTTGCGGCGCGTCGAGCTAACTTGACGTTTGAAATAGGATCAACTGTTTACAATTTTTGGCCAGCGCGAATTCATTTGGCAGCAGCTAAAAAACATAGAGAGAAATATGTATACAAAAATATACAGATACAATATATATCTGTGCTGCAGATATACATACATATATGCATGCTGGCTGCAGATACAGCAACAGAGACAATGTCCAATGCCACATCAAGTGCGGCACACTTGACAGGCGAATGACACTGCCAAACAAAAACGTGTTTTTCAAGCGGCCAAGCAGGGGCGGGGCTGGGTGGGGGACGGGCTACTATAGCTTATGAAAGGATCGGATCAAAGCGACAGAGTTCGCATTTTGAAAGCCATTGTCAAATGGCCAGCGCAACGCTTGTCACACATTTTGCATAAATCTCTATGAATATATTTTAGCTAAGGGAAGAGCTTACCTAACATCTGATGAAGTCTATAAAGTTTGTGGAATGGCAATTGGATTATTAAGTTGCGTAGAAACCTAAGGAAATCTCCTTTCGGCCAGCCTTTGCTAGCAATCGAAATTGCCGCTGAGAGTTCACTATGAAAAGCCTGATGGAATAAAGTTAAATCTATGTAAATATATTTCCCTTTAATTCCGCTTAGATCTCTATAATGGAATGAAACCAAATATGTTTCTTGGTAGTTCGATGCATTCATAAAAGACATCTTCTTATAGATACATAACTATCGAGTGAAGAATGAAGCTTGTCCAGTGCATCCTCAATACATCTTCCCATCGAGATATCTATTATTATGTCACATGATTAATCTACGTGATAGTCCGATGCATTCATAACAGATATCTTCCTATATATGTATATGCCGAGTATGTCTGATGCATACATAATCAAGATCTCTGCATATAGAGACCTTCATAATCAAGATCTCTGCATATAGAGACCTTCAGTGTGTCATATGCTCGACCTAATTGAATGAAGTCAAATGTAGTTCGAGGTAGTCCGATGCATCCAAGACATAATCTGTCGACAGCTCGTGGTAGTCCATTACGTCTAAGGAATAAATCTGCTCTGTGTTGTTCTGTGCTTGGGTTAATTGAAAGAGGATCCATAACAGATAACTGCTGGTAGTCCAATGTATCCATAACAGATATCTATCTAGATATGTATCCATAACAGAGATCTCTGCCTTTGTATCTCATATGTTCAAGGTAGTCTGATACATCCATGATATATATCTGTCTAAGTTCATTTTAGGCCATTACACCCGTAGGTATCTAGTATCCCATATGTTTAGGCTAATTGAATTAAAGTTAAATATAATTCCTGCTAGCCTTGCACAGCCATAACACACATCTGGCTACATATAGATATCTAGTTTGTCAAATGCTCGGCTCTGGGGTCAGCCGATCAACCGGTTGGCAGACGCAGCTGATAAGCTTCTGTTTAGTGTGGAGTTGCAGATGCAATCATCGTAAAATGCATTCAAATTTGGGTAATTGTCGATGCCAAGAGCGGAGCATCGGACAGCAGGCAGGCAGGCTAGCAGAGAGTATCTAGCAGGAGAGAAGAGACAACTTCGATTCCAAGTAAATAAATATACTTAATTTTAATGACATAGAAATTGCTGGTAAAGTGCTCGCTGATTGAATCTCGTTAGTTGCTCGTGTCGGAGGCTGGGAGAATACCAAGAAGCGGCCTCGGCTCGCTCTCAGTACTTGGGCAATTAATTCGACATTTTAATTTACATTTCATGGGAACATGAAGCAGACACAGGTGACTGTATCTAATACTCTGTTTATGTCTGTTTCTCTCTCCCTCTCTCTCTCTCTTTGTGTGTGTGTGCAGGCCGAAGTAAACGAACAACTTTTGGACAAGTGGCAGCAGCAAAAAGACATCGACAGTTGCTCATTTACCAGCTGCCAGGCACAATCTGCATGGGGGCAATAGGCAAGCAAACTCGGAATTCTGTTGAAGTTAACGAAAGTCGAATCAAAGATCTATCTCTATCTCTCTTAAGCTCTCCTCCCTTCCCTCTCTCTCTCTCTCACTCTGTCAATATCAAGGCTAAATATGACGCATAAAATATTATTCTGACGGAATTGAGTTTAGTTTTTTTTTAGCTCACTCTACTCTATATATATATGTCTCTATATACATGACAGACTCTGGTCTTTAATGGGCCTCTTAAATTACACGCATTTCAAATGAGTTTCTGTCCGAGTGACGGTACTTTTGATATAGCTCTGAATCGATCTAAGTAACGGTGGCTAAGAGTGATGCAGCTGAAAAAGTGCTTGCTGACTGATAAAGTGCCTGATTTAGGCTGACCAAGCACGAGTCTTACTATAAGCGATAACTATATGTGAGCAATTGCTTGAGTTATCGATAACACTATGCTATTCAAATATTTGACTAGAATTCTGTTAGTTGCCAGTTTAACATGAAATAGTGCTATGCGGCTTATAAAAGCGTATGATTAGGGCTCACAGAGCAAGTTTCGATAAATTTCGATTACTATATATCAGCAATCGCTTAAGTTATCGATAATACTCTACAAATAAAGTAGTGCTGTGTTCTATAGAAATACCTCTAAAGGTCTACAAAGTCTATCTATGATTTTGTATATAGCACAGGGGGACCAAGCAAGAGTGTTAGTATTTGCTCTAGCTGTTTCTCAGCAGCTGTTCTAGTTATTGATTATGTTTAGATGTGGCAATATTTGATAGACTTTGTCATTTGAAATAAAGTAGCTCTGACAGTTTTTGAGTTGCTGAGCTAACGATGACTGCTCTGAGAGTTGGCAAGCTTTCTTTAGTTTGTTTTCCGGGAAGTTCTTCGGCAGAGCTCTAGCTTAGCTTGTGAGTCACTATTGCTCAACTAAATCAAGTTAGCCAGAGCTTAAGCTGATAACGAGCAGTGCCAGGCATGACTTGACTCTCTATGATTCCAGTTGGTATCAAACAGCAAACAGCTGCTGATATTGCCTTCGACTTCTAGCCATTGGTGTATCAATAGCTCTCATACTTCTTCTCTCCATATCTCAGTATATCTCTAGAGTTATATAGACTCGCAGAGCAAAGCCTTCTCCTTCTCTGCTTAATAAAAGCTAACTTAAAGCCTTAAAACTCAACTAGAATCGGGCTGGTTAATAAAGCATTTAGCGGCAGCTGGCGTGCTCCTGGCTCAACACACCTGTTGTCGCTGGCCAGGTGGGGCTTAATCATTATGTGATTAAACAATTGATTAAGTTTTAATAAATTTGCAAAATCAATATTAAAAATTAAGTGCAGTAATTACTTAAATGGCTATTTGCTTGCCAGCCAAAATAAATATTTTGCGAGCAGCCGCCGTCGTCTCGTGCCCGCGCAGGTCCTACTCCTGTTGTTCCTGTTGTTGTTGCTGGCGTTGTTGCTGGTGTTGTTCTTCCATGTGGCAGCACGGCGGCCTCTGTGGCTGCGAATGGCCGTGGGCGTGTGTGCATATGCATAAATGTATATGTGTAATCGCACACACGCACACACGCACGCACACCTGCAAGCGGGCAGCATAAATTTACCTGCTGCATTATATAAATATTTACGTAATATACGTAAAATGCGTAACGCCTGTTGTCAACAACATAATCAACAACAACTGTGCCACACACACACACACACACACACATAGGCTCAGCTCGGGCAGCAGCCAATGGCACCCCGCCAGAGTGCAGCTGGGGGCTGGCCGCCTGGACATGGGCAGCCGCAGCCGCAGCTATCCATCCTTCAGCTTGGCACACGATTTGCATACGCACACACACGCATACACACGCACACTCTCTCACACACACACACTCGTGTCTTTTTTCTTTGTCATTAATTAAATTACATTGCGCAAATTGCAGTGAGGTTGGCATACCACAGGCTCCACCCCCCCGCCCTGCCCCCACTACCACTTGGTCACTTGGTAACAATAACGGTAGAATATAACTGTCTGATTGCTGCGCAGCAAAACCAATACCCAAACCACCTTCCCCCACACACAGACGATCCCCATGCTACGATTGTCCAATACTCCAATACTCCGCTGCTCGCATTTCCATTCGCCTGCACAGCAGCAGCAGCAGCAGGAGCAGGAGCAGCAGCAGCCATCGCACGCATGGCTTACTTATTGTTGGATCTGTTACAGTCGCATCACTCAGAATGCCTTTTGATAGCGCCTCCCGCCACCTGCCTGCCTGCCTGCCGCCTGCCGCCTGCTGCTGACTTGTGTACCAAAACCATATCAAAGGGGTAAAGCACTCGAAGGACAACCTGCCCCCCCCTCAGTTCGACGTAATATAATAACTTTATCGTACGCATTTTAATCATAAATGTATTCCAATTAAAGCTGCTCTTTCAGGGCGAGGAGCGCTGCCTCCAGCCACATCAAATATTAATTATCCGGGAGAGGTCTAGGCCGATGAAGCAGGTCTCTATTAGAACTGAAAGTGGACTAATGTCCGTAAGTAAGTGAAGAGAGAGAGAGAGAGAGAGAGAGAGAGAGAGAGTAGTCAGAAGCAAAGAGATCTTAAGATATCAATTGCTGGCATATAGGTGAGGTTGAAGCATGTGCTTCCAAGAGACAGAGAGAGAGAGAGACAGAGAGAGCTGGCTTAAGGTATATCAAATGTGAGTTATCCTAAGGAGCTCTTAGTCGATGCAGCTCTTAACTTTGATAGTTAGCTTATGTCTGGCAGGAAACTTTAACGAAGAGAAAGTCTTTATACTTCAAGACATCATAAGAGAGAGAGAGAGAGAGAGAGAGAGAGAGAGAGAGCTACCTCAAGGTAGTGTATCAAATATGAATCATCTGAAGGCCTAGGCCGATGAAGGAAATCTTCGTAAGGAACCTTCAGCTAAGAGAACAGCTTCATATTCATATGCAAAGAGGAAATCAATTTATATGATTGCATATAGGTATGGTTAAAGGATCAAGAGAGCTCCCTCAAGGTACGAATTATCCTAAGGAGGTCAAGCTGATAAAGCTCTCAATAAGTGTGATATGAAAGTTTCTTAGCTGGCTAATGTCCATAAGGAAACATAAGCTAAAGGAAGAGCTTCATATTCATATTCAAAGAGTGCTTGGGCTAAGGTCGAGCCATCAATGCTTGTTCCACGACATCAAGCCAAGAACATGCTACCATAAGTTCGAAAACTACCTCTAGGTATATCATATATGAATTATCTCAAAGAGTTCTAGGCTGATGAAGTTCTCTCTCTCTTAGTGAGATGAGACTTATATAGTCACCGGCTAGAAGAGGACTTGATTTTCATATTCATCACATCAACCAGTTCTCTATGAAGCCTACAACTTGCTTCCATAACGCGAGTTCAAAGGCTTTTCACAAATGTTGGGCATAGTTAATGTTATTTTTCTGTCGTAAGCCCATGATTATTCCTCGGAAACAGTTCAAGGAACGGCGACGAGTTGCTCGATCTTGTGTCTCTCCTACGTAATTAGCAGTGCCATAAAAACACAATGCCCAAATATACATACATATATAGCGCTAGGGCTCTGATCTGGCCCGACCCGATTGCAGCTACCGGAGATAAGTGGCTCGGAGGAGAAAAAAGAAGAGAAGCAAACAATCGAGGATAGGAGTGTGACAAAATGTAGCCAGACCAGAGTCAGTGTGATCTAACGACAGGTAGTATGGGCACAGGCAGATGGGTAGATATCATATGGAAGGGCTTGTCAGGAGATGCCATCTCGTTCTGTTGGTTCAAGTTAAACGACATCAAATGATGCTAATTGGAGGCAGAGCTGAAGTTCTCATATGGCACGCACACAGGGAGCTGGGCTAGAGTAAATAGGAAGATCTGGATAAATAGAACCTAAGAAGAAGATGAAGAAGAAGAGGAAGGATAACCGTGAAAGGGTAAATTGGGCGACATGTTGTGAAAACATGCTACCGAATTGCAGTTAACAAACATGCGACACCAACAACAACAATCTGGCCAAGGTCGTGCGTGTCGGCAATGCCGTTTAATCTGATATCCCATAGCCCATATCGTTATCGCGCGGTGCAGTAGTCGGTAGGGCAGGGTACGGCAGGGTACGGCAGGGTACGGCAGGGCACGGTACGGGCAAAAGGATCACTTTTCAAGGAAAACATCGCCAAGTGCAATTAACACATCGCGGCACACAAATGTGTTGCGAGATCCGGGGCCAGCGCTGGGTACGAGACCAAAGTAAACATATTGATAATGATAATGTGAACTGTGAACTGTGAACTGTGAACTGCGAACTGCGAACTGTGACTGCTGCTGGCGGTGTCGTTTCTAGATGTCGCTGCTCGTTTCGGATTTTCCCAAATTGACAAGCGGCGCGGCACTTTAAGGATTTTTATTTCTGTCTCTCCCCCCCTCTCTCTCTCGCTCTCTGTCTATTGTTGTGCGTTGTATCAACATAAACAGCACGCAAAGACAACTACAAATTCGTGTCTAACAAACTCATAGATAAGTGCTAATTGGGTTTGCCAGAACGAAAGGGCTGCAGTCAGCTGGGCCCTTGTAATGGACACCCTACAGCACCCTGACGGCTACTGTACAGCCCAGCCAAAATGAACCCATCAAGAGCTGCCACAGCCAGTGGCAGCCACTGCGTATAGCGCATGGCGGGAGATGGGGCATGGGGGGTAGACGCCCGATTGCTGGTTGAAGCTCAAGTTGTGTTTTTCCTGTTAGCGGCCACTTTATGCACTTTAGTTGCTGCAGGCCAGCAAAATTAGTTTTTTTTTTTTCATTTCATTCATTCAACTGCTGCTGCAGCAGTTATTGTTGTTGTTGTTGTTGTTGCTGCTTGATTTTTTGCGATTCAATTGAAATTGAATGCCATGAATATCGAGGCAAATCGACATCAACGAACGAATGGCCAGTCGAGTGCCTCGAACGTTGCTTCTTTTTCTGCCGTTTTTAACAAACATAAAATCAATTACACAAGCTTCATTAAGCTTCCATGTGAAGGTGTGTGGGTGTGGGTGAACTCTCTCTCTCTCTCCCTCTCTCTCTCTCTCTCTCTCTCTCTCTCTCTCTGTGTGTGTGTGTGGTCGTCAGGTCGGTAAGGTCACCCGTGTATGTTTGTTTGGGCAGCGCCCGCAAGCTGAATGGCAAATGCGACCGGTAAACGGCGTATGATGAAAAAGGCCCATGGCTATACGCCCTCCGCCCTCCGCCCACGCCCCCTTGAAGCGCCTCTCTTCTCCCGTCTCGTGCAGGCGCTGTTTTTGCGGCTCGACCACAAAACACACCAGCGAATACAGCAGCGAAGTCGAGTACTCATCCAAAAGAAGAGGAGGAAAAGCATAGCAAAGCAAAGCAAAGGAAAAACTTCAGTCCATAGTTGAACTTTAACTTCGACTTGGACTTTGACTCGAACTCTCGATATTGTCTCAGCTGATTGGGCCGCCCAAGGGTCTGTGGGCATATGTCATCGGCACGGCTCAGCGCCAAACTACGGTTGAATAATTGCGGCGACTCCGCGCTGCCATTGGCCCACAGCCCGCGGTGATGCCTTAATTTAACTTAAGTGATTGATGCCAGTTGCAAAGTTTGATGTCTACACACACACATGCACACGCACACGCACACGTACGCGGGAGTCCTTGGAGATTCATGCAAATTATAAATACAAACTTCAACGGGCAGCCTAATTGGCCAAGCATCCGAGTTGCTTAGACTCCCACTTGCAAGCTGACTTCACTGACAAATGAGAAATCACCAGAACTCAAAGCGAGCAAATCCATTGTAAAGTCTCGGGGGAGGAAATATCTATATATAGATATGTTAATGTAGACGTAGACAGTCGATTATGAGAGATCTATATGACTCTCATAATACAAATTCGACTAATGCGACTCTATATGTCTACTTTAGATCTATACTTTATACCTTCTAGATCTGCAAATCTATACGTTTGTATAAAATTGATCAATATATCTAGACTTTAGGTATGCAGATATATCCTTTATATCTTCAGATCTATCCTTTTGGTATTTAAATCTGTTTTGCAGATCTACAAACCAGCTCTTTCGATCTATATATTTATCCTTTAAATAAGCAAACCTTTAGATATACATATCGCTTTACAGATCTATACTTTATATGCTTTATATCTATAGATCTTAACTTTTACTCTTTGTATATATCTTTTACTTTATACATATATCCATAAGATCTATCCATAAGATCTATATATCTATCATTTAGATCTACATACGTATCCTTTAGATCTATATATCTATTTTTTAGATCCACAGACCTAGCCATACGATCGATAGGCCTAGCCTTTCTGCCTATAAGTCTTTCTTTTAGATTACAGGCTGATACCTTGCGATATATAAACTTATACCGTAGATCTTCACTTTAGAAGTTATCTAGCCCTTCAACTATTACCTCTATCTGCCTATCTCCTGTCTATCTTATCAGCTTCAGCATAAGAGAAAGTTTCAAATGCTTCCCCCGCTCCTGCCATTCTCGCCCAGAGCATCGCCTGCCCTCTGCCTGACTCAGATTGAAAAGCGAAAGTATAGACTTGAATTGTCTATAGATCGGACTATTTATACCTTCCTAAGACTCTCGACAAATGTTTGTATACACTTGTAAATGATTTCCATTTATATGCACTTAAGTATGGCAATTGTCTGGGGCTCAAATCAGCGACTTCTGTGCGCCGCGCTGTGGTGCGGGCGGTGGCGGTGGCGGTGGCTAGAGGTTGGAGGTGGTTAGTGGCAATCGGTTTGTTCCGAGTCAGCTGCTGCCTGGGCAAAGTAAATGCTCGGGCCACAAATATTTGAATGGGCGACCGCGCAAACAATGTTTTTCTAGCCAGAAGTTATGTTTTTAGTTTTGTGGCATTCGGGAGTGGAGTCTTTCGGCAGCTGACCCCAGCAGTGGCGGTGGTGCTGGCGGTGGCTGTTTACCCATTAACTTGCTTTTATTGACAACGACGACTTCCAGTGATGAAATGTAAGCAACATCAAAGCCAAATACTCGCTCCTTTCACTCGCCTTGGCGCATTCATTTCGCTACTCCTGCCCAGCAGCCGGTTGTTTGGTTTTTGGTTGTTTCCAATGTTTACGCAGCCCACCCAGCCCCAGCCCGAGCGCTAGCCCCAGCCACGGCCTGGCCCTGCCGACGTTTCACTTCAGCTTCAGCCCTTGCTAAGTCCTGTGCGACGAATGCGACAAGCCCCGGACGGGCGCTCAAACGGAGGCAGATTGGCAGGCGGCATTATCCCTTTTGACGTGCGCGCATTATAAAAATCAATGAATTAACATTTACATGCAAAAGTATTTGACCACAAAAAAGAAACAAATGTACAACGGCCAACTGTTGGGCATCCTATGCGGGGGCGTCAACCATGCCCGCGTGCACAGTCCAGGGAGCAGGGTGCATCCCTTGTATGCATACACTTGATTACTGGTGTCTTTACCCCACCCACGGCCGGGCTGCGGCTCTGGCCCATCTGAATATTTGCTTTTTATGCGAGTGTTTTTCCTTTGCTATTTCTTTTTTCATTTCATGTATTTTTTTCCCCCGTTTTTGTCTTTTTTAAATGGATGTGGCAACATTAAAGTCAGAGGGCACTCGGCCTCGGCTACGTTTGATTCATTCATCGCTGTGGGTCGGTCGGCCGGTTGGTCGGTCGGTCGGTGGGGCGAGCAGACGACAAAGCAAAGCGAAGCGAAGCCTATGCGAAATCATTTCTATAACAAATTTAATCATCCTAAACAGTTTCCCCCCAACCAGCAATTGATTCATTTCAGTGCCTTTCAATTGGCTTTTAACCGATTAGCAGCACAGTTACCAGCTCTACCCCCTCGTACTGGGCTGGGCTGGGCTGGGCTGGGCTGGCTAACCATTTGCTCTAACCCCACCTGATCAGTCGGAGGAACATTAACCCTTTCGTGATTTCCCATGCCACTTCATTAGCATAAAACGGCAATATTTGACAACACTCAAAGCCCATTGCCAGTGTCCAAAATATGCAGGCTCCATATGTGAAAAGTAGCCAAAGGTAAAGGAGTAGTCGACTGGAAGACTAAGCCCAGCCTGAAGATACCCTGTGTAGGAAACTTTCACTGACTTCAAATGGAAATTGAAAGGGAGAAAGAAAGTGCTTTACCATATCAAAACTCCTATGTTCTAGCCACTTGAACTCCTATAGACCGCTCAACTGCTTAACCCTTTAGTGCCTTCAAATAAGCATACCCAGCACAGCGCACAGCTGGCCTTATTTGGCATTGGCATATAGCATGTAAGCTGCCCTTTTAGCCAATTGTTTAGATATTTCAAATGCTTATTGCCATTAAGCTGAGTGAAGTTGCAGCTTGTATGACACTTGGGACTGGCCGAGGCCACCGGAACCACAGCGCAGCTGAGAGAAAGGATCTGCGAGCAACGGCAATGCTCAGATTAGATCGACGCGAAGCGACAATGGAACGTGCTGTGTTCGCTGCTGATAAGAGCATCTGCGCTCTGGATAAACGTCGCACTGGAGCTGGGCCCGGGCTTGCCAGACCCAGGCTGCTGGGCAATGCTGTGCTGTCAAAGACAAAGTGTCTGGCATAATGCTCATGGGCACTTTGAAAGCTGAAACGAGTACGCGAATGCAGAACGCAGAATGGAGAACGGAGCATGGAGCATGGAGCATGGAGCGTGGAGCAACGGCAGCCGTTGGGGGCAGCAGCGTTTCCTGCTTGTAAAGCTGGCCCCTTAATCTCGCTTTCGGCACGTATCGAGGAGCCGACGCGATATGTTGGCGGTCGCAATGCTTTTGCAGTAGTTTTACATACAATGCCATGCGGCTACCGCCAGCGACTTTGACTCTGACTGCGACTGGGATTCGAGTGCGACTCGAACTGGGACTGGGGCTGGTACTGGCACTGGGATAGGGACTGGGACTGGCACTGCCACAGGAACTGAGCAGCAGTTGCTGTTGCTGATCGCATGCGATTGCGATCGGCGCGGTAACAAAGCGATAATGCGAAAATCGTGTAATCCATTAGCGTAACTTTTTGCAAATTTGTGACAATGACAATATTAAGATAACACATACAATACACCAAAGCGCTCGCAGCTCGCAGTTCGCAGTTCTCCTCTCGATAGAGCTTCACGGCTGTCTCCTGGCGGATTCCAATTGCTCTGCCCATTGTTTGCCCAATGAGCTGCCTGTGCCAAATTAATTTGTCGTCAGCCGCACTCCGCCAAAATCTCTGCCATCGAGTCTGGTGGTCTTCACTCTCCCTCTCTCTCTCTCTCTTGCTCTCTCTCTCTCTCTCTGCTGACTTCATCAGCTCTCGAAAGATGTCAAACTGGTAATTGTGTTGCAGCAACTGTTGCAAGTTCCAAGCTCCAGCTCCAGCTCCAGCTCTCGTATTCAGCATATGCCTTTAATTGAAGATGCGTGCGCGCATACTTAAATCGCGCAAACAACACTTTGATCTTAAAAGAAGTGACGTTTAGTGGTAGTTTTATGGCGATAATGATCTTTCGGATGGGACAGTGATGCCATTTATTATTCAGCGATTATCGGCTAAACATGCGCTCCAGCTCTCCAACTCCAGCCAAAGGCGGACCCGAGCCAACCTAACCAGCAAAGCCCCAGCAGAGTCTGACAACAGCTTGTGACACTAGTCCTCCAACAGCCACTGATATCAACAGAGAGACAAATGCATGCTGCATAGCGCAGTGCATAAATACTGGACAGAAGTGAGCTGTCAACTATTCTGCTGCAGAAGACTCATGCGAGTCTATGGAATAATGCTTTCGGAGAGATTCGACTGGGCAACTAGATAGGGTAAACAATAACTAGACTAAACCGATCTGTGTAGGTTTTGGACTAGCTCTATCAAGCAAGGTTAATTACTAGTATTTTTAGATATATGAAATCAAATTTACCCAATGTATATAAATATAGAAAGTGTTGTTTGCTTCCCTCCAAATATTTATCCTATGCAACCTTTAACTTATGTTCAATCTAACAAAAACTTATAGAAAGGTAAAGTATATGATTCTTGTTTGCTTGATTTCCTCCGAGCCAATAGAAAATATTGCTAAGATGTATGCTAGCATCGGAAAGAGGTGTGACAGATCCCATAAAGCATATGATCATATGTTCCCAATCAGATGATAAGCTAAGTCGAGCTACGCATGTCCATCTATGCATCTGTTCATCGGCTTTTAATGTAGTCCATGCATCCACCTATCCATGCATCCATCTGCCCGTCCATATGAGCCCGTAAACGTATGACAAGTCTTAGTTGAACACAGTTATGCTATGACTTGGCTCGCAGAACGTCACCTAATTGAAACTTAAGTGCATTGAATCAAGTTTATTTTACCGCTCAAGTTAGTGAGTTGTTCGATAGCCTAAAAGCAAAGCTAAAGACTGACTGACTCAGCCCTATGCTAAGTGCATGTTAGTTTCAGTTGATTGTAGGGAATTGAGTTTTGGCTAACTTCTCTTAAATCATAGGCTTGCTCCAGCTAGCTTCCGGCTAGCTCCCTCCCACTCCGCTCAGTTCAGCTGCTAGGCCGACGAGGGTATTGCCCTTGTCTTATTCAGTTTTGGGCCTCAGCAGCAGCAGCAGCCGTTGTATTACCCATCGGCTGTTGTTATGATTTGTCACCTTTTAATTTTTAGATGGCAGCAAATGTAAACTATTGTCGCCCGCGATGTAAACACATCGCAAACAAAGAAAACAAATACCCAGTCACATTCCCAGTTGCAGTCGCTGCCGCCAGCCGCGTGTCTCCGGCCACCAAGCGGCTCCAGTCACCATGCGTCATGTCGCTGTCGCTGTCGCTGTCGTCGATGTTGTCGTCGTCGTCGTCGTCGTTGTAGTCAGTTCCGTTTGGCGTTTGGCGGATCGCGTCGCCCGCTCAGTCACCTGCTCAGCGTAGGGTAGCTGGCTGTGCGATATTTGATGTTTGGCATTCGGCGGCTGGCAGAGCCAATAATTGTGTTTGGCTGCTTAACAGCCAGAAACGTCGTCAAGCATCTGGGCACTGTGGAACTTCGCTCAGCACCAGCCAAGGCTCGCCTGCTCACACACAAACCCACATCAAATAACAGTTTATGGCATTACACCACAGTGCACAGCAGCACAGCACCACAGTACCACAGCATGCCACTGCCACACATTTCCTTATGCTTGTACACAATTTAGAGACCATTGCTAACAGCTGAAGATGATCGCGTGACCGAGTCGTGAGTTCCTTTCGAATGACAAACAGTCGGAGGATGATAAGGACTACAAAGAAGCTCAAACTGTTTCTCATAGCCTAGCTTCACTGTATATTCCTTGTATTCCTATCTATTCTATATCCACTCTATTTATCTAGTTGATATAGATCGCTTACATTTCTCTCATCTCTAAATCCTTGCATATTCCTTGCATGCCTTGTATTCTATGTTTTCTATGTATTCTATATATTATATAGATTCTATATATTCTATGTATTCTATATATTCTTTGTATTCTATGTATTCTATATATTCTACATATTCTATATATTTTATGTATTCTATGTTTTCTATATATTTTATGTATTCTATGTTTTCTACATATTCTATATATTCTATATATTCTACATATTCTATATATTCTATATATTCTATATATTATATCTACCCTATATATTCTATGTTATCTATGTATTCTTTGTATTCTATATATTCTATATATTCTATGTTTTCTATGAATTCTATGTATTCTACATATTATATATATTCTTTGTATTTGATGTATTGTGCATTCTATATATTCTATATATTCTATGTATTCTATGTTTTCCATGTTCTCTATGATTTCTAAATCTTCTACGTATACTATCTACTATATCTCTTTTTTCATCTTTTCTGTTCTACCTACTTCATCTACTATCGAACTATCGTTTCCAACTATCGTATACACTTCTCCCATCTCTAATTCAAATGCAGTTACAAGTTGCGCCTCGCCACCTTCTCAATGCTCGAAACTCCTCGTTCGCTTCCATTACCCATTTCGCCCCTCATCGATTACGCACACACACACACACACCCACGTCACACACTCACACACACACACATCGTATTTTTAGCTAGTGTTGATGTCTTCAATTAAAGAACCGCGGATGCTGCCAACAGCAATTAGATTGCGGTACGTTTAGACTAGTGCGAGTGCGAGGCGATGTGTGCGCGCTGGCAAGTGAGAGGCGTGTGTTCGATTGGGGTTAGAACAGAAGGCGGGTGGGGGGAGGGAGGTAATGGGGCTAGTCTATGTTTTGGTCACATATTCCCATTGCGGGCGGCGCAAGGTGTCGCCGATGTCGTCGCCACCTCGAAAAATTAGTTGTCAAATGGCTTTTTAGCAATTTGTGTGACAGACGGCTTTTACCAGAGTGTAAAAGCGAGAGTGTCGCCACGTCGATTATCGCTGCTGTCGATGCTGAATGTCTGAATCATTTAATTTTTGACAAAAAATGTATTTGTTCTTGTTAATAACTTACAAATTTATGATTTGACTCGGGCTCGCGTAATGCTTTTCATTATATTTCTCTTGTTTTTTTCCTCAGCTTTTCTTTTTTGGTTGCTGTATATTTTCGTCTTGACGTCGCACATGGCCCACTGTATATTGGCCCCTTGATGACGACGCTGGCGACAGCAGCAGCCGCAGCAGCAGGCACAGGCGGTCGTATTCGTGGTCGCGGTCTACATGTGCCCCCCTTGTCAATATAATCGATTTAATATGAATTTTTCCATTAGTCGCATTCTCCGATTTTAGACGCGTCGTTTTTATAACAGCTCACAGCTCGCACCACCCTACCGCCCTCCACCCTGAAGCCCCTACCCACTCCTGTTTTGGCTATGAAACGGGTGCAGCACACATATCGACTGCACTGCAGTCGAGCGTTTCCCTTCGAGCCGTACATGTGCCGGAGTTTTGACTATGTACTCGAACTTTCAAAGTATTCATGGGGACCACCAATTGTGGAGTTTCGTTTGCACGACTGCTTAAATAAATAAATACATACATATATACACATACACATACACACATATATATATATATACATATATATTTCTGTGTATGGTCAATCAGAAATGCGTGCGGTTTTGACTTTTATATCCCCGACAAACCAACACACGCAGAGAGAGAGAGAGAGAGAGAGAGAGAGACTCGATCTGCGGTCGACTGCACTTCTGTATTAGGCATCGAAATAGTTCGGGGTATCTGCATCGCCACATCTACATCTTTGACTGGAACTATGTCTGCGTCTGGGTCTCGGATTCCACAGTGCGTTTCCTTTGCACGGTGGTCTCTGTGGCCCGATTGAACGATTCGGTTTACCATTCAACTGGACGCCGGCCGCATCTGGCAAGTGGGTCGCCGCAGTCTCCCAATCACGGGCCATTATTTCAGCGAATTAAACACTCCGGAGCGTGACTCTTGCAGCATATGGGCGTCATATTAACCAATGTCGGTATGCGTGCCCAGCTAGGCACGGACCCACGCCAGCATATTGATGCACTATTTATAGATCCGCAGAATACGAGACTTTTGAGTAGTCTGCATTCCGGCTCACACAACGCAAAGTGCTTGCAATTCGTAATCATACTCTATTGACATATACTGAATGGAATAGAATGGAATGGAATGGAATGGTATGGAATGGAATGGAATGGTATGGAATGTAATGTAATGTAATGGAATGGAATGGTATGGAATGGAATGGAATGGAATGGAATGGAATGGAATGGAATGGAATGGAATGGAATGGATATCTATATCTATATCTATATCTATATCTATATCTATATCTATATCTATATCTATATCTATATCTATATCTATATCTATATCTATATCTATATCTATATCTATATCTATATCTATATCTATATCTATATCTATATCTATATCTATATCTATATCTATATCTATATCTATATCTATATCTATATCTATATCTATATCTATATCTATATCTATATCTATATCTATATCTATATCTATATCTATATCTATATCTATATCTATATCTATATCTATATCTATATCTATATCTATATCTATATCTATATCTATATCTATATCTATATCTATATCTATATCTATATCTATATCTATATCTATATCTATATCTATATCTATATCTATATCTATATCTATATCTATATCTATATCTATATCTATATCTATATCTATATCTATATCTATATCTATATCTATATCTATATCTATATCTATATCTATATCTATATCTATATCTATATCTATATCTATATCTATATCTATATCTATATCTATATCTATATCTATATCTATATCTATATCTCTATATCTATCTCTTATTAGGTTAAGCTCTACTTCTAATCCAAATCAAGTTAATCCTACCACTAGACATTGGGGTATCTGGGTGCATGCTGAGGGGGTTGCTAGTAGCTAGTCGAGGCTGTCGCTGGCTGTCTCTGGTCTTGCTGCTGACGTTGAGTTGTTGCGCGTGGATATTAAATATTTGACTGGCGTCTCAACAAAGTGAAAATTTATTAAACTTCTAAATAGTGTTGACAAAGATGTACGAGAGTGTGACAGACATGACAAATAGTTTGGCCCAGCCCCAGCCTCAGCCTCTTTGCCAACTCGCACACACACACACAGAGCCACCTCCGCCCGCACTCACTTTGACAGCAGCAATTTAAAGTGACGGCAGTGACTGGGGGTCTGGCCTAGGCCTCCGCTGAGGAGCGAGCGGGGGGCGGGCCCTGGCTGGTGTCACAAAGTGGCGTGAGATTTGGGCATGAGGCGCCACCGCCTGACACACTCCCCATTATTTGTCAGCCTCAATTTGAACATCATTAAATGAGTTAATGCAATTTAAAACTCTCGACATCTGTACTCATATCTCTGTGCATATTTTTCACCATCCAGCCATCCACTGGGGTTGCTGTCTGTCTGTCTGTCTGTCTGTCTGTGTCTATGTGTGTGGTTCACACTCATTGTTTTGCCAATATGTATCCTGTGCGGCTGTAGGTGTTGCCATATCTGTATCCTTTTTTTCGCCGTGCCCGCTACATCTTTACAATGGCATTTACATTTTTTTCCACGTTCTGTTCTGTCGATTGTTGTTTGCCTCGCGCCGCTGTTGCTGTGCATGTTTTACACCAGGAACTGTTGTTTAATCTGTTGTTCCTGTGGCCCCAGCTCTCGTAGCTAGGGGTTGGTTAGAGGGTGGCTGGCTCTCCTCTCTCTCTCTCTCTTTGACTGGCTGACTGGCAGCTGAAGTCAAGTTCGCATCATTCTTCAAAACGTTTAAGAATCAATTTCCACACAATACAAAAAAGCCTCGCCCTTGCCCCCTGCTTTTACCCAGGGGCTTTGTACCCGCGGCATGCAAATGCCATTGGATTAATTTGTGAATGTGACGAATGTGACGTCGCTTCAGCTGCTGCTGGAGCCCTTTGCAGCCTCGGCTCTACTTTTCCAGTGTGAGATCGAACTATTGACAGCTCCATCCGATCAGCGACTCGAATAATGTCAAACCTAACAAAGTTGTCAGCCTGATTAGCTGCAATTAAAAGTGATCCGCAGCCCACTCACTCGGCTGACCCTACGCTAGTCGTGCGTGCGTCGTGGCTCGCTCTGTAAGTCGCTCCGAGTGTCGTGTATGCAAATGTTTGACAGTGTCGCTTTATTGTTCCGCTTCGTTCCATATGGCTTAGCACTCGCCAAAGCGGCCAAGTGCCAAGAACCACTTGCTGCTGTTACGGCTGCCACGGCTGCGACGGCTGCTGCTACGGCTGCTTAGTTGTGGAAAGTCACGCTGCCATATTGCGTGTTTTGATTGATGGATAAGCGCGGTATTTGTTTTGCAAACACTTGACAGGCGGCTTGATTAAAAAACTTCACTGCTCACATGGGACTTGGCGCTGGCACTGGCTGTGGCACTGGTGTTGCCACTGACACTGCTGTTGCTGGATTGCTGGCTAAACGGCAACGTCCTCGACGACATGTTCGGGCGTGTCCCCGGCTGCGGGCCCTTGCCACTGCCACTGGCTGTTAGCCAACCTGCTCAATTATCAGAGGGCGGCAGATACAATTTACATGACGCCCAACCCCGGGCCCGGGCCCGGGCCCGGCTCGTCCTGATTTGTTGTCCCTATTTATTTCACGACCTTTGTTGAACATGCAAATTACCATAAATGAAATTGTCGGAACCCTGCAACAGCCAGCCGTCGTCTCGTCCCATTGCACAATCTTTCATTCTGTCAGATATGTCATCACAACTCGAAGCGAAGCACAGCAAATGAAAGTCAAGCGTTGATTAATCGAAAATTCATAAACACACACAGTGAGCAAGAGAGAGAGATGAGGTGAGGGAGGCAGAGAGAGAGAGAAATACAGTGCTCTAACAGAAAATTCCATTAAATATCTCTGTAGATACGCAGAACTTTTGTGCTCCGTAATGGACCTCAGCGGCATTGCTTGAGTTTATTTTCGGATACTTTCCGTTTGCCAATCGAACGGACTCGAGGGGGGCGCATCGAGTTCATAGTGATGCCACTCGATTACCGATAACCGATAACGATAACAGTAACTAAGTTGGGAGCAGACCGAATTGGTTATACTTAAACAGATTATAGAACTTTATATGATAGGGCTTCCATATAGAATCAAAGCTATCCTTATATAAGGTGAGATGACTGAGCCCTTAGCTCCTCTAGACTCTCTCAGACTGTACCTCTCTGCCTGCTTGACAGCAACTCCAATAAGTCATCCTAGACTCTTTTTTATTTTCAACTTATTATAGATTTTTCGTTGATCATCTCTTGGCAGAATATAGGACTCCGGGGATGCCTGAGGTAATGAATCGTATATCATCTGCATTCCTGATATGCGAGTCGCATTGGCTGGCAACATTATTGCGGCTGGGTCCACGCAATTACGATAACTGCATAATGGTCTATTTATCATGAACGGCTGGCTAATCAATATCGAGGGCGGAAAAGGGGTAAATGGAACGGAAGGCGGGCAAACGGTCGGTCACTCGCAAATGTCCCCTGGCACTATAATACTTTGTATTTATTTAGCCCGAATAAAGATGTCATAAAAAACAAATTTCACTTTTATGTTTTGGCACGGCCAGAGCGGAAGAGATTCATGGCCCATTCGAATTGGCCTTTAACATTCGCGGTGAGGGAATCTAACACATTTTTGGTAGGGTGCCAGCCCAGTCAGCCCAAGCAGCCACCAGCTACCAGTTGCCATATAGCATATATAGCACACTCAGATACCAGCCAAGTGCTGCTGGCTTGATGATGCCAACGCTGATGCCCAATTTCAAAAGGACGAGCGACTGCATGAGGCATTAGCATTAGCTGCCTACGGGCCCTGGCTGCGTCCAAAGGACCAAATGCTCAAAGGGTTAACGTGTGCATACATTTTTCAGCTCTTTAAGAGGGGGGCCCAAAGGATTGGCCATAGGAATGGGGTGTGTGATTCACCTCCGCCCTGGGCGCTCTGATGCATGGCACAGTTTCGCCCCAGAGAGAGAGAGAGAGGGAGCGAGGGCTGTTGTTGTCACCCTTGTACACTAGCTGGATACACATAGCGTTACATCGTTAGGCGGGCGGACAGTCGGGCGACTGGTCTGGCTGCGCCGGTCAGTGGGTGGGAAAGGGTTTAAATGATTTGTCGCCTTTTACGCGAGCGATTACCACATTATAGGATAAAGCGCTCCTTATATTGGAAAACACTTTCGTTTATTGCACGATGCGCCACTTTGCCAGCAAATGTATTCCCACTTGTGCGGCCCCAGGACCGGGAGAGCTCGTGCTCCTGCTCCTGCTCCTGCTCGTGCTCGTGTCCGTTGCGAAAGGGGAACGCACCCGGAATTAGGTATTCAGGCAGGGCCCGAGGCAAGCATTGCGACACATTCAAAGCTTTTCCCATCGGGTTCATAAATAATTCCAAAGCAGTTCTTACATAAACAACACCCAACAACAACAACAACAACAACAACAACAACAGCAGCAACAACTCGGGTTAAACATGCTCGCACTTGAAACATGGAATTCAATTTGAGTCAACCCCCGCCCGCCCATCCAGCGCTCCTGAGCTGGGCCCTTTGAGCTCGTTAATGAGTTTCTACGCAATTTCGTTAGCAAGAATTATTAAAGACCCCACCAAATTATTATGCAGCTCAGAGCAGATACAGCAGCTAAGGCAGCTCAGGCAGCAGCTCAGGCAACAGCTCATATAATATGCACGCTCGTCCGACCCAGCAGCCCCTTTCATCTGTCCCTCAAGCGCAAATCCGGCCAGACTAGACCAGCAGTGGCGAATTGTCAATGCAATAACCAGTGCTCGATTCGTGAGCCGCGACTTGTATCTGATT
This sequence comes from Drosophila repleta, assembly GCA_018903745.1. Lineage (NCBI taxonomy): Eukaryota > Metazoa > Arthropoda > Insecta > Diptera > Drosophilidae > Drosophila > Drosophila repleta. The sequence goes on along the minus strand of JAEIGN010000750.1, from coordinate 691,490 downwards.
TGTCATTTGGCATCAAAAGGCGCATCATATTACACCTGGTGCAGAGCGCAAGCCGATGGCCGCTGCCCGATGGCCGCTGCCCGCTGGCCGGTAGCAACTAGCAGCAGTTACAGTTGTAGTTGTAGTCACAGCTGCCGTGGCAAATGAGACCACCGTCCAAGTGGAGCTGTTGCATGCAAAGATTAGATCGGGGGCAACAGCTTAAATGCACTCGCCCAAAGGGTAACTCAGCTGAGGTAGGTGTTTTGATACAGAGAAGACTTCGCATCGAATTAAGTGCCTAGCCCAGAGATATCCTTATATGTACTAGGACAACCTTCATTGCCCTCTCATTTTAGAGTATACGAGCTTCGTTGGCTTCACCAGAGGGAAAGAACTGAATAGGAAAATAGGTTCTAAGGAGAAAGGACTCAGCCTTAACCTGTTCTCCGACAGTTTTCCGAGGCATCCCTAACTTATCCTATGTATGTCTGTTAGGGTATTCACCGTTCGTTGCATTGCTTCTACCGCCGCTTGTTGGTTTTTGCTTGCGCTTAAATATTTGCTCCCGGGCACGATTTCATGAATGCGGTTTCGGAGCGAGACAATCCTAAGTTCAGGTCCATCAAAATGTGTAATGAGTTTGTATGCAGCTTGCGGTGATTATGTCTCATCGCTACCCCTTCAGCTACCCTTTGTCCCGGACTCCAGACGCTATGCGTGAGCTCTACATTTATTCAAATACTTGAATTTGGCCTCCGACAGGGCATCGTGCATTCGTACCTGTGCTGCACTGCTGCACTTCTCTGCTGCTTCGTCTTCTTCTTCATTTTGTTTTATTTATTTTTGGTTGTTGATCGGCCGAGGGAAGACCCGGGTCCTGGGTGCCCTAATCATGTGGCTGCAGCTACTTCAGTTTTTGTGGGCAGCTCCTGGGCTTTGTGATGCGGTTTTTAATCGTGCTGCGTCTCAGATTTCATAACGACCCAAGAGATGTCATGTCGCTTGTAGATTGCGACAATACGACAACAATGCCCGAGCATGAACTTGATGAACTACGGATCGTTGTTTAATAACCGCTAATAAGGGGTTCGCCTGATACTTTTGATGCTATGTAGTTTAGTTAGTTTTTCCCCTGAAATAGTTTGAAGATTTACTGATTTGGCTTTTATTTGAGACGGGCTCTGCCTGAGATATAGAGCTTTTCTTGGCTTGTAGCTGTAAGGGGAACTAGGATCATCTCGCATATATTTGATGGTCTAGAGCTTTTATATATTGGAATATCCTTTAAGTGGGTGGAATATCCTTAAAGTAGACTTCACTTGCTATGCTTTTTCGTGAAATGACAGAGTATATTGGTTTTGAGTAACTCGATTGCTGTCCATCCGTCTGTTCGAGCTAAAGATTTGATATGAGGAACTCTTGGGCAACCTGATGGCTCAAAAATACATTTTTTGCCTCTTTGGAGTATATAATATTTCAAAAATATACTTTAAATTCCTAAGTTTTGCTAAGTATTACGGCTACGTAACTCTAGGACTATCAAACAAATAATATATCCTACAACTGCTGTCAGTGTGGCAATTCAGAATCGGAATTAAACTATATCTTTTTTTATTTTTCACTCCATACTCCATTCATTTGGACTTCTTTATAATTATTGAAGGTTTTTTTTTCACCCATTCTCCGCAAGAGGACTCTTCCTAATTCGTGATAATTTAGAGCAGCTTAAAAAGCAATTGCTGGTGCTGGCTGACAGCTCGGCCCAAATTGTTTTTCGTCTCTTTTTATGGGGGTTTGTCAATTTGGCATTTAGCCGAGTGTGGAGAGTATGAAATATTGTTGACGGATCAACCAACCACTAAGAGCTGGACGCGTCGTCGGCATTTACAGTTACGAATGTGTCTGGGTGTGAGGAGTGTGAGTCCTGGGGACAGCTGCTTGAAACAAATTGCTGATATGTCCAGAAGCGATGCCGCAAATTAGTGTGTTTAATACGTGTGTCTGCGGCGTTAACAAATTGAACTCATTTCGCTTACATTGCGATGATCACCGGAAAACAAATGGCCGCCAAGTGGCGGCCAGCCGGAAGCTTGAACGGCCCAGCAGAACAAAGGACTGAAACAAGGAAGTCGACTCGTAGTCCGAGGCAAGGTGTCTTTTATCTGTCGTTGGCGCCAATGCCCAGTCCCGGTCCAAGCTCTGTGGCACTGTGGCACTGGCCAGGCCCCTACCACTAACCAAACACATTTACAATAGCCCAAGTAGTTTTGCGGAACCAAAAGAGACAAATGAGCGGCACGTAAGTTATTTGTACAGTTTGTCCCCTTTGCCGGGTGCAGTGGCTGGGACATCAGATGTTATGGCCATAAACAAAAGTGTTTTAATAACAAGGTTAATGACAAGTGGAATGTCCGCAGACAGCCGCAATGCCAACAACAAACTGGTAACTGGCAGCAGAAGCACGAGCAGGGGCAGGAGCAGGAGCAGGGGCAATAGCTGGACCATAGCTGGTTGTCAGAGTGATGTACGTGAGACATGAAAGTCTTTGGCTATTGTCGTCTCAAGACGACCGCACGCCCGCTGGTCAGTCACGAAGTAAACAAATAACGCACCCAATGTCACTCGGCCTGACACGCCACAGGACGAAGGATGCTTTGAATGACTGCGCACACATGGGCCCATGGCCACAAATTACCAACTTGGCCATTGTGTTTGCTTGGCAATCAGAATCGGATTCGGATACGGAATGCCTAATAGTTATGGACTTGTATCAAAATTTAATTATGTCAAATATTTCACTTGTCAATGCAGCTGCTGGGCAGGAGAGCCGATGCCGCCACTCGCCGATGCTCGAGTCCGAGTTGCAGCCAGACAATCTGCAGCCACAGGCAATCGAGTCGACTCCAGCTGCGGTTGGCCCGCTTCAACTTTGGCCAAGCTGGAACTGGTCGCAGAGCCAAGAAGCTGCCGCCGCAGCCACTTCATAGATTATTAAAGCGAAATGTTACACAAAAGCATATAATTCTTATTCTTTTATTACGAGTATATTGCCAGCAAGTGTCCGAATGGTTGGTGGTGCCGTTTTGGCGTCGGCGTCGGCGCTGGTGGTGGTGGTGGTGTGGCATGTGGCATGTGCTGCTGCTGCTGCTGCTACTTTGGCTGTGGCTGTGGCTGCTGCAATCAATTCATGCATAAACCCTTATGACTTTATACGCTTCACGCTTTCCCCAACAAGAGGCCGCTGCACGGAACACCGGACCGCCGGACCGTTCGACTGTGGGACTGCCAATGGACACGAGAGCATGTTATGGCCAGTCGAGAGCGTATGCCACAGTAATATTTTACCATAATGTAACGGCAAATAGCCAAGACGTGGTCATTTCAAATATTTCATTTTATTTCGCTTCAGTTTTCACAACAACAACAACAGCAAGCAGAGAAAAAGGTGTAACGACACACAGAGGCGGCCGCAGACAGCGGCAGCAGCCGCAGCTTTGCATCTCAAACAGAAATAATACTCGCTTAGAATACATATTTATACTATGTGCCCACATTGTATATAGCACTGCCCCACCCGAACGGAAGTCGGTGCAAAGATTTTTATCTGCTTTTATTACGATCAATCTGTCAGTCAATCAATCAGCATAAAAGAGTTTTGTGCGCAGGGTTTAAATATTCTTTTGATTTTATTACGAGCAAATTTAATGTCATCAAATGGAATACTGAGTTTATGATAGTGGATAGTGGATAATGGCTATTGGATAATATATAGTGGATAATATATAGTGGATAGTTCATAGTGGATACTGGGTAGTGGATTGTGGATAATGGAGATAGGAGAGTCGATAGTGGATAATATATAGTGGATAATCGCTAATGGATAATAGATAACGGATAGTCGATAGTAGATAGTTATTAGTGGATAACGGATAGTGGATCATGGATAGTGGATAGTAGCTGTGGATAGTGGATAATATATATTGGATAGTGGATGGTGGATAATAGATAATGGCTAATGGATAATTTATAATGGATAAGGATAGTCGATAGTAGAAAGTTAATAGTGGATAACGGATAGTGGATCATGGATAGTGGATAGTAGCTGTGGATAGTGGATAATAGATATTGGATAGTGGATGGTAGATAATAGATAATGGCTAATGGATAATTTATAATGGATAAGGATAGTCGATAGTAGATAGTTAATAGTGAATAACGGATAGTGGATCATGGATAGTGGATAGTAGCTGTGGATAGTGAATAATATATATTGGATAGTGGATAGTGGATGGTGCATAATAGATAATAGATATTGGCTAATGGATAATTGATAATGGATAAGGATAGTCGATAGTAGATAGTTAATAATGGATAACGGATAGTGGATCATGGATAGTAGCTGTGGATAGTGGATAATATATATTGGATAGTGGATGGTAGATAATAGATAATGGCTAATGGATAATTTATAATGGATAAGGATAGTCGATAGTAGATAGTTAATAGTGAATAACGGATAGTGGATCATGGATAGTGGATAGTAGCTGTGGATAGTGGATAATAGATAATAGCTAGTGGATACTTGATAATGGATGGTGGATAATTCATAATGGATGGTGGATAATGTATAGTAGATAATGGATAATTGGTATTGGATAGCGGATAATAGAAAAATGGGCACCGGATAATAGATAGTGGATTATGGATAATGGATATTGGATAATTAATAGAGGATAGGCTTAGATTAACTAGATTATATAGTGAATTATCTTGAGGTCTGCTTCAAAAAGTCTTAGGAATGTAGAAAATTTCCTTGGGCTTTGAGTTTTGCAATACTTTTCGCACACATCTCGTATAAGTTTTCCATCACTTCCTATTGTATATCATATATATCTTATTTGCCTCTCAACTTCTTGCTCAAGTTGTCTTAAAGCACAAACTTTTAGACATACGAAAAACTTAGCATTTCCAACGAATTTCTTCAGATAAATTATTCGGACTGGGAGAGAGGATTGGATGTCAAGTGGTGTCTTCTGCTGCAACTGGAGAGTTGCACAATCAACAATTTATGTGAATATATATACACACACAAACATATACCTCGTATCCAGTATATAAAGGCGTCGCATGTATATATATACATATATGGGAAAACTGAAAAGCGGAGCTCTGCTGCTGTCGACTTTCTAGTAGAGGTACGTGACGTGGAAAAAATAGAAGAGGAAGAAAGGAAAAGAATCTAGAATTCAGGCTGGGGCTCAAAGTTGTTATTTTGTTATTGCGGGAAGGCGTTCAAGGATGTGGATACGGATGCGGATGCGAATGCGAATGCTTCCAAGGATACTCATATATGTGCCATTGATTCATGAGTGCATGGGTGTGGCCAACGGCCAGTGGGTGTGCGTGTGGGTGTGCCTTTCCCTCTCCCTCTCTCCCTCTCTCTCTCTCTCCTTCTCCGTGTGTCCGATTTGAAATTATTGGCTGCTCCCATGGGTGTCGTAAGTATGGACGAAATGCTTGGGTTCATGCATAGTTAGCCAGCAGAGGCTCTTCAGCTCCTGCTGCTGCCTCTGCCTCCGCCGACTCCAGCGATTATTCCTTTTCGTGGTTACAGTCTATTTCTATGTATTTCTTGCTCCTTTTTTTTTGGCTTTTCATCTTATTGGATTGTTGGAGTGACCACAGATTGCCAGCAGAGACGCATATAAAACACACCAAAATGTTTTATTGGGCTATTTTAAATTTTCCAAGCGGCAGAAGCTGCCATTTAATGCAATCGAACGTTAGCCACCACAAATCGCATGGAACCCACAGAGTTTCAGCTGAATTTAATTATTTTTAATGCAACAGTGTCATACGGCTATAAACCCGAATTTCAAATACCCGAGCTATAGTCGAGTGCTCGAGTTCGGAAGGTATTATTTCGGGTCGAATGGAATACTACGAAAACTTCTCATTAACAACGAAAATCTCTGAATACAAATCGATACTCCGCCTTCATTCGCTTCGGAAAAGGTAAAGATTTCAGAAATCGGATGAAAAATATCCAACTACGAATGCCAATCGATTGTCGTGCTTCGTGCTTGAAATCGGACAAAAAACACCCGAGATAAAATTCGTGCAAAGTTCGGTTGGAATGGAATATTTTGAAAAGTTCTTTAAGTATCGAAATTCTGTGAATACTTCGAACCTATTCGCTTCGAAGAAGGTCTTTCTGCTAGTCGGATACTCCCGACTGTAGCGCTCTTACTTGTTTTGCTTTTAGCTTAAGCTCAAAGTATGACAGAGTCGATTATAGCCGATGGGGGTGTGGCTATAGTATAGTATGAGCTGCGGCTTACCTTAAGATTGACACCTGTACTCGGTTGAATCGGCACCGTTATAGCTGTTGCTGTTGCTGTTGGTGTTGCTGTTGCCATTGTTGTCAGTTGGCCATGGTCGCGTCAGTGGCACTCAGACTCGTTTCGGCCGGGCTGGCTGGGGGAAGGGGGTCGAGCAAGTGTGTCAAACGATTGCAGCGGTGACAATTTAGAGAATCGCCGAACGACTCTTGACAGCGCTGACAGCTGACAGAATTAGCCTTGAACGGCGATGCTGGGGCAGACATCGCTGTGGCATTTTGGCCATGTTGTTTCGTCTGGCTGGTCGGCTGGCTGGTTTGACACCTGACTCCTTCACTCGCCCCGGCTCGTCAACGCCAGCGCAACAATTTGTGATTGTTGAAGCTGTTTCTTCTCGCTGCTGCCGCTGCTGATGCTGGCACAATGGAACGTTACGAATCGCGTTTCTGTCACAGAAATTAAACGACTACGCGTTTGACAGTTAAATTGACACGATCAAGTGCGCCCCGCGCCACACAATACCCGGCCATTAAGTTGGATTAAGTAAAATGGCAACTTCTGCCCGTCTCGATCCGGGTGTCAGTTATGACCCGGCTCTTACGAATTCCGATTGCCCATTAAAAGCGGCTCGTCAAGCGCGCTCGCTTCTAATTGAATGTCAACAATTTACTTATTGTCAAAGCGTCGCCCCAAAACGCCTTGCCCTTGCTCAGCCCTAATCCCCAACAATCAGAGCTGGCAAATGCCAATGGCTACAGCATTAGTAACTTTGCTAGACTCATTACTGCCCACCAGGCGATAGACAGACAGACAGACAGACAAACAGACAGACTGACCGACACATTTAACACGAAGCTTAACACTTGGCAGTGGGCACATGTGTCCCGGGCGCTGCACGCTCGCGAGCGGTCGGGCCTAGGCCCATGCCCTAAGTCGCTCGCGCGTTGCACGTTGTGCGGCATTTAGGATGTATGCCGTATGTGTATACAATCGAATGTTTACACACCAAAAAAAAAAGAGAGAAGAAACACACAAACTACATTTGACACGCCACAACACAAATACCCTAACTTAACCTGTACCTACTGAGGAGAGCGGATGCTCTAGAAATGATAAGAAATGCAAAAAGATACTCCTCTAGCTCAACATACGATGACTATATGACTATGATGTAATATGACAGGAATGAAAGGAGACTTAAAGGGAGATCAAAAAGAAAGAAAAGGATTCAGATTAGGTTTCATTTATATAGAACCAGCTCTAGTCTCTATATAGTTTTACTTTGCATAAAAGTTTCTCTCTCTCTCTCTATGCTGCCCCTGGTAAGGGTATTACCAAAATATACAGATGCGACTGCAGCTATTATGGAATTGGCGCCAACATGTTCTTTTTAAAGACTCGTTTACAGTCTGCATTGTAAAAGTTGTGGAGTAATTGGCGCTAAACCGCCTACAAATCATCACGAAAATGTGACGAAATAAAATAAACAAACTGTCAAATGTCAAGACGATTCATAAACATCTGTTCCTCTTATGCCCGAGGCCGCTCCTCTGCTCCTGCCCTCGTGGCACATGACTTGCTGACTGCGAGCAGCCTCCCTCCGTCTAGATCTAGTCAGCTGGCTGGCGCCTATTGCATAGCTCTGCTCCCAGGTCCAGTCGAGGCTCAGGACAATATCGAGTTGGCACCCGAAATGTCTCAGTTTGTGTATGAATATGAGTTGGGGCATGCCGTGTCGAGCTGTGTCGAGCTCTGTCTCGGATGCCGTTAGTGGCTGCTTTTTAGTTTCCGTCTCGCCGAGGTGAGCCACTGCCACGGGCGGAAGAAGACAATGTGGCCACACGCACACATAAATGTGGGTGCCCCACCCAGAGCTCGGCTGGGATATTGTGAGACGAGCGAGCGAGCGACAACCCAACTCAATTCAACTCAACTCGGGCCAGCCGAACCCAGCACGCGCCCTTAAGGCTCACGGCGTAGTCGTCGTTGCCATAATTCGTTACCTCTTCATCGTCGCAGACGTAAAAACATATAAAAGATAGAAATTTGTCCCAGGAGCTTTGAAAATTTACAATTTAATTTTGCAGATGGCTCGACTCGGCTGCCGTAATGGCATCGAGTTGACTTATTCCGTCTGTGTTTTGACTTTTTGAAGACATTCCCCGTTCCGGTGCCTATTCTCTCTCTCTCACTCTCTGTCTGCCTGTCGGTCTGTCTTTCTGTGTGTGGAGCTCATTCATATGCGAGAATGTAGATTAAATTAGTTAAGAGCGCACTTTGACCTTAAGCACTCAGATTTTGACCAGCTTTATGGGCAATAACTGGGAATCGACTCGAGCAATCACTTTGCAACATTCCCTCGCCCATTACGAACTATATTATATAGAACTTTCGAAATATTACCCATGTGTGTGTGTGAGTTTCTTTCAGACTTTCTGCTGACTTTTGATTGAAGACAAACTCATTGAGTCGCACATGTCGCAATGTCACCGTCCAGACAGCGGCCTGGCCAGAGCAGAGAGAGGAGGAAAGACTGTGGTGTGAGTCCTTGCTAAGTCCCTGACGTCGTTATCCGCTTAATTACGATAATCATTCATCAATGTGACATTTGCGTTTGACAGACGTAGCTGAATCACGAGCATGATTAATTTTGCGCCAAAACTATGCTAGAATATATATGTAGGTCTATATATGTGATATATATAGATGTCCTGCATATCCAATATATATGTTATATATAAGTATCTAATTGTTGTTTTATTAAATGTGAATCCGAAATGAAATGGGTTCAATTAATTGTAGTAGAAATAATTGAGTAAAAATTGAACAGTTTTTGTTAGGAAAAGTTTTTCCTATTGTTGCAAAGATCTAAGTTTAGCTTGGAATAGTCCTTTTGGTCTAGGTATGATAAGACTTTCAAGTCGTATCCTATCAAGTTGAAGCAAATCTAGATTTAATATTCTTAAAATAGAACAAAGCTATGCCTAGAGTAACATTCTATCATGGAGTCGTAAGACCTTGAGACTATTCAAAGAAACTCCTATATAAGGAAAAGTTATCCTACCTATATCTATCACCCACAATCAGCCTAAATAGAACTGTTTGAGTTACCAGACTCAACTCTATATCTTTTGAATATATTTCAGCTTCGTCTGCTTTAACTTCCATATGCCGAAGACCAGCTCCTGCAATGCCATCTAGCGCAAGGCCCTACTTTGCGTCCTTGATGCAGCGCTGAGACTTAAAGCCAACTTTGTGCGTTGCTTAGACCTTAGAGCGAGCCGCAAAGGCTTCGGCTGAGCTATTTGATGCATTGCTAAACACACGTGCGTGTGTGTAGGTGTGCACCAGTTTAACTGGCACTTGAAGCCATCAAGTGTTGGGGCCGCCACAACGGTACTCTCACTACAATTGTTCGAGCTGGCCAGCGCCTCGTGCTGCTGCCTAGCGGCGAGGGGGAGGGCGGTGGGGTGTTTTTTTCCTCTGCTTCTCGCAGTTGCACACGAGTACGCGCAGTTAAAGTTAACGGTTGAGCGAACGCTGCCCGCTATATGAGGTGTCTCAAGGGAGGCCGCATCCAAGTCCGAGAGTCCGTGTCCGCGTGCTGGTGACGGTGGCGGTGACGGCGACGGCGATGGTGACGGTGACGGCGACGGTGACGGCGCCAACACGATTGCAGCTCAAGGAGAACGGCGAAATGATCGGCAGAGTCATATATAGCCATATATACTGACCAGCAGCAGGGGTATTGCGGCAATGATTGCTGCTGTTGGCGGTGGCGAGTGGCGAGTAACGGCAATGGCCACATGCAGCATGCAACATGCCACATGCAACATGTGAGCTGTGAACTGGATGATGGGGCAACCGCTAGACGAAAGAGTCAAATGCAATCGATGTGCCAATCTCTCGGTTGCTAATGATATTGGCCAATTAGTACGATCTTGATACAGATCCCAAGTTAAGCAAGACTAAGCCCAGCGAGTGTCCCACTCGAGATATATCAGGCAGCAGCCAGTTGATCGACAGCTGGTGGATCGATCAGTGTCTCGTTAGCCACTGATATACTTATCATACACATGGTCATAATTTAATGAAAATTGGCTGTCTTTTAATATGCAATAAACGACTTATTTAACACTTGCGCCATGCAAATTGCGATATTCAGTTAGGGAAAAGTCGCGGGCATGGGCCCAAAAGCCAATGCAAGCGAGGACCAGCCGAGGACCAGCAACAGCTAGCACATTTACATATGCAAATCAGGAAGTCACGGCTGTGCCGCCGCCCTTCCCCTGACACCCAGTGGCAGTTCCAGTTTCAGCTTTGAGCTTCGGAAATACCCTTACAGATACGCAAATACCCTTGGGTTTTCAATCATTACTCAAATTATGATGGTTTAATTTGGACGCTTGCAGAAACCGCAGTCATTAGCCGGGATCCAGCCCCACGTCTGGCGCGTCCGCCGGGCATCAATGCATAATGCGTAATGCAATGTTTGTTTTTGTAATGTCCATGATGCGACTAATGTGACGACCCCGGGCCCAATCGAAAAGGAAAGTGCAGTTGCAGCCCTTAACACACACTCAGCTCTGACTGCCTCTCTGCCTGCCTGCCAGCTCTGACTGCCTCTCTGCCTGCCTGCCTGCCTGCCTGTCTGCCTGTCTGTCTGTAGGGTTTAGCTGGTTCAATAAAGCTCAAGCGGTTTCTATCTGTCAGTGCATATTATAAGGGTAACAACCTGTTTGTATGATGACTTTTAGCAGCTACTGTGACTAACAACTTAGACTTGGGCTGGATCATTGAAATGGGTGTAGGGATATAGGAGAAAGGAGCAGGAAAAGGAGTAGGCAGTTGCCTCGGCATGTCAGCTGACCTTAAGCAGCTACTGTGACTATTCCTCTTGACTTCAGATTGATCAATGGAATCAGCAGTGAAAAGAGTCAATAGTATGTGCCTTCCTCGGAGTATCTATATCAGCTCAGACTGAAGTCGCAGGAACTCCTAAAAGAAACTAAGACTTCTCCTTTCGACCTCAGCTCAGACTTCTTTTACTTTGAGAAACTCCCTAAAGCAGCCGCTGGTTTTTCCCATTGCTTGCTTTACTAATTTTGATCAATGCCAAATATTCTTTATTTATCCTTAAGCCACTTCACTTCACTTCACTTTCAAGACTGTGGGAACTTTTGGTGTCTTTGTTTTTTGGGTCGAAATTGAAAGATTGCTAATCTGCGCTGTGGAATCATAATTAAAATGTGTTCATTTTGAAACAATTAAGCTGCGGCTAATTGGTGTTCGTTGACAAAAAAGCAGAGAAAGCCAAGAAATCTGTGAGCGAGACCCTAAAGCCCTTGGCTCGGTTCGGGCCAAGACTAATAGGTATGTAAATGAAAGTCTGGGGACGGAAGTGGATGGCAGACACACACACACACAGAGACAGAGAGAGAGAGAGAGAGAGAGAGAGGCCGACTAGCTGTTGCACGTGTCTGCGGATGGAACTGGAACTGCGTTATAGTTGGTGATTCATGAATATTTAAACGTCACATTTGGTCGCACTTTTCACGATGCTCATTAATAAGGCGAAGGCAAAAAAGCAACAAGAAAAAAAAAATGAAGAAAATGTGGCGATCATCGCTGCTTCGTTTGCTGTTTGCCGTTTTCAGTTACGTTTCTGGGGCACTGAACAAGTGCCCTCTCTATGCACACACACACACAGAGACAGAGACAGAGACAGACGCATCTACGGACATGGACATGGACATGGCACGGTTGGACAACCGCCTGAGCCTGAGCCGCAGAGAAGAGTTTTCTTTGTTTCGGACATGGCCACATGCATGTGCATCTGTTGAATATCTGTGGGGCTTTTGCCGCTGCATTTCACCAGCACTTGGATATGCAAGATAGCAGCACCAGCACTCCCCCGTCCGCCACACACCCGAGTCGTCTCAGATATGAAGTTGGATTTAATTTCATGCCGCAGTAGTTCGCGCATTCGTTTTACGCCGCAACATTTCCAACTAAACGGCGACGGGGCGGGCAACGTCTTCGTCTTCGTCTTCGTCTTGGTCTTGGTCTTTGTGTGTTTCTTTCTCGAATTATTTAAACCACATGCAGTTGCAGCGCGAGAGAGAGGGGGGCATATTAACTTATTCATGAATACATAATCAGTGGAATTGAATGTGCAAGTGGCTGTGGGCAATGCAAGACAAGCAGCCACTAATGTTGTCAACCCCTGGGTAAATGCATAAATGCATCTCTCGTACAGCGTTAACCCTGGCTAATGACCCCAGCCCCAGCCCCAGCCCCGGCCGGAGGCCACAACTTTTGTCAACCCAGTCACAGCCACAGTCACAGTTTACACTTTACAGTTTCTAGTTTACAGTTTACTCTTTGTTGTGGCAGGTGCAGCGCTTGGCCCCTGGTCACGCTCAATAAATACAAATATTAAGTAATTCCAGCTACTTATGAAATATATTCATATACATAAACATATATGGGATATATTAATTCATGAACTGCTGAAGATGATCGCTGGCCATCAAAGAGCACAGCGAGCAGCGCTTTGGCCATTAGCTGCCCAGTTGATCTATAACCCGTTCCCACTCCCCTTGGACCCTGCTCAGGTGCAAGTTGTGTGTGTGTGTGTGTGTGCGGCTACAGTTGATGTTGCCATATAATTTGTTCTCATTACTTTTTTTTTTGGGATCTCAAATTGTTGAAGAAATTAATCATTTGGTTCGTTAACGCATTATCGAAGACGAGTCGATGCCCGCATGACTCCAGCAAATGCTGCATTGACATGCTTCACTTTGAATGTAGTCACATAGCCATAGCCATAGCCATAGCCATAGCCAGTCACACAGCTATACGGTCATACGGTCATATACATCTCGTCGGCATACTTAAAGCCATACAGACAAACAGCTATACAAAGATAAAGCCATACAGTCTTACGGTCATACAGCCGTATAGCCATAGAGTCATAGAGCTATACGGTCATACAGCTATACGGTCATACAGTCATATACATCTCGTCGGCATACTTAAAGCCATACAGCTATACAGACATACAGCTATACAACGATAAAGCCATACAGTCTTACGGTCATACAGCCGTATAGCCATAGAGTCATAGAGCTATACGGTCATACAGCTATACGGTCATACAGTCATATACATCTCGTCGGCATACTTAAAGCCATACAGCTATACAGACATACAGCTATACAACGATAAAGCCATACAGCCTCATACAACCGAATAGCCATACAGTCATACAGCTTAACGGTCATACAGCTATACGGTCATATACATCCATACAACTAGGCATGGTCATACTGAGTGTATGACAGCATACACTCATACATCATATAGCCATATAGCCATACAGCCGTATAGCCACAGAGTCGTACAGCTTTACGGTCATACAGATATACGGTCATACAGCTATACGGCCATGCAGCCATACATATAGCGATACAGCCTAAGAGACATACAGCTCAACATCCATACAGCTATTCAGCCATAAAGTCATAGATACATACAGCCGGTAGAGCTATACGGTCATACAGCATACTGTCATATAGCATACTGTCATACAGCATAGTGTCATATAGCATACTGTCATACAGCATACTGTCATATAGCATACTGGCATACAGCATACAGCCAAACAGCCATACAGTACATAGAAATTGGAAAAATAGATTATACTTTTTATACACTTTATTCTCTAGTTCGATTTCTTTCTTATGGGTCATACAGTCATACAGTCATACATCATACAGGCATATTCCATAGATCATATATAAATTCGATAATTATATTATATTTTGTACACTTCATCCAACACTTCAGTCGAGTTCGCTTTCTCCGCATGGGAACTAATTCTTTCGTCAGATTACCTAACAATATTTTAGTATTCATCTTGCAGTTAGGTCTTTTGTTTTCTTTTCTTTTTTTGGCGATGCTTATCCGGCATCTATCTCGCGCTCTGTCTTCGGCAAAGGTATTAACTTCGTCGAAGGACATTTTTAATTAGCGGACGCAAAGCGTGTTCTTTTAGATTGAAATGCGCCGTTTCACGGGGCCATAAACGCCCTCGTGAAGCGCTTGGACTCCGTGTGCCTGCCTCGTCTGCTCGCGTTGTGGTTCCCTTTTGCCCTTTGCCTGTTTGGATATCAATCTGCATTGGGCGTCGACGGTGGCTACGGCTGCGGCTACGGCTACGAGTCTACCCTGACCCTGTGCGCTAGTCGAGCTCTCGATTGTTGTCTGTCTTGGCCGCTGGTGTCTTTCGCATTCACTACACTCACACTCAGGCACTCAGACACTCACATTCACATTCACCCCATTGGCAGCGGCGTCGGCAGCTGATTCATTCCGCTACGCATTATTAATGCACATATTTTGATAATTGCCGGTTTGGGCAGTCAAACGTCTGCTTCCGCGGTAGGCGTTCTTTTTTCCTTTGCTCTTTGACTTGAATTTGTTTTAGTTGCTTGTCCTCTTTCGGCTCACACACACACACTCGCACATGGACAGTCGCTGTCAGACAGCACTTTAAAGAGCCATTTGAGCCGCATAGAACCAGTCCAACTGATTGCTCTTTTATGGACAACAACACCTTTTCAGCCCGCTGGCGCAGGTAAAGTTCGGAATCTGTGCGATATGCAGCTCTATATATAATTTGCACTCGATCTCTATTGCTATATAGATATATATATACATATATTATGCAACTGTGCATAATCTCGACAAAACACTTGAAGTCTGTTGTATCTCATTTCAATCTTAGTGTATGGCCATCTCTCTTTCTCTTTCTAGCCATCGCTGTCTCCGTCTCTCCCCCCTCTCTCTCTCTCTCTCTGGCCAATGTGGGCTCGCTCAATCGGTTACAGGCGCGCATTTACTTCCCATCCGTCAATCAAAATGAAAATGACCAAAAGATTAATCGTTTGTTTCGGAATTTTGTTTGATGTTTTATCGCCGCAAAGTCCCCCATACAAACACACGCACACGCACACACACACACACACATAAGACTATATATGTATGTACATATATGTCGACTATATACAAGTTTATGTCCATGCGAACTTTTGGCATTGTCGGTCAGCTCTTGACTCAGCCGCTCATTTGCCAACTCATGTGCCAGCCTATGATAATAATGACAATGATAATGATGATGATTATGAGGTGAATGGCGCATGTATGTATGTATATATACATACGCACTTCCACAACCATCAATACTTTGCCTTATTATCGCCAGATTTGTTCAATTATTTACATATTTCATTAGAATATAGTTTCTTTGTGACTTGGCCCAAGATCCATTAGCCCTTAGGCTCACTCTGAATTAGATATTAGATATTAGATATTATATATCAGAGGGAATAGTGCAGCTTTGACCCTGGCTTGTACCCAGGCAAACAAATGAATTTCTATATATTTTCCTAACCAAAGTTTAATGGAAGCGAACTACTCTTGAGCTTAGCTCCTCTAGCAAACGAGAGCTCGCTCTATATAGTAATTAGTCTCAACTCTCATAAGCTGAGACTCGTCAATTAGAGAATTGTCGAGCTTGTGACATCGATTCGCTTGATTTGTGCGAAATGCGAACACAGCTTGAGTCACGCGGCCAGACGCTGGGAGTTTCGGTTCACAAATCACACACTGGGTTGCATAAGTATACGCACTAGCGTTCGCCTTTCTCCCAGTCGCACTCTCTCTCTCTCTCTCTCTCTATCTCCCTCTCGCTGTCCCTGTCTGTCTAACGCCAGTGCTAGAGACCACAACCTCAACGGCCAATTTGACTTGAGCAATATGGCAATCAGCGACTGCTTGGCCTTTGCTTTTGCTTTTCCTCTAGTCGATGGCGATGGCGATGTCGATGTCGATGTTGTGGATGTTGATTGTCGATGTGTTCTGGGCCATATTGGAGGCCGCGTCAGGTCGAGTAGATGGTCACAATTTAAATTAATGATTTTTTCTACGCTTGATCTGTGATAGTGACTGACATTTTCCCGTCATTTCTGAGATTAGTCCCAAGTCATCGGCATTTTCAACTTTCTACATTTGGCGCACAGTCGACGCCTGGTCGGCATCGAGGGCCAGTGCCATTGTGTCAGGGTTCGTCATTTATCCTCTGTGCTCAGCGCACTATGAGCGAGCACTTTTTACTTGTCGATGGAGAAAAACGTAATAATTATAGAAAGAATCATTCGCCTTCTGCGTACAGTAGCTTTTACTTGAAGCCGCCGAAACCAACAACCCAAACCCGAAGCTGAGGTTTGAGGTTGAGGCTGAGTCTGGCGTTCTTTGGCTGGAATTGAAACTGTGGCCAAATCGGCTTGGGAATCAATACAGTGGTTACTTCTCTGCACATGACTCTTCTGCTACATGTGTGTGTGTGTGTGTGTGTGTGTCCGTGACGGTGGCCAGTCACTGATTTTTGATTCGAGCGCCGTGTGTCTGCCAATCTGGCACTCTGGCGCTTCGGCGTCGTCATTACTAGATTGAGATTGATGGCTCATACACGGCCCGGGTCCCGGTCTTTGTCCCAGTCCGCGCACTCGGCACTCGGCACTCAGCACTGGCACTGGTCTGGCGCCAGCGTTCTGTCGCTGGCTTGTTTTGAGTTCGGTCATGGGTTTTGGGCCAGGTCGAAAGCGGCGGCAGCGGCTGTTGCCGTGCCTCTGATATTGTTGTCAATAATTTGTCACAATCGCGGCAATGGAACAAATTGTTCCATGTCATGTTATTGTCAAGATTTGTCGATGCCGGCCCTCGATAACCAAGTGACAAAATAATTAAAACCCATTTTTAAGCCCGGCGACAAAACGTTGAGTGCTCAACAGCCGATGCCTCGCCTGGGCCCCGGACTCAAAATCGGTCAGTCATGCACTCACTTACGCCAGATTGAGATACCGCATGTTAAGTATGAGCAATGCGACAAGGATGAGCCTGAAGCGGCCCAGAAGCAGGTGTTATCCGAGGCTTACACTTGTTCTGAGCCGAATCAACTTTGAGACTTTGGAATAGGCAGAGTAGAGCATATTAACATGTATATACTTATGCTTTCCATCAGCAGGACATTCCAGTTGGCTTGAAGTGGAGCCAGCCCAGTCCCAAGTTAAGTTCTGGAGCCAATCCAACAGTAAATGACATAGGAGCTATCAAAGCCATCAACCTTTCTCCATTTATTCCTGTGTTTAGCTCCAGGCACACACTCTCTCTCTCTCTAGTGCTTCGACTCTTAATTATAAATAATCAAATCAATGTTGGATTTTTGGGGTGAATTCCCGCAAAATCAGAGCGCAGCCATTAATTAAGATTATTACAAGGTATTCCCGAGTCGGCGACTTTGACAAATTCGGCTATGCAGCGTGGATGGCGATAACAAATGAGTGTCCCTGCCCCATGGTCATCATCATCATCAACATCTCGAGAGAGAGTGAAAGATGGAATATCGAAATGATATGGGGTTTGGGGGAGAACACTTCATATTTTGTCATTACATTTAATGGGCTGTCCGAAACGAGTGTACGAGCGGTGCGAGAGCACCCGCCTATGTGCTGGTTGCCAACTATGCGCCGCATCCAGCATAAACTATTCAGTTGGTTAGCATACCAAATGATGCCCATAGGAAAAGAAATAGTCGTAATCTTTGATTGTTGTCTGTATCTGTGTGTGTGGTGTGTGTGGTGTGGTACGGTGGGTTTTTAGTCATGGCCAAAACATTGTTAATGGCATTTGGACCGTAATTTCGTTTGAGATATTTAAAATTTCCCATAACTCAAAATCAGTGGAAACTATTTGTGATTACCGCTTGTTACCGCTGCTTTTCATACTGCTTTCTACTGCGATCAATCAACTCAATTTGTTGACCCAGCCCCAGCTCGGTGTACAAATTATTAGAGCTCGGCTGCAGCCGAAGCCGAAGCTGAAGTTGAAGCTGAAGTTGAAGCCGAAGCCGATCAGTCGAGCAAAGGGCCGCCCCAAAGAGATCATTGGGAATCGTCATCGGCATTGGGCAACAGCAACGGCAACGGCGACGGCGACGGCAACGGCCACTGCGACGGCAACGGCCACTGCGACGGCATTTTCATAGCTGGTTATGGCTGTCACGGCGTCCGTCTATGAGAACCGCGGAAAAATTAGTGCCACAAGAGGCAATTACCGCATCCAAATGCAACACATGTCCGACATGAGCGGAGAGCGAGAGTAATTAATTACCATTTCTCTCGGCTCTCGCTTAGGGATGAGCCGCAGCCATTTTGGATAATCAGCGATCGCGATCGCAGGATCACAGCGTGACAAGAAAACAAATCGGAAAAAAAAACTCCAACTCCACTCGATCCAAGCATTGTTTTGATTGATCATTTGTCTAGCGAGACTTGAACACAAATTCAAGTAATTCATTTTTAATTGTTGTTTAGATGGGCAAATAGAGTTCGATATAGAAAAGCTGATAGAAATTTATTTGGCTTTAGTTTAAAACTTCCAGACTGATCTATAGGAAAACTTTTCTAGTTGTATGGGAAACTGTCTTAGTCCAATTACGCCCCTCACCCTGCTCAAGTCTCTTTAACGTAGCATTCGTCACCCATTCAAATTACTTCAATTTATGGCTCACTCCACCTCCCTAGCACCCTCCGTACTACCCTAGCTGCTAACCACCCCACTTCCCTCTCTCTCTCTCTCTCTCTCTCTCTCTCTCTCTCTCTCTTTTCCTCTTGCTCCTTATCAAGTTCATTTCGCCTGCTGTCATATTCGTTTTTACTTTTCTTGTCTGCATTACGGCTCGCAATTCGCGTGCACCGCCGCTAGTAGGGCGTGTTCCTCGCGGACTAGGGATGAAAGCCCGTACGTACGTACAGCTGGCCACAATGGCCCGTCTCCGTTTAGGCTTGGTACCACTTTCCGTGGGAGGGTCGTGCCATAAATCAGTGAAAGATAATTGAAGGAGTGGTCTATGCGGAACAACGTCATTTTTATTGTATTTCCTAACTACCGTACACAATGTTACCCCCTTGATGAAAATGGCTGCATCAAACTTAGCATATATGCACATACACAGACGTCGGAGTGCCTATGTGGCTTGTAGCAGCTAATCGCTGTTGGCTTTGATAGATAATGTGTCTAAGTGACCCACTAATTTAACATAGTCGAGGAACTATATACTGAGCTGGTAGCATAAGGTAGTAGCTTACAGCAGAGTCCTAGCTAGAGTAGGCAGGAAGTAGTCGATAGAGTTCAGCTGAGCTATTATGTTAGTCATGCAACCCAAGTCTTGACATCACTTCATATCTTATGGATATCCCAATCGGAAGTCCTGCTCCAGCCACCAGAGTGACACTTGCCATATCTCAAAGTACAACAATCCAATACATTTTTGAGTAAATTCTCTGTTTAGTCACTGTTCGCATTGCAGTTGCCAAGTATTTGCCTCGCCGGCTCACGCTCTGTTTCGTCTTAGTTCGTTTTCGATTTCTATTGATTCGTGTGCCGACATCGGCCCGACATTCCACGCTGGCGGGGCATGCGAATGCACTTTGAAACTCCACTTCACGTTTATTTGTCTATTGCTGCAAGCGAGTACAAACAGCGAAACGCCAGGCGAATGTTTATATCATTATTCGGATTCGGATTCGGATTCGATTGTGGGCCGTTGATGCTGATGCTGGTGCTGGAGACAACCTGCTGTGCTTTGAACGCCTCCAGATGAAACAGTCCTGAGCCATTTCTCTGCCAACCGTTGTTGTTGTTGTTGTTTCTGGTCTTCATTTTATTTTGGACAACTCAAGTGTCTAAGTGCTGCTGGCCGGATTCGTCGGCGATTTCGAATTCGATTCCGTTGCTGACTTTGACGCCGCTGCCACAGCCAAATCCAAACATTCAAACGTTCTATACCCTAGATGAGTACTGTGTATGCTCGCTCCACTCAACACAACAATCAAGCAACTCACCTTTCAGCACACTCCATAAACTTATGCACTGAATATATATATATTTTATATCAGTTTGCATATGAAAAGGAATTTTTAAGGCATATTTATGGTATTTTATGGGAATTCGGACTTACTCTATAGCTGAGATTTAGGCCAAGTCTACGCTATATAGTTGACATATAAGAAAAACTGCATTTGAGGTATAGCTCGTTCGTTTACGAATGTCGCCACAAAGCGGAGGCAACAATTACTTCACTCTCTGCTGAGAGCAACTTAGAGAGAGTCATGAGAAAAGGTAATTATACTTATAATACATCATAGAATCTCTTGCAATCATGCATTATCTATGATTCCTTTTCGTTTACGAATGTCGTCACAAAGCGGAGGCAACAATAACTTCAGTCTGTTCCGAGAGTATGCCAAAGAAAGCTCATAAATTGCTCCATTGCAACACTTTCGGCTGCTTCTGCCGGCATCTCGTGCTCTTGCCTCATTTCGCAATCAAGTTTATTCCCCCACTTTTTTCTTGCAGTGTATGCCATTGGCGTCGGCTAATACCGTCGCCAGTTTGGTCGTCGCCATCAGCATCAGCATCGGGGCATCAGCAGTGGCAGCTTTGGATCGGCGGTTGCTGGCAGCAGCAGCAACGGCAGCAAGAATTCGGGCGGGGGCCATCTGTTGCACATCATTCGCACTTGGTTTCTGTCGGCGCGTTGCCCTATATTAATGGTAATTTCTTACTTTTGTATACATTTTGGTTTTCGAATGTTTTTTGTCTATTTGGCTTTTGTTTCGGGCCAACATTTGCGCTGCGAGTTTGTGGGCATTTCAAATAATTTAATCGCTCCTCTCTCTCTCTCTCTCGCTTTGCATCTTAGATTTATACTTTGTTGATACTTAACAATTAAGTATTCTTCTTCTGCTGCTGCTGCTGCTGCTGCTTCTGTCTTCTGTATAATGTGTGTACCTACAGACATATATATATAGATTATATGTATAGCTGCTGGCGGCTACAAATTGCTAATAAATTTTCCACATTCAGGTTGCTCGAGATCTGCACTAATTACTGCCATTTTGGCCTTTATGGGCTTATGGCAATTATTAATATTCGATCGTAAATGGCAAAATTCGGAATTACAATTATAAATGGTCGAGCTCGAAGTGGCACAGTGCGAATCCGGGAACCATGGAGGCGATCAGCCGCGAACCCGACCAATCTTTTTAATGGGCCGTTGCAGCCGAATGCCGCACACTCAGCAAAGCACGCCACAAACAACAAGCACCAAGGCAGCAGCAGCAGCAGCAGCGTTAGTGACGCCAACAGCCTAGCATCATCTGAGCGGCTAGAAGAACCACGCCGAGTTGTAGGTGCAAGAGCCAGACCTGGACACACACAGAGAGAGAGAGAGAGAGAGAGAGAGAGACAGAGATCCAGAACTTTTTAGTAGACGAGATTTTTTACTATTTCGCGTGAAAGAAATTACGATGAAAAATGTGCTCTAATAACAATAATGAAAAAGCAAACAAAATCCTAACCCAACAACCAAACGCCACAAAATACGTAGTTCTAGCCCAACCACACACACACATGTGTGTGTGTGTGTGTAGACACTCGCAGACCCCACTATATGAACAACAGATTTCACCTCAAGTCATTGCCAATGAAATTTAATTATACATACAACAAATACAATACGCAATTGTATCTATCTGTTTGTTCCAATATGTTTATATTTGGGCCTGGCCACCCCCGCCGCCTGCTCCACTCCAGTCCCCAGTCGCCAGTCGCCAGTCCCCAGCAGCAGCTTCCACAGAAGCACGAAATCCTATTTCAGCTGAAAGAAAAACACACAAACGCACATAACTCGTTCTAATTCATTGCTGCCTGCCCATAAAGAAGAGGAGAATACTAAAATCAATGTTTGGCCGATGATATTAAGTCTACTCGAATGGCTGCCCAAAAAGACTCTCGAGGAGATGGCCAGGAAGATGCCTAAACGGATTCTTAAAGAGCTACTGAGATTGTGAAAGAGATCCTCAAATAGATCTATAAACAGATCCTTAAACAGATACTCAAACTGATCACTAGAGAGATCTCCAAGAGATCCTCAAACAGTTCCTCAAAGAAATCGTCTAACAGGTCCTCAAACGTATCCTCAAACAGATCTTTTAACAGATCTTTTAACAGCTTCTCTAAAAGCTCCTATAACATATCCTCTAACAGATTCTCTAATAGATCCTCAACAAGATTATCAAACCGATTCTCAAAGAGATCCTCAAACAAAGAGATCCTCAATGAGATCCAAGCAGATCCAAGCAGATCTTCAACCAGTTCTTCAAGCTTTGTGCTGAGGATCCACTCAATGCGATCTCCAGATCTCTCTTTCCATTATGCAACTCCAGAAATTGATGCTTAGTTGTCAATTAGCACATCCCTTAACTCCAACTGAGGTGCTCAGCGAGAGATTACGAAATTTGGCATGACAGAGGCAGAGGCATAGACATCAGCATAGACGCAAGACAAGGAGCCATTGGGGCATGGGGCTGGGTAGGCTGGGTCATGGGGTATGTTGTACAGTAATCATGGCTAGGTGTTGTGCACTAACAGTGTGTGGGCACTGTGAAAAGCTATCTGGTCATGCTCATTCCTCTGCCTGTTAGCGGCAGCTCCTCAAAATCTGATCTAATCACCGAACCGAAGGCACCCCGCCGCCCCCACTCCGGGTCGGAGGCCTTCGCTGGCCGCATGTGCCAGCTGAAGATGAAGCGTTCTATTTGGTTTATGCCACGTGAAAAATAGCGGTCCAAGACTTTAATGCGTACTACACATTTTTTTTTTATTTGGAACTTGGGTAAACATTTAGCCAGAAGTAAACAAATACAAGACACTTAAAAGGTATTTTCGGTAGTCGGTACTTGTGCCCAAAAGTAGACATTCCATTTGGATCAGTTCGCACGGCAACGCAACGCAACGGAACGCAACGCATCGGATCGCATCGGTTCACAATTTGTTTCTATTCGTTGCGTTTGGTTTCGTCAGTTCGATTTGTAGGAAACGCAAATGATCATTTCGTTTCTCATTGCTTTAAGTTTCATTTTCTATTTTCTATTTTTTTTTTACCCCCTCCCCCTTCTTCTTCTTCTTCCATACACGTATGTGTCTGTTTGTTGATTTAAGGAATAAGTTGACTCATGCGCCATTAACACTTCAAATGTGCACATACCCATATTATACGAGCCATAGAGAACGCGCATAACACAGATGTGCACATGGAAATGTTACAACTGTCGTGGAGATCGCGATCGCTCTGCGTATCGACAATTTAGGACAAACTGTTACCCCAAAAATTACTTTGAGATGAAAAGTTTTTACATCAACTCAGCATAGCGTATTGCATCGGGAAATCATGATCTTTGCTGGACTGCCAATAAAGGTGGGCTTCTACAATATATCTTAGGTATATCTGGGTTTTCTTACAGAAGAAATACATTTGTGTTGTATATATCTGTAGATCAGCATATACAATTCATGATCTTTTCTGGCCTGCTCCTCAGATCCTTTATATAATATCTCTTCTGTTCAGATCCTCTTTTGTAGTAAGATCCCCATAGTCTGCTGATCTTCATAGGTTTCTAACACATTATAAGGTATTTCTGGGTTGTCTTTTACAAAAAACAATAACTGTTTCATATATCTCATCAAGTAATATATGTTCTTTTCAGATCATCTTTTCACGATCTACTCATTCATGATCTACGATCAAGTCCTCAAAGTATCATTATGTATATTTAAAGCCCAATCCCAGCTCATCTCTATTTCAATTTGTATACCGATCTCGATCCTTATAAATGAAACAGCTCACATCAGCTCCTTTCATATGAAATTTCTGATCTACTCCAGTCGGCAGATCCTCACATAGAAATTGCAGCTTTTGTATATATCTAAGGCAACTGTCTAAGGCTGCAGATCCATGCTCAACTGAGCTAGACATCTTCATACGAAATGATCCGCATTCAATTTAAACTAAGCTCCTCTTTCAGCTCTCTTGCTGTGTTTTGTCAAGTCGGCAAGTCTTGAGCTTGCGAGGTAGGAAATCTTTTGATCTAAAATTGCTCGCAAATTGATGCGTCGTCTGAACGTTTTAGTTCGGGCGTTTCGCTTTTTGGCTAACTCTTTGAAAACGGTGCGTGCTGTCGTCTCCGATTTTCGTATTGTTTTTGTTTTTCTTGTCGTTTTCATTTTCATTTTTGTTTTCGTTTTCGTTGTCGTTGTCGTTCTGTCCAAAACAGGCCGCGCCCTGAACTTGAAGCTGGACGGACCTAAGCCACAGCCCAGACATATCCTCGCTTTGCGTGCTTTTTTTTTTTTGTTTGCTCGCTTTGTCTGCGGCTGTGTGAACCATCATCGATCGGCGGCGCTTGACCGTAAACTGGGTCCAGTTCGGCTCGCTCCTTGGCCGAAGCTGCCCTTAAAAACCAACAATAACAATAACAATAACAGCGACAACAAAAGAAACGGCCAAAGGAAAAAAGTCCGCTGTCCACCTATCTGTCTGGGGTTTAGATGCCATTTTTTGACTTTACAGCCAGAAGGTAACACCCACTTGCCGATTCTTGCATATTCCAAATCGAAATTCATTAAGATTCATTCTATGAGGGCCGCCAGAGCACGAAGTCAGCTTTTTTTTCGTATCCGTGTATCGATAAATATATATCCCTCTCTCTCCCTGTCTGGACAGGATCTGCAGACGGATGTGTGCTCGCGTTTTTTTCCTTTTTTTTTTTTTGTTGGCGATCTTGTTTATGTTTTTGTGGGCATTTCGGTGGGATTTGACGTTAACGCAGCCATTTCTCGCCGATCTTCGTAACTTAAGTTATAACTTGACAGCAAGTCCAAAAAAGAAATTAAATTAAGCACTCGTTTTAATGGATTCCCCAAGCCCAACAGCGAGTACCACTTGCCGGAGACAAAGGCCAAAAAAAAAGGGCTGGAAAAAGAACCATCTACGACAATCAGCGCGAGGACCACAAGGATGAGACTGAGAACGAGCATGTGAATGGGAATCACTATATATCATCAGTATGTATATGTATATGGCTGGGCTTATGGCTTCGCAGGCCCACGTCTGCGCCTTAATGAAAGAATCGAGCCAAGGGAATGGCAACAAATTTGCCTTTATTTGATTGTGTATAGTAATCCGTTTGGTAGCTCGACTTTTATTTGTTAATTTATTATGATGTTCTGCCGAAAATGAGTCTAGAGCTCCCCCAATTTTCCATTATGCATGCGTCTTAAGCCTTTCAAACTGCCCATTCAAGAATACAAACTGTGAGCCGCGAGTCTCTCTCTCTCCCCCCTCTCTCTCTCTCTCTCTCTCTCTCTCTGCATCTCTCTCGATAAGAATATGATACACAATTGGTTAGCTGCGATTCGCTGGAAAAATATTAATCAACTTTTTGTGTGCTCCCCGTTTATTGTCCATTCACATCGGGCGGACTTTAATTCTTATCAAAGTTCAGTCGGCTCGCAACAATGTAGAGGCCAAGGAACTGACGTTTGCTTAATCCTTGCACTGTATTTGGCTTGACTTTTCGCTTGAATAGTGAGAACTGATACTGATGACTGAGGCGGAAAACGTAATTGATTTGAATTGTTTTCAGGCATATATATGGGTAACTGCTGGAGAGGAAACTTATAGGCCAATAAGGATAAGCGAAGTACAGATGAACGCATGTATATATTCATCTTGCCTTGGATCTGTAAGCATTGTAGCCTACTTTAGACAGGGCAACTTATTATAGGGTATATGTAAGTGCAGCTTAGTCAGTATTCTTACAATATCTGTCAATTTGATCAATTTCTCTCTCTCTCTCTCTCTTTCGCTCTCTCGATTTATATTTCTATCTCTCACTCTCCGCCTCAGTCATCTTCTAGCCTCTCTCCACCTCTTTCCGTCACTCTTTGAGCCATGCGTCTCTCTATGACTTTCAAATTTGTTGAAAACATATCCGAATTGGCGTTGTACTTACGGGTATTAACTACTTATTTCTTCGTTTAAAGCCACAATTAACCCAATGGCAACAAAAGGCTTACAGCGAGTCAAAACATTCTCTGGTCATGGCCATGACGGCAAAGTCGATCTCGATGTCGATGGCGTCTTCATGGGGCGCATGGAATTAGATTTATACATAGAATGAAAACCTTAATGGGTTTTCGGGCCGCCAAACAATGACGGATGAACAAATTTTTGATTTTACGCTCTAAATTATGTACGTACGCGTTCGATCAGCTTTTGGTAATCTGTATATCGATGAATACAGGGTGCATTTGCCAGAGCCCCTGATGGTTGTCTGCACTATGAATATCACTTGACCCAACAGAGGAGAGCAGGATGTTTCTGCCTTATGGGAACACCCTGTATGTGATATATTGAGAGCGCTTCCTATATGCATACATTCACACGGACAAAATCAATCCATAGCTATGTGTTTGACCATGCCCATCTTCATACATATATATATATATATATATATACATATATCCATGCAGACAACGCGGTGACCATCGTCGGCCCAGACCCAGACGCGTTTCATGTATGTCCGGCCCGGCATGGCCTTTGCTTCATATGGGTCTGTCTGTGCCTCTCTCTCTCTCTCTCTCTCTCTCTCTCTCTTTTTTGGTTCGAGTCATGTTGTTTTATAATAGACTACGGCTTTGAAGTTGTTTTGGCGATGACTTCGTCGCTTCATTCTCTTTCCGTTTTCCATAAATTTAAATTATTAATTTTTTAACCACGGATAAGATGACGGCGACGATGATTATGTCGTTTTGTTATTGCTGCCGCTCTGCCTGATGCCTTTGTGCCGTTTTAACGAAATGAGAGTAATTTGTGAATTTTTACCTTTTTTTTCCCCCCATTTTATACCAATTTGTGTGCGTGTGTGTGTTTGCCGACCGTGGACCAAACAAAGGCAAACCAATTTGACTACATGCGGCCCAACATCAAAACCGTCGCCATGATGCTCAAAACAAACATGGAACAAACCGAAAAGAACTCGACCACGGCCACGAAACGCTCCTTGCTAGCTGGGAGTTAAGAGCTAAGAGCCGAGAGCTCGTCGCCGAGGTCGCCGAGGCCAGACGTTGCCCAATGTCTGCTAATGTAATGCAATAATAACAACGCCCGAAAGATACACGAGCCAACATGAGCCTGATTAAGGACATTCGAGCGAAAGGATACCTGCGCCCGACTAGCTGATGGACTCTCTCATTAGTTTTAAGCCCTATTTCCCTGATTAAGTAAGATATTTTAATAAGCAAATAGATAGATTACTTTCAGCGGAAACTCAAATTGTCCTCTCAGTGCACTCGAGGGGGCGTGTGTGTGCGTTGAAGAGGGTGTTGCAATCGGAAGCTGTGTGGATTAGTGTTTGTGATAACTCTTGAAATGTGAATGCCTTTTCAGAAAAAGGCCACACAAAATATGTATATGCTACAAAGCATACAGAGCCCAACATTTGGGGGCCCAATCAAATGTTTTTCTTTTATTCTGCTCCATTTTTTTTTTCGATGGAGCTACAGCAATGGGGCTGTGCGATAGGGTATATACGGTTTATGTATTATATAGTATATATATATTATGAATAGATGAAATCAATTAATATCTATAGAGCTTTTCTTGATTATATTTTGCTACAGCATAGTTTGCTTAGGTACAACTCAAGCAGCTACCCAAGAGGCTGCAAATGCTAGCCTTATGCTCGTTTAGTCTCTGCTGCATTGTCTGCTCAGACTTCAGAAACCACGAGTTCAAGCACACAACTTGCCTTCCTTCAGTCAGAGTTAAGGTATCTGCTAGTCGGATACTCCCGCACGACTAGACTCAAGCAGCTACCCAAGAGGGTGCAAGTGCTAGCCTTATGCTCACTTAGTCTCTGCTACATTGTCTGCTCAGACTTCAGAAACCACGAGTGCACTTGCCTGCCTTCAGTCAGAGTTAAGGTATCTGCTAGTCGGATACTCCAGCCCGACTAGACCACTTGGATTTGTTTTCTTTGTTGTGTTATTTTTTGTTGTTTGTGTTTTGTATTTTGTTTTTGTAATCCTTGCGGCTGGCGCAATCATGGCAATAATCTCACATGTTTGGAGCAAGCGATGCCACTTGACGAGCTGCACTCCGACTCCAACTCCAACTCCAACTCCGACTCCGAGTCTGACCGCTTTTGGGTGAGAGCAGCAGACATCCGCTATGCAGCAGCAGCAGCAGCAGCAGCCCCACGGCCGCCAGCGAAATTGACAATGGTAATTGAAACGCGCGCACGGTGAGTGCTCTCGGCAAACTCGCTTATCGCCATAAACCACTTATACGGCAAGTATTTCAATGTGCTGTTAGTTTCCTTCATGCCCATGCCCTAACCAGGCAGCGGGCATATCAGCTCTAGCTCAAATATTGTATTTCAATATTTACGTTTTCTCTGCAGCGCATTTTCCATTCGATTTTCTTGATTGTTTCTTGTTTTTTTTTTCCCCCTGGCAGGGCATGCGCTGAAACTTTGGACCTTGTTTTTAATCGCATCAAAATGAAACTAATGCGAGTATTATTATTAGAACGAGAGCAGGAGCCGGGGCCACAGCTGCTGTGGCGTCTGCTGCGGCGCAAGTTCTGGCTTTTGGGAAGTTTTGTTTTGTTTTCTCTTTTTTTTTTGTGGTGGGGCTAATGAGTCGCTTCGAGTGTCGCACGTGCGTCGCAGCCCACTTAAAGCGCGTACCCCCAGCTCGGCTAGATTGCTCTCGCAATGCCCAATTAAGGGACCCATTAAACAAATGACCATTCAAGAGCTGAACTTTGGAATAATCTCACAATTGGCAGCAGCAGCAGCCTAAGCATCCAGTGCCACAGCGACTGCGGACCGGGTCTCGCCGTGAACTGCATTGGCTGGAACATTTGAGGGGCGGACATCTTGCTGATTGGAAGCTTGTAGACAATAGCCGATCTCTCTCTCTCTCTCTCTCTCTCCCTCTCTCGCTCGCCGCCGCCGCCGCCGCCTCTTTGCTGTGGCTCTCCTTGTTGCGGTTAAGCCCATCGTTGTCAATTTTTCCTGGAAACAATTCCGAATTAATGATGTTAATGCTGCACGCTTCGTAGGCCACATGCGTTCGCCTTTCGCTATTCAACGTTCGACGCTCGGCAATCATCTCGCGAAACAGAAGCAGCCGCAGTCGTGCCATATTGCTGTTGATTCCAATATGCGTTTGGATACATGTTAATGCAGCCGCCACATAGCCAGGGCACCCTCCCCCAGCCCACATGTGTATGGATGTGTGTGTGTGTGCACAATGAAACATGCACATTCCGGGCAAACAAGCATGCGTAGCGTAGGGGAATATCGGACATGCAGCGCAATTATGTTTAGATACTCCAGTTCGACATATACGTAGCGGACAGACAGACATATGCCTATAGCCTGGCATGCCCACTATACCCACTATACTTTGTGGAGTGATCGAAATTGCATTGATGTAAACTCAATTGAACTTAGAAGTCATTCGAAGCATCTCACTGTATGACCTATGGAACTGTCTCCATATCTCTGAAGAAGGTAGAGCAGGGCTGTGTCTTCCTTAGGAGTATCTCTTCCATAGGAGTTTATCTTCCATAGGAGTTTATCTTCCATAGGAGTTTATCTTCCATAGGAGTATATCTTCAATGGGAGTATATCTTCAATGGGAGTATATCTTCCATAGGAGTATCTCCTCCACCTGATCCTCTCCTTAGGAGTACCGCTAAGTTCGGAGAATCTCTTCCTTCGTAGTATCTTTTCCCTTTTATAATGTTTTCCCTCGGAGTCTCTCTGCCTTAGGAGTATCTCTTCCGTAGGAGTATCTCTTTTATTGAAGTATATCTTCCATTGGAGTATCTTCTACCTGTGATTATCTCTTCTGTCACAATATCGCCTCCATCG
The DNA here is from genome assembly GCA_018903745.1 of Drosophila repleta. Classification (NCBI taxonomy): domain Eukaryota; kingdom Metazoa; phylum Arthropoda; class Insecta; order Diptera; family Drosophilidae; genus Drosophila; species Drosophila repleta. Next base: position 661,255 of record JAEIGN010000750.1, on the reverse strand, counting down.
GAGTATCTCTTCCTTCTGAGTATCTCTTTCTTCGGAGTATCTCTACCTTCGGGGTATGTCTTCCCTCGGAATGTATCTTCCTTTATTCCTGATTGGCAGACATTCCAAACATTTATCTCAAATTCCTTCAATAGATAGACAAATATCTCAATATTGAACTCTTCACATTGACTAAGTCCATCATTCAAGGAAAACTCCTATCCAAACACCTCTGAGGCTCACATGACTCGCTCAACTCCCTTTTACAGGGTATTCCTTATGCCCTCAATTTCGAATAGTGCTCAATCAATATACTATTCGAATGCAGTTCATTCATACACACAGATTCACAAACACTATTCGCGGCTTCCATTCAGTCGTGCGTGTGTGTCTAATGAACTCCACAAGACTCTTGTTCGCTGCTTTGCTTTGTCTTTGGCTAGGACAATGGTGCGTGGCATTTTGAGCCAGTTTTTATGGGTTTTTCTTATGAATTTTGCTAAAATCACATTTGTCCACTTGCGCTTCCCCATTCAATGACATTCACATGCATTCGCGAATCATCAGCGAACGGCAGCGAAAACAAAAACAAAAACAGAAACCGAACAAAAAAAAACAACTGCAAAAAATCACTTGTACTCATATGGTAAATTGATTTTGAGAATTTCTCGCGCGTGCATTTGTTTATCCCTTCAAGCGTTAAGTGAACAACTGCGCTTAATGATCACAACAGCAGCAGCAGCAGCAACAATTGCCGCTGCCTGCCCGCCTGCAATTATGACTATTTGCATTGCATATTACACATTTCACACTGCCAACTCTTAACTCAACGCCAGGCAGTTTTTCTTACTTATTACTTACTCGTACTACCTTCTCCTTTCTTGTTATTGCTTTTGCTGCTGTTGTTGTTTATGTTTTTGTTATTCTCAAGTTCCCAAAACCCGGCCTCGTCCTTCACTTCAGCTGAGGCTTTTCGCATCGGGCAACGGAGGCAGCAACAGGCCCACAGCATCTGGTTGTCTGCTTGTTATACCCTGTAGGGTGTAGGTAGACGAAAGCTGTATGGAAGCATGTATAAGGGACAGCAGAAGCATATACTATCCATGTCTGATAGTTAATCGATCTATTTACAGATCAACTTAGTTGCAAATGATCGATATATCGATAAATCGATAGCCATTTTCTTGTAATTTACTTTTATCGAATATATAATATTATATGAGTACAGATCTCCATCATTAGATCGACTAATCGATAAATATCGATATTATATTTCCTCTTTCTGCCTATGTCAATCCACCATGCATAACACTTTCAATACAGGGCATCTCCTAGTCCATAATTTCAAGAAACAAGATCAGATGAATATATCGATAAATCGATAAGTATCGATCCTGCTTCTCACTCACAGTCTATCTATATGTCCATCCACAATACAGGGCATCTGTCCGTCGACCACTGCCGCCTCTAGCAATCACACTTGTTTCGGGTTGTTTGAGATGACGCGAACCGGCGACTAGAGCGTAAGCGACTGTAGACAGGAGACAGGAGACTTCTCGAAATGGTAAAGTCAGCATACAGCGATGCAATGCAATAGGCTGGGATGGTTATGGCATGGCATAGGCTGGGCTGGGCCGGGCTGGGCTGAACTGAGCCTACTACTACCTACCACCAGCATATACTCAGTGCTAAGTAGCTGCTAGCACTGCACACGTACCTCGGCGCGTAGAGAGCAGCGCTGCAGTCCGTTTATAAATAACACATATTCACACTTTCACGTTCGGATTGAGCTAATTGAAACGTATCTGCATAAACTGCATCAGGAACTGCCCTCTCTCGTTACGAGCAGCATTGCCTGCCTGCGGGCTGCTGCCCGACCCGGCAACAGAATCCGCATTGCCGCATCAGCTGCGGCGGGGTCTGGGGATGGCTCTGGGCCCGGGTCCCAATACTTGGGGACCCCGCAGATTGCAACGTGCAGTTAAAGCTAAAGCTAAACTCATTGTCATGGTCGTGGGTCGTGCTAATGATAATGGCCCTCCTTAACCACAAAACACACACTCTCCGACGCAGAGACAAACTCGCATCAAGCTCTGGTATTTTGCACTTGCAATTTTTGGCTCAGTGAATGTACTTTGAGCTTACGAAGATGGAGATCTAGTGAAATGTTTAGCAGTTTGTATTAGGAAGTGCAAAGAAATGCTGAAGGGAATGAAAACTTCAACTGATAGATGGAAACTATAAGTTCAGAGATAGAAGAGAAAAGGACTTAACAGCTGAAATTCGATAACAGGAATAGTTATCGATTCATTAAAACCAACTTGATCTGATCGGACGAACGGATGGACAGACATGAAACAGATGAACGGACGGAAGAACGGATAGGCAGACGAACATACGGATACGGAAGGCAATCTAGATCTAGGATCAACTGGGCTGTCATTTCTGATCATGAATACGCCACGCCTCCTTCTGTCTATTCCTTGCAATTCCATTAAAAGGCAATCGCCATTAATAAGCTTTCATTCAGCGAATTCTTGGCCAGTTCATGTTCGCAGAAAGAGAGTGTTTTGTCGTTGCTTCGCCTCCGTTGATGGCCCAGAAAACGAAAATAAAAAATAAAAAAAGCCGAAAGAAAAAAAAAGATCGTTTGCAATCGTTTATGCGATGGCCAACAGCGATTCCAATAGATTGGGCTGGCAGCCGATGTCTGTGTGTGTTAGCGGCTAGGCTACTGCACATGAAACCCGGCCGCATGGTCGTAAATTGTGAATGGGTTTCGGGGGTATATATGTATGTCTATATGTTTGTATGTATGTGCATGTGTGGTGGTGGTATCTATCTATCTGTCGATGGCTATGGGTGCTTCATCAAGCAAACATCGGCAGCGACATGGACAGCGACATCGACATGGATATGGACATCGCCACTGCGATCATTATTTTAGCTTTCAGCGATCGGTGCCAGGTGAAACGACAGCCAGCCAAATGCAACACCAGCAGAAACACCAATAGCAATAGCAATAACAACTGGCAACTGGCAACTGGCAACAATCCATCGCAAGTAGCTCGAGCGAACGTGCCACACTCATTTCTAAGCATTATGCATATGTATATATGTTTTTTTTTGTTTTGTTTTTGAAGATAGGCGGGCAGCTGTTACGGTACGGGCACGGGCACGGGCACGGGCACGGGCACGGTACACGACAGTAAGCCGCAGGTGGAGACGTACTTGGAGACGGGGCCCCAAAAGCATTCGTCCTCTAATCACAGCGCAGCGCTGAGCGCCTGAGCGTGACTAAGTACGACTACGAGTACGGGCTAAGACTATGGCCACTCGCCGCCGAGTCATATGGAGTGGCTCTGCCTTACACATTTCAAAGAGCTGCAACATGGTCGCTCGTCGCTCGTCGCTGGTCGCTGGTCGCTGGCCGTTGCATTAATAGCGAAGCAATCAGGGCGTTGCAGAAGCGAGCGCGGAGATCATAACGAACGGTTTAAATACAATATATTAAATGGATTTATTATGCCAAGATATTGCGCCTCTGCACGGCCGCAGCGCGGCTATCGAGCATGTAACCAAGTACATGTAAACTGTATATATGCATGTGTGTGTGTGTGTGTGTGTGTGTGTACGCCACTCTCATTCACAAGTACTAAATATACTCGATGCCATGCATACCACGTTACACGATGCCCATATAGCCCAGCCGAGCCAGCCAGCCAGCCAGCCAGCCAGCCAGCTAACCAATGCCCAATGGCTGACCACGAAGATTCGTTGTCGCTGTCGTCGTGCGTCACTCATCTGTGGGAGGCTCAGCGGAGCAGTGATGGCAGCGTGACACGAGAAGCAGGCTGCAGAGAAGCATAGCTCGACAGAGCTATATCTCTCCCTCTCTCCCTGTCTAGCTGCCTATCGATCTATCTCTTCCTCTCCCTCTCTCTCCCTCTCTCTCTCTCTCTCTCTCTCTCTCTCTATTTGTCTTTCTCTCGATCTGTAGCTTTATATATGTCTTTCTGTCTCTATAAATATATATCTTTCTCTCTCTCTCTCTCTCTATATATATATACATATCTTTCTTTCTCTCTCGTTCTCTCAAGATATCTAACAGCCTCTCTCTGTCTGTCTTTCTCTCAAAGTATGGTCTCTATACATCTATACTTCTGTCTGTTTCTGTCTCTCTCTCTCTCTCTCTCTCTCTCTCCATATATCATCTATCTATCTTCCTCTCCCATATCTAAGTATATCGATCTATCTCTATATCATTTTATGTCTATCTTTCATTCTCTCTCTGCCTCTCTCCCTCTCTCTTTCTCTGTCTCTCTCTCTCTTTCTCTTCCCCTCTCTCTCTTTCTCTCACACACTTTGTCCTTATCTGCCCTTCTCCTTCCCTCACTCTTCCTTTCTCTCTCTCTCTCTCTCAGCTCATATATGAAGCATTTAAGCTCCCATTTACCACATCGAGCCTGGCTGGAGTGAATCCATTTCATTTTTAATTATAATCGACACGCGCTCATCTCTAGGGCCTGCCACTTGGCTAGCTACGATTTCGTAGTCGCAGTTATTACTCAGTCCACTCGCAATTAATGCTTGAAAGTGGAAAAAAAAACAACACAAAATAAAGGTAACGTCGTCTTTGGCTCTGCAGTTTGCCGTTCGCCGTTTGCTGTTCGCCGTTTGCCGTTTGTTTCATCGTCCTCACTGAACACGCGCATAAATTTGGACTTAATTAGAGATACGAAGACGAATACGTACCCCAAAGATGTGTAAATGTAGTTCCAAGTAACGCTATCACTCGCATGCCGTGTCGCTATCCACAAGAAAATTGACTATGACATCGTTATCTCCCACCCCATCTCACTCTCTCCCTCTCTCTCTCTCTCTCTCTCTGTCTCTCTCTCTGCCCCTCCCTCTCTGCTTAATAGCTGTTGCATAGGGGCCGCTGCATTAAACTTCGTAAGTCCATCTTTCAACAGTTTATAAATTGAAATATTCCAGCTCGAATATAGATGGATGAATAAAATGTAGGCGAAATCAAGCTAAGAATATAGAGATATACTAGAAATTAAGTGAGAAAGAAAGAGAGATAAAGCTTAGGATAGAATCAATAAAAAATAAAATAAAAAAATATATTTGAGCTTGATTAGGGTAAGCATATATCAAATATCAAAGTTCCATAAGTGGGCCTCTGTCTGATATCCAATAAGTATATATTCCAAAGTTCCCATCTTCTAGCTTCCTACGAAAAGAGCGGACAGCTGCACGGAAAGTCGGATGGTTAGTCGAATGGATAGTCGAGTGGATAGTTGGACGGATAATCGGATAAATAGCGGGACGTCGGATGGATAGTCGGATGGATAGTCGGAAGGATAGTTGCCTCGATAGATGCATAGATAGTCGGGTAGACAGTCGAAGTGACAGACGTATAAACTTTTAACAGCAAGACATGCTTAAAGCCAATATACTCATCTTATTTGGCATTAATAGGTATTATTAGTTCATAAATTAAGCAACAATTTGCGTGGCATCTAAAACATTTACTACACTTTGGGCCAGCTAACGAATCCATTATCAATACAGAGCAATGGCAACTTTTTCACACACCCCCACACAGTCACACAGAGTCCGTTATATACTCGGGTATTTACTTAGGTAAGTGCTGAACTTGAAAAGATACGCCTTGCCTGGCAATTACCTTACAAGTATTTCATTGTGGGAACGCGGCCGCCTGGATTATGAGAAGCGAAATATAGAGCAAGCATATGAAGGATATGTTGTGAACTAGATTTAGAGACTACCCTTAGCAAGACAGAGAGTGAGAGAGAGAGAGAGAGAGAGAGAGAGAGAGAGGGTGAGTGAGATCTCAGCCCTTCAGCCAGGACCATGTACAATATGTTGCGTAAGTGTCTAAACAATGGAGGCCAATGCCAAGGCAGACAATGGCCAAATGTGCGTAGGCACAATGAGCAGCGTTTTGGAAAAGGACGACAGCGCGTCCTCCATGCTGTCTGAGCCCAGCAGATGGCCCTGGCCATCATGTCTTCAATATCATGCTCGTCAGCGGATCGCAAGAATTGGGATTTCTATTCGGATAAAAATGACAGCATAATAATGCAGCAACAACAGCAGCCGCAGCAGAGCTTGCTCATAGGGGTCGAAGCGTGTGCGTCTTGCGATGATTACACAATATTTATTTACAGAAATTATTATCATTTATGATACCTAGCCGCCTGGCCTCTCTATTCACATCAACCGGGCCCGCTACTTAGCCCATCATTTGGGAATCGAGACAGTTGCTTCCTCGATTGAGCCAGCCCAGGATATGCGAATTCAGCCAGACAATTGCCAAGTACTTAAGGCCAAATGCGACTCATGCACGCCCTGACATCTCGCTCGCACCTCAATGATTGCGGATCTATTGGGAAATGGATTGCCTATGATCTAGTGATCCATGAGTGTATCCTATTGCCTCTTTGCTGAGAGAGAGAGAGAGAGAGAGAGATCATAGAACAAATCTTGCAAGCAGAAGTCTCTAAGATCATTAAGTTAGGCCTAAGCTATTCCTAACTATTATTACTTCCTTTATCTATTTTCTCTTTAAAATTTCGATAAATCTCTCATCTACTATTGATCTATCCCATGCCTAGCATAGCTGTGCTGGTTATCCTATGCCATAGGAAAGTCTCTGCTGAAGAGCTCATAGAACAGATCTGCATACATATTGGACTATAGACTTGGCTAGCCATTAGACATTCGCAGAGATATCTTCTGTCAATTTGATCCAGAAACTTCAGATATATTATATATTATTATGTATATATCTATGTCAGCATAGACCGAGGTCTTCCCATCCCATCGGCTTGGCCAATGCAATTGCTGCCCTCGCACAAATCCCATTAGACAATGATGCATAGAAATCTAGTCTAGCGTTATGGAATATCATATTTGCTGTCGGAAAATGGCGTACAGCAGTTGAAAATAGGCAAAAAAAAGAAAAAGGAAAAGGGTCCAAGCCAATGGCTGCAGCAGCTGCCTCGCCTCGCCTCGCCTCGGCAATCGGATGCAGGATTAACGCATTGATTACGAGCTGCCGCTGCTGCTGCTGCTGCTGCTTCTCTTATTATCATTCTGCAGTTCAATTATGAAATCGATGCGTAATTTCCTTTGCTGCAGATTACAAAGTTAACTTCGCAGCTAGCTGGCCAGATCTGCGCGCCGATTGCATTCTGTGACCTTTCGCCGGGGAGGCGACGCGTCGCTGGCCTTGAACCTTGCGCAGCGCCGAGCAGATTAACAATTCAAGGCTGTGACTTTAATAGCAGCAGCGACAACATGAAGAGAGAAATATCTACATAGCAGTTGCTGTGAGCTGAAATGGAAAGAAAAAAAAAAAAAACTAAAAACTGTATAGAAAATGGGGCGATGCGACGGGGCTATAGGAATGTTATGTAAATTGAACTTGAAAATCGCTGAAACAATGGCAAAGGTTTTGAATATTTCTCTCGCTTAATTAGAAACGCAAGGAGGCGAACGCAAATAATTCTCCCCTCCAAGCTGCCGCGGGGTTACGTGAAAAGTCGACGCAACAGCGCGACATTGCCGTAGCTCTAGCCCAAGTCGGAGGAGGTGCCGCTGACAACAGTGCCGCATAAATTATTCAACAGCTGTGGGCTGGCCAGCCTCCCCCCTCAGACCCCTCAGACCCCTCGGCCCACCCTCGCCGTGGATCGCGCTATTCCAACACGCCCGCTTCGCTCCGTTCCGTTCCGTTCCGTTCCGCATTGGCGACGCAATCCAACGCAGCTGAAGATAGTCACGAGGCAGGGAGGGGGAGTGTCTTGGATAATGTCATATGCATACGCGTGTGTGCAGGTATTTGCCAGCGATTTGTGACGCCGCCGACTTCAACTGAAAATCATTAATGTACTCGTTGATATCTAAATGTGTATGAGCAGGTGCCAGAGGGCGTCTCTCTCTCTCGCTCTTTGTAGCTATGTGTGTGTCTGAAAATTGCTCTGGGAGACCAAAAATTTGAATCGTCCCCAGCATTGTTATGCAAATGATGTCGCTTGACACGCAAACGCCACCGTCGACAACCGTCACCGTCACCGTCACCGTCGCCGACATCGCCGTTGCTGTTGCTGTTGTTGTCGCTTAGAGATCTCTTTGTTGTTTCCACCTCCGGCGATTGCATATACGCTCATATTATGCGAGCCGGGGCAAGCTCTACACTCCAGCGGCCACTCCAGCGCGCTATACACCACTCCAGTGTATGGCCACTCGAGTGGCCAAGAAACTGGTCAACAAATGTCAACAGAGCCAACTTGGCCAAATGCAAAGTGGATCAGTTCGGGTGATCTCATCAACTTAATGGGTCAGTGATTCCCAGTTATGATTAAACTCGCAACTCTTTTGCCTCGCCACAACTATAGCCTTCTAGCCAAACTATTTACCCATGCAACTTCATAATTCCTCGCCAGAATGGAACCCAACAGCCGGCTGAGACCAGACCTGTCGCTCACCTCAGAATTCTCCATCATTCGTTTGAATGGACGGCAGCCTAGAATGCTTCAGTCTCCACGCACAAAAGGCAATTATAAACATGATTTACTATTTCTCTGAATACACACACACACACATATATTAGGAGACAAAATGAGACTGTAAATCAAGAGATTTGCATTTATATTAGATATAGTGTAGATATCATATTGCAGCCATTATCACTATCCTTATCACTGCAAATATTGTTGTGATTCCTGTTATCATTAGCGATACTTTGATGAATACCAAAGTTGGCACTATCATTATCATTATCATTATCATTATCATTATCATTATCATTATCATTATCATTATCATTATCATTATCATTATCATTATCATTATCATTATCATTATCATTATCATTATCATTATCATTATCATTATCATTATCATTATCATTATCATTATCATTATCATTATCATTATCATTATCATTATCATTATCATTATCATTATCAATATCAATATCATTATCATTATCATTATCATTATCATTATCATTATCATTATCATTATCAATATCATTATCATTATCATTATCATTATAATTATCATTATCATTATCATTATCATTATCATTATCATTATCATTATCATTATCATTATTATCATCATATTTGTCATATTTCTCAGATTTATTGTATTTGTCATCATCATATTCATCATCTAATTCTAATTGTCATTATCAGTGTCATTGACATATTACTATCATTGTCATTATTCACTATCATCACTATCATTATTTTTCTCATGCTCATTTTCATTGTCATTGTCAAATCTTAATAATTATTATTATACATAATATGTTGTCAGCAATATTGACCTATAGTATAGTAGAATCATCTAAGCTGCCTTAGATTAGATATATCTTCCATCCAAAGTTCCATAAACTCTTGAAATATAAATAGAATTTCGCCTGGTCGCATCTGTAGCCAACTATTGGCATGAGCAACGCCAAACGAGGAGGCAAAAAGGAGAGGGAAGAGATGGAGATGGCGACGCAGGGGAAGAAACAGGCCAAAGTCGATAAGAATGACACCCAGGCTGTGGCTGTGGTGATCAATTGCATTCGATCTGGCACGCTGCGTGATGTAGTGTCACGTGAGGAGTCAGAAGCTTCTATTGCGGCACTTGCCACACACACACACACACACACACACGCAGACAGACATGGACAAACAAGAGGCTGTAATTAGCGAAGCGGGGTCTTAGCCATTGCATGACATTTGGCTTTGGCCACGATGAATGATGCCAAATTAACCAACACTGAACAGCACACACACAGCGAGATGGCTTCGAACAGTTCAGTTCAGTTCAGCTGAGCTGAACTGAGCTGAGCTGAGATTCAGTTTCAGTTTAGGTATGGGGCATGGGCATGAGTATGGGGGACCTCCTGCTCGGCCATGGCTGGGGCTACTCTGGAGCTGCGTGTTCGTTAAGATGTGCCCGCAGATAACAGAGGCGGCAACAATTTTTCGAATTGTAAACAATTTGCGCTGCAGTTGCGGCTAGGCGAGTCGCTCAGCCCAGCTCAGCTGGCCAAGAGCAGTGGGAAACTCGGGGCAGCCCGGCGAAGGCCCAATGTGTGAATCCGCCGAGCCCAGCATGCGGCGATGCTGTGCAGATCTCGCTTGATTCATTCGTTAATTAAACAGAGGCTCGATCGCAATACAACAAAAATTACAACAAAAATATATATGAAAAGGAAAAAAAACGAAAAAAAAACTGTCATAAGAGAGTTTTTGGATATCTGTCGATCAGTGTGAGCGTTTGGCTTAAAGAGACAAATGTTAAGTATCGGAGAATGGAGAAGATCCATTCAGGAACTATAATTATAGCTAAAGTAAAGCTCAAAAGGAAGCTGAGTGCATGAACAGTGTGACCACATGTTAGGTAAGCAATGTTAATATGAAATGTTAGGGACTTAACATAGATGTTAGTAGAATGTAGAGTATATAAACTCTATACATACATATATGTATCTGTACATACCACATATATATTTATATATACATATATCCACTTCTCAACAGCTCATTTAATTTCTCATCAGCCACGCCCCCTTCTCCAATGAAATTTAAATATGTCCAACAACTGAAACCCCAATTAAAAATTCTACCAAAAATTTCAAGTTGCATTTCACAGGTGCAAGTGCAGGTGGCAACAGCAAGACAACGCCAATAACAATAATAATGATGACGATGATGATGATGATGATGATGATCACAATGATCATGATGATGCTAGGCGAATGCAGCTTGCGTGCATCTTCATAGGCTGCCTTGCTCCATGTCCCCAGTGCAGTAGCCCGCGTGTAATAAGGATCGAATCCTCAGCAATATGGGCATATGGGCATGGAGCATAGAACATATTAAGAGAGAGAGAGAGAGAGCCAGGCACTGGCATCATAATCAAAGGCCGTCAGTGCACGATTGCAGCCGCGGCAGCCCCCCAGGCGTTCCTGTTGTGATCTGCCCCATTGACAACTGTCCGGGGCCAAAAACGAAATATATATATATATAGGAAGAGAGAGGGAACGACTAAGCTGGCACAGCCCCACCAATGCCAGAGCGACTGAGTGGCTGGCTCAGCATCGAAGCTGCACTCAGACAATTGGACGGCCGACTGGCTGGCTGTGCGACCGATCGCAATGGGGCTGGGAAAATTACATGTCTTCGTATCTAAACGCACATTAACCATCGCATTCCCCAGCCAAAGCCAAAGCCAGAGTCAGAGCCAGAGCCAGAGACTCTGGCACTGACCAGAGTTCTGACTGCTGGAGCTGTGACGGTTTGGGGGCCAGTCGCTGGTTCCCTTTTTATTTTTTGTTTTTTCTTATTGTGGGACGCCAGGCAATCGGCAGGGCATTTTCCTCCTTTCTCGTTGCTTACTTTTCTTATTTAATTTCGATCGATCACTTAAAGAGTACGAATAATGAAAAATTGCAGCAACATGCCGCAGGCCAAGAGCTTGGTCTTTTAGATAACACACACATTCGTAGTCCGAGCTGACTGTGAAAACAAAGGGCATGGCAGAGGGAGCTTTGTGCTCGGGTCGCCGTTGAACTAGCGTCTCCTGGCCAACGAGGCAGATGGCCAGAGATTCGATTCGCTCTACTCGTATAAACACACATACACACACACACACACATACTTTAGCTTGACGTTACGAGAGAATAAAAAGACTTTCTCGCCGAGGCTGCTTTTATCTATCGAACCGAACTTGGCCACAAAAGCTGAACCTGGAACCCTAACCCGAACCCGAACCTGAGCCCGAGCTCAATATCCCCAACTCGACAGATTACATCAGATTTGTGACGCTCATGCGTAGAGAGCTTGAACTATAAGCAAACTCATCTGTGGCACATGCATGTGGAAATCAATTAAGTGCAGTTCTCACGATCGCGAATGCGCCGCTGCGACTACAGCGACTACGGCTACTGCGCACTGCTGCGGAATGCACGGAGCTCGGGCTCTCAGACTACAGCCACTCAGCGCCGTGCAATGCGGCTCAAATCAATCATTTTCAATATGCGATTCGAGCTGGACTAGCGACAGTTATAGTGGGAAATCAGATACGAAAAGTCACACGATTTGCTTTAGAGTTTAGAGTTTCTCTTAATTTATGCTGGAGTCATTTCTCCTTGACTGCCTCGGTCAATCACTCAATCGGTTGCTCAGTCTAACAGTCAATCAGTCAACTTATAGTCAATCAGTTAGCAAAGCAATCTGCTAGTTTCCCTCTTATTCAGTCAGTCAGTCAATCAAAGTATCATCAATCATTCAATCAGTCTATTTATCATTCCATTTCCAATGAGTCAATCTATCAATCAGTTGTTGTTTAGTTGTTTAGTAAGTTCAATCAATCTTCAATCATCTAGTTATTCAGTCAGCCCCTCCATTAGACACTCATCAATCAGTCAATCCATTTACCATTCAACAATCATTCAATCAGCTAATACTATTTTCATTCAGTCAATCCATCAATCAGTCTTCAGTTGGTCAATTGATTTAGTCAATCACTCTATCAATCAGTCGTCAGTCAGGCAATAATTCTGTGGAACAGTCGTCAATCATTCAATCGGTCTGTAAGTTAACCAGTTTTGCGTTCAATCAATCCATCAAGCTGTCATCAGTCACTCATCTAGCAGTTCAGTCAATCACTCTATCAATCAGTAGTCATTCAGTCAGTGATTCCATGAAACAGCCATCAATCAGTCAGTCAAATAGCAAGTTTTACTCTCTCAATCATTACATCAATCAGTCAGTCATCTAGCAGTTCAGTCAATCACTCTATCAATAAGTCGTCATTCAGCCAGTGATTCCATGAAACAGCCATCAATCAGTTAGTCAAATAGCATGTTTTACTCTCAATCATTACATCAATCAGTCAGTCATCTAGTTGTTTAGTCAATCACTCGCATCAATCTGTCAACATTTATCAGTCAATCACTCTACTAGTCATTCAGTCAGTCAGTCAACTTTTACTCAATCAGTCTCAATCAGCTGGCCAATGAGCTCTGGAATCCGGCTGTCAGTCCGGTTCATCAATCAGTCAACCATTCACAACCGCACACACCTTAGTCCACTCGCTTAATCAGTGCTTCAATCATTCACTCATGCATTCAATCCTCCACCTCCAACTCAGTCCCATTTGTCGATCAATTTGCATATGTTATGAAAATAGATTTGAGCATTGCTCGGCCTCTGAATCAGTGTACTCCTTGGTTAGTCTACTCTGCCCATTTAGGCAGCTGCAAACTGACCAGCTATCAACCAGCTCAATCAACCCATCCGAGCTGGCTGCGACCCAACCCTAGCCAGCCGACTAGCCAAAAGTCTGCTTTTGCTCTGACTGTGGCTGTTGCTGTTGCTGTTGCTGTTGCATTGCAGCTGATGACTCGAGGCATTTGCGTTTCCGATCCCGGCCAGATAGTATCTGAAGTCAGGGAGGCAGCCTGAGGCAGGCTGATGTCAAAAGTGAATCACATTGACTTGGAACTACGATCGCCTACGCCTGGCCAAGTGGCCAACAAGGGCTCTTGGACACTTGTCCACTTGGCCGCGGCACTAATCGCATGTCAGGTGTCTGAGCCGCAGTCAAGAGTTTTGCGGCGACAAATAACAAATCCTGTCCCTTTTTTGTGTGTGTGTGTGCGTGTGTTCGAGGGTGTTTACGTTTCGAGAGTCCTGATCCACACTTCGGCCTGATCCGGTAAATGTTTGGCTTCACACAAAGGGGATTAAATCATAAAATGCTCATGACATTCTCTGAACCCAGCCAAAATTTCACAATTTCATTGTTTTGCCAGCCACATTGGCGCATCCTTTTTTCGCCCTCGTCCTCTATCTACCCTGTGCCAACACGGTGACATCGCTAAAAAAGGAGAGGAAAACACTAAGAGCCATACGAAAGGAACAAACAACCGAACAATGAGGCTGACTTGGCTGACAGCCACTGTGCGTGTCCGCGATCTGTTTTGGGCATGTTTTTTTCTTCTCTTTTTCTTTTTATTTTCTCTGTTTTTTTTTTTTTTTTGTGTTTTGTTTTTATCTAGAGACTAGTGCAGGGCATTCGTAATTTGAGAGCGTTTCAATTGCGTCAGCGATTGGCAAATTTACGAGTATGTTGATTGAAAACTGCGATAGCCATGCACTCGCACAGTGGTGCAAAAGCATACGAAAAAGGCGACGAGACTGGAAGGCGACGCGACAGTGGGATGATCAAGTGATTGAATAACTATAGACTGATTGAGTGACTGATTGAGCGACTTACTGATTGACTGCAGACTGATTGACCTCACTGATTGATTGATTGCTTCGATTCGACTCGATTTACTGACTCAGTCAATCAATTGATTGATGAATAACTAATTGATAGATAGATTGAGTAACTATATTTTCGATTCTATTGATTGACTGATTGATTGACTAATTGAATAACTGATTGACCTACATATCCACTGATATATCGAGTGATTGATTGATTGGTAGACTGATTGAGTGACTACATATTCGACTTAATTGATTGACTGCTTGATTGATTGACTGATGTGCCAACACATTTAATGATGAATCGACTGGTTGATTGATTGATATATTGATTAGGTGAATGACCACATATTCGATTCCGTTGATTGAGTGATTGATTGATGGCATATTTGATTCAATTGATTGATTGACTAACTTATTGACTATATGACTGACTGATTGACCAACCAATTCACGGACAAAGACTGACTGACTACATATTCAATTCGATTGATTGACTGATTGATTGACTCAATCCACATATGCAAATGATTGACTGAAAAATTGACTGATTGACTTACTGATGTCCGACAGGCTGGATAGTTGATTGATTGATTGATTGATTGATAAACTGATTGACTGACTGATTAACAGATTGTTTGAGAGAATGACAGACTGATATAATCAACATATTCAATAGATTGATTGACCACTTGACAGACTGATCACCCACTGGCTGATTGATTAACTAACCCGCTGATTGACTCTCTAACTTGATTGTCAATCAACATAACCGACTAAACTCGACTGCCGAATACCTTATCAATGCCATCTGCTGCAACGACTGCTGCATAGCATGTCCAAAACTTGCAGTTGACACCACTGTGCCATGGGCCTGGGCCATGTCAATTAACATTAACTGAAGTGAAATTAATTGCCGTGCCATGGTCACTCTAATTGCGGTTAATGTGGAACCGATAGCCCAACTCTCGCCGCAATGGGCGCAATTTCTGATAAGCGATTAAGCGATTATCAGCCGCGCGCAATTTCCACTGCCGCAAGAGAACTGAAGGAAAGGAGAGAGAGAAGAGAGAGAGAGAGGGGTGGGGGAGGATGAGTGCCATATGCTGCTGACAGTGGACAGTATGATCGCCATGTGGCTATACAGTTGGCGTGACCTTTACGACACAATCAACAACTGTTGACCGCAAGGACCCCAAACGCGAAAGAGCCAGAAGAAGAGGAAGAAGAAGAACAGGAGGAGACAGAAGTCCTATTCAATATTTGTCATGGTCATTATGAGTTATAAACGATATTTTGATCCCTAATCACTTGGCCAGGGACAGGAGAGACACAGAGAGAGAGAGAGAGAGATCGAGAGAGAGGGAGGGAGAGCGCAGGCTGTCAACGCGTTCGTTTCACGTTTTACCCAAATGTCGCCGACGTCCTGCCGACAGTCGGGATCTTTGTCGTCGTCGGCGGCGGAATTAAAGGAACAATTGTTGCAGCCAAGGGCAATTATAGATTATCACCTTGTTGCCGTCTCTCTCCCTCTCTCACACAATCTCTCTCTCTCTCTCTGTCGCACCGTCTCTCGAGAGAGAAGCATAAAAATGACACCACATTGTTTTTATCTTTATCGCATAATTGCGGTCAATTCCCGTCGACTGTGGCCCGACTTTGGTGGCTTGGCTTGATTTCAATAGCAGCGGCCAACGTTTTCGGCTTTGTCTTTGATCATTTGCCATGGCTAGAGACAGAGAGACCGAGAGAGAGAGAGAGAGAGAGGTGGAGTGAGGGAGTGAGGTGCAGAGCTCGCCCCCTCTGTGACAACATTAGAACACGGCTCGAGGTGCGCCAGCAGACGGTGGGCAGAGTCAACACATTTATCTTCTTGTCACAAATTAACGCTCTCGAAAAAATGAACAACAACGAAAAATCCCAATCGAAACTGTCCTTAAGCACTAGTCACACAGCTGTCACACGCCAATCGGAAATACTTTCAAAGCCAAGGCAAGTTTCAAAACTCCAGCTTAGAGCAGATTGGAGATTATAGTAATATGATTTTGATGCGATATATAATGTTTTGGGATTGCAGAAAGAATTCGAATTCGATTTCGAATCGATATGCATGAATACATATGAACTAATTTAGTTTCGAATTCGATTTCGAATCGATGTGCATGAGTACTTATGAATTTGATTTCGAATTCGATTTCGAACTGAGAGCACTGTCGAATTCGCTTTAGCATAGCAAGCGATTCTGGCTGTACTTCGCATACGATATTGCGCAGTTCGAAAAGATTGCATATTCGATATCGAAAAATATGTAAAATACTTGAAAGACTTTAAATTCGAATTCGAATTGATATACATAGCTATAAATGATTTCGAATTCGATATCAAAATGATATATGTAGGCATTTAATGCCAGATTTCGAATTTAACTTCGAACTAGAATGAATTCGAATTCGAATTGAAACTCAAATATATAGCTATAAGTAACTGATATATCAAGTAGCATCTAAATACTGCTTGATTTCGAAAAAATTGATTTCGAAAAATTTCGACTTCGAAAATATTTTGATTTCGAAAATATTTCGATTCCGAAAAGATTTGGATTTCGATAGTTAACTACTATATATGTATAGTCATATATAGTCATATATAGTCACTGCTGTTTCGAACTCGATTTCGAACTCATTTTACAGATTTATGACAGTTTTCGAATTTGATATGATATATTCAAATGACATTAATAAAAGAGTTCGAATTCGATATCGAACTTAACTATATGTGTAGTAATTACAGATTTCTTAAGGATTTCGAACTCGAAGAGGCATCTGATAGAAATATAATGCAATAGAGAGCTATGTGGAAGACTTCGATATATTAAGTAACTGAAAGAGTTGAAGAGTGTTTCTCAGGCGAAGAGTGTTTCAGAGGCGAAGCTGCGGGGAGTGCGAGGGGATTAGGGAGGGGGGGTGCCGCCCGCGATCGTTTAGCCAAAGCATTTGATAATTTGCAACTATTTGCGAGTGTTGAGATAATTCAAATGCTGCGCGCTAAAACCTCAATTGCAATCAGCTCGAGCTGCAAACCGGTTTTAGCCATCCTTGGCAAGCGCACGAAGAGAGCGAGCGAGAGAGAGAGAGAGAGAGGGAGAGGGGGAGAGGGAGATGGAGAGGTAAAGAGGAAGCAGTCGAGTGTGTTTGGGGCCTGGACTTGACGACCTTCAGATTGGCTAACAAAAGACCGCGACGCTCCCACACTCCAAATTTGAAGACTGAGCGTCTGCTTGGGCCGACAACAACAACAACAACAACAAGGGCAACTGAAGTGCCACTCTTCAAATAACCGTTATGATCTATTCATAATATTATTTATTTCGTAGCTTTTTTTTTTAATGGATATTTATTTGGCTATTGGGTCAAGTTGTTGCAATTGTCGCAATTTGTGTGCTTAGCCCTTTGCCCCCCATTCCCCTCTCACACTCTACCCCTCTGCTCCACTCGCTGCCTCTGCCAGCAGCCTGCTGCTGACCAAGCAAGGCATTTGCACTGCTTTGCCGACATTGTCATAAGAGTGAGAGCACACACACACACACACACACACAGAAAGAGTGGGCAATGTGTGTGCGAGAGAGAGAGAGAGAGAGAGAGAGGCACGCTCTAGCTGCAGCTCGCTCGCACACGCGCCTCTGCGCTAGCGCTCTCTCGCTCTCGCTCAGAGCCATGCGCGCGGCCATCCGTTGGCTTTGACCAATGCTGTCTTTTTTCGAACGGGTAGGGCCACCACAGCACAGGGCGGCGAGGGGCGCGGCTGCCGACGCGCGACACATTTCACTGTGTCACACTCGCTCTGCGTGGGCAGCGAGTAGGCGCCGCTGTCCGACTCTGTGGGGTGGGGCCTTAGGGTGGCCGTGGCGACCGCAATCGCATTGGCTCCATTGGCTGACGTCGCAGTTGTTGTTCTTCTTGTTGTTGTTGTTCTTGTTGTTGTTGTTGTTGTTGTTGTTGCTGGGTGCGTGTGGGAAAAGGAGAGCTCTATGTACACACACACATATGTATGTATATATCTATATGTATACCTATGTAAATATATGTATTGACGATTACAGCACAGGCTTAAGCAGCTAACGGTAACGAGAGTGCTCCGCCGCAGCAGAAGCTAACTCTGATAAGAAAACAACAACAAAATGAGGCAAGGTAGTTGAGATAAACACATGATTTACCTGCGGGCATAGATATATATACTATGTACATATATATAAATATATAATATAGAGCTGCTCCTATATATACACATATATATAGATACATATGTACATAGTTTGGGCACATAAAAGATGTATATATAAATCTTAAGCGTATATTATTACATTATTATGCCTATTATAAAACATACCAAAAAAATACCAACTAGTCAATCTATTAACATCTATTTGTCATAAGAAAGGACTCCATATATGTATCCTGGCTATTTCAATATATATATATTCACTCATCATATCAGTTTAGTCGGTAACAAAATGGCGAACACAAACTTCAAAATGGCGACATGTGCTTGGTGCTAGCTATTCGCATTCTCCTTCCGATTTTGCTTCTTTTGCTCCTTTTTCCAGAGAGACTCTCAGCAAGACAAGAGGAAATTCTTTTAGGCAAGCTTTACTGTACAGTATAAAGTGAGCTGCACTGTACACATTTCCCTTTTTTTTGTCCTAAAACTTTCCTCAAAGTCAAAATTCCGAAAATTTTCTAAATTTTAACAAAATCAACAAATTAAATCAAGTTAACTAATAAAAATATATATAATATATAAATAAAAAATAAAATAAAATAAAAATAAATAAAAAATAAACTAGTTTGGCTTCCAAGCGGGCTCTCTTATCAGGTAGTTTACGCCTGTCCAAGGCTTTGGCCCTGATAAGAACTTGAATTTTGATAACAAATTTTAATGCTCTTTAAATTTTTCTTAAAGCTTTATGGAACTTGCTTATTTTTGCTTTTTAAATTAATTATTTTTAAATTAAATTATAAATTATATTATAATTACATCAAATTATATACACTATATAGACTCATGACCATATAGACTATAGACCAAAATAAAGCAAGCTCTTTTCACGTGACGAATTGCGTTTTTAAAGTTACCATAAAGTTGAAAAAAAAAATACCAAAAAATTAATTAGTTATGAGAAAATATTGAAAACTATTTTGACCAAATTATTTGCACCTAGTATTTTCAGCATGAGTATATAAATATCGATTATAGATATATATATATATATATTATTATATTTATTATTATTATTATTATTATTATAATATTATTATTATAATTTTATTATTATTATTATTATATTATTATTATTATATTTTTATTATTATTATTATTATATTATTATTATTATATTTTTATTATAATTATTATTATTATTTGTTTTTCTTTCGTATTTTTTTTAATAATTTTTTTTATTTAATAATATATTTTTCTTAAAAATAAATATTATATATATTTTTTTGAATTATTTTTCCTGCATAAAAATAGCTGAAAATTGTTGTTTTTTTCTTTATTTTCCTTAAGATATATATTTTAAGTATAGAAAAAAATACATATTTGTATTTTTTTTCAGTTTTAATATAATTATTTTGTACATTTATTTAATATTTTAATGTATTTGAATTATTTTCATATTTTATTTTGATTTAATAAATTAAATTAAATTAAAATATTTTAAAAATAATTTGAAATTAAATTAAATTATTTTAATATCTTAATATATATATTTTTTTATTTATTTTTTATTTTAATTTTAATTTTTTAATTAATTTTCAGTTTTACTCGACAAATTTGTTGCTTAGAATTTTATTATTTATTTTTATTATTTTTTTTTATTATTTTTAATATTATTATTATTTATTTATTTTTTTTTGTTATTTATTTATTTGCAATCTGTTTTCAGTTAGCTTAATCCATATATTTACATATATATACATACATACATGCATCTTAAGCTTAGAATTTGATGACGAAAGAGGCAAAAAAGCAAATGACAATTAAATTGAATCGATTATCAATCAAATTTGCCGACGGCCAATCGAATTTCAATTTGAACGGCAAATGTATATAGTATATATATAAATATATGTACATATATATATGTATGTATATATGTATATATATTTGTGTGGCAGTCGCATTTTGTGGCTAAGAAATCGCTTAAAGTGGTTTAATTAAATTTGATTTGATTTGTTGCGTTCGCTTTGCTGGCTGCACCAAAAAGGCGACACCCCATCCACTCACACACACACACGGAGAGAGAGGAACAAACATAAATAGATACACACACACACACACACATAGGCATAGAGTGAGAGAGAGAGACACACACTTAAAGCTAAGATGTCCAGCGAGCACACACACACACACATATGCAAACGTAAATATATACATAGACTCATCTCCCACTATCTCTGTGTGTGTGTGTGTGTGTGTAGATTGAGCAACGGCCGAATGTGTGTGCTGTGCTTGTGCTCGTAATTAATTATTTCATTAGTGCACACTTGATGCGAGCCATGCCCAGCGCCCACAAAGAGCTGACCAGACGGCCAAAGGCGGCCAGCAAGAACACGAAATGCGCTACAAAAAATATTTTTAAAAGAAACATACAAAAAAAATATATTAAATATATTTAAAAAATATATATATATATATTTAATAAACATAAATTAACATAAAATCGTATTAACTCTGCCCGCTTGTGTTAGCACACACAACTGCCTCAACTGTAGGGTGCACAGCTTAGCGCAGAGAGTCGAAATTGAATAACAAAGAGCGCACGAGGCGCTCTTAAGAGCGAACAACAATTTTGAACTGCTTGCTTGCTGGCTGGCTGGCTGGCTGGCTGGGCTCGCTCTCGCTCTCTTTCTATCTGTGTGTGTGTGCGTGTGCTTGCTGCTTATGGGCTGGGCATGAGCGAGTGTGAGGGAGCAAGCAATACAATACGCACAGAAGCGAATGGACACTTGCGGCGCCAGTACGCGTGTGTGTGTGTAGCCACCAGTGGCCGTTCAGCTTATGCGAGAGAGCCACTGTGCGTGTGTGTGTGTGTGTTTGTGTGTTTATGCTGTCTTTGCTCGCCGCTAGGTGGGCCTCGGTCTCCGAGTCCAAGCACGAGCGCCAAACACTGCCCATGCGACGACGACGACGACGACGACGACTGCGCAGCCAGCAACAGCAACAGCAGCAGCAACCGCGACGGCGACGTGCGTTGGATGTGATTTCAAATAGTAAAGTTGAGTTGCCGCTGCCGCATCGCCATCGCAATCGCATCGCAATCGTCGTCGTCGCCGTCGCCGTTGCCGTAGCCGTCGTCGCAGTCGTAGTCTCTCTTGTGTGAAACTGAACTGCTTACCGATATTTAATCGTCGCTGTAGCTGTGGCTGTGGCTGTGGCTGCACTGTCGCCCCCACCGGCATTGGCTGCGCTGCGCTGCGTTGCGCTGCCGACTGCTTGGCCACTGCCACTGCCACTGCCACCGTCGCTGTCGCCGTTGTCGCTGTCGCTGTCGCCGTCGTTGACGTTGACGCTGCTCCTCGTTGTCGTTGGTTTGTTGTCTACGCTTCCTCCGTACGTTGTGTTGTGTTCTCCGTTCTCCGTTCTGTTTCTGTTCTGTTTCTGTTTTGTTGTTGTTGCTGCTGCTGCTGCCGCTGCTGTTGCGCGCGCGCCTCGCGTTTTGCCGTCGCTAAAACGCCAATAAAAAAATACTTAAAAAATACTAGCAAAAAAAAGAAACATTTTCATGTTAGAATTGATTTAATATTTTATTTATTTTTTTACTGTGCTCACAATTTACAGTTATTCAAAAAAAAAAAAATATTTTTTTTGTGTTTTTGTTTTTGATGTGAAGAGGAAACTGTGATAAATGCGAGAGATGCAAATGCTCTCAAAATGTGCCGCAAAATGTGAAACTTGGACAAAGCCATAAAAACTGCCCCTAATACACACACACACACACATACGCACACCCTCCGCCCACTCACACACACAGCAACTGTATATATAGTCCTTGGCTATATACTGGACGAGCATACAAAAAAAAATGACTACCCTCAATTGTCGCCACTGGCTGGCAGAGCCCAATGCTAACTGTTGTTGTAGGGGTCGGCGTTCGTCGCTCTGCTCTGCTCTGCTTTGCTGCTGTCCTGCTGCAGCAGCTGCTCGACAGTTACTTCTATTCCTACACTGCTTGCTTTCGGCTTGCATTCCAATTGCCATGCTCTCGCTCTCGCTCCCACTCGCACTCGCACTCACACATACACAAGTGTCGCGCGTCGTTTGTCGCTTGTCGTCGTCGTCGTCGCTGCTGCTGCTGCTGCTGCTCTTCTGCTTCGTCATTTTGTGCGTCCTCTGGATTGGTTTCGGCATTTCAATTGCGTTCGTTTTTTATTCTGCCTCCCCCTCTCATTCTGCTGTGTGCGTGCGTCTGTGTGTGTGTTTGTGTGTTTGTTCTCGATTCGATTGGATTACATAGTCGTCGTCGTCGTCGTCTCTGCTGTCGCCTGCCTTGAGGTACTCTGTGTGGCTGCGTAATTTTTCTTCTTTTTTTGCTGCTGCTGCTGTCCCTCAGCAGCATCTGCAGCGCTGCTCGCCCCCATTCCTGCCGACGACAACGACAACGACGACGACGACATTTCGTTTTTTTCGAGTTTCGCTTTTTGCATGCTTCGTATATACATGCTACGCTCTGCCTGCGCGCGTGTGTGTGTGTGTGCGTTCTTTAATATTGTCGTCGAGTGTCATTGGTCGAAGGCAAGCAGCAGCAAGCAGCGCAGCCAGCGTCAACGTCGTCGCATATTGTCGCAAAACCTTCGTCTCGGCACGTCGTCGTCGTTGCTGCTGTTGTTGTTGCTTTTTTTTTTCGTCGTTTATTTTTGTTGTTTTTATTGGCTTTCGGCTTGCTGCTGCGGCTGGCTGGCTGGCGTTTTTATTAGAGTCCATGCTAAGGGCGTAGGGGTGTGGCACATAGAAATGCTTGCCTGGTGGCCGAGCGCGCTTTAGGGCCGGGCCGGGCCGAGGCGTGTGTGCACCCAAGTAGCCGAATGAGTTTTTGATTGTGTGTGTCGTCGTCGTCGTCGTCGTCGGGTGCGGGTGACTCTCTCTCTCTGTATGTGTGTGTGTATGTGTGTGTGTGTGTTTGTTATTTGTGTCGTTGCTGTTGTCGTTGTCCTCTCTCGCCATGTGTGCGTGAGCGAGAGCGCATTAGCTGCATAGTGAGAGCGAGTGCAAAGTGCACAAAACTTTTGCCAAGCAAAAATGGCGACAACAGCAACGACAACGACAACGACAACAGCAACGACAGCAGCCGCAGCAGAAGCAGCCGCCGTCGTCGTCGTCGTCGCAGCAAATTTTTGTGTCGTGCGATTTTATAACCGTTTTCAAAAGCGGCGGCGCTGCTGCTTCTGCCTGTCGCACAAACAAATTGCACGCGGACGGACGAAGCACAGCAACAACAACAACAACAACAGCAACGACACGAGAAACAACAACAATAAAAATAATAAAAGAAATCAAATGAAATTCAGATAAATGATGCAAACATTAACTTTAACCCAAATATGCAACAAACAACATTTTGCTCAAGTGTACACGTGTGTGTGTGTGTGCGTGTGTGTGTGTGTGTGTCTCTCTCTTAGTGTGTGGGTGCAGCTGAGCTCAAGAACTTTGAAGATTTGAACAGCAAAAAAATTCTAAAAAAATTCTAAAAAAAATTCTAAAAAATTCTAAAAAATCTAATAATAATAAAAAAATATGCAACATTAATTTTACAGTTAAGCAACAGGCAACAAACAACATAAAACACAAACAGCAGAACATAATTATGATTATAATTGTCATTGTCATGATGTGATTCGAATTTTAACAGCAATAAAACAACAACAACAAAAGGTGCTAACAACAACAACAACAAACAAACAACAACAAAGAAGAAGAGGCAGAGCTAACAAACAAAGTATTCAAGAAATAGAAGAAGAAGAAGCAGCAGAAGCAGCAGCTGATCACAAACAACAACAAAAATGCTCAACATTTGCAACAACAACAACAATCGCACACATACCTGTGTGTGTGCGTGTGTGTGTGTGTGTGTGAGTGTCTAACGATGTTCAACAACTAAACGAGTTAACTTAACTTAACTTAACTTAACAAACACATCAAGCAAATTGATCAAAACAACAACAAACAACAACGAAAATACAAGCAACAAACCGCTACAACAACAACGTCAACTCCACCAACAACAACAACAACAACACCAATTACAACACCAACAACTACAACTATACTAAGAGTATTAACTGAAAGCAGCAGAAAAAAGGAGTTAACAAAAAAAAAAAGCAGCAGCAGCAGAAAGAACAAAAAGCTCCGAGCTCAGGTAAGTTTTAGCTTTTTTTTGGTTGTTGTGGTCTAAAGAGAATTAGCCAGAGATGATAAGAAGAAATGATCTATAACTGACTTATATATATATATATATGCGTATATATGTCATAGTAGAGATTATATATATTTCTAGATTGTGTGAGATTTTACAGAGATTTTTAGAGAGATTTTTAGAGAGAAATTATCTATACAGACATATATATGAGTATACATATATGGTATAGTAGATATTATATATATTTCTAGATTTTACGGAGATTTTAGAGAAAGTTTTTAGAGACTTTTAAGAGATTTTTAGAGGTATTTAGAGATATTTATAACTTTATACATATATTTAGAGATTTTTTGAGATGTTGAGAGATTTTTATAACTTTTTACAGATATTTAGAGATATTTAAAGCTTTTTAAAGAGATTTTTAGAGACATTTAGAGATATTTATACCTTTTTACAAATATTTAGAGACTTTTGGAGATATTTAGAGATTTTTATAACTTTTCACAGTTATTTAGAGATGCTTAGAGATATTTATAACTGTTTAAAGAGATTTTTAGAGATATTTACCACTTTTTACAGATATTTAAAGACTTTTAGAGATTTTTAGAGACATTTATAACTTTTTACAGATATTTAGAGATTTTTAGAGATATTTAGAAATTTTTATATTTTTTTCACAGTTATTTAGAGATTTTTGGAGATTTTTTTCAACTTTTCACAGATATTTAGAGATTTTTTGAGATATTTAGAGACATTTATAACTTTTTACAGATATTTAGAGATATTTAAAGCTTTTTAAAGAGATTTTTAAAGATCTTTAGAGATATTTATAACTTTTCACAGTTATTTAGAGATGTTTAGAGATATTTACACCTATTTAAAGAGATTTTAGAGATATTTACCACTTTTTACAGATATTTAAAGATTTTTAGAGATCTTTAGAGATATTTATAACTTTTCACAAATATTTAGAGACTTTTAGAGATTTTGAGGAATTATTAAATATTTTTGTTTAGACTTTTCTATATATTCTAAGTACCACATGGCGTATGCTTGATAAGAACTTGCTCTCAAGCACAGCCTCTATGCTCTGAGCCGCATAGAGCGTAGCCAATACTCTTGGACACGTATCAAGCTTTATATATAGCTTAAGTTCTATATTAGTGAAAGTGTCGTATCTTAGGTGATAGCTGGCTTTCATTAGTTATAAGAAGTATTTCTTGCTAGAGTCTAGTTATAAATAGAGGAGAGCTCTAGAGAGCTATAAGCTCTATAGGGGCACATTCAAAGTGAGTTTCAGCTCGTAGGTCCACTTCGCCTTGGCACTTTAAGCATAAGTCGAGCATTACTTGTATTACGAGCACCGATATCTGGCATATAGTTGGCTATAATACCTATGGAGGCATAAGGATCGCGCTGTGCTAACAGCCTGCGTTGCTGCCTCAGTTTGGCGAGGAAAACTCAATTTAAATAATGGAATAGTATAGGTAGAATTATATAATCTTATATGATATATTTGTATATATATTGTATGTACATATGTTTATACATATGTATGTATATGAAAATGGAAAGCTTCCTATACCAAACTCTCCTCTTTGAGTTCCTTCTGCTAGCTAAGCTCCTGCTGGAGTATAGATCTGTAGGTCTTTGAATATATATATGTGTATACATCTTACTCAATCTTTCTCTTTTTCACGCTCTTACTCTCTCTCTCTCTCCCTCTATCTCTCCCTCTCTCTCCCTCTCTCCCTCTCTCTACGCATCTCTTTAAATATGCCTTAAAAGCTTCCATCAAGTTAACTCTTTAACTATTTCAACTATTTCAACTTCCTAAACCGCATTTCTTATGACAAACCCAATCTTCTGAGAACTTAGCTCAACCTCTCAACTTGTAATACCTATACTATTATGAGTATTACCAGAGGTTAGCAGAGATGCAGAAACTTCACTTAGTTTTCTTGTAGACTAAGCAAAGCTCTTACTGCGATATGTATATAGTATATAGTATATATATATATATATGTACATTTGTGCGCTGTCAAGAATTTTTGCCGATATTTGCCAGTTGTCTTAATATTTACATTAACATCTCTCTCTCTCTCTCTCTCTCTCTCTCTCTCTCGCGCGCTCTTTGGCTTTTGTCAAATCGCACAGCTCTAAATAGCTGGAAAGAGATGGGCTATGGCCATAAGGTACATCTGTATATATATATGTATATATATAAGTGTATATATGTATATATGGGTATATATAATCGCCTGTTCGTGAGCTGTAAACACAGGCATTGTAAATTTACACCATGCTTATAATTAGCTATAGAACAGCGCAGAACAGTTGACTTTTTCTCTTATTATTATTTGCTATTGTTAGTTGGGCAAATATATATATATATATATATATATATATATATATATGTATGCAGTTATGTATATATATATATATATATATTCATGCTGCAACTCCATAGCACGCAGTCGCTGCTTAAGTGTTAACAAAAACTTACTCCCTCTCTCTCTCTCTCTCTTCCTCTCTCTCTGTCTCTCTCTGTATCTCTGTGTGTCTCTCGTTACGGCTGCTGGCAGTCGCTGATTTGCCTATGCTTGATTGCCAGCTATAATTGTCGCTCAGGCGTTGACGCTTGACGCCAACTTCAGGGCCCACCAAAGCCTCAATGCACCTGCAGCTGCAACAACCAACAAACAACAACAACAACCAAGAACAACAACGTTGACAATAGAGTTTGCTTTGTCGCCACCGCAGAGTTGTGGCCACGCAAAAAAAAAAATAAATAAATATTGACAAATTGCTGATAAATCATTTATTATATAGTGCCGCCATCTAGCGGCCGCTGAGATATATGTAGATACAGAGAACGATTGGATGTACATACATACATATTATATAGATATATGTTATGTATATATATATTATGATATTTCACTTTAAAACAACAAATTTTGCAAGTTTCATTCCTGAGTTTTCCTGGCTCTAGGGCTACTATATAGTAATATATATACTATAGTGAAACCTCGAATTTTCCTTGAAGTCCCTTGACTTTACACAAGGTTTTACTAATAAATACCTAAAGCGAATCAATAGATATAACGAGCAATTTGCTGATTCCTCTCAGATTCGTCATATCGAGGTTTCACTCTATATATGTGCGTATATCATATTTTTTCTATAATTCTTCACATATTTTATAAATCAATTAAATATATGTATTTATCCATTGCACATTCCTCAAGGATAAACTTTACGATTCACAGATTTCCAAGCTTGAAAGCTAAGCAAAATCATCATGTGATGAATAATCGTTGATGATATATGATATATATATTATATTATAAATATTATAAATATATGTATATATTTCTATATATATATCCAGTACCTTATCCCATCTTATCAGTTTTGAACGTAATCTCCACTTACCCCATTCTTTGCAATAGTTTCTGCAGCTTTTGATCTTCAACGATATCGTAGATAAAGATAAACTTTCATAACAGTTCAGTTTCTTCATAGTTCTCGAGGCTTAAGCACAATTTCTACTGCTTTCCCCAGCTTCCTTTTTTGTCTTCTTTATCTGTTACTGCATTCATCAGTCTTTTCTTTCTATTCATCATCATCCTTTCATTCCTGCTCTTCTTTATCTATAACTTCATCAGCTGCTCTTTCTCCTGCTCCGTCTGCTTCTTTCTTCCCAAATCCATTGATCTATAAATGATATCTCTTGCTCTATCTGCCCATACATTTTCCACACATTCTCGCTAGGATTCTCAAGCAGCTCTCTACAGTTCTCTCTGGCTACTCCAAGAGCTCTCCTTGCTGCATCGGCTCGGCTGCCTCTGTGCCTATTAATTAACATATTTCGTCATGAATTAGCAGTTGAGTTATAATGAGGTGGAAAGCAATTCCGGTTCCAGTCTGAAAGACAGAGAGAGAGGGAGGGAGGGAGGGAGAGAGAGGGAGGGAGAGCATATGATATTACCTTTTGGCTGGCTGTAAGCGATATCTGCTGTATTATCCGTTGCCCTCGGCTTCGTCCTCGCCCAGGACAATAATCGCTTTGCACGCTCTCCGCTTGCACAGACCCTTCTTTAGCTTCCTCTTCGTTCCGCTGCCGCTTGCTGGGGACGCACATTCACATGCCGACATGTAGTCGTCGTCGTCGTCGTTGGTGCTGCTGCTCAGCGCCAGCTCTCATAATCCGTTGCCTTTGCAATAATTGCAGTGTCGCCGCCGTTGCCACTGCACAGTGGTACGAGAGCGATGAAAGGGCGTACAAAAACTTAAAATTTAAAAGTAAAAGGGAAGACGCGAGAAGCAGAACGGAAGGAAGGAAGGAGAGGGAAAGAAGGGAAAGGAAAGAGAGAAAAGGAAAGAAGGAAAAGGAAAGAAGTTAAAGGAAAGAAGCTAAAGCAAAGAAGCTAAAGGAAAGAAGGAAAAGGAAAGGAAAAAGGAGAAATAGGGCATGGTTCATCATCAACATCTACTGCTTCTTCTTTTGTTTCATAAAGAAAAGGAGTTAATAGAGGAAGAAACAGAAGAAATAAAAGAAGAAGAAGCAGAAATTGAATAAAAAGAAGAATCGGAACAAATAAGAAGGTGAAATAAAAGTAGTAATAGATGAAGTAAGAAATAGAATAAGGCGAGAAAGAAGACGAAGAAGTAGCAGGAGAAATAGAAGAAGAAAAAACGAACTTATTTTATCTATATATAATATTGAGTATACCAATTAACATCTGTTACAATATTTTGTATATAAAATATTACTATGGGCTCAAAGTCATGTTTTAGTTCTCAAATATATTAAGTATACGCACGCTGTATTAAGTAAACGTTAAGTCAACTTGAGTATGCAGATATTATATATGAGTTAATATACGAGTTAAAACGAATTTTGAATATTTTATGTCATATATTATGTGATTATATACTACAAAGTCTCGCAAAAGCACAAAACTATATATTATATATACATATATATATTTTTTATATATGTACATGCTAACTCAAAGTTAGCTTCAACGTTAAAGTCAGCTGCCGCAGCTTAAGCTGAGCCAAATCAGCTTCAATTTCACTTTCCAGGCAAATTTTCTAATTTATATTAAAATATTCGAAATTTGATTATTCCAATTGTAATTATTATTATTCCTAAGTTGGCAAACGCACGAACTGCCAATTTGTGACACGAGAGATTGAGATGGACTTGGGCTTAGGCGCGCTTAGCCAAGCCACCCCCAACCGCCAACACCCCCACTCAGCAACCCCCAAGACTAATTTACTTTCGCATGCATATTTCTTTTTCTTTTTTTTTTTGGGTCTAATTGCAAGTGGTTCGCACCACGGTGCGTGGCACAGCAAGTCACCAGCCAACCAGATGTTCAATCCCATGTACAGGCCCATGTTGTTGTTGTCGTTGTTGTAGTTGCAGTTGTTGTTGCTGTTGTTGTTATTATTATTATTGCCTGTACCTTGGCCGATGCGATCCGCTGCGATCCCTGTTGAACGGTCGCGGCTGCAGATGAAGACGACAATTCGGAGCTTATGTGTCAGGTGCGCGAATGAAACAATTTATTGCAGTTGCTGTTGTTGTTTGTATTGTTGTTGTTGTTTGTATTGTTGTTGCTGTTGCTTTTGTTGTGGCTGGTTTTAAATTGAATTTTCCCGCAAAGCTCTGTGCACAAAACGCCATTTCAAAGTCTCATAAAAAAGAGAATGAGAGAGGATGAGAGCGAGAGAGAGAGAGAGGGTGAAATGTGCGTCAAATTGACCTAAAATAAGGATCAGCAGGCATACAATTGCACGTGCGCCATCTGTTGGCCGGAAGTGGCGTTGCCAGCAGCTCAATTGATTTCGTTTCGTACAGCGTGTCGTATGCGTAATGCCTCAATGTCTCAACCGAACTAAGATCACAATATATTAATTCATTCACACTGTGTGTGTGTGTGTGTGTGTGTGCCGTCAGACTCTAGGCTGTAGCTGTCTCCCGGACCTCAATGCTCTGGCATCTCGTCAAATTGCAATCACAAAACGCTATCGCCGATCGCCGATCGGCAGCCCCACCCCGCGCTCGCTTGGGGTCGCGGTTCAAGGTAGTCGATCCGCGTACACAAAGCAACAAGCAACGAATGCAATTGCAGAAGCAGATACAAATATACACATACACATACCTATATATATATATATATATATATATATGTGTATATGTATATGTATATAGTCTACAGTTACTGTTGCTTTAGAGCCACTCACACAGTCTTTAATCGTCAGGCCTGAAATAATAAGCAACATCAAATTGCTCGCTTTTTCGAGCGAGGGGGCAACGCACAGCATCAGCATGACTACACACACACACACACACACACACACACACACACACTCACACTCACAGCTATGCGTACATAATTCATGCACAGCATTTTTTTCATACAAAATCAATTCAGAGTCACAGTCAAAGTCACGAGGCCGTGAGAGATTGGCAAAGTCTCCATCTCCATCTTCCACTCTCCATCTCCATCTTTGTCTCCATTTATATCTCCATCTATGCATATTGGCCTTTCGTCGCAGTTCATCACTCGGCAGTCGACAAGGTCAATTAGAAACCAAAATTTAATTATTTATAAACATTTAGCCAATAATGGCTACACTGAGCAGATCTTCGGATCGAGCTGGCCTATGGCACTGCTAGCTGCCGCGACGCAATCGTTTTGTTCTGGCTTAGCTCGAGACTTTCAATTGCCAAATGTGAAATGCCCATCAAAGCTGTGCTGGCATTAACGTCCTCCTTAGCGTGTTCTGCAGGCTTTTCTTCTTCTTTTTTGGCACTCGGCCAGTCATCTCTCTATCTCTCCCTCTCTCTGGCCTATAAATGCTTGGGCCTCCTCTCTCTGGCTGTGGCTAGTTCTGCGCTATCGGAAGCGCGGAACTAATTCGGAAACAATTTGCAGCCAGGGCCATGAAATTCCTAGGGTATTATTAGAGTGTCTGCAAGAGCTATGAGTAACGATCAACTGGATATTTATATAACCTTATCCATATTCATATCTACATTCATATATATCCGTATATCCATATCCATGTCCATATATTCATTAATGTACCCACATCTATGTTCAATCCTATATCTTTATCCGTATCTATATATTTCTGCATATCCATATCTATATCTTCTAAATCTATCTCAATATCCATATCATTGTCCATATATACATCCATCCCAATATCCATATCCTTATCTAGATCTTTATCCACATCAACATATGTGCCTATACAAATATGCATATCCGTTTCCACGCGTAGATCTTTATCCACAACTATATATATATTAATATACTTATCCGTTTCCATATGCGTATACTTATCCGAATGCATTCATATCTGTTTTCATATCCATATCCATATCCATATCCATATCCATATCCATATCCATATCCATATCCATATCCATATCCATATCCATATCCATATCCATATCCATATCTATATCTATATCTATATCTATATCCATATCCATATCCATATCCATATCCATATCCATATCCATATCCATATCCATATCCATATCCATATCCATATCCATATCCATATCCATATCCATATCCATATCCATATCCATATCCATATCCATATCCATATCCATATCCATATCCATATCCATATCCATATCCATATCCATATCCATATCCATATCCATATCCATATCCATATCCATATCCATATCCATATCCATATCCATATCCATATCCATATCCATATCCATATCCATATCCATATCCATATCCATATCCATATCCATATCCATATCCATATCCATATCCATATCCATATCCATATCCATATCCATATCCATATCCATATCCATATCCATATCCATATCCATATCCATATCCATATCCATATCCATATCCATATCCATATCCATATCCATATCCATATCCATATCCATATCCATATCCATATCCATATCCATATCCATATCCATATTTACATCTACATCTATCCATTTTCATATCCATATCCATATCCGTAATCATATCTTTATCCATATGTCCATCTACATCCATCCCAATATTCATATCCACATATCCATATCTATATTTTTATCCAAATCTGCATCATCCCCATATCCATATCCATATCCATATCCATATCCATATCCATATCCATATCCATATCTATATCTATATATATCCTATCTATATCTACCTATTGATCATGTCCCTCTCTCTCCCTCTCCCGCCCCCCTCTCCCCCTATCCATCTCCTTTTTTCTTCGCCCTTGTCGCATTGTAGATGTTTGTTTTGTTTGCCGTGTTGCCTTAGACTGTTTGTTGTTATTTCTGTTTTTGTTGCGGCGTCTTGAAAGCTTAAATGTTTTGTAAGTTTTTGGCTAATTTGTGACATGCGCGACCTTAATGGCTTCTTTTCACATCGTAAACTGCGTTTAATTGCTCCACAAAAACCAAATCAACTCCAGCCGCTTCTTGGCCCTCAGCGCTCGACAGTTGACAATTCTCTATGTGACTCGGCTGTCTGGGAAACTGCGGATGGAGCCATGAGCCGAGTTCAAATGTAAATTAATTATGCATTTTTGATGTCTGAGAAATGTGTTTTTGTTGCTGTTGTTGTTGTTGTTGTTGCTTCTCCTCTCTCTTGTTGGGCTTGATGTAGTCGTCATGGTGCGCGCTCATCAGCTTTCCAAGTAACCCAGGCTGGGGGCTAAGTAATATGCTTTTATATTCAAATTATCACGCATGCCAAACAGGGCAAATGTTGTTAAAGAAAGCCAACAACATCTCTCTCTATCTTTGTCTCTCTCTCTCTCTCTCTCTCTGTCTCTCTCTCTGGTCTTGGCATCGCCTAAGTTTTAACGAGCTGCGCTGATGATGGCCCCGGGGCAAACTTTATGTTTATGTTTTGGTCCAAAAAAGATTTTCGATTGGTTTTGCCGGCCTGCAATTAGTCGCTGGAAATGGATCCGGGCGCGAGGTGGCTGGGTGTGAGGGGCTGCGGCGTCTCAAGGTCGACCGAGCGAACGGGCGGAGACTGGGGCCAGCTTTAATAGGCACCGGGTGACATCCAGTGTCACACAATTAAACTCGTATTTATTGATCAACTGGGACATTTTTGTAATAGCCAGCGATTTCCTGGCCCCCAGGGCAGTCCAGCTCCAGCTCCAGCTTCAGCTCCAGCGCCTGTAATTGAGCTCACGCTGGCAGCTGTAAGCTAATGACAAGCCCGGTCCAAGCACACCGAGCGGGCACGCATCCAGCATCGATAGTCGCCAACTTGCCGCCGTGCCATGTCGCGTCGATGCGATTCATTTCGGGATCCCCTTTTGCAGCGCTTTTTTTCTTGCCATGATCTGGCCGGCACTTTGCACCATTATCTGTTGCAATTGCCACGCCGCATGGGTTGGTCGCAAACACGCAACGCCAGCTCGCCCCTTGCCTCTCCCTCTCTCTCTCTCTCTCGCTCTCTCTGTGGCCATGGCCATCGTGCTGATATGTTGATTAGTCAATGTTCTCGGTGGCGCAGTCGGGCTTCTGCTCGACTCGACTCGCCTCGACTTGGCTCGATTTGGATCGGCTCGGTGTGGGGGGCACTCGTCATAACTGGCAGCAGTTGGCGCTGTGCTCTGCAGAGCCGAAGACAACATTAACAACGGGATGACAATGCATTCCTACACAGTCATCCGTCTACCCACCTCCTCATATCCCCTCATCCTTCCACTCGCCAAATGCTATCGATCATTATTATTATTATTTCTTCTTCATTTTTTATTCGGACTGGTGAGAGTTGCTTGCATGCAGAGTTCGATTGGGGAAGCCGAATGAAAGTATCGAGATTAAGCCTCAGAGATGATCCCAAAGATAAGATAAATCTGGGTTCAAGGTACAGCGAAGCTTAGGAAGGGAAAGAGAGTCGAGCATTGCTAGCAAGGAATTTGCCATGTGGTTAAATTAAACAGAAGTTCATGTGCAGATAGAGCTGTGAATAGCTCATTAGGGATTATCGCGTGCAACTGCATGTTAAAGTACATGGTAAACTTGTAACGAGCATCAGTCATAGGCACATTCCATATCAGCTAAGCTGCTCATAAGAGAAATTAGGATACCTATAAGTGCATGTTAAAGTATATGCTAAAGCACATGCTAAAGTACATGTTAACGTAGGTCTTAAAGCTATTTAGAGTATTTGAACATGAGTCCAAACCTACTTAGAGTACAATATCCAATCTGAAACCCCGCGAAGCAGTTAATAAGATACATTTGGCACCTAGAAGTGCATGTTAAAGTACATGTTAAATTTGCAATGTACGTAAATAGACGATTTCAGAGAAAACAGAGTTCTAATGTTGGCTAAGGAACTATAAAGAAATATTAAATAGGCTACCTCATGTTAAAGTGCATGTTAAAGCACATGTTAAACTTGCAATGAACATGATTCCTTAGCTTTTTAGAGCACTTAACTCCATCCATTTTGACGCCAGGAAAAACAGCTAGTAAGTGAAATTCAACACCTGCAAGTGCTTGTCAAAGTGCATGTTAAACTTGCAATGAAGAACATAATTAAATGAGCCCATCTCATGGGCTACCTCGAAGAATTATGCAGCCTGCAGACATTTTGTTTTAGCTGTGATGTGAGCTCAGCGCACATCAAGTGGCAGCCATCAATGGGCATCTAATTTCGCTCTATTGCCTGGGCCATGTGGTTGGCAGATGAGCTTGGGATAGCCGCAGAAGATCAGCAGCGGCAGCAGCAGCAACAGCAACAGCAACAGCAGCTACAACCAATTACAAGAGCAACAACAATAACGCTAAGCACGCACAAGAGGCTTCCCAATTGACAGCGGAACGAAGATGACGAACCGGGCATGGGGCTTGGCTTGGCGGTTCGGTGGTTCGGTGGTTGGCTGCACGTTTTCGCACTGCCCTTTGGTTAATATTTACACCTTTGAGAGACGAATCCATCAAAATATGGCAACTCGTTATATGGCTAATGCTAGTGGGGCCCTCTCGACTGGCTGTGGTGAGGCGGGGGCGGGACGACGGGGCGATACCTGTGGCCAGTGGATCACGATTGCGGTTGCGAATGCCAGAAACGGCAGCCCGTTGACGGCGGCTCGTGATGAAGCACGCAAAGGGGGTGGGGTCGGGTTATTGGGCTTTAAGCTAAAGCTGCAGTGGTGCAGCGGGTGGCGGGCTGTGGGTGGGGGTCTAGGCGGACACTTGTCATGTCGCACGACTAGGCCTGGTTCGTCGACAACGCACAGAGAGAGAGAGAGAGAGAGAGAGAGAGAGCGAGTCGTAGAACATGGCGAGTTTAGTTTCTGTTTGAATTTATTTAATGGCATGACAAGGTCAAGACGCCACTACCACTAGCATTTCGACAGACTGACTGCAGTGAGCTCCAGGTTGGGGCTTGGGCTGCAGTCTCTGGCCCTGGCTACCTGCCGACTGACGATCGGCGAGCGCACAAGTTGGGCCGGGCCATAAGTCACAAAGCAATTACAGTGAATTGCTTTCTTCAGGCACAGAGAGGCTAAGGCTAAGGCTAAGGCTAAGGCTACGGCTTTGGCTCTGACTGCGGCACAGGATCCACTGAGGCTCAGGGCAGTGCCGCCAAATGCGGGCAGGGCGGGCAATCCACAATAAATGGTGGAGCAGGAGCTGTAGCTGTTGCTGTAGCTGTTGCTGTTGCTGTAGCAGCAGCGCCTGGCGGCATGCAACGTCCATCTTTGACCAGCGGATGTAAGCGCTGGGTGTGAGAGCGTCGACAACGACAACAACGACGACGACGACGACGACGACGATGGCGACGTTGAGCGGCAGCTGCGTCTCTAAAATGCTGATCGCACCTGGTCAACCAGTGGCGGCGTTGGCCGGCTTAGCTCAGTGAGCGCAGTTATGGCATTAGCCATGCTTGAATATCCATAAATGCCAATCCACTGGGGCTTACTGCTAAAGGGGGCCTAAGTTCCAGTGCCACTTGGCTTGGCGTTGGCTAAGCCCCAGCTGAGTGGTGGCGATAGTGTGGAGAGTTTACTGTAATGCTTGCTTAATGAAAATTCATATCGATATATGATTATCGATAACAAAGAATACGCTAAGTTAAAGCATTATGTAACAATTATATAGTATACTATATAGTACTGAAATATAAAGTAACATAATGACAAATTATTAAGCAAATTTTAGATTTATTAGGATAATATCGATACTGAGTTACATTAGCTGGATATATCGATATAATCTGATCGATAACAGCCCAAGAACTTTACAGCAGAAGCTTCATATTTGGAAATAGCGTAATATCGATCACATATATATTTATAATTTGCAACTATCGATAGCACATGCTTTTTTATTAATATAACATATCGATATATTATGATCGATAACATGCAGCAGTCAACTTTGACTTTTGCAATGAAATTAATCAAGCATGAGCTTAAGATGTGTACATATCGATAAGTATTGCTATCGATAGCACAAAAAAAACCACACACATTCATTGATATCGATAGGTTTATATATGTATTTGAATATATTCACAATCGAAATCATAATACAAAAGGCAAACAGAGTTCTCCCATTCATATGATACGCAAAGATACATACATGTATAGAGTGTCGAATCTAATCCCCTTTGAACTGATATGCGACGGCGCCTGTGCAGCTGTTGCTGTCGGCCGGAGTGAGCTGAGTGCAGTTTGCGACTCTTGTGTTGGAGGCGGTGTCGGCGGCGGTGGCGGTGGCGGTGGCGGCGTTCGGCATTCGGCTGGCCGAAAGCTCTTTTCGCGGACCCCAAGTTTCATAACACTATAAAGATGAAATTGAAACCGATTACCGCACTCTTGAAAACGATCAAGTACCACGAATGCTCGCGGACACATTTTACTCATGTAATTTTATTGCGGCTGCGAATGATTGGCAATTCTGGCTAAAAGACAAACGCAGGCAATGGAGTTGCGATTGAGGACAGTTGCCTGCCCGGCTGGCGGGGGCGTTGCGCGGCAGAGCGGCAGAGCGGCAGAGCGGGAGGGGGCGGATGGGTATCGGTATGGGCATGGGAATCGGAATTGAGGGACGACACGATGTCCAGAAAACCAGTTGCCGCCGTTTGCCACAATGGCGCAAAATGACGACGACGACGGTTGACGGTGATGATGACGATGATAATGCTGATGAAGATGAGGATGATGATGCTGATGCTGAACGCGAAAACATGAAAAACAATGGCAACCCAATCGAGGAAGAACGAATCGAAGTCGCAGTTGAATCGGCAGCCAAACAGTTAGACGAGAGACACCTGCCATCAATATGGCCAAGAGTGGCCAAGGTGAGCTCAGCTCGGCTCAATCGAAAGCAAACCAAGCCAATCCAATCACTCAACACAGAGACAGAGAGACAGGGACAAGGGACAAGGAGCAGCTAAAAAGTATGGCAATCTCAGCCATCATAAAATGTGCGAACGAGAAAACTTTGCCCCGCCATTTGCCGCCTCGGCACTCGCGTCCGCGTCGTAGATCAGCCAGCATCAGAAAAGGAAAAGAAGCGAACAAAATAAAAGAGCAGCCACTTATCTCTTCGCAAGCTCAATAAGCGAACGGAACGGAAGGAGCAGCGGCGAGGGCGAGGAATGAGGAGTTGGCCAAAGGAGCAATGGCATCGGCATCGCTCACATCTCACCTGGCAGCAGCAGCCGCAGCAGCCGTCGCAACAGCAGGCATGAGAATAAAAAGGAAAATAAATGTAATGCCGCATGAAAATAAATAAATAAAACCTTTCAGACGCAGCCGAAAAAAAGTCCTACGGCCGAGGCAGCTTACGAAAGACAATGCCCAAAAGTGAGGCAAAGGCAACGCCGCGCAGCCAGTCGCAGCGCGTATATCTATATAGATGGCTGACTGATTGATGACTGCTCAGCTCGTTGAGGAGTTTCAGATGCTGCCATGTCCTGCCTGCCCAATAAGCGCATCTGGTTAGCGCTCGAGAAAAGCAACGCGCACAAAAAGTGCACAGAGGAAAATGCGCAAATAAAAAACGTAACGAAAAACGTGAGAACACCGAGCCGCGAACAAACATGCAAAGAGTGCAAAAAGCTTAAGCTAACTAATTTATTGTCAACTATTTTCGAGCAGTGTATGAGCGGGCCTGCAGTGGGGTAGACTGGGGAGAAGTGGAAAGTGGAAAGGAAAATATTTGGTGTTTAGTTGAAAGTTGAGACTGACTTGAGATGAAAACATGAATATGAATTTGATTGAGTTTGCCTTAAGGATTCTCTATCCTATCTGAAGGTATAGGAGATCTAAGGAAAAAGGGTCTTTACTCCTAAGTTTCTCCTTTGAAGAATTCCCTATTTCCTGCTAGACTTTTGCTTATAGTAATAACAATCTACTCCTTTGCACATGACACAAGAATATCCTTAGCAGGACAACTGGCAAAGCCTGAGAATTTTAAAGGCAGCTGCCCCAGCTGCAAGCTGCAAGCCTCCATGAGTGATTGGCCATAACAAGCAAAAGAAAACCACTCAACATATGAATGAGTGCAGGCTATGGGCTTTCATAAATACTCCTACACACACACACACTCGCTCGCTCGCTCGCTTGATTCTGTTTTTGCGCTTTTATCGGTGTTGGCGATCAACGCGTCGGCAATATCAAAACAAAGAGTCCTGCCGCGCCGTCGATAGGATGAGAAAATAAGATAGCAACAAATTGCCTTGGATATGGGTG
The DNA here is from genome assembly GCA_018903745.1 of Drosophila repleta. Taxonomy (NCBI): domain Eukaryota; kingdom Metazoa; phylum Arthropoda; class Insecta; order Diptera; family Drosophilidae; genus Drosophila; species Drosophila repleta. The sequence goes on along the minus strand of JAEIGN010000750.1, from coordinate 621,796 downwards.
TCTGTAATCGTCAGATTGGGTAACATTTGCTCGTAAAAGTATCACTGTGAATCAACACACACACACACAGCGAGAGAGAGAGAGAGAGAGACAAAAGAACAACTAACAAACAGTTGTCCATATCGTTCAGCGCGATATCGATAGGGAGTGCGACTGCGACTGTGCTGTGCCTGGGAATGTGTGATCTGATGGCCAAAAGCGACGCCGACGCGGACAGCATCAACACCACCAACAACACCAACAACACCAACAACAAGAGCACCATTGAGTACTGACAACCGCAGGCAGATCCATGGCCTATTTCGATTTGAGTGCGCAAAAATCGACCGCTGAGCTGCAGCTGTGGAGGCAAGACTGCGTTTTTATCCGCTGCCCCAGAGGCCTCTGCGGCATGGTCAAGGAATGGAATTGAGTTGAGAGGCGACCACATACGGTGCCCAGGCCGAGGCCCAGGCCCAGGCCCACCTGCCCACCGCCTGCCTGTACAGCGTCTCTCGTCCTCTGCCCGACTCTTTCCGCTTAGTTACGCAGTGGAACCAGCATAAGCTGCTGATCCGCAGCCGATCGGCATAAGCCCGATCAACTTTGTCTGGTTTAGTTACGGCCTAAACGTCGCAGCCACCGCATCGCCAAGCAGCAAGCAATATGTAGAGCCCGGAGCCAGTAGCCTCTCCCTCTCTCTCTCTCTCTCTCTCTCTCTCTCTCTCTGTCTCTGTATCTCTCACATTGAATCGAGCATTCGTTGGGCGAGTGGCGAACCTTAACTTGACTGAACTTAACCTCGAGCAGAGAGTGTGCACAAATTAGACCTAGCTGCTCATGACCCGGTCCTTGACTTACATTTAAATACTTATGACTAAATTAAAGCCGTCGAACTCTATTTGAATTTAGTTTGTAAGCTAGGTTCGGTTAGCTTGAAATGGGAAGTTATTTGAAGGGTCTGCAGAGTAGTCTCACTCTACGACATTTATCCTACAGCTCTCCATTTATCCTATGAGTCCTCTATCCCATTGGTGTTCATCTGCTCATATAGGAGTGTATTTATGGGCTGATCACATGGGATTCTTCAAGCATCTTCCTGTCGTCTCTTCCCTTATCCCTTGAGCTAAACATGCCCATATCATCTAGACCTCTAGCACTCTCTCTATTCCATCGACGCGTGAGTCATAACTCCTTTAGTTCCACCTCTCACTAAGCCCTGCCCAGGCACCAAGCCATCCTCAATCGCTCAGGGACAACTCCAAATGAGAGCAGTCAAATGTGATTATTGACAACATTCAGTCAGTATTTTTCCCCTTAGACACCTCCACGAACTGCATATCAAACGAGTTCGAGCCTATTGCCTGTGCCGCGCTTCAGCAACCAATTGTTTACATAATTTGTTAGTTCTTTTCGTTTCTTTTTTCTTTTTTTCTTCTCCTTTTCTGAATTGGTTTGGATTGACAGAGTCGAGAGGCATTCGCAAGTGTTTTCGGGCGACACAATTCACCTTCTGCCATCTTCCACTCATACGCCCCGAAGCGGCCGCTCAGAATGGCATTTGGAGGAGGCGACGAACTATTTTTCCCCGTTAACGTGTTCACTTTTCAAGTGCTTCCTTTGTGACTGACTGGCTGACTGGCTGGCTGACTGCCTGACTGGCTGGCTGACTGGCTGACTGAGCGCCTGTCTACGTATATAATGCATGGTCGGGCGCTCGGCCGGCATAAACACTGACACAGCCATGACGTGTGCCTTTCAAAGAAACGCAAACGCGAACCGGCGAATGCCAGTCCTCAGTCCTCAGTCCTCCGTCCCAGTCCGAGCTCTCAGTTGGCAGCTCTCAGTGCTCAGTTGCAGTCACAGTTACAGTCTCAGTCTCAATCGCAGTCGCAGTCGCAGTCTCAGTCTCCAGTCTCAGTCGCCAGTCACAATCGCAGTGTCAGCTCGTGCGAGCGCGAAAAGCAAAGATTATAATGCCAAACAACTTCAGAACGTTCCTTAGGCAGTTGACGACGCCAAACGTTCGTCGCCGTTAACCCTTATGCGGCTGCATTATGATTTATGCCCAATTGTCACGATGCTCGCAAATCCCAACTAGGCTATAAAACGTCAGCGCAATGGATCACACCCAAGGGTTAATGTTCAACATGTGCTAAAGACCCTCCTGATGAATTCCTAGTTGGGAGAGCGTCAACCTGATGCTCTCGGCTGTTGCTACCCATAAATTCAGGCGCATTGTTAACAGGGTATTAAAAACTTAGCTGATTTGACGTCGCACTCGAAAATCGCGCGCACTCTCTTGTCGCACATTCAAGTCAAAGTCACTACTGCCATGTCGGACCCAACTGACGGGGCCCTCGTAGCAATGCGAAATGCCGGCGGTACAGCTGAAAGAGTCAACCTGGTGGACGTCGACGTCGACGTCGACGTGGATGTGGATGTGGACGTGAACGTGGACGTGGCACGACACAACGGCAAACGGCAAACGGCAACGACAACGACAACACGACATCATTTTGTACGTCACTCAAAATGTTCGTAGGCTGTCAGGGAGACAGTTCAAAAAATGAAATATATACATACACATTATAACAAATTCTAAAACGCAAAAGAGACACTCACATGGGACGTCCGTCGGCCAGTCAGCCAGTCAGCCAGTCAGTCAGTCAATCAGTCAGTTAGTCAAGCTTCATTGTTCGTAGACATTCGATTGAAGGTGTAAGGCGTATGGATCAGCCCCAGATCCGCGGACCGATGTCAGAGACCCAGGACAACCCCAACAACACTTTTCCACATTTCACTCCATACAATGAGGGTGCGAGCGAGTCAGCTTCGCTCAAGTGCGCTGCCGACGATGACACGGACACGGACACCGGCGCCGTCACAGACACAGATACAGCCACAGCCACGGACACGGACACGGACACGCTTGGCTGCCATGCTGCAGTTCCAGTTGTTGTCATTGCGGAAGGGTGCGGCGAGAGAGCACCTTTTGATTTTATTATTGATTCAATTACAACGTCAATGCTAAAGGAGGCGCATATGGTCGCCAGCGCAGGATTGTCAAGTGCCCCACTGCCAATCACAGACAGTTTCGCCATCAACTTATCAACTGTCAATTCATGTTTGCCCCCTCTTCTTCTTCCTCTACTACTTCTACTTCTACTTCAGCTGCGTTCATTTGATCATTTGAATCGTTTATGAGTATTCATGCATTCACATACGCTCGCTGCGACGTTGACATGTGCCTTTTTAGAAAAAATATAATACACATCTGATAATACTGCTAATTGCTATATACAATATTTGCATTGTTAAAAACGAATTTAAGCTGCTAACTGTCCAAGTTTTGTAGCCAAACAAACTTGAGAAACGGCCAGAGAAACGAAACCCAAGAAGAAGACGAAGAAGAAGAAGAAGCAGATGCTGAGAGCGGCGGGTATGCACGACCTATATATATCCAGCAATGAGAGCGGACAGAACACTTTTCTCATGTGTCCTAAGGTGTCGATTGGACAACTCCCAAAAGTTATAATATCAATGGAAACAACATACCTGAAATTGCAGTCTCTTTGGATATTATCTTTCCCACTTCGCATTGAGTTTATTGCATCAAATCGGCTCTACAGTCGGGCAGGCAGTGCACTCCTGCTCCAGCTGACAATAATACCTAAATGGTACTGCTAATAAGCCGTTTAAATTTTGTTTTTTTTTTTCTTTTTTCGTAGTGCTAATGACAATAATATTTGATTAGCCAGTTTAATTGGTTTTCTATTTTTTGTGTCAAGCGCTGTCAACTCGACTCTCGACATGCCTGTATTTGTTTCTTTCATGTTGTTTTCATATGACAAATCCGATACTTATTTATCGATAGGCAACACGTAAATGTTTCACAAATTATCGCATATTTATTACATCAAGTGTTTCTCTCGGCCCGGCCGACTCGGACAGCTCTCCAATAAATACGAATAGTTTACGGTCAGCCGGCGAGCGAATGTCGTGGGATCTGGTGTTTGCACAAGGCACTTAGCACATTTTTGCCGTATCGTATTAGAGAAGACTCGGATTAAATTTTATGGTCGTTTATTATATTTTGTCATTTGATTTGAATTAACACCATTTCGTGGCATTCGCTTTATGCCGCATTACAGATGTGTTAGCGGCACATTCACATGCGTATGACAAACAGAGCATTTGATTGTCATTGGGTGGTGTGGCTGGGAGTGTGAGTAAGCGTGTGTGAACGCTGACTATCGATAACACTGTTATCGATAACTATATATACAGTAAGTGCAAGTGAAATATGAGCAAGCACTTCATCTCTCATTGATAAGTCTAATTTGCATATAGTTAGTCTATCGATAACATTGTTATCGATAACTGTTTATGTATAAATTTCCAAAAAGTTCCAAAAAGTTATCTAACAGTCTAAAATAATATCAAGCTACCGTTCATTTAGTTAGTTTGTCTATGAACAAACAATCGATAGTTTACCTATCGATATATCGATGAATCATAAGGAATTGCAAGAAATACAAAGACTTGAACAGAAGCTAGATTGGATTTTTGAGTAGCCAACAGTCTAATCACATAACCATGCCATTAGTATATACAATCAGGTAATCGATAGCATTGTTATCGATCAGTATATATATACAAATATATCATTGGATGTGCCTTCAAACAGAAAGTGCCTAAAGCAGTCATCTGTCTGCCATTAAAAATTATATTCCTTGCATATATCTCTTTAGTTTTCTGCATCGATAACATTATCATCGATTAAGCTTTGTTTATATTATGAGCACCAGATATCAATCGATAGTCAATATAAAACTGAACTTAACAGCTAAATTATCTTTAGTATTTGATGATTCATTTCGTGTGTCTTTCAACTAATTTTAGCTTAAAATCTCTCTTTGCAGATGTCGATTTGGCAGGCCTATGCACTTTTCTCAATATGTAAGTATCGATGGCTGGCGCAGCCTCTCACTGATCTGAAGCTTTGGGGGCAAAGATTGTGTCCGTTGTGTGGCTGTTGCTTTATGCATCTCTCGGTTGCCTTTCTGCCGGTCACTCATAGGCGTTTTTGACAATGTTACAACAGACTAATTTTTATTGTTTCGTAGCATATCTTAAGCGGACCGAGATGCCCTGAGATATGCGCCTCAGATACCGGGGCAACACAATAGAGTCACAAAGCTATTAAAAACTGATATAAATCTCATTAAATGCGATGGTTGTAGCACATGAACAAAGCCGCCGCCTTGCCTTCAATCAATCGTTTGTTTCGCTCCCGGCTACAAATAAGATATAAGAATGGGCTCTTGTCTCTGGTTCGGTTCAGCTCAGTTTAGTTCGGTTCAGTTCGTATCGTTTTGTGTCTCTCGTATTGCATCGCATCTTTCGCTTTTGGCTCTTCTTCACCAAATGCCTTTTATATGGCAATGTATTTACGAGTCTCTCTCTCTCTCTCTCACTTACACTCTTTGGGGTCTGACTGTCTTCAGGGCTTTTGGCTTACCTGTGGCCAAGTGAGCGTATCATAACTCATAAATTTGTCGTCAGGTTGATGACGCCACAGCAAGGGAGGGCGTAAACTGCTGCTCCACAAAGGTTATTTGGCATTTTGAGCCTTCACACAATTTCCGATTTAGACAAAAACTGAACATAATGAAATATCAAATGTGACTTTTGGTTCTGAGACAGATTAGCTATATATGTCAGAGCAAACTGTTATCGATAAAGCTACAAAGTTTCGAAAAATATAAAGAGATTTCTGTTCAAGATGTTCTAAAATAAGTTTATTATAGACGATGCTATAGCTACCGATGAATTATAGAATAATGCCATCAAAATGATCGATTAAAATAGTTTTTATAGCAAGTTTTTCGATACACAGATATCGATATATATCAGTTTTTATCAATATATATCGATATATAAATCAATTTTTAATTGGATTTCTCACAAACCTTAAGTAGTATCAGTAGAGATATTTTTTGTTTGATCGATTCTTATCGATAACTACATCGATTTGCAATAAGTTCTCTCAGCAACACTTATCGAATCACTAAAGATAATTATAAGTGTTATGGTTATAGATATGTCCTAGAAAAGATGTAGATTTATCAAGCCAAATTTAGTCAGAAAACGCTATATATTTCCATCGATAAATATCGGTTTATAAGCTCCAGTCCCTTGTATATACAAATATATGGATTTTATTATAAATATGTAGACTTTATGCAGCCTCCTTTCCCCCCTCGCCAGCTTTATCGTTTAAGCTTAGCTCCACTGTCATCATCGATCTTTCGGTGCATCTCAACTCCACTTGTCTACCTTTTGGTGGCTATATTTAGGACATAGTGGCAAGTTCACACCTTGCCGCCCTGCCGATCGTGCTCGCTCGTTCGTTTTCCATTTGCTATCTGCTGATTTGCTTGGCTGAGCATCTTTGGTGCTTGATTCAATTACACAGGCCCCGGCTCTAAATTGCGTTCACTGAGCCAAGGTTCTTACAAAGCTGTGAACAATACGGCGAATGCCAGCTCCTGCTGTGCTGCCAAAAGGAGAAAAAACACAGAGAGAGAGAGAGAGAGAGAAAGAACAGAATCACAACTGATCGGCTCAGACATGGGGACACGGGGTACAAGTAGCGCCACAGTCTTAGCCGCCGAAGATGAATATGCATTTGTCGCCCAAAATGTGTCAGAGGCAGAGCCCGAAAACCGCCAGCACCTACCCATGCCCAAGCCCATGGCCATGGCCATGGCCATGTCCATGTCCCTGTTCATGTCCATGTTCGTGTGCATGTCCTGCCATGGATGCCCGCGTCTGTTGGCGCTCTGTTGTTGTTGTTGCCTGGGCTTCCCACCTCTGGATGTTGCTGTAGCCGTTGCTGTTGGCAATGCAACAGCGGCGTCCGTCAGCGATCCTAAAGCGATTTGCATATTAAAAGCTGAAAAACACACACACACACAGACACACCAAATTTTTGTTGAAATCACTTTGTTAAGCTTTGTGCGGCGGCAGTCGGAGGCGATCAGAGGCGTTCATAATCAAAACTGAAGTGATGCGGTGGTCACGCTGCTGGCGGCTTTGACTGGGCCAGCATAAGGCAGGGGGGAGAGACCCTGGGAAGATTGGAGCGTTGGAGCGTTAGCTGCTGGCCCAACCAATACACATACATATACACATACACATACACATACATATATATATATATATATATCATATGCAGCAAGCCGTGTTGACACTTTTTATGTGTTTAATAAATTAAGTTTTACAAAATAGAGAGAATACGACATGCTGTCGCTTCTGGACTTCCTCCTCTCGGCCGCTCTCTTAGCCAACTTCTGGCCGGGTCTTTATGGCATCTTTTGGGACATTCGGTTCGTTTAATGGTTGACATTTGAAGTTTTTGTTGGTCGACTTTAACACGCATTTATGGCTTCTGCTTTATGGCCTTCGAAATGCGTTAGCTTAAGAAAGGAATATATGAATGTGTATATATATATATATATAGCCAATAAAGATGATTGGTGTCTGGTCTGGCCGCGCTAAGCCGCCGCCGCAGCTGAATATTTCTGTTTTCATTATGAAATTTTAATGAATTTCTAGGGAAAGTAAAGGTGCTTCAGTGGAACCAGTTGACAACAGCAAAAGGAAGTCGAAGGCGGTTTCTTAATTGAATTAGTTCAGCTCGAATGTGATTTATTAGGAGTACGATTATAGAAAATCTTGTTGTATTGATTGCCATTTAATTTGTTAAATATGGACAACGCCTGAAATAATTACACAAATATTTCAATAGCCAACAACAACAACAACAAGAACAACAGCAAGAACAACAGCAGCATCGAGGCGAAGGCAAAGCTGAGAACTTGTTTGGCAACAGCTTCAAATGAAACCAAATAAATCGGCTGACAGTTACACACACATATATATCTATATCTATATATCTATATATATATCTGTCTCAGTCGAAAGCAATTAAAACTTGGCCAGCGCTCCCATCTCTGCTGGGCGAGTGGCCAAGAGCCCAGAGCTTGGCTGGGCTCTGAGCTTGGCGTAATCGAAATAAATGTCATTACAACAATAACAACAGCATTTATGAACAGGTGGCAATTAAAATACAATTTGTGCAGTATTTAAATGACTTGCCCGAGATGACATATGTCATGCAAACTGCCCACAGACGCGACGACAAACGACAAGCAACGAGCAATTGTCGTAATAACAATAATATCGAAACAATACGAGCTTCAAAGAGCAACATATATATATACATATGTATATACATATATACGCCATATATATGTATCTTGATCTGTCTCTATCTAGAGACATGTATAGATATGTACATTTGTCAATAACAATATTATTTATTGAAAGTGACATTGTTCAGCGCTTAAGTAAGCTGCTGTCTAGCCGAGAACTTTCAATGGCAACTGGCCAGTGGGGCATAACTGGCTGCTGAATGCTCGTTCAAAGTTAAGTGGAAAGCTATTGATACCAAGGCTAAACCTTTAACTACTTATGTGATATAACTGATATTTGCCCGCCATCAGCCTAGCGCGAACTTCAACTTCTCTGAAGAAAATATTCCACATTTTCTATATTATTCCAGCTTTAGCCCTAAAATATTTTTTCCATTAAACTCTGCTTAATTCTTTTTAAAATAAATTCAAATTGAGCTCTGCATTGTAACAGCAAATATTTTATTAAAATTTTGAGAAAAAGGTCTATCAACACACCTCAGGCAGCTTTGCCCATCAGCAGCCAACTTCAAGAAAATTGAACTCGCTCAATTTGGCAGCCACAGCCACCAAATTAATTGTGAAGCCCACAAAATTAGTCTACCTTAAGAGAAAAATGACTTCAGGCAGATATTTAGTTTGAGCTTGGCAGGAAAAATCAAAGATTGAAGCTAGATTTGGCTGACTAGAGCCGAAATTGCTATAGCAGTTGAGAGACTTGGTATAGATATCCAGCGCATAGATATTCAGTTTATTTGGAGAACTGGCAGATCAGAGAAATTGAATATATATTTATATATGCTATATACACCTGTATATGTTATATATAAATTCTATAAAATCTCAGCTTTTGATATATTTGATATATTTCAGTTTTGCTACCTTTCTTTCTCAAATCAAATATAGAATTTCCATCTTCTTCTCTTGTAATTCGCAATCAGTTCTAGCCTCAGCTGTCACTCACTTATGGCAAATAAAACCAGATTGACTCTCTGTCTCTCTCTCTCTCTCTCTCTCTCTGGCTCAGCTCGGCTCATGTTGACACATTTGCGGCTGCTCTTGGTGCGCCGCATACTATTCGATATACCTATTTAGGCAATATTAGGCTCAATTTGTGCTCGCATCGTTGCTTAATGATCGGCTAATGCTGCTTACCATTTGGGAGCGATATTGAACGATGATGACGAGGCCGTTCCCAATCATAATTTGCGTATCCGAGTCGCACAGCGATGGCGATGGCGATCGCGATCTCGATCGCGATCGCGTTCACGAGCTGCGCGACTGGGCTGCGGTTGGAGGGGGCCGAGTCTATGGCTGGGACTGTGGCTGGTGCCATGGCGGTCTTTGGCTAGACATCGACATGGAGATCGCCTCTTGTGCGGCGCACAAGAATGTGACATGGGAATTTGAAGTGGAAGTGGCCATGGTGGACAGCACGAAGACCGTCAGAGCGAGCGTCAGCGTCAGCGTCTTCTTCTCGTATTGGCACTGGTACTTGTCGCTCCCTCTCTCTCTTTCTCTCTCTGTCTCTCTCTCTGTCTCTCTCTCTGTGTGTACATTGTCATGTCACGCCGGGGCAACTCTAGAGCGCAGCTCGTTCAGCCAAATGTCCACTCTGTGTGTCCAGTGACTGTCTGTGCGGCATCGTTACCATCGCTCTTAAAAACGTGAAGTGTCCACTCAGAATTTGTCACATCATTATTCTTATTTTTCTTTTAAATAATCATATTTACACACGCGCGCACACTCACACACACACACTGTGGTGCGCCTGGGAGGTCTTTTGGCCACTTCGTTAGGCCTTTTCGGTGGAACTCCTTGAGCATCAGCAGTGGACAATGTTTCACATGGAGACAGCAACAGTGACAGCGACGGGTGCGTGTTTAGCCCCAAACGGGCCAAGGGACAAGGGGCGGGGCGAGGGCATAGGCAGGGGCAGGGGCCAGAGCTGTGCACCACATCGATGACAAGACACGAATTCGAATCGAAGGCTGGTCAGCCAGGCCAGGCCAAGCACAAGGCTTAAATCATAATTTATTCAACTTACAAATCATGTGACAATTAATTATAAATGGCGAGAGCAAAATAATAAATATGAATTTAGAGATGACTGATCAGAGAGAGAGAGAGAGAGAGAGAGAGTGAGCGAGAGAGAGAGAGAGAGAGAGAGAAAAAAGAGAGATATATAATCATAAAGAGAGCTTTTTGTTTATGGCATTCCCCATCTCTCTCACTTTTCAGTGCCTCGCTCTCTATCTCTTTCTCTCTCTCTCTCACTATTCCCTCCTCTCCCACTCTCTTTCCTTATCTATTTGCGACCCTCTTTCACTCTTCCTTTCTTTCTCTCTGTACATGTCTTCCTTTCCCTCTCTCTCTATATCTCTCATTCTCTTTCTCGCCAACTCTCTCTGTCTGTCGCTGTATATATTTCTCTCTCTTCTTCTTTTTTTCTTTATCTCCCTCGCTCTTTCTCTCTCCCCACCTATCTCTGTCTGTCGTTGCTTATGTCTCTTTCTGTTATTCTCTCTCCATATCTCCCTCTCTCTCTCTCTCTCTCTCTCTCTCTCTCTCTCTCTCTCTCTCATTCTCTGCCTTTCTCTCTACCTCTCTCCTCTCTCTCTCTCTCTCTCTACTCTCATGTCTTTCACTCCTCGCTCCCTGGCTCTTCTCCACTGCTAAGTTCCGCCTCTCTATGCGATTTTCACAAGATAAAACTGTAATGAACTACATATTTTGACAACCATATTTCAATTTCAAATCGAATTATTTTTCATCTCTTTCTCTCTCTCTCTCTGTTTCTCTCTTTACAGCTTCGAAAATTGCCGCAATATCGAAAATAAGGAACATCGAATCTACCAGTTAGGATCTGCAAGGAAAACTTTCTTACAAACATATATATATATATATATATATATACACATATATATACATACATATATATATATATATCTGTGTCTAGTCGTAACGAATCGTCACAACTCTATATATAGATTAACGGTAGCTTGTAAGGCAGACGCTCTTGATGAATATTGGGCAGGAAAAGCATACGCATCAGTCGCATCAGTCGCAGCCGTCGCACACGCATCCGCATCCGCATCCGCATTCGCATACACATCCGCAACATTCGGCGATTGCCAGCCGCAGCCGCAACACAGATCCGCACAGTTCGGGTTCGGGTGCCGCTCCATCCGACTATCCAGGCCTGCTGCTTGGCTACCGCTATCCGCTGCCGCCCGGCCATGATCCACAACGACTGCACATCGAGCACCTCAGGCGCTCCGCCGCGGAGCGGCAAGTGAGGAGTCCCAACGGCTGTCCCATGGTTATGACACCCAGTCGCCGCAGCTCGCCGCCGCCGTTGCCGCTGCCGTTGTCCACGCGCCATGCACTAGGCGGCGCCGGCTCCATTGGCCCCGCCGCCCAGCAGACCCAGTCCCAGTCGCAGGCCCAGGCCCAGGCCCAGGCCCATGCACAGACGCCGTCACAGACGCAGTGCATGAACGCCCACTTTTTGCACTTCCAATCGCAGCTGCATCAGAAGCTATCCGCCAGCTACTTTCGCAACCCGCCCTCGCCATCGCCAACGGAACGAGAACGCGAACGGGAGCGGGAGAGGGAGCGGGAGAGGGAGCGCAATATTTGCGCCGGTTCCGGCTCCGGCTCTGGGTCCGGCACTTCGCCGCCCGCGACGAGCATGAGCGCAGCTCATCTGAATCCGCTGAGCGATCTGCAGAACATGCAGCCCTTTGACTTCCGGAAGATCAACTCATTCGGGGCGCCGCCGAACGCGACAGACTTCGTGCACCACCAGCACCAGCAGGCGGTGCATCTGCAGCAGCAGGCGGCGGTCCTGGCGCAGGCGCGTCGCCGCATCAACGAGGCGACCACGGCCGGCGAGAAGAACGCCGCAGTGGCCGCGGCGGCGGCAGCTGCGGCTGCGGCTGCCCAGAGCAATCAGTTCTTCAGCGCTATGGCCATGGCCGGGCATCCGCTGCCCTATCACTTGCCCCCACCGCCACCCCCACCGCCGCCGCCGCCGCAACAGCAGCAGCAGCAGTCGCAGTCGCAGGCGCAGCAGCAGCAGCAGCAGCAGTCGAGCAACAATCAGGTGTCGTTGGCCGTTGGCAGCGTCGCGGAACTTAGTCACGGCCATGGGCCGCACTCGCCAAATCACGCGCAGGTGAATCACAGTCACAGTCACAGTCACGGCCACAGTCACAGTCACGGTCACGGTCACAGTCACGGCCACAGTCACAGTCACAGCCAGTATCATCCACACTCGCATGCGCATCACCTCAAGGCATCCGGGCAGCCCACTTCGCCGGAGGACTCGAGCATCAGCAAATCCCGTCACTTGGCCGCCGTTGGTGGGGACAAGTCGAACAGCAGCTGCTCCTCGTCCAGTGCGTCCGGCACACAGCCGGCGAGCGGCTCACAGCGCATGACACGCCTCGCGCTGGCCTCCGGCTCTGGGTCCGGCTCCGGGTCGAATATGCGCGCCAGCCGGAAGTCGGGCCACTCGCCGGGTAGCAAGCGACAGTGGGGCTCGATGCCGGCCAATCTGGGCACGCAGTTCATCAATCCGGTGACCGGCAAGAAGCGCGTCCAGTGCAACGTCTGCCTGAAGACCTTCTGCGACAAGGGCGCCCTCAAGATCCACTTCTCCGCCGTGCATCTGCGTGAGATGCACAAGTGCACGGTGGACGGCTGCAGCATGATGTTCAGCTCGAGGCGCTCCCGGAACCGGCACAGCGCCAATCCGAATCCGAAACTCCATTCGCCGCACTTGCGCCGCAAGATCTCGCCGCACGACGGACGCAGCGCCCAGCCGCATCCGCTGCTGCTGCAGGCGCCCAATGGCATCATGGCGGGTCTGGGTCCGTTCGGCAGCTTCCCGCTGCTGACCCCGCCGCCGGACCTGCGCCACCATGCGATGGGCGGCATGGAGCTGAAGCACGGCCAGGAGTATCTGCGGCGCTCCTACATGGACAGCAACGGCATGCTCGGCCGCTACGAGGGACCGGGACGGCGCAAGACGGCGCTCGAGCCGGGCGAGGAGGACGACGACGACGATGAGATACTCGAGGTGGGCATCCACATGCCCGATGACGACGATGACGACGACGAGGTGGACGGAGACGGAGACGGAGATGGCGACGATGACGACGACGATCCCGACGGGGACGGCATCGTCGTGGTCGGCGACGAGCTGGACAGCATTCCGGACAAGGACAAGCACAGCCACGACGACTACATGCTGGACAATGGGAATGAGAGCGACGAGCGCTCCACCTCGGCCATCTCCAGCCACAGCCACAGTCACAATCTCAGTCACAATCTCAGTCACAGTCACAGCCACAGTCACAGTCACAGTCGCAGTCACAGTCAAACCAAAGAACAGCAACAGCCTAGCCCCTGTCCGAGCAAAGCCGAGCCGGAGCCCTGCCCGGAGGCCGATGAGCAGCACGAGGACTCGCAGAGTCTCACCGACTCGTCGCACGCGCTCGGCCAGACGCCGGCGAGCAAGCGAAAGCGCAAAAGCCAGAATCCGGTGCGCTGCACCGTGCAGTCGGACGAGAACTCTTGCGACAATTCACTGGACAACTACGACGTGGCCGCCGATCTGTCGATCAAGAAGATCAAGCTCAGCGACGACGATGTCGATGCGGCGGCGGCGGCGGCAGCAGCGACAACAGCAGCAACGGATACGCCGGACACAACAGCCAAAGAAGCCGAGGTGCTAACCGGCTCCACGGAGTCCACCAAGGCGATACCCTCGCCCCCGCTCACGCCGTACACCAGCGAGGCCAAGTCGCACATCAAAATGGAGCTCGAAGAGGAGGAGCAGGAGGAGGAGGAGGAGGAGCCGCCAAAAGTTGTTCAACGTACGGACGTGACTACGGCACGGACTGCCTATCCGCACCAGGATGAGGCTGTGGGCACGCTCGATCTGTCGCTGAGCACGGCCAGTGGTTCGCTCATCAAGCAGGAGCCGCTCGACGAGCTGGCGTTGAGCTATGGCGCCGATGCGGACGAGAATCGCTATATGCGCATCAAGCAGGAGCTCCTGGGCGACGATGAGCACGGCTTTGGCCGTACGCCGGTCGAGGAGAGCAGCAACAACAACAACATTATATTGACTGAGAACCTGACGAGCAAGGGCGGCGACTCCAATGGCAGCATCAAGGCGGAAGCCAACAAGCCGGAACACGAGCATGAGCCGGAGTTGGAGCCGGAGCCGGAACCAGAGCCGGAACCGGAGCCCGACCCGGAGGTGCCCATCGACAAGGAGAATCCACTGAAGTGCACCGCCTGCGGCGACATCTTCCAGAACCACTTCCACCTGAAGACCCACTACCAAAGCGTCCACCTCAAGCTCCACCACAAGTGCAACATCGACGGCTGCAATGCGGCGTTCCCCTCGAAGCGCAGCCGCGACCGGCACAGCTCGAACCTCAACTTGCACCGCAAGCTGCTCTCCACCAGCGACGAGCACAACCTGCTGCTGCCGCCCGATCCGCTGCTCGAGCTGATGAGCATCAACAACAACAAGGCCTTCGGCAACGCCGGCGTCTCTGCTGGCAATCCCGTGACCGGAGCTGGCGGCATGCCTAGCAGCATTCACGCCGAGATTCTGGCACGCATCTGCGCCGGCGCCCACGGGCTGAGCATGCCACTGTGCTTTGAGGCGCTGCAGCATCGCTTCCACGCTGGGCACGGCCAGGTGCCGGTCGGCTTTGGAGATCCGAGTGGCAATCCGAATGCCTTCATATCGGCCACCGATCCACGTCTGCTGCTCAACCACGCCAGTAATCCGCTGCTCTTCCCCGGTCTGCGACTGCCGCGCTTTCCCCACTTGACGCCCCACATGCTGGCGGGTGCCAGCGGTCTGAGTCCGTTCTGTCGTCGCACCTCGTCCGACTCCAACTCCCAGCACTCGATAACACCGCCGGTGGGAGCGCGTGGCTGCGACAGCGTTTCGCTGCTCGGGCTACGTCCGCGCTCGGGCTCTGGCTCCGGGTCGCCCGAGTACGAGGCGCAGGCGAATCATACGAATGCGCATGCGCACATGCACATGCAGGCGAGCGGCGAGGAGGCCGGACAGAGCCAGCGGCAGTCGCCGGATCGCATATCATGACCATGTACCTCGTACTATGCCAAGGCGCTGGCATTTTATCACTGAAGGATCGTCGGCGGACAGCAACAGTTCATTCATGCAATATCAGGCTAAAACTTAGGACTACACAGCATTGCTCATAATCATAATCGATTAATCGATAGGTCGCTAGGTCGACTTAACGATCAAACAAGGAGGAGGAGAAGAAGAAGGAGAAATTCGCAATCCAAACTGCAGCTTGGCTCGCCAGCGCTCATTATAAACAATACTTTTACTAGGCTAATATCAAATATTAGATGGATCAACTAGCATTTTTTTTCTATATATATATATATACCCCTATATATATATATATATACACGCATATATATATATATACAAATAATATAATGAAACCCCCATTTTTTTTTTGAACTTGTATTTATAAAAACTGTTGTTTTGTGTACAAGCATGAGAATTGTAGAGAATTGAATAAAAAATAATAATAATAATAATAATAATAATAATTAATAAAAATAATAATAATCAACAGCATTATCATCATTACAATAATAATAATAATAATAATGATAATGATCATGATGAATAATAAAGCAAATTTATAATATTAATTAATAACGATATATATTGTTAGTGATACTCGATTATGTAAGCATAGCCTCTAAGCGCATACTTAACATAGATATGTGTGTGGGTGGGTGGTGTCAACTGCTACCACTACTACTACAGCTAATGTCTTTTTTTTTTTTTTTTTACGTTGTACGTTGGAGAATCCCAAGTGTATTGTATATGATAACAAAACGAGTCAACGATAATGCTGAGAGGAAGATGAGGCGAACGAAATGCTTTCAATGGGGGCAGGCAAACAAGAAAACTGATTACCAATTACTGTATCGATATGATATGATCTGTCTAGTTTATATAAATGTGTGTGTGTGTTTTTTTTTTTTCTGTTGTCTTCTTTTACGAGAATCCTAGAGTATCATATAGCGGGATAGTTCTGAAGCAGTAACCAGGCAAATACCTTCAACTCATATTTAAGCTATATATGTTTGCAATAAAATATCATGAAAAATATTAAAACAAAAAAACAAACATTTGATGAAGTTTTTACTGGGAGGACTGAGATGAAACTATATACATACATATATATATCAAGCTACTCTAGAAGGACTTTTGAATCAGTAAGTTTTGCCTATCAATCATATGACGCTAAGATGGAGACAATACAAGATGCGTGGCAGACTCTATAAAGCATGTATATGCCATATTTTTTAGCATAGAGACGAGCTGAGTCGATCTAGCCATGGCCACGTCCACTCGTCTACGTCTACATATGCTGTCCATCTGTAGGTCTATCCGGCAGCATCTCTGTTCGTTCGTCCGTCCGTACATTCATTTCACTGTCCGTCCCGCCGTCTGTCCATCCGTCCGTTCGTTTGTCCATTCATCCGCCTAACCACCCGATCGCCTGCATGGCAGCATGATTAGAATAGCTCCTGTGCTTAGGATTCATACCATTTCCCGTTTTCAATGGCTCAGCATAGCTCAGCATCTTATGTCTTCTATGTAGGCAAACAGATGCAGAGCTTAAGTCATAGTTGGATTGGATATTGTGCTTAGAGTTCCAAAAACTGATGCATATAAGAGTACGCTAGATATTGCATAATATAAGCAGCATATTGAAGAAGATTGTGTGTAGAAGTAAAGGAAAAACTAATTTTCCCAAATTTGTTGGGGTTTCATTGTTAAGGCGAGTACTTCTGGAGTCAGTTAGATCTGGCATTTACTAAAGATAATTGTTTCAGTAGCATATAACTATATATTCCATATAATCATAGTAAGCTAAGCCTAGCTTAGGGTATAAGAAAGTAAGCTCAGCTTAGGAAACTTCTCTTCGATTTAGAGATACAGGATACTTTGTATTTATCCTTTATCAAATGCAGTTTTAATTTGAAATGATATGTGAAATAAATGCATAGGTCAGAGGTCAGAGGTTAGGGGCGGGGGCGGGTGGCGTCGGCGGCGCTAGTTATTGGGATGCCATTGGTAAAATGCAAACTTGTGGTTAGCACAATTTAGGGGGTTGCTATGCATGCGATTTTAATTTTAGATCGATTAAAATGGCTCGTAAATTTGCGCTGCCTCCGCGTGGGCGTTCAGTGTCCAAATAAATAAATGCATCGAATGGGTTGAGTTTTGCAATCGCACTTGGACGCGCCACACATGTGGGTAGCCGTTCCCACCCCGGAGCCATCCACATAGATAGATATACACATGTGCACATACACATACACACAGGCACATATCTATATCCATGTATAAATAAAAGTATCTCCGGGCCTGTGGTTGTCCATGTCACCCCTGGGTCGTCGTCGTCGTCGTCGTCGTGGTCGTGGTCGGCGCCATTGCCAGTGCAATGCATTGGCCTCCCTTAGGAGAAAATAATAGAGTGTACGGTGTGTGTACGAGTAGTGCAATTTATTTAAAGTAACATTTTAGTGTTTCCTTCCGCTGAAATTCGTTCTCTTCCTTCCTGTTTGGCACAACTCCCGCTGTCTCTTGCTCCCTCTCTCCCTCTCTCTCTGTCTCTCGCCCGCTGTCTCTCCATCTCGCTGGGCACAGGGCTCCGGCCTGCAGTATGTTGTGTATTCGTATTCGTATTCCTACTCGAGACATAACAACAGATTGTGGGCAAATAAAATTGCCACAATGTTATCGTTAAGCCTGCAGGACACGCAGTAACAACAACAACAACAAGCAACAACAGCAGCAACACCAACGCCATATCCGTAACCACGGCACGTTCAGAGCCGCCTCCCTGCCTGCCGCTTACATACCCTTACACTAAGCTTACATATGCACACACAGACACACTCATAGTTGCCACCATATGGCGGCACACACACACACACACACACACATAGATATACATATATGTATACTGAACTTAGTTTTTCTGACTGCATTTCATTTGCTACTTTATTCCGACTCCGACTCATATGTGCACGTCTCTATATAAACACACACACACACACATATATATATATAAATATTGCAATTATACACATGTATAACAGGCGACAGTTACCCCATGCACACACCTGCACACACTCACACACACACACATACACACTCTCCGCTCGGAGATATGACAATATTACATGGATAATGTTGTTCTAGATGCAATTCAACTTTTGTTTTGCGGCCCGCTTTCAGCACTTTTGTGCCCAAATCACAGATACATTCACACACACACACACACACACACACACACACGCACACACAGAGTGAACAACTGATGAGCGTGTTTGGCATTTTATAGCTCCAGTTGCAACGCTTTTAAGGCAAACCAGCAAAAGCACAGAGAAGACAATTGCCCAACTTGAGGATACCCAGTGCTAACTTGTATTAAAACTCGCTGATAACCTACTATGAAATACCCATTATGAGCGTATATTAAAACTCTCGAATACTCAACAATAAAATACCCTATAAAGGCATATATGCAAATATCCTCTTCAGCAGAGCCGTGATATACCCGTTTAGGTAAGTACAAATTTTGCAATCGGCCGCTACCGACTGACGAATACTTAGCCACAGTCAATATGTATGTATACACATGTGCATTAATATATATGTGTATATGCATGTATGTACATATAACATATGTGGCAAATCAATGGAGAAGCTTAACGGATACTTATTGCTTTCATCTTGTATTTCTCTCTATTAAACTCTGTTCCCGCCACGCCCCCATTGGTCATAGACATATATGGGAATCACAACTTTAAAGTTAAGTCCCACATATATATTAAATCTTTAGTTGTCAGCGCGAGTATTCGTTCCAAACTTCAACTCTCCACCACAGGATTTCTGAGCTATATATATATATATAGTAGTATATATTAAGAAAGTATATATAAATAGCATGCCGTATAAATCATATATATATATAAATCATATTGTATATACCGTATACACCATTTCACAGTCAAATCTATACGAAATTTAGAATAATCCTTGCATATACCCTGTAAAAAGTTCAGTTCAGCTAGCAAATGGGCTGCAAAATAATGACATCAACTTTGTAGCTAAACTTTAGACAGGGTATATGCAAGTAGTTACTCTCTTTGCACTATGAATATATATATGTATATATACTATATCTGCTTATGTGTGTATATGTATTGGGACATATACAGCTACAAAATGTATTACATAATTCTAGCAGAGTACACAAAGGAATTGGCTGGGCAAGTAGACAGGTAAATATCAGTATAGTTTGGCCGTATGTGCATGCATGCATGTGCTATGATAGATACATGTGTATGCATGTACAGTACTCATATGCCGCTATATAGACACCTTGGATGCCACGGATAATGCAGTCTATGTCTAGCCCCCAACGTGCAATTGTTAAATTTTGGTCTGCCAGTGCCGGTGGGTGGAAATGTGGTCTTGGTCGCTCGGTCTCTCGACCTCTCTCTCTGTCTCTCTCTCTCTCTCTCTCTCTCTCTCGGTTGGGCTTTGGGTGTGTTACACGGTTTGGGTCTGTTTACGGTTCCGGGACCGTGTTTTGCCATACAGATGTGGCGGCCAACAAAAACTGATAATGTACTCCTGCCAACTGCAAAACTAATTTGTTACCGAGGACCTTGCTGTGTAGCCAGTGAGGCGTTGAATCGCGCATCGCAACTATTTCATATACGGCGTGGAGCACTATGGCTTTCAGAGTGCGCCATTCGCAGTTATTACCATATAACTAAGCGCAATTATAACATTTTTGGGCTGAGTTCGCTTCAATTAGCACAGCTAAAGCGGAGCTATGGATATTGAATACTATTGATTCTTTTCGCATATAAGGCAATCCCAATATTTTAATGCAAAATCTAATTAATATTACGTCTTACATTGCATATTCTATGATAGAAGCTGGAACTCTTCTAGTGGGTCTGGAATCTCAATCAAAGTGTTGCCAATCCTCCTTCAATCCTCTATTGAAGTTCATTTTAAAAATATATTCTTCATAACTAACAATAGTATATGTATTAGTCTAATATGCCCTTGCTTAGTGATAATGATAATGCTAATGATACTCATATGAGCAAAGGCAAAAGGAATATTCTGCATAATAGATGCTAGTCTAATAAAAGACAGTAATGACAATGATAATGCTAGTCGTAATAGTATTAGCAATAGTATTATAAAAGATTAGCTCTTTAGAATATGTATATAAATACGTAACTTATCAGACAGTCTAATAAAAATAGTAATGACAATGATAATGATAATGATAATGATAATGTTAATAGTGCTCAAAAGCCATAATCCCTCAATAAAACTATATATATATATGCATATGTTTTCTTCAGACAGTCTAATTAAATTCGTAATGACAATGATAATGATTATGCTCATGATAATAGTATTCAAAAGTCTTATAAAAACAATGATAATAATAATGCCAGTAATAAGAACAGTAATAGTAGTAGGAAGAATGTTCCTATAATGTGAATGTATATAGAGTCTAATGAAACCAATATAGACAATGATATTACTAAGAATAATATTACTAATGCTGTTGCTTCGGCCCACAGCATCGGCTTAGTAAAACACTTGGCGAGAGATCAAGAATCGAGGTTGAGTCCTAGGAACATTTACAAATATTTCCTGATTTTCTAGATCTGCGACGAGGGGAAAAGCAGGCAGACGGCAGGCGGCAAGCAGAAGCAGAAGCAGATAGAAAGGATTTGAGGGTCTGAGTAAATCTGAGCCGCAGGCGCCTGTGCCGGAATGGGTGTGGGTGTGTTGGGCAGGTAGAATTAATCCAATTTAAAAAGCTGCTGGCTAATCCCGAAAATGTTCGAATTTGTCAACTAAGTAGCTGTGCGCGTTTCAGCTGGGATCAATGAATGAATCCCATGGCTTTGGCTTTCATTGATCTGCAGTCGTGGCCCAAGGGCGGCCGGGCAAATCGAATTTAATCTATGGCGCTGGATATAAAGTCGTAATCCAGCAGCTTGCGATTCCCGGTACGAATAGCCGCCTCAATAAATAGACGATGTCAGCCGAAGGTCCATCACAGTCAATCGAGATCATTTACGGCGGACACATCATATCGACAGAGCATTTCAAGCAATTCAAATATATCCATGGATACTGCGCCTGTGTTTCAGTCTAGCTTCTCCATACGCTCGCTGCTCTCCGTGGAAGAGGAGCCGGAGGAGCAGCAGATCGAGGTGGATGTGGAGGTCGAGGTGGAAGCCAAAGAAGACACGCATAAGTATTACATAAGCTCCAGTCCGAGCGATTCCTGCAACAGCTCCGAGGATGCATCCTCTGAAGATGGCAACACCAATTCACCAACAGCCACCAGCGGCAGCGGGAGCGGGAGCAGCAACAGCATCTCGGATGTGAAGCCCGCCTTTACGTACAGCGCTTTGATTGTGATGGCCATACGGCGGAGTCCGGAGAAGCGATTGACACTGAGCGGCATCTGCAAGTGGATTGCCGATAATTTCGCCTACTATCAGAACCACAAGAGCGTCTGGCAGAACTCCATACGGCACAATCTGAGCTTGAATCCGTGCTTTGTGCGTGTGCCGCGCGCCCTCGACGATCCGGGACGTGGCCATTACTGGGCGCTCGACCCGTATGCCGAGGACCTGACCATTGGCGAGACAACGGGCCGCTTGCGTCGCAGCAACAATGCGCTGCTGGGCCGCGGCAAGGCGGCGGCTCATGGCAAGGGCCACGGCTATGCGCATCCTTATCAGCAGCTGACCGGCAATCCAGCTGCCGCGGCCGTGCTCTATGCGCAGCTCTTCAAGCCGCACGCTGCCTACTTTCCCATTGTGCCAGAGCCGGCACAGCCGCAGCATCCAATCATGATGCAGAGCGGCCAGCATGCGATGGGCGTGGGTCTGGGCATGGGCATGGGCATGAGCATGGGCATGGGCACTTTGGCTATGACAACGGCCGCAGCTCAACGATACCAGCAACAGCATCAGCCACAGCATCAGCCGCAGCATCAGGGGACCTTATCAGCGCCTTACCATCAGACACAGGCTGAGGCTCAGTCGCAGTCCCAGCAGCAGCAGCAGCAGCAACGCTATGGCAACAACAATTACTACCAACGACATCAGCAACACCAGCAGCAGCAATTCCAACACCAACACCAACACCAACATCATCATTATCAGCAACAACAACAACAACACAATTATTATCTACAACAACAACAGGAGCAATACGGCAAATGGATGCGACAACCGCTTGAAAGTTTGTGGCGTTAAGAAAGTTTTGAGGAAAAATTCAAATGTGCTAGAGAGGGTGTGTATTAGTGTGTGTATTAGTGTGTATGTGTGTGTGTTTAGCTCTTAAGTCTTTTTTTTTGCTTTATATAGTAGCTTTGATTGACAGCAAACAGCAAAGGTTACCTGCCGAGGCGTAGAACGCGTTTAAGTTAAGGGATTTTCACACTTTGGTAGATGATATGAGATGGAGTTTATATGATGTGATATGACAGAGGTATATGATATAATATGTGACAATAACAAAAGTATATATATATATATATGATATATGGCAATATATGATATTATATTATATTATATTATATGATATGATATATGATATGATATGATATTATATGATATGATATATGATATGATATGATATGATATGATATGATATGATATGATATGATATGATATGATATGATATGATATAATATGATATGATATGATGTGATATGATACTATATATGGTATGATATGATATTAAATGATATTAGATGATATGATATGATATATGATATGATATGATATATGATACAATATGATATATGGTATGATATGATATGATATAATATGATACTATCGTAACATTATAGTATATAAGATAAGTATATATGATATGATATGATATGATATGATGTGATAAAATGTATGATAACAAGATATGATATATCTATATATGATATGATATGTGTTTATTATATATGTATGATCTATGATAATATAGTATGATACGAATAATTTGAGTTTTAATTAAAATAATTTTGAGCAATTAAACTTAATCGACATAATCTTAATCTATAAAAATATATAAGTTAATCATAATTTAGTATTAAAATATGATTTGAATAAAAACTTAAAAAAAAAAAAAGAAAATTGATAACCTTTTCTTCTTACAGACAAGAGTTCTCTTAATTATAAAAAAAAGCTGAAGAATCGAATTGAAGTTTATAAGAAAATGTTAATCTTAGAAACAGAAAAAGCCCATCATATCCTGAGTATACCCTGGACCCATTATATATATATATCAGTTTTCTTTGTCAGTCAAGATCAATATCAAGAGCTTATTAAGATTATGCATACTTCTCTGCCTATACTGCCTCTTTACTATACTCAAAGATATATCAAAGTAGTGCTTAATTATGACGAGTATGAAGAGTTTATAGGCTTTTAGGTATTACATTTTGTATGACAGCAAAAACGTTTATTATCCTGATTGCCTCTTCTATGCTTATAAACCCATCCACTGCAACTAGCAGTTGTCAAAACAGTTGATGGTTTTACAAGCTTAGCTTCGATGCTAGTTGAAATGCTTAAAAATCAGGCTCAATTAAACTAAGCGCGGATTGAGCTGCGGCTGCTGCGGCTGCTGCTGTTATGCATAATTATGGCCAAATCGTGGACTAAGCTGGGCTCTTATGATATTTAGCATTGGCTCTTAGCTACACCTGTCGTGATGATCAGCAGCATTATTAATGCTATTACTGTTCTTATTATTAGTATTACTTTTATTTTTATTTTTATTCTCATTTTTATTATTATTACTACTATCAACAACATCATAGAGCATCATATGGCTGTTGGCTTGGCTAGCTGGCCAGCCGGAGCTGGCTTAACTTTGGCTCGTAACTTAATGCTAGCGGTCAATAGCATTACGCCAGCCACGGCAACAACAACAACAACAACAACAACAAATGGCTTATGAAAAGAGCTAATCTGATAATACAGAATTGAAAGGGGCGGTCACGGCACGAATTTTGCTACACGCTCTTGATACTATGGCAGCAGCAGCAGCTTAGGCCAAAACAAAAAGGGGCAGAGGAGCGAGGGGCGAGGGGTGAGGCAGAGAGGGCGTCAGTGGCAGTGGTCTTCAGACTGAGCCTCAGCCTGGAGCCGATGCGACGATTGACGACGACGACGACGACGACGACGACGACAACATCAACTGCCCCACCGAGCCACCGCCAACATATATTGGTATAGTGCACCACATGCGAGCATAAAAACAGAAGGGATCGATGATCGGACAGCGAAATTGCATTTGTCTGCCGAGTTGCAAGTTGTTTGCCGTGCTGCACTCGTACTTATTATTGGCCAGCTCTACATGGTCATAACGATATCGAATAAAGTGCACAGTGCACACACACAGACTCTCTCTCTCTCTCTCTCTCTCTCTCTGTATGTGTGTGTACAATGTTCGAACATGCATAATGACGAGAAGCTGCATGCTGCATGTGGCATGCCCCCAGTTGCTTGTTGCTGCCGCTGCTGCTGCTGCTGCTCGTAATCTGTTGCCCGATTGGCGTCTGAGCAACAGATGTCAATAATTCAGCAGCAATAGCGGTGTTTTCTCCACTGTTTTCAGGGTTTTCAGTGTTTTCTCTGTTTTCCACTAGAGCTGCAATAGTTGAGCTCTATATTTATGTGCAGCGCACACTTTGCTCCACTTTGGATCGTTTTAATTTGCTTACTTCCTAACCGATTGCTGGCTGGTTCGCTGGGACAAAAGAAGAGATTAACGAAAATGGAATATGCGAAAGAGGAATACGAATTTAAGTTCTCAAACTCTGGCAAACTCAAACTCAATTATAAAAATTTCAACCCAATCTCAATTCTGGCGAAAATGCTGTGTTTTGAACTTTTTATTATTGCCGTTCGTGGCTTTACTTCTGCTGATCCCGATTTCAGAACCCTTATCCCTATACATGACTCTCTCTCTCTCTCTCTCTCTCTCTCTCTCTCTCTCTCTGTGTGTGTGTTTGTTGGTTTGTGGTCATTCGTCATTTTAAGTTTTGCACACACAGAGAGAGAGAGAGAGATCTGGACAAGCTCCCCGTGCCCCGCCCCAGCCAACAGACAGACCCTAGCCATTGACACTGATATGTGTGGCAAGGTATGTCTTTTGAAATGACAATCTGCAATTTGCTATTCGAAACCGTTTAAAGTAATTTATTTTTACCCTTGCCGAGGACGCGATCCGCGACTTGTTTTCCAAACACACACAGACAGCGAGGGACAACTGCAGCTTATAGTTATATGCTATATATATGTATATATGTATATATATGCATATCTGCTGATACACGCTGAGAAATGAAATCGATTTAGATTCCAGTTAAGGGCTATAGAGCTTTCTGCTAAGAACTAATATAAGTATATCTCTTTATGTACATCTTCAAGATAATCTGAATCGATATCTGTAACAAACTATAAGAAACTTGTCAAAGTTTTTGACTTGAATTTAAATATTTTATTTGCAGTTTAAAAAATACTTTTAAAAAATATTCACAATTTTTTATATTACAAAATATGTAATTTTTTATTTTAAAATATATTTCTATTATAAATTTTTAAAAAAATTTCTAAAAATAAAAAAAATTGTAGTAAATTTAAAAAAAATATATATTAAAAAAATTTTAATTGAAAAATTGTGTGTAAATTTAAAAAAATCTTGTAAATTTTGAAAAAAAAAATTAAATTTTGAAAAATTTTGTAAATAATAAAAAAATCTAAATATACAAAACTTTTTTAAATTTTTCAAATGTTTATAAAATTTTTAAAAAATTTAAAATAAAAAAAATAAAAATTTTAAAAATATGTAAATTTAAAAAAAAAAAATTTAAATCTTACAAAAATTTTTTTTATATTTTGTAAATTATTTCTCTAGAATAATAAAATTGTAGCAAATTTTAAAAAATTTACATTAAAAAATTTTAATTGAAAAATGTGTAAATTTAAAAAAATTTTGTAAATAATAAAAAAATTCTAATTATAAAAAACTTTTTTAAATTTGTAAAATGTGTATAAATTTTTTAAAAAATAAAAAAAAAATTTAAATAAATTTAAAATAAATAAAATAAAATAAAATATGTAAATTTAAAAAAAAAATTTTAAATCTTACAAAATTTTTTTTGTTTATATTTTGTAAATTATTTCTCTAAAATTTTTAGTTCTTCGGCTATAATTTTTAAATTTGATTTCAAGATTCGATTTAAATCAATGAATTCCTAAGTTTCTTACCAAGTTCTCATTCTTTCTTGCAAAACTAGAAATAGTGTTTGAGCAAAGCCCTCGCAGTTTCTCTAAGTGTAGCTGTCTTCGTCGCTGTAGAATGTCCAGCAATGGTCAGCTCAACCGGATGTCTGCGCAGATTCAGAGCTTCACACAGTGACGCTCATTATATACATATATATATAACATATACATATATATACAACTCCAATCTCTCTTACATTATGAAACTAACTGGAAAGGCATTCCCAATAGATTCACTCGATGCGCCTCCCCTGGGCAGTGCGCATTGATGCATCGCCCCGAATTTGGTTGGGGACAAATGATTGGCGACGCGCAGACAAATGACACTGGCTGATTAGGGGCCATCGGAACGGCATTTAATTAATGGTTTCTGGACGGCACGAACATAACTCAAAGAATGCGCCACTCCAGACTGGGCAATCAATGGAGCGGACTGTACAGCGAGCCCTGCTGTACATCCTGCCGTCATCCTTCGGGCAGCCAGCAGCTAATAAACCAAAAGACGAAAAACATTTCGTTATGCTAAATTGAGTTCGTAAATATTTTATGCAGCCGAGCGATACAATAGTTTTAGCCGGGCATAAGCCCAAAGCCAAATGTGCTCTCTCTTGTCGCTGTGATTGAAGAGCCCCAAACACACAAACACACACACACATACACACACATACACGTGTCCATATGTCAACCCTTTTATTGTGGGTTGTCATTGCTGGTCAGTGGATGGCCAAGGACCATCGCTCGAGGCTCGAGTCCTGGCTCATAAATAATGCAGCCAATTAAGGGAGCGTACATGTCACACATTACATCATGTTATGCATGAGAGTTTGCACACGGATGCTGCTGCCCAGGTACGTATCCTTCTCAAAAAGGACATGCCCAGACAGCCGTCAGCCGACAGCGGCTAGCACAGGCTACTGCATAAATGTATAGACGATAGCCTCGAGCACTCGAGGCATCAGTTGTAGTAGTTTCGGCTTAGACATAATCTGCGGTTGCTGATTTACGCAGCTGTCAGCTGGAGAGTCTTAAGTAGAGGCGAGCATCTTAAGGGAGTTGGAGAATAGACTTAGAGAAATATGTTTAAGCAACACTTTATAGATAACAGCTAGCTATTGAACTATCTTAGAGTACATATGCCACCTGAAAGCTATGAGAATTGCATAGAAGAGCGTGGTTATGCCCTGAACCGATTGAAAATAGGAGTTCAGCTGTGAGAATTGCATAGAAGAGCGTGGTTATGCCCTGCACTCAATTCAAATGTGATTACAGGGTATATCAACAGTTTGTAGGGTTCAGGTTAACTCCTGGTCGGGCAGTCCCGACTAACGAACTCATACTCAAGTTCAATATTATGCCTACTACAATATGTAGTATGGTATATTCCTATCAGTAAAAGTTCCATCAGCTTACCTCCGTTAAGCCATAACTTTTGAATATCTTGACCCAGTTGCTGACTGATCGGCTGACAAATTGGCTTAAGGAAAAGTGATAGTGTCGCAGCGTCAAGTGTCGAGTGTCGAGTGTCGACTGTGCCAGGCCTGTTCACATTCACAAAGTTGTCCCGATGATTGACAAATCACATTGGACTTGGACATGGTCCTCATGAGGTGAGAATTTGGACCCTAAAAAACAAAAAACAAAAAACTGGTTGAGTTATGAATAAACCGCAATTAAGTCAGAGCTGAGGGCTTACGATTTCATCACGGCACACACTATATATAACTGGCAGTAAATAGGATTAAGTGCTGCCAAGGCAATGTCAACACGCCGACTTTCGACTCACTTTCGCTGTGACAATTTTCACGCAGCTCTGGTCACACTGGACCAACCTGTTGCCGGCCAGCCACTGCACCACTGCAAAATCTGACGATCGTTTTTCATCTCGCAACTTGAGCCCCATAAACCATTTGATTGCCTTGAACCCTTTTTGCAATTGTCTTTCGACTTCTTCTGCTTCCACTTCGTGGCTTTTTTTCTTTCCTTCTCTTTGGCTGCTCTTGTTACTGTTACGATCGCTGGCGCCGCCTCCGCTCGACTTGCCAAAAAGCAGAATCCGAAAAGTTCTTCGCTTTTTTTTCGTGCTGCATTTGGCAGTTTCTTGTAGCTGGCAGCTCTTTAGCCGACTCTTCTCGCACTACCTGCAGCCGCTGTCCATTGACTCTGCGCCTTTCGATTTCCTTTGTTCGGCTGCCCGCAGTTTGTCTTGCCCACGCCACCACCACTCGACAGCTAATCATAAACATAATTAAATTATTTACAAAACTCTTGAAATTAGTCAAAACACGGTTTGCCTGCTTGCGGCAGCCTGAGCATGTATAACTGTGATTGCTTTATGGCTTAGTTTAGTTTCCCTTAACAAGTGCTCGATCTATCAGTTTATTTCCTCTCTATGTTTGTGGGATAAATACTATGGAAGTGACAATCAGGCGTGCTTTACACAGTGAACCCGTTTTATTTCAATAACTGATGACTCTATACGATATGGGAATACACATATATCCTTGATTCTTCACTAGTGAGTTTGGCCCTTGCATTACCCGCTCTCTCCACTGGCTTCCTCTTTATCTTTCTATCTGTCTATCTCTCTCTCTCTCTCTCTCACTATTTTCCTATTTAGCTGTGTGCCTTTCTCTCTCTCTCTCTCTTTCTCACTCTCTTTTTCTCTCTCTCTCTTTCTCTCTCTCTCTTGCAGTCTGTTTTCTCCCTATCTATCTCGCTCTATCTTCCCCTCTGTTTCACTCTCAATATCTCAGTCGCACTCTTTCTTTCCCGTCTTCCTCCTCTATCTCTCTTTCCTTCTTTTTCGCCTCATCTTTCTTCCTTTTTTCTCTCTCTTTCTTTTGTTTCCTCCTTCTCTCATCCTCTCGCCTTCTCTCACTGTATCTCTATCTCACTCTTTCTCTCTCCATCTCTGCCTTACCTCTCTTTCAGCATCTCTCGCTCACACTCTCTCATTTGCTCTCTCTATTGCCCTCTATCTTTCTCACACTCACCCTAACTCGTTCCCACTCGTTCTACGTCACTCAGCCACCCTCTTTCTCTCTCCTGTCATCATTTTCTCTCCTTCCCTCTCTCTCTCTCTCTATTTCTCCTATTTAGCGCTATTCCTGTCACTCTCTCTTGATCCTTCTCTCTTCCTATCTGTCTTTTGCTTTTTCTCTCTCTCTTCCAGTCATTCCATCTATCTCAGCCTACTTCCTTCTCTCTCTCTCTCTCTCTCTCTCTCTCTCTATTTCTCCTATCTCTCTCTGCCAACCACTCTCTCTCTCCCTTTCTCTCTCTCTCTCTCTCTCTCTCTCTCTCTCTCTCTCTCTCTCTCTGTCATACTCTCTTGTCCACTCGTTCCATCTGCATCTTTCAACTTCTTTCTCTCTCAATTTCTATCATTCCATCTTCTTTCTCACTCACAACCACTCTCTCTCTCTCTCTCTCTCTCTCTGCTCTCCTTCTGTTTGTGTCCTCTATGACCTGTTCATTGTGTAATTATTGACAGCATGTGCGTAAATGCTAATGAATGCAAACTAGTTTCCTTGTCTATTATTTTCGCCCTTATTAATTGAGACAATTACAAGTCGATTTGTTGTGCTAGGTGTCAGTCAGCCAGTCAGTCAGTCCGGGTCGCACAGCCTGTTCGTCTGCACAAGCGAAAGAAAAACATAAAATAAATGCATGCGGCTAATTAACAATAATTAATAATGCAATAGCTTCAAGCAAATACACAAAGCACACACAGCTACATACATATGTACATGCATGCATACATGTGTACATGCATAGATACATGTATGCGTATATACATTGTGTAAAAGTCAGGTCCAATTCATGTTGTCTCATTGTCTCTGTGGTTGTCGTTGTCGCTGCTGCTGCTGCTGCTGTTGTTGTCGTCGTCCTTGTTGCCAGTTGACTAGCCGCTCTTCTTGAATTGCGTGTAAGGGGCACATTTTGCCAACATGCGTGAATAAATAAAAGTTTCTAAAGGGATTGTCACCCATGCCACTAAAAACAAAATCCGCCTGTCATATATATCACTCCACAGAGGGGGCCCCAGACCAAAAGTGGACTGGCCGACCGGGCGACTGGACTGTTGCTTTCGCTGTAGTTTGGAGCCGGACGTAACCGGCCCATAAAATATGACAAACTTAACAACGGCACGGACTGCATAACAGCAAAGACAACACCAACAACACCAACAACAACAGCAGCAGCAGAAGAACTGTCGGCATGGCCAAGAGAGCCATGGTTAAAGGCAGCCAATGGACACCCACTTCGCAGCTGTCAATCGTCTAAATCGTTATGGCCACTTGTCGGCCAGGAACAAAACAAAAACAAAAGCAAAAAGCAAAAAAAGAAAAACCAAAAAAAAAAAATAAAAAGCACAGCAAAGAAAACAAAAATTGTATATGCAACCATTAAAAATGCCACAAAGTCAGTTCTTGAATTATTAACGACGACAAATGTTGTGACGGACCAAGTGCCGATGACATGTGATGGCCAAATAGACCAACTACTATACAGATATACGTATACAAAGCCATATATATATACATATACAGTATATCCATATCAGTTTGCTACTCCAATTAAGCCGAATTCATAATTGACTTCCTGCCAAATAAATGACATCGTATACTTGAGCATCCTGTCGTCACATTCGCTTAAAACGCTGCGCCACGGCCGTATGATCTTGGCCCAGATGGGCCTCCCTTTGGGCCGCTACGAGTGGGCTCTGAAGACCATGTGAATGAGCTACAGGGCAGAAAATATTTCGATTTTTATATAAACAACTTTTAACTGTAATTAATATTTTTATATATCTTAATGAATCTAAATTCTATGAAATTGTGAACTATTTATATAGGCAAAAAAAATAAAAAAAATATGGTATAATGCAAATAAACATGATTTTAAAAAACAAATATGATCAAAAAAAAAATCTAAAATATTTCTAAATATTTTCAAACAAATCTTTGAATTTGTGAACTATTTATATCGGCAAAAAAAAAAAAATAAAAAATATGCTATAATGCAAATAAACATGATTTTAAAAAACAAATATGATCAAAAAAAAAAAATTCTAAAATATTTCTAAATATTTTCAAACTTTTCTTTTTAATTTAAAAACTTTTAAAAAATTAATTTAAGTTTTTATTTTACCTACTAAAAATACCTTCTCCTTTTGCCTTCTAAATTAACTCTAAATTTGTTTTTTACTTCTTTTTTTCATTTAAAAATTTTTTTTAACATTTTTAAAATTTTTAAAAAATTGTTCAAGTTAAAAAAAAAGTTTAATAATTTTTTAAAATTAAAAAAAATGTTATTATTAGCTTTTGCTTACTGAAACATTCTCCTGCGTTGGTTACTCCTGGGAACCAGCAGTTCTCCTCAATTAAACTTCAAGCTGGAGACCTTCAAGGTGGGAATCTTTAAAGTGCAGGCCTTCTACATACTCTAGCTGATCCCTGCCAACCGTGATGCGTCCTCGATGAAGGAATTCTCCGAACTCCTAGGCTCTTTACCCCAGCATCTGTTGCTGTTGCAGATTTACTTCACTGCAGCCTCTGCTTTGACTGCAGCAACAGTTGCTGCCAAGTTCATAGACTTTTATCTGATAAAAATAATAATGATAGGAAGACTGATGATAATAATGTCAATAACAATAATAATAATATGTTTCGCTAGAGCAAATGTAGCGAAGATCAGCTTGGATTTCTTATACCTTTTCTAGCCTAGACTGGCACTACCGCAATACCCATCCATATATATAGATATACGTATATAGGTCACATTTATTTCGTTAAGGTCGAACTGTAGTTGTTGTTGTTGTTGCTTTTGTTATTCTTTTGCTGTTAATACACACACACACACACACACACACACACACACGGAGTGCGCTGGGTCGGTTAGCGAAGGCGCCAATGTTTGCACTGCGGGGCGCATTCGCGATGCAGATGAAGCAGCTTCTTCGCCTCTCTGATTCTTTCTTTTTTTTGGAAAACCGAAACGATTTACCTTCTGAGTAGCATATTTAGGCGATTTTATTGCATTGGCCTGTGAAATGAGAAATAAAACAATGTTGTCGCTGAGCTCCATCTGCGCTGTTCTTGCTCTCTATTTGCCGTGCAGGAAGGAAGTTGTGAATCTTTTTTGGGCAGCACACGTCTGACAGCTTCGCTACAGCAAAGATTGTATTATTTTGGGTTTTTTTTTTTTTTTTTTTTGGAGTAGGGTGTTTCTTCTCTTCATCTTCTTCTTCTTCGCTGGCCTTTTGGCGAGAATGACGCCGGTTGGTTTTTAGTTTTCGAAAACATTTGAAAAGTAATCGTTCAACGAACCGATTGACAAGGTAATCTTCCTGAAAACATGTGTTCACAATATCAAGGCCGAGCCACACACGCACACCTCTCAAACACACTCACACTCAGCTGCAAAAGTTTGCCAAAGGAAAAACCCCATCGAGTTAATGCTGCAAGCGAATGAAAATGATGCAAAAAAAAAAAGAAGGAGAAAAGAGAAAAGAGAAAAGAGCAACGGAAAAGTGCGGAGGGCATCGGAAAAAAGGCAAACGTGATGGGCGAAAAGTTGAAGCATTCTGATAAGATTCGACGAGCGGCCCTTTGGGCAGCATTGAAAAGGGTTTTCGCCTGGTCAGAGGCTGTGAGGGGCGGGGCGAAGGCACAGTTTCTCGCTTCATCACTTATGCATGCTTTGGTCTATTAGATTTCCGTTTCCGGTTCAACTGTAACGCACGAAAGTTACGCAACGTGTTTGAGGTTTTACGCTCTCTTGGCCAACACACACGTCAATGCAATTTGAACCGCTAAGGCTCACACACCTGGCCCGGCTTATAAGCATACTCCAACTGCTGAACGACTGAAGGGCACCCGCCACTGGCTCAGACTCATGCTCAGGCTCTACACATCTGTATTTTCCACTGTTATGGTTTTTCTTTTCATTTCTTTTCAAATTTGGCTACTCTAAGCGCAACTCGATGCTTGACCAGACGGCTGTAGGAAGTCTTGGGTTGCTAGGGGTTGTTAAGCACGGATCATTGGATCGTGAAGGAGCTGGACTGAGCTCTCAAGAGATCGTATAACCACTTCAATTTCAGATGTTTATATAACGATTCTTATCGGCTAGATCCAAAGTTATCCTAGCAAGCATATTCCTAGTCACATCTCATCAAGCACAAATTTCTCCGACGACAGACCAAAATTTCTCCTTAGTCGTGGGTTAGGGTATCTCAGCTTCGTGGTGCTGGACCTCGTTTGAGCACTTTGCAAGTCTTTTGACAGTGGGTGCCAGAGGTTTAGGTGGACCCTTTGTTGATGTAAGCATTTAATTCGTTCTAGCCCGTTGGAATTCAAGCGATAAGGACGAGCGTTTAGGACGCGAATGGTTAGATGGATGGTTGGATGGACGACTCGATGGATGGATGGATGGATGGGCCAGTGAGTGGGTGAGTGGCAGCTGGGGCAGCCGAGTTTTTCAACAACAGTTGCCAAAAAGACAAAAGGGTAAAGATGCACACATGCTAACATTGTGCACATACTTATAGATACATATATATTCTATATATCTAAGGGGTTGCCGTCGCCGCTTAACCTTAGACCCGCTGCAAGTTATTGTTGCTGATTTCTTAAGTGGCTGCTTCAGCATTTTAGATTGTTTTGCCATTGCGCAATAAATAAGGAAACACTTTCACACAATGATGAATCAGCCAGCCAGCCAGTCAGCCAGCCAGCCAGTCAGCCAGCCAGCCAGCCAGAGTCTCAGTCAGTCAGGCTTTTCCTGCATATTAATGCGTCTTTAAGTGACTTCCTTTAGGAGCTGAGAATTCAATTTCTTTTAATGTTTTTCAACTGTTTACTGCATGCGAGATGAGCTGCAGCTTAGACTGCTTGAACTAACTTAAAGACCAAGCTCAGCTCTTGGTAGTACCTCGGCTAATAGAGGCTTACTTAGTTTAGTTAGGGGAAACATACGTATTTCTCTGCTCAAAATGTAAGTGAAGACTGCATTCTAGACTCACACATGCTTACAGGTTTTCTTATATCTTAGCTTGAGCCATGGTATTGCTCCAGAGATATATTGCTCAGAGTAGGTCAAAGTCTCCTGATAAGTAGCTCTTGTTTATCCTGAATATCTCATAAGAATATATGATATATGATTATATAGTGTCAGGCTTTTCCTTCAAGTTGAGCTAGTTTTCCTATGGAGTCAAATGAGAGAGTGATAGAGCGAGTGAGAGGAGTAGAGGCACAGAGAGAGAGAGAGAGAGAGAGAGAGAGAGAGAGAGGGAGAGAGAGAATCTAAAGGATACTAAAAGAAATATAGCTCTACGCATGCCTATTAAAGTTAACCTTCAGATGAGCATGCTCTAGCTGATATATATATATATCGATCTAGCTATCAGTCCCATATATGTATATATATGCCCTTCTACATGTATATATCTGCTTGATAACCTGCAGGAGTGCAGTCTTGGGCTGAGAATTGCTTAACTTAATTGAGAGGCCGTAAATAGATGGGCTGCGATAAAGCGATTCATCAATTAATCGGAGAGATCAATGACAGCGAGTCCTTTCCCGATATTCCGATGCGTCTCACGCAGGGACATTTACAATTGTGACAATTTCTCACTCCCCATGATGCAAACTATGCGATTAATCAAATTTTGTAAAGCTCTCAATATGACAAAAGTGGAATTAATGATATACATGAGTATAGACCACATGCCACTCCACTTGTCGAAGCAGGCAGATCGAAAGGCAAAGAAAAAGGCAAAAGGCAAAAGGGACTGAAAACTGAAAACTGAAAACAACAAATCATCAATTGACAAATCGATGCGCATCACTAAAAACTCATTATTCCAATAACAGGACACAGCAAGCCACATTCTCAGCCTGAGCCGGGCCAAGAACTCTCAGGCAGCGGGCACATAACCATCATCGGCTGTCCGTCCGTCCGTCTGTCTGTCTATCTTACTGACTTCAACATCATCACCGCCTCCACCTCCACCTCCACCAGCACTGGGCACTGGGCACAGGCAGTCGTCGAGCAACATTTTCAAAATCGTCGCATTCGTCATCGTCATATCAGCCGCTCATCTTGTAGTTGAGTGCGAGAACAGTGGTCATTATCTGTTCAGATTTTGTTGCCTGCGTATTTGTGACGACAGACAGACAGTCAGACGGGCAGACGGAGGGACAGACAGGCAGAGCAAAAGGGCAGCTGTATGTATGGGCGACAAGAAGAGTGAAACAATTTTGTTGCTGACTGCAATCATTGCCAGGATCAGGGGCCGCAGCCTCGGCCACATATCGCATCAAGTGTAGGCAAGTGAAGAGGAGTGAAGAGCTGAGTTAAATCCACTTTGCCTCATTCGTAATTTAGCAGGTTAATGGCTAAAGGAGGCAACCCAAACTGAAGCTGGAGCTGGAGCTGGAGCTGAGGGCGACAGGCGTTGTCCAAAACGATGGCCACAAGGAGCGAAATATGAAAAAACGCCAGAAAGAGAGAGAGAGAGAGAGAGAGAGAGAGAAAGGACAAGAAGAAGAACGCAGCCCCAAACTAGAACTGAACAATGGTTGCGTTGTGGTTCGATAAAAATGGCCTCAGACCTCGGGACAGTTGAGTTGAGCTCAGTTCAGTTCAGTTCAGCTCAGTTCGGCTCGGCTCGGCTCAGTCTGCAATCTGTTGAAGTCTTCGTTCTCGCTCTCTCTCTCTCTCTCTCTCTGTTTCAGTTTAGTTTAGCTGGTCTGTCCATCTGGGCGCCCCGTCTGCCAGCCTGTCCATCCATCTATCCATCGAGCCAGAGCCAGAGCCCGAGCCACAGCCACAGCCACAGCCAGAGCCACATACATTATTCCAATTCTGATGGTCATCATCTTTATCATTAACTTTTTGCCATCGACGATAATGCCCGTGTGCCGGCCAGTCCCATGCCATGCGTACCGCAACGCCCCCGTTACCAAAGCAACCTGCTCTGCCCCCAGCCCCTCCCCACACACACACACACACACACGCAGAAGAGACTCACGCTCTCTCGAGTCGACAATGGCGCAGAGTGAATTAAAAATACGAAAATGAAAATAAATCATCATCAGAGACGCATGTCAAATTCATCTCTTGACTGCGTGCGCTGCGGCTGAGATTCAGATTGAGATTTGAGGCTGCTGCTGCTGCTGCTGCTGAGGCGGCGGCGACTGCGACTGCGACTCAGATTGACTTTGTCTCTGTCGCTGACTCTGCCTCCGCCTCTGTCTCTCATTCTCTCCCTTCCTCTGCCCGTCCTTGTCCCTGTCTGCATGTTGAGCTATGTCATTCAAAATGTAACATGATAAAAATAATTAAGGCAACAGCCTCAGCCACAGCACAGCACAGGAGTCTCTGGAATTTACTTTGCTTAATATTCGCATACCATTATGATCCAATCAGATCTGCATAATTACCTAAGCGCACATGCTAAAGAAAAGGCAAATAAATTTTCCTGCCCAGAGAGTCGTTGCGGTATCCTCAAATGATTGGCAATATGCGAAACGAAAATATCTGATTAGATTGAGGAGCTTAAGCGACTTAGTTGGGATTATTCTGCACTCTGTCTGTGGAATAGGTCCGATCTCGAATACCATAACTGCTAGAGACTTCAAATTTGAATACTCAATTTTTGTATATATTCTACACGATATCTTCATTCAGTTTGATTAATAATAGTTATGATTATGGATTAGAGAGGAGAAACTAGGAACTGCAACTTTAGCTTCAAGTAAGACTGCTCTAGTCGGGAGTGCCTGACTTGGAAATACCTACTACTACTACTATTTTTTGGTTGCCTAAGCCTGCTGAGGCTGCCTGGACTGGCTGAGCCTGCCTAGACTCGCAAATCCTACATAGATCTTCATGTGCTTTAGTATGGCATCCTTACTATATGAACTTTCTCTATCAAGTAGTCAGCTTTAGCTGTCATAAAGTACTATAAATTGATTAAATAAGTATGAACTCTTCTCGAAATCATAGCTTATACTTATGTTCCCCTCATTACACTATCATAAGTCTGGCTTTGTTGCCAGCGACACATTGTCAACTCGCATAAATCATTCATCATGCTGCACATGGCCCTTGGACACTGACTATAAACCTGTCCGTCCTGGTTAAACGGTGTGAAAAGCCGAAGCGATCTAGTCAATTGCCCAACTGTTGGTGTTTCGGGCCACTCCATGCCGGAGAGGGCGACAACGCACGCACACACACGTCCTGCCGAGATGTGTCAAACGTTTTATGTGGTAATTACCTGAGCCCAATCTCCAATCCACAATCTAACCCAATGTGAACCGAAAAACCGTGCCACCAAAACTGAGCAACCTAATCGGCTTAGAGTCAGTAGCGTTAAGCTGATGCTGATGCCGATGCCGATGCCGATGCCGTGTGGTTGCTCTTGCCATTGTCAAACATGAACAAAGTGAGTGGAGTATGACTAGAGGATACGCTACAAGAATTACTATAGATAACTAGATCTTTACTTTAGTAATTCGCTTTGCAACTTCAAATAGCTGCACAGGGACTTTAATAACTATATATTATAGATTGAATATGTATTAAGAATTCATACATAGATCATTAAGCCTCCTACCCGTCTCAAGTCTCACTTGGAATGAGCATACCCACGCTGTGCACAGGGTATGCGCAGCTTGGCCACAAACAATTTATTGTCAAGAAACGCGTTGGTCCACGGTTGACAGACGCTCGACTATGGGACAATGGGTCGTCGTGTAATCAATCAAAATTAGTTGTGACTTAGAGAAGCAGAAGCACAGTAGTGCATATTGTGACAAACCGGCGAGTTGGCGGCCAGCAGAAGCGCAGAGGGCATTAAGCCAACAAGCCAACAGGCCAACAGGCCAAATGCCATTGGCATGGCCAAGTATGTATGGTAAGTAAGGCATTCAAATTTCAATTATGATTGACAAAAAGCTAGACTGGCTAATGGAAGCTATGTGGAAACACATACTGATGCACCTCTCCCGCTCTCCCTCTCCCTCTCTCTGTGTATGGCAATGCCTGTGCTGCTTATCCAGATGCAGATAAAGTCGACGGCGACTCGCAACCAGCAATCAAGGCGCTTAATAATAACAAGCTCCAGCTCCAGCCCCAACCCCCAGCCAACGGGCAATTGCCAGCGCCCTCGACTCTGCCAAGTTCTTAAATCCAATCCCAATCCCAATCCCAGTCCCAGTTCCAACTCCAATTCCAATCCTGCGATACAGCTGACAGCTGCGTGAAGAGCGACAGCCTTGCGATTCCCACAATTTCGAGCAAAAGTTTTGTCAGTGATTTTCCCTTTTATTTTTGGGTTTTTTTTCTCTCGGTTTTTTGACTTTCGCACTTGAGTGAGCCCACAGGACTTAGCGCAGGAGGGCAACTGTCGCTTATCGCCATCGCCAGCAAGATAGTTGGTCAATTCGACCGCAAAAGAAAGTTGGTCAACGGCAATTGTAGCTATTGGAATGTGAGCTAATGTGGCTTGGCTAACGTTTGAGGATTGTGAAGGCTGATGAAGCTAAGTTGACTTTACTACATTAGAGGATTGAGCTTCATTAGGAATTGAGCTATGTGAGCCTATGAAGTTTTCAGCCCAGGTCTTATGGGACAGATAGCTTGCTCCAGCTTGTCGAGCATCTCAGTAAGCTATGACTTTTTATTTTTCCTTCAAAGATCAAGCTATATATCTGTCTAAGGTTATGTTTTTCTTAAAGAAGATCAGTTTTGTGGCCTACTTAAAAAATTTGGTAACTGTGGCTGCCAAATTGTTCGAGATATTCACAACTGGGTCTGGGTCTGATCAACAATTTTGATGAACATTTTTGAAAGCTTTTTTTGAAAAATCTTCAAAAAATATTTGCTAAAATCTAGCAAAATTCAATTTAATTTTATTTTAAGGAGCATGAAGCAGAGCTCAACAGAAAATAAAATTTGAGACTATAGCTTGAAGGATATAGAACATATTGAATATTTAAGGAGGATGCGCTATGCTGATGGGGTTAGTCGATGCTAAAGCATGTTGATGTAGTTATGGAGATATGTAGATAAGCATATGAATAAAGACAGATCTATAATGAAAACATTTATGCAAAACAATCTCGAATGGTTTAATCAGCATCTACTTGATATAGAAATCTTATCCATAGAACATACATACGAAGACCTAGTATGATATAATCTTATATGAACTTATGGTATATGGTAAGTATCAGCAGATAATAACAATTCACACTTATATCTATAAGAAACCAGGTCTTTAACCAAAGTGAATCACATATATATATATATAGGCTTGCAAATACCCTAGCATTAGTTGAGTCTCTCGACCACTTTGTGGGGTCTGCGCATCGAGTGACCTTGCGTAATGCCAAATTGACAGCAGCCACAAACGGCAGCAGCAAATGACACAACAACAACAGATGGGGAGAGTCGTTAAAAGGATGAAGAAGAAGAGGAAGAAAAGAAATGGATATTTAAAAAAAAAAAGACAGAAAAAGAAACACAAACGGAGAAGAGCAACAAAAGTTCTCAGGTAACCAATGGATTGGTTCGAGTTAGTGATTGCAGAGTTTAATAGCCGCATTATTACAGCCAAACAGATCCATGCAAAAGCCATAAAAAAAGAAGCTGAGACCTCGGCTGCGGCTGCGGCTGAGGCTGCAGCACGTTCGCGTTGCTCAGTTGTTGCCTTGCCCCAAACAGCGGCAGTTGCAACTGCAACATTAATGCGCTGCAAGTTAATGAATATTGTGTTTCATAGCCAGGCATGCCGAGTCGAGCCTTTAACAGCTTCCGACTGGAATCCGTTTTTCGACTGCAGCTCAATAGAAAGGGAGAGAGCAAAGCAGAGAGAGAGAGAGAGAGATGGCTGCAATCTGTTGGCAGCTTGTGCTTATGCTTATAGATCGAATGAGCCGCTGACGCCCGTGGAAGGTCGTGCACGCCATCAACAGATCAGAGCACGACACACTTGCGCCTATGCCAAGCGCCGTCCTCAGCTCCAGAGCCAAGTGTAGGCGTAATTGTTTTATGTTGCGCGCTTCGCTACAGTCAGAGCGCGAGAGGGAGAGAGAGCTACGAGCTGGAAGCTCTTGGAAGCTGGCTTCAGCCTGGGCTTGGCTTCGTTCCAGAAGCAGCATGCCTTTTAAATTGCCCGACCGTACCGCCTACCCAGCCATGGCAACGGCAACGGCAATGGCAACGGCAACGCCAACGCCATCAAATGGCTGCAAGTTGCACTTGACTCGCGCCGCATCGAGGCGTCCCTTTGGCCCAATGAGCGCATTTTCAATTTTATGCTAATTAGTTTGGATGCAACTGCAGCCAGCCGCTGGGCCCAGGTGCGAGCGCCCGCAGTGGCCAGCCGCCGCGCCATTCACGACGCCATGAATGAAATGGGCCACAACTGCCGCTGTCCCACATCCAAAAAGGATTCACCATTGAGGTATCTTGTCTGAAATCTATTTGGATCTTTGATTTTGATATGGATCTAGCTAAGTGGAACACTGTTGAAGAAGCTGAGGATCGATTGAGACTCTAGTTATAGAAAGTGACTCATGAGTAGAGATCAGTATGTGAAGGGGGACTCTCAAGGATCTAAAGGACTTTCTTGCTTACTTTTTACTTTCAATTTACAGAGAGATCTGCTTAAGGATAGGTGGAGAGGTTCCATATAGACACAACAGTGAGAGCAGAGAAGAAGAGATAGGACTTAGAGAGAGAATTTGATATAGAGAGAGTTAGAGGGATATAGATAGACAGAGAGATAGATAGAGATAGTTAAAAGGACAATGATAAGTTTGGGTACAGAGAGAGATAGGGCAGCTATGAAGAGGGAGAAAAGAAGAGCAATAGAGGGAGATATTGGGAGAGAGAGAGACATTGAGGAAAAGAGGGAGGCAGAGAGGGAGGAAGATAAAGAAAGAGAAATGGGAAGAAATATAAAGAGAGATGCAGAATAGGTGAAAGGGCAAGGAAAAAGAGAAGAAGATACAATAGATAGCTTGAGGAATACAGAAAGAGAGCTAGGGAATGTATGGAGAGAGATGAGAGAGAGAGAGACGTAGCAATTTTCTCGCTTTCTCTTTTAATGAGATTGTAGTCCTTAGATTTATATATGTATATATATCATTTTGGTATCAGTAAGGCTCTCTCTAGTATTAGAGTATAAGAGTATAAGAGTATAAGAGTATAAGAGTATAAGAGTATAAGAGTATAAGAGTATAAGAGTATTAGAGTATAAGAGTATTAGAGTATTAGAGTATTAGAGTATTAGAGTATAAGAGTATTAGAGTATAAGAGTATTAGAGTATTAGAGTATTAAAGTATTAGAGTATTAGAGTATTAGAGTATTAGAGTATTAGAGTATTAGAGTATTAGAGTATTAGAGTATTAGAGTATTAGAGTATTAGAGTATAAGAGTATTAGAGTATAAGAGTATAAGAGTATAAGAGTATAACAGTATTAGAGTATTAGAGTATTAGAGTATTAGAGTATTAGAGTATTAGAGTATTAGAGTATTAGAGTATTAGAGTATTAGAGTATTAGAGTATTAGAGTATTAGAGTATTAGAGTATTAGAGTATTAGAGTATTAGAGTATTAGAGTATTAGAGTATAAGAGTATAAGAGTATAAGAGTATAAGAGTATAAGAGTATAAGAGTATTAGAGTATTAGAGTATTAGAGTATAAGAGTATAAGAGTATAAGAGTATAAGAGTATAAGAGTATAAGAGTATAAGAGTATTAGAGTATTAGAGTATAAGAGTATTAGAGTATTAGAGTATTAGAGTATAAGAGTATTAGAGTATAAGAGTATAAGAGTATTAGAGTATTAGAGAGAGCGTTGCTGAGCCTCAAGCTAGAATCAAAGCTCTGATAAAGCTCTAGCTCAATAGCCAGCCAAGCATAGACACCCCACTGGGTGTCACTAATATGCCCTCTCGGCACTGACAGAACAGGGTATGTAATTTGAATTAAATAATTAGTGCATAATGTATATAGAGTGCCAGGTATTACTTTTCGGCTTGATTAGCGGCGATTGCTGCAGCTGCGTATGGAAATGAGCCAGAGAAGTGCAAGAAGAAGAAGAAGGAGGAGAAGGAGGAGAAGAGGAGCAAGAACAAGAACCAGAAGCAGAAGAACGGCGAGAGATTTCATGAGAATACAGTCCATATTGCGCTGCGAAGGCCCAAAGCAATTGCAACTTTAATTGAACCCAATGAAAATTATGGACAAGCAAATTTTCCCACAGATTGCCAAAGGTTTAACGATATTTTGCGTTGTTTTTTGTTTTTTTTTTGTTTTTTTTTTTTTTTTGTTTTCGAACATAATGAGCCTTTAAGTCAAACGTAGACCTGACAGCTTCAATGGCTTAAACGTAGCACAGAAGCTGCAACTAACCACAAATCACAATAACACCCATGCCACACACACACACACACAGAGAGAGGGAGAGTCAGGTGTGTGTGTGTGTGTGGATGTGGAAGGGAACGCATAATCATTATCACTCAAATTGGGGGCCCCCTTGTGTGTGTCTGCCCGATCCAAAGACCAATTATATATCAAAACCCAAAGAGAGAGAGAGAGAGAGAGGGTGGGAGAGGGAGAGAGAGAGTGCATATGATCAGCATATTCGCATATGCATATGAGCTGCTCCGGCACTTAAACGGTCTACAACCATGAAATGGGCAGAGCCCGGCATCGAAAATCCCAATTCCGAATACCGTAACTTAAGCCCATGAATTAAGCGGCCGCAGCTGATGATGATGAGAACCAAGCCAAAGCCAAAGCCAAAGCTCAAACCCAAAGCCAAAGCCAAAGCGATGTCCAGCGACGATGACCACCACGACTCAAGAGAGAAAGAGACAGGGAGAGCGACAGGGAGAGAGAGAGAGAGGTAGATGCATTCAGCTAGGCGGTACCAAATTTATAACTTAGATCACAAGCGAGGCTCTCATAGATCAGCAGCGCCTCAAGCTTAATAAGTGCATTCGCCTGAAGGCAAATTATAGACCACGAAGATGGTATTAGGCCAAAGAAACAGTCAGGTAGACTATATAGACTCCATTTGATAAGACTTTTTGGCTTGACAAATCATATATAGAAATGAATAAAGTTACATATGCATTTACAGGACTATCATTCACTCCGATTTAAATTTCCTTTAAAGAAGGCAATTTGCCTGCCCTTCTTTGCAATTCTCATAAGCCCCAATAGACGCTATACAGCACTTTATTAAACAGCACATGTTATTTACTTAAATTTATATTTATTTAAATACGTGTATTTATTTAAATTCCACAATCTATATATACAAATCAGATCTATATCTATATCAAAATAGCCACTTCCACAACCATAATCACATACAGCAACCCCTTGCCAGCTTTAAGCTGCGCAGCACAGCGCATACACACACCTTTGCCAGCGCCATCTGCCGCAGCACTTGCACAACTACCATAAACCCAATGCACACACCACACATGCTTTAAAGCTGCACTTTAGCCTAGACACACACCACAGTGCTCGCACTCAACGCAACAGCTTACTCACCCAACGACGAACATCGCTCGAACCTAACGAGTCGAACGGCAACTGAACGAACTGCGACCGCTGTTAGTTAACAGGCAGATTGTTAGATTCAAAATACATGCGACTTTCGTGGTGAGCGGACGTGTTTTATTTTTTGTTTGTATTGTTGTTGATTTTGTTGCTCTGCTGCCCAAGTACTCGACGTTTGAGTACACCGCTTAGTGCGCGTCGTAGATTGTGTTTATTGTTGTGAGTACGTACTGCAAGCTGTTGTTGTTGTTGTTGTTGTCGTTTTGGTAATTGCCTGCCATACACACGCACACACACACACACACACACGCACAGCTCAAGTCAGTCATGAATTGGAATCGGTGCGCGCGCTCGTCTATGTGACTGTGTTTGTGTTGCATCTGCAACTGCAACTGTATTGTTGTATTTTCGTTACGGTAATATTCGTACGTACCTATTTTTTTTACTATCATATATACTTTTTTTTACCGTTTGTTGTTGTTGTAGTTATTAGAAATTGACGACAAGACACGCCAAATTAATAAACGTGAGACTCTGTGTGTCTGTGTGTGTGTGTGTGCTATTGTATATCTCTGTACATGTGTGTGTGTGTGTGTGTGTGTAGCTGTAGCTGCAGCCGTGCAT
Organism: Drosophila repleta; assembly: GCA_018903745.1. Taxonomy (NCBI): domain Eukaryota; kingdom Metazoa; phylum Arthropoda; class Insecta; order Diptera; family Drosophilidae; genus Drosophila; species Drosophila repleta. The sequence goes on along the minus strand of JAEIGN010000750.1, from coordinate 576,880 downwards.
CCGCAGCGGCGGCTGTGCTTAAGCAAGAGTTTTGAACGAGACCAAGTTGGATGATTCTTATTGGATTGTTGTGGTTGTTGCTCTTGCTGTTGCTATTGTTGTTGTTGTTGTTGCTGTTGCGTTGCCGGTGAATGAACCCAGCCGAAAAAAAAACGCACAACGTACATACGCGCGCGTGTGTGTGAGAGAGACCACAAAATGGTGGTAGCAGATAGAAGAGCATTAAACATTTCTCGAAATATTAACCCAACTGTGCACAACGGCATAAAGCCAACAACACCAGCAACAACAACAGCGGCGAAAGGGAAGTAAGAAGTTAAAAGCCAAACGAGCAAAAGCGTTCGTTCGCCGCTTTGTTTAATGTCTTTTTCTTCACAGTTTTTGTTGCTTTAACTTTAACAGCGCCAAACAATTATCATTTACATACAATCTGTCCAATTAGAACTCACACACACACATACTGTTATCTTATCAGCAATAATCTTTTGCAATCTGCTGGCAACACGAAAAAAAATACACCTCAAAACAGCTGCCTGCGAAATTGGCTGACTAACTAAAGCTGCACAGATACATATACATATGAACATGCACATGCATGCATATATGTATAACAGAAGTGTTATATACAAGCATGTAGATTTACATAGCTGCATGCTAACATGCATTACTCACAGTTTTGTTGTTGTTTTTTACTTCTTCTTCTTCTTCTTTTTCTGCGTGTGCCATATCCGATAGCCGATACCGGTTTAAGGTCTTAAGGATTCGCAACTCGATTCGCTGAAAGCGGGGTGCGCCAAAAAGTGCTCTGCCTCTCTCTCTCTCTCTCTCTCACGCTGCCGCTGCCTGCAGCTTGTCTTCGTCTGCTGCGTCTTCTGCTTCGGCTTCTACAGCTGCCAGCGCTCAGTGCTGCTGAGTGTATGCTAAGAAAAGGCTAAACAATTAGCAAAGTTAGCATGCTAAAGGGTATGCTAAAAGGGGCTAAATTGTTGAACGTAAGCGCAAAAAAAAGGCTAAGGCAATTGCTTGTGCAATCAAATAAAAGAAAGTGAATTTATTTGCTTATAATATTGACATCATTCTATATACATTTACATACATATATACAAGTTCGATAACTAAATAAGTGAGATATCAGAGTAATATACATATATTTATGACTTAGTGTGCAGTTCAGGCAACGTCAGCAAATTTAAAGCTACTTTTGGCTGAATCGAAGTAGGTATTTTGGCTAACAAAATATAAAAAATACTTTCAAAACTTCCACATATTATGAAAAAGCTTTACAACAAAAATGAATAAATAATAAAAGTGTTGAGCTAAGCAAATATAGCGGAATTCATAAGAAATATAATATATAAATTTAGCATATAATATAATATGAGCTGAAAAATGGAAAAGGAAAAAGCTTTTCAAAGGCTAAGCTAAGAGATGAGAAAGAGAAGCATTTATAAAACTATTAAATTAAATAAATATTAGAGAATTTATTATTTCGTTTTTTATATTGTAAAGCCAAAAACTATAAATTTAGTGCTGTAACTCATAAACAAGCTAAATATGACTCATTGACAAATAGTCTACTAGAAAAGTAGCTAAAGCAGCTCTTTTAGCTTATAGCTTGTAGCCAACTGAGCATCACTGCGTAGTCGGTGCGCTCGCTTGGCTCAGTGCACACGAAACAGTTAAAAGTTCAGGCTTCAAAATTAAAGTTCGCTCCGGTCACATGAGAATGCTGTGAACACAGCTGTACTGGGCGAGCTCCAAAAACAAAATAATGCTCCGGAATACTACGAATCGAAAGCGCCTTCCTTATCACACTGTCAAGGTGAATCTGGCTATGTAATCTAAGTGGTTCACACTCTGCCAGCTGTATGTCTGTGTGTGTATATAGATACATATGTCGCATACAAAACAAATTATGATTTATGGGCAAGGCAAAGGCAAAGGCAATTGCTAACCTTCTATATAGGTACATACATATATACATATACATATATATAGGGGCACGTATGTGCTTGAATTTAGTGTCGACTTCAGTTACATAGAACTGTGCACATAAATTTGACTAAAAAAGCGCTAAATTGCCGGCAAAAGTCACACACAGCGTTTTCTTTATACATTTTTGTAGCTCTTTTTGGCTGCTTCTTCTTTGGCTCTTTTCTTCTTCATTTTGTCCATTGTTCAGCTTTTTTTTTTGTTTTTGTTACTTCTGAAAATCTTGCATAACTACAAAGGTACACACAGTGGGTAAAAAATGGTATACAGCAGAAAGAAAAAAATAATAATTATTATTATAATATGGGGAAGGGGGGTAGAGGCAGTCAGGCAGGCAGGCAGGCACAAAAATCAAATAAGCCAGCCGTGAGCTTTGTGACTGCGTGTGTGTGTGTATGTGTGTGTGTGTGTGTAATCAGTGTGAAACTATCTCGGTGTGCGTGTGTGTAGTTCATATGAGTTTGGTGTCTGGGCGGCTGCTGTAATCATTAAAGCCGGCGCCCATAGGCAGCTACCGAGGCACATACACACATACACTAATTAACATATGTATATACATATATACATACATATTCATATATATGTACATATGTATATTAACTGATATACAAAACGCTGTGTGCAAGCATCTGTATAATCGCAATTGCCAGCGATATCTGGCTACCTTCTACACACATGTAATACACACATATAATATATATATAGTACCCAAAAGCCAGACAGAGTTCACTATGGCGCATGGGGGTAGTGTATAGGCCGCAAGGGGTGGGGCCAAGTGGCGGGGCAAACACTTCATAAAGCTGGGTTAGTAGTTCACCTGTTGATTGCATTGCAGCTCGCGACCGCACAGTGAGTGAAATTTGATACATCCACACACACACACACAGACACGTGTACAAACTCACTGAATTATCAATTTAACGGCTCTTTTGCAACTGCAATTGCACAAGAGAGGAGAGGGACAGGCCGGAAGAGCGGCAGACAGAGCGAAACAACTTTAGACTGAGCTAAGAGTGGACTGTGACGTCATGCACAGTGGGGCCAAGCGCAGATAGAGCTCGAACTAGATAAAAGGCTAGATATACTAGAGAATATATATCATATGTATATATGTGATAATATAAAAAAATACTCAAAAGTCCCAAAGTTCCTTCAAAAAATATAACTTTCCATATTAAAAATAAATTTCTTATCAAAATATCACCCATAAGTCGCTATGATAGAGTAGCCCAGTATGTAAGGCATGCTTAGTCTAGGAAATGTCAACTATATACATGCATATATAACTATAAGTTATAGTATATGCCTCAAGCTGGTGTTGATCGATGATTTGTCTGACAGCCATATGATATAGTGTTTCGATCTATAAACTAATTGCATAGGCATCGCATCGACTAACAGACGTCTTCGGATATTGATCATTACTATACATATACTATATAGTATATATATGTAAGTAATTTAATATCTCAATATATATGCATATATGGTCGCAGATATCGTCCGTCTTCCACGCACTGCACAGTGGGCACATGATGACGTGACCAACTTGCTGCTGGCTAATCACTGAAATGTCTCCATTTATGGTGGGGCCATTAAATCAATCAATATCTCATCACTCGACAGTCCGCTAAAAAGTTGCCACTAAATATTGGAGACGTTCGAGCCGTTCTAACTTTTTGATGGGTCCCTGACATTGTCACGAATCTCTCAAAGTCACAGTTAATGCGAAACATGTTGAGTTATGAAGCCAGGCACAGTGGTTCGAAAGTAGCCGAAAAGTTAAGATCCATAGCAAATCAAGGCAGTAGTCGTAATACCCATGCCCAGTATAGCTCTCCCTCTCTCTTAATAATGCATAACGCCCAGCTGGTCTTATAGACACTGTCTAGTCACATAACTGAACTATCAGCTATATGCCGCATTCCACACGTTTCGAACTCGAATTGCATATGTTTCATAGTCATTTCTCTAAGCTATACCATATAGAGTTTATCTCCAAATATTACCCAATTTCTCATGTAGTTCTGCTCTAGTCTTACATGCAAATTGAGTTGGATTTGGGTGTTCCACTAATTTCTCAATTGAACTTAATTAAAAGTGCATCGTAGGCAATGCAGTTATCTACGTATTTCTCGAGAAATTCTAATTGCATATATAGTCTAGTCTATACTAGAGTCGGATAAGCTGAGATATGTACTACAGTCTACGTTCGGATAAGCTTAGGTATATGGATAAAGGTATATCTATACTACAGTCTATATTTGGATAAACTAAGATAGTTGGATTCATTCAACATTCATAAAACCCAAGTTATCTGGATAAAGGCTATCTATACTAATAGTTACATCAAGATAAGTTTAGATATTTGGATAAAGTCTATACAGAGCAATGTCTACATTCAGAAGAGCTACAATATGTGGATAAAATTTATCTCTACTTATGTCTGTATTCAGATAAATTTATATGTTTGAATAAAGTCTATCTATACTCTAGTCTATATTCGGCTAATTTAACATGCTCGGATAAAGTCTATCCATATTTATGTCCGCATTAACTTACGTAAAGATATTCGGATAAAGACTATCTATACTAATGTCCACATTCAGATAATTTCAGACTTATAGATAAAGTAAATCAAAAATAATGTTGACATTCAGATAAGTTGGGCTCTCCGGATAATGTTTATCTATATCTATACTCAGTTAAGTTTATCTATTAAGAGTCTATCCACCTATAGGACACTTCCATTATCTATTTGGATAAGGTGATAGACCGTACTATTCAACTTACATTCACTTAAGTTCCGATATTCCTCTTATCTATTTACATATTCTACTTATCCGATAAGCCAAGCCCAGCCCTCTCCGGCACGAGCTCTTCTATCTCTGCCGCATATAATAATCAATTTTTCCGCTATTTGTACGATTTGTAATGTGAGAAGCTCGTAAACAATGGAGCTCTGAATCCACATTCGCAATGGCATTCTGGGGGCATGCTTAAATTCATGAGGTCTGCTTGTCTGGCTTTCGGTTTCGCAATTTCGGTCTCAATTTTCTGCAGCGCGTTTGTGGCTAATCGAATTACCTTAAACAATATCGAAGACGGTTTCATTCATAACTGCAATGCGCAAACAAACAGTTCGAGTGCTCACTGTGGCTAGGCGAGGCGAGTGCAACGACGTTTTAGTGGGTCAATTTCGGAAGGGGGCTGGGCTTGGGGATGGGGGCATTAGAATGGCGTCATCTTTTAACAATTAATCGATGCCAAGAATTAAGTAATCGCAATTGACTTAAATTTGCTGCAATTGCCATGAGGTATATGAGTCTGTATGTCCATATATGGGCATCCACATACGTATATACATATGTATATTTGTCTAGTTGTAAGTCGGCTGGAATATTGGATAGTAAGGTCAATAGATGACGTATGCACAATGCGCAATTAGAGATTCATTCGACTCAGTGCACAGATTGAGCAGAGCCATAGACATGTGCATATCATTATAAATATGAAACAGCAGCCGAGGCATGACTATCTAATACCCTGCAAATTGAGTGTTTCTTGTTTAGAGAGTTGCAGGCATCAAAATATATCTTAGATATGACATAGCATGCAAGAGTATGATAAATGTGAATAGAAATGAGATGAAATGGCATGGCACGACTAGAAGATACCCTATAAATGGAGTAACTCAAGTTGTTTATAGAAGTACTGAGATATTTGAAATGCGAAATAGAATCCAAGCATGTGATCAATATGAAATGACAACAAAAGAATGCCACGACTAGAATATACCCTGTAAATTCAGTTACTCAAATTGCTAAACGAGAGAAAGACTGCAGAATATATCATGTATATCAAATAGTATCAAACTATAATTGAAATAGCATCGAAGAAAATGACACGACTAGCAGATACCCTATAAACAGTGTTTACATATAGAAAAACTGTTCAAATATTTGAGAAATCAGATGAGCAGCCAACTCCACTATAGAAATGAAATGCAAACAACAACATTGCACGACTAGAAGATACTCTATAAATTTACTATATAAACTATTTGGCTAGTTCAAAAGCTCAATAATAAGCATCACAGGGTATCGCCGCAGCACGTCATATCTATGCCAACTAAATTCAAAAAATATCTTGGGCATTTCTCGGGCATGGTCGTAAATAAAAAACCAAACACTTGAGCCGGCTGGGCGCTTTAAGTAGCACTGAGTACTGGGCGAACGGAGATCAAACAGAAGAGGGAAAAAAAAAACACGCAAATAGACGGGAACTGCGAGAGACCAAGCTACTTGGACAGTCAAAGATACATTCGGCCAGTCCGGGAGATACAAAGATACAGAGATACTGAGATACTTGAAAGTGTTGCGCAATTTATTGTGCGTGCGCACCAGATACACACACACACACACACCACACACATACATAGAGAGTTGATAAAGTACGCACTGTGCGTAGCGCACACGTAATCACGAAGTTTTTTGCCTGACTTCAAATTGAATTTCACATCGAATTGGAATGCCCGCTAACAGTCCAATTGGAACACAAGTCACGAGGGCTCAGCACGGCAGAGCGACGCAGCGGTTCTCTAATCAGAGCCTCAAGCAGATACTAAAAGAATTGTACAAGTGCTTTTTTTTCGGTTTTGAATTGGTTTTTGCTCTTGCCTTCCCCCTCTCCCCCATTTGCTTCTAAGTAACTCTTGGCCTTGCCGTCGAGCCAACTGAGTTTATGGGATCAGCGCGTCGAGTAACTAACGTTTAAATATTTTGAGGAAACGAAAACCAGTTTTCTAAATGCGCTTCGTGCTTGAAGCTCTGAAGTTCACTTGAGCAATTTCTCAAAAGGCAGCACAGGCAAAATACAAAAAAATGAGATAGAGAAGAAGAAGAAGAAGAGGAAGCAGAAGAGTGCGACGATCTGCCATTAGATACATCACTAATTATACCCTGTAAAGTGGGCAGAAGCAGTAAAAGAGAAATGCGGCCAGTCAAAGAAAGCAAAAACACAATTCAGCTGGGAGTGCTTACTCTTTTTTTGATTTGACTGCACAGATGCAGCACTGATTATACCCTGTAAACTGGGTCAATAGGGTTGCTGGCTTACTCAACTTTGTAGTAGAGTTGGGCGCGAATACCTTGTCTCTCTATAGGGGTTTATCTTTGTCTGATTTCCCTCTACAATAGCTGCAGCCCTAAATATACCCTGTAAAAAGAGCAAATAACAGAAATGAGGCTAGCTCACTCAGCTGTGTAGAAGAAATCATAAACACAATTAAGCTTGCCGCGTAACTCTGCCTCTATAATGAATATATGCCCAAATATACCCTGTAAAATGAGTGTAGACGTGGCTAGCTCAATGATTTTAGTAGCGGATAACACAATTAGCTGAGGAGAGTATGCGTTATCTCTATAATAGATATAGCATGTGCTTTTTTTTGGCTTTACAATAGATACTGCACTAAGTATACCCTGTAAATTGACGTCTGAAAGCAATCGATGATCAGAATAAGGCTAAGAAGGCTTAGACTATAATTTATGCCTTAAATATATATTTGAGTATACTAAAGCTGCAAGCTCATAGCTTACAATTAATCACTGTTTATCGATAGCAATGTTATCGATAGTTTTTATCATAGATATTTATGGATTGTACATTCTTCATATAATCTTCTCTTTTACTTTTACTACTTTATTTAATTTTCCATATACATAGGGTATTTGCCAGCCTATCAACCTTTGCCTTTCTACTTGCAATATCATGTATCGTCTAACCCAAACGGGATTTACCTCTTTCGGAAAGCAACAGCAACAAAACAGCGAATCACGAATAATCACATAAAAACATAATTATTGATTGGAAGCGTAGCGTCGCCCTCCCTCTCTCTCTCTCCCTGTCTCTCTCTCTCTCTCTCTCTCTCTCTCTCTCTCTCTCTGGCTATGTCTAGATATGGGCTTTATGGCCAGCTCAATGCCCCGACAAGGTTTCTCAATCTTTATGCAAGCCATATGAAATTTTGCCAACTCAACTGTGGATAGAAATTAATGTACAGAATAATTGGCAGTGCAGAGACTGAAGAGGTAATAGCAATAGATGAGAGAGTGCGGAGGGAGGGAGGGAGAGAGAGAAAGAAGTAGAAGAAGTACTTTCCAAATGAGTTAGGGAACATATATGGATCGTTGGGGTTGAGTGGAGCTATGTGACCTTTATAGATACAAATGTATCTACGACTTGTAAGGTATGCGAAGCTGCAAAGGCTGTACGGGTCTGATGGATGATAAGGGCTATACGGAGTAGAAGGAATGGGGGCTATATAGGCTACATTGGATATATGAACCGAAGGACTATATGAGCTGTAAGAACTGTAAGAACTCTATGGTCTATACTGACGGAACTTGAGCTCTCAGTCTATACAGCTGTACGGCGTAGGAGCTTTACGGGCTCTAAGACTAACTGGACTCTATGTAACCTTCTTGGGGCATTCTCAGTCTGTAAGCTTCGGAGGCTACACTCGTGCTATATAGGCTATACTGGCCTGCACGTACGGGCCAGCACAGGCTGCACGGACTGCTCGGGCTGGGCTGTGGGGGGGGCATGTGTTTGCCTTTATTGAGGTCGATTGTTCATTTATCGTCAATGTCAGTCATCAGTTGGGCTGGCTTGGCGCGTGTTTTGTTGTCTTTACACATTCCCTTGCGTGTGTGTTTCTGTTGCTTCTTTTCGCTTTTTGTTTACGTGGAGTGTGGGGGGACGTTTATATTACAAATGAAGAAGAGCCAAGTGCACGGACGGGATCTGGGCTACTCCGGCGAGGCGGCAAGAAAGAAATGTAATTTAGGTGTTTCTCAATACAAACAGCTGGAGTTTTGGCCATTTGCAGTCTGCGATAAACACGCAATTAGCGCTAGATATATGTTTAGAGAGAGAGAGAGAGTGAGAGAGAGAGAAATGAGATGAGTTGAGAGAAGCTGCAGTGGAATCGATAAAGCTTGTCTAGACTACCCTTGGCTGCCTTTTTTTGGCAGGACTCTTGTGCTGCAGTTTGATGGCCAGCGTCTGGCCAAGATACGTATCTAAGCATGATCCACATAACAGCATACACATACATATACAATATATATGCCTGTGCGTATCTTATCTGCAAGTTGTCGCATAAATCTTCTCGGGCCACAGCCCATTGAGTTTATGGCGCCGCGTCTCAATTCTATAAATCATTCCCAATTGTCGTCTGCCTGAAAAGATAAAAGACTCTCTCTCTCTCTCTCGTCTGGAAGCCCTAAAGAACTCAGCGCAACTGAAGTTAACATAAACCAAAAAAAAATCATTAGACGTAATTATTGCCTAATGAAATGTTAAATATTTGAAAATTTTTGATTTCTTCATCTGTTGATAATGGCGCAAAGGCCAAATGACGTCGATTGTGTGGCATTGGGCTGTGGTTCAGTTGGAGTTAATTTCTGACGGCTGTTCGGAAAGTATTTGCTTTGTGGGACACAAAGAGGCGAACGCCTTCGGAACGAGATTTCTTTATCTTTACAAAGCATCGATATCGGCTTGCAACACATGTTTGTTTATCTATACGTATATGGAGACAAGATAAAGAATACTTAAAAACTGTTTACAGGGAGAGAGAGGGGGAGATGGGGTGTGTGTGTGAGAGAGAGAGAGAGTGATAAACGTAGGCTGTGCAGTGTCCTTCTATATGCATAACAAGTCAATAACAGTCTAGAAACATTATTGGAGCTTATGAGAATTGCAAAGAAAGGCGCATATTTTGTATTACTCTTGTTTCTCCCCTATCACTACAAAAAGAAGCTATAAATAGTGTAAACATTGATTCTGACTGGTATATACATATATCCGAGAATACTATAAACCCCATTTACGGGCTTAACACTAATTAGCCAAAACTCGACATCTATAAAATATTTAATGCGAGCAAACACAAGAATTAATAATAATTTATATATTTACATACGTATATTTACGATTGCACTCAACATTCTTTTGATTTCTAAATATATCCATGGTGAATAACCCCACAAACCCCCGAAAAACCACATAATATTCCACATATATACATATATATATATATATATATATATATATATATATATATATATATATATATATATATATATATATATATATATATATATATATTATATATACCAATTCAACGAAATGAGAAATAGCAAAAACCAAACAATTTCGAAAAACATTTTCCAATTGCATTTCCAATCCAGAAAACACTTTTCCTGCGCCTATGCTTAGTTTTATATACATATATATATATTGCTCGTAGTTTCTCGGGGGATGTTAGTTAATAGACGTCGAGCAGGGGTGGATCGCACACATGTGCAGGGTCTAAGGTAAGGGTGGTGAATGTTGACCCCACGGCAAATGCTCGAAGCATTTCTCCATCAAATCGAAATACGCCGCAAAGGGTGGCATTCCGTTCTATGTGATTTCGCTAAGTTTTCTTTTGACTTCTTTTCTGGATATATATATATGTATATAAATATTTACGCTTGAAATCGCTTAGAGCTGGCCTGAAGGTTAGATACATGCGTAGGCGGATGTGGCGAACACCTGTCCCTCTTTGTTGTTATTGTTATTGGGGTTTGCGTAGATTAAACAGGGAAAATGTTTAGCTTAAGAGAAAAAGTTCATTAAGAACTTGCTGGAGATGTCAATAGTATAATTAGGTATATATATAGACATCCATATAGGACGTTGTCCATCTGGCTGACTGTTTATATAAGTGAATATTGAAGCCTATCCTAACTATATACAGCTGCTTTTTTAAATCGTTTTTATGTTAAAACATCGTATGGAATGGAAAGAAAATGTTAAGGGTCTTTCTATGCAATTCTCATTAGCTCTAGTGGTGCTCAGACGTGCCAATTTATATGTTTCTATATGAGCTATGTCTAGAAAAGGATTTGTAATTGCTAAGGAATCTTTCTCTATCATTTTCTCTCCATCTCTCTCTCTCTCTCTGTATCTCTCCCTTTCGTCCTTTCCTTTGTCTTTGTCTACTTCTTTTGCTCTTTCTGTGTCTCGTTTTTTCAGCTTTTCGCTCTTTTTCTCCCTCTTTCTCTTTCACTCTCTCCCTTTTTCGCTTTCACTCTCTCCCTCATTCTCTTAATCTCTCCCCCTATCTCTCTGCCTCCCAATTTTTTCTCTTTCTCGCCCTCTCTCCCATTTTTCCAATTACCGCCTTTCTATGCGATTTTCATTAGCTCTACCTCCCTCCTTCTATCTCCCTCTCTCTCTCTCTCGTTCATTCTCCCCATTTTTCCAATTACCGCCCTTCTATGTGATTTTCATGAACTCAATTAGCTTCAAGATATTAATGCCCTTTCAATACACTCTCTCTCTCTCTCTCTGTGTGTGTGTGTGTGTGTGTGTGTGTGTGCATGGGTGCATGTCACACATCTTCTAGGTAAACCCATAATTCTAGATACTTTTCGTACTCCATAGAAATGGATTAGCACAAAGGCCGCCAAATGGTTCGAGTGAAGCTTTCAATTTGCAATCGGCTGGCGATTTTGTGAGACAGACACTAAATGCGCAGCTAGTCGTATCAAGGTGCACTAGATATTTACAGCAAAGCATATAGAGAGAGAGAGGGAGAGGGAGGGAGAGGGGAGGAGAGTGAGGGAGGGAGGGAAAATGCAGCTAGAAGTCGGTCAGATTTGCATGCAAATTGGATGCAAGGCAATGTTTTTTTCTTTTTAAATGCCTCAAGCCGGTTAACAGCTGCATGCAAAGCAATGAACACAACCCCCCTTGCCACGCCCACCGCCCGCTGTACCCGGTGTCAGCTGTGTGTGTGTGTGTGTGTGTGTCAACCCCAAGGCAAGGCACGGGGCAATCTTCGTGTTGGACTATTGTCAACTCTGGCGTTAAATATGGGTGAAAAATATTGATTACATTGGTAAACGCAGGCCATTTGTGCTAGAGAGAGAGAGAGAGAGAGAGATGTATATGGGCATATATATGTATGTATATATAGCTTTTACATACATATGTAGATCATAATTCTGCATATGTTTAACCATATGCGCATTTCATTACCGCACAAAAGGTACGCGCAAAAGATTAGCTATCAACTGACCCAAATGCAAACACAGGCATATATATATATACATATATATATGCATATATATGTATATATACACCATGCACCTAGCTATATCTATAGCTATATCTACATATAACGTATTCAGTTCACTTATGCCTATGAGCCGGAAGAAATAATAATTATTTAGAAATTGCTTTGGGCTTCGGCTTTTGCTTTTTGCTTTTCGCTTTTTGTTTTTTTGCAATTTTTCACAATGCTTTGGCCATGCCCTAATGAACAATAATAAACGATTTGAACAGATTTGTGGCAAATACAACAATTTGCCAAGAAGTGAAGACGGCGTAGAGCCAGCGAGAAGTGCTCGACTGGCAGATACCCTAACAGCTGCGTGTGCCTTAGGCGGTATAAGATGGGAGCTAGATATAAAAAACAAAACTTATATATACATATATATATATACACATATATATATATATATATATATATATATATACACATATATATATATATATATGCATATATACAGCTCTTGATCTAGCTGAACGACTGTTCGTGTCATGTCGATTTAGCCTTGCTCAGCTGATGGGCTATAGCCTATAGCCCTGTCTGTATGAACGCAACGAGCTCAACAATTATGGGAGCTAGAGATATATATATATACATATTATATGCATATAACGTCTGTTAGCTAAGCCAATTACCAGCGGAATTCCCATTTTCAATGGAATTCACTTAGGGTCAGGCGTTTGCTTGCACAGATATTGTTCTACTTTCGCAGTTTACCTGAGACTGAGACGACGCTGCTCTGGCGCTGGCTCTGGCTCTGGCCATGACTGCCATGTGTCACAAAGGCGAGCACAGATGTCGCGAAAGATGGCAATTTTGTGGGCTATGCGAAGCAAGGTCTCAGCATGAAGTGGACAAAGAAGTTAGAGATTAGATAGATAGATAGATAGATATATTGAAAGATATATAGTAGAGATAAATAGTATAGTAGAGATAGATAGTATAGATAGATAGATAGATAGATATATAGTAGAGAGAGATAGTATAGTAGAGATAGATAGTATAGATAGTATAGATAGTATAGATAGATAGATAGATAGATAGTAGAGATAGATAGTATAGATAGTATAGATATATAGATAGATAGATAGATAGATAGATAGATAGATAGATAGATAGATAGATAGATAGATTAATAGATAGATAGATTAATAGATAGATAGATATATAGTAGAGATAGATAGTATAGTATAGATAGATAGATAGATAGATAGATAGATAGTAGAGATAGATAGTATAGATAGTATAGATATATAGATAGATAGATAGATAGATAGATAGATAGATAGATAGATTAATAGATAGATAGATTAATAGATAGATAGATATATAGTAGAGATAGATAGTATAGATAGATAGATAGATAGATAGATAGATAGATAGATAGATAGATAGATAGATAGATAGATAGATAGATAGATAGATAGATAGATAGATAGATAGATAGATAGATAGATAGATAGATTAATAGATAGATAGATTAATAGATAGATAGATATATAGTCGAGATAGATAGTATAGATAGATAGATAGATAGATAGATAGATAGATAGATAGATAGATAGATAGATAGATAGATAGATAGATAGATAGATAGATAGATAGATAGATATATAGTAGAGATAGATAGTATAGTATAGTATAGATAGATAGATAGATAGATAGATAAATAGATATATAGTAGAGATAGATAGTATAGTATAGTATAGATAGATAGATAGATAGATAGATATGTATATAGTACATATAGAAATAGACATATTGTATATATAGATAGGGAGATAGGAATTACAGTATGGATATATCTATATAATATATATAAATATATAGACAGATAGGTATTAGATTATAGATATAGATATATAGTATAGATTGATAGATGATAGATATACACTGATTCTCTGATATTTTAATATATGGATACATAGATTTACATAGATACCTCTCTTTATAGTATATAAAGTTAGTTTGAGCTAAAATCGATAAATATCGATTATTGCTTTTCCTTTTTCTCAGTCTTTGTAATATAGGGAAAATTTCTATATCTATATCTGTATCTATTCAAATGATTGAATCTACCATATATTTAAGAGAAATCTTGAATTTTATATATAGTAAATATATATAGATGGAGTCTATATAGCTTCAACTACTATCAAATTGCCTTAAGCTCTTTTCCCCAAAGATTTTAGAGCTGGAATCAAGATATAATATATATTAAACTGAGCATTTCTTTGCCTCTTTCTATCCATATCATCTATTATATCTACTGATCCAACTTCCAGTTACTATAGCCCCCTTTGTCTGCTCTCCCAACTTACAGATAGCAGAAGTTGCGCACAGCTAGAGGCGTGATGGAAACGCTGAGCGCTTGAAGCAGCCAAAGGAATACAAATTGCAAGTAAGTCCAGATATGGATATAGTAAGCTGGATCTTTATATGGTATATGTAATCTGATTCTTGTAGAATTTCTTGCGTGCAGTGGACTCGGCAACAATCTCAATGGTGGGCGGATATACGCAAGTGACTTCCAGCTATCTTCCACTCCAAATCCCTTCGTACTCCCCAGCCCCGTCCCCCTTAGGCAAAAGATGTCTGCTGACACAGTTGCCAGCGAGCGTAGCGTCCCGGCCAATGGAACTTTAAGCGATAGCGTAGAGCTGATAGAGTCTCTGGACGATGTCCAGTTGCTGATCGACAAGTCGAAGGTGTTCAACGATTATATAGTCGAGGAGGAGGCGGAGCCACTGAAGATCGTCGAGGCCAGTGATAAGCCGGAGAAGAGTCCGCCGGAGAAGGTGAAGAAGTGCGTCACATTCAATCCGAACGACGAGAAGATCCGAAAGTTCACCACAGGCGAACCGATTGTCGACCAGCAGAATCCCTTCAAGAACGGCCACATAGACACGGGCAGGAGGAAGACGCCGCCGCCGGTGCCCACCAAGCGGTCCACGCTCAGTGTACGGAAGACGGTGACGCAGCAGCTGCGGGAGCGCGAACGCGAAAAGGAGAAGGAGCGCGAGAAGCTGAAGGAGCGCGAGCTCGAGGAGAAGTCCCTCAAGGACAAGGAGCGGGAGCAGCTGAAGAACGAGGCGAACAACCGGAAGAAGGCACAGCAGCAACAGCAGCCGGCCGACGACTACGTAACCACCGAGGAGGTGCTCAAGCAATCGAAGTATGTGAAGACCTACATCAAGAATCCGGATGCGTATTTCGTCTACGATCCCACGGTGCTGGCGCGCCTCAAGTTCGAGGAGCTGCGCGACATAGCGGCCAAGGTGCCCAAGCGGAAGCAGCCCTGGCCCAGGGAGGCGGCCGCCAAGAAGCAGCCGGAGGCTAACGGCAAACCGAAGAGCGTGCCCACGTTCAAGAAGTGCTCCAAGCCCAACTATCCGGAGTTGGCCAACCTCAAGATACGCACGGGCACGGACACCAACGGCGTCTACTTCAATCCCGCCGAGGTGACCAAGAACGCCAAGCGATTCGACGAGCGCGTGAAGAAGCTGCAAATCAGCTCCGACGACGACCTCGACGAGATCGACGGTCCGCTCACCAAGAGCGAGTCCAGCGACGAGCTGAACCAGCCCGAGCAGAGTCCGGCCAAGATGACGGCCAACGGCAGTGGCCCGCCCACGGGCACCTTCACCAACACCATCAGCTCCGAGGAGTTCCAGGCGTACCTGGACCGCAAGGGTCTGGCGCTGATGCCCAGGCGGGAGCTGAACAGTCCCACGCCCAAGTCGACGCCCACAACGACGCCGACGCCGACGCCGACGGCGACGCCCACGCGTGCCACGGCCGAGGAGCGGCGCCAGCAGGTGGCCGAATCCCTGGCCGCCCTGCGCAAGAGCAACACCAAAAAGCTGTCCGTGCTGCAGCGGCTCTCGAACAGTCTCTTCGCCACGCGGCGCAAGACGACGCCCAAGGGCGTGGCGCCCGTGCCGCGCAGCGTCTACGGCGAGGGCGAGCCGCAACGGAAGCTGAGCACGCCCACGGAGATGCGACGGATACGGCTCGAGAGAGAGTCGCAGTCGCAGTCGCAGCCGCAGCCGCAGGCACAGCCCAGATCGAAGCCGCCGCTGGCGGAGACCAGGCTGGAGTCGGTGCCGTTCCAGCGGCACGCGGAGCGCCAGAGTCTGATACCACGGCGCGTCTCTCCGCCGGAGAGCAATTTGAGTCGCTTCAGCCGTGCCGCCTCGATGGATCGCAGCCAGATCAAGCAGCACAGCCGGCTGGAGAGCGTGGGCCAGCGCCGATCCGTGGCCTCCTGTCCGTCCGGCGAGCAGCCCATGGCGACGTCGACGCCCGTGCGCAAGGCGCCGCAGAGCAACCAGAACGAATGGGAGCAGCTGCGTGCGATCAAGGAGGTGACCGATCGACAGCTCTACAACAAGGTCAGACAGCAGCAACAGTTGCAGCAGCAGCAGCAGCAGCAGCAGCAACAGTTGCTGCTGCGGCAGCGGCAGCGGCAGAGCGAGGAGAACATCTACGAGCATCTGCAGTCGGGCTTTGTGCGCGGCTCCGTGCAGCGGAACACCTACGCCGGAGTCAGCGGACGTCAGCGTCAGCAACAGTTGCAGCAGCAACAGCAACAGTTGCCGCCGTCACAGCAGCAGCAACAGTTGCCCGCGCGCTGCCAGAGCGTCCTGGACGAGCTGATCACGCAGCCCGGCGGAGCGGCGGGCATGCGGCGCGGCTACGAGAGCGAGAACGAGACGCCAGTGGTGCTGCGGCGCAAGGACTCCAGGCGCATTGGCGGTCTACTGACGCGCGATGAGATCCTGGAGAAGGTCAAGGAGTTCTGCCGCAAGTCCATCAGCCGCACGCCGCTGCCCGCGGCCAAGATGCAGCCCATCTACGAGCGTCAGCAGCAGCAGCAGCTGCAGCAGCAGCAGCACAACGGCCACACGGCGGACATCTCGCCCGTATCGTACGCCTCCGTCGAGACGCACAAGCGTCCCGGCTCGCAGCTGAGTCTGGCCCGGCCGCAGGTGCCGCTGCGCGTCCAGAGTCTGCCCCGGTCGGCGGGACTCAGCAGCGCCTCGCCCATCTACGCGCACGTGAACAAGCGCAACAGCCTGATGTCGAACGACGGCTCCGAGGCGTATGTCTCCAGCCAGCAGCAGTCGCTGCTCACCCTCACGCCCACCGAGTACGTGCTCATCCAGACGGAGGAGGGCCTGCAGGCGGCCAAGCTGATCGACTACCACATGCAGCCGCAGTACATGCGCGCCAGTCCCCAGGGCTACGTGCGCATCGAGGAGCTGGCCATGGCCCAGCAGCAGCAGCAGCAGCAGCTGCAGTTGCAGAATGGGCGTGCCACGCCTCTCATACTGGATCGTGCCGGGCAGCAGACGAGCCAAATATACTGGACGCCGCAGCATCAGCGGCTCAATCAGCTGACGCTGCAGCAGAGTCCACGCATGTATCCGGTGCCGGCGCCCAGGCTGCATGTGCCCCAGAGCTACGTCCTGGCCAATGGCCAGCCGTATGCCACGGTTGTGCCGGCGCCAAGGAATCAGGCCAACAGCAGGCAGCAGTTGGCCAGGAATACGTCCAACTGGGACTGCAGCTCGGAGGCGGGCGAAATACGACGCATACTAGATAAGTCGTTGTAAGGTAAGTTTCAAAATTTGAAATTGGCGCCACATTCGCCACTAAGGTGTGCCCATTTATCTAAAAAAAACAAACAAAATGACCTAAAAAATGCCTAAAATAAACCACAAATGCCATTTATCGCCACTGTTATCGATACATCGGCAGACAACATCTGCTTGCAATTGTATCGTATCTATGTATGTGCGTGCAGTCCAAACACAAAGGTTGAGGCGTTTGGTGAAACTGCGACGTACGTTCATAGCGGCGGCTAACTGCAGACACAGTTATTATCTACAACAGTTGTGGGCTAACAACAATTGTCAAAAGATTCAAGGTCTGTCACTTATCAAGCCAGTGCTTGCTTGATAAATCTGAATGTTAAGTCAACAGACGCAAAACACAAATCAGTGAATATACATACATAAATACATATACAGATGTAAACGCGTTCACCCATACACCCACAGGCGCTGTGTGTATACATACATATATGCATTGTTTTTAAACCGAATTGGTGAGTATGTGTTCAAAACAAACTTCGCTATCTCTGTGTATGTGTGTATGTGTGTGTGTCAGTGCGTGCATTTGCACAACAAATGCAGAAATTTGCGTAATAACAACACACACACACAGACACGCATAGACCGTGCCGTTACAATTTGTTGTTAATTCTAAAAAAAAAACGGCGAAGCGAATTGCTAAAATTTCAACTTCAAACACATTCGAGACCTTTCGCGTACAATAAATACATATATTCCCAGGTAAAGTTTGCTAAATATTTATATATGTATATATATACATACAAATGTATATAGTCCGAGGCCCGGACAAAACAGCAGTAAATACATACACACACACATGCACGCAGTTGGCCTGCAAGTACCTGCACTGCATGCAGGCACACACACACACACACACACATGCATACATGCTGGCAGGCAGGCATAGTGACACACATATACATACATACATATATACATACGTACGTACATGCATGAGCAACAGTGCAGCGCGTTGACATTTGCAGAGGATATAAATATATGCATTAGTGAAATTTAAATATTACCCAAAATGGGGCTATATACATATGTATGTATAATGCAGGAAATATAATTAGCTGTTAAAAAAGGGTATTAGCTATATGATAAATATATATACTATATACTATATGTGTACTAAAAAGCAGGGTATTAGCTAATTCATCACATCAAAAAAGTAGTGATTTTAAATTTTTTTAAAATTGAAAACAAATAATAGAAATAAAATATATTTAAAAAAAATAGAAAAAAAAAACAGATTTAGCTATAAAACAACATAAAAATATTTCAAAATAAAAACAGACGAATTTAGCCATAAAACAGCGTTTTAACTCGAAATATGCCGTATAAAAATATTTATAGATATCTTGATATCTTTTAGCTTTAAAAAATATATAAAATATTTTAAAATTAGAAAATATATAAAATATAAAAAAAAAAAATAAAATAAAAAATAGTTTAATTTAAAAATATTTAAAAATATCCAAAATATTTAAAAATATAAAAAATTCAAATTTAGCTATAAAACCGCGTATTTAAAAGTCAATAAAAATATTTCAAAACAAAAATAGCCAAAAATAAAAAAAGTATTCAGATCATCTCAAAATATTTATATATATTTTTAAATATTAAAAAAAAGATCTTAGCAATAAAAACTATTAGAAAACAAAAAATATTTATTTAGTTATAAAAGAGCGTATAAAATATTTAGATTCAAATTTAGCTATGAAACAGCTGATTTAACCTAAAAAAAAGCAAAAAAATGGCCAGATTTAGCTTTAAAAGAGCATTTTTGCGTAGCCAACTACAAAACAAAATCAAATATAAAATATATATAAAAAAAAAATAGTAACCTGGTCGATTGCCCTCAAAGCTGATATACGGAGCTCTAGCTAGGACCTCTCGCTCACTCTCCTAACAAAACTTGTGAGAATAAGTCGTAAATTGAAATTGTTCAAAAATAAAATTTGTGAAAAAAAATATTATAAAGAAAAATTTTCAAAAATTTCGCGCTAAAAAAAGTCCAATTTACTTAATAACATTAAGTAAAATAAATTATTAAAAAAAAATTTATAATTGGAGAGAGAGATAATAATAATAAATAATAATATTAATAATAATAATTATAATAATAATAAATAATAATAACAATAAAAGAAACAAAAAAACAGCTAAAGAATCTGGTCAAGAAACCTCGAAATTTAGCTATATATAACTAAAGTGCTTCAAGTAGCGCATTTAGCTATAAACCCGCAGGTTGGTCAGCACTGCTGAGCAGAGGCCGTGGCGCCTTTAACGCCATTGGCCCATTGGCTAGCTATAATGCTAGAGCCCGCGCGAAGGTCGATACGAAAATAACGAATTCTTGTATGCATTCACATTTTACAGACAAAGAGAGGCCAACAGCCCGGACGACAGCAACGACAACAACGACCAAGACGAAAAGAAAGACGACAGCAGCAGGATGGATGAGAAGAACACCAGCAGCAGCAGCAGCAAGAGCTGCCCCAGCACCAGCACCAGCAACGACAGCAACAGCAACATAATCAAACTGGAGGGATCGCCGCCGTCGCCTTCGCCGCCGCTGCTGCCCATTAGCACATCATCGTCGTGGACGATTCTGCCACCGGATCGCATCGATGTGCTGGAGGCGAGCATCAGCAGCGGCGAGGAGTTGCAGCGTCCCCAGGCCGCGGCCGTGCCAGAGGCAGAGGCAGAGGAGGGCGGGCAGGACAATGCAGAGTGAGTGTGTGTGAGAGCGAGAGAGAGATAGCATATGAGTAATCCCATGTTGTATCCCCCACAGAAGCAAGCTCGCCGGGGATGCCGATGCCCAGGCCGATGCCCAGACCGAGGACGTCTCCGACGGCATCTCGATAATCAGTGACTGCGAGAGCACCGGACGCATTTCGCCGCATCCGTTTCTGCGCGATCATCTCGCTGACCTAAGTCCAGGCCACAGCCTGCCCATGTGGAGCAATCTGTGCGAGCTGAACGCTGGCCAGCAGCTGCGCGAGCGCCGTCGTGCCTCGGGCGTCCAACTCCATGATGCAGCAGCGGCCGCAAAGGTGAAGCGCAAGGCAAAGGACGTGCAGCGCTATCAGCTGTCGCCGCTGATGAAGACGAGCCTGGCCGCCGTCTTCTATGTGGGCGCCACCCTGGCCGTGCTGGGCTTCATTGGGCGCCTGCGTAATCCCGAGTGGCAGGCACTCAACGGTGAGAAGCCCATGGCGGATCTGGATCAACGTGTGGTGGAGCTCGAGCTGCAGAACAATCTAATGCGCGCCGAGATCGACATAATGTCCAAGCAGCTGCACTATCTGAGCTCCGTGGTGGGCCAGGCCCATGGTCACGGACAGCTCTACACCCAGAGCCAGGGCCAGAGCCAGAGCCAGGGTCAGAGCCAGGGCCAGAGCCAGGGACAGTCGCGCAAGCCCAAGATGAAGACCTTCAAGGCCTGGGCCGGCAATGGGGACTCTATCGATCCGGTGGAGATCAGCAAGGCGGATCTGAAGCGGCCGTACAGGTGTCCCGATGGCAACTACGTGGAGATCGCCGCCATGTGCATGGAAGTGAAACCGCATGCCGAATCTCTAGCCGATGAGATTGGTGATGTGGTCAACGATGTGCTGCAGCAATCTCAAGCTTTTCACCACTTTGAAAAGGTCACCGAGCGGCTAGGCACACTCGCTGGCAAGGAGTCCAGCGAAGCACCACAAGCCTTCCATGCGCATGGCGAGAAGTTGGACGTCTCCAAGGAGCGCCACAAGACCAAATACAATCAGCAGCGTCCACACTCCAAGGAGCGCAAGTACGAGTCGAAGGAGCGCTACCAGCGCAAGTCCAAGCAGCAGCGCAAGCAGCGTCGCGGCGATCATCATGATGACGATGCCAATGATGATGATGAGGATCATAGCGAGAGCGACGAGTGGCACGAGCGCATGATGCTGCATCGGGAGAACTCGCGCCAGCGCCACGAGCAGAAGCGCAACAACAATTGGTTCATCGAGCGGGGCAGCAGTCGGGCGCAGATACGTTCCAGCGAGACGCGACGCTAGTGGGTGACGTACAGAGAGGGGGGAGGGGGGCCGGGGCGGGGGCGGGGGTAGTTTGAAAAGTATTCAGACAGGGGGGGGGGGCTATTTGACTGTTGGCTGTTCTGATTGTTCGCATATTGTAAACCCAAAACTCTAGGCTTAAGTAATTGGATTCATGTCTAGTTGTTGGTACTATTACGGAGTTATATCAGTTATATATATCTCCCTATATATACATACATGTATATATGTATGTGTGTCGATCTACAAACATCAAATGTAACGTGCTTAAAAATATGTATGTAAATGTCTCTTATCCTATGACGAAACCATAGAAATGCTATTTGATGTAAGGATCTTAACTATAGAAACGAGACGAAAGATAAATATATATATATATATATATATAATATGATAAAATGATATATATTGTTCGATGCTAAGGTGGTATACCTTCCCTTATCAAACACAATTTTTTTTCTCGCTAAAATATACATATTTGTGATATATACACCTACACACACACACACACACTACTACTACTACTATGATAATTGTGTATGTTTTTTTTTTTAATTAATTTTTTTTTTTAGCTATAATATAATAAATTATTGTACCATATTAGATATTCCTGGGAAGCCAATTCATATGAAAATATTTTTGTATGCATGTAATTCCTTATATAGTATATATATATATATATGTATGTGTATTAGTGTATGTATGTATATGTACCTTTCTGACAATGATGAATAAGTAAACCTATCCAAAGCACACGAAATGACGAAGTTCAATTTTGAATCGGATTATGTAAAATGGGAAAATCTATTTATAGCGAGAGGGGGGGCAGGACTACGGCTGACATAGCTCTCTATACATACATATATATAGCAACAGCATTTGCCCTTTTCAGGACATTTTTGTATGTCAGCTATATATATCTGCGTTATGTATGCACTTTCGTTTCTGTGAGAAAGTTCGCTGGGCGCAAAACCTTCGTTGTGTTGGGGTTGTCCTACGCTTACTATGTACGTTCCTAAGCTTTCAACATATACACATATACAGCAGTGTTATGCATGCAGGCAGCGCTCTATGTGTGTGTGTGTGCGGGCATAACAAAAGCACACAATCAGTGTTGGCAGAGTGTGCAGGTCTGCGGCAAGCAGGAAAAAAAGGCCAGAAATAGCTAGACATTTTAAAATTACTTTTCACATATTTTACTATTTTATATTATTACATGATAAATTACTTGGAATTTTTTATAATTTTACATATATTTCAATTGGACACGCTAAAAAAATAGTCATCCAGGCAGCCAGAGCTGACCAGAAAATGGCTAAACTGCCCGCA
The DNA here is from genome assembly GCA_018903745.1 of Drosophila repleta. NCBI lineage: Eukaryota > Metazoa > Arthropoda > Insecta > Diptera > Drosophilidae > Drosophila > Drosophila repleta. Next base: position 553,697 of record JAEIGN010000750.1, on the reverse strand, counting down.
CTGCGCACGCTATTATGATGATAAAACAAATTTAGCCAGCGTAGCTGACAGGAAAAAGCACAGAGCGCGAAAGAGAGACAGAGAGAGAGAGAGCAAGAGAGCACGAGCACGAGCACAGCTTAGAGCGCTGCAAACGTTCGTGTGTGGCTAGTTCGTCAAAGGCACGAGCGGCGTGTGCACATCGTTAGAAATGCAATTGTGTCAGTGCTAGGCTTGCTTGCTTGTGTATGTGAGTGAGTGAGTTGTGAGTGCGTAGTATGAGTGTGTGTGTGTGTGTGTGTGGGTGGGTGTAGAAGCGCGTATTTTGTTTGTTGCTGCTGCTGCTGGCTGACTGAGTTTCGCGTTCGCGCGTCAATTCAGTTTCATTTCAGTTACTACAACGATTTCAAGACCTACGGACGTTTAACACCGCGTTGGTAGCGCGCGCTGCAATTAAGTAACGGGACAGAGCGTTTAAAAATTACAATAAAAAAAGAAACGAAACACAGGCAAACTCCAAAAAAAACCCAAAATTAGCCATCAAATTGAACACACAACAAAAAATCATCAACTTAAATACTTAGAACAATAGCAAAGCAAATGTAATAACTAAAGCGTATTACACAACTCGCCCAACGTAATAATAAACAACGACGACGACAACAACAACAACAACTGCAACAACTGTAACAACAACAACAACCGTCAACAACATAAATACGTTTGGTATATGCTCAAAAATACATATATACATCAAATATTGTGTTGTGATATCTAATTCTAAATCTAAATGTTAGTTTTCTTGCTCTACTCTCTCACCTTCTATATGTTTTTTTTGTATATTTTTTGCTTAACTAACTGTAATTTGCATTACAAATGCACATAGTGTCTGTGTGTGTGTGTGAAGATATATAAATACATATATACATACATACGTACGGTACATACTTATGCATGTGCACTACATAGAGTAGAAAACGACAACAAAACGCATTGAGAATACATAGAGTACACAAATTTCGAGTCCGAATCTGCCTGCCTCTACCACTGTCCCCGTCCCTGTCGCTCTCCTTGTCCCTGGCACTGCCCTCGTTCCTACCCTACCTCTCTCTCTCTTTCGCTGTGCTTGTCCCTGCCGATTTGACTCCATTTCGTTTTCGTTATCGCTCAGTAGGCCAGTGGACCTCGTGTTCGTGCTTCGGCCAGCTGTTGAGGCTGTCGCCTGCACCCTGACCCCGCCCCCGTCCCAGCCCCTGCCCACCGTCGCATCATGTCAACCCCTCGCCAAAATGAATGCGGACACGTTCCATCAGCCAAGTGCTTTGGCTGTGTTGTTGCCTCTAAGTTATTTTTCACGTATTTGCTTCCCGTGCGCAGCACACACACACACACACACACACATACGTACATATTGAAAAACAAGTGCGTCCTCTCATGCTCTCTCGCTCACTCATGGCCTGCTCTCGTTTCTGGCAGCAATTTGTCGTCATAGTCTGCACTCAGCTGTTAGCTGCTACGAGACTCGCGACGAGCTCTGTACGTAAATAGGTACACACACACACACACACACACATATGCATATATGCATATATACGTTTGTATGTGTGTATATCCTACACATGTTTTTTGCAGCAGCAAACTAAATACGACGAAATACTCCTCTTATTATGTATTCAGTTCGATTTAGTGTTGCAAAGTTCTTAAAATATATGTATGTATGTATGTATGTGTGTGTGTGTGTGTGCCAACGTCATTTGACATATTCGTATGTATGCATACTACATACATATGTATATACATACGTGGGCGACTACAACTGTTAGCTATGATACATATATACATACACACACACACATACATATTTACATATCTAAATTTTGTTCATATTTACGTATTTGTCGTTTCAATTTTCATGTGTGCAGAGATAAAAAAATCATGTGCTTTAGTTTTGCCCGTCACTTATAGTAGGTACATTCGTACCTACATACATACATATGTACATACATACATACAGACACATGTACATATGTATGTAGCAGTCAAAATTAGCAGCAAACGAAACGAGCAGTTCCCCATTGTCTATTAACGTTGAATAACATCAGCTGTTTTTCCCACTACGATATTTGCCAATAACGTGCGTGCATTTTGTTATTGACAACTCAGATAACAACAGAATTGTACACGAGCAAAACAATTTTAATTGTGGCAAATTGATATACATAGAAATATACAGTGGTGTAGCGCTGGATGAAATGTGCTCAAAAGCGCAGACACACATGCATACATACGCACGCACGCAGATGTAAACACATGCAAAGGCCCGTCAGCTGTTTTGTGTTGTTATGCCAAATTGTCTTCAGCACAATTTTTGCCTGCCTGCTGATGATGATGACGATGTTGCCGTTACTCCTGCTAGCTGCAGGGGAGAGCAAAACGTAAATAAGCGACAGCCGTTAGGCGCGAGCAGAGCACCATTAGCCTCTCTCTCTCTCTCTTTTTCTTTGGGTGCTTGCTTGCCTTTGGATGCGTGTGTGTGTGTGTATTAGTGTGGTACATGCTCTTGGGGGCAAATGAGAGGCAAACGCTGAACGCTGCTCGGCAATGTTGGGACAAGAAGTCAGTGAAAAATATTTGGCCGAGTGAAAAATAATTTAGTGTCTTTACGATTTTGTGTAATATTAAGTACGCACAGTCAGGTGCGCGCGAGTTTAGTTGTATGTGTAAGAGTGTAGCTGTATATACATATGTATGTGTGTGTGTGTGTGTCCACTCAATTCTTAAAGATGTGCTAAACAACGGCGAATAACCTAAAAGGAATTATGCAATGAATAGAAAAAAGGCTTGCGCTTAACTGTTTCTTTTTCTTTAGTGTAAGTGAAATTCAAACAGACACACATACAGTTACATACATACATATTTACATATGTACATATAATTCTCATGTAAAAGATGTAAGTGCAGCGCGCAAGATAAACAACGAAAAAGTTGAAAAAGCAAAAACAGCGTAAAATTTATTGGCAAGCGAAATGAGAAAAGGCAAAAAATCAGCTGCACAAATGCACACACACACACACACACACACACACACACACACACACACAGACAGACAGACAGACATACAGACATACATAAGCAAATAAATAGATATATGTGTATGTGTGTGTGTGTGTGTGTGTGCTAATATACATCACGTTTGTATTTATGTAATCGCTAATTGCTCTCGCTTGAGAGTTTTGTGTCAGCTGCAGAAGCACCGTTAAAGCAAGGGAAATCGAACAGTTGTTCAAAAAGTGCAGCAACAACTAGACAAATACATACATACATACATGCACAGTGAGCGTGATGTAACAACAACAACAACGGTTTCTGACACTGACATGTGAACTGGATTACACATATTATTGGCAGCATAAAGAAACAAACAAGAATAACAAAGCAGAAAAAAGTACACACAAAAACGTCCTCCGCTATATACAGATTCATACATACATACACACATGTGTATATTAGACTCTGCATGTGTGTGTACATATGTACATACAAACATATACCAATATGGTTTTACGTACGCTCTAATTATCGACAAACAAGCTATTTGAAGGCCACTCGGATAGATCCGTCGTAGACGTCTGGCGATAGGAGGGAGCATGGCATATGCCTTGCCTCTACCTGCCCATTATCACGGCGTATTCATAATCGACGGCTTAAGAGTTAATTAACTTAAAGCTGTCTAATTGGAGAAACCAGAAGCCACCAACAAAACAACAACAGCAACAACAACAATGACAACAACAAATACTCTAACACTTTTAATTGACTGCACGACAATGCCATAATATCACGCAATTCCAATGGCAGCCCATTTGTAAGCACTTTGTCCGTGTGCCCTACACACCACAACAGTATGCTCTATATAACGGTAATGCAGCGCACAAGTTGCTAGACCACAAACAAAAACAACAACGACAGCAAATTACGCAAACGAGCGTACACAGGAGTAGTGTAGAAGCGCAGGCTGCACTAGCTCATACCCTGTATGCGAATCAAGCTGTGTACTGTATGTATAGTTTAAGCTATAGCAGTATATAACAGTATATATTAATATAAATATTAGATTTGCAACCAGCAGTATATGATGAGCATATATATGCTTACATATAATATGAGAATAGCCTTAGTTATTCATACTGCATATAAAAACAAGTATGCCCTTTCTTATGTATTCCTAATACTTGCAGGGTATAACAATATAACAGCATAAGAACAGCATAGGAAGCAAAGGAATTACAAGGGCATTTGCAGGGGAATTTGCAAGGGAATTATATTTAATGAAAATTTCCTTTTAAGGCGCGCATTAAATTGCAGCTAAAAACGATAAAAATGAAATTGATTACTATTGATTTTAATTGTTGATTAACAATCAAATATTTATATTGCATTTTTATACGTTTTTACGCATTTTATGGCTAACGAATATTCGATAAAAAAAAAACACACAATTTAATTGAAAAGATAAGCGGATAGGTTGATGGAAATTTTGCCTTAAAAACCCATCATATGACCAAAGGGGGCGGCCTGTGGGCGGCGCTGTGCCAAGACAGTTACAGTAAAAGCTCAATTGACAAACAAGTTCCGTTACACGGATATTACTTTTTTATCAGCAATCGGGATTTTCGTATTTGGGGCAATTATTGGGCAGAGAGAAATCAACAAAACCGTTATAAATCCTCAATAAAAACTTGAATAAGTTTGATTGGAAATTTCAATTTGTACAGGACACAACTACATACGTATGTATGTATGTATATATTTGCTCTATATATAGATATTTGCTTTATATGTTCTGCTTAGCAGAGCTTTCACTGCTTGTGGTTACATGCATAGCTTTGAAGTCCGTTAGTTCTATAAATAAATTTCGCTTCAAGTATATTTGGGCATTCGAAAGCATTTTGACAATTTGTTGCACACAGCAGATAATCATCCTGATGATGATGATGATGATGATGAGCATGCTTCCAGCCAACATAAAATGCCATGTGAAAGTAAACACAGCAACATCTGCGTCGTCGCGCTCTCTCTCTCTCTCTCTCTCTCTCTCGCTCAACGGCGTCGACGTCAGCGTCGGTGTCGGCGTTGTCGGCTGCTCTTTGCCACACAATAAAAATCAATAAAATCTGGGCCACCAGTTTTAAAGGTTGATTTAAAAGGTATGGCGATGCCACTTTGACCCAACTCTGCATGAGTACACAGACACACACACACACACACATACATACAGACACACCTGCCCTGCATATAAATAAACAATAATGAACTGTCAACATCCGGATGTTGCCTACCCAAAGGCGCTTTATTAATTACGACCATCTGGCAACTCTCTGTATTGCACTACGTCAAGGAGGATTTGTCTGCATCTTATGTATGTACCTCTACACATACACGCTCATAAAAGTGAAAATTGAGCTTTTTCAAGTTCACACACATACACACACACCCCTAATACCTAATACATACGCATGTATGTATGCATGTGTGTGTGTGTGTGTGTGTAATACTCTATTTCTGCTTTGGGTAAATGTTAAGCTGGCATTAAGCTTTCTTGAGCGCAATTTTGCATATGCTTGCTACTTCGGACAGCTATCAATCTGTCAGATGTGTATACCAGCTAAATCATAGAGTATAGCTAGAGAAGTGACTTCAGTTATATAGATATATAGACATACATATCTATATAATATTCTATAAATATATTTGTATAATTAACATTCTTAGCATATCTTTCATATCTGAAAATATTTCCTCAAGCAACACTCAGCAATGAGTTATCTAAAAGTAATTATGATTGACTCTTATCGTTGAAAAGATACCGGTATATATACATATGTATATATACAGAAATACTGACAAAAAAATAGTTCGAAACGCTGAAGCTTTTATAAATCATTTGTATAACTGAATAATTTACATATTTAAATATTATTTGGAATTTATTAGATATTTATTATTTATAATATTAGTTCATTAAATATATATTATTATTTATTATCTTATTTTACTAAATATTTGATTTATTTTATTATTTAATTATATTATTTTATTTATTTTTTATTATAATATTTTATTTATTTATTATATTATTTTATTAGATTTTTATCACTTGTCATGTACTCATAAGCCATCATAGGGTATGCGCGCTTCGGTCTCATCATCGCTTGTCTTTGCTGCGTCTTTGTCTGTGTGTTTGCGTTTGTGTGCGTGGCTATTATTAAGCTACGTTTCCCATAGCGCTGAGCTTTGCGTCGCGCGGCCTTCAGCCAGAGCGCAGACTTGCAAACATACAGACACACACACACACATACAAATACATATGTATAGCTGTGCGCCTATATATATCAATGCACTTCACACAGCTGCAAAAGCGCGATTAAGCTGTACATGCATTTGTATACATAGCCAAGAATAGCCGTTTGCTTGAGTGTGTGTGTACCGTTTTAAATGTCATTGCGCATACGCACCAGCAATTCGAGCAACAAGAACAGCAACAACAACAGCAGCTATTGCTCTTTGCTCTTTCATTCGCAGTCGGCGTTGCTCCAATTATGAACTGCAGGCAGCGCAAGAAAAAAAAAAACAGCAGCAGCAGCAACAACAACAACAACAGGCGGGCACATTTTGCTATTTGTGCTTTGCATCTTTCGTTCGTACTCACTCGTCGTTGCTCCAATTACGAACTGCATGTTCGGCTTTCGCTCTCGCCTGGACTAGTTTTTTTTAGAGCTGCTCTCTTCGTGCGGCCATGGGTTAACCTATATTCACTGGCTGGCTGACATTTAGGTGCATCGCGTAGGGCACTTGTCTGCAACTGCAATGACGTAGCTAACTACTGTCTGCGTGTGCGTGTGTGTGTACATATATACTATGTACATAAGTGCATGCAGAGGCCGTTCTTTGATGAGCTTTTAAAATATTCATTGAATAGAAGAAACCGGGCACTCGCAATTAGCGTGAGGAATAAAAAAGACTTAATTAGCCGATTGATTGGGCTTTAAGTAGGATTTCAAATTTTTTATGGATTTACGGTAAACATAGATGGTGGGTGGGGATGACGACTTTATAACGGTTTTATTTAGGACATTTTGCACATTTATTGCATTGGATAGGGCTTTAAAGGCCTTAAGACTGAAGCATTATGCATAATTTTGCACTAAATTTGATATCTGATACACTATATACCATACACTATATACTGTACTATACTATACTATACTGTACTGTGATATCTGCCACACTGAGAATTTGGCTGGCCAAAGTTTCAATTCGAGCCTTAACTATCGTCCCTCAACTCAACAATGCGCGAGAAAATGGGTATATCTTCCGGCTGTGTGCTGTTCACGGTATTCTGATCCAGCGTGCTCTGGACATAGTCCTGCTTGAATTTCTCCCAGCGGCGTGTCTTCAGGAATATATTAAAGAGCTCCTCGCGCGACGGTATATTCGTCTCCAGCGTGAATCGGCGTCGCAGCCAGATGTGGCCCGGATTCTGCTCCTCGGCCATTAGCCAGAAGCGCGGCAAGAGCAGGCATTGGACCACGGTGCGGGCCATGATGACGCGATGGGTCATTCTTTCGCCCAGACCAAAGATGCCGCCGTAGGTCAAGGAGCCGACATCCAAGAAATGCGTATGTGAGGGCTATCGAAGGCAACACGGGAATATATAGTGATAAAAGGAGTAATCGAGCGTAAACTAACCAGACTTGATAGACTCTTCTTCTCAAAGTGGAGATGGACGCCCGAAGCCGTGCTTGAGGTATCTTCCGAATCGAGGCTATCGGATCGCACAGTGACAACTTTGCTAACTTTGGGACTGACTTTAACCACGGGCTCTTCGGCTGCGGTCTCGCTCTCTCGCTCCTGTTCCAGTTCCAAGGAATGGGGACTGGGCTTGGAGGGCGAGGGCGAGTGCGAGGACGTTGTGCTGCTCGGAAAGGACTCGCTTTCGTAATACAGTGACTCATCATCCTGGAACAGATCATCCTGTTCGTTGTAGCTGGCCAAATCATCCGTATCCGGGTCATCCCAGTGCATTGCGGCGTGGGAAATGTGGCTGGCCGAACGCTTGATCTTCGCCAACGTTTGCCGCTTCGAGTGGCTGTGCTTCTTCTTCTGTTCGCCAAGGGCAGTATCGGCTTTAATAAAACCGCAGGCAATCTCGATTTCCCGCAGACCCGTCTTCCGCTTCTACAAATGTATATATATATGTATATATAATACTTGGTGAAGGATCTATATGAGGTTGAGGCACACTTACCGCCTTTTTCTGCTGGATTGCCTCCTCGTCGAGGTCCGATGAAGATGCTAATAGATCAGCGAGATTAAATTCGGATTCGGATATTTGTTTGTCCCTCTTGGATGCCTCATCGTGGAACGAACTACTGAATGATCGCGCCGATTTCGTAGCATTGGGAAACGAGTCGGGATCCTTCTCCTTCTCCTTAACACTGATCAATTCGTACGTTTTTGTGCCATCCGACTGGACGATTCTCTACAGAACAGAGCATATATATATAGTATATATAGTATCTAATATATATTGAGATAGTACTCACAACCATCTTGAGGCACTGCAGCACTACGCACTCGCCGCTCAACACGAAGTGCACGCAGCTGACGGCTCCCCTGTCCTCCGAGTAGATCGAGTGCAATGGATCGTATTGTTCCAGCTGGCAATAAGCACAAGCTCGCACAATCTAAGGCACATATACATACATCATATATGTGTCTGATTCATATATCTGATGTATAGATTGCTCACCTGCTGTTGGGTAAAAAAACTGAAGTGGCTCAAGGACCTCAATGCCATTTTCTTCTGGTGCCAAATATTTCTCATGTATTTGCCCAGAACAGTTCTGAACTCATCGTCCGTTATATAGAGAATTTCACAGGATGCTACGACATTGCATGCCAATTAGTCGGAGATTCTTATCGTATCGTCAGTTCGGACTTACTTAGCGTTACGTAGGTGTTCAGACGCAGGCAGTCCTCGAGCATCGCCACGTCGCCAATCACGTCGCCTCCGCCCACAATTGCCTCGGAGGCAAGGGTCGCTTTCTTTGTGACCTAGACGAGGAAAAGAGAGCGAAAGAGAGGGAGAGAGAGAGGTAAAAAGGAAAAGAGAATCAAGTGTTCCAGAGATGGAGAGAACGAAAAAGAAAGAAGAGAAAGAGCAGGAGAAAAGAAAGAAAAGAAAGAGAAATTGAGTTGAGAAAAAGGAAATTCTAAAGAATATACTATATCCGAAAGATATAATTTAGATCCGATTTAGATCGGCACTCACCTTGTCGATGATAACTTTCTTCATTTCAATCTCGCCGGATATCATGAAGTAAACCGTTATCGGTATATCACCTTGCCTTATCACTGTACGATCTTCTCCGTAGTTGACAAACTTTAAATACGGTATTAAGCGAACGCGCAGTTTCTATAGGCCCGATATACATATACTGTTAACTGGCAACGCGAAATGTAACTAGGCAAACACTTACGGGCGGTAAATTGCCGAAGCACGGCATATTAGCGACGATCATGCAGAGCTTCTTACGCTCCTCTACAGTACGTAACGCGTGGGGAAGTCGCAGCAGAGCTTTCTCCTATATAGGATATATATAGGAAATGCATATGAATATGGGAGAGCATAAGTCGTGCATTGTAAATCGTATATCGTAAAACGAATATCGTAAAGCGAATATCGTTAAGCGAATATCATAAAACGAATATCGTCAAGCGAATATCGTAATACGAATATCGTAAAACAAATATCGCAATTCGTATATCGTAAACCGATTATCGTAATTCGAATATCGTAAATCGTGTATCGTAAACCGATTATCGTAATTCGAATATCGTAAATCGTATATCGTAAACCGATTATCGTAAAGCGAATATCGTAAAACGAATATCGTAAAACGAATATCGTAATTCGAATATCGTAATATATACTTACGCCAACTGTCAACAGTCCGGTTTTTCGCTTCTGCCTGATGAGAAAGGCAACGTTCTTCTTAGCATTCATCAGGATGCCCTGGTCCTCGGCATCGTCCATCCATTGTTGATTCATCATCGCAGAGAGCACGATTCTCTTGAAACGCAGTCGCCCATTCCTCTTGCGCAGAGTCTTATCGTCATCGCGGCCCCTTTTATTTTGCATTCTGTCCAATTGGCAAACTTCCTACAATTTGGATCCTTCCTCCTTTCCGCTAATATTCTATATTTCTACGTTTTTTTTAATGTTTTTTGTGTTTTTAATGTTTTACTGTGTTTTGTTGATATTTCTTGTTTTTTATTCGTTTTTTTTTTGTGTGTGTTTTACTTAAGGGCAGTTTAGTGTAGCCATGTCAACTGAAGGGATTATCAAAAGCGTCGACTGCTTTGATCTCCTTTTCGAGTGAAAAAGCAAAATTTCTATTGCTATGTTTGGCAACGCCCGATGATGATTGCATTCCATTTGATTGATGGAATCCTAGAATTCATTAAAATAATGTACTCAATACTATTTATAAGGAGAATGCCTTAAAAATCGGAATCTGCCTCTCTCACTCTCTCCTTTGTGTCTCTCCCCTACCTATTTTCTCCTCCTATTCAACTCTCTGCCTTTCCATCTCTTTCTTCTTTTGGATTTCCTTTAACTTGCCCTCAATCTTTGATTCTCTCTCTCTCTCTCTCTCTCTCTCTCTCCTGCTCTTCTGTCTCTCCCTCGGCACATTTTATCTCTCTGTCCCTCTATCTCTTTCTCTTTTTCTCCTTTTACCCCGTTCTTAGCTTACTCTTGCTCTCCTTTCTTTCCTCTCAATCTCTCCCAAATTATCTCTCCTTATCTCTATATCTAACTCTATCTCTCTCTCTCTGTCTCTCACACTCTATATCTCTCACAGTCTCTCTCTTTCTCTCTCTGCCTCTTACTCTTTCTATCTCTATCTCTTGCTGTATCTCTCGTCACCAGACACTCTCTTACCTATGCTCTAAGCTTGCTATATAATAATCACCTCTCTATTCGATTCTCATATGATAAAGTTAAGCACGAATTTCCTAAAAAACACAATTCGGGGATGATCAAGTTGTTAAATATCAATCAATATATAATATATAGTATGTATATATATAGATATATGTATTTATGTATATTCATGTATTGGGTTTTCTTTCCTTTCCAGGTACATACTATATATAATCCACACAATAACTCTTATGAGCACTGCACACCGCTGAAAGCGCGATAATCGCGGGAGATCGAGCATAGTCAAAGGCAATAGACTGCCACGAGCAGTAGACAACCAATACATATAGATACATATATAGAGCATAGAGATATATACATACATATATAAGCCACGATGCATCTTTAAGGTATACAGAAGCCACACACATACGTAGATACCTATGTATGTGTATGAAGAGTGTAGTTAGCGCTGCTCGTTGCGTCAACTGAACGGGGAAAACACTTAGCAAACCCAATATCAAGCACACAATTCTCATTTGACACAGAGAACAGTTTAATAAATATATTCAATACAGCGTGCAATACACAACAAACAGAAAACATACATTGGACCTAAGCAAAAACTAAAAAAAAAAAAAAAAAAACCCAAAAAAATATAAACAAATTACACGCACACACACACAGATACAGAGACACAGAGACACATCGGGAAACACGCAGCGAGATAAAAAATTATTCACAATTGCAGAAAAAATCACAAAAACGCAAAAGTTTTTCGACCGAAGCCAAGAAAAAAGATCAAAAAATTGCAATAAAATCAAATAAAATATATTCCAAATTGTTCAAGAGTGAAGCGTTATATAAGTTGCAACCCCAAAACAAAACTGGAAATAAAAAATTCATCAATTAAATATATACAGACTGCCGCGCCGCATCCAACGAAACAGAAAAACCTGCAAATTCGAACTAAATTTTTCTTTTTTTTATTTTTTTGGCAAATTTTTGAGAGAGCAAATTTGAGAGAGAGCGAGAGAGAGCGAGAGAGAGAGCTAGAGCTAGAGCGATACTTACATAAATATATCGATATAGTTTATATATATATATATATATATATATGTATATATATATGTTATAGATCTATAAACATATATATATACATACATATGTATGTGTATGTATAGGCAGTAGATGTATGTGTATATATATACATATATGTGCATTTGTATATACTCACAAATGTATATATATATATAGCAGATCAAGCGTAGACCGTGTAACACACAGCTAGCGGAGTCCGGGGGCGGCCATCAAAATGCATATTGAAATACAAGTGGCTTTGAATTTTGTCATTTCGTATCTGTACAACAAACTGCCGCGTCGTCGTGTTAACATCTTTGGGGAGGAGTTGGAGAAGGCGTTTCGCGACAAGTTCCAAGGACACTGGTACCCAGAGAAGCCCTTCAAGGTATATATACTGAAAGATACATGCATACATATATATATATACACATTATTTATATCTTAACTCTGATAGGGCTCGGCGTATCGTTGCCTCAAAACTGGCGATCCCATTGATTCGGTGCTGGCTCGAGCTGCGCGCGAGAGCGGCGTGCCCATAAGCGATGTCCTTGAGAATCTGCCCAACGAGCTCTCTGTCTGGGTGGATCCGGGCGAGGTCTCCTATCGCATAGGCGAAAAGGGCGCCGTTAAGGTGAGTGTCTCTCCCTCTTCCACTCTCTCTCTCTCTCTCTCTCTCTCTCTCTCTTTCTCTGTCTCTATAACTCTCTTCTTTGTAGATACTCTATACGGAGAACAATGATAATGCTGAGGATAGCCATTCGGCGGATCGTGAAGTCACCAAAACGTTCAATCCGGAGGCTCAATGCTTTCGTCCCATCGATGTGGTCAATACGACCATGAACAACCTGAGCTTAAGTCCGAAGGCATTGCCATTGCCTTTGCCATTGCCGTTGCCATTGCCGCTGCCGTTGCCGCTGCCCTCGTCCGGCTCGTCGCCACACTCGGCCGCCTCGAGCGGCTCGCCAACGTACAAGGGCAGCCCGAATCCCAATGGCAGCGGCTCCAGCAATGGCGCCACTCTCCCTGGCAGCAGCAGCAACAACACCACAGCCAATGGCACTGCCAACGGCTCTGCCAACGGCGCCGCCGCCGCCGCCGCCTTCGTGCAGCGAGCTGCCCAGGCACCGCTCACCTTTACCACGGCCACCTTTGCCCAGACCAAGTTCGGCAGCACCAAACTGAAGACTAGCTCCAAGCGTACCAACAGGTAAGCCCAGACAAGCTCATCTCTCAACTCCGAATCCTCCATTCATCCGCTCTCTCTCTCTCTCTCTCACTTGCAGCAGCTCGTATCGTATGTCGCCCACTGAGTTCTCCAACTATATCAAGCAGCGGGCGATGCAGCAGCAGCTGCACCATGGACACAGCGTGGGCGGCTCCTCGGCGTCGGCATTTGGGGGCCTGGACGCTGTGTCGCCCGCTCGCTCCCTCTCGCCGAATCCTCTGGTCTTGGCTGGCAATCCGAACAATGGCCAAAACGTCGTATCACCCGCTGCTGCCGATCCGTTCTATTATCCGAATATTTCAATGGGTCTGTATCCGCAGTTCAATGGGCAGCGTGGTCTATACGAGAATCATTTTAATGCGGATGCGGGCAACCTTGGACTGTTTGGAGCCGCCAATGGAACAGCAGCAGCTGCAGCAGCCGTCGCCGTGGTCAACAGCAGTGCAGCGGTTGCAGCTGGCAGCAATGGCTTCAGCACTTACCTGGAGCCATGTTACTTTAGCAATGGTCATGTCAGCGTCAACCAGCAGCAGCCGCAGCAACAGCAGCATCAACATCTTCATCATCATCAGCAGCAACAGCAACAGCAACAGCAGCAGCAGCAGCATTTGGAGCATGCGAACAGCAGCGAGAGCTGCTTCGGCTTGGAGACGGATTGCTCGGCCATCGTTGGCATCGAGGAGTCGGCGAACTCAGCTGTTGGCGTTGCTAATGGCGAATCGTCCACGGATAATAGTCCAATAGCCACGCCCACAGCTGGCATAAACGGCATCATGGCCAGCAGCTCCAACAGCAGCGGCAACAGCAGCGGCAGCGGCAGTGGCAGCGGCAGTGGCAGCAGCAACGCCATCACTCAGACAGCCTCTGTGTCAGCTGCCAGCCTGGCGGCTACTGCGGCAGCGGACAGCAGCCAGTCGACGGCTGCCAGCAGCAATAGCAACAGCAGCAAACTCATCGATGGACTGAGCTCGTTCTACGGCAGCGGCTCCACCTACCAGCAGCTGCTGGTGGCCAACTAGAAGCAGCTGAAAGCACCGCGACAGCAGATTGGCAAAGACGACAAAGTGGCGGACCGGAACGGAAGTGCAATCAAAAACCAAAACAAAATGAAGACGACGACGGCGAAGGCGAAGGCGAAGGCCAAAGCGAAAGCGAAAGCGAAGTCAAAGGCGACAAATGTTCAAAGCAAAAGCAAAAGCAAACCGAAAAGCAAAAGCAAAAGCAAGCGGCCAAAGTCATCTTAACTTTAACTAGAGATAATGTTGAAACGGGTCAAAAGCAGACTGGCCTAAACCAAAAATTAACTAGATGAAGATATATGCTAATATATATAAATATATATAAAAAAAAAAAAAAAAAAAAAAAAAAAAATATATATATATAGATATATATATATATATATAGATATATATATATATATATATATATATATATATATATATATATATATATATATATATATATATGGATGAATATAGAGCAAGCTGGAGTGAAGTATGTGCTGCACCAAGGAATGAGAATCGAACGGACAGGAGCAAGAGAGGAGAGATATAGGCAGATAGTTGTGTATATGTATATATCTATATATGTATGTATGTATGTATATATATATACAACTGTTTGTATATATATTTATATATGTGTGTGTATATATATATATCCCTTTTGTAAACTCTCGTAATTATAAGCAAAGCAAACTCTCAAGCAACAAATATGCAGAAAATATACAAAATGGATTAGATAGTGTATATGTATATATATATATATCTATATATATATATATATATATATATATATATATATATATATATATATATATATATATATATATATATATATATATATATATATATATATATATAGAGTATATATATGTGTGTGTGTGCGTGTACGTAGACATATTTATTTTGTTATTCACATGTGTGCTGTATATGTGCAAGTTGATGTAGGCATAGATATATATATGTATATATCTGTATATGAACAATGCACGACATTAAGCAAATTACCAACTAGAGACGAGATCCTTTTTAGAATTTCTAAACTAATTGTTTTCCAAGTGTTATATATATATATATATATATATATATATATATATATATAGATAACAAAGAGCAGAAAAAATCCAAAAAAAAAGAATAATTTAGCTAAACTTCTTGGATATTAAGTTTTTTTTTAAATAAGTTGCGATATGGGCATACCCTGTAAACAGCCCAACTCTCTCTCTCTCTCTCTCACTCACACTATATATATATATATAGTATACATTACAACCTGATCTTGAGTTGCAAGTCCTGATAGCTGGTCTGACTGCCATACATAGCCAAGTTCTCAAAGGTTTTCTTTGTTATTCTGTTGCATCATTTTCTAGGGTATGTCGCAGTTGTGCTATATATACTTGTATGCGTGTGTGTGTGTGTGTGTATTACTATTTGACTTTATTTTTTTTATATGTATGTATATCTATTTTTATATGAACATTTGTAATTTTTATATCAACAAAAACCAAACTTAAAGTAAAAACAAAAAACAAAAAACCACAAAAAAAACAACAAAAATATGAAAAACAATTTTACACTTTTTATACGGGCTTACGTAATATACCTTGTGCTATATAAATGTTTACTTTAATTTCCAAAAAACAAAAATGAAAAACAAAAAAAAAAGCATTTTTATTTATATAAATTTAAAGAAAAGAAAATATATATATAAAACATGTATATATGCACATACATATATGTATGTGTGTGTAGTTGTGTGCGTGTGTGCCTGTATGTGTGTGTGTGAGCCTGTGTGTGTGTGTGTAGCAATTCAATCTAACCTAACATATGTTAATGTATATACGTTAAAAGGAAAATTATTTTAAAAATTTTAAGAAATATCATAAAAAATTGATAAATATATATACATATGTATATATAGAAACTACGGTCAACAAATTCCTTCTAAATAGCAAAGAAAAAATATTAGAAAAAAAATTATAAAATGCTAATGCATAAATTATTTAAGTTATAAATTATAAATAAATAAAAGAAACATTTAAAATATATATATATTTATTTATATTTTTATTTAAATATTTATTTATTTTATAATAAATAAAAAAAAATATATATATTTTATATAATATATAGAAAAATATATTTTTTTTTAATTTTATGATTTTTTTTTATTTTTTAGCAAAGAAAATATATATATTTATATTTATAATTTTTTTTATAATAATTTATAGCTTAAATAATTTAGTTAAGATCCTAAGAAATTCATTCAATATATTCGATATATATATATATATGTGTATGTATATGTATATGTACCTACACACACACACACACACACGCACACACACGTGCGTGTGAGTGTGTGCGTGTGTGTGCGCCCAAAACTTACCACTGAAATGAAAATTTAAAGAAACATTTAAGTACCTTAAAGAAGCTTCTAACTGTATAACTATATACTAACTGTTATGATCATCATTTGCATGCAAGATTTGGATCATGATAGTACGAAAAGTACCTACAAATAGAGAAAAGAAATATTGAAAGAAAAAAAAAAACAAACAAAATTAACTTTTAGATAAACTAGAATTTTGTACTTTTATATATATGTATATGTATATGTATATATATATACATGCATACATATATATATATATATATATAGTAAATAGAAATATGAATAATTATAAAAAAAAATATATAGAGATATATATATCTTTATATATCTGTCATGAATTGATGTTTGTATAGCAAAATTCTAAATGTTTATAAAGTTATTTAGCTAAAGACAAGCAAATTTGTTAAATCAGTTTTATATATACTATATATATATCTAAATGTGTGCATACAACTGACAACATTTTTTTTTTTGGTTTTTTGCTAACTGAAATTAGGAAGAAAAAAACAAAAAAGAAGAAATTTAGGCACTCTCCAATTGTGATAGAGTAGATAAATGTAAATATATATATATATATCTATATAAATCGGAAGAGCGGGAGTAATACATAAATGCCTCTGTATGTCCCACTAATACGTTCTAGCCCACGACTGTACCTAGTACAGAACTATATATATATATATATACATATATGTATATATATATATATATATGTATGTATGTATATATATATATATATATGTATATATATATATATATATGTATGTATGTATATGTATGTATATATATGTATATGTGTATGTACGTTAGACCCACAGAACGAAAGTATATATTAATTATAGCAATATTGAAATTGAATAACAAACCTACCAAACAAACAAACAAACAAACAAACAACAAGCAACAATACAACAATAAAAAAACAAACTTAATATATGTATGTAAATACAAAGAAATCTCTATATATATATAGATATACATATAGTGAAGTATTCATGAAAAAGTCTTATAAATAGAACGAGAGTTATGAAGGCAGAAATAACAGCGTTGCTCAACACTAGACTAGTGCGGATAAGCCAGCTACTAGCTATATAGAATAACTATGCATGATATACATATATATGAATATATATGCATATATAGGTTATATATTCAGCCGAAACTAACAGAATTTATATATAAAAAAAGAACACAAATTATGAAAATTGAAATTTTTATCTAAAACTTCATGTTTTTTTTTTTTTGTGTGTGTGTCATTTTATACCTCGAAATGTGTTTCTATGCGTATGTGCATGCATGTGTATGCATGTATGTATATCAGCAGAAAGGTTCTTATGTGTATGTGTGTATCATAACATTTAGGTAGTTAGAGAAAACAATTCATTTGAAATTAGAAATATTTTGTACCCAAATATATATACACATATATATATTTTAGATAACTTCAATTAAATTGCTAAGCTTTTTCGAAAAAACATCTAAATGTCCATTGCAACTATAATTATATACATGTGTGTGTATGTGTGTGTAGGCGCGAGTGTGTGTGTGAGTTTTTAAAAGTCCTTTGTGTGTGTGTGTGTGTGTGAATTAGCAAAACAAACCTTGCTCAGTCATTGCACACACACATATGCATTCATGTGCGATCTGTGCGATAGCCGAACTCCCATCGCTGTTCAAGTTCCAGTTCCAGTTCCAGTTCCAGTTGAGTTTGAATTTGCTACATACACATACATACAAACATATTTAATTATAAGTGTATATGTGTGTGTCTTTTTTTATATACTCAAGCATATATATGTTTGTGTGCAACAATTAATAATTAAATAAATGCATATCAGTGAATACAATAAAGAGAAATCGACAAACAAACAAGCAAACATACATGCATGCATACATATATGAAATTCAAAGTGCTATAGATGTACATATGTATGCGAATGTGTATGTACACAAAAATTAGTAAATAACAAATATTCAATCAATTACAACTAAAACAACAACAAAAACAACAAGAAGACAAAGAACAGAATGCAAATCTAAACTTGTGTATATACATATATAAACAACAATAGAGTTAATATTGTAAATGTAACATATACATATACATATATGTATACATATATCTCTATATAAACACGAATATAGATTTATATACATACATATATGCATGTATTATGTATAGAAAAGTAATAACTTCCATATTGAGTATTTTTCATATTACCTTTAATAGAATAAAGATTATCGTATTATTCAAAAAATCAAGTTTGTACCATTTTTTTTATTTTTATTCTCGTTAGAGCAACAAATAATATTTAAAACCCAGTTCAGTTCAGTCTAGTTCCACAGTGAGTGGCGCAACACTGGCGCTGACAATATCAGTAGCAGCAGCAGCTCAGCTCAGCTCAGCTCAGCTCAGAAGGCCGTTTCGATGGAACCGATTCGAGCGTGAACTTGCTCTGTGCGATAGTTGTTATCGGTCATCCCTACTTTTGTTGTTGTGTCAAACTTACTTCACTGGCAACGTTGGATTAAATTTGTCACTTCAGAATAATATCTGCTACGTTCAATACATAGTCGGAATTCGGAAAAAATAACTACAAAAATGTCTGAGGAAAAAAAGGTAAATATTCTACGAACTGCAAATGTTTTGTTTTGTTTTACTTTTGCCTTTGAAATGGTGAACGACGCGCATATTGTGCGCGAAAAAAGCCGGCGTGTGCGGCATTTACATGCACACACACACCCACACACGCACACAAATACAAACACGAATGCGAGAAAAAAGAGGAAAAAAGATGGAAGCATGGCCAAAAACGGTTTTTGTTTTTGATTTGTAAAAGTTAAAGTGATATCTATTAATAATATGAATTTGTTTCCTTTGCCGCGCAGACTGAGACTGAGCACATCAACTTGAAGGTCCTTGGCCAGGACAATGCCGTTGTGCAGTTCAAAATAAAGAAACACACGCCTCTGCGCAAGCTAATGAATGCCTATTGCGACCGAGCTGTAAGTAGAGATGCAACCCAGAATATGGCCACAAGATAACTCTCTCTCTCTCTCTCAGGGTCTTTCGATGCAAGTAGTGCGCTTCCGTTTCGATGGACAGCCGATCAATGAGAACGATACGCCAACTTCCCTGGAAATGGAGGAGGGCGACACCATTGAAGTTTATCAGCAGCAGACTGGTGGCCAAGAGGAGGACCACCAGATGACACTATTACAATTCCAATGCAATTAAGACGACGTCAATTGACTTAGCCTAAGACACACACAAAACAAAAACAAACGTAACGAGTATCTGCGAGTTGGCAGAGAGTTAACGGTGCAGTAGACAGCGTTTGTTACTGTACAGTTACGCTGCTCTAGTTGAATTAGATACCACAACAACAAAAACAAAACAAAAAACGCGAAAACCTAAAACAATAAATAGTATTTATGCAAGCAGTTGGCTCGAGGCAGCCAACACATCGAAATCGACACAGAAGAACGTCTTCTTATTTAAGTATTTATCATTAGTATTTATATATTATTCATTTGCTGTTATTTGTGTTGGCTTAGCTATTGAGCAGGAGACCCTCGAAGTTGATGTCCTCGGGCGCATTGTCAATGGCAAAGTTGAATCTGAAGGGCGTCTCGCTGTGGCTCAGCTGCAAGCTGCTGAACTGTGGCTGGGTCTGGACATGGGCTTGGTTCTGGTCCTGCTCCTGTCCAGCAGCAGCTGGCTCGTTGTCCTTGGGCAGCGGGAAGTTGAAGCGAAAGTCCTGGCCGGAGCTCAGCAGCGCCGACTTCTTCACAAAGCTCGACTTGCCGCTCGTCTCGGGCGCAGACGTAAATTTGATTTGTTTCGAGGCTGCGGAAGGAGGAGAAAGGGAAATTAGAGCTGTGCATGCATTGAAGTGAGATGGCTAGAGTGTGAGGGAGAGACATATGTAAGCTAACTGATAATTATAAGGATATAGTATTTGGCTAGTACATTAGTTTGGTTATAGATCTCTTTGTGTTGGCATATGGATGCCTTTCCAGAGTTAATATTAACTATAGCTTGGAAACCTTATCTACAATTTACAGATCTCAAAAACTTGTATCAACTTGATTCTTACTTATTTATAATGCCAATAGATCATATATAGGTAGACTTTTCCCTTAGTCAACTACTATCTTTAGATAGGAAGTTTTATATACAATTTACAGATTAATACAATTGATATGTCTATCTATATCTTGGCATATTTTAAGCTACATATAGATCTTAGTCAAGTACTATCTTTCACAACTACAATTTACTTATAACTTGAGCCTTGCTTTAAGTTCTATCTTAACTTTACACATTTCTTAGTTTACACGGAATCTAGGCATATTAGGTATATAAACTAGCTTTTGGCTAGTTACAATTTCAGTTTTTTCTAATACAAATTGGCTGATTAACGTATAGTTACTCAAGTATACTAAATAATAGTCAACTAACAAGCTATAAAGTCTATGTACAATATAAGTATTAGTATTTTTCTATATAATACTTAGTTTCTAGTATATAGTGCATTTGTTTCGGCTTCTTTTCTAGGCATCTATAGCTTTTATCCTTAACTAATGAGTGGGGAAGTATGCTATATGCAGTACCTCTTATATACATATTCACTCTAGACTTATTCATTACTAATTTTTATCTATTCTATTATATTTAGCTGACTCTACTTCAGTCATAAATACTTCAATCATATAAACATTTGCTTTATATCTAGATCTTAACTGATCATCTCTCTCCCACTATTTTTCTATATAATACATTAGTATTTTCTTTATACATAATATTCTTCTTTAAGCCACTCAAAGCCACTTAGCATTTGCTTGATATATATATGTATATATACCTATCTCTTTCTACCTGCCTCACACTATTAACATACATCAAATTGCACTAACATAACAGCAGCCTTAACATCTTCAGCTTAACAGTCTCTTCTTCTTGCTCACTCTCTCCCACTCACACTCCCTGGCTCTTACCTAGCAGCATTTTTTTCTCCTCCTGTTGCATCTTCGAACGGTAATCGCCGAGCGCCAATTTCATGACCTGTCGCTTCTTGATCAGCGGCGCCGTTTGGCTCGTCAAAGTCTTCAGATTCTTGGCCGTGTCCTCAGCTGTTGTGGTGGTTGCATTTTCCAATTGGTTTTAATTCACATACATATATTCACAAAGTGGGGGCTCCGCGCTTACCAACTTTCTGGCTCAGTTTGCCGGTGTTCAGGGCCGTTTGCAGCTGCTGCACGCACCAGCACAGCTCCACCTCGAACTGTATATCACTGTCGCCATCGAAATTGGTCTTCTTGGCTGCCGCCTGTATGGGCGGCGGTTTGTTGATGGATTTAGCTGTCTTTCTGCGATGCATAGTTGTGTATGCGAGCGCGCTACATGTGCGAGATATCAAAATAGACGTTCCAGCTCACCCATACACTAAAACATGTCATATGGCGGGCATGTCTGTGTGTGTTCAAGCATTTGCGCTTTCGCAGAGCCACCATCCGATGAGTAAAATGTATCGATATTCAGTTCGATAGAAAGATACAGAGTAAAATAAATTAGATCTGACTCTTCACAGTGCTAAAGTCTGTGAATAAATAATAATATAATTATTAAAATGATCAATATGTGTTACTAAATAAAAAAAAATTAATTTTTAATTTATTTAGACAATTTGCAGTGCAATCGATACGTAAAAGCAACTCTGTCATGCACTAAAGGGGTTACCATACTTGTTTTAAAAAAAATCCGCGATGCAGCCCTGACAATGGCAGCGTGTTTCCGTCTTGCTGAAAAATCTGCCTTTTTGACAGCGTCACTCGACCGAGGTGGGTCGTTTGCTCCGCCTTTTGAAATAGTCATATTTTCTAAAGTTCTTTTTCTTGCTAATTCTAGTAGTTTTTGTGTGACTTTAAACATTCAATATGGTTGCCGTAAAGAAACAGGTAACTATAAAATAGCCGATTGATTGACAGATTAAGTTTTATTGACGAATTGGGTGTATTTTAATTTCAGAAAAAGGCCCTAGAGAGCACCAATGCGCGTCTGGCGCTGGTTATGAAATCCGGCAAATACTGCCTGGGTTACAAGCAAACGCTGAAGACCCTGCGTCAGGGCAAGGCCAAACTGGTGCTCATCGCCAGCAACACGCCCGCATTGAGGTAAAAAAAAGCGAGTTCTCCTCGTGTTTTTGGATTACAAGCAAAATTACTACTGAGAAGTAGATTTCCATTATGCCCCAAGTACGAACAGTGATAAGTAGCTGTTGTTGTAGTAGTAGTTATTGGAACCATATGGAGTCTTCTTTAATGCTGACTGAGAAATATGATTCCAATCGAATAATATTGATGGAAACTATGGAGTAGTATAACAGCAGCAGCAGCGCAGAGCAGAAGCAGCAGCAGCATCCGCCGCCGTCGACGACGACAATATGAACAAGTTCCGCATGGCTCCAAATGGTTCCAGTAACAATAACAACAAACACGCGTACATTGTGAATGGGGTAAGGAGTCATTCTCAATAGACATGAATAGTAGTAATCTTGTGTTAATGTGATGATAATCTTCATAATTCCGAATGCCTTGACGAATTTTTACTAGAGACTCTTTCTGACTTGCCATATAGAGATGGCATATATAATGTAGTCGGAAAGGTGTGTGTGCGTGTGTGGGTGAAATTGAAATAAAATATTGTGTTTTGTGGTAATTGCAGGAAGTCGGAGATTGAATACTACGCCATGTTGGCCAAGACAGAGGTCCAGCACTACAGTGGTACCAACATCGAGCTGGGCACCGCCTGCGGTAAATACTTCCGCGTGTGCACCATGTCCATTACCGATCCTGGAGATTCGGACATCATTCGCTCATTGCCCGACAATTAAGAGAGAGTCTCTGTTTTCTTGAGAAGCCAACAGACATATATATTTAAATAAAACTCTTCTGAAATTGTATAAAATTCCATGCTAGTTTTTATTTCGAATAACCACGGGGTAGCCGTTAGCAGTGTGCTGCTCTGCTATTGGTGGCAAATTCGAAGGGCGATGGTCGCCTTTTGAATCGATACTCGTGCTTCACGTGAACGATTTGACACCCCCTTTGAGCAGTTAGCGATGGTTACTTTGACGATAACTTTCGAGCCTGCGCTGTGGGGCGCACGACAATTCGACACATCACTAGTGCTGTTTTAAATAGATTTTAAGTAACCTTACGTTCTGTATCAAAAAAAAAAATTTTTTTTACGAAAATGACTTCGGGATATTTGAGTACGTATCCTATACCGCTAATAACAACAGAAAAACATACGAAGCACGTTTGCGAGGCGGTGGCCGTTAATCTAACTGCACCGCAGCCGGTGCCGCGACTGGTGGCAAATCGTTTTCACACAGCCACAGTGATGCAGAACGAGGCAGTTATGCTGAACAGTGGTGGCCTGGAGCATTCGGCGGTTATTGCATCACAGCGCAAGCTCAAGAGGAAGATGTACGAGTCCGTGGAGGTGGATGGCAATGGTCTGGTGCTGTTTCAGGGCCGCGACGAGAGCTACCCGGACGAGCTGAACAAGCTGATCCATCCACTGTCGTGTCAATTATGCAAGTCCCAGATGACGTCCATGAAGAGCGCCAAGGATCACTACGAGTCCAAGGCTCACGATCGCCACATCAGCGCCTGGCTGGCCAAGAACTACACCGAAATGGGCCTCCAGACGCCGCCCATCAAGCGTCTCGTCAAACAGGGCCCGACCGGGCCCAATGCATTCCACTGCAATCTGTGCGATCTGCCGTTGACCTCGATGACCCACGCCCGTCAGCACTATGCGGGCCGCAAGCACCAGCTGGTCGTGCAGAAGCGCTCGAAGCCGTCGGGTGCTGGCTACTACAACTCGGACGGCAATTGGGTGCGCACCGGCACCAAGGCGGAGGGTATGATCTACGACGGCCGCTACGGCATTGGTGATATGTTCTTGAGGGGCCACTGTGGCCAGGACATGCATGAGATGTCGTGCGACATGATGGAGATTGCCGAGGAGCAGCACCTCCTGAACGCTGTCGACGACAGTCTCACCTGCAAGATATGCAAGATCAGCGTCACATCGCCATCGCAGATCCAAATGCATCTGGATGGGGCCAAGCACCAGAGGAAACTACGGCTCCAGAACCTCAACGAGTGCGATATGAATGGAATGGAGATGCTCGGCGAGCAGCAGCAGCAGCAGCAGTCGCTAGCCACAGCATGCATGATGGACATCAATGATGACCTATCCATGTATCGTACACCCTCCGGCTCGTACTACTGCAAGCTGTGCAACAAGGCCATGAATCATATATCCATATTGCAGCAGCACTTGCAGGGCAAGAAGCACATCAAGACTGTGCGCCAGCTGGGCGAGGAGATGATCACCCAATAGGACGAACTGCATAGAAGATATCACACACAGCTGGGCAGGCAGATGAACAACAACAACAACAACAACAACAACATGAGAAACAACAACATTGCAAGTTCAACAACATATTTAGTTCAATTTAGATTTTAATGATTTTCACAAAATTTGATTAAGCGCATCGGCGGATGCCCGCTGAATGTATTTTATTTTGATAACTATATATCGAGAAGGCAGGCGTCGAGATCAGCCAGAGATCAACAAGCAATCAGCGCATGGATTATCGCCATCAAGACTAAATACACACACACACACACACACACACACGCATATATATATACATATATATATATATATATATATATATATATATATCCAATATGGATTAGACGAGTTACTTGTTAATAGTTTCGATACCTCCTGCGCGGGGTTATTACAAATTTTGTCATGAAGTGTCATATTGTAAATGTATTTGGTATATGAATATGAATGTGTGTATAGCAGATGGATATGTATGCATATACATGTACATATATATCTGTATGTATATACATATATGTATGCACATGTATATGCATATACATATGCATATATCTGTGTGCATGCGCACATATATATTCATATATCATATACATAAGAGTTCAATGTGTCCAATAGCAATCAATATGAAAAGTCTGTTCCGCTCTTTCATTTGGCCTTAACTTATTCTACATTTATTTTCTAGTCTATAAGCAAAACAACTCATGGGAATTGATTTCCCCTATGGGCAATGTGACTTCCCTCATTTTTTTCTTCTTTGTTTTTAGTTTAATTAAGTTTAGTTTAGCTTAGTTTAGTTTAGTTTAAACTAAGCTCAAAAGTAGCCAACTTAATAATTGAATTCCACTATCTGTACGACTTGAGCTATATAATAATATTAAGCACCCTTGTTAATAATGAGAAGAAAAACATGCTAAATTGGAATTTGGAATATGCACAGAAAAAAAAAACGAAAAAGAAAATCATAAAAGATAACTCCAAATCAAATAAGCGAGAAACTCGAATTTTCATATAAGCAAAAAAAGTGAACATAAATTAAAGAGAATTTTTTTCCAAGTAAATGCGATTCATTCACAATTTATTTGTTGTATACACAGTTATAATAGATTAACAATTTTATATTTCATATAGTGTTTGCTGATCTGTTGCTATATATATATATATATGTATGTATATAATAGGAGTCATATGTTGGACAGCAACAAAAATGCACTTTTTATCTTAAATAAGAGCTAGAGCAAAGAAATGAAAGCATTCGCATGCTGGCATTATATACACGTTCTCAAACAGAAACTTCGGCTTGGCTTTTCGGGGGGCGTCACAGCAACGCGCTACTGCGAGGGTGAAAATTCGGTGGGCGCCAGGACGCGGCAGTGCATCTCGCGTATGAGCGGCACGGTGTAGGCCACACACTCGTCCCAGCCGGGCGAGCGCCAGGCGGCCTCTCGGGTCTCCTTGCGGTCCTGCAGCGATTTGTAACCTAGACAACATATATAATAATATATATATATATATCTACAAAATCTATGTGTATATCAGCTTTAGCTTACACCAGATGTGGTGCACATTATAGAGTCGTCCGATTTGGGAGAAGAAGCCGGCGAAGGCCTCGTTGTTGTGCTTGCGGAAGTTGATGGCACGCGCCCAGTTGTTGCCCCACTCGATCATGGTGCCGGGTGTCAGGCGATAGGATCTGCATGAATATATATAAATAGAGAGATATAACTATATGTAATATCTAGTATCAGCTTACCGCATCTCGTAGATGTTCTTGCCCGAACGGCTGGCGATCTGCGGCCAGTAGCTGAAGGCCAGCAGGTACTGCAAGTGGCGGGAGCGCAAGAACTTGGAGCGTTCGTTCATCAGGTTCAGGTACTCCTCGTCGTGCCAGAGGTCCTCCTTGGCCTGGTCGATCTTCTCGAAGCCGCCGGTGTACTTCCACAGGTGCAGACACTGATCCATATCGCCCACCTGGACGGTCCACGAGGCGACCAGCTTGCACGACAGGCTCGTCTTCTTCTCATTGATTAGGGCCACGGTATTCTTGCTGCATAAATAAATTTAATTAATTCCGCTTATCTCTGATCTGATTGATCCGCGAGCCGCTCACTAATTGTTTAGATAGTCGCCCATGGAGTCGGGGCGGACGTTGTGCGTGTGCAGCGCGTATATGATTTCCTTATCGCTGAGCATGCGGCTGTGCGACTCCTTCGTCGGCTCGATCTTGCGCACCAGCAGCTTGGAGAACCACGACTCCGAATCCTTGCAGCTGGCCGTTGTGGACAGGCAGCTGGATGGACAAAGTCGAATATGGAATATCGTATATAGTAGATTAGATAAGTTGCCGTTCTCGTAACTTACCGTATGGCCAAGGGGCCGGCGGCATTGTAGCCCACCGTCGACCAGGTGTTACGTAGCTTCAACATGTTCCGTGCCTGTGGGAAATCGCTTGCATGTTATTATTATTATTATTACTTTTTTCTTTTTGTTTGTGTGTTTCAGCTACTGTGTTATCATGCTGCTCTTGTTGTTGTTGTTGTTGTAGTTGTTTTTGCATTGCGCCCGTGTACTTTAGTCAAGGTGAAGTCACAGTCAGACAAACAAGTGGCACAAGGAGGAATCAGATTTCCCATCGCTAGCTGCGCCCCACGCCCGCCCACGCAGTCCCGCCTAACGCACACCTGTCTCTATTTCAATTTCATTTCATTCTCCAACTCAAGCATATTCTTTATGCATTTTCGCTATATAAATGACCTATGTAAATACACCTTTCTCTCTACATATATATACATGGATGCGTCTTATCACTGGCCAATGCAAAATATGCCACACACTTGTTTGTTTAGAATTATGTTACAGCCACTTGTTATTACCTTGCAGGATGTGTTTGAAAAAAATTTAAAAAAAAATGGTGTATATTATTAATCAAATGTTGATGTTGTTATATATTTAAACAAAAAGAAAATAAAAATTCGTGCTATAAATAAGTATGCGATTGCTTTCAAAATATCGATCGACAAATGTTAGACTTCTAAATGTTATCGATAGCTGAGAGCTTACGTTTGCTAGAAAGCTTGCAATATTGCGGAGCTTTACGAACTTTTGTGGTTAAATATATATATTGCTGGCTAAATGTATAATGTACTTCATATATTCGTATATTTATATAAGTTGTTATGCAGTAAAAATTAATCAATATATTTGGGCGCCAAAAGTTTGCGTCTATTTCGATTGTTGTGAGCGGCTGATATCATTACCTAATGCTGGCAGACAAAAGCAAGCTGCACTGACACACACACACACGCAAAAGCTGATTGATATGATTGTCGGTTAAATTGAATAATTTAATAAAGGAGAGTAAAATTTATTAAACAAAAACAACTCAATACGTTATTTAAAAATATAATAAAATATTTAAATAGTTAAAGAAACTAGTAAAAATATGAAATAATATATTAATATTGTTATAATTACTGTATAATTAGTTAAGCAGCATGAAAAGCTCTGAACAAAAATTTGACCCGAACAAAGTTTTGAACCCCATCAAATGCAGCCGCTGCACTTGCCACTCGCCTGAACTTGCAGACAGTTTTAGCCAGTTTATCAACTTGAACTTGCAGTTTCAGGCACTTAGCTCGAACTTTGGCCATAAAACTTGCAAAAGAAAACACTTTGGTGTGGATTTTTTGTATTTGAAAGTATGTATTTTGATTTAGTTGTAATATAGCATGATAATCATGTTAGTGCACGATTATCGCAATTTAACAATATTGGTGGATCATAGAGTTTCGTCAATCCAGCCACGTAGGTTACCATTAACTAAGATATTTTAATACATTTATATATGTATTTATGTAAATCAATTCGAATAAATAGTTTAACTATACAATTTTGAGCTAGCAGAATGAGACAAATCGAGAAAATATATGTACGGAGTTGAGGAGGTAAAATCCTAACTTCTCTCATTTTACAATATTTACAAACATACTAATTGCCGAACACACACAATTATAATGTTAAGAACCGAACGGATGCGCGTGAAAGTTGAACTTGGACTCACACGTCGAACGAAACGAAATAACAAATTTTATTTGAATTTTCACTTTTCACTTACAAATTTTCCTCTTGGTAATAAAACATATACTTTTTTCATTCTTTTCCTTTAATAATCTTGGGTAAGTTCTTCTGGGTTTACTTCAACTGATATTCGGAATTGTTTTTGATTTTTTTGTTTTTTTTTGTTTTTGGTTTTCTTTTTGTTAAATTTTTAAACAAGTTTTCGACTTTGTTTTTATTAAGAAGAATATCAATGAAAGTCGTGTAAATTGATGTAGAAAATTCAATGTATACGCACGTTAGCATTGTATTTTGATGTAATTGATGTACACACATAGACGAATCTTCGTTTTTTTCTTTTTCTTTGGACAAATCGTTCAGTTTTAGCAGTTACACAGCGTGAAGCATATACGTACACATATGGAATTCGGTTTTCCTTTTGGTTTTCTCTATGTTGTTTGTTTTTCTTTTTTGGTATTTAGTCGTAGATACTATATATAGATAAGTGATCGAATGCTAAAGACAATTCCGTTAGGTCAGACATTCATTCAAATATCGCTTTAATACTATGAAACTGGGATGAGTGACTCTTGAGTATGTAGAAACAAATAACAATAATGAAGAGACTCCACGAGAGGGACAAGCAGCTGCCGGATCTGCGTGCCAAATTGTGCTGAACTGCAGCGGGTAATTCACCTGAAAATTGAAGAAAATCCAATTAAATTACCCCTTTGATAAACCTTATCTGAATCCTTACCCGTGAGCACTTGCACCTGCACAATGACAGTGAAGAGTCGACCGAGTGAGCAGGAATAATTTCCACTATCTGAAAGTTTGGCATCCGCTATAGAAATTCGACTGTTGAGCCACTTGTCGGACACGCTGTGAATTGAGTGAGGAATTTGAGAAATTATTCGAATCAAAAGAGGTTCAAGCAATCAAAAGTCTGACTATTGAAGCCTTTTTTGATACTAGCATAGCCCTAAGCCTAGCATTCAGTTGTCAAGACTTACTAAGCTTCACTTTGAGCTACTCTAACTAAAAGAATATATTAATAAAAATAATTTAAAATATGGTATTTTTAAGTACTTTTCAGACTCTTCAAAACTCTCTTTAAATTTTGTAAAAATCTTTAGTATTTCTCGAGTTATGGTCTGAGACAGAGACGTGTAGGTAGAGCATAAGTTCGAATGAGAGAGCAAGCGCAGGCCTATAGATGATATTTATATATTTTTAAAAAATTTTAAATTAAGTTTGAAAGATACCATAAAAATCACAAAAAATCCCTGAAAGGGAATGACCGACTAAGAGATACTTTAACATCCAAACTTTCCAAATTCTTGAATAATTTTTCTTCCAGCTACGCTTAACCTAATTAAATTTATAGACTTTAAGTTTTCTTTCAGCTAAACTTTCTCACTCAAATTTATAGACCTGTATGTAATTGCCATTTCATATCTTGTACTTTATATAGAACCCACCTAGAGCGCCTATTGGTCAGTGCTTGCAGCGGCTCCTCGTCCTTGGCCCAGGTTATGAAGTGAGTAAAATATTTCTCCAGCTCCTGGCTGGAGTATGTAGTGTGAGTTTGATTCGCATCGCCGATTAGGTTTAGTTCGGTGGCCGTATCGTTCAGCAGCTTGCCGGCCGAGCTGCCCAACTCGGTGGACTTGAGTATGGCCTGGCGCTCCTTTTGATAGAAATTGCGAGAGATTTGGCACTGGAGATCGACGGTGCTGCCGGACTTGTAATATCTGTCGCCCACATCCCGTTCGTGCTCGTCAATGATCCTTAGGGGCGGCTCTGCAGTGAGAAATGAGCATCAGACAATATCTAGAGGTCTGGCTGTACAGTACAGTGATCTCTCGACCTACCCAAAATGGTGAGATTTGTGGTAAAGACGCGCGGCGGATGTGTGGAAACCTGGCACATGTAGATGCCAGCATCTTCCCTTTGGGTTGGATTGATCATCAGACGCCAGTTGTTCGGATATTGAAATTTGACTCGTATACGTGGATCACCGCTGTAAGTGACGTTGCCAACGGTGAGCAGTGAGACCTTCTCGGTGGTGCGTCTCACCCACATCACCTGAAATTATGATATATGGATAACTAATCTGCTGCATCGATGGGGATCAGATTTGACATAACGTTATATAATCGTTATTCGATATATTGATATCTATATTCGATATACATTTCGATATTCCTGTCTATAGTTAAAGTTGCAAGTCTACTCTGGATAGACATTGTGGAAAACTAATGTTGTTATTCGATATATATCAAGCAATATCGATATATATCGATATTCGATAAACATTTCGCTATTTCTGTCTATATTTCCAATTTCATGTCCCTTTTGAACAGACATTCTAGAAAATAAAATCGTTATTCGATATATATATAATTATTCGATACATATATCGATATTCGATATACGTTTCGGAATTCCTCTCTATATTTCAAGTTGAAAATCTACCCTAAACAAATACTGAAAACTAATATCTTTACTTTATATATACATATATATTAATATTCGATACATATATCGATATTCGATATGCGTATCGATATGCCTACCGTCTTATCCTTGAGCATGCCGACGCGACAGTTGAGCACGGCCTCCGTGAACAGATGCACGGCCGCGACGAGCGTCTTGCCGGGATCGACTAGATTCGACGGCTCCTCGAAGAAGGGTCCATAGTGGTTCTCGTGATGGAACTTGCTCCGAAAGGTGCGCGAGCGCTCCGCATCGGTGGCGCTGCCACCAGCCGTCCAGTGGTTTCGGGCGCGTGCCGCATCGATGGGCTGCTTGACGTTGGCGCTGCGCGCGCTTTTCGTAGTCGCCGCTGAAGCCGCCAACAGATCCTGAATCCTGGCCGCGCTGCTGTTGCCAATCGAGCCCGACTCCGTTCTTAGCCGAGCCGTGCTGAGCGCCTGATTGCGAGCGGTTGTCCGTGTTCTGGCTGTGCGCGTGGTTGTACGCGCCGCCGTTGTTGCCGTCGCCGTCGCTGTTGCCGTTGCCGTTGCTGGTTGCATCGAGCCGACCTCGACAAGCTGCGGCGCTGCGGTCTCAGCAGCGATGAATGATAGCGCCTTGCCCGTGATATTCTCATCAAAATAGAAGTTGTTCTCCGCGCTGCTGTCGCTCGGCTTGCCGTTGGTGGTTGATATCGATGCAGTTGTTGTTGTTGTTGTTGTGGTTGTTGTTGTTGCTGCTGTTGTTGTTGTTGTGCCTGCACAAAATATAGATATATTATAAATTAAATATATATCCAAGTGACTCTTTGAGCATCAGGTTGCAGTCGACCGCAGCGCAGCTATTTGAATTACAATTGTAACCGGACTCGCTCCAATTACCCCCTTGACTTTAGTTGTTGTTGTTGTTGGTGTTGTTGCTCGACTTACCCAGCACGGAGTGGGCATGAAATTCAATAACTGTGAATACGGCGAACAGCCAAAAGCATCTCAGACTCCGGTGACTCCGCTTCTGAGTGCGGCTCAGGTGGATGGCCGGGCTACAGTTCGATTGGGCTGTGTGGGCCGCGATTGATGCCGGTGCCGATGCCGATGCTGATGCTAATGATGCATTATTAACTCTTAAACGCCTCATCCTTTGCACGGGATGACGTGACTTTGACAAACGGCCCTGTTGAAATCAGAAACCTTCATTGTATTCTCAAAACGCAGCCGCCCCCCACGTTTCCAGGCGCTAACCGCACAGCCTTAGCTGTCCATCCGAACTCTGCTGAGATTGACGAGAGATTTCCAGTTGTCTCCAGCTGGAACAAAAGAGAAAGTTAACTTAGCTACGAATGAAATCAGAGTGAACATATATATAGATAGACAAATATATAGTATAAAAGTCCCTCTATATCATTATATGCATAGCCTAGGTGCATTGAGCCAAATTAATTTGTCAATTAGTATTAATCAGCAAATGCATTCCCTCAAGCTTGCAAAAAATACAGTTGAAATGCAGAAAGGTCGTTCGAAATCAATTATGAAAATAAATAAATATATATATTTATATATTATACCCTAAAGCCATTGAAAATGGGAGCTCAGGGCAGAATGGTTCTCTGAAAAGGTGTGTAACAGGCTGAAGAGGGCGTGCCAGACCTCGTATAGTATACATTTTGATCAGGATGACGAGCTGACTGCGTCCACCTGTCTGTCTGTCTGTCTGTTCGTCTGTCTGTCTGTTCGTCATGTTATCTGTCCGTCAGGTTATCTGTCCGTCAATCCGTCCATCCACCCATTAATCCCTTCTTCCATCCATCCATCCGTCTGTCCATCCGTTAGTCTGTCCGTTCCTATATCCATCCATCCGCCGGTCCGTCCGTTGATTCACCCATCCGCCTGTCTATGCGTTCATCCATCCGTCTATCCGTCTGTCCGTCCGCCCGCTCGTTCATCAATCTCTTCGTCTGTCTATCGGCCCGACTGTCGATCCATCCGCCAACTGCCCATCTATCTGTCTGTCTATCAGTCCGTCCATTCATCCATCCATTCGTTCGATCTCATTAGCCACCAAAGCTCAAGACTTCAAGTTTGATTTATATATTCTTCTATACCATAAGCAGCCTGAGTCTAACATTTTTTTCACTCATAATTAATAAAAATAGATAATTTGTTTGACTTTCCATTCATTAAGAATACACAGATTTTGTATATTTCTGATTTGCGAAGGATTCCCGATTTTCCCATATTTCAACTACAAGACTCGACTTCATACCATACATCTTAATGTCATTATAACGCGCTGAAAATTTCATTAGTCAAGTCCCTCTAGAACAGAAGTTATTCAACAATTAAGTTCCCTTAGGCCCAAGCTCTGCGGCAATTGTGCAGTAAGTAGAGCTTATGTGTTTTTGCGTGTGTGAGTGTGTTTCGGGTGTGTTTGCGTGTGTGTGAGTGTGTGTAAGTGTGTGTGTGTGTGTATATGTTGTTTGCTTTTGATTTTGTGAAAAAAGAAAGCAGAATGATTGGGAATCAGCTTTTTTCAGGGTATCTACGAGCTGGGCACGCCCGACTAGAGAGCTCTTCGTATAGCCTAAGAAAGGCAGAGCAGCTCTCTCTCTCTCTCATTTCCTATATCTCTCTCTATATCTCGCTCTCTCTCTCTCTTTCTCTCTCTCCCTCTCTCTCTCTCTCTCTCTCTCTCTCTCTCTCTCTCTCTCTCTCCCCCTCTCTTTATCTCTCATTTTCTCTCTCTCTCTCTTTCTCTCTCTCTTCTTTTTCTCTCTCTCGTTCTCTCTCTTTCTCTCTCTCTCTCTCTCTCTCTTTCTATCATTAGTATTAGCGTCACTTAAGCTGAGCTAGAACCAGTTGGGAATTCTATGCTTACAGCTTTACCAAAGCCTTTGTAACCCTTTGAACATTCTGCTAATAGTAAGCTCTTTTCTGATTTTAAAAATCATTTCACTATGCTAATCAATCTTCAATCTTTGCTCTGCTCAAACCGAGTTCTATTCCCACGTACTCTGCCGCAGAGGCCCTCTACTGATTGCACGTGATTTTAGCATAGAGCACCGCAGTGCCGTTGCCCCAGCGGCGTGAACAACAGTTTGTGGAGAGTTCATTTCTGTTAGCTCAGCAAAATTAATAAAAAATTGCAATCGCAGAGCGGAAATGATGAGGTAAACTTGTTTAAAAATGTATTGGTAAATAAATGTTTTCCGGTGGAGCGCGTTTCATCATTTGTAGTTAACGCGTAAACGCGTCCAAAGGTGTGGATTGCGATGCGTCACTTATTGATTAAGCAGCACGAGTGCGGAGAGAGAGAGAGAGAGAGAGAGAGAGAGAGAGGGAGAGAGAGAGAGAGAGAGACAGTGAGAGAGATTCTATTGAAGTTAGTTAAGTTTTCTGATTTGTATCAGAAAAGCTGATTTCAAAGCGATTTTTTATTGCCCTAGGAGACATACAGAGAGAGAGAGAGAGAGAGACAGAGAGACAGAGAGAGAGAGAGAGAGCGAGTGAGAGAAGGACATAAAATGAATTAAAGTTTGTTCCTACGGGAATGGACCTTGGCCAGCTGTGTTGTCTCTTCATCATCGTAGTCATCGTCGTCGTCGCCGTCGTCGTCGTCGTCGTCGTCATTGCCGGCGTCCATCATAGTTGATATATCTGCACCTCGCCGCTGCCCGCGCAGTTCCCACAAAGTGCTTGCTTATTACATTTCTCTCAACTTTCATTTCCACTTTCCCATCGGCCGTTGGGGACCCGCTTCGGGGCCCGAATGCTGCACAGGCTGCGTGGCTGCTGGGCGTTGCTCGCACTTGCCCTTGGCTCAAGACATAATCACCGTAATAAATATTATATTAGTGAAGTTGTTGTTCTTGTTGTTCATCTTGTTCTTGCTGACATTCTCATCTTGTGCCATTTTTTTTTTTTTGCTATTATTCGAGAGGGTTGCATAGTTTGGCTATGGAGCATGTAACGAAAACTGGGTCCAGATTGGGCTACTATTGAGGATTGAGTACGAGGTAAGAGGGATGTATTTGAGTTGTAAAAGCTTTTGGCTTAAGGTGGATTTTAAATCGTAACTGTTTGCTTACTATAGCATATTTCATGTAGATCTATAATATATATATATAGATTATATTTCATATAATCTATCATATATATAATCTATCATATATATCATATATCATATATCATATATCATATATCATATATCATATATCACATATCATATATCATATATCACATATCATATATCATATATCATATATCACATATCATATATCACATATCATATATCATATATCATATATCACATATCATATATCATATATCATATATCATATATCATATATCATATATCATATATCATATATCATATATCATATATCATATATCATATATCATATATCATATATCATATATCATATATCATATATCTTATATCATATATCATATATCATATATCATATATCATATATCATATATCATATATCATATATCATATATCATATATCATATATCATATATCATATATCATATATCATATATCATATATCATATATCATATATCATATATCATATATCATATATCATATATCATATATCATATATCATATATCATATATCATATATCATATATCATATATCATATATCATATATCATATATCATATATCATATATCATATAGTTATCTAGGAAGAGTCTCTCCTTCTCTCCCATTCAAACTTTTACCTTTCTCGAAAAATTTCAATTGATATTACAATTATCTTTTATCTTCTCTTCCTCTTTGTTATCTGTAAAGGGTATCATATCTTTGGCTTGCTCTCAATTTCCCATCACCTGTTTTGTTTTGCTCTTCTCCGCTCTAGCGCCGTTCGCTGTTATTGTTCGCTATTGTTTGGTTTTAGGCGCATCCCTTTTGTTTCGCTTGTGCTTTACTTTATTTTTTTTTGTCTTGCCACCGACTGACGTTGTTGACATTTGAATTTGCGAAATAATTTTAAAGGGCGACTCGTTGGCAACTATTTACTTATGCAGCGATAACAACGAGCTGGGCGGAGTCTAGGGCAGGGAAGGCTTAAAGCCTTGCGTATTCTAATTGCACTTGATGGGCGACCCGGGCCAGGCCCAGGCCCAGGCCCAGGCCGAGGCCCAGGCCCAGACCCAAGCCAAAGCCCAAGCCCAGTCACAGGCAACTGGGCGGAATATTCTCATAACACAGCAGCAATAAAAGTCGAATGGGGCTCTTGTATAGCAAAATTTCATTTTATGAAATCCTCTTGCTCTCAGCTCTTAGCTCTCAGCGGCAGCGGCAGCAGCGGCAGCATCATCATCAGTGTCACGTGCTTGCGGCGCTTTTTTTCTTCTTCTTCTTCTTCGTCTTCTCCTATTTGAAGGCGACCCTGGCCAAGGCATAGACCATCGTTAGCATTCGCCTTTCCTTACCTGACTTTGACTAACTAGCTCTTAACGCTTAGCGTCGCTTAGCATATGCGCTCAGCGCAACCCCAAAAAAAAATCTGAGCTGTATGTGTGTGGCCTGTGCGTGTATGTGCGTGGCCTGTGTGTGTGTGTCTGCAGTGGAGCACCTGCTGTGCCTCATTGAGTGCAAAACGTGCTTTGTTTTGTTTCATACGCATTACGCGTAAGTCTTGTACACATTTTAGCCAGCCACCCACAGCCTGCACCCGCGGTGTTTATTACACCAAATTCTTCATCTTCTTTGGGCAGACATACATATACATATATACCTATATATATATATATATATATATATATACATCTTCAGATTAGAAAGTTCTTTAGGCGCCCGACAAGCGGGTTGACATCTTGGGATTACGACTTTTTCTTACCACCCCCCCTTCCTTAAGGCAGCTTTGTAACTTTGTTGACTACTCGTCATACACAGACACACCCACACACACACACCCACACCGAGACTCTCGCACACATACATACATAAAGTTGTACCCATACATTAGCGCTGTAAGTATAGGTTATTGCGGCATGTTTGTTGGGGCTAACTGAATATAACAAGATTGCGGTTTTTGGTTACACTGGCTCAGGCTGCATACGCCCCCCCCCCCTCCCCTCCTCCCATACGCCGTAGTCTCTAGTCTCCGGCTAATGGATTTCGTCTACATCTGCGCTAATCTAATCACCATGCTGATGCAAACTGGCGTGCAATTGCTTGTAAATACGCATACGCCTCGAACTCGCTCATTAAAATCGAAATTTGAACAGTTTAAACAATCAGAGCTGAGCACCTGCCTGCATTAGGGCCGAGCTTATGCAGTTCGCAGTGGGAAATGGGCAATGGGAAAGGGACACAATGCGTTGATGCATTTATGCAAATGCCCCAAAGTTCATATTACAAGTGTTTAAGCATGCAATTTGAATTGAATTTAATTGAAATTGTTTTCGGCATATATATATTACAAAGTTACACATAAGTTTGCATGAACAAAAGCAATCATTTGGAATTATTTCATATACATTTATATCATTAAATAGTTTTTAAAAATATTCTGCTGAATATTTATGCCTAACTCATTTTGATAGATATTTATTTGCAAATTAATTAAAGTTTGAAGTTAAATATTTTTTTAAACATACATATATTTTGCAGATTATATATAATTGAGTAAACGTATATTAGATCAAATATTTTATAGCAATTGACTATTTTTATTTATTTATCTTCTTTATTTATAGCAACAAATTTAATTTATAAATGTTATATTTATATGACAAAAATTTCCAATTTTATAAATTTAATATTTATCAAAAAGAAATTTGCCAATTTTAATTTTAATAAAAATTAATTTCAAGTTAAAAAAAATTTTAATTAAAAAAATCCCCAATTTTATATCTATATAAAAAAATGTGCAATTATATATTTTGATAAATTTTATATTTATATAAAAAAAAATTTCAAATTTTTTAAAATTTTATTATGTGTATAAAATAAATCAAAATTATTATAAACAAAAATTAATACAAATTTAAAGTATGTGTATGTAATTAAATATATTTAAAAAAATGTATAATTAAATTTAAATAAATTTAAAATTATTTCACTTCCTGAATAGGTATACATATATATGCATATAAATTTAAAAAATATAAATTTCATAAATTGT
The DNA here is from genome assembly GCA_018903745.1 of Drosophila repleta. Classification (NCBI taxonomy): domain Eukaryota; kingdom Metazoa; phylum Arthropoda; class Insecta; order Diptera; family Drosophilidae; genus Drosophila; species Drosophila repleta. The sequence continues at coordinate 514,923 of JAEIGN010000750.1, read as the reverse complement.
ATATCTGTTGGGCACGGGCTTACGTGGAAGGACGGCATAAGAGATATGCCTAAAAAATATTTCAAGTTAATTATGCAGATCCTGCAAGTGAGGAAAAGCTTGTTATGACAATAGCTTAAAAACATATTTCTACACATTTATGTATAAATAGATATAGATATATATATATAAATACACTTTATTTTCGTATATATTTATTCATATGAAAAACATTTCGTTTCATGTCATTTCATAGCTCTATCATCGAGCAACATGCGATTTCACGCGCTTTGCAAAAAGTGCTTAAACACACAAAAAATAAAATAAAATAAATAATAAAAAGAATAAAAAATTAATGGAAAAAAAACAAACAAAGCCAGAGCAGCAGTTGATTTACATATGACAAATGTTTGTGTTGCCGCATTTAGTGTTTGTTTTCTATGCATTTTGTTTAATAAACAAATTTTATGCACATATCAAAAATAGATTTGCCATCTGAAATGCGGTTGCTGTTAGTTGACCAAACACTTATGTACCTATATATATGTACATATGTATATATACATATAAATACATGTATTTTTCTAATATATTTCTTCAAGTTTTGTCTCTGCTGGAGCCGTGCAGCCACTAGCTCTGCTGCTAATGTCCTTGTTAAGCTATGCAACTATTTTTCTAAGCTTTCTCTCTCTCTCTTTCTCTTGCTGTTTAGTACCAAGTTGGGTATATATTGAATAACATCCATTTGGATTAGGCAAATGAAATATATTCGAGCTGCTCGCTCGCCGTCAATGCAATCAGCGCTGAGGGCTGAGAGTGCGAGGCGCAGTCATTAAATTAACATATAAGCAAATTGTGTTTGTTCTGCTCGCAGAACAGGCAAACTCAATGTTTTTTTTTTAACTAATATATATTTTATTATTTCAATTTTGCCTTTGTTGCCTAAACTCATTAGAGAGGACGACGCTCTATAGAATTCATATCAATTTCAGTATAAACCTATATATATATATATGTGTGTATATATGTATGTGTGTCTTTATGTATGCGTCTTTACCCTTTTGCATTAAACATTAATGTTTTTGCAAGCAAAGTAATTGTTTGAATGTGCAGCAAATAAATTATTCATGGCACATTAATCAAAAATTTATATTTCTCTCAATTTCGTGAACGGCCTCAACCGAATTTAATTTAAAATTAGTTAATTTAAGGGGTGTGCCGGAGAGACAACGAGTGAACGACACAGAGAGACAGAGGCAGAGAGTTGGTAAAAAAAAAGATACAAAGATTGACGAGCTGCAGGCTAACAATCACATAATTCAAAAAAAGTTAAATGAAGTATGAAAACTAACGGAGAAGGAGACAGAAACAGAGACAGCGGGAGTTCAACAGTGAGCGAGAGAGAAAGAGAGAGACAGAGAGAGAGAGAGAGAGAGGGCGAGCGAATGGAATGGCATAATTTATTTTCGACGAAAGAATTTAGCGGGCAAAGGAGGCAGACAATAATAATTGGGAAAACCAGGCGAGAGCGGGAGGTTGAGACAGAAAAGGGAGAGGAAGAGAAACGGACGGATGGAGAGAAATGAGAGAAAGAAGGAAGGAAAGAAAGAGAGGGAGAGAGAGAAATACCAAGTAAGACAGCGAGATAGAGAATTTGAGAAAGAGAGCGCGCGAGAAAGAGAAGGAACAAGGACTGAGAGCGCGATAGAGATGAAGAGACAAAGAGAGACCGAGCCAGACCGAGCGATAGAAGAAGAGAAAGAGAGAGAGATAAAGAGAGAGAGAGTGAGAGACAGAGGGGGAAAGAGATGGAGATAAAGAGACAGAGAGAGAGATGGAGAAGAAAGAGAGATAGATAGAGGCAGAGACATAGAGAGAGAGAGAGAGTGGGCAAGAAAAAGAGAATATGGCTGGAAAAAAAAAGCAGATAGATAGGCGAAATAGGGAAAAGGAGAGAGAGAGAGAAAGTGGGAGAAATATATGGAGAGAAACAATTAGAGGAATACAGGCCAGATAGAGAAAAATATATAGAAGGAGGAGGACAGAGAGACAAAGAGAGAGAGAGAGAGAGAGTGAGAGACAGAGGGGAAAAGAGATGGAGAGAGAGAGAGATAGAGAAAAAAGAGAGATAGATAGAGACAGAGACAGAGACAGAGAGAGAGAGTGGGCAAGAAAAAGAGAATATGGCTGGAAAAAAGAGGCAGAAAGATAGGATAGTGGGAGAAATATATGGAGAGAAATAGTTAGAGGAATACAGGCCAGATAGAGAAAAATATATAGAAGGAGGAGGACAGAGAGACAATAAGAGAGAGAGAGAGAGAGAAGAGATATTGACAGAGGGAGAGACGAATAAGAGGGAAGACAAAGAAGAAAGAGAAAGATGGAGAGCAGAAGAAGAGAAAAAGAGCAACGAAAAGAAAGACATAAAGAGATAGGGACAGAGAGCAGAAGAGAGAAAGAGGCAGAGAGCGAGAGAGAGAAAGTGACATACACATTGAGATAAATATACTTATATATATATATAATATATAGCATGAAATCAAGACAAGGATGTCCAATGCTTCATGTGCTCTTCAATTTGTTCACTCCGTTGCTTTACGCTTCGAGCTGAAGTAGGCTGAGATAAGTAGCTAATAATGATCATAAAACTCATACTAGGGACAACGAGTACGCTTCGGTCTTGGCTCTGTTGTTCGTTGACTTGGCTGAGCGCACAGACAGATTGATATATGCAAAGAACTCCAGTTCCATTGTAACTCACACACATGACAAAAAAAAGTAGAACAAAAAAGAAATTGAAGGGGAGAACTGCAAACAGTTTTAGCGGAGCAAATGGAGCCAGCATAATGGTAGCAAAGTATATTAAATGCATACGGCAAATAAGCTTTCAACATTTTCGCCCGGCATTATAATATCAAACGTAGTTAGTTAATGTGCAAAACTTTTCACTCACCCGGCTAAATTGTTTGTTTAATTTATATTCCCGACAAGCAACAAAAAAAAATTACAATTTGCGTTTACTTGCGACTCGAGGCGAACAATTGGATTTAAATCATTTTTTGTTGTTGTTATTGTTTTTTTTTTTTTATTATTTTTAGGATTTTTCTATCTCTCTTTCTGTATTACTTCACATCACATTTGGCACTTGTTTGCATTTCACATATATATATATATATGGGATATATATATGTGGTTGGCAAAAAAAAAAAATGTTTTAAAAAAAAGTCAACAAAAATTTGTCTGAATTTTGAGCACTTTAATAATTTTTTTTTTTATTTTTATTTTTTTTTTTATATTCTTCAGGAATTTAAGTCAATTATTTATTTTCTTTTTTTTTGAATCGCGCATTCCGTTAGACGAGAGGCAAAAGGCGATAATAAAAGACGACAATTGAATTGGATGTTCCGCCAGTGCGGGGCCAGCACGTTGGCATCGCTTATCCTTGAAAACCGTAATGAACTGTCGTTCGCAAAATTACGGACACATGGCGAAGCATCCAAATGAACAGCTCGGCTGGCTCTGAGTGCAAGCTCAGCCCGCTGCACGCACTCAACACTCTCCAGCCGAAGCCACTCAATCTGGCTCACTCAAATCTCTCTCTCTCTCTCTCTCTCTCTCTGCTCACCACGATGCAGCACACTCCAGTGCGGGGCTGTCCCAAAAGTGTCCCAAAGCTTGGCCAGAGCTTTGTGCAGACTGAGTAGGGGTAAACTGAGCGGAAGCTCAGTCACTCAATCAGCCTGAGCCTGAGTGCATTCGATTGGCACTCAAAGTTCAATTTAGTTAGGGGAAAGCTAGAAATTTTTGTTGCGAGTTACCAGACTTGGCAGGGGTATATACATAAGAGCTATATGTATTCCAATTTATATAGCTAACTTACGAAATTCCTAAGGTATTCATAACACTTAGCCTGAGCCACTCAACTCATCCCAGTAGGCCTTCAAGTTCAGCTTTAGCTCGAGAAATCCCAGTAGCCTCATAAAGTCAAAGTCTACAGACTTTCGAGCCTGTGTGCTGAGTAAATACAAAAAAAAAATATATATATATATATATCTATATATTTCTTAAAAAAGTATATATATTTAAAAAAATTTAATTTGAAAGGAATAGAAAGGTCCTCTGCGATGAATAAGCGTACCAAGGACCAGGATGACGGGCTTAAGAAGAAGCTCGCCAAGCTGCGCTTCAAGCGGGTCGTGCGCGTCGCCTTCGCCAACCACCAGTGGGTGAATGAGATGGACGATCAGAATATCACCTTGAATGTGAAGAAGAATGTGGCGATGTTGGTGCGCAAGAAGCACAAGACGGGCATACTGACAATGGCGGTGAGCATGCGACAGATGTGTACTATATATACTCATACTCTATTCTACATGTTCTATATACTCTATATACTATATGTATATACACTTTTTACTATATATATCCTGTGTATACTCTATCTCCTCTGCATCCCTTATGTATTCTGTTTTCTCTATATCTTCTATATGCTCTATATACTCTATATACTCTATATACTCCATATCCTCTATATATTCTACATACTCTATATACTCCATATCCTCTATATACTCTATATACTCTATCTACTCTATATCGTTTATGTCCTTTATATCCTCAATACCTCTTACATCCTCTATATACTTCATATACTCTAGCTAAGCTTTATATTCTATCTATTCCATCTATTCGATCTCCTCTATTTTACATAAGTATTCTATATACATCTCTATATGCTCTGATACTCTTGCGCATATCCTTTATTCCTTCTCCATTCCAGCAAAAAGGACTTTTGGCTACTTTGCATTCCACGCGCTCCATCGCTGAGCGCAAGAAACTTTGCAGCATAGTCGCTGGCTTGGGCTGCTTCACTCAAATTCCTCCAGTAAGAGACTATCTATATATATAAACATCCAATTGGTATATACACTGATTGGAATCTTTGCAGAAAATACGAGCTCGCTTGGTGCCCTATCTGCACTTTATGATCGTTAGCGCGGGTCGCACCCTAATGAAGGAGGGCGATATACCCACCGGGGTTTACTTCGTTGTTAGCGGCGAAGTCGAGATGTCGAAACTAGTCATGAATAAGGTAATATTATTACTATATATATACATCTATATATCTATATATATATTTGGCGGTATTTGTCAGGTAACACGCAAGATGGAATCGAAGCCCGAGGCATTCTTTGGCCCCGGCGATTGGATTGGCGAAATCGAGCTGCTCGAGGAGGATCTCAGACTGAATACATACAAGGCCACAAGTAAGGCACATAAAACACATATCCGGAATGCCGATACTCAGTATATTCCCTTCTGCTTCAGCTAATTGCGAGATACTGATATTGGACGATTTTGATTTTACGGCTATACTCAAGCCGTACGTCAAGAAGGTTTGGATTGAGAAGAAGAAGGCGATTGCCTCGCTGAGCTATCTGAAGTTCATGAGCCCCTCGCAGGTAAGAGGAGGCTATAAGTCTACCATATAGTATATAGAGAGCCGATGCCATATTGTGAAAGCAACTGAAGGCGGGCATGTCCGATCTGATATTTGTAATACATATATACTAGGGCTGTTCTCCTGCAAAGTAGTCGCCTTTAGATCTCTTCAATCTCGCATACATTTTATCTTTAGATCATCTCGATCTCTATCTATCTATATATACATATATATATAGCTTAACTACTCTTACTTCCTTAGATTGTGAGCGCCTGTAAGTTTGGCATCCTGAAGCAATACGATCCATTGAGCACCATCTTTCCGGAGAGCTCGGATAACATACAGCACGTCTACTTTGTGCTAAGCGGCGAATGCGTTATCTTGCAATGCCTATATATGATAGTGAGTATCATGAATATATATCTCCTCCCCCTCTCTCCCTCTCACTCTCTTCCTTGGTAGGTAACAGTCGAGAAGGGCGAACTGCATTATGAGCTGTCGCCCGTGGTCGAGGAGGATGTGGAGCACGAGGCAGATGAGGAAAAGCCGGATCCGTTCGATGTGCGGGAGCTGCTGCGCTCGAGCTCGTCGCTGGACGAGGCCGGACTCAAAAAGAAGATGGCGGTAAGGCTTGAGCTCTTATCCGACATACATATAATCCATTCTCGCCTTGCAGAAGCGCAAGGCTGAGTTCGCCAAGATCGAGGCGAATTGCAAGCTGCTGATGCGGCAGCGGGACCAAGTGGAGGAGAACGTGTCGCGCATGGCACGTCAGTCGCATCGTTACAGATCGATATATTCCCAGAAGTGGCGCGACTCGAGCTACATGCCCGGCGAGTACGATGAGGACTTCTACTCGTTGGACAGCGACTTCAGCTACAGCATTGTTTTGGGTCAACAGTTTGGCCGGGACACGGCTGAGTCCGTGCGTCGGTCGAGCACCCTTACCCCAGCCCCCAAGCAGCCGCCCGCGGAAGAGGCGCAGGGGGAGGAGGAGGAACTATGCACCGGCTCGCCATCGGTGGCCAGCGCGGCCTCAATGGTCTCGAGTCTCTCACAGAAGTTTAGGGTAAATAACTGTTATGTATGCATGTTCCCCATGCCTGACTCTGTGGCTCCGTTCCTTGCAGGGCGATGAGAATTATGTCACCCACTTTGTGGACGTCGGCTCGATGACATTTGGCGGACTTTTTGGGGTGGGCGAGAAGGCCGATCATCGCGTGATCATGGCCCGCACGACCGTTCAGTGCCTGCTCATACCACGCTACTGGATGATGGAGGAGGATCAGAATCCGGGACACATATGGCAGCGCATGCGCTTCTATCTGGATCGCTGGATACCGTCGAGGAAGACCTTGTTCGACGACTTCATCAAGACGCGCAAGTGGGCGCAGTTCAAGACCGACTGCGTTGAGGAGTTCACCCACTCGACCACAAGCACCACCAAGGTCGAAGATATACCCATTTACATTCGCATAGTTGAGACCAAGGAGTCGAAGGCCGAGGCGGCTGAGCATTAGTTTATGTTGCAAATTACGATATTCAACACTTTGGTTCATACTTAGGATTCAATAGTGTGGACACAAACCCATTTCAAGTCAGAACACACCCAAAGCCAACAAATATCCCAATTTAAGATCCCTATTAAGTTTCTTTACCACAAATATCAGGTTTTATGACTTTCATACACAGTGCTGGAGCTACAATTTACGATATTTAAACATTTCCCACTACAAAATTATAGTGCGGACACAAACCCATTTCGAACCAACAAAGTCCCCATTGAGCTGCTCAACTCAATTGAGTTCTATTTCAGACTTTATTACTTTTATATAAATTTCAATCAACCTGCGAAAGGTACGATTTACGGCAGATAATTCCAATTTCCCTCTATAAATTTATTGTGCGGACACAAACCACATGCAAAACCAAGCGAAAATCAAGTTCATCATTAAGTTCATCATTATCAGTTCATCATTATCAGGTTTTATTACTTTTATAAAAAATCCAAACACTAACAAGCTAGAGATACAATTTACGATACATAAACAGGCGGCATTTGCAATTTCCCCACCCAAAAATTGTTGTGTGAAGACTAAAACCAGTCGAGTCAATGTAAATGTCTGCGGCTAAGCGTTAATTATGATTAATAAAAATCGTTACGATAAAAATATAGCTGTAATGGATTATTGTGTTTGCAAGCCAGGACTAAAATCTTAAATGGATAATGTTTGGTACATTTAGCAAGTACACACACGCACGAAACCCATTTGCAATGGGTAATTTGCAAGTTTTTGTATAGTTCTTAGCGAAGTCATAAACCGACTTAAGCTTAGGCTTTTGTTTATAGCGGATAATTCTTGAATGGGAAATCTATGGATAGTTCAAGTACCATGCTCACTACGATTGTGAAAATATTATGGGATATTTGGTACTTTTTAGTCAAGTCACAAACCAATATGAGCTAGGCTTTTGTTTATAGCGTAAGTTGTTTTATATGGGAATTTACGGATAATTTACGATATTGTATTTGTCAAAGGATATTTGTGTACTTTTAGCCAATACATAAACCAACTTGGGCTTGGGGCTTTTGTTTATAGTAAACGATTTTTAAATGGGAAAATAATGGATATTCAAGTTGATTGCTCACTACGATTGTGAAAATGCCTTACGATAATTATGTATTTTTTAGCTAGGTCATAAACCAACTTGAGCTAAGACTTGTTTTTTAGTGGGAAAATCAACGGATAACGATGTGCTTTTACGATATTGCTGGGAAATTTGGTGTATGTCACAAGCTTTGGCATTTATAATTGAGAATGAATGAAATGCCATAAGCTCCTTTTTAAATGTCCGTAAAGCCAGCCACTTGAGACTTGGCTTGTGTTTGTAGTCATGGGGAATTCATGGATAATAATAATAGCAGTAAATGAAGTTTGGAATTTCCTTTAGAAATTGGGACAGTTGAGCTAAGAAATAGAGGTAAATAATTTGAGCGGAGGGGAAATTGAGTTGAGTTCAAAATGAGAAGAGAAATATCAGCCCGCCCACGTATTGTAGCTATATTCCTCGTTTTCCGCACAGAGATTGGTGTAGTTGGGATTGCGTCCCTTGACGCACTCGGAGGACGGTGGGCCCGCCCGATAGATCGGGTTGTTCTGCACGTTGGTGACCGCATAGTTGCAGGCGAGGAGCGTGTTGCCCAAGCCATTGGCGTCCGTGAAGCGGGCGACGGCGCAGCCCACGCGATTGTTCCGTTCGTTCACCATGGTCGTAAAGTGGCCGATGAGGCTGCGGAGGACAGAGAGATGGTCAGAGCTAGGCTACGACATTCAAGCGGCATACTCACGGTCCGCCGCGCGGCACATAAACCTCGACGTCGGCGCTGGTGGCGTCGTGATACTCGTCGAACCAGGCGGCGATGCGCTGGCGCAGAAAGGCGGTGATCTCAATGTTGAGTGTGTAGAGGATGCTCAGGTTCTGGCCGGAGTAGCGGTAGGTGTTCGTGTTGCGGCACTCGTCGTGGGCCATGCGGCACTGCAGCGTGTTGTAGGCGGCTATCTTGGCGAGCTCCGCGTCCCAGGACATCGTCGCCATGTGCAGGGCACTAGGAAAGCCCTGGAGCCCGCCGCCAGCGATGAGATTGCGGCGATCGTTGTGCTCCTTCAGGATGAGCGGAATGTGCGCATCGAGCGAGACGAACTCGCCCCGACAGCCGCTCACGAATTGCTGCAGAGGATTCGTGCTCTTAGTCCACTTGAGTTCCTACGCCCCTGCCACGCCCCCGCACTTACCCCGCTGTTGCCGCAGACGACGTGCCGCAGTCCGCCCGGACAGAGTGCCGGATTGCAGTAGTTCTGGGCGCAGGCCAAGCGCGCGCCCAGCCAGAGCAGCTGCAGCAAGGTCACGAAACGGCAGCCAAGCGCCATCGCCAGTCGGAATGGAGTCGCAGCGCGCCCCAGCCATGGCGCAACTATTTATAGGCGAAGCCAGTGGCCTGGACAATGGCTTCATTCATGTGCCATTGGCGCATCTGTTGTTCGCGCTGTCATACAAATCACAACTTGGAGTTATTGTTACAGAGAGAGAGAGAGAGAGTGAAAGAAAGAAAGAAAGGAGAAACAATCAGACTGAACTCGAGCTGATTGTTCTACTCGCTGCGAGTGCTGTTCACGTGGTCGTATACGTAATAAACTTGATACCAGCTGTTGCACTGCCCTCGCCACCTCCCCCCCGGGTTACTCTTTCTCCGCTCAGCCGTGTTTTTCCATTTAATTTAGGTCGCGCAGTCTGACGACAACTGCTTGACGCGACTTGCGATTCAGCTGTCTCCGCCAAGCAAGCAAGCCAGTCACCAACATCTTGGTTCTTTAGTTCCAATTGGGAAATTAATCAATTCCTGGTAAGAATTGCCAAGCGAAGCTCTGATTGGATTCATATGTGACGTTTAGGGGATCCTCTAGTGGATGTAAAACTATTCTAGACCAGTGTATGTACATACATATGTATGTATAGATGTGTGTATAGATGTATGTATGTATCTATCAATGTATGTATGTATGTATATGTATCTATATAGGTATGTATGTATGTATGTATGTATGGGTGTATGTATGTATAGGTGTATGTATGTATGTATGTATGAATGTATGTATGAATGTATGTATGTATGTATCTATCAATGTATGTATGTATGTATATGTATCTATATAGGTATGTATGTATGTATGTATGTATGGGTGTATGTATGTATAGGTGTATGTATGTATGTATGTATGTATGTATGTATGTATGTATGTATAGATGTATGTATGTATGTATGTTATGTATGTATGTATAGATGTATGTATGTATGTATGTATGTATGTATGTATGTATGTATGTATGTATAGATGTATGTATGTATGTATGTTATGTATGTATGTATAGATGTATGTATGTATGTATGTATATGTATGTATGTATGTATGTATAGGTGTATGTATGTTATGTATGTATGTATGTATGTATGTATGTATGTATATGTATGTATGTATGTATGTATGTATGTATGTATGAATGTATGAATGTATGAATGTAAGAATGTATGTATGTATTTATGTAGTAGGGACATATGAATTTTTATAAGTATACGTATGTAACTATGCATGTATGAATGTATATCTGAATGTACAAAGCAAGTATGTACAGCTACTTATGTGTATGCATGTATGTATGTATGGATCGGCATATGAATAATGACAAATGTCATATGATTATGACGTATGCCATATGACGTATGCCGTTCAGCATGTACGTATATCATAAATATGACATATGTATGTAACTATGTGTTCATATGCACTTCAATCCGCATATATGCATGAGTGTATGTATTTATGTACATATGTATGATTATAAACACATACTCATATATATATAAATATATAGACATTCTTTGCGCACTCTTGGCACACTTATCCACTAATAAATAACACTCAGAAGGATATGTCCTTAAGCACACTGGCCTTCTATGCAATTCTCATGAATTGGATTAATCCCTGGTGGCCATCATGCTTTGATGTTTCAGCTGCGCTGCCAATCTAAACTAATTTATTTGAAACACTCCATTAAACTTACTCCCTGTTCATCTCTCCCCCTTCTCTGTTTCGTTGTTGTTGTCTTTTATTCGTTTTATCTGCTTATTTGTGTTCATCTGCTGCTGCTGCTGCTGCTGCTGGGCAGAGTGTAACCAGCTTTTTATCTGTTTTTGCACTTGAAGTGCTTATAAAGAAGTCGTTCATGGAGATTGCAAGATTCCTGTGATACCTGGCGCCGAGGTCGGGCGGGGGCCACGTTTGGAAAGTTTAATTGAATGGCTTGAACTGGAGCAGCTGCACTTTTACTTTTTGACTGTCTGACTTTGACATGTGCCGACAGCGCCCACGTATCGACGTCAAGGGCCAGACGAACCAAATTTCCGACTTGATGCCCGCCTGTCCTGAACTTGGCTCGCACGCACTGGGCCAATCAGACCTCGGCTGCAGCTTTGTGTGCTGAAGCTTTTGGGCTTCGCCATTGACACAGAGCTCAACAAAGCTCTGATGGAACGTCGACGGAGGCGACAGGCTGGACAGGTGCACAAGCGAATTGAGGGGGTAGCAGGGCACTGGGGCCAGGGGCCAGGGGCCAGGGGGCAGGGGGCTGGGGTTGGGTCCCATCGAGACGTTAATTGAAATGCTGCAGCTGCAAACGTTGTCTGCCATTGGCAACGGTCCATATTTGTTCATCTTATTGAAGCGATGGCCGTGTGTGAAATTTTCCACAGATTTCATTTTCATTAGCCCGATAGGTCAGTCAGATCCAGTTCGTTTTCCCTTTCAGCTGCACTCGACTCTCTCTTACCTCTAGCTATGCCAAAATTTTCTTTTCATTTTAACAATTCTCATGCAAGAGTAGACAAAAAGAGTTTTCTAGTTTGCAGGCGATGCGAAGCACTTGCTATCCATTTCCCTTTGTCTCCACGCCAGAGCTGTGCACGCACAGTGGACACTGAATGAAGTGGAAGTAGCAGAAACTTCCATTCGAACTTTACTCTACTTGGCTAGACTTTATGTTTGCGTCTTTAAGATCTCGCTGAGTATTCCAACAAATCGGTCGTTAAGCTAAGCTGTTTCGGGGTATCATGGATGATCTTTATTTTGCTAGTCTCCGTTTTGTTTTACATTTATGCACACTCTATTCTTTTTTATACCCAGTGGCCATAGAACATAGGATTTTTGCATATCTGTTCGTCTGTCAGTCCATCAGTCTGTCCATCAATCCGCCCTGCATCTGATTGTCTATCCGTCCGTTCGTCTGTCCGTTCGTTTATCCGCTTTTCTGTTTGTCCATCCATCTATCCGTCTATCCGTCCTTCAGTTTGTCTGTCTGTCTGGCCGTCTGTCTGACCGCCTCTCCGTCCTCCAGTCCTTGCGTCTGTTCATCTGTCTGTCTATCCGTCTGTCTGTCTGTCTGTTCGTTCGTCTATCCGTTCTTCGGCTTCTCCGTCTGCCTCACCTCTGTCCGTTTACCCGTCTGTTTGTCTATCTATCTGTCCATCTATCCGTCCATCCGTCTGTTCGTTTGTCTGTCCCTCCATATGTTATGATATCTCGATTACACTGCAAACTCAAGAGCTTCTGTCTCTCTCTCTCTCTCTCTCTCTCTCTCTCTCTCTCTCTCTCTCCCTATCACTTTCCCACTTCAGTTCAGCGTTGATCAACTTTTGTTTTCTATAATCTAAGGCAACCCATCCACACACACACTCACACACACACACCTTCTTGGCCCTCCAGCCATATGTTATTGCCCAACATATGCAAGACTTCCGTCACAACACGAGTCGTCGTGTCGTGCGACTGCTGATTCCGTTGAGATTGTCGCTGGCGGAAGTGACTCTCCGGTCTCGCCCGGAGCTGGCCTCGCATAATTAATGCCGCGAATTAAGCAAACATTTTTTGATATTCTTGGGTGTGTTTTTTTTCGCTTTACGCTTTTGTATTGTTTGTTTTAATGTAATGAGTATTTACAATTCGAGTGGTCAACAAAGTTAATGCAGAACAAAGACGTGAAAGGGCCGCTGCGCCGGCTCCCAAACGGACTGAGCCTCACACACATGTCACAGTGGCCCGGACACAAAGGTATCTCGTGTACGCGGAGTGTGGATCGCTGTTTACCAGCCGCTGGAGGCCCAGCCACCCTGAGGTGCCCAGCCACCGCCACCACCACCACCGCCGCCGCCGCCGCTGATGGCGCCAGCATCGGAGATGACCTTGACGATTTGGACGGTGCCGGAGCTGCCACCATGGCCGCCTCCATAGCCACCGCCATGACCGCCACCATAGCCGCCGCTGTAGCCGCCGCCATAGCCGCCGCCGTAGCCGCCGCCGTAGCCGCCGCCATAGCCGCCGCCGGCACCGCCGTCGGAGATGACCTTGACAATCTTGACAGTGCTGGCACCGCCGCCATAGCCGCCTCCGTGACCACCGCCATAGCCGCCTCCATAGCCGCCACCGTAGCCGCCACCGTAGCCGCCACCGTAGCCGCCGCCGCCGCCTGCACCACCATCAGAGATGACCTTGATGATTTTCACAGCGCCGCCGCCGCCGCCACCTCCATGGCCGCCACCATAGCCGCCACCGTAGCCGCCGCCATGACCGCCGCCATAGCCGCCGCCTCCGTGACCGCCGCCATAGCCGCCGCCGTAGCCGCCACCGCCGCCGCCGGAGCTAAGGGCGCTGCCGCCGCCAAGGAAGCCCGCATGGGCCATGCTGCACACAGCGAGCAGACAAACGAATACCTTGGAAGAGAAACAGGCACAATAAATCTCAAGTCACATCACAGCACAAAACAAAAAAGAAACAAATTAAAAAAAAAAAAAATAGTTCGAAAAAAAAGTTTAGCTCGAAATTTCGTTAATCCCGGACGAGGAGATTTCGAGTTGAGGCGCACCTTCATGTTGGCTCTGTGTCGGGCTTGGAGCTGGGAGTTGGGATTGCAAATGCGACTTCGACGAGAGCTGAACTTCAACTGTGCCGCTGCAGTGCACTGCGCTGGCTTTTATGGCCAGATGTCGTGAGCCCAACGGCCCAATGGCCCAAGAGCCCAAAGCCACAAAACCAGCTCGACCCTGCCCCAAGCTAGCCAGCCGGACAGATAGACAGCCAGCTAGCTAGCCAAGTATATGCTAATGCATGACACTCTAATTGGTTGTCCACGCGATGCTCTGCCCGGATTATGCCATCAAGCACCAAAGACAACATAAAGCCATCGCTGCTAACGCCTCCGCCTCCGCCTCCGCCTCCGCCTCTGCCTTCGCCGTTGCTCCGAGCTCTGAGCTCTCTTTATTAGCTCGTTATGCAATTCATCAAAAACGCTTGCACAAAGAGCATTAACCAAACATAACAAAACGAAATGCGAATAAGTAGCGCATTTTAACACTACAAACACCGAAGACCGAACGCCGAAGACCGAATTCAACTCCGAATCAAACGCCGCCTTCATCAGATGCCCTAACAAAACGAGCATTGGAATAATTTAATGAAGCGGCTGCAGCAACATTTGCCATTTTTTCTTCTTATTTGGCGTATTATAAATATTCATTTCGATTATAAACATGTAAGAGTGGTCTGGTGGGGAGTGCGCGACTAGGGAATACCCTGAATGCTGGCAAAAGATTGGACTTAATTCTATTTCTTATATACTATTCTATCACAGCAGAGTGCAAATGAAAACTCAAACTCATACTCATACTCATACACTAATAGTCACACTTACACTCATACTTATACTCATACACATACTCATACTCATCGTCATACTCATACTCATACTCATACTCATACTCATACTTATACTCACACTCACACTCACATTCACACTCACACTCAGTCCCACTCCCACTTCATACACATACTGATACTCATAATCACACTCATGTTCATACACATGCTCTTATTCATACTCACACTCACAGTTACACTCACACTCATAGTTACACTCACACTCGCAGTTTCACTCACAGATACACTAACACTTACACTCACATTCACACTCACACTCATACTCAGTCCCACTCCCACTTCATACTCATACTCATACTCATACTCATACTCATTCTCATACTCATAATCACACTCATGTTCATACACATGCTCTTATTCATACTCACACTCACAGTTACACTCACACTCATACTCACTTACACTCATACTCATACTTATACTCACACTTAGTCCGACTCCCACTTCATACTCATACACATACTCATATTCACACTCATATTCATACTCATAATCACACTCATGTTCATACTCATGCTCTTATTCATACTCACACTCACACTCTAACCCTCACGCACTCTTAATCTCCCGCTCTGCTCACTCCACAGCTAAGCAACAGCGATTGGCCTTGAGTTGCGCCGATGGCTTTTCTTCTTTCCCACAGTAAAAATATTAAATAATTAAAATTTAATTGTTGAACCACTTCTGTTCTGCAAAGAGACTTTCTTAATCTAATTTCAATTTTGAGAGTGTGATAATGATATGCGGAAGCACAAGTCTCGGGGAGTGGATGGAGGAAAGACAGCTAAATTCTACTTTGTGTCTCAGCTGTAAGCTGAGCTTATTAATTATTAATATATATATATATATATATATATATATATATATATATATATATATATATATATATATATATATATATATATATATATATATATATATATATATATATATATATATATTGAGTTACTGAAAAATATTAGAAGCTCATACAGCGTAAGGTATTCGGGAGTATTCACTGAGAATTTGAAGAGTCTACGTTTATTAGTCCCAATGACCTCGTATGGATAGACACTCAGATAGACATATTGAGTCGCTGAGTGATGAGTGAGTGTTAGTTACATTTTAAGCTAGGAAATCACAAAATTTCCATGGTGTGTAGTCAGCCCTAGGAGAGATATATAATAGAACATGATCTATGGGTAGTCTGATGGCTCAGGTAGTGCGTGTAGTCAGCACCCGTCGAGAGTAGCTTCAATGCCATGGCTGACCAGTTCCTAGCCATAGATCTTGTTCTCCTATAATTAGTTATCTGTGATATATTTATTTATAGTTCATTCTACTTCCTCAAAAAGGTTCCAAATCGACTTTTAGTCTTAAATTAGATTTAGCATATGTACATAGCTATGTATATTGAATACGAGTATCTTCAAAGGCAGATCTGGTCTTTCAGGTTGCCTCGATTGCAACGAGAGTGCGCCGATGGGGTTTATTAAATTGTGAAGCCTTCGGATCGACACTTGATAGATGGCAAATATAATTTAGCTGTGTTGCGGGCCACGTTAATTGCTTCAGCATTGTTCGCGGAGTTCGCGGAAGCTCACAAATCCCACGCAGTCACGACATCGAGCTCGCGCTGGCCCATAGTCGGTCCAGCAATTATGTTGAGTTGTAAATAAAATAAATTAAAGCCCACAAATCTCAACAATTTCCAAGTTTTCAAAACTTTGTGCCGTTGGAAATTTGTTAAATTTACGAGTTAGTATTAGCCTAACTCCAATTCAGGGCTGCTGCCGTCTTCAGGCTTTGACGAGGGTTCGTCTGCCGGCCCCGACAGGTCAGCCGGCCAAAGTTTTTCAGCCTAAGCCGCTAAACTGGTTTCCAATTTACATCGTGCTGCCTCATTTCGTACATAAGTACATGCATTCATTATAATTTCTTCATTTGCCATAATTAGCGTCCGATTATGCAACTCCCAGATTCGATACGTTCATATATTATATTATTATCATAGTTATTAAAATATTTCATGATCGCTTCAAAGATTTTCAATAATTGCCCAAGAAACTGCTGTCAGGGCTGGAATCATTAGCGAACTGCCCAAGATTTGCCACAAAACTCACCCAAAGTTCGTAGCTCCCAGACAATAATGCAATCTGGATGGTCCTTAACTATTTGACAATTGCCCAAGTGCACAATTGCGCCTGGGGCATCCCCGCAATTGAATTTGATCCAACTTGACATCATTATAACTAAATGTTATCTAAATGTAGCGTGAAGAAATAATCCTCTTATGCCGGCTGTCGCGTTGACTTTCTGGCATATCATCATTATAGCGACAAAATAAAATCATAGTGACAAATATGTTTTTGATTAATGAATGTCTTTTCGATACCTGCTCAAATGAGCTGCTGAAAGTGGATAAATGCAAATTATGAAAGGCATATGTCAGAGGTATGTATATACATATGTATGTGACTGTGAGTTGAGCCAAGTCCAGCTGTGGGTAGTTTGTATTGCCTTTCTATGTGATTCTCATGTATATATACTTATACTATGAGATATATAGTATGGCAGAGTGCTTTTACTTAGTCAATCGTAGGCCAGCTAGAATCAATAACAGCTTTAGAGCCTTTCTATGCGATTTTCATATATTCATGCAATATGCGAAGTTGTTACTAACTAAAGTTGATTACCTTTCTATGTGTTATATGCAAGCATTGTTTCGCTTAAAATATAGTTCAAATAAGTTCTTAGTTTATGCCTTTCATGCCTTTCTTAGTTTATTGCCCTTCTATGGCAATTCATATCGTCAATATGATTGAGCTTAGTCCAGCTATTTCTCATAGTCCATGTAATTCTCATGGGCATAATTAGAGTTAGATTTTCGATGACTTTTTCTAGTCATTCTCTAGATTTCTCACTCTTTCTCTCATTTTCTTTCCCTCTCCGGTCAGATTCTGATCTGCTTCTATCATCCTCTTCTATGTTACCTTATTGGCTTATTATTTATATCATATGCATGTTTTACAGCCATAGACAGGGTATCTTCAAGTCAGCCACTCTGTCCACTACAATTGATATAGCTGCAATCAGCAGTGCCATGAAATGTAGAGTGGTTCATATAAAATCTTATAGCTGCGCCAAAAGAAAAGCAAAGCTTATTAAAGTTACTTAATGTCCATAAAGGTACTCACTCTCTCTCTCACTCACTCTCACTTTCTTGCTCTCTCTCTCTCTCTCTCTCTCACTCTCACTCTCTTGCTCTCACTCTGCGTCTATGATAGCTATGACTATACATAAATTAAGGCGGTCCATTTGTGGATTGTGCGAAGACGCCTTTCACCTTATGCCAAAAATATTAATGGGTCTTATTTAAGTCAGAGCTTCCGACCCAGAAACCAGCTTGTTTGTCTATTAGTTATGCATTTGATATATGTATGTTATATATCTCTCTATGTATATGGGAAATGTTTTGTTCAAGGTGTTAAAATGTCTTTTAGTGCATTATTTCTTTTCTGCTCTTTTCAATTTTCTGCAATTTTCTATTAAGTTGTGGCTGGGGGCACTCAGAGGCTGCTCTGGGCCGTGCAACATGTGCAGCTAATGATCGAATTAACTACTTCGGCCAATTGCCGTTGCCGTTGCTGTTGTTGTTGCTGTTAATGATAGATCCGAGCATTACCGTGCTTAATTGGGTTGCCGCTGCCGTCTTGGAATTGGGTACGCGACCCTCATGGCTTGGCGGTCTCGGGGACTCCCGCTGGCAGCCGACGCGAAGAATAATGATTTTTAAATGTTTTTTTTTTTTTTTTTTTTTTTGTATATTTTTTCAACACAGTTGAAGATGCTTTGTACACTTTATAAACTATTTAACATGAAAAAAAAATGGATTTGTATTGACTACAAAAACAACGGGCACACGTTATGTGTGCCATCTTAAAGATATAGTAACAACATCTACAAGGCTAATGCCGTTGCTCAACTCGGACAACAGAAACAAGCGAGTCGAGTGCCTGGCCGATCACATGGTTGCGTCTTATGCGTGTGTGTGTGCGTGTGTGTGTGGGAATGGGACTATGAGTGGGCAGCTGAGCTGTTGCCTTGGCTGATGGAGTTAGTCCCAGCCGTTGCCGCCGCCAGCGGACCAGCCGGCACCGCCGCCAATAGCGCCGCCGCCATAGCCGCCATCGCCCAGCACGGTCACCACCTTCACGTCCTCGACCTGGTGTCCGTGGTCGGCGGCGTAGTGTCCGCCATGGCCATAGTGCTCGACAGCGCCGCCAGCCTCGTGGATCACCTTGACGATGTTCACGTCGCCGCCGTGACTGTGGCCGTGATCGCCACCGTGACTGAAGCCGCCATGCGCATAGCCGCCCTCCTGGATGACCTTAATGATCTTGACTTCGCCGCCGGCACCATGATCGAAGCCGCCATGACCGTGTCCGTGATCGAAGCCACCGCCATGTCCGTGTCCATGGGCCTCCTCGTGGATGACCTTGACGATTTTGACCTCGCCGCCATGAGCGTGTCCATGGTCGAAGCCACCGCCATGTCCGTGTCCATGATCGAAGCCGCCATGTCCATGGTCTTCCTCATGGATGACCTTCACAATGGTGGGTGCGCCACCAGAGTAGCCACCGCCACCGCCGGAGTAGCCACCGCCACCGCCGGAGTAGCCACCGCCACCGCCACCGCCGGAGTAGCCACCGCCACCACCGGAGTAGCCGCCGCCGATGAAGCCGGCTTGGGTCAGGCTCACGCACAGGAACAGGCAAACGAACACCTGAGGAGCAATTGGGATGATTGAAGGAGGAGTGCTTGGGCTGTGGAGCTGCGAGGAGCTTACCTTCATTTTGTTGTCGGTTCTGCTTAGGTTCAGCTTTAGCTCTTGGTAGACGAAGTTAAGCCGGGAAGCTTAGTCAGTTACTAATATTGATACGATGCTCGCTGCCCGCTATTTATACGGCCATCCAGAGCTGAACCAGCGAGCGAAAGAGTTAATTGCTATCCAAAGAGAAATGATAGCAACAACAACAACAACAACATCAACAACAACAACATCAACAACAACAATCAGCTGCGCTGCATTGAACCCAGAAACAAGTTCACGACCCAAAATGAACAAACATATAAATTATTAATGTATCTATTAATGGCCAACAGCCAGATATTATAATCGCGCCTACTTGTAACATTCATAAGCTGCATAAATGAATACGAGCAACTGACTGTATGTATATATATATAATGATTATATATATAATATATCTTAAGGCAAACGTTGCCTTATCAGCGCAGCTCTCTGACTGGGCTGATGACTTGATCGTGGGACACACCTACCCATCAACTGAAGCGCCAATTTCAACACATTTTTATGGCCGAATGTGTGTTAAGGATATTAACTGATTGATATAAGTTTTATTGGACTACATTGGAAACACAAATATATACACGCCTCTTTTTATACCCTGAATCCATTGAAAATGGGAAATCAGGGTATAATGGTTTTGTGAACATGTATGTAACAGGCAGAAGGAGGCGTGGCAGACCCCATAAAGTATATATATTCTTGATCAGGGAGAGAAGCCGAGCCGATTTAGCCCTGTCCGTATGTCCGTCTGTCTTCGCAGTTCTTCGCAGGGTTCAGGGGATCTCTTTGTCGAGCGGTCTCGACTAAAGCACTCTTACTTGTTTGTATAGCTACAATGGTAGTAGAGCTCGGTGAGAGGGAGAGAGAGAGAGAGAGAGAGCGCGAGAGAGATCTCACCTGTAAGTGGATGCTGGTTTCAGTAACTTTGACTACCTTTGGCACTGCTTGAGTCACTTTGACTCACTTCAAACTTACTTCAAACTCACTTTGACTAACTTTAAGTCATTCTGATTCGTGCTTGTCTTACTTTTGATACACTCTCATTCATTTTGACTTACTTTAACTCACTTTTTATATACTCTGACTCACTTTGACTCTTTCTGATTCACTTTGATTCACTTTGACTCACTTTTGACTTTCTTTGACTTGCTTTGACTCCTTTTGACAAGTGAGTGCTGCCTTTACTTTGCCTAGCTTTGACTTACTCTGACATACTTTGCTTCACTTTTGACACTTTTGACTAACTGCCTTGGGCTCTGTTTGAGTCACTTTGACTCACTTCAAACTTACTTTGACTTACTTTGACTCACGTTAAGTGATTCTGATTCGCGCTGAATCTGCTTGTCGTACTTTTGATACACTCTCATTCATTTTGACTAGTTTTGACTCACTTTTTACATACCCTGACTCACTTTGACTTACTCTGACTTACTTTGCTTCACTTTTGACACTTTTGACTAACTGCCTTGGGCTCTGTTTGAGTCTCTTTGACTCACTGCAAACTCATTGCAACTGAGTTTTATTTACTTCGACTTAGTTTGTCTCTCTTTCAACATACTATGAGCTACTTTGTTCATTATGAATCGCTTTCACTCACTTCTGACTACCTAGAACTGTCTCTGACTCATTTTGACAAGTGAACGCTGGCTATACCCTGACGTGCTTCGACTCAGTTTTGACTGACTTCTGACTGACTTTTGACTGCCTTTGACTCACTTTGATGGGCGTTGACTTGCTTTCAAAACTCTTGATTTACTCAGTTTTGATTTCTTTTGACTCCGTTCGACACATTTTGACTAACTGCAACTGGCTTTGATTCCCTATACAAATGCTCTCTCTCTCCCTCGCTCTCTCTCCCGCGCTCTCTCTCTCTCGCTCTCTCTCTCTCTTATAGTTATAGTTAGAATAAGATGGCCATAAGTAAAAATCAATATACTATATAAAAGTTGAGTTCATAAAGTATTAGATACAATCTAAAAAAGGCTTTTACTTCAGCTTCAATTGTCTAAATATGTTTTCTTAGTTTTAAGATCTATAGAAACACGCAAAAATATATAAAAAAATTTAATTTATATATCATTTTAATTCTGTAATATTGATTTAATGTAGCATTTCATCTTCTTAGACTAGTTCATTTTAATGCAAAAGATGTGAATAGGAACTATCTTAAAGTTTTGTCTACATATCAAACAATATATATACATAGATATATATCCCCATTCAGACTGGAGCCAACAGCTCAGTTACCCCTGCACAGCAGCTGCTGGGCAATCATTTTCGACTTGAATATTCTAATTTGTTTTGGCTTGGCAGCGACAGAATTTCTACATGTTTATTTATATGTTTTGCTCTTCTTCGTCCTCTGCCACTCTTTGTTTTTTATGACATACTTTCACATGGCTAAACATTTATTTCGACTTTTCATTTGGACATTCTGAATGAGTGGACGTCGATATAAAAATGTTTTTTTTTATTGTTGTGTGTGAAAGAGATGGAGAAAGGGGTCAAAGGCTGCCCAAAGTGCAACAATTGAGCATGAAATGCAATAGAAACGGGAATCAAAGGGGAAAATACTAAAAAAAATACTTAAAGCTAGCAAGTCTAAGTCAATTTATCTAACAAACTGTTTTCCATGAGCTTTATATATGTATTTCAAGTTACAAAACCACATAAACAAATGTGAATCTTGAGCAAAGTGGGAAATATGCAATATGCATATTCGAAAGTCCAGTGTGGCTGGACTGAACTGCCCCTGGAGACGTTCGACGTGTGTCGTAATTTTGTCGCTCGTATCCCATGGCTGCAAATGTGCCTCCAATCAGCAGCGCAATTAATCACGCCTTGCCGCGTTCCCCCTCGCCTCGCCTCGACTCGCCTCGCCTAGTCGACCAATCGCTATTGTATTGGGTGTATATTGCCGGGGGTCGCCTGGCACTCAAGCATATCCAATGCCCATTAGCTGACACTCTGCGGTCTGCCGATCAGATGATCTGCCCTGTCATTGCCGAAAGCTGTGCAAATTTTTTAAAGTCTTGAGCTTCGCTGAACCAGTTTGATTTTCACACAACTTACAACTTAATGAGATCTGAGATGGAAAGAGTTAGCCTGTAAGAGCTTAAGACTAGTAGATACCCCTTGCTAAAATATAAATGTATATATGTGATTAAGTAAATATGTGTTGCGCTGCGTATACTTAATACTAGTTTTCTTTGTATTGCGTATACTTAATATGGTTTATATTGATACCACAAATGTTGTTCAATACGTAAAGCCTCTGAGATAACAAGCTTCATATATGTAGATACTTATGTGATCATAAACAGCTTAGCTCTGATCCAGCGGGTTTCAAGCTTTACTCAATCAATGTTCGTTAGCTTAGAGTCAATGTATTTATGTAGGGTAACACTGCAGTAGCTGGCCATGAGAAACGAATAGAAATAATATACTTTGACTAGCAGCCGCCTAGGCTTATCTAGTTGCCCATTTTATAATCACTTTTGCTGCATGTGCAGCCGACAAAACCAAAACTATCGTTTACAGGGTATATGGTAGCCAGGGAACACTCGGAATTGATAGTTCAAAATTATGAATAAATATTTTGCCTGAGTAGACTTAGTTTATTATCGACAATGAAGTCTTTTGTGACAATTATAGGGTATATTTGAGTCGGCTAGTCTTTTGTGACAATTATAGGGTATATTTAAGTCGGCCAACGTCTGGAATAAAATACGTATCTGAATATTAGAAACTTTGCATAAATATTAATATATTTTGATTGTCAGAGCAAGCTTTACAGGGTATATTTGAGTCGATCAACATTTATGATTTGATGTTATCTATTAGGTATATGCATTTAGAAACTTTGTTCAACTGTTTGCATTTTTACTCTACATCAAACTTTTATGATAATTACAGGGTATATATGAGTCGATCAACATCGAGGATTAACAGCCATAAGACTTGTGCATGCATATAAGTAACTTTGCTCAACTGTCTATATATTTTTATTGGCAAAGTAGCCTTAAATGACTATTATAGGGTAGAGTCGAGTCGACCAGCGTACAGATGAAATATACAGTTATTGAAGATATGTAAGCTTATTAGGAGCCTTGCTCAACTATCTATACTTTGTTTTTGATCAAGTTTAAAGTATTGTATGAACTTTACAGGGTATATTCGAGTCGATCAATAGCTAGCATGGGCAGTCATACACATGCACAAGTATATCATATATTTTTAGGGTAACTTCTTGTAGAAGTTCCTTCAGCTAGCCTTGTTTATGCTTTATACAGGGTATGTGGTAGTCCGTCAGCCTGCTTTGGTTGTTTAGTTTTAGTGGCCATTTCGCAGTTTGAATCTTTGATGGGCCAAATTGGCAAACCACATTAAATAATTTAATTATGCAAATTTCCTGCTGGCCATTTAAAGTCAGAGCGCATCTAACAACAAAAGGGCAAAGTGAAAGAAATAAATGCAAATAATAAAAACTAAAATCAAATCAAAAAATAAAAAATAAATAGAAAAAATAAAAAATAGAGAATGCAAATGAAACAGCAAAGCTAAACCCGTTTTTCAGCATATGTTTTTATTTATTTTTTATTTCTTATATATTTTTTTTAGTTTTTTTTTCTTATTATAGTTAGATATGACATTATTTATGTATTAAGAGATTTGTGCATTTGCCTAATTAACAAAATGCAATTCATGAACATTTGTTGTTGCTGGTTGCTAGTTGTTGTTGTTGTTGTTGTTGTTACTAATTCAGCTAATAATTAATTTGTGTTTTTTTTCTCGATTTTTTCGTTGTTGTTTTTGTTCGTGTCTCTGTGGCAACTTTCTCGCCCTGCGCTCTGTCATATAAATTTAATAACAATTTTATTCGGAACTTGAATTAATTCAAATATAAAAAAAATACATTAAATTAACCATAAATGAAACGCAGAAGGCCCTTTCGGTGTTAATTATGCGCTCAAGTAATTACTATAATTAATTATGCATTTAATAGTTATTAATATTAATACGCGTGGCTCAACTATTTATTTAAATGTTGCCAAACGTCTGCCTATGAATGCATTCATAATTATATATCATATATATTAATTTGTTTATTTTTATTTTTATTTTGTGCGCAATCAATCAAATAATCTTGCCTGCATATTTAATTTTTTTTTCTTCTATAAAATATTTTAATTATTTTATATGCACTGCTAGCTGCATGTCGATTAAATACATTTATAAATGGGAAATAAGTTTATAATGGGTTTTTTTTTTTCCTTTCAACTGTCGCATTTCCGGCTCAGGCCACAACTCACAACTTCTTTGCCAGAGCCTGCCGCGCACAGATTGCCTTTGCCGGGTAACTGCTGCAGAGATCCGGCTCCTTCCAGCCACTTGCCAATGTACATGACGGATTACGCTTCTCTCGGCTTACGCTTTCCCCTCTCATTCGCAATAAAAACTTTGCTTTCAGATCATCTTCGGCAAATCATTGACAATGGACAGCTCTGAGCTGGCCAGCTGCAAGCAGCGCTTGCCGAGCTGACCAAAAATCTCCCCTTATTCTACACGAGAATACCCTTTCTTTTCCTTAAGATCAACTGCAGCCTAATAAAAAGGGAAATTCTGTTGCCACTGCTTATGCGAGTGCGAAAATACTAAAATATAATACGAATGCGAAAATACCACAAATATTTCATAAATTCTAATATATTTGAACGATTTAATATATTAATAAATAATAAATAAATATTAAAAAAAAAATATTTTAAAAATATTTTTTATTTATTACGTATTGATTGAGACCTATGACAATATTAATAATAGTTATAATAATAATAATAAAAATAATAATAATACTACTATTAATAATAACAATAAAATAATAATAAAATAAATAATAACAATAACAATAAAAACAATAATAAAAGTAATACATAAACAATACTTGACAGAGTATCTTCTAGTCAGTCAGCAATTCATTTCAGCGTTGACTCCGCTTACGCGCTAAGTGCATGTCGCACTCTACGTAACGTACGTGTGTTGCGAGAACTGGAACAACTTTGATTCCATCTCATGGAACTGATTTGGGGTTAGAGGCAGAGGCGTGCCAAAAAAAAAAACAAGAAACGCAACAAATCCAAACTTTTGCCAATGGGGTCAATAAACCAGAGCAAAGCTGTAACAAGAGCTTTGCTTCATTACTGCCTGAAACTTGGCTAGAGCTAAGTTTAGCACCCATATTTATGCCTATTTTTCTGAGAGCTTTTTGGGACACTCAAATTTTTATGGCAGCTGTGCCATAAGTTTTGGTTGTGATATGAGCTAAGCTGACAATGCGTTCCACACTTAACGAGCATTGAAAGCTAACGAAATTTAGCAGAAAATGTTATTAACAGAATGTTGGCAGTTGCTTAAGCTGGGACATGAACCAGGTTAAGGTGCGCTAAAATTATTTTTTATTTGAGAAATTATTTTTCAAATTTGTTTAAAATTTTTTGAAAACAAAATTAATATTATAAAATAAAAAAATTAATTATAATAAAAATAAATAGAAAAAGTATGTACAATTTAAATTAATTTTTTTTAAATTTTTATATACAATTTTTAAAGTTTCTCGCTCTCGGCTGTTGTTGTTTCAGCGCTTTTCAACCTTTGCTTTCTGCTTGCTGTTTGTGCATTTATCTTTATCTCGCCCATCTTTCTCTCTCTCTTTCTCTGTCTCTCTCCCGCCCATTGCCGCACTGCAAGTCCGAATGTCCTGGCAGCTTTTCAGCTTGTCAAGCGGCAGCCGCGCCGTGGCCATTGTCAATGGATTTGCTTTGGCTTCCCGCTTTCCTAAATATCGCTTAATTGCTCATTAACTTAATTAAAAATAAAAAAAGGGAGAAAAATAATGCACGGCTAAGGGGGAGACTCGACTGCACGATGCCGCGCACTGCGAGAGTGGTCTGCCAGCGGAAAAGTATGCAATTCTCGCTGAGTTCCACTCGACTCGACTACAGTCAATAGCCTAAGCTAGCCTTCTCTCTCTCGAAAGTAGGGTATTCGAAAATGAAATGGACGTCTGGCGCACGTTCGCGCTGAGGAGCCATCGATTACAAACCTTTCAATCTCCCTTGGACCCTTGCAACTCTCACCAAGCACACACCCACCCACCCATCCATCCATCCGTCCGTCCGTCCGTCCGTCGAAACCTGTTCCCGGCTTCAAGATTGCGCGAGCTGTTCAATTAAAAGCTGCCAACTTTTAAGCATTTAATTATAGCCAAAGAAACTTTTTTCCAGCAAAACAATTTTTAACTGCGATTCCAGTGTTGCGAAATGCCGCCGCATTAAAACTTCAGCTCTATGCAAAATAGCATTGAAATGCAATTTAAAGCCGACGAGACTTTAATCACATTCGATCCCATATTATATTGGGCTTACCAGCTATATAGAGGGGACTTGTAGTGTTGGAAAATTGTTCAAAAATAATTATATACTTGAAAAACTTAATATATATTTATTTAGTATTATAATAATATTTTACAAAATATCTTTTTTATATTTAATGCATTTTCCAACACTATAAAACAATCTTAAAGTGTTGGAAAATGCTTTTAAAAATACAGTACTTGGAAATGCTTAGAAATGTGTATGGTTGCATTAAGAGTTGATTTATAGTGTTGGAAAATAATAAAAAATAGATTTAGATATAGATGATGTATACAAAATCTGGCAATACCGCTGCGAAATGCTTCAATATATCCGATTTACCAATTTGGGGAACACAAAGACATAAAATGCTTTTTTTTATAGTGTTCAAAAATGCTTGGAAATAATTAGATATTTTCTAAATATTTTATACATTAATAAATAAATGTATAAAAAATGCTAGTAATTTAAAAAATAAATGTAGGATATTATATATTTTTAGTTAAATAAAAAATGATAGGGTATCTGGAGTTCGTCTATTTTGATATTTAAGACACTTCATAGATTAGACAAGGAGAGAGGAGGGGGCGAGGGCTGTAATTTAATAAAGTTTAGGTGAAATTAAAAATGAAATAAAGGCATAGGGCAGCGGAATACCCCTACTGGCCGCTGGGCCGCTGGGCCGCTGGAGCTGCACGTGGCAGCCGCAGCATGAAATGAAACAAACGCGAGAAAAGGCGATGGAGCGATAGCAGCGGCAGCGGCAGCGACGCCAGCAGCAACAGCAGCAGCAGAGGGAACGACGTAAATCTTGCGTTTATTTGTTTATATTTCGTAACATTCCGGCTGCTGTTAGCTAACAGAGCGGCTAACAGCGGCCGAAGCGAGCCGCTGTTAGTGCTCGGGCGTGAAGGAAGCTGTGCGGCAACCGCCTCGAGCAGCCGTGCCAGCATCAGCAGCTCGCCATCGTTGCACGTGGCTGCCAGCGCTGAGTTCAGTTGAAAATTGCGCTTCAGTCGAAGCAGTGCAGCCAGCGAGCCAGCCAGCCAGCCAGCCAGCCACAGAGTCAGCCAGTTGATTGTCCGTGGTCGTGTTGCCGTTGCCGTAGCCGTAGCCGTAGCCGTAGCCGTTGCTGTTGTTGTTGACGTAGTCGCCACGTTGCGACTGGCGCTCGTTCGTTTGGCCGTACACGCCGTTCAGTCGAGGTCGTGGTCTCGCATGAAGCGGTCGGACAAGTCGCATCACAGAGCACCCTGAAGAGCTGAGGCGTTCACTCTAGCGCAGACAGTTGAGCTTCAGTTCAGTTCAGTCAGCGTAGTTCGTGTGCCACGTGCGATTTGCCGTTGTTTTGCTACACGCCCGGAATCGGAGGCGCGAGCTCCTTAGGCCCAGCGACGCGTAAACATCACAAAAAGATCAGAGCCAAATCTACATTTTTTTGCTGTGCATTCCTGCCAAACGGTTGCCTCGTTGGCTTTGTTTGTTTGTTTGTTTGTTTGTTTGTTTTTTTTATGGTAACGGTGCTTTCAAATTGTGTGAATTGTTGTCCAAGTCGAAGTCCAACTCGAAGTCGAATCCAATTTCCCCCGCTCGCACTCAATTTCCCTCTCGGACGGGTGAGAATCCTGAACTAATTTGCCAAGATTTGCCCGCATTCCTGGGACCGCTCAGCCGCCCAGCCCTTGGCTGCCTTTATGATTGCATTAATTCTCGCTTATTCTCTTTCCGACTGTCAGCACTGTGACAGGCACTTCAAAGCCACTCGCCGTAGATCGAATTAATTGAAACCCCGCCCGGTCAGCCTAATGACTTTCGAAAGTATTTAAAACGGCAACAACTCGAGCCCCCAACAACATCACTAGCAGCAGCAGCAGCAGCCGCCGCAACAGCAGCAACAGCATTTTGCCTAATTTCTTTTTGGGCTAAAAAACTTTTTGCCAAGTGCTAAAACCAAAAATAAAAACAAAAACAAAAGCAACAGAAAATAAATAAATATAATAAAACACAAATTACAGCGAAACAGCGCAGCGAACACTCCTCCCTCTCTCTCACTCTCTCTGCCTCATCGGGTGAGTATTCTAGTCCTAAGACTTCCGTTACGGCCACCGGCCACCGGCCAGCGGCAACTTCTATTGCCAAACTCGAAATTCGCAATAAATTGAGGAATTTACAAAATTTCTACATTTTATTTTAGTTGACTTATTTTTTAATAATTTATTTTTATTTTCAAAATTTGTGAATATATATTTTTCAAGTTGTGAATATAGTTTGTATATATTATTTTATTTCTATTTTGTTATAAAATAAATAATAAAACTTATATACATAAGTATAAATTTGTAGATCTTGCTAAGAATAAAAAATACAAAAATAAACAAAATAGAAAAGAAAAAGAAAAATGCTTAAAAGGAAATTTTAATATTTTTTTTATTTTAATAAATAAATAAAAAAAAAAATGAAAGTGATTTAATGTGTTCAGATTCTTAATTAATATCAGCTAAAAATTATTTTCGTTTTTATTTAGTTTCATTAAAATTTGTTTAAATTTTTGTAATCGTAAAAAAATACATTTAAGAAATAAATATAAAAAATATAAAAAATACATTTATAAAATAATATAATCTATAAATTTAAATTTAATATACACATTTTTGTTGAATTTTAAATCATATAATTATAAAATATTAAATCTGACTTAAATAAAAATAAAATGCAAAAAAATATATAAATTTTACTTTTTTTATTCTAAATTATTTTTTATAATATTTTTTCATTTTTTTTTTTATTTTTGTTGAGTTCAAAAAAGTTTTATTTTTTTATTTTATGGCATTGATAAATAGCTTTACTGAAAACATGATTACCTTAGGCTAAGATTCTGCAATTTATTTTTAGTATAAGTATATAAGTCCTATTAGGCATTCGATCATTATTAATTTGCATATGCCATATGCAGCTGCATATATCTATATATCTATATATCTATGTCAGATTATAATTATGAGAAAGTTCTCACAACAAATTAGCCAACTCGCAATGTGGGGGGAGGGTATGTAGTCAGGGCGGCACGCCCTTGCTGCACTTGCTGCTAATGAATACTCAAATTTGATGCAATTAGAATTAGAAAAAGGCAAATCTAATCGAGTTAGTCATTTTGAGCATTAAATATTTGATGGCGGCACAAATTGAGTTTGCCCCGAAAAGTAGGCAACATTTCTCAAATGTATTCGAAACACTCGCCGAACAAATGTTTGCTTTGCTCTTTTCGCTCCGCTTTGCTTTGCTTTGCTTTTCTTTCGGCTGTTTTTGTTTTCCTTTTCTAATTATGAGGAAAATGAATACGAGAATGTCTCATGCTCGTAATTTCATACGCTGAATGCTTTTTAATTGCATTTGCCAAAGATATATTTTATGCTACATACATATAAATATATATCTAGGCTGGAGTGGGTGTGGCTGGGAGCTGGTAGCTGGGAGCTGGCAGCTGGTAGCTGGGCAGGTGAACATGGATATTCATGTCAACACATTTTCATTAACGCTTCAATTTCACATGATACAATTTTAATGTTCTCTAATTGTTGCTCCAGCAGCCGACTGCAAATGGCCCCAATTGAGCAGCGAAATATGCATTCAAATATGACTGCCTCGCCCTCTGTCTGTCTGTCTGTCTGTCTCTCCCACTCCCCCCTCCTGCTCTCTCTCTGTCTCTGTGTCTAATTTTTCAGCCTGTCTGGGGTAATGGAGGCGATTAAGAATTTTAATTGCTGCACTGGGAATACGTAAATCCGCGTGTAGCTTCAACAGCTGAAGCTTTAATTTCAATTCTCAGCAATCTGCCTATATTTATATGCATTTATGCAACTGTACACATATATATCTGTATATATATATATATATATATATAGGTATACTCCATTTGACTGAGCGCTGCTTTGCCTGCTGTAATTAAATACTTAGTGCATGCCTAAGCTCAAAATATAAGTGTTTACTCTAGCTCTCTCTCGCTCTCTCTCCCCCATCTCATCTCGAAGCTGCCCAAAATTTCACATATTTTCACTCGTCTTATAAATCATGTGGCATTTCCTTCGTTCGCCTGCATTTGCTCGAAACTAATTAGTTTATTGATTGCCAAACGCATTCTAAGCTGAACGAGCTGAACTTGAGGCTCGTTTCTCTCAATATATATATATATATTATATATTTATATATTTAAATATATATAATAAACCTAAGCCAAATATTACGTATACGCCATGATATATGCACAAAAATTACTTCTATATAATTACGATTCACATCAATTGTTAACTTAGCCAAATTTAATCAATTTTCAATGGCAGAGAACTGCAAGCTCTCGAATAGTTTTTGACATTCTTGTTGTGGGTTGAGCCTTAAGGAAAATTTGGAGAACTTATTTTCATTTTCTTATTAATAAGTGGAAACATATTTATTTTATATTAAAACTTAATTTAAAATCATGATTTGTTTCAATATTTAAGCAAAAGATTTACTGAAATAGAATATAATATTAGAAGAAGAGAAGAAGTTTTTATAATAATTTAAGTAAAAATTTATAAAAATTAAAAAAAAATATTTGCCAGCATGTTACAGAGCCCAATTTTATTTCATTTTAAGGATAATATATATTTAAAATATGCAAGAAAGAATCTTTGTTGATTAAAAATGATTAAATAAATTAAAAACTTATTTAAAATAAATAAAAAATATATATATTTGATCTAAATTGTTGAAAAGTAGTTACTAAAATGAGACAGAGCGAAAAGTTAAGTTTATTTTGAGCAGAATAAAACAGAGTCAAATGGAAATCAGAGCTCAATATAGACATGAATGGGAGTATGTGAATGCTGACGCCGCCCACTGTATGTGCAGTAGAATTTGAAATAGAGTAAGCTCATGCATAAGCTGACCATTCGCCAGTAGGTAAAGTAGGTAAAGTGAGCTAAGCTCGTCTGATTAGCCATGGCAAGTAGCTGACGCCTGAAGTCAACTAAGCTGACACTTTGATACCTTTTAGCTCTGCTGTGCAAAGTTCAGATAGTAATTAAATATATAAAGAATATGCAAGAGTGAAATAATGATGTGCGAAGACTTCAGCGACTCGATTGCTAGAAGCAGAGGAAAAATTTCCTTTTTTAATCAGAATTAAATTTATGCTAAGCGAGTCGAAGAAGTGAAACGAATGCCTAATTCGCTGACAATTAAAAAAGTAAAAAAAAGGGACGCAGAAGAAGAGGCAGAGGCAGAAGGAGAGGAGAGGAGGAGTGCTCTCTCTCTCTCTCTCTCTCTCTCTCTGCACTCTGGTGTCAACTGCGTATTGACAGTGCCTTTGGCTGGCTAAATCACAAATGAAATTCATTTATGAAAATGCGCGCAGTGTGTGGCTCGGCGCTTGTTACCCGCATTCGTTAACAAGTATTTGCTTTTACACACACACACACACAGAGACACATGCATGTCTGCCCTGCCCTGCCCTGTCCTGCTCTGCTCGGCTCATCAATGGCAAACGGATGCCATCTCTCAGAGATCCTGAGCCTGTGGTCCTGAGCAGTGCCCACATTTGTTAGTTGGCTGCTTGACTGTTCTGTTTCGTCTCGATTCGTTTCGTCTCATTTCGTTTTGTTTCACTTGTTTGTTTGTTTGTTTGTCGCTGCCGTCTCTGTTGCTGTTTGACTACAATTTACGTCATTCAGCCGCAAAACACCTGAACCGCCCTCTTCCTGTTCGTCGCATTAACCCGCTCTCTCAGCCCCCCCCCACGCACAGCCCGCCCGCCAGATGGCCACCTGCCCCAATGTGCCCCGCCCACAGCGCGCACTAACGCCTGTACATACATAATTAAGGCGTGTTATCCTTGTTGACTTTGTTATTAATCCACTCCAGCAAATTGTTGTTGTTGTTGTTGTAGTTGGTATTGTCATTGTTGTTGTTGCCGTTGCTGTTGCTCTTGTTGCTGTTGCTCTTCTGTTTTGTGCCATATTATTATTTTTCTCTTCACTACGTTGTGCAATACTTCTTTTATTTATTTTTTTTTGTCGGCATGTGTGTGTGTGTGTGTGTGTGAGTGTGTGTGAGGTATGTGTGCATGTGTGTGTTGGAAAGGTTTCGAATTTTATTATGCGGAAAAAGGTTAATAAATGGAATTTTCAAGTTGTTAAATTGTTTATTTAGGATGTTTATAACACACACACACCCATAACACACACACACACACACACCTACTCTCTCTCTCTCTCTCTGTCTCTCTCTCTCACACACACATGCCAATCCACTCACACTACCATGGCAGCAACACTCATACATATGCAGCCGCTCATGGCTTGCAGCAGATTCCATTGCCATTTTCACTTATACTCTGTAATCAGTGCAAAGTGGGCATATTAGGCTCACAGTTTGCAGCTCTCAGATTCAGCCTCTTCAGCTTCAGCTCACTCTTGGCTCTCTCACTGCCCACAGACAGCTTAAAGTATTTTTTTTTATATTATATATTACTTTACGTGGTATTTGCTAGTCTATCATCTATCACTTCGCATATTCCCACTCTATATATATTTTTTTGGATTTTTTTCGATCGGCTGTGCATTTTCATGTTGTGCTACGCATTTTCGCAGATTGGAGCCTTTTTGCCTTCATGAATGCGTGTGTGTGTGTGTGTGTCTGTGTGTGTGTGTCTGTGTGTGTGCGTGTATGTGTGTGTGTGTGTGTGTGTGCGTGACTGACTGACTGTTTGTGTGTTTGCGTAGTGCGTGTGTTAAAATATTTTTTGTGTTTCGCTGCGTAAACGGAAGGAAGCTGCTGGCAAATTTTGACACGTTGACATTTTACGGTTATTATTATGATGCCCTTTCGACAGCGGCGACAGGCGGGGTATATCAAATTGAGCAACGATTTTACATTAGGTCAATCAATCAATCAAGCAATGATGTAGAATATATAAGTATATATATATATCATGTCTAGGTAAATGCCTGAAAGGTCAAAGAAAGTATTTGGAGTTTGAAGCCAGAGATTAAAAAGAAGAGTTGAAGGACCTTCAGAGAGCAAAGGATACTTGTATATATATTACATAGAATACATATATATAAATATATATAAATAATTCTTTATATATCAAGAAATTTATCTTAGTTTTCATTCAATTCAAAGAGAAACTAAAATTTGCTTTGCTTCAAAACTTGTTTCTATTTGACTTTAAGTTGACTATTTAAAGGACTTGTCTAGCTTGCTCCCTATGTCTATGTGTGTGTGTGTGTGTGTGTGTGTGCCCAAAAGCTTGGGGCAGCTGAAAGCAATAACGGCGTTTTTCTTTGCTTAGGTTTTTGGCTTCTGGTTCTGGGCTTCCGCTGGTGCGTCACAGTCGAGGCTTAATTCGAGGCACTCACTTGATTTTTAATAAATGCTCCCCATATTTATGGACACAGATGAGACACGAAAGAGAATAGCAATAGACACAGTACTTCAGAAGCGAGAGAGAGGGGGGTGAGAGAAAGGGCCAGAAGCAGGGCTAAAGGAGTTTCAAGAGAGGTAAAAGTGAGAGAGAATCAGTGAAAGTTGAAGTGGAGCCAGCAGTGAGTCGCTGGGTATAAATGAAGATTGAAGTGGGTAGCAGTAAGAGAGTGGGTATAAGAAGAGTAGAGTAAAAGTATGGGGAAAGTTATAAAGAGCTAAACATGGGAATGGGAAAGAGAAGACATATTAAAGAGCGTATAAGTGGAGCCATCAATGAGTAGTATAAGTAAGCATGCAAGTGGGTCTAAGTGGCAGTTGGAGGAGAGTGTGATGTGTATAAGTATAAGGATAGAAGATGAGTTTAAGTATAGGGAAACAGGATATAAGGAAAAGTTAAAGTGGGAATCAGAAAGAGTGAAGAAATGAAAATGGGTTGCTGCGTAAGTAGAACTATAAAAGAGTATAAGTACGACTGAAAGATTATAAGTAAAAGATGAAAAGGGCATAGGTATGAGTAGGTGAAGAGTTGAGCTGAGTATAAGTTAGACTGAGTGTGGGTATAAGTAGAGCCATGTCTGAGTATAAGTAAGAGTAGCTGGCAGTAGAAGTATTAGTGGGAATATAGTTACACGTGAGTATAAGTTAGCATGAGAAGCGGCATGAGTAAAGATTTAAGGGAGTAGCAATAAAGTTATAAGTGAGTATAAGTAAGTGTTGAAAAGTATAGGAAAAGCTAAAAGTGAGAAGTTGTATAAGTGTGGACATAAACGCGTATAAGTGTGAATAGCAGCCAAGAAGTGTGAATAGCAGCCAAGAAGTGAGTACAGTATAAGAGTGGAAAGTGAGGTTTAGTCGACGTAAAAGTTGAAGCAGAACTATCAGTATAAGTAAATGTATAAGTCAAGCAAATAAAAGTAAATGCAAGTAGGAGCTGAGCTAGAGCTAGAGATTAGTATAAGTACAATTTGCTAGAGAATTGAGCGCATGAACAGAGTGCGAGCTAGAGTTGAGTAAGAGAATCAGAAAAGTTTAAATTGAGTAGAAATGAAGTTGGGCACAAGTTTATCGACTGCGACAGCATAAGCAGAGATAAAGCAAGTATAAGTCGAAGTATAAGCGGGAATCGAGGGCTGAACTTGGCAGAGCTTAACGCGAATTGAACTAAAGGTGGATGGGAATATATGTAAGTGTATGTGTCGGAGTAAAGATTGTGAGATTGTGAAAGGGAACAAATGATTTCGCTGACAACTTCAACTTTCGAGTTAATTTCAATTAACAATTCCCTTTCGAGACTTGCAATCGAATGGCCAACAGTAGAGATTGAGCCACGCTCTCCCCTCTCCCACTCCCTCTCTGTCTCCAGTAAACATTGACAAATAAGAAATGCATAGAGTTGTAAGCAAGTAAGCAGCATAAGTACTCGAAATGTAGTTTTCAGTCGGACTTAAGCTCTCCTCGGCATTTGCTAATGGAAATATGTCACGTTTCACAGTTTTCGATTGTGAGCAGCTTTTGTGCGCTTTCCAATTTCCGTCTCTTTCTCTCTCTCTCTCTCTCTCTATATATATATATTATTTTTATATATAAATTCAGTGTTAATTAGTGGCTGGGGCCAGCTCAAGACTGAAGGAATAAATTCGCCTTTAGATGGCACTGGGCAAGTTGTTGGGCTGCGCCCAAGTTTTGGGTCCGATGCGAGTGGCAAGTTGGCTTGGCCCAGATAATTTAATTAAAAATAGCAACCATTTGATATCAAACAAAATTGTACGCAGAACAACATAAATGACTAACCGGAAAGTGGCCCCCAGGCGCCTGCAGCCAGACTTCTCAGTCAGTGCGTGGCCGTGTCCAAGTCTCCATCCCAGCTCCATCCCATCTCAACTCGGACTCTCTGTGCGTGTTCGTAGTCCGAATTCGAGTGCATGCACATTGGGTCTGGGCGAGTGGCTGGCCGGGGCGCGAGAATTCATTAAACTTTAAACCGTAATGAATACTCAACAAATTTGAAAGACAAGTAGAAGAGACACCGCGTGCGGTGCGCCCAAACACAAGCAGCAAGACAAACACGAACACAAACACCGACAGGAGGGGCAGAGGCAGGGGCAGGGCCAGGGGCTGACATTGCCATGGGCTTTTGGCTTTAGCCGCAGCTTCGACTTTGACTTTGGTTTCGGGCCTTTCTCTCTCCCGTGGCCATGACGGGGGGTCTATGGCGCCTAGAGCCTGGCACTGGCACCTGCAATTGGAAAGTGCCAGCTTTTGGCCACTTGGCACCACATAATCAGCACAGTTTATGCTGTCGCCACTCGCCGGGATCCATGCGCCGCAGCTGCCTGCTGCCTGCTGCCTGCTGCACACGCTCGGGCAATATAAATATAATTTACAGCGGGTAATAATCATAAGAAGCAGGTAAAACTGCGATGCGCAAGAAAGTACGAAAAGTGAAAGAAAAAGCGAGGAAAACAAACTGCGAGCGAGCGAAAGAAATTGAAACCGGGAAAATGAATTTCGCAGCCGGGCGGAAGAGCACAACGAATCCCGCATGCTCTACGCACAGCATTTATAAATAGTTTGCAGTTTGTAGGAATATATCTATATATATATATATATATATATATAGCGACCTTCGATTTGATTTGATTTGAGGTTCGGCTTTTAGGCAGTTTAGCCTTAATTTGTCAGTGACATTTCGTAGCTAACATTAGCATAGAAACTATGTGAGAACTGCAGTAGTCGACTTGCATATACCCTGTTAATTAGATTATAGCAGATATATATATATATGTATACATTTACTCAGATATCGCAGCTGAAGTTGGGATTCTTTGACCAGAAGTGAAGTAGTCGACCAGCACATACCCTGTAGATTTCATTATAATAGAGTCTTAGAGTTCTGTTTGCTTTGACCGAGCTCCATCAGCTCGACATATAAACTGGCTGGAAATGCAGTAGTCGACTTGCATATACCCTGCAAAATTAAACTTTAATGGCGTATATCAGCTCTGTTTTCACGATATATAAAATGTATGCAATACATGTAGTCGACTAGCATATACCCTGTAAACTGCAATAAATCTCGCCAGTTTCTTAGAGTTCTGTTTGCTTGAGCTGAGCTTCTACAGCTCGTATATGAATATGGAGTAGTGCACGTCTATATACCCTGTAAATTGCACCTCAGAGTTTATGTTAAACTTCTATCGAACGACATTCTATCCAATCCTAAGAGCTCCTCTTCACATCACTCCATTTTACAGGGTATCTCAAGGCAATGTCCGTAGGCCAGTTAAATAATTGAAGGCGCGCGTATACGCAATTTTAGTTGCTGTCGCGTGCGTGCGTGTTGTGTCCTTCTGCCTCTGCCTGTGCCGGTGGCTGCGGCACTTTTATTTTTATTTAAAATACAATTTGCATTTCGGGCATGTGTAAAGTGCTTGTGCGAGTTAAGTTGAGCTCTTTTATTTATTCTTTGGGGAACAATCTCTGAATCATCGTGAACCGCAGTTGGTCCGTGTCCACGTGCTCAGCGCCGTCATCGTCATCGTCATCGTCATCGTCATCGTCAACTCCATCGTCGTCATCTTAATTGTGTGGAAATAAGCGAGTGAGTGGCCCCACTTCATAGCAAGTTAATTGCGGGCTTTTGAGTCATGTGCTCGTATTAAATATGCATGTGGGGGCACGCGAATGGAAATGGGCACAGGACCAGAGCCAGAGATATAGCTCAGGCTCGGGCTCGGGCTCGCCTCGAGCTGGAGCACGGGAATGCGCGTGCTGCCTACACGCCCGATCGACTGCCGGCTCCGGCTGCGGCAATCCGATTAATTATGCATGAATTTACTTAGCCGCCGCCCCCGCCGCCGCCACCGCTCGAAAAATATGCTCCCAATTATACAAGCACACGGCCGAGACACTTGCCAGGGTAGCGAGGGTAGCTCGAGCTGACAGGATAGCAGCCGAGCGGCCGGCGGGCATTTGGCCACGGCATATGGCCGGGCTTAGCTCAATAATTCAGCAGATCCCTCGCCTAATGTCCTCAAAACAAAACATTTCAGCACAAACATCAAGCATCTGATATCAAATATCAAATTGCAAATGGCAAATGGCAAATGGCAAATATTTTGTCTAATTTCATTAAAAGTTTAGCTGGCAAAAACACAAATTCGAGGTGAATTTTGTTTGTTGGCTGAACTAATTTGGCTTAGTTTAGTTTAGTAAATACAATTAACAAACAATTTTACAGAAGACGCTGACATCTGATCGCAGCACAATTTGCCCTGCCCAATTGTGTACTATAATTCACAATAGAATTCTCTAAATTAATTATAATTCTCATGCAAGAGCGAGTAAAGAGAGTTGCAGCTGGCAGTTGGCTGACTATGGATATACCCTGAGCGCTGAAGGCTCGAAAAGGTGAAGAGAGAGAGAGAGGGATAGACGGGCGGATAGATGGATGGATGGATAGATGGACGGGGAATAGATAGATAGATGGACAACTGCATCGATGGAGGACTGAACTGATGAGGAGACGCATAGATTGACGGGCGGACAGATAGGCTGGCATAGGAACAGCTTTCTAGACGGACGGCAGAACATTGTTGACCCGATCAAGTATACATAAATGTATATAGCTTATAGGCCCTGCCACGCCTCTTGCTGCCTGTTGCAAACACTCTCTCAAAACCAGTATACCCCGAAGTATGGTCCCAATTGACATTCACTCATATACAAAATGCATAAGCGCTTCGCTTGCTATAGACTTAAGCTCAATCTTAGAGAGGGTAGATCCCGCTAGCCGTGTCACATGTTGATTGTCTGGCCGCAAGTGCCTGTCGCTAGGGTATGCGTGCAATTTAAGTTTCATGGCTAGCCATAAAACGCAGATAAAAAATTGTTTAGCAACAGCAGCAGCGAGGACATAACTTTTCGCCTTGCTCATTTTTTTTTGTTATCCTCTTTTTGCCGCTTTTTACAGCGGGTTCGAGCTGGCAACACACTTTTTGGGCAGCGGGCCGCTCCAAGTGGGTCAGCATTGGCATTTGCCAGATAATCTGCGCGCTGGTATAGGATATATATTTTTAATATACATTTTTAGTGGGTCACTTGACTTAAGTTAGTTAACAGGATTCCATTGATCTATTTATAGTTGTGGGCGGTAAGCCTATGCGAGCGGTTGCTCTGTGGCCTCTGTGTGTGGCATCCATGGATGGCTATATTTTGTTAAATAGTCCATGCTTGTCTTGCCCTCTGTGGCTTGTTCGTGTGCTGCTGTGCCATGCTGTGGTGCGCACCACAACAATTGCAGGCGACAGGTGGAGGCAAATAAATAAATTTGTGTCCTGCTGCTGCCACAGTTGCAGTTGCACCACTCGTTAGTATTGCTGGCAGTTGCTCCCGGGCATGACCACATGGAATATTACTCATACGCGCTATTAGCCAAACACTGCAACACACACACACGCACACCCTCGTCGCTTGCATTGGATGTAAAAGTGGGTTTGCGGAATTGGATGTCGCTAAGGTTTTGTTCGGAGATGCCAGCCAGAAGAGCTTGGGCTTTGCGCTTGTTTGTTGTTAGTTGTTAGTTGTTATTGTTATTGCTCTTGTTGCTCTCGTTGTTGTTGCTGTTGCCCAAGTGCCAAACGAAGCGTGGCAACCTCAAAACGTAAATTTTAACGTCCTTGACATTTTATGCCGTTTGGCGCTTCGACTCCTTGCAGGCGTCGTGTGGCGCCTATATGTATCAAAAGTGCGTCTATATATATGTATACCATATATATATATATGCTATATATATATCTCTTTATATGGCATGACAATCTAATAACGTGGTCGGCACACATTGGCAACCGCACTTTATAGCGCTTCATTTATTCGTGCCCAACTAATTGTTTACTTAAGGTCCTCGGCCATAACTAGTTAAGAATTAAGCCAGGTCAGGCCGAGCTAATGCCCGCTGCTGGTATAAGCCCAAGCACAACACACACACGCATAGAGACAGTGCTGCCCATAGGATTACTGTCAGCTAACCCGGCTGGCATTCGCTTGGAAAAAGGTCAATGCACAAGATTTTACCTTTTTTTTCTGCTGTTGTAGTTGTTGCCTTTTCAATTTGTTGTTGTATTTTGTTTTTGTTTTTTTTTTTTGAATATCACGCAAAAAAATTAAAATAAAAATGTGACACAAATTC
This sequence comes from Drosophila repleta, assembly GCA_018903745.1. NCBI lineage: Eukaryota > Metazoa > Arthropoda > Insecta > Diptera > Drosophilidae > Drosophila > Drosophila repleta. The sequence continues at coordinate 474,263 of JAEIGN010000750.1, read as the reverse complement.
GATTTGGAAAATCGTCTGAGTCCCAAGCCAGAAACTGAACCTGAACTAGAGCCAGAGCCATAGCCGGAGCCACAGCCGGAGCCCGCACCTAAGCCGTGCGTTAGCCATGACGCGATTGCGTCTCTGATTATGTGCAGGGCGGGGGCAGCGGGCCAAAAAAGGTTGCCCAGCGCTCTGACCCGAGCCAGCCCCATGGGCCGCGCCATGCCCCAGGCCCGTCCCCTGCCAGCCAGTCCCATCGATATATATAAAACATACATATATATATATCATATATATACTATGTATGGGCCTAGTTTGTAGCTATTTGTACATATGGTGCATATCGTAATATCAGCGATTTACAGTTAATCCATGGATTTCTTTCATTAAGTGGATTTTACATTCGAATACCGGTCGACAGGGCCAGCGAGCGAGCGCCTGTTGTGCACCTAAAATCAATGCGAATGCGAGTGGGCGTTCCGGATGACATGAAATGTGTAATGAAACTTTAATTGAACTCTTCAGATTGATAGAAAAGATTGAATGAGCGCCGAAGCCTTTGTAGTTACTATTTTCTCTCGTTATTGAATTCGCTCTCTTTGCTGAGTGTTTTTATGATTTTATTAACATTTGTTGGCTTGATTGGATAACAATTATATTTAATCGGGCATTTACTATTAACGAAGTGGCACTGCTTGACTGGAGGATGCTGTGAAAGCAGTGCAGGCAGAGGCAGAGGTCGAGGGAGCAGCTCTGTTAAGATTATGGGGTCGGTCACTCCCGACTTGAACGTTCTGCACTCTAAATATCAGCTCTGCTCTGGATAGAGGGTATCTCGTAGTCGATCACTCCCGACTAGAGAGCTTCAGCTTATTGTGTACTCTTTTAGAGGCTATGATTTATGCGTGGAGTGACTGTAATAGCTGCTTTGCTTAGGTTGCAAGGACAGGGTATCTAATAGTTGGGCAAAATCAACTAGAAACCAATTACAATTACTGTTTTATATGCTATGATTTATGCACACAAATGAGTCGAATGATTAAATCCACTTTGCTTGGGGTGCTGGGTATCTATTAGTCGGGCACTCCCATACAAGAATACCTTGCCTTGCTCATACTCTATTAGAGTTTATGACTCAGCTAGAAAAGAAGCTGTGAATAACAGATAAAGCAGCTCTGCTTAGGATTCCGGGTATCCACTAGTCGGGCACACCCCAATGGAACACCCTAACTTGCTTTATACTCTATTAGAGTTCATGTTTCATGCAGAAAAGAGGCGTGGAATGGCATCTACTAATCAATCAGTTTCGATTAGAGCAATATAAGAGTTTCATATCCTTTTAGAGGAGAATATGATATTATATATATTTCTGATTTCAGTATGCATATCAGAAAGTTTTGCACCTTTCATAATTCTCTTAAGTTGTACTCCTCAAATTTCTTGAATAATTTTCTTTAATGAAATTTTTTCCTAAATTCCTGAACATTGGCCAAAGCAAGCTGATTTGGACGTCGCGTCCTTGGAGTCCTTGCTTGGTTAGTTCGCACATGAAACAGCACAAAACACAAGAGAAAACCTAATTTCTGTGCTTTTTTCTTTGTTTCGGCGAAAGGGGCGAAAGTCGTGCGAGAATCTCGCATGCATAATTCTTGTGGTTTGCTGCTTTGGCGTTTCTCTGATTAAGCTTTTGTGTTTCCGTCCACTTTGAGTGGAGCAGTTGGTTCAGCATGGCAGTTGCAATCGTCGTCGTCGTTGTTGCTGTGGTCGTAGCTGTCGCTGGCAGCAGTTGCAGCTACAAAAGGGCCGAAAATCAAGCAGAGGCATCCATCAATCATTGCGTCAAGCAGTGCATGACAGGACATGCTCCGCCGCACCACAAAACAGATGCAGCGACCAGCCGCAAAGCGACGATAACTGCCCGATAGTCGATAGCCAGATAGTCGATTATTGGATTTGCAGCTGTGGAATTTGAATTAGAAATGCATTTCGGAAGCAATAAACCTGATTTACTTGTGGGAGGCTGTTGACTCTTGGCTCAGTCGCCCGCCCACTCACCCATGTGTGATTTCTGCTGTTAGTTTTCTGTTTCGATTACCCTTGCAGCGTGCGGGGGGCGAGCCGAAGGGCTAGCTGAAATGTTTCCTTAATCCAAGAGGTCTCCTGCTTTGAATGCCCTTCCACATGACCACTCCATCTCCATCTCTCTCTCTGTGTGTGTGTGTGTTGGCAATGTTGTAAAAAGTTTTATTTGTCGCTGATTTGAGTATCGAGGCCAACGCCTATGTAGTCGCATTCGTACTCATCCGTTCGTGTGCCTGCTGCTGTTTTGTTTTGTTTCGCTCGCAAGCGCAAAACAAAAATGCAAAGTAATGCAATTTATCTGAAAACTATGCTGCCACGCCTCCCTATCCAACGCCTCCTCGTTCCTCTACACAGAGAGAGAGAGAGAGGGGAAGAGGGTGGGAGTGAAGGCAGACAACAAAAACATGCAACATGATGCAGAAATTACATTGCTCGATGCGACGTACTTGTAGGACACAGAAGAGCAACAGCAACAGCAACAGACAAACAACAACAACAACAACAACGGGACACCAAAAATTTAATGTTCTGTGTCACAGCGATTTCAATTAACTTTAGAGAACCATTTGGATTAAATGAGCACGAATCGAGCCGTTGCATATTTGATGGCATAGCCTGTGTGTGGCCAAACTAAATTTATTTCTTCCGTTCTTCCCTCTCCCACTCTCCCATTCTCTCTCTCTCTCTCTCTCTCTCTGTCTCTTTAGTTTTTTTTGTTACGAACTTTTAGCTTTGGTTGCGGTTGAAAAGCGAAAACTTTTTATGGCTTTGCATAGAGTTGAAATCCGTTTCGGACTTAAAAATTAACAGCAATTATATATACATGTGTATGTCTCTCTCTCTCTCTCTCTCTCTCTCTCTCTCTCTCTCTCTCTGTGTGTGTGAATTTGAAATCTAAAAATCGAACATTTCGATTTGGTTAAAAAACTAAAAACAAACTTTCAATCTGTGATTGAAAAATGCATATGATTCATGTGAAGTGTGAAGCTGATGATGTATGACCAAGCAAGAGTGATACTATTTTCGATAGCTATGTTTCGACAACTATTTAAGTTATCGATAAGTTTTTATTTTTAAAATGTTTTATGAGATATGCCATTTACTTATGAATTATATTAAAAATGTCAAATGTGTGTAAATAAATTTTAAAAAATTTAATGAAATTTTAGCATCTCTGAAATGTCATGAAGTGCAGAGTGAGCAGGCTACACGTCACACAGTTGTGTAGTTCGATCACTGTCAAGATCAAGAACTCACTCTTTTGTATCTTCAATCAATATTCAGACTGGAATAAAGTTCATAAAATATAGCCAAACTAGCGATCTGTATTGAAGAAGACATGGCTAAGTTGATGCAGCTGCTATCAGCTGGGCATCGCCTGAGATTCAAGAGTCTAGAGTCTAGAGTTTAGAGTCTCTACAGTCTAGAGGCTAGAGTCTAAAAGCTAGAGTCTTGAGTCTAGAGTCCTGAGTCTAGGGTCCAGAGTCTAGGGTCCAGAGTCTTGAGTCTAGAGTCTAGAGTCTAGAGTCCTGAGTCTAGAGTCTAGAGACTTGAGTCTAGAGTGTTATAATGATACTCCTATGAGAGCTCTCCTATGAGAGCTCTCTTCACAAGGTATTACCTATGGACTCATTTGAATCTCTTAAGCGAATATATTTACTAACAGCTTTAGCTACATATGTTCAGCTATTCATTAGAGCAGCTTCAGTCAGCAACGACAGTTGTCTCTCTCAACTTTAATAGGCTCAATGAGAGTGGCCTTAGCTGTTGACTATTTATGAATATAACGAAGCGGGCATATTAGTCCACTCTCCACTCTCAGGCTGCACTTCATTCAAGTAACGAGGCGATTCCCGAGCAGGAACCAGCCACTGCCGAATGCAACCACAAGCAATGGCTTCAGCTTCAACGCACAGATCGAACTCCGTATTAAAAAGAGAAATAATTGCATTTGAGTTAATTGATTTTGCTTGAATTTATTATGTTTTCCTTTTGGGGTTTTGTTGTTGTTGTTGTTTTGCCTGCGACTTTGGCCAAAATTTTCCATCGCACAAGGCAGAAAAATTAAAGAAATCCGAGTTTATTCAGCAGCTTGTGCGAGTATGCAAAATGTGTGAGGATAATAAACTGCTAAATATGTATTCCAGTTTAGCCCGAGTTGCCTCAGCTGTTGGCACACAACAAATATTTAGCACACACACGAGAAAGAGAGAGAGAGAGAGAGGAGTGTGAGTGTGTGTGTGTGTCTATGTGTGTTTATACACATTTATTTCGTTTGCTTTTTGCCTACTCAACAATAGCAGGCAGACCTAGTGTGTGTGTGGTGTGGGCCACCTTTGTGTTTGTCGTCTCTGTGTGAAAATATTTCTATGTCCTTTAATAAAAATGATAAGTCACAGCATGGGAATAACAGAAATGTGAACACGACGAGTTCAGCTATCTGACTCTGTGGGTGTATCTGTGTGCAGGCGGTGTGTGTGGGTGTGTGTGTGTGTGTGTGTGTGTGGGGTTCCATTGTAATGCTAAAACCTGGCAAAGCTAACACATACGAGTGATTTAATTAAAAGACAGAAAAATACTCACACAGACACACTTGCAACTGTTTGCTTTTGGCCCGAAATATTCGAGATCTGTGCACATTGCATCGGTTTCAGAATTCAATTAGTATTTATCAAGCTTCGCATTGCTGTCTATGCGCTGCCAGCCAGCCAGACAATGAAGTGATACAAAAAATGTTTATTTTCATCTTCTTCTAACTTTTTCACTTTTCTATTTCTATTTTTGTTTGGCAAAAATGCAGCCTGCTGGAATTTATCGTGCATCGATATGCGGGCGATTGCATTGAAAGAGTCAAAAAGTCGATGCAACGAGCAAGCGATGCCAGCAAAAAGATTTTTCGAATAAAACTGAAGCTCAGCTGGCCATTGATTCGTGCGATTATATAGTTTAGATATTATAACGATTTGCATCACAAATATTTGGGTGATTGAGGGATGAACCTACTACGGTTGAGAAATGTGAATTGAAAAATTTGTTTGAGTTACTTTGTTGGTAGCAGCTGGTTGGGAATGCTGTTTGCTGTGGAGTGGAGGTGGGATATGTCGGCTAGGAGATAGTTGTAGGAATGAACTGAAGGGAAATCGATAAGTTTTTAGTGGCACTTGTTATCGATTGCTCAGGCAGCAGTTTAGGGGAGGCTAAAATCTCTTACGAGCTAGCATTGGAAATACTTACATGATAAAGCTTAAGGATAATCTATAAAGCTTAAGGATAATCTATAAGTTTGATCATAAAAATCGATAAGTCTATCGGTGGCTGTTATCGATTGCTGAAATGTCACTGAAGAGGACATAGGCGTCTCTAAGATTGCAGCTCAGGCACACTTGCATGATTAGAATACAGAAAAATCGATAGGTTAGATTAGATAAGTCGATAAATGTAATCGATAGCTATTATTGATTGCTGAGCTATAAAGGGCGAGGGGATGGGGTTTACTTAGAGTTAAGCTAAGGGACGCTGGCCATGTTTAGAATACAGAAAAATCGATAGGTTTGATTAGATAAGTCGATAAATGTAATCGGTAGCTATTATCGATTACTGAGCTGACAGTGAAAAATAGAGGGTCTCCTAAACTAAGACCTGGATATACTCAATTGATTATAATAAAAAATAATCGATATGTTATATAATAAAAATCGATAAATGTTATTGGTAGCTCCTATCGATAGCTAAGCTGACAATAGATAGAACCAAAGTGTCTCCAAGAGGTAGACTTCAAGATATTTGAGCGCTTAAGCTACTATAAAATCGATAAGACTTATCGCCATCCTTAATCGATTGCCAACCTGTCAGTTTGGCTGCAACGCCGTCAGAATGTCAAGATTAGAAGCTGCGCCATCTAGTGTAATCCTCGACATATAGAGCTTTGCTTTATCGTTGTCGCCAGATTAATGGAGGTTTCTTCGGAATTCCGTGCTCGGAACTCAGGCCGATTTCACATGTCACCTCCAGCGAGCTGCGCTGCGCTGCTTTGTCGCTCAGCATTAGAAAGGGGAAAAGGCATGACAACGAGTCGTTAACTTGCGCGCTCGCTCGTCGCCTGCGTAATCCTAATGAACGTCCTGTCCCACGGCTGTTGCTGCTGCTGCTGCTGCTGCTGGCGTACATCCTCACGGCATAATTGCTGCACACTTTTTCGCCGGCTTACGGCCGCAGGCTGTAGCGGCCTAAGGCGAACGACACTCGGCGTCGAGCCCCTTCGGCATGCCAGTTCAGCGTCTTTTACGCCTCGCTGCCATCGAGCCTAGGAGACGATTCCAAGCCGATGCCTCGACTGATTGTATGTGGCACGAGCTGCCTCGCTGCCTCGCTTGGCCTCGCTTTAATTGAATAAATAACTAAATATTTCATTGAGCGAGTCAAAGATCGAGTTTTAAAGATTGAATCTAACTTAATCGCTTATTTATGTGCCACGAGTGCGGCTAACAAAGGACACGCTCTCTCTCTCTCTCTCTCTCTCTCTATGTAGAGCTCGTTTAGGTTGAGCTTTAATCAGAGAACGCATAAATTGCGCGCGAATCGGAATGCCGAATAGTCGTTTTGCGAAATGTTCAATGCGAAATTAAACATAATTTTGAGGCGCATTTAAGCGAGCGACTAAAGATGATAAATGATTCGCAGCTGACTGAGGCAACAACAATGCCAGAGACTCGGAAAAAAGCCAATAACGCCAGAGACCCAGAGAGCCCGAGAGCCCGAGTGCTAAAAACCCAAAGCAACAACAACAAGAACACTGAGAGACAGCAATCAGCAGACGCGCGTGGGTGGCTATGGCGCCCCAGATAATGCGTACGCCGTACAGCGTGTCATTCAGTCAGCCAGTCAGTCAGTCAGCCAGTCAGTGAGTCAGTCAGTCAGTGAGCGAAACAAATTGAGCTACAGGCAGGATTCGGGCAATACAGAATCAGCTCGTCAGTCACTCAGGAAGAGTGCGTTTACTGAAGGAAGACGCTTGTAAAACTAACGATAAGCGTCATGTAATTTGTGATACGAAACGTTTACGGCCCTAGGTGATTGTGTGTGTGTGTCTCCCTCTCCCTCTCCCTCTCTCTCTCTCTCTCTCTCTCTCATGCACATTATGAGGCAGCAAATTGATTTATTGTAGTCTCATATGTGTATGCAAAAAGGTGCCTTCGACCGAAAATGGGCCCAGGGCAGTGACCTATTTGGTCAGTAAACTTGAAAAGCTTCGGGCATCATTTATTAAACTGTTATTTGGCCAATGCTAACGGTTTATCGTATTAGTTAGCATACTTCAACGATATCAATGCATCGCTGTGCATCATTAATCGATTTATTATGCGCAATTTAAAACAATTCAGTTTGCATTATTCATCGATGCGAAGCTCTGCCCAGTCGCTCATTACATGCCAATTATTTTGGCCAAAATCAAATTGTTGTTTAGGCCATGGTCATAGCCACGGCCAGGACTGCCTGCCTGCCTGCCTGCCCGATAATTATTTGTGGTTTGTCGTTGGCTCGTTCGGTTCACAGTTGGCGACATCAGTTGCATTCGCATTGCCTGCGGCGCAACGAAAGGCATTCGAAATCGTTTTCAATTACCCAATCAAGTCAATTTGCCATTATGCAAACCGATAATGTTTGATATGCCAGCGATAGATGACAATTTAGCTAGGAAAAGATTCTATAACTAGAGTGGACGAGAGAGAGAGAGAGAGAGAGAGAGAGCGAGAGAGGGCTGGAGCTGGAGAACTGCTTCAACTGCTTTCATGAATTTAGCTTAAGCTCAGTGTATTTTGGACTAGTTGTTTCTTTGAGCTAAGAATACTTTTCATCAGAATTGCTTAGCTCTTTTGCTTAACTAAGTCTGCCCAATCTGCGTGGCCTGCCTTGATATTTACTTTAAGCTTTTGCTTAGTGCTGATTGGCAAACTGTTTCGAAAGTAACTTTGTAGTAGGCGTGACTAGGAGATACCCTGACTAGCATAAGCATAAGCACTCACTCCTGCACATACACATATAGAAGCTGCTCATGACCCTACACCCTACACCCTACACCCAACACGGAGCTGGCCTTTGCCTTTGGCTTCAAGTAGATATTTTAAGCTCTTATCACTTATTGATATCATTCATAATTGATTTCATGAGATGAACAACAACTTTGATTATAATCAATCAAACATAATCATTTGAGCCGCTGAGTTATGACACAAGTTGTCATGCCGTCTGCTCTTAATGCCACAACAACAAATGTGCAGAGCAACCGAATGGGCCTGAAAGAGGGTGAGACTTGAAGGAAAAGAGCCGTTAGATTGCTAACTGGAGCTGGTCTTGTATACCTGACATATCTAGACACATCTTAGACTCTTGAGAAACTTAGAACTACTTCCATTCAGAGGCAGCGTCACTTGGGTCTCTCGCTATGCCCACATGGCTTCAGTTGTGTTCCTGTTTTAAGGCTCATTTGATATCCTTATCGGCTGACCTTAGATTGACTGAATGAATAAATGAATCAATGAATATTCAGACTGAATGAATGAATGGCTTTAGGTACAATAATATCGATAGATGATTGTCAGCTAAATATTGCAAATGCCTTTCACACTCTGCATTCAGCATTCAGCTTCATCTTCAGCTTTTCTCACTTATTCACAAATATATCAAAGACTTGGGCAATCTAGAGTAGCATTAAGTAAATCAGATTTGTGTGTGTGTCGTCTTGTCGAGATCAATTTACAGCTGTTAATATGAATATTGCAGTTGTGGGCTGGGCTCAGTTTGGAGCTGATGGAAATTCTGTTGGTTGGCTGCCAAATGGTTGGGGCTTTTGTTGCAGCTCTAACTGGATGTCAGATGCACTTTGATCCTTTTTGCTAGGCCCGCATCCGGCAACTGTGAAAATGTGTGTGCCCCCCATCCCTCCCTCTCTCTGTGTGTGTGTGTGTGTGGCACAGGCTGGACACTGATGGAGAACGATGCTGGCTCTGGCTCTGACTGTGGCTCTGTTTCTGGGTCTGCTTCTGGGTCTGGGTCTGTGTCTGGGTCTGTTCCACGTCCCATTGGGACATATTTTATATTTAATGCAAGACATTTGTCATGCGGTTGGCGCATTTATTCAAAGTATTTGCTGCAATTTTAATGCCAAAATGAGAGCGCAATTTCAAATACCAAAAAATGCACACGAACCGCAGCGAGCCGGACGGGGCGAGTGGGCGAGTGGGGCGGGTGGGGCCGACTAGGCGACTATTTAAAAATGAATTTATGCGAACATCTGTATGCGAATGCATATAAATATATATGCACATATTTATATGCCTCTGATGCAAAGGACAATATGCGCCGAGAGCTAACTGATTTATATTTGCATGTACATACACATATATATATATCCGGAATCTGTTTATATATATATATAGCTGTTGACTTAAGATCGCTTTAATTAAATTTTAACTGGCAACTTTCTCCTTCTCTTTGCAGAATCAACTGGAAATTGAATCACTTTGCGCATATAATATCGAGATATATACACAGATATATATATATATATATCTGCATACGCGGGGCAGGCAATAACCAAATGAAACTCTACAAAGCCAATGCTACCCCGAAGGGCATCAATAAATAAGTGTGCATATACTTAAAATATATATATATATTATACAGATACAGATACATATATATATATATATATAGCTGCAGTCAGCGTAAGAAAGGATAGAGAACACAAGCAATCAAATTCTATTTCCAAATTGAATTTTAAATGCACTCACACACGGCAGCAACGGCTGGCCAGCAGTGAGAGGGCGAGTGGGGCAGTAGAGGCGCGCCAGCTGAAAGGACATAACGACAATATTTGCCATCAAAATCGAAATTGAAGCACTGACAAGGCAGCCCAGCCAGTCAGCCAGCCAGCCAGCCAGCCAGCCAGCTACTTGTTAGCCAGACAAAGTAATCAAAAACTTGCCAAGCAGCAGAAATAGAAACAGCAGCAGCAGCAAGTGGAGGAGCTGCAGGAGCTGTGCGGTCCGGCAAAACAAGTTCCGGAAATCTGCGAAAAAGAAGCGTACGGAAACGCCGCTGCCGCTGATAGTCAGCGTGAGGCAAAGAGCAAACAGCCGGCAGAGAGGGGCCGCAAGTACGCAGTCGAGAGAGGCGTGGCTCATACATAATACATGCCACACGGACGCACATAAAACAATTGTGTAACAATCATAGCAACAATCAATCAAGAGTCCAATTGCTCTCTCTCTGTCTCCCTGTCTCTCTTTGCCGTTGACAAGCTAAATAGTCAAGGTCAACGGCCGAGCGACCGGAGATGCCACAGCTGTGGCCACCAGCCAGCCGTTGCCGTGTCGCAGACAGAGACTGAGACGAGGACTCGCTCAGTCAGGCCACCCGACCCGGTGCCCGCCCTCGATTTCCGGCCAAATATAGCCCCGCAATTGCACCAACCCTTGCCACGCCCCTGCCACCCACCGCCCACCGGTCGGCGCACAAAAGAACATTTTTGATAAATGGCAGTTGGAGTAAAAAAATTTGCGGCAAGTCAAAAGTAAAAGTTTACGCCAGCTTGCAGAATTGAAAGGCGAGTAAGGTGGCACAGATAAGAGCCGCACACAAACAACAACAACAACAACAACAACGACGACAACAAAAAGAAGAAGAAGAACAACAACAACAACAATAACAACAGCCGTCCTCCCATCACGAACAGAAGTGGCATTAGCAAGCGTCAGCCTCCACTTTGATAACAACAGGCGACCAAAAAGCGAGCGAGGCGAAAGCGAAAGGCAACAAAATACAAAATACAAAAAGCAAAATAAAAAATAAAATCGAAAGAAAATAAAAAAACAATTGCCGTAGAAAATTGTTTTCCCTGCCGTACATCAGCCCACTCCGTCGCCGTCGCCGTTGGCGTCTCCGTTTCCGCCTTGGCGTCATCAGGACTCGGGAGCGGGCGTGTTGCTGTTTATTGATTCAGTTGACCACCTGATCGATGCGCCATATGTCTGGCTAAGAGACGTCTGTCACAGCCACAGCCACAGCCACAGGTGGTTGCCCCGGACTGTGTTTGAGTTCACGGTTGAGTGACTGCGACTCTATATAGAGAGAGAGAGAGATATATAGACAGATGATTTGCCAATCGATCGGGCTCTCTCTCTAAATAACTGAATGCGCCCCATTGCCCACTGAGTGCAGACAGCTGACAGCAAGCGACAGAGCCAGCGCAGCCACAGCCACAGCCACAGCCACGACTGCTGCTCCCCAATCGAGACACTCAACTAACCAAATGCGTCCCGCCGCGCCCACTGCGACCATGAGTCGCGTCCAGCTGCTGGCCAGCGTCCTTCTGCTGGCACTGCTCATCTTATTGCCAGGTAAGTGATCGCATGCGTTTCTCAGGTTTTCTTTAGTCAAGTAGCCGCGGGCGGAAGTCTAGCGATGCCCAACGGAAGTCGGCTGAGTTTTAGAACTCAATTGTCTCTCTGTTAACTCAAATTGCTATTCAGTTAACTTATTTTATTTTTAAGAAGTAAGACTACTTCCTCTTTGCCTCAAATGCAATTATGAATTCAACTTTGTTTCTACTGTTTATAGTTCATTTATACTCAGCGAAATTCGATTAGAGGCACTCCCACTCCAGCGCCCATGTGTGAGCATAGCTCTTCTAGAATTATTGAAACTTTAATAGCAGAACTTTAGTTAAACGTGCTCTAGTTGGAAGTGCTCGACTAGTGGATACCCTGAGCGAGGGTTCTCTGCTGAGAAGCAGAGATGCAGCTTCAATCATTCTAACTCTAGCTATCAAAATGGGCTTGAGATATATAGCTAGGTAGACTCAACTCGAGTACATACGAGTTGAGCTACTCCTTGAAGCCTTCTTAAATTGCTGAAGAGATCTCATTTGTATAGAGCTTTGTGGGCTCAGCACCCGCCTTCAGCTGTCTTAATGTAGTTTGTCAACCTTTCAATGAAATCTAAAGGATTTATTTATAATTTATTTAGAGTCTAAGAGTATAGATAGACGCAAAATAGGCAACATTGCCCGGCAGTTGAGCTAAATCATATATTTTTGTTTGCTACTGTAAACAAACCTAATTGCTTGGGCTAATGGCATTGGCAGAAATGCCAGATAAATGCAATTGGCGTTGCCAACTTATTAATCTAAATTAGCTGGCAAAAAGGTAATTATGCTTTTCAATTAACCATTGAGTGAAATTGCAATAAATTCCATTAGCTTTTAATGGCGCTACAGACGTACAAATAAATATATGTGCATAGCCATATATTACATATATAAATATATATATATATATACTTAAGATTTTAGCTGTTCCTCTTTTTGTCTTGATAGCTGATAGCTGGCTATTTGGGCTTCAATGGGGGGGTGGTCGGCGTGGGCTTAACAAATGTTTATTACGCATACGCCGCGTGGCAACAAATTAAACACGACTCGCTTTGTGTTAATGCCTGGGGCAAGTCGACACGCCGCCTGCCACTCGCCGTCCAGCTGATGGCTGCTGCGAACGTAAACGTGAATGTGAGTCTGCTGATTCTGACGACTGGCAATTTGTTTATTTGATTGCATTTTCTGCACTCCGAGGGCAAAGGCAAGGGCAAAGGCAAACCCAAGGGCAGGTGGGCGGGGGGCCGACTCTGCCTGACTCTGCGCACAAATCAAAGTCAACTGCGGTAAGTGGAACGACAAATAAAGTGCAGTCGTTTTATGGACTAGCAACTCTGCTGCAAGTACCCATGCCAGTGCCTGGCTGTCTGGCTGGCTGGCTGGCTGGCTGCCTAGCTGTCTGTCTGTCTGTCTGCCTCAGCATCGGCTCAATGCTGACTGGCAAGCAAATTTTTTTGGCTGCTTTTATGTTTAGATGCAAACGAACGGCAATTAGATTGATGAACATCGATGGCGATGCCACGCTGATTGCGGTGTCAGCATAAATGCGAAGAGCTCTCTCACTCTCTCCCGCTCCTCACTCTCTCCCGCTCCTCCTTTCCAGCATAATGATGAGATTGATGAGCTACGAGTGGCTGGCAATGGATAGCATGTACTTTGGCCAAGTTGGCTGAAACATTCATGATGCTCCAGCTGCCACAGATAAATGATATGATGGGCCATAAGCAAGTACAAGTAGTTTGCTAGCATAATCCGGTTATTGTTATTGACGCTACAGTCGAGCCCTCGTCCTGCTCCTTATCCTATTCCATTTGCATAAGCTGCAACTCATACTTCATGATGTCCGACTGCCGCATTCTGCAGCTGTCGGACGTGGCTACGGATGCCTCTCTCGGTTATGCATGGAACAAGTTTTGTGGCACGTTTCAATTCATTTTGCCTGAATGCTTTCGCCCAGCCCCCGAAAATCCTCTGCATTTTTTGGCCTGAACCTACTTGGGTATAATTCCCTGTTTGCTTCAAGTATTTTCTTTCTTTCCATTCCTTTTTCTTTCTTTCTTTCTTTTTTTTTGCATATTTTCTCTGTGTTTTCTTTCAGTTTTATGAATTTTTGCCACGCCCACATGCAGGGGCGCGCATACACGTGTATGTTATTATATGAATTCCGGGCGATGTTTTCTTTATTTTGTTTTTCTTTTGTCAACCCAGTTTTATCTTTACCCCTTCCACAAGAGCATTTTTGGTCGCCCACTCCACGGCCCACCCCACTCCCCGACCACACAAAGAGCCACCGCCCGAGCCACATTCACATTTAAAGCCGCATCCACATTCAGACTCTGGCGCCAGGTGCCAAACGCTGACCGCCCTCAATATGCATGCTAATTTCGGACACCCAGAAATCCCGAACCCTGATCCGGTCTCCGGTCTCTGGTCCCATGTCCCATGTCCCATGTCCCATGTCCCACTTCACGCCACGCCACGCCACGCTTTCGGTGGTTGCCTCAATTTGATTTTAGGCATAAATATTCATGAATTGGTGTCTATGCGATTGTTCCGATATGTCCGTGTGCGCCGTGTCCTGCCACGGCTCTAACCGGAATATTTGCCCGCCGACTTTCAGCATTCGCATTCGCTTACCGATAAAACAATGCAACAAATTCCTACAATAACAAATTTCCATCGCTGCTCTAAGCTCCACTGCACTTCCATTGTTCGGCCCGGCCCGACTGACTCCACTCGACTCTGGCATGCTCGCTCACAATGGCACTGCTTGTTGGCGGCGTTGACAAACCTCGATGAGCTTCATGGAATGCTGATAGGCTTGTGTTGAGCTCAGCTTACTGCGGCTTATGCATTGGCTGGCCACTGGGCTGCCCTCGACTATACAATGCTCTTCTGCTGGCCAAAGCTGAATGTCGTTAGACTTCTGATGGGCTGGCCAACAGCTTACTCTCTACTGTCCATACAAAGCCTGCTCACAAAATGGTAACTCCTCACTTTTGGCATCAGCTCTTCTTAAATGAGAAAAGTTTGTTTTGCTGTAACAATTTGCAGAGTAAGAATGGCTATCTGCCCTCTTCCCTGGCAACCCTTAGGTAGGTCTCTAGTCTTCCGTTTATCAGCTAATGGCTCTTATCACAGTTGCACTTCCCTTAAACTAATATACCCGTTTGCTGCACTCGACTAGGGCATGCTCGCTCACAAAGTCAGGCTAGTTGGCAAACCATTGATGAATGTCCCTTGCCTTCTGATAAGCTGCCTGCCAGCTCAGTCTACTGCAGCCTATGCACTGGGCAGGCGATGGAGTTCACTCGACTATGCAATGCTCGCTTAGAAGGGGTGCCTCGTATTGACAAACTTCATATCATATATATCATATCACATACCACTTATGATCAGCACTTACCCCACTTGCCTTACAGCTCGCACTACCCTTAGCACCCCTTGCTCTACCCTCACCAAATGCTCAACCAAACCAAAGCTCAGCCGACTCGCATGTCCAACAATTAAATCCGCAAACATTTCATTAAACTCGGCTCTATTTTTTGCATGCTGAGCTAGCATAAGGACAATTGTCATAGTAATACAATTTCTCAGTGAAGCTTGCTGTTGGCGGTAGTCTTGTTCCGCTTCATTTCCAGGCCGACGCGCACGCACGATTCGAGTTCTTTGCACAGGTCGGGGGGCAGCAGGGCGCGGGCCTTGGGTATGAGCTGCGCGCTCATGTCCTTGTAGGTCGTAGGCTTGTTGCCCGCCTTGTAGAGCGCCTGGCGCACCAGCAGGGTCAGCTGATCGAACCAGCCGCACTCGTGCAGGCGGTAGTACACCAGCTGCTTCATGGACTCGTTGGGGTCGTTGTTGCCTTCGAACCGCTCCCCGATAGCCAGTTCGGGTATATCCAGCGGTGGCATATCCATCTCGGACGTCTCCTGCTCGGGTGAATCCAGCTCGGTTATATCGAGCGACTCCATGCTGCTGCCGCTATCCATAATTTCGAAAAATCAGCAATAAAAAAGAAATAACTGAGAGAAAAGTAAAATTCGAAGTGATTTCGACGAGAGACTGAGACAGACTGAGGCAATTGCTGAATGAATTCCTTTATTTCAAACGATCTTTGAGACAAGTTTAAACTGAGCAAACAGCGATTGAGTTGTCTTTACAGTAAAAACTTGAAATTCGGAGTCTTTTTGATTTTTGATTTGCTGTCGACGTGCGTCTTTAGAGCCTGCCGTGGTACGGCGTCTTCATGTAGGAGCGCACGCGCCTGTGGAGCTCGCGGCGAACGTCTGAGGGCACCAAGGCACGTGCTTTCGGTATAACCTCCGTAGCGATATCCTCGTAGCTGACGTGATTGACGCCGCGTGCGGTCAGCATTTTGCGTATCATCTTACGTATCTTGTCACGCCATCCGCACTCCTGGAGACGGCGCTGGAGCAGCTCCCTCAGGGCTGCCGTCGCCTCGCGGCTCAAGTGCGGTCCGTCGACATCCGAATAGCTGCGACTGGTCGAATCGCTGTCGTCTCCCATTGCTTCAGATTGAATTTTTTTTTTCTTTTGCTTTTTAATTTCAAACACTCGCTGACAACGATGCTAGCTGGCCAACAGGAAATTTATTTCTCAGCCTTCGCCAGCACGAGAGTTACGTCAAAAAGAGACTGTGATGGCAAAACTTTGTACAGTCGAAAGCTGTCTCGTTATCGGTATATCATCGATAACATGTATCGTTTGCTTGTCATGACGAGCTATGAAGTTTTTGATCACGTTACTCAACACTGTTTAGTGTTGGCAGCAGCTTCGCGAGTTGGCAGCACTGCCGATATCATCAATCGGCGCTAGCATAGTTATGAATCGCGTTGACTTTCTATCATTGACATATGGACATTAGATGTTCAGTTTCTGGCATTTTCCAACACTTTTTGATAACCTGAACTTAAAGCATTTGGAATTTCAAGTTATTATAGCAAGCAGAAGTACTCGAGCATATAAATTGTTTATCTGGGCCATGGGCCATGAGTCGTTGAGGTAAGTTGATCTGCTTTTAAGCTTTTCCTTCTGTACGGCTCTCTGCCGCTCTCGCTGTCCGTCCGTTCATACGCCCGTACAGCCGCCTTCATACGCCCGTACAGCCGCCTTCATATTTACTCGAGAGCCTAAGTTATTGACTAACTCTTATACCTAATCGTGGCAGCAGCTGCTCGTGTGCCTGCCTCTCAATCCTATCCAATCACGGTGAGGGTATCTGCTAGTCGTGCTCTGCTCAAGCTGCTGAGGTACCAAAATATTTGATTAAACGCAATTATCTGAATTGGCTATTGGCAGCAAATGGCGCTAGTTGGAATAAATTGCATAAATTAGCACTCATTACGTATACGCAGTGCTGGCTGCTTGCAGCTAATGCAAATGACGTCGAGTTGCTGCTGCTGGTGTAACTTTGTGTGAGAAGAGACAACAAGCGCTTTGGTTTTGCGAATCAGGACATCAGAAAAGCAGCATCAGCAGGCGGGATCTTGAATAGCAATAACATAGCAAAGCCGTAAGCGTTGCGTGTGGCCACGCCCAGCCACTTAATGCCCGCCCAATTAATGCAGCTTAGCGGGTGCTGCTGACAGCAACACGAGCAACACGAGCAACAGCAGCAGCAGCAAAAACGTTACTAACGCAACTTCATGGCGTGTTGCAATTAAGTATGACAAATTACTTGACAAGCGCCTCTGGATGCCGCAACAATGTTCAAGTTGCTCTCCATCGGCAACGCCTGGCTGCATCGCACTTCCTGTTGCTGTAGCAGCAGCAATGTTGCTGCTGTTGCTGCTGTTGCTGCTGTTACTGCCACTGCAGCTGTAGCTGCTATTGCTGTCAAAGTGCCTCGGGCGTTGATGCGTGTTTAGTTACTGACACTTGTCGGCCATGTGTCTGCCATGCCATCCATGCCTCTGCTTTATGCTCACGTTCCCTGATAATTTCCTAATGTAAGCCAATATCACGATTTAATTACAGCGCACTCGCCTGCACCTGCCACACATTGTGTCTGGCAAATGAGCTGCGCTCGATGCGCATTTGATTAACTCACCCTCGCTGCAACAACCAACAATATTTGCTTTTGTGTCGACTGTTAGTTACTTGATAATTGGCTCAAATTGGTTCATTACTCTTGGCGTGAGTAGGGGTGAAGCTAGCAGGTGAGCTTCGGATCTATATATGTACATATATAGCCTAAGTTAACTTAACTGAGTATATCCATTTCACTCTCGATCTATATATGTATATAGCCTAAGTTAACTTAACTGAGTAGTAGAATGAGTATATCCATTTCACTCTTGTGAACCCCAATCTCCATCTCTATCAGTGTCTGTCTCTGTATCTCTAACTCTATTCAGTCTCAGTCTCATTCTCAGTCTCATTCTCATTCTTTCTCCCTTAACTTCGATACCTTTTCAACGATTGGCATTGAGTAATCGATACTTTTTAAGCTTTTGCAACACTGCAAAGCACTAGAAAATTGTAATTGATGAGGAAGTGCTGCAGAGACCGAGCTGTTGTTTCCATTATGCACACATATATATTGCAAATTGGCAATTTAAAGACTTAGTTCAATTAACTAACAGCTAGGGAGTGCTGCTATGGCTATGGCTCGCGTATGCAATGCAGTAATAAGCAATTAGCGAGGTCTAATTAGCTAGCCAAATGTTCAATTATTCAGCTCAGCGCTGCCAAAAGCCACTGGGCACGGACATGGGTCTAAGCATGGGCATAGACATGGACATGGACATGGTCATGGACATGGGGATGTGCCATGGAACTATTCCGGTCAGGTTCGGTGAAATATAAAAACCACTTTTGCCGCATTTCGCCCAGCGAATTGAGTTCAATGCTCAGTCGAGCCGAGAGCAATGAACCGAATGCCAGGCATCGCAGTTGGCATAGTACACACACAGAGAAAGGGCCAGAGAAAGCGAGAGAGAGAGAGAGAGAGAGAGAGAGAGGAGAATGACTGTATGCAGAGTGAGCTTTGGTTGAGCTGGGCTGTTGCTAGTGTCGCCGTCGCAATGGTCCGCTTCAGTGTTTATGGCCAGGCCGAAACGAATCTGCCTGCTAACAAAACATGGCTAAGCAATGTGCCGCCCGCTGCTGCTGCTGCTGCTGCTGTCGTTGCTTTTTCGCCAGCACCACGCCCACTTTTTGTCTATGGCGGCGCGCTTGAATAGTTTTGGAACGGCCGCTCGAGCTCGGCGTGGTAAATTTCAATTTGGCAAACGTGCGCCGCATTTTCCTTTTGCCTTATTTTACCTCCTCATCCTCTCTTACTTTTTGGCTTAAACTTTGAGCACAAGTGGGAAGAGAGGCGAGAGGGGAGAGGGGTCCTGGCGACTGCGTTATTCAATGCGTTAGCATCTGGGCTGCTGCACGTGCAGCAACATCAGCCGTATCAGCGCTCCAGTGCGAACGCGCTCCACCTTAGCGAACGCAATCATTTTGTTGTTTGTTTGCCGAGAAATGCAGCCGGACTTAGCTGACTTAGCAACGGGCCGCAGTCGAGCCGAGCGCGTTGTCCTCGCAGCGGCATCATCAAATTTTACAGCCAAGCGAATCTCGGCAGAGTCTAAGTTTACATTTTACATTTCCCCATTTTGTCTTCCTTTTCATCTCCCTCTTTTCCCCCTCTCCCGGTGAGGAATTGAGAGAGAGAGAGAATATTTGTCGGAGGACGGCACGCGCGTGACACTAAAGCTTCCAACTAAGACCGCCTCAACAGCTGGCATTGATGTCGATGTGGGCGTCGTCCTTGTCCGGTGTCTGCATTCCAGCACGCCACTGGCTATCAATGTCTGTAGACACAAGGCGAGAGCAGACACTGTGCAAAAATAAGTTTACTTAACACAGCCGGCGCTTGCATATTGAAATGCATTTGCTCTCATTGCTGCTCCATTTCGAATAGTCCTAGTTTTATTGAAATCTTTTGATCCTTTGAGTGCTGCAGATGTGCTCAGCTGCCACCTATTGATACAGGCACGACTCTTCTCTCTCTCTCTCTCTCTCTCTCTCTCTCTCTCTCTTGCTGGCCACCTCTCTGCACAGCTGACGACATGACAAGCAACAGCTAACTGAGTCTTCGTTTATCTAGTGGATAAATGTCAAAGTTTTTCCAGAACTTATTTAATCAGAACTTATTTTATTTAATTAAAGTGAAGTTGTCATGAGGATAGATAGTAAGGCTTAATAATTTGTATGAGCTCGAATTTATTTATCATGAGGATAAATAGTAGATAGTTGTCTATAAATATAATATACTTTCAAACTATCATGGGGATAAATACTAAAACGTGAATCTGTTAATTGGTGAAAGATATACAAACCTTATCCTCAGGATAAATTGCAAATTGTCAAAGTTAGTGCCTGCTTATCCTGAGAGTAATCTTGAAATTCTTAAAATTTATCCCGAGGATAAATAGAATAATGTGAATCAAATAAAAACGATCTATACATATGTTAACATTATCCTGAGGATAAATAGTTAAATTTAAATTTATTGTAAATTGCTCGACTTGAAGCTTTTATCTTGAGGATAAACATAAATTAGTTGTAATCTATAAGTTCTTTCAATTTATCCTGAGGATAAATAGTTAAATATGAATTAGCAATTTCTGACTTATCCTGAGGATAAAGCTATTAAAACGTTAATCCTTTTTAAATTGCCAACTCAACTGCTCTAATTCTATTTTCATTAGACATTCGCAAAGGTGGCGAAAACCAGCTTAGATCAATGCTCTTGCCTTGGCGTATGTAAATGCTTGTTGAGATGTTGTGTAGTCGCGGAGCGCGTTGTCTTCTTGGGCTGTGTTTGGGTAGCTGAGAATCATGTTAGGAATGCATGAATTTGCGCAAAGGCAATAAATTATGGTCCTGGCTGTTGCGGGCTGCGACAAAAGCATCCTTTATTATCCTGTCACACGCATGTCGACAATGTATGTATGCGCACCAACATGTTAGCTGGGCTGCCGACACTGGGGGGCGGCGGCAACACGAACCGATCAACTCTCACTAACGCACAGCGCGCCAGACTCGACTCCAGCACATGCATAGCCATGCCCCATGGTGGCACCTCCACGAGTCACAGTGGCATCAAATTCACGCCAAATCGAAATAGCGACTATAAATGCCGGCAGCTAAGTGCAGCCGTCGAATACAGACACGGGCAGGGCAGGCGGCAGGGGGCAGGCGGCAGGTCATGCCAGCTCCTTTTTAGCCATCATTTCCTGTAGTCTTGTTCAAGCGCACAGTGGGGCAAGAGTGACCAAATGACTGTGGCTGATGTAAAAGTTAGAGACTGTTCATAGAGGCAATTGCTAAGCCGGAGGATGCTTAGAGGAGAATAAGAGATTATCTCAAAATATTATTAGTTTTCATTTTAATTTATATTGTATAAGGCATAGGGTTGCTAAGCTGCGCATTCAAGTCTAGTTTGTACACAAAAATATCCTATATTTATATGACAAATTTTTGCCAGGCACTTTGCCAGGCACTTCATAATACTCTAACTAGCTGTGAAAGAAACTTAAAGCATATTAGCTCAACTCTTTCGCTCTCTCTCTCTCTCTCTCTCTCTCTCTGTCTCTCTCAACTGATTGATTAACTAAACATGCTTACCAGTCACTTTACCAGCCACTTTGCCAGGCACTTCATAATACTCTAACTAGTTGAAGCATATTAGCTTAACTCTCTCTCTCTCTCTGTCTCTCTCTCAACTGATTTATTAACTAAACATGCTTACCAGTCACTTTACCAGCCACTTTGCCAGGCACTTCATAATACTCTAACTAGCTGAAGCATATTAGCTTAACTCTCTCTCTCTCTCTCCCTCTCTCCCTCTCTCTCTGCTTACCAGTCACTTTACCAGCCACTTTGCCAGGCACTTCATAATACTCTAACTAGCTGAAGCATATTAGCTTAACTCTCTCTCTCTCTCTCCCTCTCTCCCTCTCTATCTAAACTGATTGACTGACTTAACATACTTACCAGTCACTTTACCAGCCACTTTGCCAGGCACTTGATAAGAATGCTTTAAGCAAGCAACAGATTATTAATGTAATCTCAATTAACTTGACAATTGTTTAACATTTCAATATTTAAGCCGAAAGTGCAAAAGTTCACAACTGATGGATTGATTGATTGATTGATTGATATGGCTTACCATTACATATGTATCAGTTGTGTCTGCTTTATTGTTTGTGTTTTTAATTTATGCGCATAATTAAGTCGGCTGGCACCACTGTGCGGCCCCAGATTGGCTGCGGTTTAGTTTCGCGTGTATTTGATTGCCCCTTTTGCCGGCTGCCTTTTGCCGCGCCAAAGATTGTGCTAATAAATCAAAGTGTTTTGTTATTGTAGCCACTTGGAGCGTGTCGCAAAAAGGCGCAGCCGCCAAATGCTCCCGCACTGCCCTGGGCCTGGGTCTGGGCCTGGGCCTGGGCCTGGGCCTGGGCCTCGGCCCGCATTTTGTCACATGCCGCAAAGTGGAACAATATATGTGTGTGCAAGTGCAGCGGCAGAGGCCCAGCACTCGGATAGACGCTGCCAAAGCCGTTTGATGCACGTGAGATACTTGCCAAGTTCACTAAATGCGAACTGAAATCAACTCCAATTGAGCTGCTCTGCCTCCGAGACTCTCTGCCAGTTGCATTTACGGTTCATGTTCGTGTTCATGTTGATTTTGATTTTGATTTTGCCTTTGATTCGACTGCAAGCTGGCTTTGACAGGCCCCGGCTCTGGCTCTGGCTCTGACTGAAGATCCCACGTTCGCCTGGAATTAATCAAAATTCATTCGGGTATGCCGGCGGCAGGCAGGCAGCGCAACATAATTAATTTGGGAAAACTTCGGCTGGCAAAACTTATCTTATGCAATATTTCATTTCCTGCCAGCTTGTGATCAGATTCTTAAAATCTCTCGAAGCAGCAAGAGAGCAACCAGCGCCGGCAACAACATTATTCACATTGATTTTTGCATAGTTTTGCCGACTTTCGGCGGAAGCGGCGCCGCCCCGCGCTGCCACTGCGCCGCCATATGGGAGCAGCCCGAAGTTGGGCAAAGGGAATTTGTCAAAGTCAAAGTTACTTCCATGTCTATCGATTTTGAGCTTGAGTTAAATTGAAAGGAACACACAGGATGTGCTTGCGGATGAGCTCAGCGCTGGGCCCCGATGTGTGCCCCGCTTTAAGCAGCAATTCAGAAACATTTCAGCCAACTTCGCTGAAGTGGAGGATGCTTCCAAAAGAATGTGACGCATCACCAGGGTGACAGGCAAGCCGGCAGGCAGGCGCACACCAACATCAAACGGCAGCCGGCGCCTAGCCCGTGGCAGTCAAACAGCTCCTGAAGCTTACGTGAATAGCTGCTAAATAACCGCAAAGTTGAGTCCCAGTTGAAACTGTTGGCGCTCGATTAAAATGTCTACAGTTTGAGCGCGCTCTAAAACTATGAACCGTGCACCAAGTCTCCCTCTCTATCTCTCTCTCTCCCCCTCTCTCTCTCTCTCTCTCCCCCTCTCTCTCTCTCTCTCCCCCTCTCTGTGTGCATCTTCCTTGAAAAACATTTCAGAATGGCATCCCGAATGCATTGTAAGCTAAATTATGGCTAAGAAGGCGCTTAGTCTAGCGTCGCTTCCGTTGAGTGTTGCCTGGCTTAAGACAGTCCTCGCCCGTACACAATTTCGATTGATAGAGCAACCGAGTTGCACATCAATCCCCCGGCGACCACAAGCAAACTTTCCCCATAACAAATGATAAAAGTTTCCAAGAATCTATTTAATCTCGTGCATGCATGGGCTGCATAATCTCCATGTGCTTTAGCCAATACTTTTAGGCAAATCTATGTCAGAAATATATACATTGATAATGATGAGTGTGAGACTTAAATATGCTTAGGTAACATCTATATGTATGTGTATATCTACATATATCTATGTTCAATGTCAGTCAGTCAATCTCAATCAATCGTTTAGCAAACAGTCAGTCAGTCACGCTTACTAAATGCCACTCAGTCAATCATCAATCAGTGGGTTAGCTAGAAAGTCATCTATCAATCATACATCAGTCTGCCAATCATCAATCAGCCACTCATTTACGTCAGTTTGTCATCTGGTCAGTTAGTAATACAGTCAATCAATCAATCAATCAATCAAGCATTCATATAGCAAGCAATCAATCATTCAGCTAGTCAATGAGTCAGCCTGTCAGTCAGTCATAGAACGAATAAAACTGATCAATCATATAAATATTTCGTCAATCAGTTAATTGAAAGCCAGCTCATGAGTCAGACAGGAAACCAGCTAAAGAGTCGTGAGTAAGTCAGTGCATCATCTAGTTAGTCAATCAATTCAGCACTCAATTAGCAGTCAATCAATCATTCAGTAAGAAAACAAATTAATCAATCATTCAGCTTATCGATCACTTGGCTACTCGTCAAGCAGTCAGCAAGTTATTAGGCTTAATCAATCACTGATCAATCAGTTAATCAGTCGGCTATGCCAATTAGCAAGCTCTTAAGCTAGTCACCTCATCTCATACAGCCAGAGTATTAGTTATTCAATCATTTAGTCAGCAGTCAGTCAGAAGGGCCACCAGCCAATCAGCCAGGCAATTCGTCAATCACTCAATCAGCCAGCTGAAACTTATTTGCCTATTTGCTATGCATAGATAAGTCAACAGACGCATGTCTTGTGCTGGATAGAGTGATCCAACAATTGATGCTCAAGCCACCGCAAATGGAATACGCCCCATGTAGACTGTGTCAATAGGATATAATGTAATGTATGAAGCTTGCATTGACAAGGCAAGCCGGAGATAGAGGCAGCGGAAGAGACAGAGACAGCGGCAGAGACAGCGACAGCGACAGCGGCAGCGGCAGAGATAGGGTTAGCTGTGGCGCTGTGACAGCGAGGCTGACGGTCGGACGCGCTGTCATTGTACTGCGGAGCATTTTTGACATTTGCATAAGTAGGCGAGCGCCTTGATACAGCCCAATGGCCCAGACCCAGGCCTGGCCGCATCCCCAGCCAGATGACACCGCCAGCGAAGCGAACGTCTCCAGAGTTTGCCTTTGTTTGGTGTTTGTTCGTGGGGGCTTGGGCCAAATGAGGAAGTTACTTGCAGTGCCGGAAGACTTCAATGAAAACTAAACTACAAATTTCAAGCACAATACAAAGCGGTTGCGGGCAACCGCTCTCTCTCTCCCTCTCTCTCTCTCTCTCTTTCTCTCACCCACCCACACACACACACTTTGAGTATCTGTGTGCGCCCGCATGGTAAGCTCATTAAAGTCTTACTCACACACACTGTGAATATTTCATTAAATTTGCATTGCTTGGCAGGGCGCGGCAGCGGCAGCGGCAGCGGCAGCACGTGTTTTAGGGCGTGGGGATATGTGCCAAACATTAGCATAAGCATTTCCATGCCAAAAAAAAAAAACAAAGTGACGCCCCCTCACACCCCCCGCACCCCACACCCTACACCCTACACAAACTAACGGCATGAACAGGACACGTTGGCAAAAAAGAGTCGAAAAAAAGAGAAACAAAAATTGAAAAAAGCCGAAAAACGAAATTGAGAAACTGAGAAAAAAAAAAAAAACAGCGAAAGAGCAAAAGCGCAAAGGCCGAGTATACGCCGCGAGTAGATTTGCAACAAAGGCGGGGCTTGAAAACTGAAACACGGATACGGACACGGCCGATGATGGCCTGGGCCAGAGCCGGAGCCGTAGCCGTAGCCGTAGCCCGTGCATCGCGCTGCTGCGCGGCGGCGGAGCTTCTCGCATTTAATAAATTATGCAAAGTAACCAAGCTCTTTTTTTCGCAGTGTATGTGTGTGTGTGTGAAATGAATGCAATGAAAATAAACCAAAGTCGGCTCGGTGGCTGCCTGCCTGCATGCGCATATTGGTGGCCGTCATGTGGGCGTGGCCCAATTGTATTGTAAGCTGCATTGGGCATAGGCATAGCCAGAGCCGTAGCCATTGCCCTATCCATGAGCCGGGGCTGCGGACGTGAGCGCTTTGTTCTTTGTAAATGGTGAATGCATATCTAATGGATTAAACGGCTGCCAAGTGGGGTTTGGGGCGACGGCGTTGCGCCTGGCTGCCACTTAGCTACAGTCCCGCATAGCAAAGGACTCTGATTGACGAAACATACCAACACACTAGCACACTATTTCGGTGTCAGCTTTGCTTTGCTATCACTTTTTCTGCCATTCGTGTCTGTCAAAGTGAGGCGAGGATGCACTTGTTTGATATGCGGATACCCTGTGATTTGTCTGTCCTCTTCGCGCCAGTGTGAGATTGAGAGTCGCCTCCAGCCGTGCATGCCCCACTTCGCGCTGGCTGCGCAGTATTCAAATTGCGGAACTTTCGCAGGAAATGAAGATTGAATTTCCAGCTGGAGGAAGGCTCATCATCCAGTGATGAAGTAAACGTTTATCAAATTACAAGAGTGGCCACTGGCTGAATGTGGCTGGCAATTGCCTTTCACCTCGCCGAACAGACAGCTTTTTCTTTTTTCTTTTTTTGTTTTTTTTTTTTCTGCCCACTGCCACTCATCATCGTCGTCTACCTGAGCAGCACGAAATAATAATGAAAATACGAAATTAAATGCTCAATAGCGAGACGAGAGATAGAGAGAGAGAGAGAGAGAGCGCGCGTGGCAGACGAATGCACAAAAGTGTGATAGAAAACTTGAGTTATCGCAGTTTAATTATAATAAGTGCAAAGCTGGCGATAGTGGAAAAAGAAACAGCTATGCGGGAATGCTGCTCACATCTATAATGACAAAATGAAATTCAATATTTAATAGTCGATTGGAGTATTACGTATACGGCGGGCGGGGCCAAAGGCTGATTGGGGAACTTTGGCTATCATAAATTAATTAGAATAATTGAGAAATTGATGAGAATCGAAAAAAGTGTGAAAAGCTGTAATGAGATAATGAAATTAATGAAGAGAGAGAGAGTGCTCAGTTGGCATTACGTATACGCCAAGTGAGGCTAAAAAAGCAATAGAAAGCTGGAGAGATAAGAAATTAATTAAATATTTGTGAGAGTTGACAAATTGTGATGCAATTGAGTAAAAAGCTGACAGCAGTTATGCAGATCAATCAGTGAACTATAGTAAATAGAGATATTACGTATACGCAGGGCATAGCTGGTGTGAGTCTGCAGTCGTTGGGTCGTAATAGTTAAGAGGAAACTTAAATAACTGCATGATTTCTGATGCTAGAAGTCCGTAATGCACCAAAAAAGAAGCCATGCAAGGAATGTCTAGTTATGGCCAGGTAGAGCTGAAAAGTGAGCGAAGGCTGAAATTAATTATAATAACTAACAGGAACTGTGAAAGTTGAAGGACTAACATAAAATAAAGTTGAGAGCTAAAGCGTAGCAAAGAAATAATAAGAAAAGTAATAGAATATCATATTACGTATACGCCCGGCAAGCCAAACAAAGTAATAGTTGTCACAATTAAAGCTGACAGACTTTAAGATAATACTGCATAAAGCTATAACGAACTAAAGCCATTCGCCAACAAATACCAAACTGATATATTATTTTATTATTTATTTTTGGTTTTTAATTTCAAGAATAAAAGAAAATCTCGAAAAATCATTTTAATTGCAGACTTTTGCTAGTCCAAAATGTGGCTAGAGACTTTGACTTGTCTTCACATAAAAGCTGAGCTCTGCAATAAGGTTGGCAATTAGGTCTAAAGGCAAAGTCAGTGAGAGAAAAATGTGTTTCGCATGGAAATCGGTGCAGTTTTTTGCCAAGTTATGGGATTTAAACTGTTGGGAGGGAGCAAAAACAGAAAACACATAAAAGAAATATATATATATATATATATATATATATATATATATATATATATATATATATATGTATATATGAATAAATAAAAATAAATACATTTGCAAATGTGCGCATATGTATGCGTGTGTGTGTGACTGTGTGTGTGTGTGTGTGTGTATAAAGCATCACATTTGGCGAACACGAAGCGAAAAAGATTCGTTAGCAAGCGAACAAAAAGCAATTTTGTATAAATAAACGTAAACGGATATGTAAATAATAAATAAAACACCCACGCACACATAAACACACACACAAGCATACACATTCGACCGGGGCACGGGTGCGAGCGAGTCGGGCAGCAAGAAGTATAAATAAATGACACTAACATGTCCTGCGCCAAGGGGGGGTCAGAGGCAGAAAATTTCAGCTTGTATAAAAAGTTCCATTGAATTGAAATTTATTTACGATATTTATTGAGCATGTGGCTCGGAAGGGTAACGGCCGTCGCCGTCCCGAGCCGAGTGCCCGACTGCCCGACTGTCAGATACCCTGCGCCCGCTGCAGCTAAGTCAACAGTGGACGCGTCCCACTGGGCGGCTCCCAGCCACAGTTTATGGCAGGTAAAATGTGCAAATTGGCCAGGGAGTCGGCCGGCCGCGCGGGCTACAGCAATTGTGCGGCCAATCGATAGTGTCTCTCGATAGTTTTCGCATTCCAATGACAAAAGGAACAACATTTTTTTATTTGAATAAATTCCGTTTGGGGAATATGCATTTTTGAAGGGCTTTAAAGCTGAGAGGAAAGTATTCAGGGAATGTTGAAGTCGCTAATGAAAATATATATAGATATGTATATTAAAATGTAGATTATGATATGCATAGATATAGTTATAAGACAAGCTAAGCAGAAGAATCTTGAACTAGAAACAAAAATTCTATGAAAATGTCTTTCATATATGAGCTTCATATATAAACTGAGGTCTATAAGGCCTAAGACTGCTAACCTTGAAACTAAACTTCACTCTAAGTCAAATTATATGACTCGAAAGGCAAATATATATCGGTCAGTTCAAGCTGACCCTCGACTTCATATACCCTTTAGCTGCTCAGCTTGTGAGCGAGCGAGCGGCAGTAAAAACGTTTCAAGTGCTTGGACTTTTGGCTGCAGAAGCTGTTGTCTGCCAACTCGCATTAAGCATTTTAATGACTGCGGCGTCTTGGCCAGACCGAAACGTATTCACAAATGTCTTAGCAGACACCAAGCCGCATAAGTAGCTATAATTTTGCTAATTTTACCCACACTCACACACAGCTGAGTATTGGTAGCAAAATAAAAAGCGACTTAAGTATTTTGATATGCGAGAGCAGCACGTGTGTGTGTGTGTGTGTGTGTGTGTGCCACAACTACTTTGTGTGTGGAGTGGGGGGATGAAAGACTTTGCCTTTCCCCTCCCCCACTTTGTTATGCTAGAGTTGCGCTCTGAGACACTTAAGTATGTGTTGTCCCAGCGGTCTTTATGTCGGCCCACAGTGCGTATTAGTAATTAAAATCATAAAATCATAATTAGTGCATGTCACAGAAGCTGTTTACTTTTCGACTTGGCCACAGGGACTGAGAGAGAGAGAGAGAGAGAGAGAGAGAGAGAGAGGGAGAGGGAGAGTGTGAGGCAGAGCTAATCTTATATCATTTTATTGCCCACTTTATGCAGATGCAAATCATTTAGATAGCAGTTAATTTGATTCAAGCCAGAGCCGGCGGGCTCTGGCTGCTGCAGGCGGCAGTTCTATTTTCAGAACATGGCCGGGCAGGGCACTTAATTAAGCCCTACTGAAGCTGGCCGACAAGCTGAATTGAATGGCGAGCCGAGCAGCGACGTTATTAAATGTAGCCCAGGTAACTGGGCAACTCGAGGGTCAGCCCAGATTAATTGCAATTTCGTGCATGGCGTGGCAAAAAAGTAGACGGAACAGGTTCACGGTCGAATGGAAACAGATCTAGAGATTGGCCAGCTTGAAAGACGTTTGATCTGGCACTGCCATAACGTGTCTCCGGGCGCTGCTTTAAAGCGCCTTCACACGCGCATGAAACGAAATGCCTGGATTATTATACCTTTCTCTCGCCCACCCTAGCAGGCAGTGCTGAAGTTGAAGTAGTTTGAACAAGCTGGAATAGAACAAGGAGCAGCACTGGAGCTCGCGGCTAGTTAACCAGTTTGACTGTGGATATTGGTGGGGCCAAGTGGCAGCGGGCGCCAGCTGGCGTTGGCAATTGAAACTGCAAATGCGAAAGCGGAATGAAAACAATTGCCCGCCAGCAGCTGGCGATGAACTCGTCGCATTGTGTGGCAGCCGAGCACACCCTATGGCCATTAAGAGTAGGGCTAAGAGCCAAAGCAGAGCTGATAACTGAGTCAGGGTAGCTGCCAGTCGAGCAAGCCCTTAGCTTAGAACTGTAGCTGTTTGCGCTAGGCACTAGAAAATATTTTTATTATATTTTATGTATATACATAATTGCATAATATTATACACACATGTGTGTATGTATGTGTGTCTATCTGTATATATGCATATATGCATATGTGTGGCACTTACATGCATGCATTGCCCAGCGCACATGCGGCAGCGGCTCCATATTTATGTGGCCATCGTGCTCATTAGTCCTCGGCCAGTCGCAGGCACCAGATTCTAATACATATGCAATAGGCTGCAATCAAAATGCTATATGTCTCTCTGTCTCTGTCTCTGTGTGTGTGGCTACATAAATTTACGGAGCGACAGAGATCGCTCAGGGAAGACAGAGTGCACAATATGTGTGCGCATCTCATGAATATAAAAATGAATATTCCGCATTTGATATGCAATGAGCGAGCATCTGATGCTGCCTCAAAGACCCAATTTGCTCTCGGCTTGTCTGCCATTAATTCAAAATTATATTTATTATTCTGTAAGCGGAACCGAAGGCAGATCAAAGAGCTAAAGCCTAGCTTGGCTGGCTAAGCTGCAGGCTGACCCAGCAGGAGTGTTAGTATTTCTGAGCGCTATATCTCAGCTTTTGTTTAAGTTATGAAATATATTTAAATAACGAAATATTCAATGCGAATTGCCATTTAATATTTTATTAAGTTTTTTGGAATGAGTTGAAGTAAATTGTCAAAAATATATCAAAAAGTTCAGTCTCAGAGGCACTGCGAAGTCGCTCTTAATTCTTATTTAAGTGCAATTATATTTTATATTACTCAAACAGATCTTATATGTCATTATATCAGAGAAGCCAATAAATATATATATATGCATTTCTGACTTCATTTGCTAATTTGTTGTTCAGGCAAAGCAAAGTCTACTTGGCCTGGCTTCTGATCAGCAAAGTCTACTTGGCCTGGCTTCTGATCAGGCAAACGGAGCTGCTCAGCTCTGATTGAAAATTAGAATTCCAAGCAACAGCACAGACTTGAAAGCTAGCCCAACTTGCTTATACCCTAACAAGTGCCTGAAGCGGGTATGCTTTCTATATGCGAGAGGCAGCTGCTGGGCAGCTGACTCCTAGCTAAAGCTGATCTGACCAACTGCAGTTAGGGTATTTGCCAGTCAGTCACAGTGCAACAAGTGCACCAGGAAGCTTTACTCTTTTGTATTTTTATTTTTATTTTTGGCTTATTCGTTCGTTGGCATTGTCTGCTGTGCCGTTGACCCTTCAGCTCGGCTCGGCTTGGCTCTGGGTTGTCTGCCAGGCGGCAAGATGGCTGTCGAAATTATTGTAACGGTGACAACAGCAGCTGGAAAGCATTTATGTTCTCCATCTCTCCATCTCTGTGTCTCTCTATCTCTGTGTGTGCAAGCACGTGACTGTGTATGCTGCTGCAGGTAATCTCAGTGCTCGGCTTCGTGTTTCTGCTGGGCATGGCAATTTTTTCTTAGATTCCGTTTTTTTTTCCCTCTTTTAATTGCCCAGAGTCAGTCGACGTCAGACAGGCGGGTGCAGCTCCAGCGCCAGCTCCAGCGCCAGCTCCATTTGTATGCAGTGGTTAGAGCGTAGCCACAACTTTAAAAGATGGGCCAACTTAATGCCATGCTCGACTTGAGCATGTTGCCGGTTGTTGTCATTGTTGCCGTTGCCGTTCGCCGTTCGCCGTTCGCCGTCGTCAGTGCCGCTGACAGGTGACGGCGACAGTCGACTAATTGGCCCAGCATCAGAGCATCAGACCACGACCCACAATCTGGCCAGCCAGCCAAGCAGCAAAGTGGACGCCATCCGTTACCCGCATCCCGCACCCGAGCCTGACTGAGTGGGTGCTGGGATGTTAGGACAGCTTACATTTACTTTGCCAATGCTGCTGTCTGTCTGTCGTATGATGTGACAGCCATTTTTCAGCAGGTGCCAGCTTGTCGCTCTGTTCGCTTGTCTTAAATTAACAATTCATGCGCCAATCGATTTATCAAACAATCAATTAGACCAAATGCACTGCGCTTGCAACTGAATCAAACTCGTCGAGTCGAGCTCCGCTCCAGCTGCATATTTATTTCTCCTCTCCTGCTCACCTGCTCACCTGTCCACGTGTGTGTTTGCCTGCTCCTTTTCTTGGTGCTAATTTCTTGCCAATGTTGGCTCAGCTCGCACTCGCCTGCTCCCAGCAGGCTGTATTGGTAAGTGGATATTCGGAGCATTAAGTGCGAGTGCTCGATTCTTATTTGACTGTTGCTAGACTCTTGACTCGAGTGGCTCTAAGCGGCCTTGATTGGATTTCTTCCGCACATTTGGCCAGAGTCTTTGTCAACGAATACTCTTAAGAGGCTTAAGACTTGCTTGTCTTTCAATTTCTGATATGAGTTTGCAGAAATATCATTTGGTTCCTCTTTTCATACACACTCAACTATTAGCATTTGGGGTATATTGGTTTTGGGCACATGTACGTTAGAGGCAAATATCTGTATATATATATATATATTCTTGATCGGCTGAGTCGAAACAGGCATAGCTCTGTGTTTATACGCCCATCTCATTGTCTTTCCGTCCGTTTGTCTGCATATTCTTCGGACTGCCCATGTATACGTCCGTTCATCAGTCCGTCTGACCTTCCATCTGTCTACCCGTTCGTTCGCCCTTCTATACATCCGTCTGTCAGCCCGATCGTCTCTCTTACCGTTCGTCTGCCCGCCCGCCCCTCCGTCCATTCATCTCTCCGTCCGTCTTTCCATTTGTCCATCTGTTTTTCCTTTTGCCCTTTCATCTGTCCGTCCTTCTATTTATCCGTCTATCCCTACGTATGAAAGCATTCCGGATCTTGAATACTTTTGCCATTTTTCTCTCAACTTCTACACAAGACCCACATTTGCGTGTTATTCTCATGGTCCGAAAACTTTTGAGATTGCCTTCATTTTTATAGTTTTCTTAAAGAGAGATTATATGACAATTACTATAGGCCAAATGCCCACGAGATGAGGCTCATTGTGTAAATACTTTTGACACGCACTGTCTGATTAGTGGTGGCTTAAAGAAACCAACTCAACTTTGCTTGAACTGCGCAAGGCTTCAAGCAGCCTAAGTGCTCCAGCGCTAATGAGAGCCAAGAGAGAAGGTGTAGAGGTGTGCATGGGTGTGTGCATGGGTGTGTGTGTGTGTGTGTGAGGGTGTGTGTGTGTGCCTGTGTCTATATTAAATGCCATAATCCAATTATCATCAAAGTAAGCGCATTGCTGTCGCCTTTCAATTGGCTCAAATGGCTCTCCGCAACTGCCAAAAGTTATTTAGCGTTCAGCAGTTTCGCCAGCTAATTCTGCCGGCGATAATCCTGGGCCAGAGCAACTGCTCTGGCAACTGCCAGCAACTGGCAACTTGCAGCTTGCAACTGGCAACTGGCAACAGTGGCACATTAAATATTTACACGCGGCTTCAGCAGGCCGTCGCTTAACTGTGAATCCAGCGTTGGGGCAGCTGTCGTCATAATCATACGCTGCCAGCAGCCAGGTGTGTGTGTGTGTGTGTGTGTGGCAGATAGAGGTAGAGTCTGGGCTGGCTGGCGTGCAGCATGCAGTTGGCAGCGCTCAAAGCGTCGCCTAAATTATTCAGAGAAGGCAAAACACTTGATGTCCTAATGGTGTTTACATGCCCGCTTATAATGCCGTGAATGGCAGCGATAATGCATTTAAGAGTCGCAGCAAATGCCAGGCGAGTGGAAACAAAGCGTGCACAGCGCAATCGCCACCATGCACTCTACATTGCACCACCGCCGTGCACCACCGTCAAGCTGTGCACCTTCCAATCCTATCTGTGTCCGGGCCAATTCCATATGCCCTTTCACTCTGTGCGGGTGACTGACTGTGCTTCTCTGGGTTTCTCTCCCTCTCTCTCTCTCTCTCTCTCTCTCTCTCTCTGCCTATCGCCCCCTGTGTGTGCTCCCATTAAGCCTGTTTGTGCAGCCAGTGCTGGTAAATACTCATACTTGGGAATGAAAAAACCAAAAAAAAAACATTGAAAACCTGCTGCGGCATTTATGTATTTCAGTTCAGCTCGTATATGTGTATGTGTGTGTGTGTGTGTAGAGTGGAGTAGACATGTGTGTGCATGTGTGTGTGTAAGTGTTGCGAAGGGAGCGCGTAAGAGCTGCAAGCTGGATTAAACATAAAACGTTTCAATTCCCTGTCATCAGCTGTTCTTTGATTCTATCAGCTTTATATATATATGTATACATATATATCATATATACATATATCTAATATGTACATATGTATATCGTGTAATAAGCAAAAGTAGCTTGATATGCAGTCAGCAGAGAGATTTTCACTATTAACTGCTCTAAACTGAGCTGCGATAAAGCCTTCTAGCGCTGCTGCTTTCTACCTTCTATATTCAGCTGATATAAACACTCAGTGTATAATTTTCTAGAAAATATATAACAAATTTAATAAAAAAAATTAGTTATTAGAAATTTGTGTATATTAAGGATAGTGCTAAGAATACAAACCAATTAAAAAATGCCTCCGACGCACTTATCGAGTAGAAGGGAGCCCAACATACATCCATAAACAAGGGCCACATTAAATATAAGCACGTGCACGCTGAGCCTGACAAACTCAGCGACAGGCTAAGGTTACATCATTCAAGCTGTGATTTAGGCATGAGCCAGGGTATAAAGTCTCCGCGTCAGAAGCATAAAGATTCAGTGCAAAACTAAAGTGTATTCAGATAGGGATTAATATATGAATATTTATTTAATTTATTTTATTATTTTTGTTATTATTATTTATATATATTTTATTGTTATTATTATTTTTTACTTTTTTTTAATGTTATTTTTTTATTGTTTATTTAATTTAATTTAATATTAATTTAATTTATTTTTTATTATTTAGTTAAGTATTTATTCTTATTATTTATTTCTAATTTATATTAATTAATTAAATTATTTTTTTGTTATTATTATTTTTACTTTAACATTTTTTTATTGTTATTAATTTAATTTAACATTAATTTAATTTATTTTAATATTTATTTAAGTATGTATTCTTATTATCTATTTCTAATTTATATTAATTAGTTTAATTATTTTTTTGTTATTATTATTTTTACTTTCTTTTTTATATTTTTTTTGTTATTAATTTAATTTTATATTAATTTTATTTATTTTATTATTATTTATTTAA
Organism: Drosophila repleta; assembly: GCA_018903745.1. Lineage (NCBI taxonomy): Eukaryota > Metazoa > Arthropoda > Insecta > Diptera > Drosophilidae > Drosophila > Drosophila repleta. The sequence goes on along the minus strand of JAEIGN010000750.1, from coordinate 439,313 downwards.
GTACTTATTCTTATTATTTATTTCTAATTTATATTAATTAATTAAATTATTTTTTTGTTATTATTATTTTTACTTCTTTTTTTATATTTTTTTGTTATTAATTTAATTTTATATTAATTTAATTTATTTTATTATTATTTATTTAAGTACTTATTCTTATTATTTATTTCTAATTTATATTAATTCATTTAATTATTTTTTTGTTATTATTATTTTTACTTTTTTTTAAATATTTTTTTATTGTTATTAATTTGATTTCATTTAAAAAAGTAATTTTTATAGTTATACCTTGAATTGAATTGAATAATAATATTTATTTAATTTTCTAATTTTCTATATATATAATATAATATATTTATTATTATTATTTTTTTTTAATTTGTATAAATATTTTTTTATATATTCTCCTGGCAAAAAGGAACCCCCCGACATGCCCATGGTTACATCTACAAGCGCAGCAACAGATACAATATAAATTCTCGAAACAGTTTCCTTTCATGGCATGGCAATTCGTGGTCCCATTGCTCTCGTCTGGTCAGTCCGCATGTCATGAGAATTAATCAAACGAAATGAGAGCAACTCATAAGCATCTCTCGACTCGTTATATGAATTAAATTAGACCTTTGCGCTGGGCTGGGCTGGGCTGGGCTGGGCTGGGCTGGGCTGGACCATTCATTCATTATGGGATCTAATATAAAATTCATTTGAATTAAAAGTATTTCTCATATATGCTCGGCCAACAGCATTTGGCTTAGATAAATAGCAGTGATGTGACTAAATTAGGTTTTCATTGTGAAAGTTTTGAAGAGGTGGGTGAGTGATTGTGGGTGTGGGAGAGGTATACATTTTTGCAAATTGGTGAATGCCACTTGTGAATACTTTTAGTGGCATGAACTTTCGACTCGGATTATTGGGCTGGCTGTATGGGTGGCTAAGGGCCTAACGAGTCCTGGGTCTATTCAATTTAAGTTTGTCAAAGAGCATCAACTATGGTTAAAGAAGTAATAAATTTCGCCTCGCAGCAGTCAAAGGTTGCCCTCGCCGGTGCTCCAGCTCCTGGCTGGCTGGCTGGCTGGCTGGCTGACAGCATGCACACAGAAATTGTAATAAAAAGCCAAGCGAAAGTAAAGTAAACAGCATTTGGCCTCAGACTCAACTCGACTCGAGTCGACCGACTCCAATCGTGGCTTGTGGCGTGTTGACAACTTTGACTCGGTGACTGTGCGACGACAACTTTATAAACATCAATTTGAAGTCACTTGCGCCTCTCTCTCCCTCTCTCACTCTCTCTCTCTCACTCCCCCTCTCACTCTCTGTGTGTGTGCTTTAAGCAGTGGGGCTTGGCAGCAGCTGCTATATGGCAATGGCTGCGCGCATGCAACATTTCACAAAAATTGATTCTGTGCGATTGCGAGTGCAGCTGCCACGCCCACAGACAACACAGAGAGAGATAGAGCGGGAGAGAGGGGAGAGAGAGAGGGTAAGCTAACCAGAGCGACCATCCTTAACACTCGCACAAGCCACCCACGACCACCCACACACTTTCACGCTACTTGCAACATGCTCAGCTGGCATTCAAGCATCGATCAAAAAATTTCAAGCGCCGCTCATAAAAACAAAAGAAAAAACAAAGAAAAAAACACAGAAAAGGAAAATCGAAATGGAAAAAACCGAAGTGAAGAAAAACTGAAGCGAAATTGAGCGTAGATTTTTGTTAGTTGATTTTCCCTTTCTTTTGCGCCTGGGCGTGGGCGGGGCTCTAGCTAACGGGCTTAGCGGGGTTTCAATGGCGAAATTTGTTGCAATATTCGCAATTTGAATTGGAAATATGCTGCAGGCGTTGCATGTTTGCCTAAGTGCCACATAGCTGCTGTGTGGCTATGTGTGTGTGTGTGTGTGTGTGTGTGTGTGTGTGTGTGCGTGGATGTTGCTGTGCGTCAGAATATATCAAGATAAGCGACATTTAACGCATTTGCCACACGCTTTTCACGATGCATAAGTGCCCCGTGTCTGTCTATGTGTGTCTCTCCCTCTCTCCCTCACTCTCCCTTTCTCTCTCTCTCTCGGTTTGTGCCTTGTTTGTATGCGTGCTGCTGCTGCTACTGGGAATGTCAAGTGTGTGTCGCTTGTTATCCAGTTGCACACCAGCTGATGTTAATTTTCCCTCGCAACGTTTTTCGCGCGTTGGCAAAATTTCAAATTCAAATATTCCGAGCGAACAAAAAAAAAAAAAAACTCCAATTCGTTTTGGAATGGTTTTTGGCATGCCTCAAAGACATGCTAAGTAAGAGCGTGTGTTTGAGTGCGGCAAGGCTAAGAAAAACACAAATCGAACAAAAAAATTGCATTAATTCAATAAATTGATTTGACTTTAAAGAAAGTCTTTGGGCTTCAGTTGCCGCTCGAAGAGCTGTGTGAGTGAGGGAATTAGAGATTCGTAGTTGGAGAGAGAGAGAGAGAGGGGGATAGTAGGGACCGTTAAGGTTGCAGACAGATGATAAATGGTCTACGCGAGCGTACTTTTATTGATTTGAATTGAATTTGAAAGCTGGAAGCTTTGCTGGTTTACGTGATCATTGCTTTCATACGGACGGAGGGACAAAGAGACGGAACGGAACGGACAGACAGACAGAAGGACAAACAGACAGACTGACGGACGGACAAAGAGACGAATAGTCGGAAAGACGGACAAATGGAGGAACGGATAGACGGACGGACGGACAGACTGACGGAGGGACGGATGGACAGAGAGAGAGAGAGACGGACGGACGAATAGACGGACTAACATACAAATCGACGAACGGATAGGCGGACGGATGGACAGATGGACAGACTCTCGGAGGGACAAAGAAACGAATAGTCGGACAGACGGACTAACGGACAAATAGACGGACGGATAGACGGACGGATAGACGGACGGATGAATAGGCGGACTAACAAACAAATGGACGGACGGACCAACAAAAAGATGGATGAACAGAGAGACGGACAGATGGATAGAAGGACAAACAGACAGATTGGCGGACGGATGAACAAAGATACTTATATACAGACATAAAGACATACGGACGGACAGACACACAGACAGAGAGATATACAGACGGATAAATATACATACGGACGGATAGATATATAAACGGATAGGTATATATACAGATAGATATATAAACGGAGAGATATATAAACGGATAGATATATAAACGGATAGATAATCAGCCATGCATACGGAACGATATACGGACGGACGGACAAGCAGATACACAGACTCCCTGTCAGACAGATGCAATTGACTAGATCGACTCCGCTTGTTGCCCTGATCAAGACTATATATGTATATACTTTATGGGCTGTGCCACGTCTCCTGCTGCTCAACTTAAACTCAAATCAGAAATGAACAAACAACAAAATTCAATGCAAATTTTTGTTGCTCTTTCCTCAGCTTTCGCATTGTTTTGCTGTTGAGCTGAGATTTTATATCTCTAAGCAGCCGCTCGAGGCCTGTTTGTTGATTAAGTGCTGCTGCAGTTTGTATCTTGATAAGCTGCAGCTGAATTGCCTTGACTCGATTACGCGATTCGCCGTTCCAAATGCAATTTCAGTTCTCAGGCGCTGGCTCTGGTGCTGGCTCTGGTGCTGGCTCTGGTTCTGTCAAGCGTTCCGTCCCAAGTCGAATTACAATTTTCCCCACCCGCTCTTTAGCTGCGGCTGCTGTTCGCTGTACGCTGTAAATGCTCTGCTCAGTACACAAAAATGCGGGTGGTGCTGTGCTGGGCTGTGCTGGGCTGGGCTGGGCTGGTTCGGTCTGTCGGTTGGTTGGTCGCTTGGTTGTGTTATCGGTTTGCGGTTGTGGCGCTGTTTGCATTACTCATACGCCACGTATGACAGACGCGCATTTCGCGCTGCATTGTGCTGGCAATTGGCGGCAGCTGCAGTCGGCGACTTCTTCTGCTTGCCGCTTAAGTGCGCCCACTTCCGCCACAACCAAACAACAACAACAACAACAACGAGAACAACAACGAGAACATCATGTTGGCATTGCTTTCGACAGGTTCTGAGCTGCTTCTCCGCTTTCCCCGGCAACTTCGCGCATTAATCAAGCGCATTTCATTATGTTACGTAATTAAAAACGGAAAGAAAAACAAGTAAGAATGCGTGCAGTCGGGCGTTGCCGACTGCGGTATACCCGTTCAGCTACAAAATAGGGCTAGATATATACTTTACCGATTTGCCAGATATATAGCTACATACGCCATATCATTTTGCTACATACGCCATATCATTTTGATGTTGGGCTATCAACTCGATTTCAATTCAATAGCAGCACAAATAATATAGTTTCTCAGATACCGGAAGTGGTAGCCACGCCTCTGGTGGGCGTATCTGGAGCGCAGGTGAGAGTAGCCAGGAGTATATATTCCGAACTTCAGGTCTCTAGCTTCACTAGCAGCCAAATGGCGGACAGTTGTACGGCCGTAGAGGCAGATGCCATTGCACAAAGCCAATATGCTCGTTCGTTTCACAGTGCTGAATAAGTATCAGAGTGAAACTCTTTGGTTCTTAATATTCACTCGCACCTTTGCCTTCATTATGCATTTTTATTGCTTCGGCAAACGTTTAAAATAATGAAACGCGAAGCTCGGGCCGGGTCCGGGTCCGGGTCCGGGTACGGCTCAATCTCAGCGTAGGCTGAAAATTCCAATAGGAAAAGCGAACAATTTTGACATTAATTCGGACAGATGGCTGCTGTTGTTGTTGTTGTCGTGCAATATAATTTACCGCTAGCCAAATTTGATTGTGGCTGAAACGTGCGGCTGTCGCTCCGCCTCTGGTGTATGGCGGTGTATTGCTAAGTGGTTTTACACAGCTTTCTAGATATTTTTCGGTTAATAACATTATCAATGTCACCAGGCTAACTTCCGGCGCAAACTTTTCTGCTACACGTATGTGTGTGTGTGTGTGTGTGTGTGTGTGAGTGTGTATAAAACTGTATAAAACTTTTCCAATTTGTCCTTTGTGCATGTCTTTCGAGTGTAACGAGCAACAGCAGCAGCAGCAGCAACAACAACAACATTATCAACGGCCAGCAAAGAAAATTAAAATAAAATTCGTCTGCATATTTATGGCGCTGGCTGTAGCAAAATAAAAACACACACACACACACACACACTCGCACACACTCGCACATGAACAACAAGAAAGACTGTAAAAAAAAGTTGGCGCTTACGCGTGAACAACTGCAGAAGCGAAGCAGCAGCAGCAGCAACAACAACTAAAATTGTTGGTCAGTGGGGAGCAACGGTCAGTGACGCGGGACTGTTAGGGGAGGGGGCGGGGGTGGCGCGAAAATTGCGAGAAAATGATGCAGAATGGCAACGTGTGGCACAAATAAACCAGCCGAGAGAATTTCGCACGCGACGACAACAAAAAGCAAGTGCCCCGAGTTTTGAGTGGAGCGCAGCAGTAGCAGTAGTCACAGCGGCAACAACAGAAAAACAAAATGTGAAACAAAAAAAAACAAAAACAAAAAAGGAAAAACAAGAGTAACAACAACAACAAGAAGAGCAGCAGCAGGAGCTGCGGCAGAACTATCACAGCTTCCGCTTTATCAACACCCTGAACTTCCGCTGCAGACGGCAACGGCAGCTGGCAGAGCCAAGTGTTGGCCAAGTGCTGGCAGCGGGCACTGGGCCACGGCTGGTGGTCGGTCTACGCTGCAGCGGAGATTGCATGGCCAAAAACTGAAGCCCGGCGGACATTGTCGCGGCGTATGAGCAACTTTTGTTTTCGGCATTTTCATTTATTGCGCCGCGCAATCTTTTTGCAGCACTTTCTGCCACCCACCCCCACCCCCCGTCGGCTCCGGCCACGGGCCATTGAACCCGCGCGCGGGTTAAATACCACAATGTTGACGGCCCGAACCGTACGTACGTACCACTACTACTCACTCGCACGCATCCATTATTGTATCTTAGACAAATGACCGAATAACGCACGCCGAAAAGGTGTCATGAACTTCGGCAGGCGCTGCTTTACGGCGTATTTGTTAACTTAGGAAATGGCTTTAATTTTTGGTCAAAAATGAAAATGAAAGAGAGGAGGGAGAGAGTGGGAGAGAGAGAGAAAAAGAAACGTATTTTTGTGGTATACTAAACCGGCAGGCGGCAGCACGCGGCCATAAAGATAACCGCGTACGGCCATTGCCTCGCCCGTGTAAGTGTGTGTGTGTGTGTGTGTGTGTGAGTGTGAGTGTGAGTGTGAGTGTGAGTGTGAGTGTGAGTGGTGGCTGCCACAAACCGCACAAGCCGCCAACAGCTCACCTCAGTCGGTGTGCGGCTGCATGGACAACGTTGGCGTTGATGTTGCTAATAATTTTGCCTCTCATGGCCTTCAGGGCTGGCTGCCGCTGGCAGACGGCTCTGGCCAGGACGGCAGGCATTTTATGTGAATCAGAATCAGTGGACGCATAAATCAAAACAAGGAAGCGCCCTGCCGCATGGCCACTCCTGGCAGCCGCAGCACCAGCAGCAGCAGCTACTCCTGTGATAGTCGTTCTGCTCGCACCGTTCATAACTCTCTGCGCGGCACCTTGAGGCCCTTCACATTACATTAAGCGTTTTATTTAAGAATTTAATTCATAAATTAAACATAAATATATATGTATGTATATGTGTTATATATATATATATTGTATGTTGTATATGTGCTTATGTTGCATAAGCTTCGCTCGGCTCGGCTGTGCGGCTGGAATACTTTTAAGACTGTCGAATTTAATTATTTGCTTTATTTACTTTCTTTTTTTTTTAATGGAAAACATATTTAATGCATGTCTGTTAAGTTGGCAGCACCAGTTGGTGTATATGTTAAGCATATGTTATGCTTAACATATGAAAGCTGCAGGAGTAAAGTATGCATACTTAACAGAGCTTTAACATTGCTTACTTAACAGCTGACTAACATAGCAGATATCAGCAAACCATCTACATTTCCATCAATTGTATGATATCTGCTGTCTTTTAGTTTTAACAGAGTGTTAACATTAGCCACTTAACAGCTGATTAACATATGTTAGAATGGACTTTTACTGTTTACTCAACATACTGTTTAACATATGTTATCGAAATGTTAAATCCGATCTGTATGATCATAATTCTATATTAATATTTCTGGCTTTTAACATAGCATTAACAGTGCTGGCTAACATATGTAAAGTTGCATCTTTAGTAATAACTGCCAAAGGATCATACTTCAGACTTCTTCAACTTCTCACCTTATATATATATATTATATGTATGTATATTCAGCTCTGACTTCCTCTTGCCTACTTCAGCGAGTGCTTTAATTCACGTTGATTTGCATCGGGGTGTCCGCTGTCTTGGCTATGTAGTTAACAGTCTCATGTAATGCATACATATATTATACATATATGAGGTTGGTAAATCACTTATGCACATAAATATCATGGCTTGTCAGGCATTGACTCCGCACTCTGTGGCAGTGCAACTGTTCGAGCTGTCACAAATGCGCATTTTGGTGCATTTTTTATGGCGTCAAGTGTGCTTAAAGTCTAACCAAAAGGCATGGCACGTACGCGCAGTATTCCCCAACTGTGCCTGTCAGCCGCTGCTGCGATTTAGCTAAAAGAGTGTACAGAGAGAGATAGACAGACAGAGAGAAAGAGAGAGAGAGAGAAGGAGAGAAGACTGGCATCTTATGCACACAACTATTAACTGATGCTGTCGAGGCGGGCGAGTTGAAAGAAGTTAAGACTGAGATGAAATGCTGCGCGTAAATCCTCATTAATTGCACGCACATTATGAAAGCGAATTCAAATTGATGTGAGACAGAGAGAGAGAGAGGGAGAGAGGGAGAGAGAGAGAGAGAGAGATGTAGACTTATGCGTATAACAAATCAATTTGACTTGAGCTTAGCATGTGAATTGCCTGCTCGGGTCGTGTCTTGTTGCCGTGTAACAGCTGCCGGCTGGCCAAGTACCTACATTTTTCGTTGGCAGTGAAATCCTTTAACAAATGACTGGGCCAGGCTACAAGCCAGACTGCTAGACTGCTACACTTCCTAGACTGCAGCTCAATCTCAGTGTATGTGTGTGTTGCCGTCTGCTCTTTTGCCTGCATGATTTATGCACATTACGCTCGAAGCTCGACTGAGTCACTGAGTGAGTGAGTGAGTGTGTATTGTGCAATGCAAAAGTGCCCGAACCCAAAGCCAAAATAATGCTCAGCATTAATGCCAACAATCAGTTTAGCACTGAATGCTGATAGAAACTGAGCCTGGGCCTCAACTGAATCTGAATCTCAAACTGAATCTGAATCGGAATCGGAATCGAAATCGGAATCGAAAACGGAATCTCAGGCATGTGCTTGACTTGTGCCGTTGCATTTTTGATTGCGACACGTTGACAAAATTGCTGGCATCAGACGTAAACGTATTTGTGTGCAATGCAATGCACTATTCATGTCGCCCCCAAACCCCTCGAGTGCCAGCCAGCCAGCCAGCCAGCCGCTCCCAGCTCGGCCCGGCCCGGGCCACATGCAAATTTTTGAATGATGGGCAGCATTTTGTTTGTCAAAGACTCACTTTGCAAAATGCAATAACAGCAGCTGGCGCAGCTGGTGCACCAGCACCAAATGAAGGCGTAACAGCACTCTGCCCAGCTGGCTGCCCCGACTGGCCAAAGTGATTGTAATATGGCAAATACTATCTGGCTGACCACAACTAGCTCTCCGGCTGCATGTAAATGTAAATGGCTCGGAAACGTAGCAGCAGCAGCAGCAGCAACTGCAGCTACAACTGCATGCCCGAATTGCTGGGGCGCCTTAAAGCTGCTTGACCCCAACCCTCCCCCTGCCCAGCCAGGCAGTTGACAAAGAGTTAAAGTTTTACTGTCAATGAAAATGCTAAACTTGTTTGCCTGCCTGCGTGCTGTGGCAAATGTGGCCAACGCCTCGACCGCAAACAAGTCAGCAAATATAGGCTTTAAGCTTTTCCAGCAATATCTCTGCGATATGCTAGTCAAATATTTGACAGGCGTTTCCCAATCTGACAGCCCAAAGCTAACAGCCTGCCCAAATGTGCATGTTAAAGTCATTGTTAAACCTTGACAGTGGTATGCCTTTAGCCTAATTTCTACATTAACTGACTTGTTTTATTTTCCTTTAAATTATGCGGGCAAACATGTTAAATTTGACAGGCAGTTGAAGTAAAGTGCGAGGCGAGAACAGCTGTGGCTGGGAATCAGCATTGATTTTATGCTTTTCTTGTGTCCGTAGAATTGTTATCAAGAAAAAGGTCGATTGAGTTGCGGTCGCTATCAGGCTGATCTTCAAAGTGATTGTCAAATTTGACAGTCGGATGATAAGGCATTTAGCCTACGTTTACCTGTTAGTAGAAGAAATGATGAAAGATTTAGTCGAGTTGATTTTATTTGAAGTGATTTTAGCCTTAAATTGTATGTGCCTAACATTAAACAGCTTGTCAAAGTTGACAGGAGGCTGAAGTTAATAGTCAGGGATAAGCTGCTCTGGCTGGAAATGTGAACTGCCTCACCTGCTTTAGTCTGTTATCAATCCAATTCATTCTCCATTTGAAGTTCAAGTGTCAAATATTAAACAGCTTGTCAAATTTGACAGGCACTTGGAGTTAACAGTCAGCCTAATGTAGCTCTGCCTTTGAATCTGCATTGCCACTATGCCTATCCCACCTTCCCCAAGCTCTTGTCAATTTGAACATCAAATGGTATTGTCAAACATTAAACAGCTTGTCAAATTTGACAGGAGGCTGAAGTTGATAGTCAGGGATAAGCTGCTCTGGCTGCAAATGTGAACTGCTTCGCCTGCTTTAGTCTGTTATCAGTCCAAATGTTTCTCAATTTGAAGTTCAAGTGTCAAATATTAAACAGCTTGTCAAATTTGACAGGCACTTGGTGTTAGCAGTCTGCCTTAATGTAGCTCTGACTTGGAATCTGCAGAGTGGCAACACTATGCGTATTCCACCTTTCCCAAGCTCTTGTCAATTTGAACATCAAATGGTATTGTCAAACATTAAACAGCTTGTCGAATTTGACAAGCAGTTAAGGACACGCCACACACTAAAGAAGCTGAGGCCACTAACTTGAGATAGAGGGAGAGAAATGAATGAACTTCTATTGTAATATGATTTCATAAATCATGAGCAACTTTTTCTCAGCTTGAGCTGTAAGCGAGGCAAAGTTTATGCCAACTGTCGACTTTGTGCTTTAAGCGAAATTGTGATTTGCTCAGATCGGATGCGGATACGGATGCCGCCAGACGGTCTGCATGTGTGTCCACATGCGTGCGTCTGTATGTGTGTGTGTGTGTGTGTGTGTGTGTGTGATTATTATCATTGATTGCAATCGATGATGGGGTCAATTGTTAAAAATAGTTATGTGTGTGGCTCAGGCAGAGTCGTCGGCATTCATAAAAAGAATATTGCTATTGGGAGGGTATCGAAGTATTCCTTTTGCCTTCTCAGCTTGGAATAGATTTTTATTGCGGCTGCTGCTGTTGGCAGCAATTTGAAGCTAGCTGGGCCGTTTGATGGCGCTTATTACTTGCAGCATTTGGGGCGCTTGTCCTGTGGCAACGGCAAAGGAATTCATAATTGTCAGTTGGCGAACAGCTGAGCGGAGCTGAGCCAAGCCGAGGCGAGCCAAGCTGAGCTGAGCTGGCCGAGAAGCCGTTGGCTGGCCATAGGCAGAAATGGTAAAAACACTTAACAACTTTATGAAGCAGTTGGGGGCAGCACACGGTTGAGGCAGCAGCAGCAGCTGCCGAACGGACACATAAATAACTCAATGCGCGCTGAGAGGAGTCGTGTTTCGCGACTGACATAAATTTTAATGCCGCACTTGAAGCGCACGAAAGGCGCTGACTGCGCCAAAGATGGACAAACAGTTGCAGACAGAGAGACAGACAGACAGGGAGAGAGTGAGAGAGAGAGAGAGTGGGAGTTGTTAAACTCAACGGCATAATGCCAAAATGCTGCACAGCAACCTTAACTCGACCGTTAAGCGCATAAAGCGACCGGCGTCTGCCTCGACCGCGTTTGCATTTTGCGGTCCACAATTTGGGCCCGCAATCTCACCGAATCCCTGTGCCCCCCTCAGCCAATGCCATAACAATCCCATTCCCGTTCACAATCCTCATTTATCGCTGCATGGGCATTAAACTGTGACTGCGACTGTGACTGTGTCTGTGACTGTGTTGCGACGGCAACGGGCGTCCGCACATAATGGAAATAAATATACGTACATATACATATAAAAAGTCCCCAAAAAATAAATAAATAAACACAAAAATCAACAGTGTGGCAACGCTGTCCCCAAATTGTATTCATGCTCCCTCTGCCTCCCTCTCTCCCTCGCTGTTCAATCAATTTGCGAAAGGAACAAAGCTAGGGATACCCGGGCTGCTGATAAATAAAAATGAAACTATCTCGAATCAAGCTAAACGGAAATACTCTTTCAATTATGCGCGCTGTTAAGAAATGTATAAAAAAAAGAAAGAAAAAAAAGCAGCAGGCGGAAGGACTATAAATTAACTACACTCTTGACTGGGCTGCGATAACAACTGCGGGGCGACAGCATAAAAAGACGAAAGCTCCACATAAAACATTTCCATGTCGATTATCGAATGGACTAGACGAGCGGCAGCTGCGCCGGATGCTGCCAGATTAGACTGACTCTGATAAAACTATGTCGGAGATAGTCCACAGATATTTATGTGATTTCAATTCGCTAACTGAATGTCAAGAATATATTTTAGTATATTTATATTTGTTTATTTTTATTAAATAATGAGAGAATGCGAGCTTAAGAAAATACTTGGGAACATAAAAATTAAAATAAAATTTTCTTTTGTTTTAAATATTATTTTTTTAGGATTAATTTTAATAAATATTAAAAAAAAATTTACAAAAAAGTTGTGAATATTTTGTAGATTATTACAATGAGATTATTTTTTTGTATGACTAAAAAATATTTAAAGAAAATATAACAAACTTTATTAAGTTTTTAATAGAATCAAAATCATTTTAAAAATATTATGAATATTATATTTTTTATTTTTATTTTATTTTTTTATTGTTTTTTTATTTTTGTTTATAAATTTACTCTTTTCATATTTTTTTTTAAATTTATTTTTATTTAAAAAAATAAATATTCTCCTTTTTTATTTTATTTAATATTATTTTTTACTTATATTATTTTTTGCTGTCAATTGATATATATTTTTAAAGTTTTTTTAATGTTAAATAATACTTAAATATATGAAGAACAGTCTTTAGGCAACTTTCTTATACAGGGTATCTGCTAGTCATTCACTCTCAATTTACTCTCACATTATTTGCTTTATTTGAGCGCCGTTTGTGGCTTCAAAGCGGCTGCGACAACAAAAGAAACAACTTCGTGAAGCCATAAAAAATATTAATAACGAGTAAAAATGTTGCAGATAAAAACTGGACAACAAACAGAACGGCAACGAGGGAAACAAATAATACACATATACAGAGGGAAGGGGGGAATGAGAGAGAGAGAGAGAGAGAGAGAGAGGGAGAGAGGGAAACTGGGAGTTTTTGCATTTTTAAGCCGATTCTGTGGACAGTTCTTCGGGTGTTGCAACAAGCCAGGCGGAGCCGCTGCAAGCGTTGGTGTTGGCCCTAATTAGAGCGAGAGAGAGAGAGAGAGAGAGAGAGAGAGAGTGTGTGTGTGTGTGAGAGTGAGAGAGAGACAAAGACTTCTTCATAAGAAAAGCACGATATTTATGTCGAGTTGTGGGGCTTATTGAATCCGCTCATCTGTTTGCAGCTGCCAATTTGGCAGTTGAGTTGAGTTGAGAAACTCAATTTGGTTGTGGCCCGCAGCGGGACTGGGCTAATGTGAAGACTGCAGCGCATAAATCCATTAAGCTAATCACAAAAATTGCAAAATATGTTGGCAAACGAACGACGAGGAGTCCCAGTGCCAGCCAAAAAGTGGAGCAGCAGCAAAAACAGCTCAACGGCTCAACAGCTTGCGACTGGCTGGCATGGTCAATCGCACAGCCTAAGCCATACAAAGCCATGATATGCAAAAGGAGTGGCTATCCAATCGCCCTCAACATCCGGTGCCATACCCATTCCCAGTTCCATTCCCGTTGCCATCTTTGGTCCTGGCTGCATTTGCTGTCGCCGCTGCTGCCGGGCTCGGCATCAGCTTCAGCCATCTCACTGAGCCGCACTAAGCCGACATTTAAGACTTTTCCATCATTTTATTTCATTTCATGTGCACCCGATTTTCCTTCAGTCCTCCTCTTAGCCGGGCGCTTATACATATATATTATATATATGTATATATTTTATATATATATATATTTTTTTTTTTTTGAGAGAAACTGTTGAAGCACTTCGCTTTTAATCTTGCAGCATTCAGCATGACAGCGACAGCAACAGCAACAACTACGCCACTTGCGCACAGTGGGACCAAGCTTATTTGCCTTTGGCATATTTTCATATATACCTACATTATTATATATATATTTTATTTATTTATTATTATTTTTAGATATTTTTTATTAACAATGTATAAAATTACTATTTTTTATACAGTTTTTATGATTATGATTTTTTAAATATTTTTTATATATTTTTATGAATTATTTTATAGATATTTCTTTAATAAATTTATATATTTGTTTTATTTTTACTATCAATTTTTATATATTTTTTTATGATTATAATTTACTAAATATTATTTATATATGTATTTATATTTATATATTTTTTATATTTTTACTATCAATTTTTATATATTTTTTATGATTATAATTTATTAAATATTATTCATATATTTTTTATAATTATATATTTTTTACATTTATATATTTTTTATATTTTATTCATAAATTTTCATATATTTTTTATGATTATAATTTATTTAATATTTTTTTGATATATTTTTTTATTCCTTTCATTTTTACTTCTTTTATATTTTTTACATAAGTTTTATGATCATAATTTATTTAAAGTTTTAACATATATTTCCTGATGATTATTATTCATTTAGTATTTTTTAGTCAACTTTAAGCTTAGTCGAAATATTTTTAACACATTTTCTTTCGGCCTAAAAACTGTTCTAAATTAAATGCAAATATATATATATATTTTTTTTTATCATCTCGAGAGTGGACTTGGCCAAGGGCTAAGCATAGTTTGGGCCGACATATCTGACGGCTATTTGCTAATTTGCCGCATGTAAATATTTACTTAAAATTGTCATCAGGCGACATCAAAGCGGTGCCACTGTGCGCTGGCTGCTGCCTGACCACTGCTTTGGCTTCGCACAGCCGGCTTGAGGATTTTTGAACAATTCACTGGATACCAGCCCTGGGCAGGGCAAGGGACTGGGACTGGGACTGGGGCAGGGGCAGGGGCAGGGGGTGTTCAGCTGGTTGGCTGGGGCCATAGCATAGGCATATAAAAATTACATAAACCAAGATTAAGTAAGAAATTTCTGCACACATTGAAGCTCAAGCGGAAACGAAAATGAATATTGAAATTGGTTTGGCAGCTGTGCATGTGTTTTTGCCTCTTCTTCTTCTTCTTCAGCTGCTGCTGCTGCTGCTGCTGCTTCGATTCTTCTTTTTTTTTATGCAGGGGAATCCCCTCCGCATGTGGGTGTGGCAGCCACATGAAAGACTTACACATGCGGCGCCATAACATATGCAGCACACAGACACACACACAGAGACAGAGAGGCTGGCAGAGGACACTGGCCGGGCAGAAATCGGAAATAGGCTGACCAAAGTCACGAAAGCTGCTCGCTACAAGTCCGGCTCTCCCTTACGTGCCACGCCCACAGCCCAAGCGAAGTTGCACAAAAATGCTCATGTCAAAAACTAATGCACTGAGCGACGAGTTGAGATGAGAAACTTTCTCTCTTCTCCTCCTTCTCTCACGCCCTTTCTCTTTCTCTCGCTGTCTGGTGCTGTTGTGCACATTTTAATTATGTGCCCCACTATAGTGTCGGGGCTGAATTGCAAGAGGCGTGGCCATGTCTTTGCCTATACGAGCATAAAGTTTGTCAATCATGCAACAATATTGCACAGGGACTGGGCGGGCTCTCTCTCTCTCTCTCTGTGTGTGTGGGCGTGCCAGCCAAATGGCAGGTAAGCAGGCATTAAAATGAAATGGAGACTCGACAGAAGATCAGACAGCAGACTGCTGCTGCTGCTTCTGCTGCTGCTGCTGCTGGTACTCATTTAGTCGATTAGAATCTCTTCGAGCTGTCGTTGACAACACCCAGTTGTCGTAATTTAATTAACGCAGTCACAGCAACGACAACAACAGCTCCTTCTGCCGGGTGTAACAAGCATTTATGGCCAGCATGAAAATGTAAATGAAAATGGAATTGCGACAGCAGATAAACACGTTTGGCTGCCTCTGCGACGGCTTTCCACTGAAATATTTATCTACCCAAATTACATTCTTTTCCCCCTGTTCTGTTTGCTTCTCCTGCATTTATGGCCATCTATCTGGTCGGCTTTTACGACGGCGTTTTACAGCCCAATACTAGTTGACAAATCGAGTCGAGCCAAGTCTCTTCAGTAATTCACTTGATGAGCGAGACACCTACACATGAGTAGTTGGCTAACGATAGTTGGCCAGGTGGGTGAGTAATCGCTCTATAACAATTTGTTTTTGATACCTGTGAAGTAAAGAAATGGAAGATACCTGTAAGCCATGAATCGGCTTACGAAATTAATATATGAATCAAGCATCGCTTAAGCTCTCCTTGCTTGTCGGCCAGATCAGCCGATTGCAGACTGCTTTGAAGTCGCGAGCTTACGTCAATAAGCCCCAGATGCCAGAAGCCCTCAATGAGTAGGTTCGCTCTGGCAGCAGTGGGCGCAGATGCAGACCCGCATGAGCTCTGCCACTATAATCTTCTTGACTCACTTCTAATGAATTAAATAAGCAAGGCTCAGCAAGCAGAGCAAAAAGAATAAATTAAAGTAAAGCTGACTTTGCCCGTGCTCAAGCTAAGGTTTCTCGATACATTTCAGCCGAATTTTGCCATAAATTTTTAATTAATTTTACCATAATTTATAAAGAAATGGCAATAGCTGTTTCGCACTTCTGCATTTGTACTTTATTGATCAATTTTACAGCTGCTCAAATATAGTTAACAGAAAAGGTTTCACGCTTGTTGAGCCAGCAGCCATAACAATGCAGTGCTTCCCCCCCATAAAGTTCAGCAGAAATTCGCTATAAATTTCTAATTAATTTCCTATGATTTTCATTCAAATGGCAATTTCTACTTCATCTCTTTGAATTTACACCTCATCAACACTCGCTGATATATGGCCTACAGTGGGAGCCTCACCCTTGCTGGCTCAACTCTTGAGTCGCTTTGGCTTGTTGGCTGAATGTGAATGGAAAAACTAATTTGGAATTGAAACCTTAATACGATGCTCGCTCGACGACTCTCATCCCGTTTGAAATGTATTGTAATGCCCCTGCGCTGCGATTTCATTCCAGATAATAATAAGTAGAAGCGCACCGATGGTAGCTTTCGCCTCTCGCCTGTTTCTTTTTTTTTTTTTTTAATGGCATCTACTCGGTTTACCTTTGCATATTTGCGGCACAAATCTTGAGGCGGAATCAGCTTGCAGCTCGTCCGCTCATAAAACGCAGCCCAAGGGGTGGGCCGCCCTCCGTAACCCCTACAGCCAGCCCCACGGCCTGGCGCGGTTATCGTAAAAAACTAACCAGCCATTTGCATGCAAATACAACCGAGACAAGGACACTCGATTGGACTGGCCAGGGGTGGAGTGGGTGGTTGGCGTGTGATCTGTGCTTGACGGCTGTTTCCGGCGGCAGGTTAGCCTGGTTGGCTTACGGATGCAGCTGCTGATGATGATGATGATGATGATGATGATGGCGATGATGATGCTGAGACGCCGTTTGCCTGTTATTAATTGCGCTGTTGCACTTCACAATTCGGCTTTGCATGCAGACTGCATGGCAGATGAGTAGCACTCCATGCCCAAATCGCGAACAGCCTCCACACACAGAGAGAGAGAGAGAGAGAGAGGGAGAGACAGACGAAATTGCCAAGTCATTTGCCAACTGTGACTCTGTATGCAAATTACTTTTGCCAGCATCCGGATGAGCGTTGCGGCTGTGACACGAATGGTTGCAGGCAGCAGGTGCGCTGCATAGGCTAATGCATTGCAGCCTGCAACAACAACTTAGCCAACTCACTCCCTCTCTCTCTCTCTCTCTCTCTCTCTCGCTCCTGCTTTGTTTGTTTGGCGAGAGCCAGCGGCAATGAAGTGCAAAGTATGTAAATTAAAATTGGAATTTCGATAATCCGCGTATCAAATGAACACCCGATGCTATATCGGCGGCTGGTATTTATCTCATGCACATCCACATGCATATATCTCTATACATTTTAAAGGGCTCTCCCCCTCTCTCTCTCCCCCCTCGCTCTCAGTTTACAAACTATGCGCAAAATTGCGCACATTTTAACAGCAACTGGAAAATGTCTGCGAATTTTCGCAAAAATATGCAAATGGAAAACGGCGAGCCGCGTTAATAATGGCCGCGACCGGGCAGAAATCGAACGATTAACTCAATTTGAGTAAATTAGAGTGACCAGACGACGTCATAATGGCCCAGCTCATAGGGCGACCAAAAGGTCTTAACTCTCTGTGAATTGGAAGTCATTTTAATGAAGAGTTGATACCTTATGTATATTTTTGATGCCCTAATCTTATGTGATGTATGGCAATTGAATTTCAAGACTCGATTTCAATTTATCGGTTATCGATAGATATTTAAAGGACTGTAAATATGAAAATAAAATCAATCTAAAGCAATTTATGCTGCTTATAATGAAATAATGTCAAGTTTTTCATAAAAAATCAATTCAACTTCGATAAACTACCGATAAGCTATCGATATTATCGAAATAGGAAAAAAAGAGCCCCAGCAAACTGAATTATTCACTGAGCCTGCCATAGCTCCGCCTTTATTTGAATCTGGAACCAATTGCTACTTATCTGCTTGCCAATTTTATCGTTGATATCGTTATCGATAGTATATTAATCGCTTCAGAGCAGTCAATAACAATATACTTAGGAACAGCTTAGCCTAACATCTATCATAGCCTAAGTAAAGCAGCAACTAGAGGATATCTACTATAGGATATCTGCTATATATACTATAGGATATATACTATAGGATATCTGCTTGCTCAGAGTATCGATAATCAGTTATCGATAATATAAGAATTGTTTCTACAACAACCAAAAGCAATAGTTCATGGTAGTCTCTCAACTAACAAAGTCTAGAGTCAATTGGAAGATACCTGCTTGTCAAGACTATCGATAGTAAGTTATCGATAACATAAAAATTACTTCTAGGACAACAGCTCAGTCTCTCTTCCATTTAGGCCAAGAATCCCCCACAGGATATCTTTTAGCCATGCTAAAAGCTCAGCCAAGCCACCCGCCAAGTTCCTTGATGCATTACCTAATTACAGCTCGACTGCAAGCGAAAGTTGTGCAATTGTTAACTGAATTAGGGCCTGTGCGGCCTGCCAAAACTTGAGCTACTTAACTGATGGTGGGCAGACCAGAGCCTGTGCTCATTTTCCCATTTCCCACATAGAGCGGGCCACAATGGAGGAACTGCAGCGAGCGGAGCGACGCAGCAACTGTGATTCCGGCGTGGGCCAAAAGCATTTCAATTTCTATAAAATAGAATCGCATTAAAACAAAAACTAAACTGCCAGCTAGCTATGGATTACCCCCGTCCCCCCGCACAGCTCTGCTGGGAGGCCAAGCAGCCGCAGCCTTTGGTTGTGCTTTAAAAATCGATGACAGAATGTGCCGCTGGCCGTCTTTGGTGCCTCTGCTGCTGCTGTTGCCATTACAAAGACTTAACATTTTTATGCTAATGCAATGACAAAACCGACATGAGTTTGTGCTTTTTAGTGTGAGTGTGGGAGTGGTGGTGTGGGTGTGGGTGTGGGTGGTGTGGCAGGCAATTTAAGGATACGTATATATTGCATAACATTTATGTGGGAGCACCCGATGCAACCAGCCGAGGCAGCTGCTGTCAGTCGAGTCGACATTGTAATATGTACAAATAAGTAGAGCATATGAGGCGTATGATTAATATTTAAATCATGGTGACTGTTGTAGTTGAATGCGAATGTAAATAAGAATGAGAATATGCAAGCAGAGCACAAAAATGAAATTGAAATGAAACAAGAGACTTAAGTAATAACTGCCGTTATTAACAGGCAGGACTCTGGCAGGAGCCACAACCACAACTAGCAACTGGGCCAGAGTGGCCCACAGTGCGAGTGTGTGTGGGGCTCACTCACATTTTATTGCCTACATGCTGATAATGATGTTGTGTCTCTCTCTCTCTCTCTCTCTCTCTGTCTGTCTGCGTTCATTGCGATTGCTGCCAACAAGAAAACCTACTTTACAAACACGCGGCAGCAGCTGGCAAATAAAAGGCATCAGAGACAGAGACTGAGAGAGAGAGAGAGAGAGAGAAACAGCCAACAAATTGCTTTTGGTCAAGACCACAACAAAAAGAAATGGAAAAGAAGAAGGAGAAGAGCATGACAACTAAATTTAAGTTGCCTTAAATTTGTACAAGCATAAATATTCACATTTCAGAGATAACAAATCATTTGTATTCGCTGCTGTTTACCGCTTAATCTGCAGCTAAGTCCCAAGAGCAACGCTGGCCACAACTGCATTTGCAATGCGCGGCATTAATCATACGCACCGTCGTCCGTCTGGGTGGGCGTCAGCCATGGCTAACTTTATAAGTTGAGCAAGTAAAGAATTCTATGAAGTGCGAGCGAGTTGTGAAGTTAACGTGCAACTCGACTCGACTCGACTCGACTCGACTCGCTGTTGACTCGCTCAGTTATTCAAGGGTCTTGGAGTCAGTCGACTTGACGCAATGCAACTCCTAAACAAAAAAAGGAAAACGGAAACCGGAAAATGGCAAATGCGAAAAAGAAAAACAACGAGAACGAGCCAAAGAAAAATAGCAGAAACACAAAATTAATGTAAATGTAAATAAACTCATAGTTCAAGTTGTGCCGCAGCCAACAGCAGCCAAGAGCCAAGAGCCACCAGCCAACAGGCATGAGAACAGCACCCAACAACAAATGGTGTGTGTAAATAAAATGGCATGCATTTAGCATTGCCGCTAAATTAAAACCAAATAAAGCGTCCGCAATATGTTGACCATAAAAAAAACATCAGGCAACGTCTGCAAAAGTGAGCACCAGCAGCAGCCGTAGCAGCCGTAGCAGCCGCCGCAGCAAAAGAGCAACTCGCATTGCGGAGGAAGGAAAGCCAACATGATGCTTGGATTACATTTAGCTTTTAGCTATATAGTATATATGTGCATATATATATGTACATACATATGTATATATAATGCATGTCTATGAGTAATGCATTCGAATCATAAATTTCGGCTTGGCATGTTGAAAGGCTTTCGTGAAATTGATAAATGCATGGCGTGGCTGAGTATTTTTCTGAAATATTATTAAGGCAAAGTTTTGACGTCAACTAAACTATGAAATTAAGTGTGCTGGCTTATACAATTTGTTAGCTATATTGGCTTTCAATCAGTGGGTCAATCAATCAGCCAGTCAGTTAGTTTTTGCAGACTATGAATCAGTCGGTTCATTGATCAGTGACGATAAATCAAGAGTCAATCAATCAGCCGGTCAGTCAATCAGTCTGTCAATCATATGTCAATTAATCAGTTAGTCAGTCAATGAGTAAGTCAATCAATGAGTCAATCAGAGATAAGTCAAAAGACAATCAATCAGCCGATCAATCAGTCAATCAAGGAGTTAGTCAATCAGAAGCCAGTCAGTCAATCTAAAGTCTATCAATCAATCAGTCTGCCAATCACAGATGAATCAAAAGTCAATGCGTAAGTCAATCAGTCAGTCAATCAGAGATGAATCAGAAGTCAATCAATCAGAGAATCAACCAGAAGTCAATGAGTGAGTCAATCAAATTTCAATCAGAAATCAATCAGAGGCAGTCAGTTAAGGAGTATTTAGATCAGAAGTCAATCAGTCAGTCAATCAGTCAGTCAATCAATTAGTCAATCATAAGTCAATCAATCATCCAGTCAATCAGCCAGCTACTAAGCTCTTCTGTTAGAGAATCATCAAATAGGCCAGTCTGTCAGTCAGTCAATCAATGTGATCAATCTTACCAGCATTTCCATCTATAAGTCGTTATTCAAGTCAATCAAAACTAAAGTCAGTCAGTCAATCACTCAGTGAGTCCGAGACTCAGCTCATTGAGCTCAGTGAGCCATCCAGTTAGTCCCTCCATCAGTCAGCAGCTCGTCAATCTGTCGACCTGTCATCCGTCAATCAATCAGTTGTTCGAACGATTGACCGTTGTCTTCATTTATTGTAAATCTGTCTACTATATGCATATATACGAATCAATAACTATATAATTATTCAGATATGCCTTTTACGCCCGATGCATATTCATATTCATATCGATGAATCGCATTGATGTGAAGCTGATGTGCTCAATGTCACAGCTCCGATGGCAATTCAATATTTTTGTGTGTGCTCTCGGGTCGGGGGAAATTGACCCACTTCCTGCTGCTGCTGCTGCTCCAATACAACACCGAAAACAATGAGCAGGAAAAACAGCTTAATTTTCAAGTTCATTGGCGCGCAGACAGGATCAGGCCCGATGGGGATCAGGGGCAGTATCGCAGACATATCCTACATCATTGTGTGAGGCATAGGGCAGGGGAACGTGTGGTATGCCACTTAATATTGCGCCTGAATGGCTGAATGGCAGCCACTAAACAACTTCCGCACTTGAATGGCAGCTACAAAACCGCAGACAAGGCTCATGCCACCAGCTTGGCTGGAGCTTTGCTGTGCCAGTATGTGAGGAGCCGTCGCTCGAAAGCCAACTTAAAACAATATTCCTGCAAAAACAAGATGGAAAAAGAATAACGAAACAACAACAACAACAACAACAACAGCAAATCTGTTTCACAATGCAGCAGCAGCCAACAAAGGCACTAACAATGGTAGTTGCATGCATAATAAACTCCTCTAGCTGGGGCTTTAAGGTTGCCATCGCAGTGGAGCGAAAAAAAGAAATGTGAAAGAGAAGGGGAGGGTGGGGAGAGTAGAGCGGGGAGCGGGCAGAGTAGGGCAGAGGTAGCAGCGCAGGGCGAGCAGGCGACAGATGAGCGCCAAAATGCAGTCGAAAAGAAAAAACCGCTAAGAAGCCGCTGCATGCAAGATGCACGACTAACAAATACCCCAACAGATACCGAATATATGGATTTGCTATAGAAATTGGACAGTTTTTTGTTGATATAAAAGAGAATTTGAGAGGAATATTGAGGAGGAAGTACAGAGCTCTCTCTATAAACTATATATATATATAGTTTAGAGCTGAATTCTATTGCCATGATCACAGCTTTGCTTTAGCTTACTGTTGATGGTTCTCTTTCGACAAACTAATATGCCCGTCTCTGATATATATTGGCAAAGGGTACAGGGTATATAAACAGAGACAGCGCATAAGACTGGGCACTTGAGCACAAAAAGAGTCAACGTCAACGCATTTTGAAGAGTGTGCCATTATGCACTACACACACACACAGACAGACAGAGACACACACACACAGAGACACACGCATACTGATACACATAGACACAGTGGCATCTGTGAGTTTTAAGCTGGCTTTTCCTAAGCGTATTAACATTGTTGTTGCTGTTGCAGTTGGGTGTTGCTTGTCAGCCAAGCAGTCGCTTATTGCTTTGCTCATTGCCTGCAATTGCATAGTTGTATGTCAGCTTGCCATACACACCCACCCACCCAGCCACGCCCATCCACACCCACCGCCAGCCACACATGCTTATATAAACATACACAACACACATCATACATATGTATATATATAACGGATGTATATATCCGCTTATCAGCGCACGCCTGCCTGTCCTGGCTCTCAAATTATTAGTAGCTCTGTCTATATGACTGTCTTGCTCTATATATGTTTGTATGTACATACAGCTCACTTCAGGCGCTTATCCCCTTGCGCCACCCGTTGGCCCCCACCTGGCAGTGGGTCGCGTCTGCTGCCGCTATCCACTTGACGCGCTGTTTGTCACGGTTAATGCGACACTCAAACATTTACAGCGGCAATCACAGTCGCAGTCACAATTACCTGCCCGGTCACAGCGCAGTCACAGTGACTGGCTAAGAAATTGGCGCTGGCTTAGATACATAAAGGTGCCTTTACATAAACAAACTCACTCACGGCACACCACGTATTGGCCTAGTCGGAACTCGTGTGGGTGGATCGGTGGGTGGTTCTATGTGGGGTGTGTGTGGGCTTCACTTGCCTTGCCACACTCGCCACTCGCAACACTTTGCTCGTTAGGGTTACATTCATGTCATACGCTAAGTGGCTAAAACTTGTGTGTGTGTGTGTGCGTGTGTGTGAACCACCAAGACGTTTAATAAGTTTCTTGAACCTTGATGTCTTGTCAACACTTCGGCCGTGCGACACAAACAACACAGCTTTAAATGAGTTTTCCGGCCAAAGCACAAAGCAATTGTGGCGTATTTATAGATTGAAACGCAAATAGTTGGATATACATACATATATATAGCTGATATATGCGTATATATAGACTGCTTATCAAATACAAATAGCAGAGAGTAGCAGGCATCAACTCAGCTTAAATTTACTTTAATAAAACTTTAATAATAACATTTCCGGGTATCTAGCTAGTCAATCATGCCCTAGAGTTGATATCTATATGATTGGCAGGCTGTCTCTGACAACATTTCCCATTCTATTTCATTTAATAAGCCATCTCATTCATCAGGCTCATAGCTAAACTCTCATTACTAGGTATCAAGCCAGTCGGTCATGCCCTGTACCCGATAGAGCTGATCAAAATCGATAATCAGAGTGTGACAGACATCAACTTAGACTTTATTTTATTTTATAAACTCTCTCTCTCTCGTTCACTTTTTAATCAGACTTATGATATTAGTCACTCTCTATAACATTACCGGGTATCTAGCTAGTCGGTCATGCCCTATACCTACAATATATATAGATATTGATATATCATATAGATATATCATAAACCATCTCCTTTCATAGTTGGTACCATATCAAATCGCTCATTCTAAAATTACCAGGTATCTAGTTAGTCGATCATACCCCATACAGTATATATATATATATAATGATTGTCAGTAAGTCTCTAGCAACTGTTCCAATTCCATTTGAGTCAATCAACCGTCTCACTCAGCTCATTCCAAGCTAACTACAGGATATCTAGCTAGTCGGGCATACCCTATACATATATATATATTTTACATGTATAGCAGACATCTGCCTTGCCATTACATTTACTAATCCAAATCATTTCATTGTTAGTTCCATATCAAATATCTCATTTGAACATTATAGAGTATCTAGGTAGTCGGTCATGCCCTTATAAACTTACTCCGTTCGCTGTTATAAATTGCTTTGTATATTAAAAGAAAATTTTAACAAATTTTCAATTAGCAAAATAAATTGTTGCCGCATAGCTGACAGCTTGAAGATCGAAATCGCTAAATAAAATACTTGAGGGAAAGAGAGAGAGCTGAGATAAAAATAGACAGAGCAAGAGAGAGAGAGCGAGAGAGAGAGAGAGAGAGAGAGGAACAAACAATGGGCTAACTGGGAAGACGACATTTAAAGTACAAGAACGTGGCAGCGCGAGGGTGCAAAAACTTTTACGGGCCAACAACAAAGCGCGATGAAAAAGATAAAAATTAAATATTTTTTGGCTCTAGGAGGGCAATTGGGTGGTGCTGGTGGTGCTGGTGGGTGGGCACGTGACAAAGTGAAATTGTTAAATTGAAGGCTGTTAGCGATAAGCGAACACGCAAACAGACAGGCGGAGAGGGAGAGGCGAGCGCATGCAAACAGGTGAAAAGGAGAGAAAAGGTGAGCAAAACTTTGTGCAGCTGATAGGAAAAGGCAATGACAGCTGAGACAGGGGGTGGTGGGGCAACGAAAGATGTTGCTGTGGCGCATGTGGCTAGCACTTAACCCGTAACCCGTAGCCCGCATTGCGACGCTGTCAGCTGTTGCTGCTGCTGCTGCTGTTGGCCGTGTGTGTGTGAGGCTAGAAACAATTTAAGCATTTAACTTGGCTCGTTAACATTAATTTGGCTGCCCGTTTCCGGGGCGGCTGCTCTCTCTCTCTCTCTCTCACCTGCTCAGCTAGTCGCATTTCGAGGGTCGCCGCTGGCCGCAGGCAAACACACACTAACGAGTTGTCATCAGCAGCAGCAGCAGCAGCAGCCGAGGCCCTGCCCCAGCGGAAGCTGTTGAAATGCTTGCGGATGTTGTGCTGACGGATGTGACGGAAGTGACCGTTACTTGCGCCATCCTGGCCAGCGGCGCCATCAGTGCCTAATCTGGTCACGCCCACACGCGAGCGTCTCGGGAATTGCCAGTGCCAATGCTATGCAAATACTTTTAATATGCCCGACGACAGCGACAGCGACAGCGTCTAGCTGCCACACAATTATTATGCGTATCTAAAATTAAATCAGTTGCAACCGAAGACGAAGACAAAGACGAGAGAGAGGGAGCCAGAGAGAGGGAGAGAGAGAGAGGAGAGAGAGAGAGAGTAGAGATAGACTGCAGCAGGCAAGCACGCAAACAGCAGTGAAACTATTTAGCAATTGTTGTCCTTGTGCTCGTGCTCGTGCTCCTCCTCGCCTCCTCCTGATTGTTTGTAATTTATGTACGCCTGGCGGTTTCTCTTTCACTTTTGGCAAATAAACGCAATGGCAATGGTGGGCGGCGGGCAATAAATATTATAGGAATGTTTCGTGGCATTAAGCTAGGTGAGTGAGAGGGAGGGGGAGCGAGACAGACAGGCAGGAGAGGGACAGAAAGGCATTCTCATGCTGCACAGAAAACTCCTCGTATTTACAGGCTTTCATATGATCGCTTCATTCCTCATATATTACTAAGAGTTTTCAATAAGTTAAAGTTAAAAATATATTCTAAATTTCAAAAGTAACTAAAGTTTAGTTAGTCAGAACTTGAAGCTGAGGCAGACCTAGCTGAGCTCGAGCTCTCTTGAGTGAAGCATGTCGACGCCTTTGGGCGTGTTAACTTGGCTATATATGTATATCGAGAGGGATATTGATAAAGTTATACACCCACACACATACAGAGACAGAGCTGTGTATATGTAATTATAGGCAAACACACATACACACACAGCTATAATTACAGCGCTTTCAGGGAGACCTTTGTTTAAGCTAAGTGTGGGCGACGCACGGACGAGCAAACAGAGATAGAGAGATAGAGAGAGAGAGAGATAGAGAGAGGCCATTTCGATTAAATTTCTGGCACGACCGCGACTTATCGGTCCTAGCGGGCGTGCGGCTGGGCTGGGCGGCCCCAGCCGCCTGGTATCCGTTTGGGCTGTGCGGCATTAGTGGATTCTGGTCTGCTCATTTAAAGCGCCATCCAAAGGACATTACATTTTATTCGCGCAGCGCGCCGCACGCTCTCGAATTAACTTGCGGCCTCATTTATTGCATTCCGAAAATGATTTCGTATAATTTTGCCGTTAACGCGTAAAATTTTAATGCGCCGCGAACTCAGCTCGAGCCACTGGCAAGCCGGCAGCTGGGCTGTTGCCAGGTGGCGTATAGTAACAGTTTTTGTATTAGCTGTATAATTAGCTAACCAAATCGAGTTGTTTTTAATGGCCAACAGCTGTTGCGAGAGGGAGGGAGATAAAGATAGAGATAGAGAGAGAGATGAGATCAATTGCTATGGAAATATAGGGTGTCCCAAAAGTCACGCAAGAAGCAATGGGTGTCCCAAAAGTTACGCAAGAAGTAATTCTGATTGAAAACACAGACTTATTTATCAAAACTATAAATTTTTGATTGATTTCTATAGTAATACGCCTGAACTATCGTCTGCTTTTGTTTTGGTTGACAAAACTTTACTGCATATGTAAATGGTGCAAAATAAAAATCTTGCGTGATTTTTGGGACACCCTGTATAAAAAGTAGTTTTAGGCTGGGAGAGGGGAGAGGGCGATGGCAGTCGAACCACCACGTGGCAATAGGTAATCAAATTTATTGCGATTATTACATATGCCGCATGGTAATGCAGTGCCACTTGCCACTTGCCACTTGCCACTGGGGCTGCTGCCACTGTCAGTGTCAAGTGGTTGCCAAGTAGCCGCAAAGTGTGCCTCTGTCTCTGTGTGTGTGTGTGTGTGTGTGTGTGTGTGGCATGCATAATTTATGGCAAACAGCCGTTGGCTGTTGGTGAGCCACTGCCGGCAGCCACGCCCCCACCGCCTGGCTGTTTGGTAGCAAACAAATGCGCAGCAGATGCATCAATTCAGTGACTGGCTCAAGCCGAGGCCGAGACCAAGACCCCGGCCGAGCCCTTGAGCTGGGGCGTGGCACTTAATTGAGCAATTAATTGCAATTAGCCATTAAATGTTGCAGCGCCGCTAGATGCCGACTTGCAGCCACCTGCCACCTGCCACCTGCCACCTGCCGCATGCAGCCGTTAACGGTCGACACTTTAGTGGCTATCATCGTGGCGCTGCGAGCAAAGCTTCGATTATGGACAACAAGGCCGCACGTAGTCCGCTAATGGCATTCATTAATATGGCCACGACAAAGAGCTCTGGCGGTGCTGTTGCATGCCACAAGCAAATCCACACTCGCCACACGCCACAATCTTCTAATCACGCATGTGGCCGAGTGAGCCCAGTGTCTAAACACTTCAAAATGTCGCCTACGTGATCGGATTTTCTACGTTTACGGCCAACGCAAATACCAAATTAACAAATTTCATAGTTGTATGTGCGCCTGGCTGGCTGAGTGGGTGGTGTGCCTCTCAAGGTCAAGCTAGAGCGCAACGAATTGCCTATTTAGCTGAATATTTCATTTTACTTATTTATTGCAAGCTGTAGACAAAAATACATTAACGTTGGGCTCCTTTTTTTACGACTCTTTGGGGGCGTGGCTTAGCACCAAATGTGCTGTTATACTTACAGTTTTAGAGCGTGAGCTCCAAAACAGTGTCAGATGGACATTGCCCAAAACCAATATGCACGTTTCACTTACGTGAATGGGTATTAAAACTGTCTGAGAACGAGAAATCTCTAGTTAGACAGAGGCTGCCCTATACGCTGACTTGAGCTTGTCTGGCAGTAGTTGTTGGCTCCAGCAAGAGGCGTTAGGTCTAGCTCATTCTAGTTTCAGTGCGAGCTGGGCTAATGAAAGTTTTGTTTTTGCTAGGAGTTTGCTGTATCTCGCTACCTTTTCTCTGTATTCTTGCGCTCTCGCCATGCTGAGCCAAGCTTGTCGATCGAGCCTATATAGAAAGACAAATCTACTATCCTTTGATTACAGCAAATACTCTGCAAGCTATCTAAATTGTCTATAACATATTGTAGCTGACGTAGCTCAACAAAAGCAGAAATAGTTATTGTCTTCAAGCTTTTCGAATCAACTTCTAGTTCCACAAAACTTTTTCTTTGGGCTTATTTTATTTAAGTGTAGAACCTGTACAAACAAAACTTAAGTACTATAACAACACATGACTTATATATATATATATATACGGGCCAAACCTCAGTCGTATTGTGAGGAACTGAAGATTAATTAGTTATAGGTTTAAGGTGTTCCCAGCGTTTTGGCAAAGCCTTGCCGTTTAAGTCTTCTTAGGGGTCTGGCAGGGACTAGACCCCTTGCAAGTAGGCTTCGGTGTCGTTGCAACCTATCTGAGTATCGGCTTGTATGTCTGTCTATCTGCTCTTCAACAGTAGGTAGCTTGAGGTCTCTATGGAGTGTAGAACCGCGTATATACCAGGGGGAGTTAGTTATTTGTCGAAGCACTCGGTTCTGCAGTACCTGTATCCGTTTGTAGTTGGATTTGGCAGCAATCCCCCAGATTTGCACTCCATAGAGCCATATCGGCACAATGCATTGCACGTATACAGCTCTCTTACATCTCAGCGGCAAGGTGCTCTTTTTATTGTTGAGCCATCGCAGTTGTTGCAGTCTGTGGCGACATTTTTTCACCGCAGCTTTAAGGTGCGGCCCAAAGGTATATCTATTATTCATTCAAAGCCTTGACTATTGAGAAGGCTAAATGCCTTTAGCTTTAAATATTTTTGCTTTGAAAAAAAAGTGTAGTCTACTTTTAGGCTGTCAAATCTTAGTCGACTAGGCAGCTGGGCAATGTACATGAACATACACAAATCTGTAATACTACTTGAACTGCAACTCATTCGAAAACAAAACTGAATTAATCTAGAATAAGAGTCCCTGGCCAGCATGCTTCTTTCTGTCAATGTGTCGTGCCTACATTGATTCAGTTCATGCTAATTGAAATGCCGAATCGATTACAAAGCTAATACAGTTTGAAAACTACTGCAGGTGAAATTAGAAATGCGTTGCCCCCGGGCCTCTGTATGGCAACAGCCATTAAAAGTCTATCAATATTTGCAGAGCAAATAAATTTATGTAGATTTACACACACACACATGGTCGAGCTAGCGCGTACTCGAAAACTTTTGGCCTATGATTGTTGTTGGCTGACAACAGGAGTTGAGGTGAACAGGCTGTTATGAGGTCTGCTGGCATTGGCAAGTGCGAACAGTTGTGAAGCAGTTCGACTCGACTTCACGTGCTCACGAGCATGATGCAAAGTTTTTGGGCACATCAATAAACTAAACTTGAATGGATTTTGGGGCGCGCCGACAGCTGGAAATGTGCCTTAAGCATGCCATGAATTATTTAGTTTCTGTTTACCTTACACTCCCAGGCCCGCCGGCCAGTGGCCGTCGCCTCCACTACCGCCTCCATTTGATTTCATTTTGTTGCAAGTTTTGCCCAATTGCGAGCACGTGCCGCACTGGCCGCACTGGCCGGCGCCTTGATTGTCCTTTAATATGCACCGCAAGGCGTCGCAGTTTGCGCCGTTTGCACTCTGCTTCCCAAGTAATTGTCCTAATTGACCCAACTGCCTGCCCGCCCGCCTCCAGATCCACCAAATTACCAGTCAAACCTATCGAATTAACTATCCAATTTCCACAAAGTTGCGCAAAGCCGCCCGCCAATCACAATCGAAATCGCATTAAGAACCTCCAGTTGGAGTCGAGTTTGCGAACGGCGGGCAAAAGCTGTGCTTAAAGGGGTTTTTATAACGTTTATTCGAGGCGGCTCTTGAATGCATGAGAAGTGCATGGAAAGGCGCAAAACTTTACACTAAAATGAGATGTGCTTGGCCTCTCGCAAAGGAAGGCGAAGAAATGTATGTGGCTGAATGAGAATCAGATAGAGAGGCGCTAAAGTTTGATGTGTGAAAAAGAAATTAATATAAGCTGCTCCTCACGTGAGTGCATGAGAAGCGCAGAGAAAGGCGCACAAGCTATACTACTAGAGAGTTCATACAAGTGGATGAGAATCGCATAGAAAGGCGCAATAGTACGCAGTAGTAAGCTTCAACATTAGTATATCAACTATATGAGAATCGCAGAGAAGGCGAAATAATACAGATATTTCTAAATATTTTCAAGAGAATCGCATAGAAAGGCCCAGACAACATATGTGCTCCAGTGCTTATATCAAAAATTACTAAATAAATTAAATAAATATAAAAAATAAAATAAAATAAAATTTAATAAATATTTTCCACACTCCCAAGTCGATCCGAATGCTGGGAAGGCAGAGCTAACGGCTTATTTAGCCGGAATTCATAATTTTTCAAGCCTTAAAATCAAAAACTCATTTGTAATTCGGCAGCTGTGAGGCCGGGCGCAGCTAAGCCTGGGCCAATTTAAGGGCTTACACGCTGCTTGGCTGCTAACAACCACACACACACACAGATCCTGTTGCCGCCGGCTCCCCCAAGGGCTAATTTGGACGCCGACTTTAAGCCAATTGCTGCAGCTGGGAACGGGGAGCGGGGAGTGAAATGCTAAGCTCATTGGCTTCAGTTCAAGGTCCGATCTATGAATATTTTTCAATAGCAGCGCAGCCCAGCCACAATTACAAATGTCAGAAGCCGTTGCAGGAAAAGAAAAACTGAGAGAGAGAGAGAGAGAGAGAGAGAGAAACAGGAACAATCCCCTAGCCATGTTGGCAGTTATTGTAGCTGCCCTTTATAAGCTGCAGAAGCAACATCGACTGAGGCGGGCGGGCCAGGTGCTCTGGCTGCTGCTGGTGCTGCTCTGGCTGTGGCTGTGGCTGGGACTGTGGCTTTGGCTGTGGCATAAGCTGCCGGGGCTAAAGCTGTTGGCAACGTCAAACCAAACCAAAGCCACTTATTGGTTGAACAAATTTAATTGGCAGCAGCAACAGGGGCAGCCAGGGCTGAGCTCTGTGTGGAGGCAGCCCTAGCTGGAGCTCTACCAGTGACAGCAACAATGCCAGCGATACGTTAATGCAGGTTAAACTGCCGCCACGGATGGCTGACCCTAAGCCCCGCCCGAGAAACTCATTGCCGCAGTTTCATAAAATTCAATTGAGTCGCAAGTCGAAGTTGAAACGTTTATTGTCGTTTTTTTCCCTCTCTCTCTCTCTCTCTCTCTCTCTCGCTTTTCTTATTGAATGCTCCAATGACCTTAGATGACAACTCACCTGCACAGACTTAAAAAAAACATTTTCCTTCTCTCTCTTGCAGCCTGCTCAGCCGGACCGCACGAGAAGCGCCTGCTGCACGCTCTGCTGGACAACTACAACAGCTTGGAGCGGCCCGTGGTCAACGAATCCGATCCATTGCAATTGAGTTTCGGTCTAACACTTATGCAAATCATCGACGTGGTGAGTACATACCATCTAGTTGCATAAGATTACAACGAATGTGAACTGAAGCCCTGCCAGAGATGAGCTCTGGTGTCGACTGAAGCAAGCCTTATGCCTGTAAAGCTAACAATCAAAGCGCAGTCTTGCGGGGAAGTGATTTTGTATGAAATGGCACAGATGAGACTTTAACATAAATCCCAAAATAATGTAGTCCCTTATATAGTTGTTGGTTTAATCAAATTTCTTTTCTTATTACTAAACTTGACCAATGGAGCTATGTCTACAAGGCATTGCTATATAGTCAACAGTCTCTCTCTCTCTCTCTCTCTCTCTTTCTCTCTCTGACTCTCTCTCTCTCTCTTAATTCAGCCTAAGTTCAATTTATACCTACTTTAATAATCCAGCAAATACAAACTGCCCTTCTATGTGATTCTCATGTTGTATTTAAAGCCTGCATTTCTATGAAATGTTTCACTGGCTGATATAACTTTGAATACTGATTGAAAAGATTCCCTCTCTCTCTGCCTTGCCTGCCTTTTCCATTTGACTTAATGTCAATAGCCGCTCTCTGCGATTCTCATGCACTGTTTAGAGTTTATACATAACATTTCACCTGTTCCATCAACTTTTCTGCGCTAAACTTTAAACTTATGTTCGAATGGCATTTGGTTTGAGCCCGTCGATTTGTGGCTTGGCTAAAAGCTGAGCTCAGCTGACAGCCGACAAACATTTGGTAAACTGATGGCACGACACCAATATCTGGACTGACATAGTGCCCCAGTACAAGCCATCATACATATATAGATATATATAGCCACACACTCTCCTCCTCCTGCTTGTGGCTTGGCTGATGGCTGCTGCCGATGATCAACTTTATGCGCCAGAGAGATGCCAACTACAAGCAAAGAGCCCCAAAAACTCCAGCGACGCGTGCAAGACAACGGCACAAAATTATGCCATGAGTGCACATTATGGCCATTAGCCAGAAGTGCCAACTTGCCACCGTCTCTGGATTATTGTGGCAGCATCAGCATAACGGAGCCCAAGTGCCGCGCCACTTGCCGCAAGTCGCAAAATTTTCTACAATTTACTCACTCCGCCCGAGCGAGCTAAGAGTTGAGCCAGAAAGTATTATAGCATAGACTTCAAACGTGGCCGGAACAACACGCAAATGGAACACACGAAATGCTCTTACATCAGTTAATGACAAACGGATGTGGCTCAAAACAGCATTTAGATATTTAATTATGACAATTATGGCAAGACGGCCACTGACCCAGTCGGAGTAGAAGAGGCGACTGACCCAGCAAGACCGATACTACTTTCGATGGCTATAGCTCAGCAGTTATTAGAGTTAATTCAAATACTTAAGTTTTTAAATATTCACTGTTAAAGGCCATTTGCTTTCAATTAGTTTTAATTCGCATCAAAAGTCTGCTTATATTTTTTTTTTCTTAAATATTATCTCGACTCATCGCTTTTTGCTAAATTTAACTAGCGAAAAAATCAATGGCAAAAAATGGCTGCAAAATTAATGCGATGATAGGTTGAACTTTTTTGATGCCGTTGGCCTCTGTTGCAGTCGCTGCTCTCCTGGCTAACACACACACAGACACAGACACATATATATATTCGGGTGTTGCAACTCGTGTATTTGTGAAATGTTGCAAGTTTGTATAAGCTCACCAGCTGAATGCAAATAGTGACAAAGCGACCGTAATTGGATGAAACGGAAATGAGGTAGAAGGAGCGAACGGGCGGAATCTCCACTGCTGGTGGTGCTGATGCTGGTGCTGTTGCTGGTGCTGGTGATGCTCCCGCTGCTGTCCGCTGTGCATTTCACCTGATAAAGTGAGCTTCGAAGTGCGCTAATTAAAAGTGCCGTTACCCGCAAAAAACAGCTGCTCACGCCCGTTCTCACCGAGCCCCGCCGCCTCTCGCCACAATTTACAAACGGTTTTTGATTACAAAGCAAGCGTTGAG
Organism: Drosophila repleta; assembly: GCA_018903745.1. Lineage (NCBI taxonomy): Eukaryota > Metazoa > Arthropoda > Insecta > Diptera > Drosophilidae > Drosophila > Drosophila repleta. The sequence goes on along the minus strand of JAEIGN010000750.1, from coordinate 405,387 downwards.
TGGAGACTAAAAAAAAAACAAGCAGGCAGAAGCAGCCGCTGCCGCTGCCGCTGCTGCTCCTTATAATCGCGCCCAGCTTCAACTAGACAAAGGTGCACGGGCGAAAAAGGAGAGGCGAGAGCAGGTGGAGAAAAAAAAACATGGCAGACAGCTTAACGAAACCACAATACAGCAGCCGCACGAGCGATGATAAGGGCTAACGAGTATCCAGAATCGAGTAGGGAGTGGAGAGAGTAGACAGTGGGATGTGGAGAGAGGTGAGAGGAGGAAAGAGAGGAGAGTGGAAAGAGAGGAGTGGAGTGTGACAAATGGAGAGTAGCAAATGGAGAGTAGCAAATGGAGAAGACCAAATGGAGAGAGGAGAGTAAAGTGAAAGGTGGAGAGTGAAGTAAAGGGTGTATAGTGGAGAGTTGGGAGTAGAAAAAGAAAAATGAAGACTGGAGAGTTGTACGTGTAGAGTGAAGAGTGGAGACTGCAAAATGAAGTTTGGAAAATGGAGAATGAAAAGTGCAGAGTAGAGATTGTTGAGTGGATAGTGGAGAATGGGAAGTGTAGAGTAGAGAGTAAAGAGTGGAGAGTTTAGAGTGAAGACTGGAGAGTGGGGAATGGCGAGTGAAGAGTGGAGAGTTAAGACTGGAGATTGTATGCTGGAAAGTTAAAAATAGAAAGTGAAGAGTGGAGAGTTAAGAGAGGAGAGTGGAGAGTGGATAGTGGAGAGTGAAGAGTAAAGAGTGGAGAGTGGGGAGAGGAGAGTAGATAATGTAGAGAATGTAGAGTGGAGAGTCAAGACTGGAGAGTGGAGAATAGAGAGTGAAGAGTTGAGTGTGGAGGGTAAAGAGTGGAGAGTGGGGAGAGGAGAGTAAATAATGTAGAGAATGTAGAGTGGAGAGTCAAGACTGGAGAGTGGAGAATAGAGAGTGAAGAGTTGAGTGTGGAGAGTAGAGAGTGAAGAGTAGAGAGTGTAGAATGGAGAGTAAGACTGGCAAATAGAGAATAGAGGGGAGTGTGGAATGTGGATAATGGAGAGTGCATAATATGAGTTGGAGAGTTGGAGTTGAGGAGTGGAGACTAGACAGCAGCTAGTGGAAAATGGAAAGAGAGTAGAGAGTAAGTAAGAAATTTGGCAGTCCGCTCCCCTAGCTCCCTAGCTCACCCTCACTCCCTCCCTCTCCCACCCTCACTCTATTTCTCTCTCTCTCTCTCTGTCTCTCACAGCTTCTTCCTGGGCGTAATAACGGTCAAGCCTGCCATGCAGCGAAGCGATTACAAGCAAAGTGAAGATATCATTGTCTGCTTGGCCTTGGCTCTCTGCTAATTAAGTTGGAAGCCTGAGCCGAGTCCCAGAGCCAGTTAATAACGTTTCGCGGGCTGGAACTGAACGAGCGTAGGCGACGCCACTTGACAGTAATAGTAATGTGCGCTGCCAAGGGACGCCAGCTGGCTGTGGCTGTTTGGGTTTAGGCTTGGGTTAGCATTTTCGGTTTTCGAATGCCCGCCAATGGCGCTAATAAAAGCATCGCATTGTTTGACAATTTGCCATTGCAGACTTTGGGGACTTCTTCTGGCCTACCTCTCTCTCTCTCTCTCTCTCTCTCTCTCTCTCTCTCTCTCGCGCTGTCTCTTTGGCATTCTGTGTGTGTGTTTGTAGTGCACTAGTAAATTACAAACATAAATCACTTGATAAGTGACGCTTACGCTGGCCCCAGGCTGCCAGCTGGCTGCTAGGAGCAGAAACTTATCAGCTAAACAGCAATCAGGTCAGCAATAGCAACAGCCAAGTACTCAACCCAATGGCAATATGTGTGGGCGTATACCATGTGTGTGTCCCTGCCTCTCTCTCTCTCTCTCTCCCTCTCTTTCTCTCTGTGTGCATCTTTTTGTTAAGTTCACTCGAACATAAATTTCTTTAGAATTGTCAATGGTAGCAGCTGCAGCAGCCCAGACCCAGCATAGCCCTCCAGGTCTCTAGTGCGTGTCACTCTCTCAACCTCCCTCCTCCCTCTCTCACATTTATATATATATAAATATATTCGAGTGTCTGTGTGGTGCTACATACTTGCCTTTTTAGTATCCACCCACACGCGCTGTCATTTGTGCAGCACTTTTGTTGCACTTTGCACTTGGCATTTAATGGATGCCGCATTGTGCGGCACGAGGAAAGCAACTAAAAAGCAAATGTTGCAAGTAGGTGGCAACTGCGGTCGGAGCCACGGCGAACACGCTGCGTATGAGTGATTTTCATGCATCAACAATATTCCGTCACACTCGAGCTGCCTTCAGCTGAGCCCTGTAAGTGCGTGGGCGTTGATTGCTTAATGACATCATTCAGCGCAAATGATTTTTCTTCTTTTCTTTTCTTATTCTGTTTTTTTTTTCGTTTTTTTTTTTTTTGCATTTCCCACTCCTTTCATTTCGCATCGATTTTGCCTAGAAATATTTTCATTCTAGCTTTGGGTCAAGCTAACTTGTTACTCACTCTCAGCTGACGTCTCTCCGTCCGGCTGTCTCGTTGTCTCCCCTTCTGTCTGTCTGCGTCTGGGTGGGCGGCTTTATATCCTGCGTCATAGCCACAGTCCTGTCTGCGCCAGGAAATTGTGTGTGGCTCTCGCTCTCTTCTGTATTTTAAAGTAATTTTTATGCTGCTTTATGTGGGACGTGCCTTTTACGCAATTTGTCTACATTTAGACCACCCGTCTCGCCCCCCCCCCCCTCCCCACCCATGGGCGCACTGCTGCTGGCAACACCTGCTCGCTTGTCGGCTTTTGTTGGTTTATGCCACAAATCCCAGCTAGATGAAGTCCATAATACCGAAAAATACGAAATATTTGTATCCGTTTCCGCCGCTCGTGCAGCATCAAAAACAACAAGTAGAAGTCCTCTAGGCGGGAGTGACCGACTCGGAAATGCTCTGAGCTCGGGGAAGAGTTGAAAGTACAGGCGGATGGACGGTTGGAGAGACGGGCGATGGAAGGAGGGATGGACAGGCGAATGGGCGGTCGGACGGATAGTAAGACGAACAGACTGACGGAGAGAGAGGGGACGGAGCAACAAAGACGGACGGACGTAGAGCAGAACGAACAGATGAATCAACGTAAAGATGAACAAAGGGGCGAACAGAAGGAAGGAGAAACGAATGGACAAGAGAGATGAACAGGAGAACGGATAAAACGGCGGATACTAGGAAGTATGGAAGACGGATAGTACGCCGGATAGAAGGACGGACAAAAAGACGGACAGCACTGAGAGAGAGCCTGGCAGTAAGATGAAGAGAAGGATGAAGAGAACAGATAATAGCACGGAGAGGACGGATAGTGAAGCGAAGGGGACGGATAGTGGGACGGATAGTAGACGAAAAGTAAGACGGATAACAGGACGAATAGTAAGACGGAGAGTAAGACGGATAGTAAGGTGGATAGTAGAAAGATTAGTACGACTGATAGGAGGACGGATAGTAGGCCGATAGTAAGACGGATAGTAGGACGGATAGTAAGGCGGATATTAGAACGGATAGTAGGACGGATAGTAGAACGGATAGTAAGACGGATAGTAGGACGGATAGTATAACGTATAGTACGACAGAGAGAACGGATAGTAAGACGGCTCTGGCTAGATCTACTCAACTCTTCAGCCTGCCCTAGAGTATATATACTTTCTGGGTTCTGCCACGCCCTCTTCCCCCTGTTACAAACATTTCCACAAAGCCAATATGCCCGAAATTCCCCTTTTCAATGGGCTTACGGTATAGAAATTGTGCGAAATTTCCCCTCCCTCTCCCGCCCTGTATCGAGCGATAAGATGCAGAGCTTCCAACAGCTTTGGTTGCTTTTTATTGCGCTGAATATGTGCGTTTAGCCGCCGCGTTCGCCAAATGCGGCCTCAGTGCGCGCCCTCCTTCATTTCATGTGTTTCTCCTTTTTATTTGTATTTCGTTTTCTTTTTTGTACTTTTTGCGAGTATTTTGTTTGGCGAGTTAAGCTGAGGAATTTGGACTCCGCAGCGCCCAGCTAGTCGACCTCGTCGAACGGATGTGGGCGTATGTTGAAGACCTCGCGTATCTCCGCCGACGTCTTGCCCTCGATCATGGTGGCCACCGTGCGGCAGGTGAGCTCCAGCAGGCCCTTGATGTCCAGGTAGTTGGCCGCGATCATCAGCTGGAAGAGCATGGCCTGGTCCAGCTGCCTGATGAACTCCTTGTCCCAGCCACTGATGCTGCCCAGCTGGGGCGACTGCTCGGCCGGCGGCTCGTCGTCCCGATGGTGCTCCGCCCAGTGGATCACGTGGCGCAGCGTGCTCGAGGTGATGTTCGACAGCGGCACCACCGTGCTGTCGTCCTCCTCCAGGCCGCAATCCTCGAGCATGGTCTTAATGGTCAGCGAGCACTTGGCCGCCTGCACGTCCGTCTCGAAGACATCTCCGTCCGCGGACTGCAGCTTGATGCGCTCCATTCGACCCCCTGGCCCTGTGTACAATTTTGAAACGAACTATTTTCTCTCTTTCTACATCTGACTTTGTTGGCAAAGGCTGGCGGCAATCCCGGACTCTGTCTATTAGCCCTTGATTTGCTGCCATATCCATGGCATGATGTATTATTACGGCGTGCTTGGGCCGGGCATTTCCATGCGCATCACGTCGCACACCTCATGCTGCCACATCACTATAAGCTCTCGCACGCACACAACGACACTCGCACGCACTCACATGCCTCTGTGCGTCCTTTCCCTTTCCTTGAGTGCAATGGCTGGCTGGCAGACGCGGCGTATACGCAATTTGCAACTGCTGCTGGCAGTATTTCCCCATTAATTGAGAACGTTATATGCCAGGCACACCCACACACACACACACCCACACACACCCACTGATGGCTGTCGAAAAGCCTCTAAATATTTGCCGCAAAGGGTGTGCTCCCTGTGTGCGCGCTGTAAACAAAAATGTATAAAAATATTGTCTCTGGCTATGCATATATAATAATAAGGCTAGCTGCCAGGCGGCGCTATAAATAAACCAGTGAGAGGCAGTGCTCGACTAGGAAATACCCTGGAGCGGGTAAAGAAGTTGAAGTTTGAGCTATGTCAAGTGCCAAATGATGGGGAATAACTTTCGTTATTGGAATGTGGAATGAAACGGAATGGAATGGAATGGAACGGAATGGAATGAAATGGAACGGAATGGAACGGAATGGAATGGAATTGAAACAGAATATTACCTTCTCTCTATGCACAGAAGAAACTTAAAATCTACCAAACATCACCTCCCCCACCATAAAACACAGTATCTCCTAGTCGTGCACTCCCGTCTGGAGCTAAGCTAACTAGTTAATGCCAGTCATAGCAACAACTCAGCCACTTGCCAGGCTTGCACGTCATATACTGTGTCGCCAGTTTGCTTCAACTTTCACCACGCCCACTAATATACTATTTGTATAGGGGGAAGGGGGGAGGGTGTCATTGGGCCGGCAACTAATTAATATGTTGAAGTAGTATTAATTACGCTGCTGTCCGCACTGGTTTGAGGGTGTTCAATCAACACAAGTGACAAGTGACTCTGGGCACGCACGCACACACACACACACACACACACATACGCACGCACACAGAAGTAGACAGTTGAAATATAATAATAAACAACTAGTTAATGCCTGCACACATCTAATTGCCAATTAACTCGATGCGCCTATCGTTTTATAACAAATGACTATTCAAACAATAAGCCCAATTTAACCAGCCGACGAGCAGCGCCCCAAACCCATCGCAGCTGCCCAGCGCCACCGCCCATTGGCTAAGACGAGCGCAGCTGCTGCGGTCGGTTGACCAGGCAAACCAAACAGACAGCGGGAGGGAGAGTGGGAGAGATAGAGTGTAGTTAAGCACAGCTCGCTGTCCATCTCCCTTCCTCTCACACTCTCTCTGTCCATTGTGCATGATTGTAATGCAAATGTGAATTGGCAACTGTACGCTGCATACCACAAGAGTGGCGGGACGTGTCGGGGGCGGGTAGCAAATGTCGTAAATTGTGCAAAGTTGAGACTGTCAACTGTTGACACTTTATGTGACAAAATAGCAGCATTTATGTTCACTAAAACTAATGTTTGTATGTCGTAACTGCCATCTCTATCACTCTCTCTCTCTCCCTCGCTTTGTCTCTATGTCTGTCTGCTTCACATAATGCATGTAATTGCTGCTGCACGCAACCTGACTTTGAGTGACACAGCTTAAAGTAATGACTGCGCCATAGCAATGTCTGGCCAAATGGCCAATCGATTAAGCAACAATCGATATAGTTGCCATAACAATTTGGCCACAGCATGTAAAGCCAGCAAAAGCTGGCTCAATTGTCTTTAAATGTGCAAAGCAATTAAGCATCATGAACTTAAACCAATCAAATTACTTGATTGATGCTGCTTAAGGCCTGCTAGAGTGAGCTGACCGTGATTGGTCTAGCAACAGTTGGGAGCATCTAGTCATACAGCTATATCAATGGCGGCTTAACTGTGGCTGGTGATCTAATAGAAATGCCATTAAATATTAAGATATTATGAGTAATATACATTTCGACAAGGCATCAATTTGATTTTTACAACGAATTGCCTTTGTGTTGCCTTCCAGCATATGAACGATATTTTCAAATGAACTTCTCCGCGTCCAATGATATGCGTAGCGATCCTCTCTAAGTAGCCATCTCACTCTCACTCAGCAGTACGCTGTACTATATTTAGCAATAGCTATGTTTGTCTCTCTTGCTCAAGCGGAGCGCATGGTCAGCTGTCTTTGCTGCAGCAGCTGTGCCTATGTTGAGCAATAGCTATATTTGTCTCCCTCTCTCTCGCAGGCCTGTGAGTGATGAGCAGCGTGTGAGTAAGACGCAAACTCAGTCGGATAGCATTCTGACAGCTCTCAGCTTTACATGCATACAACAGCCAATCAGCACTAAATTTCACATAATTGTGAGGGAGATTATTCTACAGCATTTTCTATTCGCACAATATCACGTCATGTATAGTCTATAATCACTGTAGCATAATCATTGGATTTTCAATACTTTATAAATATAAATTCGAGTAATTATAAAGCGCGCCCACAGCTTCACCGTATGAATAAATGCGCGAACGTTAATGAATTGCGCTGTGTATTTGATAGCCGCCGCCCGATCATAATTGTTGGGTCGCTCCGGTCGCTGTTGCCATATGAATTCATAATTTTGCGAGCTGTTTTTCTTTTTATTTTGCACATGTTTTTCCTGCTGTATTATTTTACTTTATTATTATTGTTGCTGTTGTTTTTTTCCTGCTCTTTTTTTGGCATTTTGGCTGCTGGCATTAAAACAATTAAATATGGATGAGGGCACGTCGCTGAAATATGTTTCACTAAGTGTCGAAAAACTTTGGCATATCAAATTACGCGCCGCTCCAACAAATAGAGAGCACGAAAATTGCACACCCGAAAAATTATTTACCCAAGGGAACCTTTTTTTCACCTGTGTGTGTGTGTGTGTGTGTGTGTGTGTGTGTGTGTGTGTGTGTGTGTGTGTGTGTGTGTGTGTGTGTGTGTGCTTATGGATGCATGTCAGATTGTCAGCCGCATATGATACTGGCCACGCCCACCGCGCAAAATGGCCAACAACCATAAATTATACAAATAAACAAAAGCACTTTATACAACCGCCACGCCCACACCCACCCAACCCAGCCCAGCTCATCAGCATCTTTGGTTTTTACAATTGAAATGGCCAGCAGCATAAAAATAACATATTTATATTTCCTTTTTTAATATTTCCGAGCTATTTCTACCCTGTTAATTACAGAAGTGACCGAATCGGCAATGTTAATGAATGAGAAGAGCCTGCATAATGTTAACAATATAATGTTAACAATATAATGTTAACTACATAATGTTAACTACAGAATGTTAACTACAGAATGTTAACTACTCAATGTTAACTACATAATGTTAACTACAGAATGTTAACTACTCAATGTTAACTACATAATGTTGACTACATAATGTTAACTACAGAATGTTAACTAATAAATGTGAACTACAGGAGGTTAACTACTCAATGTTAACTACATATTGTTAACTACATAATGTTGACTACATAATGTTAACTACAGAATGTTACTCAATGTCAACAGCATAATGTTAACTCCTTAATGTTAACTACATAATGTTAACAATATAACGTTAACAACAGAATGTAGCTAATGTTAATAGAAATGTTAATGTTAAAGTTGGATTTTCTTGCTTACCAAAACTTTAAAGAGTATTCCATAGTCTATATAGACTTTGCTTGCACATGCATACACATGTTTGTATATCTCGCATATGAATCTGTTTTATATGTTCCATGCGTCTGTCTCTCTGAAGCGCTTATTAACGAGACTTTTGCTCGACTTGTAAACCAATTTTGTGCACAATTCATGCCATTTTCAGCTCCGCTGGCTGCTGCTGCTATTGTTGTTGTTGTTGCCATTAACAGTGGTCACTTGTGTTGTACGTTTGCTCGCAAAAACAACAAGAGCAGCAGAAAAAAAATACATTTTTAGCATGAAATAAAGCAAAAAGTTAATATCATTAATTAATTGCATGCCAAGCGCATAAACGCTTAAAAGGCCATTCACTTATTTATGCCACATTCCATTTTTTTTTCTCCTTCTCATTTTTCATTTTTCACTCTGCCCTGACGGGTTAAAATAGTCTGCAACAGAGTTATAATAACTCTTAATGCATATTCAGCTTACGCCATTTTTAATGCCTTTTTAAGCACTTGTGAGTGAAAGAGAAAGGCCGATCAACTATCAAAAAGCAGCTGCTGTCTGCATTGCTCTAGCAGTTGCCAGTTGCCAGTCTGTTTTTCTCGCACACATGCAAATGCGCAACTTCCAATCGGAGAGCAGTAAATGAAGTTAGTCTTGATCGCGGCGGGTAAGAGTAGAGCAGTCATAGCTATGTAGTTACTCTGCTTGTCTCGCTCACCCAGATTGACATATGTGCAATTTCCAATGGGCAAGCGAAGCTTTGATCAATTCGTGTCAGAGTAGAGCAGACATACTTACGCTGTATTTTAAATGTAATTGATATTAAGGTACACACTCTGCTTATCTCGCTCACACACATTTACATATGTAAGTTCCAACTTCCAATGGGCAAGCAGTACACGAACTTTGTCGTGATCGCGGTTGGTCAGCGCAGAGCTGCCCTAACTGGCCGCATTTTCTGCATATTTTCCGTTGAGGTGGATAGAAAATATTTAATTAAAAATTTCTAATTTTAATATGCAACAAAAATATGCCAAGTCAATTCCTTGAATCGCCACCCGATGAGCTTTTATGGCAACTGTAGCTAGTTGGCTACAGCTTCCACTCTATCTCTCTCCCACTCCCACTCCCTCTCTGTTTTTCTCTTTTTCTCTGCTTGCTCGTATTAAACGTTGACCGCAGCATCTGTAAGTATGTGTGTGTGTGTGTGTGCGGTCGTGTGGTTTGTTTACCGTTCTAATTAATTGTTGAGTTGCTTTCACCCATCCTGCCCCTGCCCCAGTGCATGTGTGTGTGTGTGTCTGGCAGCTGCTCATTTAAAATTGCATTTGACGCTGTACAAAATGCGGGCAAATTACAAAATATTTATCGCCAATGCGAACACGTCCGACGCAATCAGCTGACCCCTTGCCGACCAGCACGTCGGGCCTCTATTGAATTTAGCATATATTAGTTTTATCCAATGCCACAAAACAAGCCTCGCCCTGCCCCGTCTCCTCCTCGCACAGTTGTCTTTTGCCATTGGCCTCTGTGCATTTCCAGTTCCAGTTCCAAAAACAATCATTTCTGTCAGCAAGCATTCCACTCGCCCGCCTGCCTGCCTGCCTGCCCTCTTCCCATTCGCCCAGCGCTTGTGCTCACTACTTCGTTCTCGCTCTAACGCCCGCTTCGCGCTGCATTTGCATTTGCGTTTCGTTTCGCTTCGCCATTTCAAAGTTTGCTTTTTTGCCCCTTTTTTTTATTTTGACAAATTTGCTCAACAATTTGAACTGCTAACTATGGAAATTTACAGTGCGAGCACACAGGCTGTGTGTGGGTGTGTGTGAAAGCTTTTAATTTAGTGCATAATTGCGTAATCCTTTTATTTTTTTTTGGGATATTTTTTTAGTGTGGCTAGAAATAAATTCAATTAAATCCAATTAAAATAAATAAATAAGCCAGTTTCGTGGCGGCGTTAAATTAAATTTTGGCACAGCATCAAACGGAAACTGTGAAATGGAACAAGTTCGAATGTGGCGCAAATTATTTCTGAATTCGGTTTTGTATCATTGCACAATCTCTATTGCCGGCCCTCTCCCACCTCCGGCAGTTGCCTATGTGTTTACCGCCAGATAGATAGCTATGTGCATCTCACTCCCTCGCCTAGTCAATTCCCTTTGTGCGCGCTCTTTGGGGTATTTAATTAGTTGTTTTGCTCTTGCATTCCTTTTTGTGTTGCGGCTTTTTTTTTTGTTTTATGCCCAGCATGAGAACGATTTACACAATGCAATCAAAATCAACATTCGGTAATAAAAATGGCGATTGTAATGACAACAATGTTGAGCAATGCATTGTTAGATAAGATTATTGATTATATATTATTATAAAAATTAAAAAAAAATTAAAATAATTATAGAAAATGAATTTAATGACAATAAACATGATGAGTACATTGTATTGCATTAACAAATTAAAAAACAATTAAAATAACAGTAAAAGTGCTGATATTAATAATAAATTCATTTAAATAAATAAAATTTAAATAAATCAATAATATAAATAATTTAAAAAAAAATACTTAATCCTGACTACTCAGCCCATGATCATCTTATTTAAACTCGAAATTTGTTTCAACATTAATTAAAGCACTTTCATTATGTCTAAAGGCATTTGATATCAAAGCTCGCCCAGCATGGCCAATGTCAATGCACTTAAACGCTTGCCAACAACACTTCTGTCAGTGTTTTGCACAGTGTACGACAAACGTGCATTCAGAGGCATTCAGAAAACACTGTAGCAATCAGATCCGCATACATATGTTTGCATGTATGCAGTTGTCTCTCTCTCTCTCTCTCTCTCTCTTTGTGTGTGTGTGCACCTTACACAAGCGAAATAGGTCCGTAGCATAAACAAAGGCGCTATTTTTAAATAAAGCGATGCCGACACAAACACACACACACACACACACACAGCCATTCACTGGCACAACACACACGCACACTCGCATAAATACACTTAGTTTCATTCAATTAACGTTGGCCAGAAAACGAGCTGCCGCGGAATGGGAGCGCACGAGTGTGAGTGAGAGTGAATAAGCCTGCGGTTGGGCATGGCTTGCTGAGAGCACACTCTGACTCTGTTGCACTGCTCGTCTAGAGTCGCGCTCGCTTGCTCGCTCACTCTACTCATACTCTCCACACCCCGCTCACTCTACACACTCAGCTCACTCGCTTCACACTCTCCAGTCTGCGCTCACTCTTCACACTCTGCTCACTCTCCACACTCTGCTCGCTCGCTTGATCCATCTCTCTTGCGCTGCTTACTGCATCTGCGGCTTGGTTTGTTTGTGTGGTGCAGCTCTGCCGCCGCTGTTGTTGCTGTGTTTGCTGCTGTCGTGGTTTCTGCCGTTATTCAGCTTTGCATACGCTGCGTGCCGTTTTTTTTTTTTTTTTAACCGTTCGCTTTTTATTCTGTCACTGCTCCACTTTGCGTGTTTTTGTTTTTGTGCTCGCTCCTCGCTCGTGCAGCTGTGCTGTTTGCATAGACAATTGTAAAACAAAGCCAGCAGAAGCACGTGAGCTTAAAGAGCCCGACGCAGCGGCAGCGGCAACGGCAGCGCTGTCGATGTATGTGTTTTAGCACAGTAAGCGCTTTGATTGTTTATTTGCGTCAGCTCGCACAATACTAATTTCTCTATTCTGTCTCTCCCCATACATGTATAGTTGTCCCACTCCCGCACCCGAGTGTCTGGTTATCTTTTGCTGTTGCCTTTGATTTGCATAGTGGCCGCAGTGGTCGCTGCCGCAGACTCTTAAATACACATGCAAAGTTCTTATGTGTGTGTGTGTGTGTGTGTTTCGCGAATTAAATCGCCGGCCATTTATCAGCTGCCAATTGGCTTTAAAGCTGCAGCGCTCAACTTTTCCAATAAGCAACTTTTATCGCCAGCTTGCGTTGCCATATCAGCTGCACACACACACACACACACACACGTACATTGGGCCAAATGTAAGGGGCACGGGCACACACAGGTACGCACGCTGTGAACTCGACCGAGTCAAGGTGAAGGCAAATGTCAGCAGCCCACACACAACGGAAGTGTGCAAGCAGCAGCCGCTGCCGCCGCTGCCGTCGTCCGCCTCGTTTCGCTTTTAATTTCCTTTGAAGAAAACTTATCACCCAGCACGAAATGCCAAAGAAATAGCAATAAAAGAGGAAAAAAAATATATATATATATATATATATATAAAACGAAATGCCACCGGAACTTAAAACCTAGTCCTGCTGCAGAGCGAGAGAATAACTTTTGCTTTTGAAGCAGCAGCAGCAGCGACAGCAGCAGCAGCAACGACAGCGGCACAGGCAATGTCAATGGCAACAACGTCGCTGTCGACGTCGACGCAGCTGCGACTCTCTCTTTGTGTATGTGTGTGTGTGTGCTCTCTCGTTGAGTTTGTGATTTAAAAAGTGCATTTGATACCCGTGGCAATGGCAATGAATTCTGCCTTAGCCAAAGCTTATGCGCTCTGCCTGTCTGTGTTTGTATGCTTTATAGTACTAGCCACCCTCCCTCCCCCCTCCCTTCGTCACTTTGCTGCTTATGTAGCGCTGTCACTTGCACGTGGCCAGCGGGCGTGCGCTGCGAGCTTTTGTTCTCGTCTCACATTTTTTTTTTTGTTGCTGCACTGCTCGCTGGCCGCTTGTCCGGCGGCAAGGCCAACGTGGCTAACGTGACTGGACCAGCTCACCCGCTCAGCTGGCAATCGGATTCGTTTGGCTCATTAACGGGCTGCAGCAAATCCTCCCATAAGTGCTTTAAAACGAATCGTGTTTCAAAATATTAAACAATAATCGTATATCGCTCTGAAAGAGACGATTTGCCAATGTTTTATGCATTTCATTCACAGAGATTTAAGCTCGATGATTAAAAAATATCAAATGAAAAAATTGTGTCTATGTGCGAGGTGTGCTTGAAAAGTATTGCGAATGTTGAATGTGCGTGGGTTATTTATGATATTCGATTTACGATATTCGCTTCACGATATTCAATTTACGATATTCGATTTGAAAAGTATTGTGACTGTTGAATGGTTGTGGGATATGTACATATATTTGATTTACGATATTCGATTTGCTACATTCGCTTTACGATATTCAATTTACGATATTCGATTTACGATATTCGATTTGAAAAGTATTATGAATGCTGAATGTTTGTGGGATATGTATGTATATTTGATTTACGATATTCGATTTACGATATTCGATTTACGATATTCAATTTACGATATTCGATTTGAAAAGTATTGTGACTGTTGAATGTTTGTGGGATATGTACATATATTTGATTTACGATATTCGATTTGAAAAGTATTGTGACTGTTGAATGTTTATGGGACATGTACATATATTTGATTTACGATATTCGATTTGCTACATTCGATTTACTATATTCAATTTACCTTATTCGACTTACGATATTCTCATTTTTTCAATTTACGATATTCAATTTACGATATTCGATTTACGATATTCGATTTGAAAAGTATTATGAATGTTGAATGTTTGTGAGATATGTATGTATATTTGATTTACGATATTCGATTTACGATATTCGCTTTACGATATTCGTTTTACGATATTCGATTTTTCTACTTTAAAGAGCACAGAATAGATTTTCATAAATAGACCAAATATTTTTTTGAAGTCCATAAATTTCGCCAAACTTCTGTGGCCCAACTCGTTGATATGGCTTTTCTGCTCAGCTATTAGGCTTGTGTGTAAAAGTCATCGGCTCATCGAACATTTTAAATAATTCATAACGACTTTAGTGCCGCTGGAAAAGGAGCAAAACAACGAGCAGCAAACAACAAACAACAAATAAACGCGAACGCATCAATGAAATCGCGTAATTCCGCGGGCGTCCGTCAACAGTAAATAAATTGAACAAACAAATGTCGCGCATGAATTAATTCAGCTAGTCGAGTATTCATTGCGCTCGTTAATTGAGTGAGGCGAATGCGGATATGAAAAGAGTTACCGGCGATTGACGATTGACGTTGATTGATGATCAGGCGAAGAAGGTCGAGTACTAGAAGCGAGTGATAAGCTACTCAAATGAATAATAAATTATGAATTCTAATAGATATAGAGAGTTGTATGTAGAGATTGATTAACTGATTGATGACGAAATGATTGATGATGAAGAAATATATATGCATTTACATATATATAATATAATTTTGGGTGCACTTACATAGAGCTGTATGTGAAGATTGATTGGCAGACTGATGTTTGATGATTGATTGATAAAAGAATTGATTGACTGATTGATTGATTATTGATGGAAAATATATATAGATATATAAAATGCATAATTTGATATACACTTATTAAGCGATTTAGGTGGAGATTGATTGATTGAAAGATAATTGATGATTGATTGATAAAGGAATTGATTGACTGATTGATTAATGATGAAAAATTATAAGACGCTTTAGGTGGAGATTGATTGATTGAAAAATGATTGATGATTGATTGATGACTAATTGATAAAAGAAACTTTTTTAGTATTCCAATCAATTTAACACATATTTTTAAAAATACTTAAAGATTGTTGTAGAGGGGAATGATTGATTGATGATTGATTGATGATTGATTGATGATTGATTTATGATTGATTGTTGATTGATTGATGATTGATTGATGATTGATTGATGATTGATTGATGATTGATTGATGATTGATTGATGATTGATTGATGATTGATTGATGATTGATGAGAGGCTGCTGTGATTGAGCTGCCTTGTCAAGCGTAAATAAAACTAAAAACGAATCCATATATGTCAAATTTAAGCTGATGATTGACTTACTGACTGACTGATTGACGATGTACCAAATAGTCCAAGCGCCTAGAGCTACAAGTTGAATAACTTAAGCTTGATCAGAATAATGCAAAACAATAATCGAAAAATGTGCGGATTGACTGATTGAAGATGAAGAGGTCTTCAGTGATTGACTAAGTAAATGAATACTCTTCGATTGCGAATCAATCAAACCAAAACCCAATCTGATTATCGTATTTCATGGGTTTTTAGTATTTGAGAACAATTTGATGGGCTGGAGCCCATTGCAGCGAGCAAACAAATCGAATGAGAATTGCTTAGCTGACAATTTTTGCAATTATGACTAAATGCTCCACATTCAACAATAAAGCAAATACTTATAGCACACACTGTAACTCTGTCTTTGTGTGTGTGTGTGTGAATGAGCAATGTGACTGGCAAAAAGGCAAACAAATTTTACGTTGATTATAATGTGTGGATGATTTATGAGATGAATGGCAGGGGGGAGGGAGGGGGGGAGAAGAGAATGAGACCTATGTTTGATGACGAATACAACATGTAATTCGCATATACATGACAAATGACTTGCCATTTATGGAGGTTGACAACAACAACAACAACAAGCAATTGTGACAACGTTGACACAAATAAAAAGAGCCAAATGTATCGATAATCATTGTAAAATCAGAGTCGAAACTCATGAGAGAACAACTATTAAGCCTAGGGGAGAGCAGAGAGAGAGAGGCAGAGGGGAGAGAGCTGTATTTGTATAATGTTGTAATGACAATTTGCAATGATTATTTTCATGTTGCAACTGTCTCTGCTGCCTCTGCTGTTGCATGCAACGTCGCTCGACCCAAATACTTAAATTGTGTGCGCAGCAAAGGATATCAAATATCCTTAAGTCTTGAGTGAGTGAGAGACTTGATAGACTGGCAGATACACTAAGAAAGAAAGTAAAACTATAGAAAGTATTATAGATGAGGTGGAGTTGGCCAACTTGGAGCTTAGCTTGAAGTTTGAAGTCTCTTTTGGAGCTTAAGCGGGAGTTTAGCTTGGAGTTTAGCTTGGAGTTTAGCTTGAGGCTTAAGCTTGAAGCTTCACTTATAGCTTTATGCTTAACTGAAGTATATTATATATCTTTTGCGCCTATGGTAACTAGAATATAGTATAGGAGACTATATACCCCGCACTGTGTATATATGCAAGCTAGATTTATAAGAATTTCACAGCTGAACTCAAGTCTACAATTGCCAGGATTAGCCAGTAAGCGTGAACGGAAGTAACCGACTGGCAGATACCGACTCTCAGACTGGACTAGATAGCCAAGCTTTCAACTACTTCTTCTTCTTCTTATAGATGAACTTCGCTGCTCATGCTGTTCATGTATATATATGCTCCATAATGTCTGCCAAGCTTCTCTCTGTTAGACATCCGTTCACAACTCTCAAATTTGCATCTTCAAAGGAGTGAAAATAGGGAATATATGAGTAAGGAAGGAATATGTGTATATATATAAGACATACCCCATAGCTTCTTCAATATCTTTAAGCTCTCTGCACCCACCCTATACGTAGCTCTCATATAGGAACTGCAATAATTTACAGCCTTAGCTTAGCTTCATCCTTTCATAGCAGATCGAGTCTAGAGTATCGAAGGAGCTTTTGTTTGCTTTGCTTAGTTCAACTTAAATTATAATTAGATTTAGTTGAGAGATAACAAAACCAAACTGTGGACACACGTAAATTTAACGAGCAGAGAGAGAGAGGGAGAGAGAGAGGGAGAGAGGGAGTCACACACTTTGCTTTGATTGTGAGTTGCACATTTCAGGATTCACCTCATCCAAATGCCAATTTGCTTTGCTATTGCGGTCGTAAGGGTATGTGAGCGAGTGTGTGTGTGTGTGTGTTTCTGCTTGGGACTGGGAAACCTTTTTACAATTTATAACAGATCTTGTACAATTTCCTACTCATGCTTTGGGGGCCACGCACACTTCAGCCTTTAAACAGCAACGTTGTTGTTGTTCTGGTTGTTGTTGTTGTTGGCATTGTTGTTGCTTTGTGCTGGGTTTGATTTCCTGTTTTTGGGCGAGCGCTTTTAGTTTGCCATTTAACAAACCGCAAGCACACATTCGTCACCTAAACTGAGGATTTGGCTAACGGGCAGCGGGCAGAGGGACGGACAGAGCGTTGGCATTTGCCTGCTTGTCGATTTCTGTTGTTGCCACTTACAAATTGGCTTCTGGCCACAAAATGCCCTCGTTTGGTCACTGGCAGCCGCAGCAGCAGCAGCAGCAGTATCTAAAAGCCAAAAGGTCAAACAGCAGAGAGAAAGAAAGAAAGAAAGAAAGCGAGCAAATTTCGAGTCCAGAGAACGCTGCAATTTGGTCAGCAAACAAACTTTGAATGCCCGGCACGAAGGGCACATCAATGCGAGGAATTCATTTTTTAATTTATATGTTAATCTTGGCGCGGGGCAGATGATCCAAGATGAAGATGAGGTCTCGGCTTGATTATGTGAATGTCATGTAGAGAGTCAAGAAGGCCTTGGGCCAAATGAATCGAAGGCCAACGCGAACGCCAACGTCAACGCCAACGCCTCGCGAATGCAATTTAGCCAGCTCATTGTCTATTTTGATTTCCGTTCTTTAATGAGCAACAACAACAGCAGCAACATCTCTGTCTGTGACAGGCGCTGTGCGCGCGCCCATCAATGCGCCTAACGGTGCGTATACATAACTGAATGATAATCACTGAATTCGAAATGTATTGATTCAGCCGGCAAATATTATATTTGAGCTCGAGCATTCAATATAAAAAATAAAGCTTCCTTCTCTTTAGATACTCTCTCTCTCTCTCTCTCGTGAAAGGCGGGCATATTGGCTGCCCATGGAATGGCCTCTGACCACTCTCAGCCTGCCTTAAGTATGCTGCAGTCAGTAACAGCCGACTCTCCTCTCTCTCTCTCTCTGTCTCTCTTGGTCAGTCTTGGCTAATACCATTAGCAATGTAATTCAGTAATTTGCTTGAGCTTGTTTATTTCTTTCATGGCTTTTTATGTGCTTAACAAATAATATTGGAGCCAGGCAAGCGGCAAATTGTGCGCAATACTTGACAATTCAATAGGTGAGGCCAGCAAATAGAGCGCAAATTGTAATAAATAACAGCACTGCAAATATGTATATAGATATATGTATATATATAAACTCCTGATCAGCCAGCCAGCAAAATTAAAGCAGCTAAGGCAGCAAGCGAACCGCTATTTAACTACTTTTTATATAGCAAGACAAGTTTATGCATGCCACGCGCCTTTCTATGTGCTTCTCATATATTCAAGTTCGAGCCAAAGCTGTGTCTTTTCCATACAAATGCAAGCTGACCCAGCCAGAGTGATACAACTTTCGATAACTATATTTCAGCCATGGCTTGAGTTATCAATGTGAATTGAATACTCAAATATTAAGTAATATTTGCCATTTCATTAAAAAGTATGCAGAGTTTATTGAACTTGTAGACGTATTTTTAAAAATTAACTTTTGCCTGCGCCGAATGCGGCCAGAGCAATATTCGGCTCACTCAATACAGCTTTAGCTGTAAGACTTAACTAAAATGAGTACTAAATATAACTAAAATAGTTGTTCTTTAATAGCATTTTCTATTGCTATGGCTCTTGAGCAGTCAGCCAGCTGGAGAGGCTGGAGAGAAAGCCGTTCAAAGCCTATTTCAGCTATAATTTATTGAAGCGAGCTATTAGATTTTGCTAAATGAACTCACTGCCGTTCTCCTACACCCTCTCTCCCCCCTCTCTCTCTCTCTGCCAGAGGCTGTAGCCTTGAGCCTGCAGCTTAATCAAGCTTGACTCGCATTATTTAAATAAATGTCAAGCAAAGATGAAATTGAAATTGGAATTGAAATTGCTCAAAAGGCTGTGAAAATTGCAGTTTTGCGCTTTCGTTTGAGCCACAAAGTGTTTGCGGTTAACCGTTCAGCATTAAGCAAGATGCACAGCTCAAAGCTGGCTCCCCTCTCTCCCTCTCTCTCTCTCTAAATGTTTGTTAAATGCCAATTGAGAAGGTTGAAATTTCATTTGCGTGCCATTAGCGTCGAGTGCGTGGCAGAGGCCAGCACATAATTTCTATTGATTCCACTCAAGTTGATAGCAATTTGTCCACCTTTAGTCAATGCTCGCAGGCAGCTCTCTCTCTCTCTCTCTCTCTCTCTGTGCCTTGTGTCATATGTCACATGGGAAACTTTTCACATCATTTTCAATTGCCATTTTCATAGATTTCCAATTGAATTCTCTCTCTCTCTTTCGATTTGTTCTCTTTGCAGGACGAAAAGAATCAGCTGCTCATCACGAACATTTGGCTCAAATTGGTAAGTTCGAAAGTCTTTTAAACTTGAAGTATTAAACAATATGGCCCAAAGAGGCATTAGTCAAACTCAGGCGCTATCTCCGTCTCGCTTCAGCGCACATATGAGCCGGGGCCGAGAGATTTGTTGCCATTCGAGCCATAAATTTGCCTCGGCCTAAGGCCTCAGTGCAACAAATGAAATTGCCGCAATTTGTCAAAAGCCAGCAACAAAAAAAAAGAAAATATGTATATATACACTGAGCGAAAAAAAAGTGGCACTTGCTAAATTAGATGCGGCAGGCTGAGAGGGCTAAAGAAAAATCACTTAATAGCTTCAGATGCGTAAATTGCGTAAATGCCGCAAATGCCGTCAGCCTTAGCATTCGTTTTCCCACTCGCTTTTCTATTTTCCATTCGCATTTGCATTCGCAAAGCCGCTGCCGCAGCCGCAGCCGCTGCCGTTCGCTGAGCCCACAGAAATCCTTTCAATGCCGCGTCTTCGACCTGAGAATGGCGGCGGCAGAGGCGAGGCTGCGGCCTGTGGCAAAAGCAGTTGCAACAAATCAAAGGCCACTTGCCACTTAATTGGCAAATCATGCGGCAACATAATTAGCCAGCAAAGTGCTGCCATCACACACATACATATACATACATACACATATAGGTATATTAAAATCCATTCTAAATCGATAATAAACTCAATTCGCCTCTAATTCACTTGGCAAAAATATTTTACGCATATTTGCAATAATTGCGATTGCCCAAAACTCAAATGTTTATTAAAATCACCTCAAATTTTGGGCAACTGTAAATGAAGATGGGGGGGGGAGATTTCTCTGATATAAATTGATTAATATTTAATTGAAATGGGTGAAAAACTTAATTAAATACATATTTATGTAAATATGTCAAAAATTGTATTAAATATTAAATTTAATAAAATATTAAAATTAATTAAGTGTAAAATTTTATAAAATTGATAATGAAATAAATATTAAATTTGATTATATATTAAATTTAATTTAATACTAAATTAAAATTTAAATTAATTTAAGTGTAAAATTTAATAAAAATGCATAATTAAATAAATATTAATGATTTTACTATTAGTTTGAATTATTTATTAAATTAATTAAATAAAACTGTTTAAGTATTAAATTTAATTTAATGCTAAATTTAATTATTTGTAAAAATTGAATCAAATATTGAGTTAAATTAGTATTCATAAAAAATTAATTAATATTAATTAATAAAAAAAAATATATATATATATATATATATATATATATATATAAATATATATATATATATATATATATATATATATATATATATATATATATAGTAAATATATATATATTTTTTTTTAATTTTTATTTTAGTTTTAATTAAATATTAAATTAAATTTTTTATGAAATTTAATTATGAATTTAATTAGGTTTAAAATATAATAAAATTTATAATGATATAAATTTGTTTAATTATCAAATTTAATTTAATACTTAATTAAGTTACTTGTTAATTTTAACAAAATTCATAATTAAATAAATATAATATTTTAAGATTTTAGTTATAATTAAATATTTAATTAAATCAACTATTGAATTAAATTTATATTAATTTCTTTTACTATTAATCTTAATAATATATTAAATTAAATTATCTATCGAATTTGATTGAATGATAATTAAAAAAAATATTAAATTCGTTTAAGTATTACGTCGAATTAAAAATTACAATTTGGCTAATTAACAGTTTAAATTAGGTGTCAAAATAAAATAAATAAATATGTTAATCAATATTTAATTTAATTAAGTATTAAACCTAATTATTTATCAAATTTAACTAGGTGTCAAATTTGATTATATATTCAATTTAATTTAGTATTTAATTGAAGGACAATAACAACTTGATGACATTGGCCATAAATATATGTGTTTATATATGCACATATATAGCATCAAATTGATTAGTTTCATCCAACCAAGCGCGTCGAGTACACTTCCAGTTATAGCCATAATTAGATAATATATATTTAGTACATATATATATATATAACAGATATATTTATATATATTTGAATCTGGTTGGCAACACTTTCTGTGCAGACAGCACTTAAGCTCAGCCATCAAATTAATTATAGTGCTTTCGGAGGCAATTGGTGTGTCGCTGCTGCCACGTGTCCGTCCGGCCGAGGCGAGGCGAGGGCAATCAGAGCGTTTACGGCGTTTACGTATGTTTGAATGATTAATATTTGTAATTATGCGATAGGTAAATGGATGGCAATTGCTTGTCGTATTGATTAATCGCGGCGATCAAATGCAAACACGACAATTTCTACACATTAGCAATGGGCAGCAAATCGATGCGCTAATCGCCTTAAGCGTCACAAAAGCAACAAATTTAATTACGATAACGGTCTGTCCGTGAAAGAGTATACACACACACACACACACACAGCACACACTCTCTCGCACACACACGCAGCCCAGCCATAAATGCGCACTTAACGATGATTGATGATTAACTCACCTTCTGCATATGGCCGATCAATGGGACGAGATGTATCTGTGTGGGTATTAGAAATCTCTGTGAGTGTGTGTGTGTGTGTGTTTATGTTTGTGTTTGTGTCTCTGTGGTCACAGCTAATTGATATTATGGTTGATTAAAAACTCACGGCATAAGCTCAAGCTTTGAATAACGCGATTTGATGCGCTGCTAAATGTACTTTGGATAGTTCAATTAGAATTCTCAAACTTCAATTAAGTGTGGAAAGTTTTTCGCATTAATTAATAGTTGTTCTACATGGATTAAACTATGCTCATTAGGTCCATAACTCAGCTCACTTGTGTCTTAAATTGATTAATCAGCCACTTATATTGTCAGGCTGTCAGTTTGTCTGTCTACCAAGCAGCCAATCAATCAATCTGCTCATCAATCAGTGTCTTTGTCAGTCTGAATGCCAATCAATCGTTTGGTTATTCAATCAATCAAACACTCTCTTACACATCAATCATTTAGTTAGACTGTCAGTCAATCAGTATCATTGGCAGTGCGCATCAATCAGTGTCTTTGTCAGTCTGAATGCCAATCAATCATTTGGTTATTCAATCAATCAAACACTCTCTTACACATCAATCATTTAGTTAGACTGTCAGTCAGTCAGTCAGAGACCTGAGGTCTCTCAATCAGCCAATCAATCATTTATTTTTTCAATCAATCAATCACTTTGACTACTAGTCAATCAATAGAGCTCTCTCAATCAGTCAGTCAATCAATCAGTCACTTTATTGCTCATCAATCACTAAATTTGATCAGGCAATCAGTCTGTCAGTTGATTGCTCAATCATCCAGCCCATCGGTCAATCATTCACTGCATCAATCAAATCAGTCAGCCTATCTATAAGTCAATCAAACATACTACCTATTGGTCTATACGCCTGCCAGTCATTCAATCATTCATTTAGTCAGTAACCCTGTCAATCATTAAACCTTAATTCAATCTCCATCAATCATTGGATCAGTCAGTCTATCTTTATTATCTACTATTTCTGTCAGCCAGCTCTATCTGCTAGGCACTCAATCACAACATGCTGTCTGTCAATCATTTAATCAATCATTTCACTAACCCAATCAATCAATCATTTAATCTTTCCCACAGTCTTTGTCGAGCATTTCATGCAGTTAGTCTACCTTACTCAGAGTTACTCAATCATTCAATCAGTCATATACAAAACTCTCTCTACAGATTTACATAATTCCCACCTTTTTATTATCGCATTATGATTTCCAATTTAAATCTCTTTAAACACACAAAAAAAACGAAAACTTTTCAAAAATCCATTTGGTTAACGCAAACAGTTTGTAAAATCGTAAAATCGTTCCATTTCGGTTCGTATTTGCTTTATTTATTCCACAAATGGACTCTAATTAATTAAGTCGGACGTCAGAGACAGAAATCCTTTTGTTGCTTGGCATTATGACCCGCTCCCGCTCCCGCTCTCGCTCTCGCTCTCGCTCCGCCCACCCACTTCTAAAATAAACAAAGGGCCGCACATCAATTTACTATCTCAATGCATTAACATTTTCCTTTATTTTTCGCTTTTTTGTCTCTCTCACACTCTCACACTCTCTCTGTCTCTATTTCATAGGAATGGAACGATATGAATCTGCGTTGGAATTCCAGTGAATTCGGAGGTGTACGAGACTTGCGTATACCGCCCCATCGCTTATGGAAACCCGATGTCCTCATGTACAATAGGTGAGTGTGAAGAAAGTGTGAAAAGCTTTCGAGCTGTGAATGAAATTGATCAAGAGTATATACCTATAGCTACTTTGATTATCTCAATTAATGCAGAGTCTTTTAGAGCCCATAGTATACGCTATATATATAAAGCTTTCTATATATATTTGCTCCCTTTATCAACTTTTAGTTTCTTTAGTTTATCATCATAGCCTGCTAGATATATCCTAGTCGAGCACTCCCGTCCCGGGCATACTTACTCTTCGCTTCAATTTGCCAATCCAACTCCAAATGGATTTTTCCTCAATTTTTTTGTTCCTTCCTCAAATATTATTTGGACTTTGATTTAAGCCGCGAATCGAATCGAAGCCCTGATTTATGCGCAGGTATTATTTGGTGAATGGCTTTCGCTTACTTTGCGACTGATTAAAGCCCGAAAGGGTTCACCTAATAATATCAACGATAAGTGTTAACAGAAGACTTCGCAATTGCCAAAAAGAAGAAAGAAAAAAAAAAGAACAGAAATAATAATGACATCAATGAGGACAGGCCGTAAAAGTGATTGCGAGTCGATAAACAGGGAACGGGCTTAACGGGGCAGGTGATAGCGATGCGATGCGATGATGATGATGACGATGCCGTGTGTAGCTGCCACCTTGATAGACGGCAGCCAATTCAATTCCAGTTTTTACTCTGTTGTCTTTCGGCCTTCGGCTGCGGCTTCTTTCTTTTTTACGGCCCCATACGATGCTTTATAATTCTGCCATAAAATGAAAACCAGAAAGAGAGAAAAAAAAACACTCAAACTCCGAGCGATTATTGTTGTAGCCGTTGCCTATGTATTATTGTTGTTATCATTATTGGCTTTGTGGCTGAGGCTTTATTGCTTTATTCATATAATTTTATTTGCATTCGCAACTTTTGTTTCTCTCCCCCGCTCTCTCTCTCCCCCGCTCTCTCTCTCTCTCACACACTCTTTTGATAATAACGAAATTGTGTTTATTTTGGAAAAATCCTTTTCATGTTTATGAGCTGCCATTTGTTTGCCAATGTTTCGGCCCCTTTCGCCCCGACTCCACTCCTTTGCTGTTATCAATTTTATTGTGTAATAGCGCTATCCTTTTTGCTGGCCACGCTCAAGCCCCAATCTATACCAAATTGTGTGCGCCCTGCATACATATATGTTTATGTATATGTAAATATGCTCAAATTTGCTCAAAATTACGTGAGAATGCACTGAACGCAATTCGAAAGTGATAAATTAGAAAAGTCTTTACTTTTTTTATGGATGTGAATAATATTTCTTAAAAATAATTCTTTTTAAACTTTTAAAATAATATTGCCTGTTGACAAATTTATTAAATTATTATTAAGAAAATCAAAATTTTACTTGAAACAAATAAAGTTAAATAATAACAATTGGAGAGACAAACTGATGAAGTCTTTGATTCTTATACCCTGAACCCATTGAAAATGGGAAAAAAAGTGTATAATGTTTTTGTGAAAGTGTATGCAAGAGGCAGTAGGAGGCGTGGCAGACCCCATAAAGTATATATATATACTTGATTAGAGAAAGAAGCCGAGTCGATTTAGCCCTGGCCGTCTGTCCGTCTGTCCGTATAAGAGCTAGAGACTTGGAGGTTCGTGTAAGGCACGAAAGAATCGAGTTTGTTTCAAATAATCGATAACTGTCATAGTTCTAATGTTATCGATTAAATCCCGAAATCCTTATTTTTATAGCTAGAGTCTTCAAATTTTTATACACGGAATATTCTTTGATTCAAAATTTATATATTTTTATTTAAATTTAAAAATATTATAATTATAAAAGGAATTTGGCATTATTCGATTATTTTTCATATAAATATTTCCAACAACTGTCTAAACACACCTCGCTTAGCTACTCTCCTAAGCCTTGCCCACATTCAAAGAATTCTTTGCAGTGTGGTCCAGACTAGCTGAATTGATGAATTTTGCATATTTGTGTGCAGCGCTCAAAGTTGGCCAAAAATTCGCTTTAAAAGCCAAATATTTTTTGGTATTTTTTTGTTGTTGTTTATTTTTTACTTTTTCTTTTTTGCGCTGTGATCCGGTTAATAATCTATTGGCAGCTGGACGCGTAGCCTTTAAATTTGAGTTCAGTTTTTATGGCAAATAATAAAGCAAGGCAAAGGCAAAGGCTGAGGCAAAGGCTGCGGCTGAGGGCGTGGCCGTCGAGCAGCTGGCAGCGCAGTAAACGCACAAATTTTAATGCGTATTTGGGCAAGTTTTATGACAAAGTAAATGACTTGCTGGAACAATGGCCGAGCGGGCAGGCAGGCGCAGCAATTAAGAGGGGGCGACGCGACGCACTTAAAGGGGCGACACAATGCCGAAAACACACGCACACACACGCACACACACACACACACACATAGTAGCAGAAGTATTTTATGATAGCTACTTGCATGGGAGAAGAGCGACAGAGCGACGGAGCGAGCGAGCGAGCTGTGCGTCTCAAGATGGCTGAGATTTTGATGATGTGACTACAATAGATGGCACGCCGGCATAATGAATCATAATTTAACTGTTGACATGACCAGGCAAGCGAGACGGCAGCTCCACCAGAGGCGTAGGCGGCTGAGAAAAGGGCTGGGCGTTGACTGAAAATAATGACAGAGAGCGAAGCACAATTGAGATGTTTAGACAGAGACAGAGAGAGAGACAGAGAGAGACAGAGAGAGAGCGAGAGAGAGAGAGAGTGAGGTAGAGTGCTGATATACCCGCTTAGCCTCTGGACTGGGTATAATTAATAAATATTAAATAAGTTTTTGCCAGCGGTAAAAATTGAACCGTGCAAAATGAGCAGACGCCGCTCACGCGCCGCATTGCCTATAGATTAATCATTAATCAGTGCCAGGCCGACGCACACACACACACACACACACACACGCATATGTAGTGTAGAGTGGTGCGCAGCTGGCAGTGCAAAAATGATTTATGCTCGAAAGTATGCTACATAAATTTCCATATGCGGCGCGGCAATAATCCGACTGTAAAAAAGGGTCTTATTAAAAGCGTCAACGTGAGAGAGACGCCCACACCCACTCCTGCCCCTGCCCCTGCCCCACCCACCTACGGTATTTGTAGCCATGACTTATGCATTGCCTTTGCACTCTGCTTGCAGCGCCGACGAAGGCTTCGACGGCACATACGCCACCAATGTGGTTGTGCGGAACAATGGGAGCTGCCTGTACGTGCCGCCCGGCATCTTCAAGTCCACGTGCAAAATCGACATCACCTGGTTCCCCTTCGACGATCAGCGCTGCGAGATGAAGTTCGGCTCCTGGACCTACGACGGCTTTCAGGTGAGTTCAGCCAGCAGAGCAGAGCAGAGCAGACGAGCAGACTTACACCTGATTACACCTGTGCGGCCTGCCGTTGCCAGCATGTAATAAATATCCTGTCAGCCTTAGCCTGGCGCCGCCAATTAATACAAATCTCATGCATAAGTCAGCGCGCAACGCAAATATTGCAAATCAATTAATTTCGAACCGAGCGAGAGAGAGAGAGAGAGAGAGAGAGAGAGAGAGAGTAAGAGAGTGAGGAAGAGAGAGAGAGAGAGGGAGATTCATCATGAGAGCAAAAGTCATAAAGCGAGCTGAGATTAATGAATCAGAGAGAAAGAGAGAGATAGCGAGAGAATATGAGATAGAGAGAGAGAGAGAGAGAGAGAGAGAATGTAAGAGAGAGAAAGAGAGAGTAAGAGAGAGAGAGGGAAAGAGAAGAATGTGAGAGATAAAGAGAGAGAGAGAGATAATGTGAGATAGAGAGAGGGAGTGAGAGAGAGAATGTGAGAGAGAGAGAGAGAAAGAAAGAATAAGAGAGATAGAGAGAGAGAGAGAGAGGGAGAAAGGGAGAGAGAGAGAGAGAGAGAGAGAGAGAGAGAGAGAGAGAGAGGGAGTAAGGGAGAGAGAGAGAGAAAGAGAGAGAGAATGTGAGAGAGAGAGAGAGAATGTGAGATAGAGAGAGAGAGAGAGAGTGTGTGTGAGAGAGAGAATGAGAGAGAGAGAGAGAGAGAGAATGTGAGAGAGAGAGAGAGAGAGAGAGTGTGAGAGAGAGAGAGAGAGAGAGAGAGAGAGAGAGAGAGAAATGTGAGATAGAGAGAGAGAGAGAGAATGTGAGATAGAGAGAGAGAGAGAGTGTGTGAGAGAGAAAATGTGAGAGAGGAAGAGAGAGAGAGATAGAATGTGTGAGAGAGAGAGACTGAACTTGAATTGTCTCTAGCGATTGTTATCGATATTTTCAGTTATCGATGCCATCGATGCATGGTTGACAACAGCTCCGATTAGTCAGCGACAATATCTCTATCAAATTCATATATTTTTGCCTGAGCCAGCGACATTTTCGGCCTTCGCCTGCTCACTGCCTGCTGTCGTTTTTATCCTACAATTAAATATTTGCCAATTTGTGTTTGTTCGTTGTTTGTTTGTTTGTTTGTTTGTTGTTGTTTTGGGCTATTGATAAAGCAAGCAAATTAATTTAAATAAGTCGCCGTTCGACTCGTAACATCAAGATGTCGGCTCACAAATTAATTACAGCGGCGCTTGATTTATTTTGCTATTTACTAGCGATAAGTTCGCTCATTAATTATATAGAAATATAGATGTATATATATATATATATATATGAATGTATATATGTATATATAGTGCCCGTGCGACTAGCTCTAGTTAGTTGAATATTGGAATATGACAAATTGCATTTGCTCTCGTCCGACTCGTTCAGCTTCAATGAGTCAGCGAATTCGTGAAAATAAACTGTTATTTTCTGTTAATAAAGTGACTGTAGAGAGCAGGGCATATGTATATATTATAATTGTGACAAATTTGCGGGGCTAAGAATAAGAGAGGGAGAGAAAGAGAGAGTGAGAGGGGGGGAGAGAGCTGAATAGAGGCAGTTGCTGTTGATGGAAATACATATTTAGAGTACTTTGAGAGAGTTGAAATGAATGTGCATTAGAGTCACCTCTCTACTATACTATATATTGACGGAATCAGTCAGAGAGCTTTACTCGCAAGTGCCTGACTTGGGAATACCCGGAACGTGGCACAGGGATGATATGCCAAGCATTCAAGGAGGTTAGTTGACTGAAAAGGCAGACGAATATGGCTAGATTGACTCAGCTCGTTATGCTGTTCAAGTATATACATACTTTATGTGCTCTGCCACGCCTACTTTCGCTTGATTCTACCTCAATTTGGTATTTTTAATGGCACAAAACCCTCCAGAAATAGCTCTATATAGCCGAAGGAAACTCCCAGATCAAGTTGCTATCCACTTTAAGAGCTCTCCAGCTAGTGCAGGTATACGAACTCACACACGAGCGAACAGCGCAATATACTACCTCTCCACCTCTCTCTCCCTCTCTCTCTCTCTCTGTCTCTCCACAGGCGTAGGCTTAAATTGTATTGTGCAACATTTAATTAGGAGCTGATTAATGTAATTTGGATTGCCGTCAAATTGTTAACACTCGAATAAACCTAATGGCAAACGCAATTTATTTAAATAATTGAATTGTGCACGCGTCCACAGTTCAGTGGGAGCTGTCCGCCGCCCAGCGTCGTTGACAAATTAACAAACATTTATTTAAATAGTTCAATGAACAGAGGCGCAACAACTTGGCCTGAGCTGCAGCTGCAGGCGAGCCGAGTGCACGAATATCCTGTAAATGCGGCAGGATATGAACGAGGGGAATTGCATTGGGAGTGAGAGCAATGAGAGAGAGAGAGAGAGAGAGAGAGAGAGAGAGAGAGAGAGAGAGAGAGAGAGAGAGAGAGAGTGAGAGAGTGAGAGAGAGAGATCTGTGATAAAGTCAAGTGAAAACAGTTGAAGCTCGTTTATACAGTGAGAGGCAAAAGTAATCGGACGATGTTCTATTGCCATATATAAGACCAAGCCTAAGGGCTAGATAATCCTTATTTATAAAAGAGATACTAAATATATTTTTATAAAAAAAAAAAAAAAAAAATGTATATATATATATATATATATATATATATATACAATATAGATGTATCATTCGATATCCTGTTTCCTAAGGCTATATGTTAAGGCCAGATAATCTCTTATATAATATTTATATATATATATTTCTTTTAATTAGCTCTCCCATCTGGGCCACGCAACCTATATACCCCATTTCGCATAAAAAATATATATAATGAAACCAATTCCCTATAATAATTGATGCTATATATATAATTGTGCTGGGCACTGATTAAATTATTTAATTTGATCGGGGGATTAAGCTTCGCATCGAGCTGCCAGCTGCATTAAATGTAAGCAATACGATTGTATTTAATGACAACGATAATTAAGGCTGACACTTTGAAACACACACACACACACACACACACACACACACACACACATGAGTGTGGCTATATATGCCTGAGTAACTGCTAAGACATACGCACAATGAGAGCCCGCTTAGGCATATCTCATTTGCAGCGCGCTTAATTTGCTCTGCCGGATGTCCGGCGCTGCAATCTATAAATATTTCGTGTCCTGTGGAGCTCGGCGCAGGCTGCAAACCTGAAATATGCAGCGAGTTCCTGGAACAGCAAGCCAAAGCCTAATGAATACAGAAGAGCTAAAGCAGAGCTAAAGCAGAGCTAAAGCAGAACTGAAGCAGAGCTGAAGCAGAGGTGAAGCAGAGCTGAAGCAGAACTGAAGCAGAGCTGAAGCAGAGCTAAAGCAGAGCTGAAGCAGAGCTAAAGTAGAGCTAAAGTAGAGCTAAAGCAGAGCTGAAGCAGACCCAAAGCAGAGCTAAAGCAGAGCTGAAGCAGAGCTAAAGCAGAGCTAAAGTAGAGCTAAAGCAGAGCTAAAGCAGAGCTAAAGCAGAGCTAAAGCAGAGCTGAAGCAGAGCTAAAGCAGAGCTGAAGCAGAGCTAAAGTAGAGCTAAAGCAGAGCTGAAGCAGAGCTGAAGCAGACCCAAAGCAGAGCTGAAGCAGAGCTAAAGCAGAGCTAAAGTAGAGCTAAAGCAGAGCTAAAGCAGAGCTAAAGCAGAGCTAAAGCAGAGCTGAAGCAGAGCTAAAGCAGAGCTGAAGCAGAGCTGAAGCAGAGCTAAAGTAGAGCTAAAGCAGAGCTAAAGCAGAGCTAAAGCAGAGCTAAAACAGAGCTAAAGCAGAGCTAAAGCAGAGCTAAAGCAGAGCTAAAGCAGAGCTGAAGCAGAGCTAAAGCAGAGTTGGAGCAGAACTTGGACAGAGCTGCAGCAGTGCATAAAGCAAACTCCAATCCCCCCCTCCAAGCTCTAAGTTTCAGTTCTGATATGCTTAACTCGTATGCATTGATAACGGAATATTAAAATCGGCCTAATTAGTTAATTGGCCCGCTAGGGCCTGGCCGTTGGGCGAATTATAATAATTTATGCTCAAATGAAGTCGAGAGTCGATTGCAAGAAAAATGTAATTCGATTAATTAAATTATTTATTTATGAGCCGAGCGTGAGCTCAAAACTAACGACTAGCACATACCCTATGCTGCTAGCAGCTAACGTTATGCGAGTTGGGGTAACTGCCAGCTGGGCATGCCCAGACGCTGTTTATGCCCGTTTTTTGTTGCTTGTAAAAATCAATTAAGTGCTTGGACGAGTGAAATGCCCAAAAATGCAAATATTTCAGTTGAGTGCACAATTCATAATCGTTAGAGAGAGAGGGAGAGAGGGGGAGAGAGAGAGAGAGAGGGAGAGAGAGAGACATACTCTAAATTACAATGAAATTTAAATGGGAATTTTAGATTTTAGATTTAGTATATTTGGCAAAAGTGCTTAGAAACTGCAGTCAATGTGGTCTATACGTATTCAAGATATAGTATATATATTCCTGATGCCTTGAAGATTAGAGAAAGTTAACCTGAAAGAGGCTTAGCGGCACGATTTACTAACATCATGCGTATACTTAATATTTTATGCTACGTTTGAGGCAACTCTATGAGGCGTATACTTAATATTTGCAAGTTGCAGGAAGGTAGAGGCATACTTTATGTTTTATATATTTGATTAATAATACTTTATTTTATTTTTGTTTAGAGAAAGGCTAGAAGTGCAGACGTATACTTAATATTTATATATAATAATATTTAACATTTTATATAATTTTAATTTTATTTGAGGCTTTGATTTTCAACTAACTAAAATGTATGCTTAATATATTATTAAACATATTTTATTGTCATAATCTTTTAAAAGCAGAGAAGAGAGGCTTATGCATACGTATACTTAATATTTCAAAAAACTATATATATATTATATTTCAGTAACTTCATAGTCCGATACTCTCTGCTCTGCTTGCACTAAATATTTTATGCATTTGTTCCATGCTCTCGTTATCCATTAGAGTCCCATTTAATATGTAAAGCAGGCAAGTTGAGGCAATGGGGCGTATGCTTAATATTTGTTGAACTACAAAGAAATGTGTCTATAAGCAGATTAAATAGCAGAGCTGCTAAGTTCTCCAGGCTTAAAGTCTTTAGAAAAATTAATAAGACTTTATTTAATTAAAGCAGATTCTCAGTTGAGTGAATTTTGCTTTGGAAGTAGACCGAAAACTGGGCAGCTTTGGCGCTGTGTGGCCTTAGGCGACTGATGGTAAGAGTCGCTGTTAAAGAGTGCTGTAATATGTATGTGATATATAGTATATATATTATTAGTATTAGCATAAACTGGCTGGAAACTGATCTCAAAGGGATTTTGGCAGAGTGCATAAAAAAAAAGTATTTTAACAATTTCCAAAAAATATTTTATGCTAAACAAACGGCTGAAAATAACTGTGAAAGAGTCGCATGCTTAGTATTTTTACATTTACAGGGTATTTTACAGGGTAAGATTTTAGGTAATGGCAAAAAGTCGAGCTTAAATCAAGCACAAAGCAACACTCACACATGCAATTACAAAAGTATAGTCAAAGAGCTCATGTGCCAATCTGCATGCAGAGGGAAAGAGAGAGAGAGAGGGGGGAGAGAGGAAAGGGGGAGAGATGTATGTGTGTGTGTGTGTGTATAAATGCAAATATGCAGCTGTATGTGTGAGCGTGCTCTAATCAGCAAAATTTCATTGGCAGAAAAACTGGCAGCCAACTTGGCATGGCATGCCAAACTCAAGACATGCACACACACACACACACACACACACACACACACACGCACACACACATAGTGACTCGTCACATACCATCGCACAGTGCATTAATTTGCATGGTAAGACGCGGACATGGGAAGGCCAACGAGCCAAAAGTTTGCTGCCAACTCAAAGTCAGCGCCGGAAAGAGAGATGGCGAGGGGCTAGAGAGAGGAGAGAGAGTCCTGGGAAACAGGAAGCTAGAGAGTGTCGATTTGGGTGAGGGTGGCGAGAGGCCGCTGAAGCCGCTCATAACCAGCTACGCAACATTGTTGCCACCATTCTCTTAGCCCCGGCACACATTTTTTGGCACACAAAAGTTGACACGTAAAATATTAAAAAACAAAAAAAAAACAGCGAACAAGAAACGTTAGCTTGCAACGTTTCTCAACAGTCGTGTGCAGCCTCAACTATGCGGTGCACACACACACAAACACAGACAGTCACACACGCACATAAAGCAAACTGCATGCATTCCGCGTCTTGTGTATTAAATATGCCAAAAAGGCCAGGCAGCGAGGCAGCCACGATGGATGCCAGAATGCGTTGAGCTTCTTTGGCTCGAACCAGCCAAAGAAAATGCCAAAGGAATTACAACAACAAAAGGAAAAAGGAAAAAACGAAAAGTAGCAGCAGAAAACACATACATATATAAAAACAGATTTGGCACTAATATAAGATCTAAGCAGTCGTTAATCTCCCAGCCAACAAGGCCACAACAAGGCCCGGCGCAGGCTTAAAACAATTTACGCCAACAAGCTGTATTTCCAGCGAGATACCCTTTAGTTGAATAGAGTACTATAAGAGGGAGTATAAGTTGCCTTTGCTAGTGCCTGTCAGCTGAATGGCAGTCTAGTTTCAGCTTACTTAAGCAAAGCTTACTTAAGACTTTCAGCATCAAAAACTAACGATAACTGTACCAACTGCTAGCATATAATTATTCCAAATAGCATCACTCTTGCTGTGTCAGTCAGGTCCAGCTGCATAGATACGAATGTGTTATATATAAATACCTAAAATACTATATATGCTGCATGAAAATCAAATGGTAAAGCATATTTCATAATTTATCTATCAAATGTTATCGATAACTTTAACAACTGCTGAGCTAAAGCTATGAGAAATGGCATCACTCTTGCTGGCTCAGCCCATCATTGCAGTCAAGCCAAGCAGATAGGCATAGAAGGAAAGATATCTTACATATATATATCGGATATGGGTGTATATATATATACATATGATGCTATCCAGAGCTCTACAGCACTTGCTTGTCTCTTCTACTCTTAAGCCTTTGTCTTCCCTCCACTCTCTGAGCTGTTGCCCTTTGCTTTTGCTTTTTACCTACAATTTGCCTGCTCAAAAGTTTTTTCCACTCCCCCCTCTCTCTCTCTCTCTCTCTCTGCCAGCCACATAAATCTATATAGATATATATAGACATTTCGATAGAGCGGAAATTGAGTTGTGAATCGGCGTCTGGCGAATCGGCGTCGTTCGGCCTCGCAGCAGCTCAGCCTCCAGTTTAGCTGCGCTGAGCCATTCAATTTAGCCAGCTAGCTGTCCAGGCCGACGTACCTGTCTGTGTGTCTCTGTGCAGCCTTAAATGAATCCAATTATAATGTATTGATTGACACTGATAGAAAATAAAGGCGCCCCCAGGGAGCCGTGGCCATAAAGTCGATATTAAAACTAAATATTTAATCTGCATAAGCCAGCCGAGTTTCCAGTTGTCTGCAATTGTTCAGATATTGATTGCGAGTCTCGCAGCTAAGCTGCTTACCAATATATATCAAATAAAATGGAATATATTCAAGTTTTCACTTTTGTCAAGCGTGGCCAAGTTAATCAAAAACAAATACGAACACAGAGCGATAAAGAGGGAGAGAGAAAGGTAGCCATAGCTGGCAGCTCGAGCTGGTCTCGGCTGTGTGCTCGGCCTCTTGGCCGCTCGACGCTGTCAAGTATTTTAATAATATCAACGTAAATATTACATTTATCAACTGGCAAAGGGGGGCAGAGGCGAGGGTCCTGGGGCCAGCGAAGCCAAAGGCAATGTCATGCCCAGCTGCGGCCGGGCGACAGCGCACCTGACGTATCCGAGGCGTCAGAGGCTGCTGTCAATCGAAACGAGTTGTCGAGCTTAACGGCCGATATGCGACAGTCGAGAGTCGGTCGACATGCTTAAATCAATATGCATAGTCGCCGGGTCACCCAAAAACTTGATAATCAGACGACGCTCGCCGGTCGGCAGTCGGTGGTCGGCAGTTGGCTGTAAGCAATTGGCAGCTGGCAGTTGCCACTTGCCAGTTGCCAGTTGCCAGTTGCCGCCATTTCAATTTATCGCTGCCTTAAATCGAGCACTGACAGCGCCAAAGTTTATTCAATAAATCCTTTAGCCAAAGTTATTGACAAAGCTTTTAATTGCTTTCGAAAATGCCAGCCCGCGTTGTCAGCCAACCTAAGCCCACCCACCCAGCAGTGGCCTTCAGCCTCCGCCAGTTGACTGCATGTGTTCTGCTGCCTGCCACGTTTTTAACTAATTGCAATAAAATTTCTGGCAGCTCCCACGCCCGCGCGTTAATGTCAAAACTGTTAGACAGTTCGTCAGCGACAGAGACAAAGGCAAGACCCGTCCATGGCGCGGCTCAGCCGGGCTCAGCCGTCACGACTTGATACCCCTTAAATGACAGCGCAACTAGGGTAGGCCCGCCCGCCTGCCCGCCTGCCTGCCTGCCTATATAGCCTCAGCTCTGCGCAGACAAGTCAATTGTGATGCGAGATTGTCTAATCTCGTTACTCATTCGCCGCCGAGTGGCAAATCAGCGAAAGTGAAATGCAAAAATCCTTTCGAATGCGCATCGGGCGGCACAATGACGCGGATGCTACCCACTTCGGTTTATTGAAATGAAAGTTTGCCTTTGACTCGCTTGATGCTCGATGCTACAGCGCATGTGACTCTCATTTTGCATGCGAATATGTCGGCTACCATTAGCGCCGATTAGTTATGTCTCCTGCCTGCTGGATGTTGCGCGTCATGGCTGTCAAAGAGCCTGATTTTGGGCATATTGAAGCGACAGCTTCATCGTATTCAGTTCGAGAGAGTTTCTAATCTTATCTCCACCTTTGTTCGTCGCCCATTTGCTCTTTCACTTAACTTTTAGCTTCATAATTCCCAACTAGATTAGAGCCATAACTTGGAGCCGTGATTATTTGGTGGGCAACTGGGCCCCGGCTAATGCCGAGTGCCTTAAAAGGTTTATAAGTTATGCCGGCCGGGCGTTGCCCAAAAGGGTCAACAGCTCGACGCCGCCGCCACGGGGAATTGTCAGCTGGGCAGAGGCTCGTAAAGTACGCACAAATAGCTAAGCCAAAAGGCGGCACGAACACCAGCCAGTGCTCTGTGCGCCGGACGTGCTTGACTCTCATAATAGATGGTCAACACGTTGTTCAGCTGCTCGAAGCTCGCAGCTCGCAGCTAACAGCTCTCGGCTCACAGCTCTCAGGAGCATTTTTGGCAGTAAATGGACCGCAGGGCCCGTAGCCACTTACCAGCCGATGGCATGAGCATTGGCTTTATGCCCTGCCTATAGACTCCTTACGTCGAACGCACGCACTCACCATAATCAATATCAATTAAAGATGCCCGTTGCACTCACCGAGTACCAAGTGCTCGTTGGCCAGCCACGAGTTATGGCCGCTTTAGTGCTGACTGCACCGATCCCAAAGAGTCCACAACTAGCCTCGACTGCATATATACATATATATATACTCTAAGTATATGGCAGCGAAATCAATATCAGATTTCCGTTGCTAATTCATTATTTAGCGCCAGGTAAAGCCCAACATCTATAATTCAGCAGCCTAATGCAAGGGCAACGATTTGTATGCGATTCTCTAATTGACTCGGCCACAGAGAAAGAACGTTGCGATATACCATTGTGAAGGGAAACATCAATTACCCTACATAGATTGTAGTCCTTTTTAGCAGAGGAAAGCTCTCTCGCCAAAGCTAGGCGTAAGGTCAGAACACATATGGAAATCTAGCGTGTATATGTCAAAGCTATTTAACTAGATCATAAAACATATATATTTGCTGACAGCAAACAGATTTACTTATGTAAGACGAGGCCTTCTCTGCGATTGTCATGAGTTCAATTAGCTTTTCAGGCTTTTCTAGCTTAAGTAACTAAGACTCTTGGTTGGTAGCTCTATTACTAGTCAGACAATCAAGCAGTCAATCATCTGACAGGCAATCTTTCAGCTATTTAATCACTTGATCAGTCTGTTGATTGATTAGCCAGTCAAGCAGTCCATCAATAAGTCAGTCAGTTAGTCAATCAAACAGGCAATAGTTCGAAACACTCAACAGATCAATCAGAGACAGTCAATCAATCAATCATTCGAACAGTCAATCAATCAATCAAATAGTGTAACAGTCAATCATTAAGTCAATCAGTCCGTCAGTCCGTTAGCCAATCGATCAGTCAATAAGTATATGAATCAATCAGTCCATCGAGAAGTCAGTAAATCAATCAATCAATCAGTCAATCAATGATAAACTCAGCCAATTAGTCTGTGAATCTAACAGTCAGTCAGCCAATCAGTCAGTCTATCAATCAAAAGTTCAATCAATCAATCAATCAGTCTATCAATCATAAACTCAGTCAATTATTCTATCAGTCCAACAGTCAGTCTATCAATCAAAATTTCAATCAATCAATCAATCAATCAATCAATAAATCAATGATAAGCTTAGTCAATTATTCTATCAGTCTAACAGTCAGTCAGCCAATTAGTCAATCATTCAGTCAGCTAACAAGTCAATCAATCAAATAATCGATCAGTCAATCAATAATCAATCAGTCAATCAAACAGTCAATTAGTTGATCAGCCAGTCCATCAATCAAACAAATGATCAATCCAATAGACAGCCAATCAGTTAGTCTATCAGCTAGTCTGTCTGTCAATCAATCAATCAAACAATAAATTAATCAGTCAAATAGGCAATCAATCATTCACTCAATCAGAATGATAATAATTAAATAGTCAAGCAATCAGTCTGTCAGTTAATCCGTCTGTCAATCAGTCAATCAGTCCATCAATCAGTCAATCAATCAGTCAATCATGTCACTCGCATCTTAAGCCTGCTCTACAACTGCAACGAAGCCAATTAAATATCTTTCGCTCCAAACTCCAGTATTTGACTTTCTGTCAGCACTCGCGGGCTCAACTTGATGCCTGGCCAAATAAATGGCGCAACAATGGCCAGACTCCAGCTGTATGCTTTGTGCCTGCTTAACAGCCAAAAAAAAACAATTTAAAAAACTGGCAATTACAAGCCAAAAACTTTTGCACAGCCCGCATTTGCGAAATACTTCAAACAAACATACGCACACACACAGAGAGAGAGAGAGAGAGGGAGAGGGAGAGGGAGAGGGAGAGAGAGTCACTCACACTCGCGCAGTTGCCTGGCAAAAGTCATTTCGTTACACATACGCCGCGTGCGCCCCGGCATCAAACAAAGCGCAGTGGCACGCCCATTGGAGCTCAGTTGGCGGCTAATTAGCAGGCGGCAGCCCGAAGATGGCGCTGCGCATAATTGCATGTTGCATTAAATTAAAAAGCTCTGGCGTAGGCGTCTCTCCCACACACACAAACACGCACACGGACAAAGTTGAAAACAACAGTAACAGAAACCAAATTGAAAATTATGAAAAGTGCAGAATAATATTAAATTGTTGGCAGCAGCAGCAGCAGCAGTCAGTCCCTCGCTCTGTTGGCACACATTGTGCGTTGAGTTGTACTACTATACTCCCTCTCCCTCTCTCTATTTCCCTCTCTCTCTCCCCCTTTCTAGTTCTCCCTTTCTGTTTTTTTGCAACAGTTAAAAAAGTGAATGCGAAATGCTTAAATCAGCCTCGAGATTATCTGGGTTAGTAGAATTCGCGCGCATTTCCTGCTCATTTCAACCGCATTTTAATGTGACAGAGAAAATTATAATAACACAAGTAAGGGAAGAAAAAGCGCCGTAAAGCAAAAAGCGAATACTTGCAAGACCACAGCGAGGGGGGGGGGGGCATAAACACACACACACAGGCTCAACAAATTACGAGCAACGAGTATTTTTATAATTTACACTGACTTTTTCCCCAGCACCGAAAACGGAACAGCCAAGGATCGAGTGGGCGGGAACGAGGTAGCAGCAGCAGCAGCAGCAGCAGCAGCAGCAGCAGCAGTCGCTATTGTCTTTTTGCATCGGCAAGCAAGGCAACGGCTCTATATGAATGGGCCCGGCGCACTGCCAGCGAGTATATGAAATGGGGTGGCAAGTAATCAGGCGCAACCAGCAAACTTTTACTTATAGTTAAATGCTGCAGATGCAGCTGAAATACTGACAAAAACTGTCGGACCGACAGACGGACGGACGGATGGACGGACGGAGGGACGGGCATTGGACAACGGCCGCTGACAGGAAATGGTGGCAGGCAGAGTCAGTCGGTGGAACGGTCGGGCAGCCTGACTGCTGGCATCATCTAGGCATATCCCATAGCCCAACTATCATTTCTATTCCCCAAAGCCGACGCTGTTTGGACTGCGCTGTGTGGCGCCAACAAAACAGTCATTAAGCCCTTGCCAGGCAGCCCAGCAGCCACGCAAAGCATTAACATATATACTTATATATATATATATATAAAGGGAGAGAGTGAGAGAGAGAGAAAGGGGGAGAGAGATGTACATAGATAGATACATGCAGAGTGCAAATCTGTCTATAATGAACAACAAATCCGCCTAATGCGAAATGTTTTGAACTATATATATATGCGGCAGAAGCCCTTAAATACAAAGCTTTTAAAGCTAAATGGAAGAGTCGATAGAGTGTGCGCGGAGAGGGGGGAGGAAAGGGTACATAGAGTAAGGGAGGTAGGTAGAGAGAGGGGGATGTATACATAGAAAGAGAGAGAGAGAGAAGTAGAGGGGGATATAGACAGAGATAGAGAGGACAAAAAATGCGAGAAAGGGAAGGAGAAAGAGGCAGAGAAAGTAGAAGAATGATGGAGAGAAAATGAGAGAAGGGAAGATAAAGACAGATAGAGAAAAGAGAGGGAGAGAAAGATAAAAAAGAGACAATGAGAGATACAGCTATAGATAGAAGGAAAGAAAGATGGAAAGAGAGACAGAGAGAATGAGAGAGAGAGAGAGAGAGAGAGAAAGAGAGTGAGAGTGAGAGAGAGAGAGAAAGCGAGAGAGAGAGAGAGAAAGAGAGAGAGAGGGCGAGAGAGAGAGAGAGGGCGAGAGAGAGAGAGAGAGAGTGAAAGGGAGAGAGGTAGAGAGAGAGAGAGAGAGAGAGAAAGGGAGAGAGGTAGAGAGAGAGAGAGAGAGAGAGAAAGGGAGAGAGAGCGGTTTGGAGAGAGAGAGAGAGAGAGATAGAGGGCGAGAGAGAGAAAGAGAGGGACAGATAGAGACAGATAGAAAGAGATAGAGAGAAAGAGAGAGAGAGAAATAGGGAGAGAGAGACAGAAAGGGAGAGAGTGAGAGCGAAAGAGAGAAAGAGTGAGAGAGAGAAAGAGAAAAGAGATAGAGAAAGGGAGAAAGACAGAAATAAATATATTGAGAAAGTGAGATAGATGGAAAGAGAGAGAACGAAAAAGAGGAAAACTGAGATAAAGTCAGATACAGAGACAGAGAGAGGGAGAGAGAGAGAGAGAGATAAAGAGAGTGTAAGATAGAGATAAAGAGAAGTATATAGAGAGAGATAGAGAAAGATAGAAAAGGGAGACAGCGGCATATGGAGACGAATAGAGTCAAATAGATGCAGATAGATAAAGAGAAGCATAGAAATCAATATATGTAGAAATAGAGAGAACGATGCAGAGAAGAATATAGAGAGAGTATTTGATAAAGAGGGAAAACAACAATAATAAATTAATTAATAATTAAAAACTATAAATCGATCACTTAAACTATCAACATTTTGCCATTAAAATATCAAATATGATTGGCCAGCTCAATATAATTTTTAAAAATTTAATGAAAATTCAACTGAATTGATTACGCCCAAAAAAAGAGAGGGAGGCAGAGCTCTGCTGTCTCTCTCTCTCTCTCTCTCTGTCTCTCTCTCTCTCTCTCTCTCTCTGATGCCTCTCTCCATCTGGGACTCGCCCAATAGAGTTCAAATGAAGCCACGCGTCATTTGCTTATTCATTAGTGCTAAAAATTAAAAAATTATGCAATATAAATATTATAATTTGAAACGCACTCAGACACACACACTCGTATAGATGGGCTGCTGTGAAAGTGAGTGGACTAATTAAATTGAACTGGTTAAACATGCAAAAGTCAATATTTTGTTTGCACATCAATAAATGCAGCGTGCAAACAGAATGCGATTCAGTTGTTGGAATAGCGACTGCCAGCTCGACTCTTCCAGTTGGCCACTCCCCTTGCCGTTCCCATTCGCACTGTCAATTCAAAAATGCTTGAAAACAATGCCAATGCCAAAGCAGAGCGAGTCGAGCGCCATGCGGGCATGCTGGCCAACCAAATGGCAACCAAAATGTTGACATG
This sequence comes from Drosophila repleta, assembly GCA_018903745.1. NCBI lineage: Eukaryota > Metazoa > Arthropoda > Insecta > Diptera > Drosophilidae > Drosophila > Drosophila repleta. The sequence goes on along the minus strand of JAEIGN010000750.1, from coordinate 363,996 downwards.
CCAAATGTGTCATAAACAACTTTGTGTGCACTCTCTCTCTCTCTCTCTCTCTCTCTCTCACTATTTGTCTCTCTTTCTCTCTCTCTCTCACTCTTTCTCTCTGGACCACTTACACAACTAGAGTTTTGGCAATTTCATTTCGAGCTTCATTCTGTGCCTTGCGTATCTCATTTCGGACGGACCAAGACAATTCCTAAGTCATTTCATAGACAAACTGTCGCTTTAAGCAGCGCAAAAAGAAATTTCGAAAAGTCCATCGAGTGCAGGAGAATATATATATATATATATATATATATATATATATATATATATAGACATATTACAGTTGACCAATGGTCGTCGAATTATGTTGTTTATCTATTATCTAATATCTATTATTACTAGTCAGATACATTTTTCAATTTAATTGAGAGGCGGACGATGTGTGAAGTTGGAGTTCGAGTTGGCGTACTCATTGAAGTTCTTTTTGAATTGAACTTGGTGGGCAGCTAAGTGCATAAAAATAGGGACATGGGCTTAAGGATGTCACTCCATTTATACCTAAAATTATGCCTATTATTATACCTATTATTATGCCTATTATTATGCCTATGCATATCTATTATTATACCTATTATACCTATTATTATACCTATTGTTATACCTATTATTATACCTATTATTATACCTATTATTATGTCTATACATATCTATTATTATACCTATTATACCTATTATTAGACCTTTTATTATACCTATTCTTATACCTATTATTATACCTTTTATTATACCTAAACATAGGCATGTATTCCTATCAAGGAAACGAGGCTTGCTTCAACTCCTCCTTCGCTGCCGTCTTGAGCTACTCAATCGTAGCCTAGTGTCCTGCTTGCCAGGGCTTCTTTAGCTCTTTGGACACTAGAAAAAATCCACGGGCGAACAGATCTGGGCCATAGGCTGCTTGCACCATCATTAGAAGCTTCTTTTTGGCCAATGGTTTGCTGGTACAGGAACAGGTCAAAATCGAAGAGGAATCAAGACAAGTCCAAGCCAAAGAACTATCAAAACCAAACTGAACTTTCAAGAAGATCGAACTTGTAGGCATAAGTGAGGCACTTGAGTATCTGTATAATGCAATATAACGAAAATCGAATATCGAAAATCGGTTATCGAATATCGCATATCAAATATGAACAGCCCGCGCAAAATCTGCCTCCCACGCAGACAGCACTCGATCGCCACGCCTCTTACTTCCTTTCAAGCATATATATGTATATACATATATACAGCTATAGCTTATGCCTTCAGTCAGTAGACCAGCAATGGCACTCACTCTCGCCTCTTAGCTGATCTGGCCAGCCCAAGTGCAGACAATGCATAGTTCCAAAAGCGGGCCTCTGCGCTCTGGTTGGCAGCCGCAGTGACGAGCGCTGAGTGCGAGTAGTTATAATTTTTGTAGCATTCTTTTGCCTGCAACTTTTTGCTGTCACTTCTGCTAGTGCTTGTGCTTGTGCTTGTGCTTGTGCTGGGGCTTGTGCTTGTGCTGCTGTTCTCTCATTCAAGCGCACTTGAACAAATAAGCACTCTTGGCCATACTCACTTAGCCACTTATTTACAGCTGTTGCCATTGTTGTTAGCATTGTTGATGCCGCTCTTCTTCTTCGTCTTCTTCTTCTTCTGCTGCTGCTGCTGCTGTTGCCTCATCTTCTTATTGTTGTTGTTGCTGTTGTCGCAACTGTCACACCCACAGCTTTCAGCCATCCACGAGCATTATGTGTGCCCTATTAGTGTAACATAATGCGGCGACAATGGCTATGGACGTCATTTTGGTTAAGTACTTTTGCCAGTTCACATGCTTCCCCAATTACACATCCGCAATTCAAATGCCTCTACGTGTACGAGTGTACGCGTGTGTGTGTGTGTGTGTGTGTGTGTATTGTACATACATCAAATTGAACAATTAATACGTAACATTAGCTACGTACTGGCATTGGAAATGCCAGTTGAGGGCATATTGATTTGCTGTACAGACAGGTAACTGGCCGAATCAGGTGTGGCAGAGTCGATCAAGTAGTATTCATCTGCCTATCGATTCGTTCTACTGTCCGTCCGTACGGCAGACCGGCCATCAAACATTCCGGAAGCTTATCCGGCAGCTTGTCCGCCTGTTCACCTGTCTGTTCTTCTGCTTTTATATAAGACTGATGCCAATTTTGGTGCCTATAAGAAGAAGACATGATTAAGTGTCTTTCATATAATCGATAACTGTTGCCCTAGTCATGTTATCGACTAATAATCGATAACTATGCCCATAAGAAGAAGACTTGAGCGTCTTTCATATAATCGATAACTATTGCCCTAGTCATATATTATCGACTAATAATCGATAACTATGCCCAAAAGAAGAAGACTTGAGTGTCTTTCATATAATCGATAACTATTGCCCTAGTCATATATTATCGACTAATAATCGATAACTATGCCCAAAGGAAGAAGGCTTGAGTGTATTTCATATAATCGATAACTATTGCCCTAGTCATATATTATCGACTAATAATCGATAACTATGCCCAAAAGAAGAAGGCTTGAGTGTATTTCATATAATCGATAACTATTGCCCTAGTCATGTTATCGACTAATAATCGATAATTATGCCGATAAGAAGAAGACTTGAAGGCCTTTCATATAATCGATCGATAACTGTTGCCCTCATCATATTATCGACTAATAATCGATAACTATGCCTAAAAGAAGAAGACTAATCGATAACTATTGCCCTAGTCATATTATCGACTAATAATCGATAACTATTGCCCTAGTCATATTATCGACTAATAATCGATAACTATGCCCATAAGAAGAAGACTTGAGTGCCTTTCATATAATCGATAACTATTGCCCTAGTCATATATTATCGACTAATAATCGATAACTATGCCTAAAAGGAGAAGACTAATCGATAACTATTACCCTAGTCATATTATCGACTAATAATCGATAACTATTACCCTAGTCATATTATCGACTAAGAATCGATAACTATGCCTATAAGAAGACTTGATTAAGTGTCTTTCATATAATCGATAACTATTGCCCTAGTCATATATTATCGACTAATAATCGATAACTTGTCTTCTGTCATATCAATCAATACCCCTATCTAGCTTTAGTTATTAAATTATATCTCCCACGTCTTTAAAGCTAGAGTCTTCAAATTTTGCAACTAGTTTTATGTTTATGTTGTAGAATTTTGATTTTTATTAGATCTCGGATGCCTGCTCAAAAACTCAACAAAAAAGCTTCAGTAGCCCATAAAATCAATAGAATATATAGTTTATGCACTGAAAATTTCACTGAAATGCATTGAGTAACTCAGAAGTTATTCAACAAAATGTTGTTTGGTCAATTGGCAAGAGCTCAGTAGCTGAGTAGAGTCAAGCAGTGCCAAGCACACGCATTTTTTGTATACAGAATGCATAAGAATGCACTGTCTAAGAAGCTTTTGGAAGTCGCACAATTGCAATTGAATTACGTTTGAATTTGGTACTTAACGTTCGTCAGCTGAAGTGGGACGTTGTTGGCAGAGCAGTTGTGGACTGTACTCCTACAGATATTAATTTGTATTATATTTATTTATGTATATATATATATATCAGAGAGTATCTGCCGGTCGTGTCTGTTTCGACTTTCGTTACTCTCTGCTCATGCATTGCTTTGGCTTGCTTCGTTCGATCCACGCAATGCTCGGAGATGAAAGGTAAATGGGCTCGAGCTAGATTGCCATGGCTACAACAAACTGAATTTGATGCTTGAGTAATGCGCTCTGGAGTATTTTTCTAATGAAATATTTGAATGCGAGTTCAATGTAAATGAATTGAATAGAAAATTTAAGACTCAAAAGTGTTTACTTGAGGTACGCACTCTCTCTTGCTCTCTCTCTCTCTTTCTCTCTTTATATATGTATATAACGACCAACATTTGGCAACTCTTCAGCTGGTACGCAGCTAAGCAAACCGCGTGAAATCTAGACACAAGTAAACAGAACTCGAGTTGCTGAGGCCATTGAATGGGAATGGAATGCTGCTGTGTAGAATGCAGCAAATTGTAGTTTTTGGTACTTAAGAAATTTGCAGTGAAAACAATTTTGATGCCTGCTGGAAATTGTAAAAGCTGCTGCAGCTGCTTACCAGCTGGGCATGCGCTGCCTCAGAAACTTTGCGCCACGACCAATTTAAGTTGCCCAATTACTGCGAGTCCGGGCGGAAGAAGAAGAAGAAGAAGAGTGTATGCAAATATCAAATAAACCGAGAAATAACAGCAGAATCAACAAACGTTGCTAAATAAATAGGGCAGAGCCGAGAGGTAGCAGTCAACAAAATGTTCCTAGTTCCTAGCCTGGCCCAACAAATGTTTGTCAAGTCGTTGCAATAATGGCCATAGCCAACTAGCCAACACTCTTTAACATAATACAAATTATTGAGAATTTCAATGGATATCAAGTGGGCAGAGGAGGGCAGGGGGGGAGAGGGAGGGGAGACAAGGACGACTCTCTCTCTGGAATGCGAAAATGTTTTCAAGTGCTTGGCAGTTTGTAGTTTATGTGGGACTGGCCCCGTGACAAGCGAAGCGTGTGCCACAAGATAAATATGCGACAAGTTGGGCCTCTCCAGTGGCCGACCTTGAGTGGTCGTCCGCCAAGGCCCACGGCTGTCCACTGTGGTGCAATCCGCAAAAGTAGTGTCGTCAAAAATATATACTCGCCTTGCAGCTTGCTTGGATAAGTGCTGTTCCTAGTTGTTGTTGTTGTTTGTGGCGCTTGCTTTTCGGAATTGCAAATGCATTATGTGGCCCCGGGCCAGGGCGTATGCCACAAAAGTCTTTTGGCCAAATTTAATTGTTCCAAATGCTTCGCATTGCCACAGCACAGCTGCGACTTGTTTGCTTCCCTCTCTCTCTCGCTCTCTCTCGCTCTCTCTCTCTCTCTCTCTCTCGCTCTCTCTCTCTCTCTCTCTCTCTGTGCTGCAATACCAATCTAAGACTTCTTTCAACTCTTATTTACATAAATTAATTATTTTGCCGCTGACGGCAAGTTTCGGCATTGGGCCTCGCCTCTGTCCTTGCTACAAAACTCACATTTACACTGCTGCCAAGTGCTGCAGCCAGCAACTAACAGCTAGTTTAACTGTTTAGAATGTAGCTCAGAGCATCAAATAGCAATATCTTAGAGCATATATAGCCGTAACTGGAGATATTTAATATGCAAAGCGAGTCTTTTCAGACTCAGTCTCTATGAGTCCCCAGGCAAGAGTGATACTATTGGCAATAACTATATTTCAGCAACTATTTCAATTATTAATAATTTTAAATTTTTATAATTTTAATTACAATTTGCCATTTAGTCTAAATACTTCGAAATTCAATTAAATATTTTAAAATATATTTTTTTTAAATATTTTTAAACATTTGTATAAAATTTAAGAATTTTCGTTTTCTTTTTTAGCTCTTCTCAAAAGTTCATATTTAGAATTCGAATTAGAATTGTTGGTGTTTGTTTTATTTTATAGCAACTGGCATAGCTATAGCAGTAAATTAAAGTCCAAGTCAGGCCATTAACTGTTTAAATATTTCTTCCACTGCACTTTCATTGGCTATTGCTCTTATCGTGTCACCCAGCTTTCGTTGCCTCTACTGCCGACTTTTGTCGTTTCGCTTATTAAAATATGCTAATTTGATGTGAATTCAAATGCAAACCAAGCTTATTATTAATCCCTCTATATCAGTCGCCTTTTGTTCTCGATTCTCATAGAATTTTTCTATTAAAATATTTGAGTTTATTCTCCGGCTGGAGCCTTTATCTGCAGCCAGCAACTGCAACTTTTGTCAATTGGCATGACTTTAACTATCTTTAATCAGTGACTGTGCATAGCTTTTGTCATATTTACCCACAGATTTAACTCCACTCTAAGAGCTCCTCTACTATTTTAGCTGCTTTTTTCCCACTTCTATAGCTTTTGTTTCCATAGATATTATAAGTGCCACGCCCAGCTGCACTGCTGACGCTATTGAAGTGCTACTGTGCAAAGAGTGTAAACATCAAGAGCTCGCCGCTGCTGCTGCTGCTGCTGGGCTCAAGCAATTGCAATTAATTCAATGTCAGTTCAACTGTAGCTGAGACAAAGGCTAAGCTGCGAATGTGGGGCATGTGCCACCCAGCCAGGCCCCCTTAGCGCCCATCGAGCGGGCCAGATGGCAAGTAGTTTGGCAACGCGGCGTCATTCGAAATCGCTAAAACTTTTTGACAATGGCCCCGACAGCGTCGCAGTCGCAGTCGTAAGTGCTTATCTTCCCAGCACAAAGTCGGTGCCTCAATCCATTTGCCTTAGGCCCCCCACCCCTCCCTCACTTCACTAAAGTCGATTTCGATGCCGTTGCTGCCTCTTCAGCGATTAATTCCGCCTGCCACCAGCAAAACGTTGACGATAGACAATGATGAACATCATGAAGATACTATGACGATGACGACGCTCATCACGATGTTGCTGGCATTGTTAACGCTCCGGCTAAAGGCTAGTTGAGTGCCTGCATTCCTCCAACTAGAGCAGCGTGACAACAAATATATCAATTCTTACGCTACAAATTATATATGAAGGGACAACAAATAGTTGCTGAAATCATTGCAAATTGATGGAAAATCGATCAAGAATGACGGGAAGAGCATTTACAAATTTATCTAATATTCATATTTGGCTTAAAGATAGACTAATTGTGCGATAATATAACAGTTTAACAGGTCAATGGCTAATGTCGGGGCGAATATAAGAGAATAGTTTTCGGATTTGCTATCATATATTGAAGCGTTCTTATAGAAGAAGCCAATTAGGGTGTCTTGACACGCTGTTATATCACTTTGACTTAAGTGTCCTAACTGTTATACAAATGCTATCACACTTGGACTTCATATTAAGCTCTCTCGCTCTCTCTCACTCTCTCTCTCTTTCTATTTATATTTCTCTGTCAGATCTACATTCTCCCTCGCTCTCTAATCTAAATGACTGAACTGTCCTAAACTGTGCTACATATGCTCTCTCACTTTGACTTAACTGTTCTAGATTCACTTTGTCACTTTAACTAAACTGTTATACATACTCTGACTCTCTCTCTCTCTCTCTCTCTCTTTATCTCTCTGTGTCTGTCTCTCTCACTCTCCCTCTCTCTCTCTCTCTCTCTCTCTCTCTCTCTCTCTCTCTCTCTCTCTCTCCTCTCCCTCACTTTCTCTTTCTTACTCCCTCACTCACTCTCTCTCCTCCTCTCTCTCTCTCTCTCTCTCTCTCTCTCTCTCTATCTCTCTGTGTCTCTCTCTCTCTCTCTGTCTCTGTGTCTCTCCCACTCTCCCTCTTTCTCGTTCTCTTTCGCTCTCGCTCTTTCTCGCTCTCTCTCTCACTCTCTCTCACTCTCTCTCTCTTTCTCTCTCTCACTCTCTCTCTCTCTCTCTCCCACTCTCTCTCTCTCTTTCTCTTTGTCTTTACTGTTCTACATTCGCTCTATGACTCTTTGTTAACCTTCCTAAACTGTTATACATTCGCTCTGTCACTTTAACTTAAGTGTTATACATTCATTCGATCACTTTGATTTAACTTTTCTAATCTGTCCTACACTCCGTCTCTCACTCACACTTTTGCCTCTCCAAGTACCTCATAGGATTGACTCTCAGATACCCTAACCAAAGTGCATCTGAAGCATAAGACTAGACTAGGCAGACTAATCGAGCTTCTGCTGTGCCTTAAGTACTTCAAAAGCATTTCAAAAAGAGTATTATTTTAATACTACAAATATATAAATATAATATAATATATATAAAATATATATATGTCCATATACACATACATTATCTATATAAGTATTTTTCTTCCCATAATTTTCAATATTTGTTGAAAATATATTTTTAAATAATTATTTTCACAAGCGTTAAAGTTATGAGAACTTATTGCTCTACAGACACCTTTTAACTACTGTTTTTTTGCAGTGTACCGTGTACATTAAACTAGATTTCACATACGATTATTATGATTGAGGTGCGTGCGATTAGTGGGCTTTCGGCTCAAGTTGCCCAAATGGCACCCAGAAGTCCAATACGCGTTAACAACAATGCGCAGCTTTAATTACTGTTTAAAGCTAATTATATATGGTCGTAATGTGAGCTGCTGTTGTTGTTGGGGGCCATTTGGCATTGGCCATAAAATGACGTCGACGCTGTCAAAGGCAGAGCGAACTGCGAACTGCGAACTGCGAATGCGGAATACGAAGAGGAAATAGGAAAACTTTAAAACTGCGCACGGCTACGCTGCGGCAGCAGCTGCTCTACAGTGCCCTTTCAACCCCATTTACCCCGTTGGCCCTAACATCTTCTGCCGGAAAGGGGGCAGGGGGGTGGGTGGGCGAAGAGGAGTAAAAATACCAAAAAATAAGTAAACGCAGCTTAGCAAATTGTGCGCTGCCAACGACTTGAGTTTTATTTTTATGTTGATGCAAAAACTTTACGTGCTCAAGTTTATTGAGTGGCTGCTGTATATGAAATTTAGTTAGCGCTGCGTGTGTGCGTGTATGTGTGTGTGTGTGTGTGTGTGTGCCAGTTAAATGGGTAGAAAAGGGCTAAAGCTTTGGGTCCATGCCGAGCTAATCAGCAACTGTTAAACACGATTCGCCCCGCAGCTCATCAGCTCAGAGCCTGCAGATGGGTCGTAGGCGATATCCTTTAGATCTCTGCCCGAGAAAATCATCTTTCGTCTATCAAAGGCTCAGGTAAGGAACAGGCACACCCATGTCAAACCTTCAACTAAATCCATTTTCATTTCAACTTCTTGTTGCCATAAATTAAAACTACATTAAAGTGAATTTGGGCAACATTAATTAGAATTGCATCCATCGGCTGCAATGGCCGTAATCAGATCTGCGCTTTGCATATTCGTTTTACGGCGGAGCATCGTAACATCCGTAATATCAGCTGGCGGCCAGCGTGAAAGTCTTGACTGCGGGCGATTCAATTTTTAATGAAGCCAACGAAGCAGCGCAGCGCAGCACCAGCACCAGCACCACGCCCCTGCGGCCATAAAATGAAATGGGCAAATTGGCGCCAAGGGGCTAACAGCTGCTGAAAGAAAGACCAAAAATGTTGCAGCACACTTTAACGGTGCTAGGCGAAGGGCATTAGGCAAAACTAAAACCAAAGTGGGCCAGAAGCCGCACGCATACACAACACCGCACTGCAAGCACCTACCTCTTCCAGAGCTCAGAAGCTAAGTGCGAACATTTAGCTGCCAAATTTGACTTCTCTTTTAACTTCTTGCTGTCATTGGCCAACCTCACCAAGTCACACACTTAAATATTTAGATCATTTTCAAGTCACACAACAAGTTTATGGCGCTTCCCACAGTCGGACACAAAACTTTAAGTATGGCGAGGAAACTAGCCCAAAGTTTCAACATTTCTAAGTTGACGAAGGCAAAGGCTTTAAGCTCGCTGTTGCCATTAATGTTGTTATTGTCATTGTCATTGTCATTGTCATTGTCATTGTCATTGTCATTGTCATTGTCATTGTCATTGTCATTGTCATTGTCATTGTCATTGTCATTGTCATTGTCATTGTCATTGTCATTGTCATTGTCATTGTCATTGTCATTGTCATTGTCATTGTCATTGTCATTGTCATTGTCATTGTCATTGTCATTGTCATTGTCATTGTCATTGTCATTGTCATTGTCATTGTCATTGTCATTGTCATTGTCATTGTCATTGTCATTGTCATTGTCATTGTCATTGTCATTGTCATTGTCATTGTCATTGTCATTGTCATTGTATATTATAAATTATCATTTTCATTATTGTGATAATAATCAATCCTTTACATTAAAATTTTTCTTTTCATTATCATTACCATTATCATTGTCATTGTCATATACAAACTCTGATTCCCGTCGTTAAAATGACTTTTGTAACCTGCTGGCTCAGACAGTTCATCACTCAAGCAATGTTTTATTGTTATTGTTTATGTTATTGCCATTTTTATTGGTTTCGGAGACGGTCATAGCACATCTGTCTAATTTCTTAATAGCAATGGCCAATATATGACCACATTTATGGACTATTTTGGCTGGCTTCTCATTGATTGCCCGAGAGAGAGAGAGAGAGAGAGAGAGAGCAACGTTCTATGCAAATGTTTACTACTAGAGCTCGCTTAAAGTGCCAGTTAATCAGTCTGCAGTGGATATATATAAGTATATACTAGATACACATGTATAAATTTATCTTTAAGCTACAATTTCTATATTTGTGGCTGCCTGATTGAATGGATACAAACATGGCAATGTGTTAAGAGCTTTATAATCAGGCCACATTCGCAAGATTTTTGCCAATTAATTAATACATCACACACACGCACACATCCGCACACATTTATGTTTGTTCTCTTTAACAATATATAAGAGGCTTAAATACTTTTAATTAGTGCTCGTTCTGTTAGGTAGTTTCTGGCATATTCGGCGTTCGTTTTTGGCAACTCTAAAAACAAATATTAAATAAATGAATGGATTCGAGCACGTGTATAGACAGCAGGCAACAGCAACACACAGCAGCAGCTACAATTAAGTTTCCATATTTTTGTTCACTCTTATCAGCGAATGTGTGTGTGTGTGTGTGTGTGTGGGTGTGTGTTGTACGTGCGCTTCTGTAGCTGTGTGTGTTTAAGTGTTTGCCTACAACTACATTAACACTTTTTGGCTTTGACTTGATTTGCACAAAGCAGATGAGATGCTGCTGTTTGTCTAGCGCCCTCTTTTGTTTGGAACATTTAAATGAGAAAACTTTTATCTAGTTTTGCCCCTCCCTCTATCTCTCTGTCGTACACCTATCACACTCACACACAGAGAGAGAGAGAGGGGGAGGGAGAGAGTGAATGCGACTCTTTTACCCATAGATACACAGAAAACATCTAAGAGTGAACTTAACAGTCAAATGACGCACGTTGGTCCAGGCACATCACACAAATACTTGTATTTACCCAAAAAAGAAAGTCGAGTAAAAGCGATTTTCGTTTTTGTTTTTGTTTTTTTTTCTGTTTTTGTTTGTTTGCTTTTCTGAACTGTACAAGTTAGAGACAAACACAAACACACTCAGGGCCAAGTTATGCGTGAGTTTTATATGACTTTTTATTGACAAAATGACAGCATTATGTGGCCAGCATTCACATAATGATACTATACTACGATTAAAGTACGCTGCATATTCTGAGTATACCCTGTAAAGGGGAAAGGGGCGAAGTTTGATTCTTAAGCTAGTGAGGTAGATTGTGTGGAAAGCTGAAGGAATCTTTCAGAGTTTGAGCTGTGGAATGCTCATTATGAGAGCATTAGAAAATTGAGCTGAACTTTGCGATAAGCATTGAAGATCATTAGCTTCTGATAGAGGAGTAAGTCTTCAATGGAGAAGAGACTGAATGCCCAAGCCCAGCTCAAATCTAGCCCAAGCTCAAGCCCAAACCTAGCTCAAATCTAGCCCAAGCTCAAGCCCAAACCCAGCTCAGGACCACCCCAAGCCCAGCGCAAGCCCAGCCCAAGCCCAGCTCAAGCTCAGCTCAAACCCAACCCAAGCTCAACCCAAGCCCAGCTCAAGCTCAGCTCAAACCCAGCCCAAGCTCAACCCAAGCCCAGCTCATGTCTAGCCCAAGCTCAAGCCCAAGCCCAGCTCAAGTCCAGCTCAAGCCCAGCCTAAGCCCAGTCCACGCCCATCCCAAGCCCAGCTCAAATCCATCCCAAGCCCAGCTCAAACCCAGGCCAAGCTCCTCAACACAAGCCCAGCTCAAATCTCGGCCAAGCTCAAGCCCACTCTCTAGCCCAAGCCCAGCTCAAGCCCAGCTCAAGCCCAGCTCAAGTCCAGCTCAAGCCCATTCCAAGCCCAGTCCAAGCTCAAGCCCAAGCCCAGCTCAAGCCCAGCTCAAGCCCAGCTCAAGTCCAGCTCAAGCCCAGGCTAACCCCAGCTCAGCCCCATCCCAAGCCCAGCCTTATAATGAGTCTATAAACACGGATATAACAGATCCAATAACACCTTCTCACAGTCTTCCTGGCATCCCATAGTCGCGCACTCCCCACTCTCGCATTCTCACTTTGCTCTTCTAACCTCCCCCCGGCCTCTTCACTTTTGCTGCTGTTGTTTGGCCCCACTTTGGGTCTTCCTCGTGCATAGTTGGATGTGTAAGCAAGAGTAAAGTTGCTGTCATCGGCAGGAGCACATAAAAAACTTTAAGCAACAAAATCGCATAAACTGTTGTTAAGTGAAAGTGCGATAAATCAATTTGTAATTGGGGCAAGTTTTGCCTGTGTCTATTCCCCAGGACAAGATACGGCGAGCCGCGACTTGGCCCAAGTATGTCCATGGACATGTGTATACATACATTGGCAAATACATATGGGAGGCTGCGTGTTGTTATGGTGATAAAATTACATTTTGCAGCCCTTCAATGGGATTTTTTTTTCCATTTTTTGTTTTCTCTTTCTCAACAGCTTAAGCTTGTCCCTGCTGGACTTTGACACAAATCCCTCGAAATAATATATATAAGAAAAACATGTTGTATACAGTGTGTCCGACGAGCATTTAGGATTAAGTATTTATGCACACACACACACAGAGAGAGAGAGTGGAAATCTCAAGAGCTGGTCTTGTTTGCTTGATTTTATTTACAGCTGGATTTGCAATTACAGGACGAGGCTGGCGGCGACATCTCCAGTTTCATAACCAACGGCGAATGGGACTTGTTAGGTGAGTGATGCAATAGCAAAAGAGAAAGCCTAAAGACTAAAACTGAATATTGATTGTTGTGTAAACCAAAGCTGAGTTAATTAACTAATTAATGACTTTAAATTTAATTCTCATTCTCTCTTCTTCGGCTTCATATGCTCATCTCATTTGCACCAACCAACAACAACTCGAACAACTCGAACAACAACTCGAACCACATACAAAAATTTCAATCGAAAACGCCCAGGTGTGCCCGGTAAACGTAATGAAATCTACTATAATTGCTGCCCAGAACCTTATATTGACATAACATTCGCCATTTTGATACGACGCAAAACTTTGTACTATTTTTTCAATTTGATCGTGCCGTGCGTGTTGATCGCATCGATGGCACTGCTAGGGTTTACACTGCCACCAGATTCTGGTGAGAAGCTATCGCTTGGTAAGTGTCCGTTCAATCAATCAATCAATCAATCAATCTACCAACCAACAACAACAAACACCAAAAACAAGAACAACAACAACAACTTAGCTATTGCAAGTGATGTATTTACCCAAAAAGTGTTTCGTAGGACTTCTTTCGTGCATGCCCTCTCCCTCTCTCTCTCTCTCTCTCTCTCTCTCTCTCTCTCTGTCTCTCTTTCTCTAAATCAAATGACACACATACGTTTATATATATATATATTTATATATTTATTGTGAAACGGAAGCCCATTCGCTATAAGAGGCTGCCAGGCAGGCAGTAGGACACAAGTTGACTGCCGCACACACACTCACACACACACATTACGTATACGCCGCATAGAGCCTTGACTAACTATGCAAATGCAATGCAATCCAATGGCCAACGGCAATGGCAACAACTCTGCCAGCGAACAAACAAAGCGCACGAGTGTTGCAAGTGCAAAAAAAAAAATACCAAAAAAAAAAAAAGCATAGGAAAAAAAAACAGCTGCAGCGGCAGCCGTCACCATCATTTGTAATCAAAGTCAACGCTGGCAAAAGTGAAAAATATGGCACAGCTGCTGGCCCACCTTTCAGCTGGAGAATAGGACGCAAATGCAGGACGACAGACGGACGGACGGACGGACCGACGGACGGCAAATGAGCACAGAGCCTTGAACCCTTGAACCTCACCCGACAGCGCCTCTCCCAGTTAACCATGTCAAGCAACGCAACTCAAATACAAATATTTACAATCAACTCACATACATATATAAACTATATATATAAACTATATATATATTGCATTGCAGCTGCCTAATGCATTCAGGCTACAAACGCAGCCTTTGTCTTTGCCTTTTGTGATACATTTCGCATTGATAATGCCTTTTAGCTGAATTTTTGTTGTTTTTTTTTTTGGCTTGATTCATGCTGTTGATCCGAACGTTGTTTGGGCCAAGGCCATGATTGAGTAGCCTACGAGCTCTGTTCAATAAGTAAAGAACCTTTTGTTGCTTCATGCTATTCAGAAATATTTTATTATATATTTATTTATATTTTTTTTTTTTAGTTTTCTATTCAAAAAAATTTATTAATACATTTTTTTTTATATTACTCATCTATTCAGGAGTATTTAGTATTTTTCTATTATCCTTTAGCTATTCAGAAATATTTATTTATTATTTTTTTCTATTTTTTTTTTTTTAATATTCTTTATCTATTCAGAAACATTTTAATTTATTAATTAACATAAATAAATATTTGTTGTAAATTTTAAATAGGCATTCCATTAAAGTTAAAGCTAATTTTGTAAAATTAGTTAGAAAGAAGAAGCATTATAATAATTGAAATCTCTTATAGTGCAATAGAAATAGATAAGGCTCTAAAGGAAAGGCAGACGCTGAGCCCCATCAGCTCAGCTATAGGTCAAGGCCAAGAAAGGTTAACCAAGAAAAAGATAAGCCTAATCTCTGGCTTCAAGCATCGATTTTGAATATAATTGATTGATGGGTTTCAATAATAAAAAAAAGTTTATTTATTTTTATTTTTATTTTTTATTAATTTTTATTAACATGAAACTATTTTTTTTTAATTATTAAAAAAATATATTTTTTTATATTTAATTCAAATTTATTTATTTATTTATTTTTATTTTTTAGGATTAATGTAAGATTAAAGCTAGCTTAGAACTAAAGCGCTGGCTGCTGAGGCCTGCGGCTTGAAGAGATGCTAATTATTATATGAGATGGTAATTATTGCTTTCTTTAATGAACTTAATTACTTTTGGGGATGTCTTTTGGGGTTGGGTTTGCGAGGATCGATATGGGCCATCAGTTCTTGAAGATTTGGGCTCTAAGGAGAGAAGTTTTTGAGGATATGATTGATATATATTTATATCTGTTGAGTAAGGTGAGGCTTGATGTGGACTTCAATTCAAATTATTTAATTAATTTATTTAAAATGTTAAATAATAATTTTTTGTGCTTTTCTTGAATCATTTTGGATGGGCTCTACATATATACATCCCATGGTGCTATTATTTTCACCTCAGCTGTGCTTCTGACAGATTTCATTCCAAGTTTTTTTTTTCGCACCAGCAGACCTCGCCAGCTAAGCAGCTCCAAGCCTGCAGGTGATATATATACATGCCACCTATATCCAGCTTCCATCAGCTGAAAGAGCTTTAAAGAGCTATTTTTTCTCAGCTTGCTTTTGTTAGTCTCTCTCCATGCCCGTTATAGATATGACTATTATGATCTGTTGATCTATGGCTGGCATCTTTCGGCAAACAGTTGCCGACAACTGACTAGGCGGCACAACCACTCACCCACCCACCCATCGACCCATGCACGCATTAAGCTGAGAAAGTTATGCGAAAATGTGGCAAAATGCTTTGCAGCTCATCATATACCGAGCATGTGCCGCGCACAGGCAGAGCGACAGGCGGATAGACAGACAGACAGACATTGGCCGTGGGGCTCATCACGTACTCTCCACATGCAGCATATGGTGCATGCCAGAATTTATACAATACAGCTATACCAAAAATACTTATATAAGTATGCTAGATATAAATATATATATATATATCGCGTTTATGAGCGAGCAAAACTTTTGCTTGCAGCTGCTAGAGAAAACAAAAAAAAAAAACAAAAACAACGAAAATTGCCATATTTTAAAAATTGTTCAGAGCGAAGTCAGCGCCCAAGCCCCTCCCCCTCCCCCCCAGTCATGGCCATGTGTGTGTGTGTGTGTGTGTGGGAAAACGCATTAGGGCTGCCAGCCATGGCTCATGCATAATAGACAAGTTTGCGTAAAACCCTGTGGCTAATTTATGTTTGCCCGACACTTTTGGCGGCTGTCGCCTCCGCCCCCGCTGACTTTTCACATAATTTATATAACCTCAAAAGAGCAAGAGCATAAAGTATGCACAGGACACACACAAAAATAAATATAAAATATACGAAAAAAATACCAAAAGAAATGGAACAACAGGAAAATCTTTGAGATAACGCTAAGCACTCAAACTGACAAACGGCAGCTGGCCAAAGGAAAACCCCAAGCAAAACCATAAATAATGATAACTTCCATAAGGTGCCGCTGGGCCTCTGTGCGTATGTGTGTGTGTGTGTAAGGACTCTCTTTTCAGTTATGTTTTTATTTGGTATTGAAAACTAGTTTTGTGACAGCGAAATTGCAACTTAGACTGCTTGAAGACAGACGACGAACGACGAAGGACGAAGGACGAAGGACGCTTGAGGTTCAGCGCAGAGAATACGGTAGTAGTTTTTTATTCACCAAGTGGGACAATTGTATCATCGCATCCTTGCATCGACAGCAGCGAGCAGCGAGCGAGCAGCGAGCAGCAGGAGCAGCAGCAGGCAGGACTCAGCTGGAGAGCACACACACTTAGCGCATTCGTTTGAAATTTACTAATGAATTACATTAATAATCTCTTTCTCTATCACAATTGCTCTCTCTCTCTCTCTTTCTCTTTCTCTCTATCTGTCTATCTCTCTCTCCCTCTACAACACACTCTCACACCGACATGTCTCCACACCTTTGTGCATTAATCTTGTGCTGCATACTTGCAGGAGTTACTATTTTACTATCGCTCACAGTCTTCCTGAATATGGTAGCGGAAACGATGCCGGCTACATCCGATGCTGTGCCGCTGTTGGGTAAGTAGCTGCAGCGCCATCTAGCGTTCGTCGACTGGCCAATTGGCCAGCTCGCGCGCGCTCTTTGGCAATCCATCTCTCTCACTCTCTCTCTCTCTGTGACTTCAAATTAACGCACATTCAATTCAGCTCAACTAGAACAACAACAATAATTACTACTACTATTTTACAACAACATGAACTAATGAGCTAAGATTCTTACCTTCCGCACAGCCTCAATAATTGCCGCCAAAGCAAGTTTCAGCATATTTTTATTGTTTCTTTTACGTTTCTCTCTTCTTTTAGCTTGGTTTTTGTCGGGGCTGACCTAAGCTGATACACAAATGATCTATATTTTTGAGCAGTGTATGTAGCTTACAAGTAACTCTAAGTTATGCTAACAAACCTATTGAGATTGAGCGCTAGAAAGCAGCAGAACATGATTTTTTTAGGGTGACCAAACAAGAGCTATGCTAAAAGAAACTGCTAAAATATTTTAAAATATATTCTATATTATAATATTTTATATTTTTATTTAGAAGCCACATTCATGCCATTCAATATTCAATCAAAGATTTTTAAGCTAAGCAACTCAGCTTTTCTAGCTAATTTTTTTAGTATCTTTACAAGGTTCCAAAGACTTGCAACAGCAACTGTGATGGATTTTGCTAGCCATAGGCTATAGTTACATGACTACATGTCAAAATACAGCTAAATGTTAGTTAGGTATGCCCAAGCAGTGCAGTATAGGTACTTTGAGTACAGCCACCAAAAGGAGTTTCCATCATAATGAAGCATATGAGCATATAAGACTACTGCTAATCATGGCTCAACAATTTTCAAAAAATGTTTTACAATCAAAAAGTTAACTACTTATCAAATGGCAATTCCCATAGGACAGTTCTACATTAAAAATGTATCGATTGGCTGAACAACTGCTGACTTATGGCTATCAGAAATGGTATCACTCTTGCTTGGTCACGCTTCAAATTGCAGCCTCAACAGCTGCTCTGGCTTGATTAACTTTGCTCTGCAGTCACGTAGATAAAGAAACATATGTATATGCCTTATGGGCATGTCAGCTTCACACTCTGCAGTTTATAGCCTTCAATTGTTGTCGTTGCCGTTGTCCAGCTCAAATGCGAGCAGTTTCAATTAACACACAATAAAGAAAGTCAGTGACTGTGGCTGAGGCAAAGCCGACAACAATATTAAATAACAGGAAACTTCTCTCATATTAATTTGTCTGGAGACAATGAAATCAAAGCTAGGCGAAGATTTGCACCGCTATTAGTTTCAAATTTTGAAGTTTTTCCAGTTGCCTTTTGATGGCCGTAAACACGTAGAGCAAATTGGCTCGCTTCGAGTTTCATGCGGCAGCGACACGCGCACCTGCGCGCCAGGGGAGCGAACTTTGGCCAGGGAAATGTTTTAGTGTCTAGTTTCTGGTATTTGTTTGCACTTTGTTTTCTCAATATTTCATTTAATGGCCGCCAAATGGAGCTGATGGCAGTGGCAATGGCGGCAGAGGGGACCTGAGCGCCTTAAGCGAGGCGCTGTGATTTAAACGTTTTCATAAACTTTGCTAAATTTATGCGCGCTGCCCAATCACGTGCATAAAACTATATATATATATATATATATATGTGTATATATATGTGTATATATATATCTGGTATACATGGCCAACTTCTTATCATATATATACATATATATATATATATATATATAGGCATTTAAAAAGTATTCAGCCAAGTGATATAAATATTAAGTTAGACTTAGAGCTAACATTGGCAGCACGTAACACAGTGCCTGCCAAAAGTAACCGAACAATAGCCATACTCATGTCATTCGCACACAGCAAAGAACTAGCTCAAGTTAGTCGAAATTCGGATTGGCTTAAGCAGCGATATACAAGCTACTGCTGCTAGTCGCTATGCAAATAATATCAGTGAAACTTTAGTTCAAATCATTAACTTAGTTAGTCACACCATCAACTAGTAGTTCGAACTGTGTTTCTTTGTATGCGTGCCTGTGTGTGTGTGTGTGTGTGTGTGTGTAACAATATATACAATACTACATATAACTAGCATATATACCCCTATATTGATATAGTTCATTTCAGCTCACTAGTTCACTAGCTCCACCCACTCACATTTTGGCATTCATTTTCGGAAACAACATGAAATTGTTCACTAGTTCAAATCTTGATTCGAATGAACGAGTCTTAAAGACAAGATACTCGACAGAAGAACGACTTCAGTTTCAGTTCAGCTTGGCTTAAGATTGAATTCACTTTTAAAATAAGAACTAAATCTAAAACTCTTGGAACTAGTTCCATTCCTTAATTGAGCTAAGATTGAATTCATTCTATAAAAAAGAACTAAACCTTAGGTTCCTTTTTGAACTAGTTCTGTTCCAATAAGAATCGAATGATCTATCTACAATATAATTTCAAATATTTCTAAAATAATCTATCAGATCATCATCTATGTATATAAACTCTTAGCTCCGGAATATATCTATATACATACATTACGATACACTATATGGCTGTATGTGTGTGTGTGAATGTTGCGTTATTTACATTTTAGGATTACACCAAGACATATACATATGTAAGTACATATGTATGTATGTAGATATGTATGTAAGTATGTATGCCTGCGAGTATACATATACATATGTGTACATATGTATGTATATATGTATGTATATATATTTGTATTGGATGTACATGTATGTATGTATTGAAGTACATATGAATGCATGTATGTATGTATGTTAGTATGTATGTATAGATGTACATATGTATGTATGTATGTATGTACGTATATATGTATGTATGTTAGTATGTATGTATTGATGTACATATGTATGTATGTATGTATGTATTTATGTATGTATGTATGTGTTGATGTACATATGTATGTATGTATGTATGTATGTATGTATGTATTGATGTACATATGTATGGATGTATGTATGTATTTATGTATGTATGTATGTATTGATGTACATATGTATATATGTATGTATGTATGTATGTATGTATGTATGTATGTATTGATGTACATATGTATGTATGTATTGATGTATATACATATGTATGTATTGATGTATATACATATGTATGTGTGTATATATGTATGTATGTATGTATGTATTGATGTACATATGTATGTATGTATGGTACATATGTATGTATTGATGTATATACATATGTATGTATGTATTGATGTACATATACATATATGTATATTTGTATGTATATATGTATGTACGTATGTATGTCTTTATGTAAAGATGTACATATGTATGTATGCATATGAGGATGTATGTATAAATGTACGTATGTTGCGTGCATAATGTGTAAAAGTATATATACATATACATATCTATGTATGTACGTATGTATGTAACTATGTATGTATCCAGTATGTAAACATCACTTAGTGCATAGAGTATTAGCATTTAGGTAGACTCACATTACCATAATTAGTTTAGATGCGTATTACCACCAACTAACTAACTAACTAACTAACTAACCAACTAGCCAAACCAAGTCCATATCAGTGCCATGCATACATAGTAAAAAGTTTTTGTGTAACGATAGAGTAAACATTGGTTTACCATACTATACTACAGTACTATAACTGACAACAACAAGCATGAAAATACCAAGAAAAAACAGCAACAACAACAACAACAACAAAATACCAAAAATACTAATAATCCATAATAACAATTGTTCAGTGTTCTAATAATCTATAATTTGTAGCCTAAATAGTGTAAGGTAAGTCATGTGTAAGTCCATACTAACGATTACTATTCGAGAATTTCGGATTAATTCAAGATTTACAACATTTCAGATCAAAAGAAAAAAGAGAGCAAAAAAAAAACCAAATCCTTCATCCATTTACGCATGCCCAGGCCCGTTCCACACATAACAAGAATAATTTTCGTATTTAGTTCACCCAATCATATTTAGAACATTGCACAGATTTTCTATAAGTATGTATGCATCACACACACACACACACACACAGACACACACAGAGATACACATACAGACATCATCACATACATATACACTGAGACGTATTAACTCTAAATTGAACACTTATCAAACGTAGTTGTGTAACTTTTGAATATCGTATTTTGAATATCGTATTTACATATATATATATTTTATCGTATCGAGGACTGGTATGGCAATCAAACTCACAGCATGCACTCTGGACCTTTCGATAGACAAACTCCTGTATTTGGTAAATCAAAAAATAAACAAAAATAAAATGAAAATTGGTAAAAAAGAGTCCAGATTCATGAGTCGGGAGTCGAGAGCGTCGTATATAAGGCTATGACTATGCCGACAAGTTTTCTGCTTCCTTAAGTAACTCTCTCTCTCTCTCTCACTCTCTCTCTCTCTCTCTCTCTCTGTCTGTCTCTCTTTACATATATACATATATCACTTATATGTATGTATGTATAACTGTATATTTTATTTACAACTTGTGTAGCGCCTTGTTTTGTTTCGATTCTGTGATTTATATTTTGGATTCTATGCGTACAACGAAGCGGCTCGCATTATCAATGCCAGCGATGCCAGATATGTACTTTTGCCAAGGACCACTACCACATAATGTAAAAGAAAAAACGTTCTTGTTGGCATGCAAGAACACAAATGCCTCTAAACTGTTGACATGCCCCCGCCCCCGTGCCTTTAGGCCCTCCCCCAACACACACACACTCTCTCTCTCTCTCTCTCTCTCTCTCTCTCTCTCTCTTTATATATTTCTGAAACAATTGATGAATACACTATCGCATATGATTTTTGTATTGCACATTCATAGACACGCCGTGAATATGAATACAAATGTGAATGAAAAATTGACTATGAATATGAATATGAATAAATGTGGCAAACATTCCTGAATTGAATGGGAACAGCTCGCGCTAACGGGGGCGGAATGGCAATGTCAACCTCAAA
Organism: Drosophila repleta; assembly: GCA_018903745.1. NCBI lineage: Eukaryota > Metazoa > Arthropoda > Insecta > Diptera > Drosophilidae > Drosophila > Drosophila repleta. The sequence continues at coordinate 342,135 of JAEIGN010000750.1, read as the reverse complement.
CCTCAAACTCAATGTCAACACGGAGAGGCCGGGCGCTAGAGCGCTAAGCGCCAGCTGGTCACACACTTGCCCACACACACACACACACCCACACACACCCACACCCACTCACACACACACACACACACATACGTATACACACAGCTAAATGGGAACAGCTATGTAAATATCTATTGAAACAATTTTAATGTCCGTGATAAAAGTTTATCTAAAATAAAACCAAAAAATTGATACTAATTCCAAACTAAATTCTGGCCTGTCTCTTGCTTTCCCTTCACTCTCTCTCTCTCTCTTTCGCTCTACCCCACCCACACACGCTGTAACCCCCCTCTTTCTCTCTCTCTCTCTCGCTGTCTCACGCTCTGTTTGTTATATATATGTATATATATAATTTATGCTCTATGTCTGTCTTTAACTGTTTAGCTTAAAAAAAAACAAAAATTAAAAAAAAAACAAATATTTTGCATGTAAAATTGCAATTTTTGGAGAAAGAGAAAACCGCCAGAGCGCAGCGGCTTCAATGGATAATAATATGTTGTAAATATGTCTAGGTATCTCTCTCTCTCTCTCTATGTCTCTCTCTGTCTCTATCTATGTATATATGTTTTCTCACGGGCTGTACATATTTTGATCTTATCAATTTTTGTTTATGCTTTTTATTCACTTATTTTTGAGTTTGTGAACAACAAAAATTGGTTTTAGTTTCGTGACGTAGTGTGGTAGCAACTCTCTCTCTCTATCTAACCATCGCTCTCTCTCTCTCTCTCTCTATCTCTTATATAATCCCTCAAAGCCTCATACAAAATTATTGCTAAGCGCATATCACATGTTTTAATATATGTTTAATGGTGTTTCGCTTCTTTAACACACCCACACACACACCCACACACACACACCCACACACACCCACACACACACCCACACACACACCCACACACACCCACACCCACACACACCCACCCACACACACAGATCATTGTATCATACACAATTAGCTGACAAAAAGAAGATGAAACCCCAGAAGAACAAACACTTGTAAATAAAACACATCGAAATATATATATAAATATATCTATTTTTTTGTTTGTTCCAATGGATGCCTTTAGCATACATACACACATACATGCATATGCATATGTATGTCTATATGTATATATGCATATGTCGTAGAATACGTACGTATGTCTGGCCTTAAGGTAATTCCATGATTATCTACTACTATATGCATATGCGACTAGTTGCTGTATAAAAAAAAAAAAAAAAAAAAAAAAAAAAAACAAAATAAAAATCGAAAATTAATTCAAACTTACATTCATTCACATGCTTAAAGCGCCGTAGTGCAGTGTATGGGACCCAAAAACAAAAACCAAAAAAAAAAAAATACTCTATATATAATCTAAATTGAAATTCAACAAATCTTATGTAAAGCTAAATGCAAAAAACTTAATTCATATGCACAGTGAAAAGGCTGAAAATTTTTATATTTTTTTTTAAATTTATTTTCTTTTATAGTTTATATATATTATAGTCTCACACACACACATGTAAATAGTCACAGAAAAAAAAAGGAATTTTATTTTTTTTATTATTTTTTTTCTCTATATTTTTCGCTCCTCACTGTGCATAACCTAAATAAATGCAATTAAATAGTTTAAGCTAAATATGTATACGTAAATCCAAAAAAAAAAAAAAAAAAACTTGATACGCACTGATCCAGACAACAAACAAAACGAAACCAGTTCCATTTCCTATTTGATTGCCAACAAAGAAAAAAAATACTAAAATACTAACAAGAACCACAAGAACCAAACAACAATAACCGTAGTCATACAGAAAAAAAAAATACCAAAAACCAATACCAAAAACACCTTTTTGCCCAAGACCCACGTCTTTCATCAATTTACAGCTCAACATTAATGAGGAACCAAATCAGATCTCGATTTTTAACTCAAAATGATGATTGCGGATAATTGGTTGTGCACAAAAAGCGACAGCAAAAGAACAAGCAAAAAACAAAAAGGCAGCCCAAATAAAAATACCCAAAAAAATACCAAAATACTGAGCTAGCGAAATCGGTTGTAAGTTGGAGACGCAGGCAAACGCGTGGTTCGGTTCAAAAGTCACAGCTCCTTTGGTTCAAAGGAACCGAATCGCTCTTGAATCGGGCCACAAGTTTGCGGCGATAAATCTGAGTAAAGCAGGGGCGCAAAGGGACGAAAAGGGACGGCTTGAGGCTAGCATCTAAGTAGCACAGAGCTTTTCTAAACTTTACTTAAACACTTATCTCTTATATATCTCTTTTCCATATCTGTATATGTCGGCGAGGCGTACACCTGTAAAATAACTTGAACAAACAACAACAACAAAAAAATAAAACAAAAATTCAAAAAGAAATTTTTTAAATATATACATACATAAATGTTAATATATATACTACCACTACTACTACCACTACCACTACTACTACTACTACTACTACTACTACTAACTTTTTTAATATACTGCTTTGAACTTTTTCTCTAACTCTCTTACTTCCACTTGCCACAAAGTTAAGTTTTCGTAAGCATTATGAAAGTACCGAAAGTACCAACAACAATCAAACAAAAGCAAAAACAAAAGCAAAACAAACTATAGTCTGTTGTTGTTGTTGTCTTTCGATCGATCTTTCGATTGTTGTATATATGTATGTGTATGTATATGCATAGATCAGCGAGCTATCGAACTGTGTACAAAGTTTTTTTTACTCAAAACCAACAACAGAACAAACAAAACACAACAACAACTCACACACACACACACACACTCGCACACGCAAACAAGGAAAAAAGCTAACGATAACGATAACAAGCGATAAACGATATCAGGGCAAGGGGCTTTAGGCGTTCGACAAACGAAAACTAAAAATGAAATTTAACAAAATCCCCCCCCAAAAAAAAAAAAAACCAAACCTATCTAGCTTAGAATGAGCGTCAAGCGAATTCGCCCAACATCGATATATTACCACAATGTTTGTGTAATTTTTGTGTCCTTCTAGGAACTTATTTCAATTGCATTATGTTTATGGTGGCCTCATCAGTTGTGTCAACCATACTTATCCTCAATTATCATCATAGAAATCCAGATACGCATGAAATGAGTGAATGGGTAATATTTATATTTAAACTAAACTAAACTTAACTAACTTACTTGCTAACTACTTACTACTTACTTACTTATTTATAAAAAAAAAAAAAAACAAAAACAAAAACAAAAAACAAAAATCCAAAAAAAAAACCAAAAAGAAAATACCAAAAAGGAAATCAAGCCTTCTTCCTACTTCTTTTTCTTTCTTTATGTTCTCTTCTCTACATTTACATTTACATTATTCATTTCTTATACTTTTTACTTACTCTGAGATGCCGATACGTCTTCAATTCGACAAATCATTTCAACTGAAGATTCAAAACATTCCAACTCTACTCCACAAACTACTCCACGCAGTCCAAACAAACACAGACCCATTGTATATACTATAATGCCCACACACTCACACACTCACACACCCATACACACGCGCCTTATCACTCTCAACATTGAAAACTGAGCAGAAAGAAAACACATACATTTGCATACATATTTACTTACGATTCATATGCATAAACTAGTTCTTCTTATCCTTTTACACTATGCTGCATGCAAAATATATTTGCAACTCATGCGAAATCGACTCGAAAATCGATTTACATATACCCAACAAATATTCACAAGAAATCGAATTTGTTATTAAAAAAAAAATATTTAATAAAAATTTAATAATCATATATAAAGTTCTTATTAAACAAAGACTTGAATAATAAAATAATTATATATGTCTATATATATTTAATATAAAATTTGAATGCATTTATGGCCAAATTTAAATATTTAAAAACTTTCTAATATAAACTAAATTTTTTAAATTTAAAAAAAAATCTTTAAAAAATATATTCAAGAAATTGATTTGTTGCTTTTAAAAACTAATTTAATCATTATAAATATATATTATTTAAAAATAATAATAAATTATTATATATGTCTCCATATATATATACATAAAATATATCAAATTTAAATGCATTTTCTACTAAATTTAATAAAAAATTCTAAATTTTAGTTTTTAAAAATTCTGCAAAATTTAAAAAATATTTTCAACAATTAAAAAATATTTCTTTTTAACATGCAGAATTATTTTACGTAAATTCAAATAAAAATAAATCTTATTCTTAACGTAAAAAAATTAAATAAGAAATAATTAACCTCAAGCCTTAAACCTTAAGTGTTGCATAAAACCCATATATCCATGTTTTCTTTCCTTTCCTTTTGGAAACTTCGAACATATACCAAAGTCCACGCATATGTACATATATGTATATAGACTTATATATATATGTATATATGCCAATTTTGATTTAATTCCAATGCTCTGCTGTGAGTTATTTTCCTCTCTTTAACTTATATTGATTGCATACTTACATATTCGAGAGCCAAAGCACAATAATCACACCGAATTTTTATTTCTCTAACAAATACTCTGGCCAACTACAACTACAACAACTACAACAACAACAACAATAAAAACTACTACTCCAACAACAACAACAACAACAACGTTAACTGGCAAACTCGCAACGCAAACAAAAACTCTACTCTCCAACTCAAATGCCTCTTCAACTGTTTCTTTTTCTCCTCTGTAACTAACTAACTAACTATGTAACTAACTATCTTCGCAAAACTGCCAAAAAATACCACAAAAACAAATATAAACAAAAATTTATATATACATATTTATATCAACTACTTGAAATGCGGCCAAACACTCGGTTCTACGGCCGCAACAACGCGTGTGCTGTTGCTATCCTCTACCAACACACTCTGAACAACACTCTTAACAACTTAACAACAACAAACAATAATAACAACAACCTTCAAAACTCTTCTAAACTAAAAACCAAAATAAATAAAAAAAAATGAAATTTAATAAATTAAAAAAAAAAACATTTTCTTAAATCTAAAAACTAAAAACTCTAAATGAAAACAAAACAAACTCTCATTGAACATGTATATATATAATTTTATATATATATTTACATATCTATTATATATCTCGTGTCTTGCTACAATTTCTTAAAATACCAAAAAAATACCAAAAAAATACCAAACAAAAAATCACTTCATTTGACTTTATATCAAATCTAATAAACCCAAAAAAAAACTGCTTTAAAAATACAAAAAAAAAAACAAACAAACAAAAATCCAAAAATTTAAAAACCAAAAAAAATACTATTTATACCGAAAAAAAAACCAAAAATATACTTATTGCTATTATTTTTAACCGCATTACCCAACAAACACCCCGTCTCTCTGTCGAACTCGCACACACAGATAAGAGTAATATTCCTTTATTGGTTACCTTGCATATTGCGCATGCAAAGACCCGGACAGGTTGGCTACGAATGCCCGCCGCCGCCCTCGTCGTCGGGCTCCTCGACAGCTGGTGACAAAAAGCAACAGATCCAAAACGTTGAGCTCAAGGAAAGGTAACCGACCAAATTTCCGCTTTTCTCTCTACTCACACTCTAACCACCCGCCCGTCGGCCATCGATATATGATATTTCGATAAATCGATATTTCGATATATCGATATTCCTCTAATACATTGATCTATTTACCCACTATTCTCTATTATAATGTGCCACCCGCAATCATACAGATCTTCGAAATCGCTGCTCGCCAACGTTCTCGACATTGATGACGACTTTCGTTGCAATCATCGCTGCACCAGCGCCACGTTACCCCATCAGCCCACGTACTACAGGACAATGTTCAGGTAAAGTTCGATCGATTCGTCTTAGTGCAAAGATATAATGCGGCAAGTTGTTGTATTTTGTCAGTATAAATATTACATACAATTGTACAATATATCAAGCTAAATTTCCACTAAAGGAATACCCCTAATGGCAGCACTCAAATCATCTCATTTAAACTGGGCTGGGTATCTCCTAGTCGTGTACTCCCAATTAGACTTTTTCCTCTTATTGAAGTATGCGAAATGTAAGCGCTATAACTAACAGATCTCGAGCAATATATACGAGATATATCTGGTATATCTCGTATATAGTATATAGAATATTTTTTGATTATACAAGTTAAGCCTCGATTTATACTAAACTCTGCGGCACTTGTTTAAGAGCAGAGGAAAGGAAAATAATAGAAAATGACAATAACAAGAAAAGCTCGAACAAGACACATCCGCATCCGCATTCGCATTCAGCAAGCCTCAAATGACAGTCAATGACAATGACAATGACAATGACAATGACAAGATGTGTGCCTCAACGAAACAAAACAAAATACACACACAGAGAAACAGATAAGAGAAAAAAAACCTTAGAAAATAGTGGCAAGTGGCAAGGACACGCATTTAGTGACAAGCAGAACGCACAAATGCGACGACTAAGGAAAAGAAAAGAAAAAGAAAATAGGAAAAGAAAATAGGAAAAACACATTCGTAATAGAAAACGCTTGAGCAGCGAGATGAACATCTACTGGCACGTGGCTGAGGCTCAGGACTCAGACCGAGGCTCAGCTGCTCTCAGCTGTTTCCACATGTCCTCTCGCACAATAGACCATTGAATTAGGTCAATAAACCAACAGTCACAATTACGTTGTCCTTTAAAATATTGACTTGAGCTGAGTTGAGTTGGGTTGGCCAAGCATAGCAGAGTTCCAGTTCCAGTTCCAGTTCCGAGTTTTCTCTGTAATTGTTGACTGCTAGACAAGAGGATTTAAGATTTGGGCTCAAGATCAAGCTGTTGTTAGACGAAGTATATCTAGAGCAGAACTAAAGATCTATAAAATATTGATGAAACTATTGCAATGAGTGCTTCATGCAGGCAAGGCGACGATGGCAGCGTTGGCCCAGTTGGGCCCGTCGGTCCCGTAGGTCCTGTCGCACCTGTGGCCGACTCGCGCATGCACGAGGCCATTTCGCACACCTGCCTCAGCTCCTCGGCGGAATACGAGCTGGCGCTGATACTCAAGGAACTGCGCTGGATAACCGATCAGGTGCGTACCTTTACCCACTTCAGGTGAGTCCATTGTCATCCGTCTATCCCAAGCAGCTGAAGAAGGAGGACGAGACAGGCGATATAACACGCGATTGGAAGTTTGCCGCAATGGTCGTGGATCGTTTGTGCCTTATTATTTTCACGCTCTTCACAATTATAGCCACGCTGGCTGTGCTCTTCTCGGCGCCACATTTCATTGTAAGTTCGCACAGAAAGAAGCCCCCTCTCTCTCTCTCTCTCTCTCTCACACACACACTCAAATTTCTCTGCCTCTTTCAGTTCCCATAAATGATTCACTCTGACGGTCTACGTAATTTCTTCAGTTTGACACGAGTCGTACAAAATATTGTTTCTACTTTTGTAAAATACTCAAAATACTAAAAAAAAATACTTCAAAAGATACCGAATTAGAAGTCATGTAAAGAGTACATAAACAAGTGAATGCTTTTCAAGTTCTTTTCAATTACAATTCTTGTATAGACTTAATTCCCTAATCACATTTCTCTAGTCGAAGTTGTACGACTTTATTTCGTCCTCTCCCCCCACACAACTGCTGCTGACTTCATCATTTGTTGCATTTGTCTCTTTGGTTCCCTTGTCGAATTACTGTAAAATAGTTCATTTCATTTATAGTACGAGATAGGTTCTCTTTGATTTTCATTTTTAGTATGTAAAATAGTGTATACAAATATGTTGCTGTGATAGAAAAACGTATGAACAAAACGTGAACCAGTCACAATAAAATTTCAAATTCAAAGTGAACAAAAAACCGAAAAGGAAAATCCAAAAAATAATCATTAAAAATTCAAAATGAGCACATTAGAGTCGGGCGTCATCGACTGCAGGATGCTCGTTCAGTGGCTTCCACTTGAGTAGAGATAGCTAAGTGTCTGTCAAACTGACTGTCAAACTGACTGTCACACTGACTGTCAAACTGACTGTCAAACTTACTGTCACACTGATTGTCAAACTAGCTGTCAAACTGACATTCAATCTTACTGTCCAACTGACTGTCAAACTGACTGTCAATCTTACTGTCAATCTGACTATCACTCTCTCTTAGTATCTCTATCGATCTATCTGTAAATGCTCAAGGCGCATATCTTCTCCTATACATTTCAAGACTACCCTTAATATTCTCTATAGTCTCTCTGGTCTATAGAGTCAATATAGTCTCTCTAGTCTCTATAATCTCAATACTCTCTATAGTGTCTACAGTCTCTATAGTTTCTATAGTCTCTATAGTCTCTATAGTGTCTATAGTCTCTATAGTTTCTATAGACTCTATAGTTTCTATAGTTTCTATAGTCTCTGTATTCTCTATAGTCTTTGTACTCCCTCCAGTCTATATAGTCTCTCGATACTCTCAAAGCCCCATCTGAACGAGCATCTGAAAGCAAAGGCACAGACACACACAGAACACGTTTCGTTTAGGTTCTGCTTTTAATTGATTTTATTTTGAAAAATATTTCATAAATTTGAATTCTAGTTAAAGTTAAGAACCTTCGGCTTATTAGCACCGCAAATTGGCATTGCCTTGGCACAAAAAGCAAAAGTCCCCGAACTTAAGCAATCTGTTTATGTATATCTATCAAGTACTACAAACATGTGTTTAGTATAGCTTCTTCTGCTCGATCACTTTTTCTGTTCCTCACATATTTTTTTTTTTTTTTGTAACAATTTCAAAAATTTTGAGCACTCAAAAAAAAATTTGTTAAAAATACTTGAAGAAAAAAACTCAAATCGAATAAAAGTTCGAATTGGAAATTGTTTAACTGAAATCTAAAAATAAAAAAAAACATGGCCAAAACCACAACAACAATAAAACGAAAGGAAGACGCGAAAACTGAAAACCAGCTAAAATGGAAAATGGAAAAAGAACAGGCATTGTGCAGCACAGCATAAGCGTTGAGGAAAGCAGTCGAAAGCAAAGTATAAAGTTAACTATTTTTAAATATTATATATATACATATATACGAGTAAAATAAAAAAAAAATTAACAACAGAGGAAAACAAACATAAGCATGTAGCATATTAATGCAAATGAGAATTAGATAAAAGAAATGCTTCTAAAAGGGAAAACCCAAAAAAGTTAAAAAAGGCAAAAGTAAAATTAAAAAATTAAATTAAACTACAGTATTTAGAGTAAGGGATAGTTAAAGCATAGAGCAAGCGAGGTTAGTCAAATATACATATGACAAATACTTAAGTTAAAAACTAATATATTAATAAACAAAAAACAAAAAAAGAAAATAAATTTTTAAACGAAATTTCAACAAAGAACAGCAAAAAGTTAACAGCAAATTCGTGCGTAGCGTAAAAACAACAGCAAAACGTATTCAATTACAGAAATACCCTACATAAATATATTTAAAAAAAATATTGAAAAAATACTAAGACACACCACATACACTCAAATACACTCTCACATACACACACACACATACGTATATGTATTTTATTTTGCATAAATCTTACACAAGCAATAAATTTTTTTAAAAATACCAAGTCTAGCAGGAACACCCCTCATGCAGATACCAGACACAATTACGCTGTAAACGAATTATAATTTCTTGTGTCACATTGACATGCTTCTTATAAACAAATATTATATAATTAGTATATACATAATATATATATTAGCATTAGATCAGGGCATTATCATACACTTAGCGAATCAAAAATAAAAAATAAACAAAAAACAATAAAAATATATATTAATATATAAAGATTTTTTTTGTTTAGCCTCGTAAGATTTTATAGTGTATGCAACTTACACACACACACACACACATACATATATATCAAATCACACACACACACACACACATACGGCTACAATAGTTCACCAAGCAGCTGCTAAGGGGTATGCACAAATGCAAAGGTCTTCCTTAATCTTAAAAAATACCAACAAAAAATACCAACAGAAGTTTATAAACACACACACACACACACAAATTTAAATCAAACAACTAAATAAATTACGTACTTACCTAAAACTAAACACAAAACCTAAACAAAAAAACTTAAAGTAAAAAAAAATTAAATAAAAACCAAATTGCATGAATATTTAACTAACTATTTGAACTCAACTGTTTTTAAATATATATACATATATATGTACACAAATATATATATATATACATGTGTGTTTACATAACTGTTAGCCGTCTGTTAGCCACACAGCGGAGCTTTTAGCGTCGTCTAGCGACTGCACATAAAGCTCTGCCCTCAACAACAAAACGCAGCCATAAAACTGTTCTTCTCCTTGTCGCAGCTTCTTGGCCAAAACAGCCACAGCTATAAAACTGTGTTCTCTTTGGTCCAAAGCTTGCGCAAAAAGGTCTAAAAGTGAAAGAAGAGCTTTCACTGCTGTAGCGGTAAAAGAAAAGAGAGCCTCAACTTTCAGTTATGCCTTTTCGGATTTTTTGTTTAAGATTTTTACTAAAGGAAAAAATGTCTTTTCGGAATTTTTTTTTTTTTAGTTTTTTACTAGAGGTAAAAATTTTTTTAATTTTAATTTTTGATTTTCAAGAAATTTATATATTGTTTATATGTATATTATATTTAAAATTATCTGAATATTATTTTTATTTTCAGACTTTTTAAAATTTTTTTTTTATTTTATTTGTAATATTTTTAATTTTTACATACATTTTTTTAATGTTTTTTATTAATAATTTTTATATTCATTTTTTTTTTTTTTTTTTTTTTAATATTTTTTCTATATATTTTTTTTATTAATTTTTTTATTATAACTTTTTTTAACAATATTTTTAAATACTGACAACTATTTTCGTATTTTAAATTTATATAAAAATTATAATTTTGTAACAATTCTAAATGGTTTGTTTATTTAATTTCTTAGTATGTTTTTTGTAGTATTTTTGGTATTTCCAGTCAAGTTTCAGTTGGCGATCTTCCATTTTACCTCCGCAAGTGGACCTTTCGCAAGCTTCCCTTGGGCCCTGCTCGACGGCTAACACCTGAACTAAGTCTATACTTATAAATACTTGTTAAACAAACATTTAAAATGCTTAAAATACGCACCTAAACTAAAATTAAAACTAAAACTAAACCTAAAACTTAAATAAAAACAAGCTAAAAACAGTACACAAATAAATAAATTTAAATTAAAAAAAAAAAAGAAAAAAACTTTAAAAAAACTTAAACTACATTTTGCTTGAATACTAAAGCCAATTGCATTCAGGCTACTGCGAATTTACTACCAAAAGCAATTTAAAAACAATATATAAATAAAAATTAAATTAAAAATCAAAATTAAAGCTAAAAAAATGCAAATCTGAAGCCAAAACAGAATCAATAAAAAAGAAGAAGAAGAAGAACAACAACAACAAGAGCAAATAAAGGGTAATTTTTTCCTCGTAGTATTTTTTTGTTGTACGATTTTGTTAAGTTATTTAAATTTTTATATAAAATGTAACACGAAGAAAAACGAAAAACGAAAAACCAAAAAAGCTCAAATAATCGTTTTTGATGAACTTTTTTTCTAGTCTGAAGTACATTTTAAATAATTGTATGTATTAATAATGTGAATGGTTTCATGCAAAACACACACACACACACACACACATGAAGTATTCAGAGACATAAATAAGTTTTATAAATATAAAAAAAAAAATTAAGAGAAAATACAGTTTCAATTCGTGACAGAAAACAGAAAAAAGAAGCACAAAAATTGGCTGGAAATTTTGCTTAAATTTTCCACTTAGTTTTCGACTCGATGAAGTAACTTTCATATACATATTACGAGTATGTATAGACAATCGCACGATATAAATAATACAAACGAAATATCATTTTGACAATAGTGAAACCAAGAGCAACTACTTCTAATCCTATCTATATACATACATATATAGTGAGTAAATCTATTGAAAACCTATGATTTTTGTGTACTCTCCTTCTCGATACTTTCGAATGATTTTTGAATTTAGAAAAAGATAAAACTCTAACGGCATCTATGAGTGTATTTGTCAAAGGCTTACGCGACACACTCAATGAGCACCTCAACTTTATTCGGTTTCCAACTAAAGAGAAAACAACAAAAAAATCTAAAAAATATGAATCAAGTCTAGTGCTATATATACATATATATATATATATATATTGAACTTGCTTTACTTTTAGTACTTTCATAGAGACTCTCGCTCACCAGGCACTGGCTTAACCAATACGTGTACCTATACTTATCGCTATACTCGAATACGATCTGCGGATCTCGGATAGGCGACTTGCTACACGCTTTGCTTCACACACACACACACACACACACACATATCTCTAGGTAAAAATGTTCTCTTTCCCGAAAGTAGTGCCCATGCTTGAGCACCTTTCATAGATTGTAATGTTCGAGTTCTATAGAGACTTCAGATTTAGTTATACATACGAGAGATCATCTATAGAATCTGTATGTACTTTTCATCTGGCAACAAGTAATACCCTTTCATAGATTCCATATCTATAACGATCAAGCTCATATATAGAGTCTCTATATATAGATGCTACCATTCTAGCATTCATATAGCTTAAAGATCTAGAACTATTTCAGTTGGGTTATACCTGTACTTGATCCGCTTTCATTGATTCCATATTCCACATCATACGATCTATAGCCATTTCAAAGTTCAGCTTCAGTGCTACTACCCTTACATACATATATCTCATGCATCTGTTTAAACCGTTATAATTTGTTCCTAAAATTATCTTTGTTCTTTCTTTAAGATTCGAGTTCTTGGCATGTTATAAACCACACTTAAATTTAAAATAGAAATATACTAAAAAGAAAACAACGTTGGTGTAAAGCAAATATCTAAACTAAATCTATAAGATAACACTCACCCACACACGGACACTCGAAATGTATATAGTATTGGTGTGTGCTGTTTTTTTGTTTCTAGTTCGTGATGAGTTAGACACTAAGCGTTAGTCTAGGCCGCCTACAAGACAAGTGTATTAGCTCTAAGGCAACTTCAAGAAAGAAAAAAAAAAATAAATTAATGTTTGCAAAGAATTAAGCCTAAGTAAGTGCTAAATGAAAACAATAAATAAAATGTAAAAGCCAAAAGCAAAAGCAAAAGAGAAAAGAAAATACAATCTAATTTTAATATACTCACACGCATACGACATATAGAACATAGAAACTAAAAAGATTATAAACCAGGCATAAGCACAGTCGCTAGCTAAAGAGAAAAATAGAAAACAGAAGAGGAAGAAGCAAAAAACTTAGTTTAAAGCAAAAAACAATAAACACTTAAACGAAATAGCCGTAAAACAAACAAAAAATGTTAAACTTAACCGGCTTAGCGCAACTGAAAGCCAAATATATGCTATATATGCTATACATGTATATATGCATATATATCTATAGCCAGGAATTGAAGCTAGACTCAATCGAATGTTTTTTCAGAAATATGCCCGGAACTCAGCCCATAGAGCACAGATGTGTAGACGAAGAACAGAGTGGTTCAAGCCAAGCTCAGCTAGCCTCAAGGAACTCGACAAATACAAAAGCTAGAGACTGCAGATCTTCAGCCAGAGAGCGCAGATCTTTCAAAATACGAACTAAAAAATTATTATTAGAATTTATTTTTTTTATAATTTTTTTTTTAGTTTATGATTCTATAAGTCAGCTATACGCTGAGTTCCGCATATCTGCTAGTCGGATACGCCCGACTAGTGCACCTTTTTTACTTCATTTTTTTTTTGGAAATTAATTTTTTTCTTAATTTAAAGACAAATAGCAGTCAGATATAATGGATGCTATTGCCACTTCACTGGTCTAGGACAATAAATCGAGACAGCAAACAAAATGCCTCAAATTGTAGCTATCCATGATATATATATGTATGTACATACATATATCTATATGATTTATTCGATTGATACAAGACAACAACAACAACAACATTCAGCTAGCATTCACATAAAACCTAATTTAAAGAAAGCCTATGGTTGTATGAGAAAAAACAAAAACAAAAACGAATAAATAAATTGAATACCCAAGCCATACTCAAAAATAAAAAATTAAAAAACAAAAACAATTTTTTTTAGAATGCCAAAGTCAAAAAGCGACAAAGCAGTAAACAAAACTTTAAAAAAAAAATTTAAAAAAATTAAATTAAAATAAAAATTTAAAAACTAAAATACACACAAATTAAACTTAAATTTAAAAACAAAATAAACTTACACACACACATACACACGCATTAAAAAACAAAACTAAATGAAAGCAAAGCAAAAAAGCAAAATATAAAACTAAAAATTTAAAATTTAAAATTTAAAAAAAAAAACAAAAACAATTTAAAATGCCAACAACTACTAAAGGGCAAAAATGTTAACTTAGTAAATAAAAAACAAAAACAAAAAAAAACCAAAACACGCAAGAAACGATACAATATGCAATTACATAAAATGTTTTAAACAATAAAAAAATAAATAAAAATAAAAATAAATAAAGAATGCAGATCCATATGGAATTCAAGAAATTTCGTTTTTTTTTTTTCTTTCGCTCGACTTATTTATAAATATATATTTAATATTTCATTTCAAACAAAACAAATGTTTCTTTTGGTATTAAAATTAGAGGGTTTTTTTTAGGGATAGTAGGTCTTCTTGAAGCGACCCTCGCGATTCTTGCGTCCGCCGGGCCGCTCCGCCTTCGGCACGTAGACCTTGTCGTGCTGGTCGAGCGTACGGCGCCAGGGATTGATGCCGCGTTCGAAGTAGCGACGACGCGCCTCCATGGGTCGCGTCTTGTTGTCAATCTTGTAGAGCTTCTCCCACATGTAGATCTCGGGCAGCTCCAAATGCCGTGGCCGCTTCGATGCCAGATGCTTGAATGTGCGTTCGAGGAATTCCCGCTGTTCCGCATTCTCGTAGTCGGCGGCGCGTCGCAGCGCTGGGCCGCCCACGTAGGGCTGCAGCTCGTCGACGGTGCGCTGAATACTCGGCGCTTTGATATACAGCTCGAGCAGCTGGCGCAGCGTGCTGTCGTTGAAGTCCACACACTTGCCCTCGCTCGAGATCTCTCCGTAGAGCGGCTGTGGCGCTGTGCCGCGGCAGAAGTTAACCCGTGGATTCGTGTCCACATGCGCGCCATGGACCAGCAGCGTGTTCAACTGATATTCGTAGAAGCTCCACTCACGGCCATTGGTGACCACGGTCTGTGTGTTCAGCGGATAGGTGAGCTCGTTGTAGGTATTGAAGCCGTTGTAGTTGGCCTGCGCCAGCAGCCAGGCGTAGGACGATTGAATGGCCAGCGCATGGAGTGCCTCGAGGTCGTCGCGTGCGCCACAGCCCTTGGGGCGCATCTGTTGGTGGGCGCGCGACTGGAACGAGAGCATTCCAAAGTTGGGCGCATTGGCGGTGGGCCAGTAGCCGGGCACGTTGACAGCGTGCTGAAACTTGGTGCTGTAGCCCAAGGTGCGTGCGTCATGCTTGAAGCGCGGCAGTTGCTGGGCGAGCGTCAGGTTCGCGCTCTCCTCTGGCGTCTTCCAGGTGGGCAGTTGATGGCGGTGGCGCAGCGCCAGGTAGGGTTCGCCCGTATACTGCACCATGCGATCAACGCTGTCGTGCGCGTCGTCCTTCTGCCAGTCGCGGTTCTGCTTCAATTTGACAATGCTCTTGGGCGGATCGACGCCGCCGACTGCCCAGAAGGCCTCGTGGCGCGGATTGTAGTCGATTTCCACCTCGTTCAGGTGGCCATAATCAGCGCTGAGCACCTGCAGCGCCGACCGGTTGATCAGCTCTACGATAATTTGCGTCAGCTGCTTCTCCCGCGTGATCTCATCCGGCTGAGTGTCCAGCATCGACAGCTGATGCCTACAACAGTCAGTGGGATTAGCTATATTAGTCTTGGCTTAATATTTGACTCACTTGTAGACATCGTGGGCATATTCCAATGCCTCAATGACATCGTCACGCGCCATCTTCACGGTCGCGTCCAAGTCGTCCTTCTTGCCCTCGACCTTCTCCTGCTTCGTCGGCAGCTCCTCCAGCACGGTGCGCGTGTAGTGTTGCGTCAGCGCCAGCGCATTGTAGGGCACCCTGCTGTCATTCAAGTCCACCACCTTGTAGCCGTAGTAGCGCGGCATGTTCAATTTGATCATTTTCTCCTCAATGGTAGGCACCTGGCGTATCGTCTCGTGCCAATTGGCTGCATTCTCCTGCTTGCGGCTTTTGAACGACAGATCCTTAATGACGGGATACTCCGGCTCTGCGGAATATTCGGCATCAGCTGCTGCAAGTGCTTTGGGCTCCGCCTTAACGGACAGATAGCGGCGGCAGGCGGCATTTAGACGCGCACGCAGCTGCTCTCCACGTCGCAGCGTCAACATTTTTGCCGGTCTATAAATTTAATACAAGACTTATTTAAGTAAATAAAATAGTCAAAGCAGAGCCAACGAGGTTATGAAATCGAATCGCTGCCAGACCGATAGGCTTACCTGTCACAAAAATCTATCGATAGCTGGCTGTGCAGCATCGATTACCAACGGCGCCAAAACATCGCAAAGTGTAGCTGAGTATGCTGTACTCAGCATACATGCATAAATTATGCAATGGTGTTTGAGTCATAATACACATATATATATAAATTTTTATCTAATCAGTATAAATATATATTTAAAAGCAGATAATCATTTGTGTATGCAGTTCATTGTCCAGTTGTTTTGTACAGCGACGATGATTAGAGCATCGATGTACATTTAAAATTTCAAAATAACTGCAAGTCACAATTTTTTACAAGATTTTAATTACATAAACAATCTTCGCTGTGAAAAATGTATAAAAATATTTATAATGAGTGAAGTAAGCTGCGCATAAGCACGAAGTATCGTATGGAGTTGTCCATTTTGCTTGCTATCAGTGAACAGCATACCGATCGCAGCATGACGATCGCTTTTGTTTTGTTTTTTTGTACAATATGTTAAACGGGATATAAACAAGTATTGAGTGTATTGATTATTTAGTGTAATTCCCACATGAATGTGCTTCCCGGGAAGCCTTTCCGCATTTGAATATTACACCAATTAGAGCGCTGAACAAGCAAAACACGCCCACTCCTTATCGGCGAAAGGCTACTGTCTTAACTTATCAAAGAACAGCAAGTATTTTTATATACACATATCTGTATATGTATATAATCTCTAACATATTATAATATTGATAGGCAGAACTAATAGACAACGTCACGCGCTCGGCCAACCAAACATCGTGAAGTGGCATGCACAAAAACATGTCCAATTTGACCACATTGTCAGCGGCTCAAGAACGTACGCGGGAATGGCTCGACTCGCAGGAGGATGAGCTGGAATCCCTAGCTGAGTCATCGGTGGTGGACAGCTTGGATGACTACAAATACAGTGAGCACACGTTTACCGAGCAAGAGGACGACGACGATGACGACGACGACGACGTCACGGGCGAGGAAGTCAGCACCATAGCGCTGGGCACACGAGAGGGTGAGTCAAATATACATATGTATACCGTCTATATATCTATCAATCTATTTATACATTTGCAGGCACCAGCAAAGGCGGCATCATAGGCGACACGCTGCGCGATCTGCTCAATTCGATCAACAGCATTCAGACGGTGGGCAATGTGAACATTAGCAACTCCACCAACGTGCACATTGGCAACGTGACGAACATCAATGGCAACATACAGATTATAGCGGAGCACATGAAGCATCCACGCAGCACGCGCCGCAGACGGCGCAAAGCCTCCATTGTCGAGGTGACCGAAACCAACGAGGAAGACCACGTTGAGGGCGAGGAGCTGGACGAGTCCGAGGAACGTGTCAGCGCTGATATGTTTATCAATAGCCAAAGTGAGCGGGGGAAAGGGAGGAAGAGGAAACATAAAATTTAATTCATATACTTACAGAGTTCAAAATACCACAAGAGCTGTGCTGCATTTTGCCGCGTCACTCCTGGCTGGCCCAAATGCCCATGGAACCACCCGTCCAGCTGCAGCGCCCAGTCAAATATGTGGTTATATGTATGTGTATACAAGGATATAGATTATATATGCTAGACATGTAAGCAGTCAGCCTGAAAAGTTGAACTCGCAAGATATAGAGATATTCTATATAGATATAGATACTATCTAGCTATCAGATTAGGCCTGCCTTTAGAGAACCCATAAGATCTTAAGGAGTATAAGCCTGTGTCAACCCACAGCTGAGCTAATAATTTGTAACTCTCCTCAGAGACATTATTGAGCATGAATAGGAGTTTCTCAAGGAAGGCTCCATAAGATCTCAAGGTCTCTGCCTCTGAGCTCTGGCTTCTCTAAACTATTTCGTTTAGATAATATCTATCTATAGATAGCTGCATAAGCCTTAAACACGATTAAACTCTAACTTTCCACAGAGAGAGAGAGAGAGAGTGGACTGAAATGTAATTCCTTTAAGAATCCATAAGATCCACAGGCAGGCTACGTTAGCCTTCCTCAAGGCATAGTCAAGCTCAGAGATTGTATCTCTCGTGAGATATAGTAAGATCTCTATCTGTACAGCTCTAAAGTATATCTTGATGTTTCTCTATAGTATATCCCCATTCTATATATGACTTATATATCTACATCTCTCTCTCTCTCTCTCCCATCCACAGTACACACTGCCACCGAGAGCTCCGAGAAGCGTGCTATCAATGTGCGCCTAATACGCGACATACAGGTGAGTGCTCCAATTTCTCTATAAGCTCCACTCTTCACACATAATACTAATCTTCGATCTGTTCTTCTAGTGCTTCCACATTGAGAGTCGCGGCTGGAACGACATCGCCTACAATTTCCTGATTGGCTGCGATGGCAACATATACGAGGGCCGCGGCTGGGAGACCGTGGGCGCCCACACCTTGGGGTACAACAAGCTGGCGCTGGGCATCAGTTTCATTGGCTGTTTCATGCGGGAGCTGCCCACGCCGCACGCCCTGACCATGTGCCGGAATCTGCTGGCCCGCGGCGTCGAGGATGGGCACATAGCCAAAGATTATCGCTTGATCTGTCACTGCCAGTGCAACTCGACGGAGAGTCCGGGCCGTCGGCTCTTCGAGGAGATCCAGACCTGGCCGCACTTCTACAATCTGGCCCAGGAGGGACCCTAGTTAGCGTATTACATGACTTCCAAATCGAGATTCGATATATTTATACAGTTCGTGGTGATTGTCTTGGACAACTATTGTTAAGTATTTAAACCGTTCTTGTCCGCTTCCTATCTCTGTTTTTTTTTCCTGTTTTTGTTACCTGTTTGTGCAATAATCGGTTCGTTCTTAAGGAATATACAACTGTAAAGCTGTGGTTCTTCAATATATGACGAGGTTATTCGACAGAATTTTTGTTTTGTTTTCAATTTCTTTTAATTCGTAAATTTTAAATATGGAAACAACTCAATATTTTGCCCACGCATCTCGATGGCCGCCAGTTGATTCGGTAGCGTCTAAGCAGATTCCGTTTGACGAGCTGTGGAAAGGGGGGAAACCCGAGATTAGTATGAAATAGTATATGAGAATATATGCTAATATGTAGAAAAATATATATATATATAAATGTATAATAAAATATATAACAAAACAGTTAGTTAATCACACAAACAGGGCTCAGGTTAAACAACGTAGGCAATTATTTTTGGCATAGCAAGAGATTTTGATCTCTCTGCTTTCTGGATATGGAACAAGTATTATTAGAAGAGAGAGCGAGAGACAGGCTGGCTAATTAGTAATGCGGATGCATTGTAACTTGGGTTTTTTTTTTTGGGGCAACTCAAAAACTTACAACTTGCTACAGAACGGACATTATGTCGTTGGGGCAATTATGCTTTTTCATCTGCAAGGCACAGAAGAAGTGAAATAGAAATGTTTTAACTAAAAGTTGAGAACCATTTGGGGGGGGGAAGAGTAGAGCAGCTGCTGCAAGGCCAACAGCTCGCTTTACATAATGCGCTGCCATGGGCTGGCTAGTCCGGTTGCTATGTGCATAACGGGATCTCCGAGCGGCTCGATTTGCGATTGCACAACGATTTGTTTACTTACGTGCAGGTCTGCCGTTGGCCCAGGGTGTGAACTTCACGTGGGTCTCGTTGCGCTTGGCGGCATCGGCGCGGAGCTCGGCGCGCAAGGCATCACGCAGCACACGGGCAGCAATGTTGGAATATTGGATGTAGCTGCAAACCAAAGCGGATATTACACGAGTTCATTTCACCTTTTTCTCCCAGTGCTAACAACACTTACGTAACGCACGCAAAGTGCGTACATCAGCGTAAATTCTGTGCACTTGATTAATTAGGTTTCTTATATCTTCATATGCGCTACTTACGTAAGTCCAGCGGCTCTCCAGGCGTTGGTCATTTTGATAAATCTTTTTGCAAATTATTCGCACGGAGAAACAAAATTAGAGACCTTTGCTAGTGCAGGCGCTTTCGGAGTTCGTGATGAGAACTAGTGATGCTAAAGCTTAATCGATAAAGCGAACTCTCGATAAGTGAATTCGAGCAACAATGACCATTTATTGTATCGATACGTTATAAGCTTTGACTATTTTATAATCTTAATATTTTAACATGCACATGAGTTTAGTAAATGAATTAATTTTTCCTGGTTTTGACTTTAGTTTGTTTTCATTTGCAGTCGCTGCTGTTTATATGTTAGGGAATATCCACATTTCTAGTTTGTATATCGATATATCGATACTTTGCTGCTCCGGCCACTGTGCTTTGTTTGTGTTGTGTCTCTCTTGCACATGTGTAACTGTTGTTGTTTAATATTCATATTTTATTGGGAATAAGAAATCCCAACGACTTTTATATCTTTAAGATAATTGAATGCAGTTGATGTGAGCAATGCATTGTAACGGCAATCACTGAGCATGTCCCTGATGTGTAGAAGCCCATTTATTATGCATAAATATCGAGTGGTTAACGGGGAAAACATGTGCCGCTAACTTATCCAAAGGTTAAGGTTAAACGAAGCGCATTTATCAATTGCACAACTCTCGCTTAGCCCCAGAAGCATGATGTCCGCCAAGCCACAGATATTAATTATCGAGCCCTTTTTCGGCGGCAGCCACAAGCAGCTCATCGACACCCTAGTCGAATGTGAGTATCGATTCCAATTGGAATCCAATCTGAAAGGGATTTACTAATGAATACCGTTAACAGGCTTGAATCTGGCTGACTACGAGATCTTTAGCCTGCCCGCCAAGAAGTGGCATTGGCGTGCGCGCACCTCGGCGCTGTACTTCTCGCAGCTGATTCCGCCGGAACACGAGTACAAAGTGCTCCTAACGAGCTCCGTGCTCAATTTGGCGGAGTTGATTGGTGTGCGTCCGGATCTGGTTACGTGTCGCAAGATAGTCTATTTCCATGAGAACCAACTGGTTTATCCGGTGCGCGAGGTCAAGGAGCGCGACTGCCAGTACGGCTTGAACGAGATTCTGACCTGGTAAGCCGGACGGATGTCCGGACATATTTGGTATAGTTGAGTAACTCCAGTTGGCATTGTTGCCTTTCAGTCTCGCTGCCGACGTTGTGCTCTTCAATTCGAACTTCAACCGGATGTCCTTTCTGGACAACGTGCAGCCCTTCCTGAACATCCAGCCGGACTTCAAGCTGAAGCACATACGCGAGCGCATCGAGAAGAAGTGTGAGGTGCTCTACTTTCCCATCAAGTTCCACGCCTTTCCCAACAAACGGCACATCATGGAGCCGGAGCTGAGCACGGCGGAGGCGGACTGCCTCCACCTGATTTGGCCGCATCGCTGGGAGCACGACAAGAATCCCAAGCTGCTGGTTGAGGTGCTGATGGAGCTGAACAAGCGCCAGGTCGACTTCAAGGTGACCATCTGCGGCGAGAGCTATCAGGCGATGCCGGAGGCCTTCGACGGCATACAGCAGAAGCTGGGCGCGAAGCTCATCAACTTCGGCCACCTGACACGGGAGGAGTACATCAAGGCGCTGCTCACGGGCGACATTGTGATCTCGACGGCCGGACACGAGTTCTACGGCGTGGCCATGCTGGAGGCGACCTACTGCGGCTGCTATCCGATAGCGCCCAACAAGCTCGTCTATCCGGAGATCTATCCCAAGGAGAATCTCTACAACACCTCCAATTCGCTGATCAAAATGCTGTACAATTGGTGCCGCAATCCGGAGATCTTTCGCCGGCATCGCGACAAGTTCTTCGACTGCTTCAACTTCGAGCGCCACTCGGCCCAGCATCTGGTGCCCAAGTACATGGAGAAGATGCGCATTACGGCTTAGCCGAACCGGAGACTCAACGAATTTAGCACGTACAAAACAAAAAAAACTTGACCAATTTTCTTTAGCTGTAGGATGGATGCAGGATGCCAGGCCAGGCCAGGCCAGACCAGACCAGGTCTTGCATAGGGTTTACCTAGGGCTCGTAATTGTTTCAAATTTAGTTATGAATATATACATACATATATTCTTTTTATATTTAGTATAAATCTTGTTAGCGGCGTATTTTGTTGAGCTGCGCGTTGTTAGCTTTAGTTTGCCTGCTGTTTTGTTGTAATTGCTAAGGATCAAGAGGATTATCGTAAGGACTTATTTACACCGTTGCCTTAAGCTATACTATGTATGTCTGTCTCTCCCACTCCCTCTCTCTCTCTCTGTCTCTTTCTAAGCTATGAATCATGTTCTCATCAAATCTGCCTGCCAAGGATTAAAAGGATTTTTGTCAGGATTGTTTACGCCGCTGTCTGTCTGTCGCTTTCACACACTCTGTCTATAACCATCCCTCTCTAAACTATGAGTTTGCTCTTTCTCTCTCTTTCTCTCTGTATTTCTCTATCGTTCTATATACATTTGAAGCACTTTCGCGGTCCAGGACTACTTTAAGGAAGCACACACAAGAGGAAAACGCTTAAAGTCGAGAAATAAAGTAGATTAATTAATAATTAGTTAATAGTTAAACAATAACATGGTATAATTTGGGGCTTTAGAAGTGATTCTCCTTGAACTTGGGCGGCGCGCTGTATTTCTCCTTGAGGTGCGCCCGGTACTCCTCGTCGTCGTGGCACTCGCGATAGCACTGGGCGCAGAAGAGCTCGCCGTCGCAGCCCTGGCAGCGGTAGACGGCGTCCTCGTCGCATATGTTGCACCAGGGCAGCTCCTCGTTGATGGCCGCATTGCCGCCCGCCGACAGCTCCGACTCCAGCCCATCAGCAGCTGCAGCCGCGGGCAGCCGAGCCTCAGCCACGTACTGGAGGAGAAGGAGGAGGAGGAAGGGAATGAGTTGAGCTGAGATTGGCATAGTGATGATACTCACCTTCTTCATAATCTTCTGCAGCACCGTCTCGTCGTTCTCGTCCTCGTTGTCGCTGGGCGTGTTTGTGCTCGTGCCCGTCTCTGCGGCTGCTGCAGCTGCAGCTGCTCCTCCTCCTCCGACCCCTTCGATGGGCGCATCGCGCAGCGCGAGCAGCCGCCGCTCGATGTCGCTGATGGCCTCGTTGCGTGCGTCGTCGACGCGCTGATCGAGTGCCGTCTCGCCGAGGAACTGCTGCAGCAGGTCCTTAATCTTGTCCTGGTCGGTTCTTTGGTCCGTGGAGAGCAGCAGATCCTTCTTGTCGTAGTTCTTCTGGTGCGGCATGCCGCTCAGGTTGGAGAGACGCGAGCGTATCTCGTCGTCGGTGGTGTCCACAGCCTTGAGATTCTGCAAACGTTTGCTGATCGCTCTGTCCAGATTCTCGTCTATGTCCTCGCTGTCGGTGGCCTGGGCAGCGGCCGCCGGACTCGTGGGCGAGAGCACGGCGGCCAGCTCCTCGGAGGGCAGCACATTGCTGCCACGAAATACAGTTAGAGCGGAGAAAACCTAGAGCCCAGCTAGCTACTCACTCAAACAGCGCGTCGGCTGCCTCGCTGTCCGTTTGGGGTTTGTGCGGCAGTCGCTGCTTGGTCACCAGCTCGCCGGGCAGCGCCTCGCAGTCGATGACTTTCTCGGCATCGGCGCTGGCCTGCAGCTTGGACAGTTTGTCGTAGCAGATGAGGCAGACGTTGAGCACCTTGTTGCCGTGGCGCGGCACAGCAATTGGCCTCTTCAGGCACTTGGCGCAGTACGAATAGCCGCAGTTGGGGCACCCGTGCTGCAATAATTCAATTAGGATTAGCCAGAAATCTGAATGTCTGTCTGCCAGCCAGCCAGCGCTTACCTCCTTGCAGAAGAGTCCATACTTACGGCTGCAGCCGTAGCAGCTCATTTTGTGCACGCTCTTATATGTATATATACAAAACTTGAACCAAACTACGTTTTTTCGCTTTAAAATTTAGTCTGGAACTGCTGGAACAGCAAGTAAACAAAGACGTCTAATTAGACCGTTGACTCACAATGTTTGGCATATCGCTGTTATCGATAGTTGTGCTTTGGCTGCGTGCAGCTCATCGGTAAATATTTTAATATATATATATTTTTTTTTTAATAAACAGTTTATTACTTAAATTGTAGACTATTTCATTTTCGACTAACTATTTTGATTTTTGTATATTTGTGCAGTTTTAGTTGATTTTTATATCAAATTACAAAGTTCTGTATATCGATATGTTAACGATTGTTTGACAGGCTGTAGTGTCATCGCTAGACAGGCGACTTCAATGTTCTTTTTCAAATTGCAAGGCTTATAAAAATCAAGAAATTATATTTAATATATATTAGATACAGTTATATTAGTACACATGGCGATATGCGCTGTTGTCTATAATTGAAATTTACTGCTTAATAGTTTTCTTTGCTTGATTTGCCGCCCTTGCTGGCTGTCCGTTGCAGTGCGCGCCAAACTTATGCTGCCTTAACAGAGCACAGCTCGCATATGTGACGTCACAAGTTAGCTGTTAGTTAACATTGAAAGCAGAGCTGCTCTTTGCAGTCTGCCAACAGCAGCTCAAGCTGTAACGCTTGCGGATTGCATAGAAAGGCGCTGTTAAGCAATAAATAAGCGATTTGAGCATTTAATACACAAAATGTCTTCATTTATTATTAAACATATGCAAAAAAAAAAAAAAAGAAAAAACAAATAAAAAACTGATAATATCTGCGAGCTTTAGGCAGCTCAACCGAAGTAACTTTTTAGCTGCCGCGTATTAAATTTTTGTTTTTTATTTTTTTTTTTATCAATTTTTGAAGCTTACTCAAAATTTGTGATGATCAAAAAATATGCATGTATTTTATATATATATATATATATTAAAATCAATATATATATGTTATATTGAAAAGTTTCAGGGAATGTTATATGTTGCTGCATATTCAATTGTTATTATAATGTATTTATGTATATAATCATAATTATCTTTTTTTCTTTTCTTTTCTTTTTTTTTTTTAGTATAAATGCAAAATACAAAATGTTCATGCGCGTGTCTTCTATATACTTTTTCTATAGACTTTAATCCTACGAGTGTGAGTATGGGAAATTATCTATATATATATATGGATATATATATACATAAATATATATGTATATATATCATATCGTAGCTGTGTGAGTTAAGGAAACTTGCGTTTGTTTGATTCTTGCGTTTGTTGTTTAGGCAACAATAAACGAAAAATTTGATACTGCCGTTGCCGTAGCGTAAATACTTTCAGATCAAGCGGTTGGGTTGGGTTCTTGAGAGTTCTAGAATTCCATTGTTGATTGTTTGCGTATGCGTGGAATTGCTGGCGGTGCTGGCGCGCTATTCGGATGGCGTGAGATCGCGTTCCAGTTCGTTTTCGTTGAGTATCTGGGAGAGCAGATCGTGGAGCGGCTCGAGTATCTTTTTGGCGCCGGTGTTCGTCAGGCTCTTGTAGTCGAACATGTCGTGGTGGCTAATGCTGCCGTCCGTGTGCACCAGCCCCTTGTCGATGGCCACCGTCTGGACGCGATCCATGCCCTTTGTCTGCTCCTTGACCAGCTCGTTGATCGCTACGTTCTTGTCGCGCAGCGCGTTCGGCTGCTGGCCGCGCGGCAGCAGCGACTGCAAAGGGAACTAACTTAGTATATATACTAGATGCATATGGAGTGTGGATGGACTCACGGGTAGTATGATGTAGGCGCCGGGCAGCTTTTCGCGTATCTTGGCCACGTTGGTGAGCAGGCCCTCGGCCACTTCGGCGGCGCTGTTGCTCACGTTGTTGGTGCCGACGTGGAGGACGACGATCTTGGGATTGACATTGTCGAGGGCGCCGTTCTCGATGCGCCAGAGCACGTGCTCGGTGCGGTCGTCGCGTATGCTAAAGTTGAGGCAGTGCAGCGGTGCGAAATATTGATTCCAGGTGTCTGTGTCCTGCAGCGTCTCGAATATGCAATCCCCCAGGAATATCACGTCCGGATCCTTCTCGCGGCAGTCCGATATGAAGCGGCGGTGTATGCTCAGCCAGCGCTTGTCGCCGTCAACATCCGGCACGGCTGTGGGCACAGTGCAGGGATTCATATTGCTGCTGTTGTTGTTGTTGCTGCTGCTGCTGCTGCTCTCGTTGCTGTTGTTGCTGCTGCTGCTGTGGCTGTGTTCTTGTATTCAGCATGCGGTGTCCGCTGTCGCAGCAACCGTTCAGCAATGGCACAGACCTCGTAATGAGCTCAGTGGAGAGAGTGGCAATGGTGGGTGACTTTTCTATTGGTTACTATTCGCCGGGAGGTTCGTATAGCGAACGCAGATGAAAATAATTGTAACTAAGAGAATAATTGACAACACAAAATAGCGGCGACGTTAGAGATGTGCACTTGCTGCAGTCTGCAGTCTGCAAGCTCAACCCAACTATCGTACAAGAATCGCGAAATGCCAGCGACTTATCGATTACTTAATATGCCATATATATATATATATATATATATATATATATATATATATATATATATATATATTTGATTGCATTGAAGCGCTTTAATTATTGAAATGAATATGAAAATATGCATTGTATATTGGTATATATTTTATATATATATATAAACGTGCTTTGTACGGCTGCGAGGTTCAGCAAGATATATGTATGTAAATGTAGCTTAAGTGTTTTGTCGTTGAGTTATATAATTATAATATTTATATTGGACTATATTCATATATAAAAAAAAAACTAAATATAGTTAAGCAATAAAAAAAAATATATAAGCTGACGGCTTTTAATATAAACATGCAATATTAATAATATCGATAGTTAACTTAAAACGTACTATCGATACACAAATTGGTTGGCGTGCAGCCCTGGCAGCCGCTTGTCACTTTTATTTAACACCAGACACAGCGGCAGCACCGTTTGTAGAGTAACTGAAATTTTTGTTTTCAGGCAAAAATTTTTGAGTTAAAAGTCCAAATTTCTAAATAATAGATTAACAAGAGCGCACCGCGCGATTCTAGCATTATGGACGTGGATCTCAGCCTGGACGAGATCATTGAACGCAAGCGCGCACACATCCAACCACGGCTCATCGACAAAAAACTGTAAGTGTGTGCTGTTCGAGAAGCCAAAAGAAAATGGCGATGATTTGCTAAACAGTTTTTTGGCATATTCACAGCCATGGCGTGCAGATGAGGGCGCGCAAGCCGGCGAACAAGCCCGGCCAGAACTTGCGCACCTACGACGCCCGCAACAAGATCATCCAGAAGACACGCGCCAAGATCGTCGACGCACGCGACATACTCAACCAGAACATTCGCGACTCGGGCATCGATGCGCGCAACTTGCTGCTGGAGCGCAAGAAGGAACGCATGCCGTTGCCCCCACCCCTGCCCTTGCGCACGCCACTGCGTGGCATGGGGGGCGGCCGAGGAGGCGTAGGTTATGCTTCGGATGGCAGTGCCGAGGACTGCGTGCACAAGGGTCGATTCGGCGAGCGGATTATCACGATGGGCAAGGGTCTGGGCGGCACCATACAAACACTCTGGGATCAACCCTCCAAAACCTCAAGCTCCGCCCAGACGAGTCGGCTCAATGCCACCGCTAAGCCGTTTGTGCCACGCGGCTACGTCGACTACGACAACATGCAGCAGCTGGAGGAAGGTAAGCGACTGATCCACGTCACTAACCCCAGTCACTCTCACTCTCTCTCTCTCTCTCTCTCTCTCTCTTCCCGTAGAGGAAATTTCGCGCACCTTGCATCTGGGCAGCTATATCGCCCCTTCGTCGGGTGGGCAACGGGTGCGCATGTCGCATAACTTCGCCGGGCATAATATGAGCATGGATGGCGTGGAGATAACGTCGTCGGGCAACAATGCCATGCCCTCGGATCCCTTTGGCATGTACGAGGTGGAGCGCAATCGCGTCGAGCGTCCGGCCATGCCGCCTCCGCCCATGGACAATACGGCGTTCGATCGACGGCAGCGCAATCTGGCCACTTCCAACCTGCCGGACTCGCTGCGCGCCCGACTCTTTGGCAGCGAGCCCGATCGCCGTGTCTCGCACGGCATCTATGCGAACGAGAATGGCGCCGGGCACGCCAAGGGCCACATGGAGCCCACCATGATGCCCATGCACCAAGGCCGCAATCCACAAAACTTGCCCCTGAGCGTGGCCAACAACAAGCCCGGCTATCGGCTGCTGGTGAGCAATCTGCATGCGAATGTCACCACGTCGGACATACGCGAGCTGTTCAACGACATCGGACCCATGTACGATGCCCATGTGGTGCGTCCCGGCACCGCCGAGGTCATCTACAAGACCCTGGAGCATGCCGAACTCGCCGTCGATGCCTATCATCAGCGCGAGTTCGATGGCCAGCCGATGCACTGTGTGCTGGTCAATCCGCACTCCTCCAATCGCGCCACCCACTCGGCCAGGTGGGTTCACCAGTGACACCAATCGACCAAGTCAACTGAAACTAATCCCTTCCACTCTCTCTCTCTCTCTCTCTCTCTCTCCCATCCACAGCTCTCGCACTGTCACCACAAACTCATCGGGCGTCGAGGTGGACATTGATGCGCTGCACTCCGTGCTCTTCCGGGACCGCTAGGCCCAGTCCAAAATGAACGCAGCTTAGACAAACACTAAGCGAAAGCTTAACTATCACTAATCACTCACTAAATACAACCACACCCTCACACCCATCCCCCATCAAGTCAGCCGCCAAGCACACTTCCTAGTTTTAAGTCCTTTTGGCTGTTGACTTTTCACTGTTGACTGCTCCCTGTTGGTTCTACTTGCACACAGACACTGAGACGCGTATATACTCACACTCACACACACACACACACACATACACATACACACACACACACACACACACACATACACACACTCATACACACACACACACACCTTAGACGCACACACAACTTGTTCTTATCCTGGACTCGGTCTTCAGCGCATCTCTGAATATCTGGCGCATACTCAAACCACATCTGGGATCCAAGTTTCTATAACTCTAGTAACTTTCATATATATATATATTATGTATATATATATATATTTCATATATATATATTTCTTCATATATATACTACAGCTAAAATATGCTTTAGTCTAGGTTTTCAGCTGCCGTTTAAATTTTATTAGATTAGATACATCTATGTATATATATATATGTATATGTATATATATATGTATATATATATATATATATATATATATATATATATATATATGTATATGTATATATATGTATATATATACTTATATATTAGTCTGGAAATGAAAAATAAAAACATGTATTGCTCTGGAAAATGTGAAATTTGTATATGATTTGTGGAAGTGGAAGTCAGCGGGTATACATAAACAGATATACATATATATATATATATATATACATATATGTCATCATATATTTTTATTTAAAAATTTCTTTTGTATATATAAAATTGTATTTTATTTATTTTATATTTATATAATTTTTTCTTATTTAAAACTTTTTAATATTTATATAATTTTTTTTTTAATTTGCATACACATTTGTTTTTCTATATTATTTTTATATATATATGTATTATTATTATAAAAACAATATATGTATATATTTAAATTTTATATATGTATTCATATAATAATGGAAAGTTCCTTGGGCGAATCAGTTCTAGTTCGCACTGTCCAACGCTAGTTCTAGTTCCTGTTCCTTGTTTCGATTGGTCAATTGGAATTACAGTTGGTTTGCAAAGTATTCCCATGCTGCTTAGCTGTGTTTTAAAGTTGCATATCAAAAAAGGAATTTAAAAAAAAATATGAAAAATTTTGAACTTTAACAAAATTTTCATTATTAAAAATTAAAAAAAAAAAATAAAAATTGTTGAAAAATTCGGAATTTATTCAAATGTAATAAATCCAGAGTTTTGCAACAATTTCTAAATATTCAAAATCTTATTAAAAATATTTTCAAAATTTTTTAAAAATTGTTAACTACGTTTCAGCATGAATCATCTTAATTCCCTATGAAGCTCAACCCGATTCTGATTCAGATTTCTTGATTTTCCATTTAATTTAAAGAAATTTTTGTTTCTGTTTCGTTGTTTGTTTTAATATTTATTACATATTACATACAAATGTACAGTAAATTTAAAGATCGCATAAAATTAATTCATAATAATTAAGTAGAAAGCGGGATTAAGTGAGGTGGGCCAAAAAAAACTATCTAGAGCAGAAGGAGAAGGAAGGGCGGGGGGGAGGGTGGAGGAGGAGACGCGTAAGAGTTGAAAATTGATTGGTGACGGGTGACTGCGCTGCCGCTGCGCTGCCGCTGCCCGCCTACTAATTGTCCCGGATGCCGGTGCCGTAGTTGGCGCCGCCGGCACGATTCAAGGCCTCGCGGAACAGCTCAATGTCCAGCTCCGCCTCGACGCCCGCCTGCAGCTCGACGGCAAAGTTCTGCAAGGAGAGAGAGAGAGAGAGATGAGACTCGACTGTGATGAGAGAGAGAGAGTTTCACGTACATTCAGCACATCCTTGATGAGCGCCTTGTCCGTGGACATCTTGGCGCGCTGTATGACGCCCACCTCCTGGCCGATCCACGTCAGGAAGATGAACTTCTTGCGCTTGGACATCTCGTCGCCCATCTGTATGCGAATGTAGCCAAAGGCGCGCTCCGAGTCCCCGAACTGCTCGCGGAACTGCTCGAAGCACTGGCCACGCCCATGCACAATGATCTGGGGTCCGTCGAACTTGAAGACCGCCCACTCGGTCTCTGTCAGATCGGAGCGCACGTCCTCGTAGGCCTCGCGGATGGCGTCCTTGTCGAGCGAGGTGGCCACGGGCATCTGCCAGAGAGAGAGAGAGAGAGAGAGAGGAGAGAGAGAGGAGAGAAAGATGAGTTAACTTTCGAGCAATACGGAAGACCACGCCCCCGCCCCTGCCCCCGCCCACTTTTCCAATTGGATTCGTGTTGGCTTCGAGCTTTCGCTTTCGTTTCCGTGCCAAGCGCCCAGCATAATAGCAATAACAATAACAATAGCAATAACAATAACAATGAAATTATGAATCAATCACGCCAATGCATTTTGCCTCCGCAAAACTCTTCAATTTGTTCAGCTCGAAATGCTGCATAAATTTGCAGCGCGTGCGCATGCGCGCTGCATGCGAATCGAACGAACGAAGGAAAAAGGGAGCGAAAAACACATAAATTATAGACACTATATATATATATAATCATAGCTATAACTTTTCATATAATATATGTTTTTTTTTTTAGTTTTAGCGGAAATTGTTTTCGTGCAATTGATAACGAAACACAAAGTTGCGACAATTTCTATAGCATGTTGTCTTTGATCTCAGATATGGAATATAGAATAGAGAGACATTGACATGTACTCATAGGCCAAGACGTAGTCGCAGATAAAGCCTTGACAAGTTCCAACAAAATCTCTAATTGGCTTCGGGTTTTATATAAAACTAGCTATAGCTATATTTTCCTAGATATTCTAGTCTATCTGTATACCTAACGATATAGAATCGAATCTATATGTCTTTATAGAGAAACAAAGGGAGGCAGAGAGAGAGAGAATGAGAGAGCTATGCATAGTGATATGGCCAGAGATCTATTGATTTAGTTCTCTTGCTCTGCTTCTCTCTTATATAATATGTACATAATCAAGATCTTCAAATTTACTCAATAATAAAACCTTTCCCTAAAGTAAATTTTATATATAATACATTAACATACATATTCACCCATACATATCGATATAAATATAACCCAATAAAATTGGAGGCAAATAAACAAAAAATAAATTGTTAATGTTTTGCCCACAAATGTCAGTTGTTAATTTATTATGTCTTAATTCCGCTTGCATGCATTTGCTGGCCGTTGACTTTCGACAGCGGCTGTGTGAGCGTTTTCGATATCGAAAGTGAGCTAGTTATTGCTGGCGCGCACATCTATCTCTTGCTGTTCGATGTCGAAAGCCCACATCGTTGCTCGAATAATTCGAGCGAGTTACAGCTAGTTTTGAAAGTCATCGAGAGCGGCCGTTTGGGTGACAGCTGATCTCGGGCGTCTTCAATCGAGATTTATGCATTGTTTTGCTTTGTTTGTGCGCGCTCCATTTGAAACAATTTAAGCGTCACAATTTTCAATCAGCAAAGCCGCCGCTGCCGTTGCTGCCAACAGCAACAACAACAACAACAACAACAACAACAACAACGGGAAAGAGAAATATGAAAAAAAGAACGGTCCACAGATAATTTTGTTGCTGGGAAGATGATGCTGGCGGAGACAAAACAAAGAGCATAAAAAAAAAATTATAACAACAAAACTGTCGCCATATGGAGCAGTGCAGAATGAATGAGCAGCTGCGAGCGGCAGAGTGAGAGAGAGAGGGAGAGTAAGCTGGATCATAATGCGTTCGTTGACCGAAATTGGTTTTATGTGTGTGTGAGCTTGTGAGAGATTGTGTATAGCTGTGTGCGTGTTCTTGTGAGAAAAATCAATTAAAAAAAAGCGCAAAGCGATTTAGAAAAGTGCGCTCTGATAACACATGGACAAGCAATTAGTAAGAGCTGAAAGAATAGAAAATTTTGACTTTCACGACAAAAAACAAAACTGTAATCGCTTGATTTGTATTGAATTAATTAAGCAAAAAATAATGAGCAGCGCCAAATCATGCAAACTGTGCCAGCAGCAGAATAAGATAGACAGAGACAGGTATACATAAATATGTATGCACACACACACTCATGCAGTCGGGGAAGAAACAGAGTAGCGAAATAAAACCGTTGCCATAATTTGTGCGCCGCCGACAATTTGCTAATGCAGAAGAGGAGGCAAAAGAATTGCCAAATTAGAGCTGCGCGGATATACATACACACACATACATATGTATGTAGTTATGCATGCTTATGCAGAGCGCAAATTAACGGCTTTTTGTATTCTGCTTTGTTTATTCATACATATGTACATTCATATCTGATAAGACAATTTCTCTCAACTAACTCGCGCAGCTAAATAAATTGTATGCGCCTGTTGACTGGGCGTGGCTGATAACTAATCATACATATATTGCCGCAATTACAGCGCCCGTCGTTGTTTGTCCTGGGCTCGGCTTTGGGTGCGAATGCGGGCGACGATGCGTATGCGTAAGCGGGTGCAGCACTGACGTAAGCCCAAACGCTGGCACTCGCTTGCTCTCTGTCTAACGCTTAAGATTTATGCCAGGCCTCACACACACACACACGCATGCCTGCTGCATTTGCTTTAGTGCTTTTTCTGCTCTTCTAGTTGTCTTGCTCTTTGAGCTGTGCAAATAGTTCTAGTTCATTGCAACCAGTTGCTGTTCCCTCTAACTAATGCACAAGTGTTTGCGAAAGAAAGTAAAAGTTATCGATATTCGTAATCATATCGGCAAATTATTATTGATTGCCATCCTTATCGCCCGCACACAGGTTTGTTGCCAAGTGCATGTGTTAATATACTATGTATTTAAAATATACATATGTATTTGTCTGTGTGTACTTGTTTAATCTGCCGTCATGCTGTTTTTTTTTATCTAATCTTAAGTCGACAGCTACTGAGCTGATCGCCTGTTTCGCTTTAAGCAAATGCATTCAGGATTGTGTGAGCAATAGCTACATTTTACAGTTAGCTCACATGCGATTTGCAGCCTAGGCATGCCAGACTAGGCAATACCCTAGGTAAGTGCTCGTACATATGAATTTTAAAATGAATATACATACATAGCTCAGCAAGCTATATACCCGATATATATATACATTTTAAACAACTACATATATGCATAACATAATCTAATGAGTTCTTGCTTCATTTGAATTTATTCGAATTTAATAATATATATAAAATATTTTTTTTTATATACTTTTTCTGATTTTTTTATATTTTTTTTTATTACATTTTCGTCAGTTTAAATTAATTTATACTAATTTTTTATTGAAACTCATTTTTTCCCTTGCATATATATATTCATTATAAATTGAAATGCTTCACAAAGGCTCAATTGGATCTATATGTACCATTAAATTCGTATTTATAAAAAAATGCAATTTGTTTTCAATTTTTTTTAGGCCATTTCCCATGGGCGCTTGTGCTTTGATAAGGCACGCGATAAAAAAGTACATAAAAAATGATATATAAAATAAATTGTATATCAATATCTATGTGCTTCGATATCAGTTAAAGCGCCAAACCATATCAGCAATATTAAAAAAAAAAAACAAAAAAAAAACAGCTAATGTTAGCGGAAATCTAAGGTGCGCATAGCAGGTGTTGTTACACGAGTACGCATACCGATATATACAGATATAAATACATATATTATTTATATATAATCGCTTAATGTTGACTAATGCCATTCCAGATACGCAACGCTCGTCGCGCTCCTACAAAATTCCGCATAAATCGAATAAAACTTTTTTCGCTTTGCGAAAATAATGCCAATCGCAGACTCGATGCGTGGGTGTGTGTGTGCGGGTGTGAGTGAGTGTGAGTGAGTGTGCGTGGGCGTACGCGTCGTGTGTGTGTGTCAGAAATTAAAAAAGAAAAATCATAAGAAGTTATACTTAAGCTGTCGCCTAAGAAAAATATGCGTCAAGTGCGGCAAATGCGTGAATCACAGAAGTGAGGCAAAGGCTGAGGCTCACTGAATACCCTGTAGGAGATGAGCGAGGGCCGCTTAAGCGCTTATGAAATTACGTTGGATTAAAGTTAAAATATATATAAATCAAAAATAAAATAAAAAATCATTTTTATTAAAAGTTAAATATATTTAAAACTATAAAAAATATTTTTCAGAATAAACTTTTAATAAAAATAATATTCCTAAGTTGATGATCAGCCCCCTCTAATGCTCTTTTCAGCTGTCGAAAACTCTTTTCAACTGTTTTTTCGAACACGAAGTTCGAAAACGAAACCGAAAAAAAGCGCAATGCAAGGCATGAATCAGCGCTGCTGCGTGACAGGCGGAAGGAGCGACAAGTGCAGAGAGAGAGAAGGAGAGCGGGAGACAGAGAGAAGAGGCGAGGAGAGGGGCGATTGGGTAAGGGCAATGGCAGACTGCAAGGCTGTTAATTTTTTTGTTTTATTTATTTGTTGTTATTCTTCTTACGCTGCATGTATTAATAATTCTGCAAATGAAACAAAGGAACGTCGTTTATTGATTTGTGTGCGTGACTCATTAGCGAGCAGCAGAGAAATATAAAACACAAAAAGGAAAGGAAAAGAAAACAAAAAACAACCAAATTTGGCGCATCAGGAAACGCAGCCAACTTAACAAAACTCAAAGAGAGGTGTGTGTGTGTGTGGGTTGCGTGTTACACAATAGCGTTTTGCTAACACAATACTCGCTTTCAATTCTAACGGTAATGAAATGAATATCGAATGCAGTTCGCTTTAGAGGGCGGTCTGGGCGGGGCGGGGCGGTCGAGCGCACGTTGCGTAGAGATTTACGTTATTCAATATTATTTATTGCCATTGGCATTGATTTGAGGTGGCATCCGCACGTAGCGTACCGATTTTCAGTTTCAGTTTTCATGGCTTTTTGTTTGAATTATAACCGTAAATGGTTCGTGCCAACATACATATGTATGTATATGTATATTTTTTTGTTCACCCGTTTGCATTGAGCGCGCTGCTAATCGCCTGCAACTGCAAACAATTGTTCTTGAGGCAGTTCAGTTGAACATTTGAAGCTAACATTAGTTCACATGAACTTTTCTTAACTTTAATTTTTGTTCTTACGATTTTCTTTGCACTGCACCAGCTGAACAAACGTTCAACGCTCTCTCTCTCTCTCTCTCTCTCTCTCTCTCTCTCTCCTTTACTGATTAAATTTTGAGTCATGTCGCTTCGATAGCTGCTTAATATAGAGTAGGTAATTGAACTGCAGCTGGCTGGCTGGCTGGCCTGAGTGTATATTTCTGTCTGTGTGCGTATGTGTGTGTGTATGTGAGTCACAGTGAATCAATCGAATCAACCAAAAATGAGTCACACACACACAGCCAATGGCCCATATATCAAAAAATACAGTTACAGTAGCTAAATAAATTTGATATGCAACTCAATGTAACCGCAGCAATTACTCGATAAGATACGAGATTCAAAATCTTATTGTGTGTGTGTGTGTGTGCATACAGTCGACGTTGACTGCGACGCCATTGCGCACTTGAACTTGATATGCATATTTGTTGCTGTTGTCTAATACAACCATGCCCACACACACGCACACACATACACAGATACGCCTGCTTATCTACCCCTTTTTGGCTGCTGCGCTGCATGCTGCATCCGCCCCCGCACTACAAAGCATAAGCAAGATATTCATTCTTTTTTTTATGTTGTTTCTTATTCGTGTTCTTTTGCTGTTTCTGTGTTTTTTTTTCGTTCTTTTTTCGTTGTCTGGCGTCGGCACCGGCACCGGCGACTGTGACTGGGGGTACTGGCCCTGGCCCTGGCCGGTTCTTGTGTGTGGAGTCACAGTTATTTAAAGTTCAGCACACACACACGTGAACACTAACACATACGCTCACTTGACTTTGGGCTGGGGCTCCCAACTACAGCGAGGCTACTTTGCCGGTCTCTTCCCTCTTCCTTTTTAGCCTGCGCGGCCAACACACAGCTTTTGCACTCGCCTCTCTCACTCACGCTCTCTCTCTCTCTCACTCTCTCGCGCGCGCTATCTGTTTCTGCAGATTTTCTTTTGCACTGCTGCTGCCCCGTTGTCGCATCTCTTACGAGCAGTGTTGCGAATTTAGCTATTTTTTGCAAGCACATTGTGATCAAGCGGCTGGCGGGAATTATAGCTGTCTTTTAGCGGGAAGGAAGTGTGGGTAAGTTTGACGATCGATGATGATGAAAAACATTAATATCCAAAACATATAAAAATCTGGCAAAAATTCTCCTAGCAAATAAGTTTTCAATTCTAGCTTTTTTTCATACATTGATCTGGCGTGTTGTAGCTCTCAAGAGTTCGCAACACTGTTTATGAGTCTAATTCTTTTTGTTTCGTCTTGTGCCGCACTTAATATTTATGCATGTGTGTGCGTGTGTGTATGTGTGAGTGTAAGATTGTGTTAAAAGTATCTCTCACCCTTTTCGGCTTGCTCTCCACAATTTGTTCAACTTCAATGCCGTCTGACATGTTGCTGGTTGGCTGAATGGGATGCTGCGGCTACTGTGTTGGGGCTGTTGCTTCTTCTTCTTCTTCTTCTTAGCGCTGCTGCGGCTGTTGCTGCAACTCTCAAGTGACAGTTCAGAGAATTTTTACCGGCTTGATTTTTCGGTGCAAATTTTGGATTTGCAATTGAAGACACTGCGCGCAAATGTTTAACGATAAACAACAACAAAAATTAATAAAAAAATCAATGCATATATATGTATTGGTATATGTGTGAACGTAAATATTATATTAATAACGAAAACAAAGACAAAAGGCAAAAGGCACACAGGCTTTAATCGGTAGTGACCAAAAATCGCCAACCGACTCCGTCCGACTCGCACGAATTGTTGCTCACGAATGCGGGCCGGCAGCGCGTGCAACTCCAACGAAGTGGCTGACGCAGAAGCAGCGCCAACCCAGCAGCAGCAGCAGCAACACAAAGCATAACGACGAAAACGAAGCGGGCAGCGCAGTTGGCGAGCGAGCAAGTGGGAGCACCCCAGTTAGCCGGCCTACGTTGCCAGTGTGTGAGAGAGAGAGAGAGAGAGAGGGATAGAGCGGCGACGGCGCCGTCACCGCATTTGGTTTTATTTTCAGTTTCAGTTTCAGAGTTGAAAGTGCGCGGGCAGCGACGCCGACTGCGCCGTTGACAAAATGTTTGACACCGTTGAGCGCAAGCGCATATGTGTGTATGTGTGAGTGTGAGTGTGCGTGCATAGGGGCATGGTTTAGGATGCGTAGCACTGTACAACATCACATTTATTTATTATACATATGAGTGTGCTTAATGTTCTTAAAATAAATGCACTGCGAGAAATCTTCAAGTATGTTGAAGAATGGAGATAGTTAACTCCTTAGCTTAAATACATATGTAAGTACATACATATATGATCATGATATATATTATATACAGTTTTTTTTCTTTATATTTCATTGGAATTCTATTGAACTTATCTGAAAGTTCCACTTAGACATTTTTTGTTTATCAATATTATGTACATATCTAGTATAGATGTATATATATTTTTATAGAAATGATTATCACATCGAAATTTGAAATTGTGTTAAACAAATAGACGCTTTATCTTTCAATGTAGTAACGCTCTAGCGATAACTTGAAATACTTTTCGAGAATTGATTTATTTTACTTTTTGTTTTAGGGGAGGGAGGGCGGTAGTGGGGGCTGTAGCCTGTTCCCAACCGGTCGAACACTTGCATGCTGAGGTGTAGGCTTAACGGCATCTTCAGCCAGCCTTGCCTCAGCCTTGACGAGAACAGCCTAGACCACAGCCGGGTCTCTCTCTCTCTCTCTCTCTCTCTCTGTCGCAGCTGCAGCTGAAGCTGGGGCACGTTGCAATCAAGTGCGCACGTACTAGTCTGCCTCTGTGTGTGTGTGTGTGTGTCTCGAGCAGAGCGAACGACGACGGCATTGGAGCTTATCCGGTGCAGGGCTTATCGCCGGCCAGTGTCATCCACGTCGCTTTATCAGGCGGCAAACAGCGCAATGTGAATCAGGCAATCAGTTCGCCTGAATTACCCGTTGCTCCACTAAAATGGCAAAGATATATTATAGCCGGGTACGTGAATGTGGATAGAAGTAATCATGGAGCATGAAACATACGTAGAGCCTACATATAGAGCAGTACAGTGTATATAGAGCAGGGAGCGTATGACGAGAGCAATGTGCTTCGGGGCAGAGTATTTACGGCGGATAAAGATTTTACGGCGGAAAAGGAGCCAGCTGGACGCAGGAGCTCGGATGACAGTGCTCCCTTAGAGCCCATGAAGCCACCTTGAAGGTTAATGGAGATATCTTCTGGCGCCTAGGCCAAGAAGGACCAGCTCCGACCTGACTGGCTGACTGACCAGCTCCGACCTGACTGGCTGACTGAATACATTGAAAATGCGAATTATGGGCATATTGGCTTTTTGATAATGCATATGATGGGCAGCAGAAGGCATGGCAGATGCCATAAAGTATATATAATATTGATCAGGACGATGAGCTTAGTAGGTATACCTATGTCTGGCCGCCAGTGCCTACAGTGTCCGTATATAAATTTGTATGTCAATCCGTCTGTATGTCCATTTATATGACCGTCCATATGTCCGCCTATATGTCCGTCCGTATGTCCACCTGCATGTCCGTCCTTAAGTCTATCTGTATGTCCGTCTATATGCCTGTCTATATCTCCGTCTATATGTCCATCTGTCTCTCCGTCCGTATGTAAGTCCGTATGCCCATCTGTATGTCCGCCTGCATGTCCGTCTGTATGTCCATCTGCATGTCCGTCCGTAAGTCCATCTGTATGTCCGTCTATATGTCCGTCTGTCTGTCCGTCCGTGTGTCCATCTGTCTCTCCGTCCGTATGTAAGTCCGTATGCCTATCTGTATGTCCGCCTGCATGTCCGTCTATATTTCCATCTGTTTGTCCATCTGTCTGTCCGTCCGTCTGCATGTCCGTCCGTATGTCCATCTGTACGTCCGTTTGTCTGTATATCCTTCCACCTGTCCGGCTTTGTATATTCCCGAATTTTGGATGCCTCGCCTTGCCTCCCTTGCCAAACATTCAATAATTGTAATAGCTGGCACTTCTGGCTTGCCTTAGGGTATTTCCTCACCGAGCACACCCGACCATTTCACTCTTATTTGTCTGAACTAGCTCTTGCACTCCTCAATTATTCAGTTAGATTAGATTTATTGCTTCTTCTTCTTCTCCTCGAATTTAATAGACTCTGATATATGTGTTATTGTAATAGATATGATTATGGGTCTGGGTCTGGGTGTGGGTCTGGGTGTGTGGGTCTGGTCTATGGGCTCTGTTGACATTTCGAATTTAGTGGAGAGGAGCTGTTTCAGCTGGTGGTTATCAAAACTGCACACAATAATGCGAAGATAAACCACAATGTATTCGCATTCGAGCCGTCTAAGCAAACAAACAGTTGGCATAACATGTGCAAAAGCAATAAAAGCGAATAAACAGAGATCAACACAGTTGGCCCGCAAAGTGCGTTTAGAGACAGCCAAATGCCGTCAAATGGAAGATATACATGTGTATGCATGTATGTACATATGCATGCATGTGTGTATGTGTGTAGGAACTGTATTTGTACACACACAAAAGGCACTTTTATAGGTAATCCATAGAAATCACAATCAAATTCTGTGTTTAGTTCCGAGGTCTGTTTTGTTGTCATGTTAAATTGGTTTTTAAACACATGTGTAACATACATATGCATATGTATGTACATAATACCCAAGGCAGAGCAATTGTAGTTAGTGACGTTCTCTGTGATTCTCATAAAGTGAAGTGAAGCCAGTTATAGCTTGCATGTTATATACATATGCATTTGAGACATTTATACATGTTTTTTTTTGTGAATATTGTGCATGCGTAATGCATGCATGCATGCATGAATGTCTACAAGTATGTTTTTATGTGTGTGTTGTATGCACATATGTATGTAAGCATGTGTGCCATATGTGCGAGATCATATGCATGTATGCATGTATGTTTACATGTAAGACTGTGAAAGTATGTATGCTCAGCTGCATAGCTATGCATATGTGAAAGTATACATATGCATGCATGCATATGCATGTATGTAGCGTTACATAGATACGCACTGTCTGCACTCATATGTCAACATGTGCATACATGTGCACACATGCAACATGTAAGTCAACATACATGCATGCATTCTGTATGCTTGTATATCTGGATGCAAGCGTGTACATATACATGTATGGATGTTAGCAAGTATGCAAGGTAGTATGTATGTATGCAAGCATATATGTATGTATGCATGTATGGAAGTATGCATCTTTATGCATGTAATGAAGTATGTATATTAGCAAGTACAGTAAGTATAAAATATACGCATGTATGTATGTTGATGCATGTCATCACGTTCATCACGCATGCCAACAAGTATATATGTATGCAAATATATATGTCTGAATGCAAATTATTTAGCATGCATGTATGTATGAATGTATGCAATGCCATATGTATGCCTGTTCATGTTGATGCATGTCATCACTGTACGCATGGCATCAAGTATGTATGTATGCAAACATATTTGCAAGCCAGCAAATATGTACATATATATGTAATATCCATGCCATATGCATGTTGATGCATGTCATCACGTTTACATGTAGAATCTGCCCTGCATGTACGCATGCCAGCAAGTATATATGTATGTATGTAAACATATTTGCATGCTAGCACATATAAACATATGTAATATCCATGCCATATGCATGCAACCATGCATGTATGTATATGGTATGATTGTATATCTATACATACATGTTTATGCATGCTACAATGCCTTTATGTACACATGTCTGTATGTATGCATGTCAGTAAGTTTTCATGTATACGAAGCAAGTTAGCATATATGAACGCATGCATACATGCATGTACTTAGGTTATGTGTGCCTGCATGCATGTATGCACTTCTCCACAAATGTATTAGAGTATGCATGCACTTATCTTAGGATGTGCTTATGCATGTATGTATCTCTATATGCATATGCATGCATATCATACTATAACATACTTGCATTCATTCGCATGTTATTCGCATCCTAAATTCATGTAAAACATGTATAAAATTGATATTTGCAAATAGCCTTCTTAGGCCGATTTGCAGATTTCATAAATCTCGCTAACCGCAGGGAAAAACACGCAGACAATAAAATGTATTTTAAGCCGCCGCCGTCGCCGTTCCAGGGAAAATGGAAAAATGGAAAAATCGTAAATAAACGGGAATCAAGTGAATCAAATGTCCATCATTCAATTTGCAATGATTAAATCAATACGCTGTCAAAATAAAATGGAATAAGATTTGCGGGAATTATTTATGAATTCGATTCGATGCGAGGAATCAACGAATAAACAATGTCTTTGCCTCGTATTAAATCATCAGCAAAGAATTAAAAACGAAATTTAATTCTTTAATTTGGATTGAAAATGATTTGGCGATATACGCTC
This sequence comes from Drosophila repleta, assembly GCA_018903745.1. Classification (NCBI taxonomy): domain Eukaryota; kingdom Metazoa; phylum Arthropoda; class Insecta; order Diptera; family Drosophilidae; genus Drosophila; species Drosophila repleta. The sequence continues at coordinate 299,512 of JAEIGN010000750.1, read as the reverse complement.
TCAGGCAACACCTAAAAGGACAACAACAACAACTCTAAGCCTTTAGCCCTAACTTTAAAGGGCGCAACGTTGCCTTCCTTGCGGTGCCAAGTTTTTGATACGCCAAATTGTAGTTGAAACTATATAAATGACTTTGGCTTTATTCGGAAAGGAGCTTAAGTGCTCCAACTTATTTTTTGTCCACATTCTGTTGCTCCTTTCCTATCGGGGGGTTGGGTTGGGGCGTGGCTGTAACTTTGCAAACAAACATTTAAGTTTGATTGGATAATGGCGCGAGAGTTTCGTATAAGAATTTTTCAGTTCTAGAGATTGGATTGTGTTTTGGCAATCAATCAGTCAGTCAGTCAGCCAATCAGACAGGATTGAAGTTGTAGCTTCAGCTGGGACCCATCCAACAATCAGTCAAGCTATGAAAAGCAATCAATCAGTGCACTTTGAACGTCAATCGATTAGTCAATAATTCAATCCATGACTAATAATCCATCAGTCAGTTAATCTTATCAGTCTGTCAATCAATTAATCACGCATTGTTCACCTTTTCATTACAGTCAATCATGTTGTCAATCACTTTCAGCTAACCAGTCAATCATTTAGTTTGTCAATCTGTCAGCTAATCAGTATGTCAATCAATCAATCACTTACTATTAACTTATTCATTATGCAACCGATCGATAATTGGTGAATCAATCAGTCAATCAATCAGATAGTCAATCAGTCGCTTTATCAATGATCAATGTCGATCAGTCAGTCGTTCAATCAGACAATCATAGGCAGTCAATCAGCTATATAAGCCATCAGTCAATCAATCAGTCAGCTCATCAATTATTTAGTCAATCAATCAGTCAATCACTTCAGACAGTTCTTCAGCTCATATTTTTTTTAGAGCTTTCTACCACACTTGGGCTATACTATCATCATCAGTGGGCCGATCAATCAATCATCAAATCAGTCAATCAATCAATCAATCAGTCAATTAATATACAACTCCATCAATTAGTCAATCAATCAGTTAATCAATCAATAAATCTATTCAATCAGACAGTCCGTTAGACAATCAATCAGTCTGTCAATCAACGAATTAATCTGGTCAATCAGTCAATCTATCAGTCAATTAGTCAGTCGAACAGATTGACAATTAGTCCGTCAATCAGGCAGTCGACCAATCAATCAGGCAGTTAGCCAATCATTCAATCAATCAGTTAGTCAATAAGTAACTAAATTCTTCCTTCAGTTCATCAATCAGTCAATCAAGCAGTCGGCCTAAGCAGTAAGGCCCACTTGTCTATTGTTTTTAGCTTCTAAGCTGTGCCTATGACTTAGACTCTACTTTGATCATCAATCAGTCAATCAATCAATCAATCAGTCAATCAGTTGATCCATCAGTTACTCAATCAGTCAGTCCGTTAATCAGTCTGCCAACGCAGCTGGCTCAAGTGCTTCGCATCCTTAGCTCCCATGCCTTTCGCTCTACTTTCAATCAGTCCGTCCGTCAATCAGTCCGTCAATCCATCCATCCGTCCGTCCGTAAGTCAATTAGAATCCGTTTCGATTGTCCGCAATCTATTTGGAGCCACTGTGGACAAGACGTTATTTGGCATATTAATGAGGAGTCCTCGAAATGTTGCTGGCAACATGTTGCGGTGCGGCGTGCCGCATGTTGCTGCCGCCCGTGGTGAGTTTGGCGGACACGAAACGCAGGCGCCACGCAGTGGCCCCGTCGGCTGCGGCCAGTTGCCAGTGATTCGTTCAACGTAACGGTAACGGCTAGGCAGAGCGAAGCGCGCCAGCTGACGACGTCAACGTCGTGGGCGTCGCTTGCCTCGTATTATCTCGTTGCCAGTAGCGCCATTACGGCCGTAGTCGAAGCGACAGAACCGTAAACGTTCTCCAGTGCCGCGGATCGCGTCAACTGCGTGCGTGCGCGCGCGCGACTCTCCAAGCCAAGCGAATTGTGATTCGATTTGATTTTTTTTTTTTTTTCATATTTTTTTTCCTGTTAAGTGAGAAACCGGAATCGGAACCGGAACCGGAACCGGAATCGGAATCGGAACTAGTTTGACTGGGGCAATGTATAGCGCCAGCGCTGAAGACGCCGCCAATGCGGCCGCCACCTACAAGGCATTGGTGGACTACTACGCCAACGCCCGGAACGCCGCCAGCCACATCGTCTCCCTGACGCTGTCGCCGCTGAACGAAACGCTGTCGCTGGGCCTGGCCGACGCCGGCAATGGCAGCAGCAGCGCCACCGGCAGCAACATCAGCAGCAGCAGCAGCGGCGCCAGCTATGAGGACGATGCACTGGGCGCCGGCAGCTTCTTTCTGATACCCGAGGGCGCATCCACTGAGCGCAGCGCTGGGTCACCGTCGGCAGCGGCAGCGGCAGCTGGCGGTGGGGCGGCCGGCAGTGGCAGCGGCGGCAGCGGCAGCGGCACCAGCGCCACCGAAATGCCCGCCTGGCTGATACCCAGCTACAGCCTGATCCTGCTCTGCGCCATCGTGGGCAATCTGCTGGTCATCTCGACCCTCATGCAGAACCGTCGCATGCGCACCATCACCAATCTCTTTCTGCTCAACCTGGCCATCTCGGACATGCTGCTCGGTGTGCTCTGCATGCCGGTGACGCTCGTCGGCACGCTCTTGCGCAACTTCATCTTTGGCGAGTTTCTCTGCAAGCTCATACAGTTCTCGCAGGGTAAGTGTTTCACTCGCCAGGGAATTCCCTGATTAGCTGTGCGTGCGTTTGGGTGGGTGGGTGGGTTTGGGTGGTGGTTGTCCTATCGGGCTTATGGGACGAAGCAGAAGTGTTTGTATTCAAGCATAAAGTTGGACATTTTCTGGAATGAACCTTTAGTTTGTTCGAGCAGCATTGCGTGCACGCTATGGCGCCATCTAGCGTCGAGTGGCGTGTACTATGCTGGCTACTCTACAGCTTCTGCTTAAAGTTTCTGCAGAAAAATGTGCTACAAATATTTTTTAAAGTAAAAATCTTAACAAAACCTGAACTAAACTTATTTTTCGATTTTTTTTTCTATTTTTATAATATTTTATTTTTTATTTCTAGCCTTCGCTTAAAGCTTTAACAGTAAATCTACTAAAAATATTTAAAAAAATGTAAAAAAAATATAAAAAGTTTTAATAAAAATAAATAAAATATTTAAAATAAATTATATTATTTTAACTTGATTTTTTTTATTTTTTCTATTTTTTTTCTATACTTTTTTATTTTTAGACTACTCTACCGCTTTGCCTTTAAGTTTTTAATGAAAATTTGCTTCAAAAATATATTTTTATTAAAATATATTTTTTTAAAAATATTAAAAAAAAAAAATAAATAAAATAAAAAAAAATTAGAATATTACTTATATGATTTTTAACAAAATTTCTTCTATTATTCAAGTTTTTTAGTTCCCTTTTCTAACAATTTGCTTAAAATATATTTTTTAAATAAATTAAATATTAAAAAAAAATAAATAAAATATTTAAAAATTTTTAATATTAATTGATATGATTTATTAAATTTTGTCTTCTATTTTCTAGTAGAATCTTATATTATTTAAAATATGTTTTCTATTTTTAAACATTTTTTATTTCCCCTTTTCTAAAAATTTGCTCAAAATATGTTTTTTAAATTTATTAAATGTTTAAAAAAATAAATAAAATATTAAAAAAATATAATAAAACTTAATATGATTTATAAAAATTTTGCCTTTTATTTTTTAACATTTTTTATTTCCCTTTTCTAGCCAACTCCACAGATTGCTTAAAACTTCTGCCCAAAAATATGCTAGAAATCTTTTTTTTTTTTTTATGACTTAATAAAACATGAACTAGACTCATTTCTACATATTTTCTACATTTGTGGGCCCCAAAAATATATATTATAAAAATATATATTAAATATATATATTTAATATTTTGCATCAATGTTGCAGCTGTCAGCTGCAGACAACTGTCAAATATGAGATTTCAAATTTATTGCCCATCGAAATATATTTTTATATATTTTCGGACAGTTGAATAGAAAAACAGAGAGAGAGAGAGAGAGGAATTATGAATTAGAGAAAGAGTGGCAAGTGGCTGGCCGTCGGCCACTTAGCCGCAGCTGTGGCTCGGCGAAAAGTTGCTTAAATTGAAGTTCTCATCATTTATGAAAGGGCCAGCGCAGCGGCGTTTCCATTACAAAATGCGACCATGAGAACTTCTATGCTGCTGCCTGCTAAACTTTCAGTTCCTGAATACATACATAACACATGTGAGCGGGTGTCACAGACTGCAGAATACACTGTCAAAAGGAGCGAAAAGTTGCTGAAAGGAAATTCTATGCATGAATCTCTCTCTTGCTAGCTATAGCTATAGTTATGGCTATCTCTTGAGAACCTTTCTCATAACTAATATGCCCTGAATAACTGTGTAAGCAGTGTATACAAATCGCATACATAAAATTGTCAACAGTTTTTGCTTTACATACGAAATGAGCAAAGTTTTTATTTTTGTGAACAAGTGAAACATCAACCAAACTGAACTTTCATAAAGTTATCAGATATTTATATGTATATATATATGTAAATATCAATGTATGTGTATATATCTAAATATATAATTAACATTTTAGCGTTTACCACTACAAAAGCTGGCAAAAGTGCTTAAAGCGTAAAATGATTATGAAAATGAACATATATGTATCTTTATAGCTATATCCATATCTATATATATATGTACATATGTATATAAGCCCAAAAATATCAAAGGAAAACTTTATAATTAAAGAGATAGGCTAGCATTAGCGAGCAGGCAGGTGTTACGTGCACGAAAATCATATTTAATGAAATTTAATAAGCAGGAAGAGGAGAGACTGTGCTGTGGGGAGTGCTCGACTAGGCGACACCCGGACCCATACCTTAACCCACAGCCTGACCCAGACACTAGCTACAATTTGTTATACTTTGACAGCACGATTCTAGCTGATAGAGCCATAAATGCATTTCATGATAATCATAATGGAAAGCAAAAGCAAACTCAAATAATCAGAGCAGTTAAGCATAGACTATCTTTAGTTCCTTAAAGGTTTGCGGGTTAAGGGAACGAGACAGGAACTGGGCCAGAGAGGTGGCAAGAGAGATAGAGAAAGCGATAGATAGATAGAGTTACAGAGATAGAGATAAAAAGAGAGAGATACACATAAATATTAAGAGAGAGAGAGAGAGTGAGAAAGGGAGATCGAAAGAGAAAGAAAAGGTGAAGGTGACAGAGAAAGATAGAACGAGAATGAAGGAGGGGTAGAAAATGACTGGGGTCAGAGCGAAAGGTAGAGAGAAAGAGAGTGGAGGCTGCTGTAGCAGAGAAGTGACTACCTTAAGCATACTTCGAGATACTAAACTGTGTGTTGCCTATGCTCGAGTAACTTTAGTATTGGTTCAGAATATAGCGAAAATCAGATAAAATTGATTTCTATTCTGGAATCAGCTGGGGTTTCAACAGGGGCTCTGCTTCAGCGTGTTTGCTGACTCCTGTTGACCCGTGTAAATAACAAATTTGTCAAATATATATAAACATGCATATATATGTATATATATATATATATATATATATATAACTCAATATATATATGTATATATATTAAGACTTTTACAAGGCATTCGACAATAAATTTGAACAGTATTTACATTAGGATTACATTGATTTGTGTATTTTTGCGCTTGTGCCCGAAGTGAAACTGAAATGGCAGTTAAGTGTGGGGAGTGCACGACTAGCAGATACTCTGTTCGAGTGTGCAGAGAGTGCAGAGCCTAGAGACTGCTCTAGCTCTCTAGCCAACAGACATTCTTGACTTTGATCAGCCTGTAGAGCTGAGGCTATCTACATCGTATATCACCTCAGCTCTTCAACTGCCACGCCTTCTTCCACCTATTACTTCCACTTGACCAAAAACCAATATACCCTGAATCTTTCAGCGTGTAAAGGGCATCCACAAGGTATTCGCAATGAATTCATTGATGAAATTTTGTAATTAACTTATTTCTTTGACATCAAATCTTTTGCTACGCAATTACATTGCTCTCCCTCCCTCTCTCTCCCTCTCTCTCTCCCTCTCTCTCCCCCCCTCTCTCTCTCTCAGATTAACTAATACCAGCGTAAGCTGACAAACAGATTGAATATATCGTTTTACTACAAGGGTCGGCGGCATCTTAATTTACAATTTTATTTCATTTAATGGGCCCACGCGTTTGTCTCCTTGTGATTTGTTGCTGTTGCTGTTGTTGTTGTTGCTGTTGTCGCCTGTCACATTTACGATTGCTATTAAAATTACACAAATTAAATCACAATTTATGCTGTGCAGACGCGAATAAATAACGCTTTTCACTTTCGTTAGTAGCACAGCTGCTCGCGTCTGACCTTTACAATTTACAAATTTTCTGCTTTGCATTGTAGAATTTTTTAAAGTTCTTCTCTCTCTCTCTCTCTCTCTCTGCTTTGAGCCAAAAAATGTTGGCGTAGATGACTGGCATAAGAATTTAAGCCATGAAACTATGCGTAATTTGAGAGTTAGTTGAAAAAGCAGCACAAAGAAGATTGCTGCAGGCGGGTGTCGACTGACAAATACCCGGCAGAGGAGAAGGAAGCAGACAGTCGCTCTCCCTCTCTAGCTTAGTGAAGGAATATTTCCCAAAAGCCAATATACTCTTCTCTGTTTGGCAGAGAACTAAACCGATCGATCTTCCACTTACCTTGCAATCTTGGGTGTCTGCTAGTCGTTCACTTCCTGTCCTCCGCACAGTTACTAATTTATTTTTGTTGTTTGTTGGTGTTGTTTGGTGTCCTTCAGACTCGGACCTCGCCGCCCACTCGGTTCGATTCGCGATGCTCCCAACTTATTTTCGGCGCCCTTTTGTCATGCAAATGACATGCAAAGCGCAGGCGGCAAGCGGCAGGCGGCAGGCGATAGGCGGTAGATGGCACACAAATAACATGTAGCACAATCATATTGAAACGCAAGCAAAACCCAGAGGGGAAACAGAAAACACAGTTGAAAACAATGATAAATTGCAAAAAAGGAAAAGAAGATGGGAAGTTGGAATGAGGGAAAGAGGGAAACAGGACAACTACAACTCACCGAAGTCGAACTGCTCTCGAAGGTCACTGATAAGCAACAAGATCCAAAAAGATATGTGAATATATAAATATATATATATATATTTATATATGTTTTGTTTTAGGAGCTCCACGAGATTTGAGAAAAATATATGTGAATTTACTTTTGTGTGTATGAAGTATGACTGTTTTCCTACAGCGACGGAGAGCTACTGAGACTTTCCTGAGACGTTGCCAACTAAGTTAGAAATTTACTCAAATCAATTTGATAGGCCAAAACTTGGCTTGCTACGATTGCTTTGGATTTTCGTATATAGAAAACTATTCATGGCGATCTCTTGCATAAAAAGTAACTCTTACTCATTATTATTAGTATTTCTGAATATCTATTTTGGACCCTTCAAGGTAGTCCCCATTGGAAGAGGTCGCAGAAGAAGCAGTAAGTCTCCACTAGCTCCGTTCTCCATGTACTCTACACTCTCTGCAGTTCAGGGCTCTCCACACATTTTAGACTCTGTACACTCTCCATACGCTCTATAATCTCTACACTCCCTATAGTCTCTATAATCTTTACACCCTCTAAAGTCTCTAGAATATCTACAGTTTCTACAGTCTCTTCAATCTCTCAAATCTCTCCAATGTCTCCAATCCCTACAGTCTCTACAATCTCTATAGTCTTTATAATCCCTCATATCTCTCCAATTTCTCAAATCTCTACAATCTCCACAATTTCTATAATCTCTACAATCTTCCCAATCTCTACAATGTATAGAATCTCCACAATCTCTGAAATCTCTTCACTCTCTATAGTCTCTAGAACATCTAGAGTCTCTACAATCTCTACAGTCCTTACAATCTCTCCAGTAGCTCCCATCTCTACAGTCTCTACAAAATCTATAGTCTTTACAATCCCTCATATCTCTACAATTTCTCCAATCTCTACAATCTCCACAATTTCTATAATCTCTACAATCTTCCCATACCTACAATGTATAGAATCTCTACAATCTCTGAAATCTCTTCATTCTCTATAGTCCCTAGAACATCTACAGTCTCTACAATCTCTACAGTCCTTACAATCTCTCCAGTAGCTCCCATCTCTACAGTCTCTACAAAATCTATAGTCTTTACAATCCCTCATATCTCTACAATTTCTCCAATCTCTACAATCTTCGCAATCTCTACAATATATACCATCTCTACAATCTCTGAAATCTCTTCATTCTCTACACTCCCTATAGTCTCTAGAACATCTATAGTCTCTATAATCTCTACAGTCCTTACAGCCCTTACAATCTCTCCAATCTCTCCAATCTCTACAATCTTTACAGTCTTTATAATCCCACCAATCTCTACAATTTCTTGACTCTCTACGGTCTCTACACTCTCTGTACTCAGCACAATCTCTACACTGTCCACACTCTCCATACTCTCCGCACTCTAAACATTCTCCACTCTATCCACCCTCCTCACTCGCCCCACTCTCTCCATTCGCTCCACTCTCCACACTCTCTCAACTCTCCACACTCTCTCAACTCTCCACACTCTCCACCCCGTTCAATGCCTAACGCATTTCATGACCAAATTATAATATCCGCTCAAAGAGTATCAGAGCTTGAGATGTTTTGCCTCGCCGCAATTCGTGTCTACGCTGCCAAGGAGGTGCTGTACGGCTCGGCCTACTTGCCGGAATGAGTGCGTGCAGTATTCATGTATTCCGCCTTAATATGGACTCTGATTAAATCTGCACGCGTATTTTTTTTTTTTTGTTCTGCTTTTGCCGCCTTATGGCTGGCGTGCGGCACACGCAGCTCGGCGGCGATGTAATCATTTTGGCTGGCACTTGCTGCATGCCACTCGCCACTCATTAACGTAGTGGGCATATAATGCTAACGATTTCATGACTGAATATGAATAATCATATTCCATCACACATAATCAACTAAACAAAAAATTTCATTAAGTTTTCCTTGAACGGAAACGGTTCTAAAAGCTTTTTTTGTTTTCCCTTTCTATTAGCTAGCATAAACAATTATTAAAGCTATTTTTCTAGGTTTTAGTATTTTCTTCAATGATTAATCGAAATTTGTGTAGCATACTTTTGTGCGCTGCCTGAAAATATAAGCGGAATGCCTGACCCAGCAAGAGTGATATGATTTGTAATGTCTATATCTTGGCAGTTGGTTGAGTAAAAATTTAAATTAAAATTTTAGAATATATTTAAAGCTTTGCCATTTAAGTAAAAATTATTAAATTTGTTTTTAATGTGTGAAAATAATTTTTAAAAACTGTAATTTTTTGATAGTATTTCACAGTGAGTTGCGCTGAGCTGACAAGTTTGTGCATTAGCCAACTTTTGTGTATATCTTAAGCTAATATCTTGATGAAGTTTGGTATGAAGTGAGGTAAGCATAGTGAGAGTAGAGCGCATTAGTGAAGAAAGTTATGAAGTGCAGTAAATATTGATAGAGTCGAGAGTCTCATTGAAGCAGATCCCCGCTTGAGGCAACTTGACTAAACTTTTACAGCATGTGTAAAGGCATAGATGTTGCCTTAAAATGAAGCTATATTATATAGTAAAAGTGAAACAGATCTTTATCTTTATCTTTATAGTCACTTCTTATGGCATTGCTGTTATGCCATTTGGCAGTCAGACTTCAGCTTGTCTCTCTCTATTCATTAAGAACAAGAGCTTAAGTCTATGCAGGCTAAGTATAGATTCTAGAGTCTTAGTTCTGGCTAACAGGGCATCTGACAGTCGCTTATACCGCACACAGGCATCAAGTTTGCTTCTCTCTTTATTATGTTGTTTGTTGTTGTTATGCAATGCGCTTACATAAATAAAATTTGCCGCTGGCCTTGGGCAGCCGCAACCGCCACGAATTACTGTCTTAAGTTTGCCTGTATATATGTATGTATGTGTGTGTGTGTGTGTGTGTGTGTGTGTGTGTGTGTGTGTGTGTGTGTGTGTGTGTGTTTGTGCCTCTGCTAATGCGCCTACAACATAATCATAAACATAAGCAACAATAAGCAGCGAGCGCGTCGACCTAATTCCGCCTAATTGTCTTCGCCCACTCGCAGCGCGGGACCCAAAAGTCCGCCCCGCCCGAGGTTGACAAGAGTCTGACGCCAGAAATTACTTTGACACCGACGCAGCGCTGTTCCGGCCGCTCTCGCAGATATCATTTTAATAGAGTCCGAGCGGCGCTGGTGTTTGATTTGAAATTATTTGATGGCCATTTCGCACATGGACACATGCTTGGCCAGCACGGACCATCATATATCACGCCGGCCAGGCTGGCTTAGCGCGGCCGAAGGACGACAGCAGCGCAGCGAGGATAACATTGCCACCAACTACTTAATTCCAATAAAGCACAATGAGCCATCTTCAGCAAACAACACTCAGATAGAGACAGAGAGATACATACATAGATAGGCTGACTGGCCAGGAGTCAGGACTTCGTGTGGAGTAAGGACTTCGATTGGGCTGCGTCTCAGGCAAGTTATTGAGAAAGAGCTTCGGGAGCTTGAGACGGCCAAATATCAATTGATGACTAAGAACTGCAGCTCGTGGGGGCTCAGCCTAGATTCAGTCTCTAGTCTCTCTAGTCTCTCTAGTCTCTTTAGTCTCTAGTACCTAGTATCTCTAGTCTCCCTAGTCTGCAGTCTCTCCAGTCTCTAGTCTCTAGGTCGGGTATACATGACTGACATATACACTAGCTAACCAATATACTCCTTTAACCAACATAAATAGGTATAGACATCAATTTGAGTTCCAGCCAAGAGACCCACCGAAACTTCAGTCCGGAATGAATTCAAACGGAAAACTCTGCCTGCATTTTGCATGCCTGATAAAGCCCACAAAGTACGCCAGTTAAATATAGATCGATGCCACTCTGCTGAAACATTAAACATAAAATATATGCATAAAAAAAAAGAAGAAAAAACTGAAACTTATGCCAAACAAAGTGGAGCGAAAAAAAAGCGAGTTGTCTCCAAATTTTCCGCATGTGCGGTTAGCATGTGAACGGCGTGTGTGCATGTGTGTGTGTAAATATGCATATGACTATGCATGTGTGTGTGTGTGTGTGTGTGTGTGTGTGTGTGTGTGTGTGTAGCCAGCCATTGCTAGTTCGTGCCCGGCAAAAGTCAATAAAACGATTCATATGCGCAGATAATCATAAAAAATGATTTTAATGCGCTCCATAAATGGCCACACACCTACACCCAATCCACACACACACACACACACATAAACTTGATAGCATACAGCAATATCTCCCCTCTCACTCCCTCTCCCTCCCTCTACGCATTATGCTACGGCATATTGTCTAAATATTTGTAAGCTTTGGCTAATTGACGCCTGGCAGCTAAGCCCTCTGCTCCCCCCCTCCCTCGCCCCCTCGAAGAGCTGGCAAAACTAAAGTAACTGTATTTAAGTGGGCCATTATTATAATTGGCTTACACTAGCTGTCAGCCAGAGGGCAGGCTCCAACTACAGTTAGTCGACTTGATGGCTCAATGAGCTGATGCCACTGGCGACGCATCAGAGGAACATGCTTCAAATTTAGACGAATGTTAACATGAATATGCTATGTATATATATATATATATATATATATATATATATATATATATATGACATACATATGCGAGGTGTGCTCATTAGGTATTGCCAATTTTGAATTACATTTTGGCTGCCTCAAGCTCTTAGCTTGAGACTTTCTTGACTCCTCTCCCCACCTTCTCAATTTTAACTAGTTAGTTCAACTCTCTAAAGTTAATTTGAGTTTATCTTGTTGTTTAGTTAGTACTTGGAACTAAAAATGGATTGAATTTTAAAATAGATTGAAATTTATCAAATATTTTGGATTCATATTTAAAGGTTTTCTGCATTATCTTATATATTTTCAATATATCTATATATGTATATTACTTCATTATTTTTTTTTTTATATAATTTATTTTTAACTATTAGTAAATTATTTTTTAATTTTAGTCATTAATATTTTAAAATATTTATATTATTTTTTATATTTATTTTATTTTTATTTATGCATTAATATTAATATTTTATTAAAAAAAAATGAAATTTAATTTTAGTGAATTTTTATTTTTGTTTTATTAATTTAAAATTAAAATTAAAAAAATATATAGCTTAATTTTTATTTATTTGTATTAGTTTATTTTATATTTTTCTTTAATATTTTTTTTTATATATGATTTTATTTTATATTTTTATTATTTTATTTATTATTTTTATTTATTTTTATTAGTTTATTTTATATTTTTATTTAATATTTTTATTTATGTTTTATTTTTTTTTTATAGTTTTATTTATTTTTTATTAATTTTTTTATAGTTTTATTTATTTTTTATTATTTTATTTCATATTTTTATTTATTTTTTTATTTTACATTTTTATTTATTTTTATTACTTAATTTTTTTTAAATCTGTTTTTTATTAATTTTTGTAATTTTTATTAAATATTGTATGCTATTAATTTTTTTATTATTATTTATCATATTTTCTTTAATATTACCTATAATACATATATTTTCTATATATATTTTTTAAATAAAAATAATATCTATTTATAATATTTCCTTTGTTTTTTACTCCTTTTCTCCTGCCATGTGGAGTGACCTCGCAAGACTGATACTAGTTTAAATATTTATATTCAAATTATTGTTCAAGTTATCATCACCAACAAGCTATTAAAATATTTAGTAAGATTTGCCATTGCATTTAAAAATATTTTTTTATAAAAAAATCTGAAAGAAAGGTGAGTTGGGGAAGTAGCTCGCTCCATAGTGACGCAAAGCACAGACCCAAAGCAAACTATTTATATATTTGTTTTTTTTTTTTTTTTTAAGAGAATAAGTGTCTGAGCTCTGCGTAAATAGATTTTGATGAGCCACAAATATTTTGATGCGAATATAAAACCGAACGAATGCGTGCAAATTGAGCTGTTGCGCTTGCGTTTTGGTAATGACTTGACTTAAATTTCATTGCCATGGCCATTTAATTATAGTTAATGAAAGCTGGACGGTGGGTGGTGGGTGGGTGGGTGGTTGGTTGGTTGGTTGGAGAGTGTCAGCACTTCATGTAGAGCAAGCCGGCTGAGCCACAGTAATCAGCGGCTTAGCTTTGGCCAGCCACAGAGGATGTGTGTGAGTGATATTGAAATATAGCTGTAAAGGGTCAGCAGCGTAACAAGTACGAATCTTTTGGCCGCCAGCTAAAAAGTCATTAGGCAAATTGTGCAACCTGCCAAGCAAAAGAAACCTTCTCGAACAGAGTGGACAAAGGACAGGAGCAGCAGCAGCAGCAGCAGCAGCAGCAACGACAACTGCCATAAGTAAACAACATACAGAGCACTCACTGTGCTGTTTGTCATCGTGCTTTTGTTTAATCCAGCCGTAGTTACAAGCCCGAATATCCAGATAGCAGGTCGCCGGCCAGGTGGCCAAATCCCAGCTGTCAGCCTGCTCGCATATGTCATACGTCCACGCACAGCGTTGGCCAGAGTGCGTGTGTGAGAGAGAGAGAGAGAGAGGGAGGGAGTGTGTGTGTGTGTCTGTCCGCCATGTTAACAACACATTTTGCATTTTATGTGGCCGTTGCCAAGGCATTAAAACTTTTGCTTAACACATTCATTTCAAATCGCACAACAACAAAATGTTTTATGTTAACATTCAAAAAACAAAAACTAAAAACAACATCAGAAATTCTATAATTGAATTATATTCAACAACTAACTCGACATATTAATAGAGTTGGCTTTGGCAGAGTTACGAAAGTTTTGAATAGAGCTTTGTCATGCTAAATTTGACAGCTGTGCTGGGTGTGTGGAGGGAGGAGAGTGCTTGACTAACAGATACCCGGCAGATAAGCTATATCTAGTGCAATTTTGGATATGCTGTTGAAGTTAGTCAAATGAATGAGTGTGGTAAATATAGATTCATATATCAAATTTAGTAGGGAGGGCTTGACAATTTTTTAGCTATTGTGCGTATGCTGTTGAAGGTACTCCAATGAGGGAAGGTAATAGATAGAGTTTGGTATATAGATTCACGTATCAAATTTAGTAGAGAGTGCTTGACTGGCAGATACCCGGTAGACTAATTGATATTCACATATATATGCATATATGTCGTAGCGGTATGAAACTATTGCGATAGTTTCAATAGTGGCTGAAGGTGGAAATCGATTGGCAAAAGTTATCGATAAATTGAGTTGGCCAGCTATCGATAGACTACTAGATGAGAATATGAGCCGGCAGAGAGACAGACGGACAGGCAAGACAAGACGAAGACACAGACAGACGAGCAAGGCTAGATCAGCTTGACTGTTGAGACAGATAGGGAGGGCATCAGGTAACAGGACTTATAGGTACAGTCACGTCTGCTTCAGTTAGCT